>HG995376.1:23962500-25212500 GCA_905333075.3 Atethmia centrago
ACTTTCCTATCGCAGGTATGCTGGAAGAGATTTCTTTAGAAATAAGCATTAACTTTGTACGTATTTTTCTGTTGCTTTCTTCTTGTCTGTTTTTATGTGTACATAAACTGTTAGTTAAATAAACAAAAAAACATAGATATAGCATAATTAATAATCTTGATGTTTCCACAAGACGATTTCGAAACAGGGGTCCACCCCTGCACCGTTGCGAAGCACGGGTGGGTTCAGTACCTAACTAAACAAACCTACTTATGAGAAACATTTATGACAATTGTCGAGATGTAATCAAATTGTATGGTCTACTAAAAACTGTGGTCATAAAACTAAAACATAAACATATTTGTAACAGCAAGTTATGTTAGTGTTCCATAGAGATAGTTGTTTTTTTATCGTTATTGCGAAGTCGGCGTTATGTCATGTCGCGATAACTTGACCTATGACATTCACTGATGGTATCGTTTAGGAAAGTTTCACTAGATTTGGTCCAGCTGTTTTTTCTGTCCTGATAGTCCTGAAGTGGTATATGGACGGGCCGCAATTTATTTATTAAATCTATATAATATTTATAACGTTTCACATAGTTATAAAAAAATATATTGACAAGAATTATAGCGTTTTAACAAAAATGGTTAAAATATTATCCTTTGCGAGAGACTGGCGTCCATATTAAGGATACTCTTTGTAACGGATCACCAGGCTCTCGTTCCAAATTTAATCTAACTAACATTACAATGGCCAGTTTGTAAACTGTGGACAAATTATTTATTGATGAAGGGAGGGATTTGTAATTTGTCTGACCTAATTGCAAATCTAGACCTGTGTGTGACAGAGTTATAAATTTTCGCGATTTTATTCCAGTAGGTAAATTTTAACGGCGACCGTATTTTATGCTGGCCTTTAGAATGGAACCCTGTTTGACCTGATTTCTGATTAAATTGAACGTTATTCTATTAGCTGGGTGCTGCAAGTTACTACCTACTGGTTTTCGATTACTAAATTATTAATCTTTAAAATCTTTATGTACTCTTATAATCAATAATCAGCAAATCAAAATGTTTGGAAGCCGTTAAAACATGATTTGAGAAGAAAAATATTTATTTTAGGCTTTGATTTAAAGACATCAAAGCCTAAAATAAATATTTTTTAACGTGAACTTTTTTTTTAAGTTAGTAATAATTACAACAGTGTTTTCACGAAGATGAAACATTAAGTAAGGTAAGTAAGCCTTGACGTGTATTTTTCATATTTTTTAAGATATTTTCGTTATTTTTATAATTTTTTACTAGTCTCAAGATTATTTTAATGATGATAATATTACTTCGGCTCCGCAAACATACATTAGAAATACCGATCCCAATAAAATTTGTAATGACCGTAATGTATGCAGATCGGAGACACAAGAAATCCAAAGTAATCTCAGTAACACAAAAACTTCTATAACAAGGAAACTATCTAGTTCCGTAATCAAAGAACTAATCCAAACATTTTACCTAAAGAAAAAGTTGAATAAATTAATATTAACGCTGAGATGAGACATGTGTTAAATATTATATAGAATATTTAACACCTTACAGATAAGCTTGAACAATAGGAGACATCAACAACAATAGCAAATTAATATGTCACATCGAATTCTCTGTTGACATATCAATTATTACCATAGGCGAGCCTGTGAAAGTGTCCAATAACCGTACAAGATCCACATTGTTTTCACCAAAGAAGAATTGGACGGGTGTCATTAAAATCATAATTCTCGTATGGCCCGAAGGCCGACTGTTAGGAAGAGCCCAGGAGAGAGGCGTCGCCGATCCACCAGTATATAAACCAACGGTCGCTGGTACAGAGCATCACACAACCACGACACCTCCGTGAGTCAACATGAAAGCGTTCTTGGTAGGTATTCGTGCAGTGAAAGTGAATTGTGACCTGTGTATTGACCCCCGCTCCTGTGACCGCGCACTGTGCTTCCTCATTGGATTGTTTAGTGCTCCGATCGCTCGGCTCTATTCATCGAGTGCATCTCTCGATGATCACCATCGATCAATACAGCCGAGCAATCGATAAAAAATTTTTGTAAAAGTGTTGTTTAAAAGTGAATTTTCTGCCGCAGGTATTAGCTGCCGTTGCGGCACTTGGCTCGGCTAGGCCCGAGGCCGGTTACAGTTACAGCGCGCCTGGAGGCGGTGGCGGTGGTCTCGGAGGCGGCATTGGTGGCGGCCACGGAGGGTTCTCCTCTGGTGGTCTGAGCTCCAGCAGCTTCGGAGGCCTCGGCGGTGGCGGCGGCGGCGGCGGTGGCTTCTCCTCAGGAGGATTCTCCTCTGGAGGCTTCTCTGGTGGATTCTCATCTGGCGGCGGCGGCGGCTCCGGCTTCGGCGGAGGCTCCGGCTTCGGAGGAGGCGCAGGTTTCGGCGGCGGCGGCGGCGGCGGCGGCGGCTTCGGCGGCGGCGCTGGCTTCGGCGGCGGCGCTATTGTGCAGAAGCACATCTACGTCCATGTCCCACCCCCAGAACCTGAAGAACAGCGTCCCCAGATCGTGAGCGGCGGCGGTATTCCCCAGAAGCACTACAAGATCATCTTCATCAAGGCCCCCGCTCCTCCCGCACCCGTTGCGCCCATCATCCCCGCTCAGGCTCAGAACGAAGAGAAGACCCTCGTCTACGTGTTGGTCAAGAAACCCGACGAACAACCCGACATCACCATCCCCACCGCGGCTCCCACTCAGCCCTCAAAGCCCGAGGTTTACTTCATCAAGTACAAGACCCAGAAGGACGGTGGTGGCTCTATCGGAGGCGGCTCTGGTATCGGTGGTGGTATCGGCGGTGGTCTCGGCGGTGGTCTCGGCGGCATCGGCGGCGGCATCGGCGGCGGTAGCCTTGGCGGCGGTATCGGCGGTGGCTCTATCGGCGGTGGTATCGGCATCGGCGGCGGTCACGGTGGCTCCATCGGTGGTGGTCACGGAGGCTCCATCGGCGGCGGTCTCGGCGGCTCAGGCGGCGGTGTCAGCTCATCGTACGGCCCCCCCGGCCAGTCCGGCCCTTATTAATCGGCGCAACGGGCGCGCGCAATTGTGATACCTGCTCTGCCGGCGACAAACCTAGTTATAAGTAGAGAAAAAATTACGGTGCCTAAATGTATTTATGTAAATAGTAATTTTAACGTACTATAATTTTAGTTGTATTATAAATTCTTATTTTTGCATAAAAAGTTTTAAAAAAGTTAATACTTTCATTCTCATCTATGTTCATCCCTACCTTTACAACCACACCATACACTCGAGACACACTGCAAGGTTAAACCAACAAACACAGCATACGAGCTTAAACATTCAAAATGCCATTCACCCACAAAGCACACATTTTAACATGTCAATATCATTAACACGCTACATAAACAGGTGTATGGTAGAAAGTGGTGTTTTCTCCGAAGTGGGCGATCTTGCGCAACTGCAGGACAGCGTGACCTCAGTTGCATCATGCTCTCAGAAAGAAGCTGTTCGCATCATCTATATAGAAAATAAGAGAGTTTCACTAAATATTTCATTGCGTAACTCACACCTATTGCAGTTCTTCACAATGCCGTTGCGTAAACCTTGACATTTGGGTGTATTCTCATATTTTCCCTTTCAGCCTCAAGTACTAGCTAACACAACTTCTGACGTCATCATAGTTAATGGTAACATCTTCTGACATAATGGCAACAGAATTAGTATCGAGCCACTCATACGCAAAAAGGCGATTTCCACGAGAATATTTAAACTATTACACAAGAATGATGACACGGAACGAAAACATGTTTTAGCTGAATATTTATAACATATGGTGACTTTCGCAACTTCCGTGTGCGCCCGCGCCGTGTTTGGGCAAGTCATTATAGTGGCTGCATCATATTGTGTGGAAAGTGAACGTGCCAATATTAAGAGGTGACTGGTCAGATGTCCAACTTATTCGTAAATAATTGAACGAAATTGATGATGAAGATTATTTTCGTGACGAAGAATTCGGTTCGAAAGTTCGATTTCGAATATTTCTTGAATAAGCCTGATTAATGTATCGTTATTTTGGTCATTTGCATTTTTAATTACTTCTGTATCAAAATTGAGAACAGTAATAATGTTCTCAGATTTGATTGATCAGATAAACACATAACCAAATACAATATTTTCTTAATAAACGTATTTTTTTTAGACTACGCAATACACCATACAGCCTATTTCCCCCTCTTTCTTCAAGATGTTTCGAAGCATTTATTTCGGTATTTTCTCACGGAAAGACATAATCCGTATCTTACTTCCCATGATATTACCAAATGCCATGAGATCCACAATCTTTTACTTCTCATGCTGCCATTTACAAAAAAACACTTTATTTTTATACTCTGTAATTACTTTAATTATATGCTCATTTGTTTTTTACTGCTTTAGTTAGGATTGTATGGACTTTTATGGGACTTGTATGACTTGACCGAGACCTGATGTATGAGCTGGTCTGTCAAAAGAGGGTCGCGAGATGTAAACGACGACATAGTCTAAATGGTATCTAACATTGATGTCAGTGTCAGAGTTTTTTTTTACATTTCTTTAGATGCATTGACATTTAATTTGCAGCGTCTTAAAAATTAGTCTAACTCGCAGATTGATATTTTGATTTAAAAGAGTGTCCGTGGAGTTTCTTGTCCGTTCTTCCCCATACGAGCCTACTACGCCTTGGAATGGGCAACTAGCTTCATCTTTGTGACTGACCTACCCATTAACAGAAATGCCTGCAAATAAAACTTTGACATAGGCCCACCATAGTCCAGATACATATTAATGTGTAGGTTGATGTCAGTGTCAGTATGTTTATAATTTTTTTGAGGTTTATTGACTGCAATTTGCAGCGGTTTAAAATTGCTTGAAAAGTCATATATAATAAATCACAATTAAAAAAAATAAAATTAATAAAAAAAAAAACAGACACTGGAATCTATTAATATGCATCTGGAATGTCATCTTGAATACCACCATTCAAGATGACATTCCAGATGCATATTAATAGATTCCAGTGTCTGTTTTTTTTTTTATTAATTTTATTTTTTTTAATTGTGATTTATTAGCATGCTCTTTAACTGAAATAATGATGAGGAAATCTCTCAGATTACGGTCATACCTCGCAGGTGTGGAATAAAATAGAATATTGTTGGGGGGTAAAATATAAATGCTAAATGAATGTCAATGTCAATTTATTTTTCACTTTCAGGCTTTTACCAGGTACAGTCGCCAGCACATGAAGTGTCAAATATTCTCATTCGATTTTGAACTTAACCATCAACCTTTTATAAGGTTTAAAATCAATTTTAGTTATTTGGCAGTTTGTGGTTATTTGATGTGCTGGTGACTGTACAAGGTGAAAACGGGTTAAATTATAAAAAAGGTTTATTTTTATTTAATTAAAAATATAATCATTTATAATATTAAAAATTAAATAAATATTAAATAAACATCGGCACTTCTAAGCTTTGTTGTTTGGGCAGTACCCTTTTTCACTTAAACATGCTTATTTTAAGGTACCGTAGCCAAATGGCAAACATAAATATTTATCCAAACTACGGAACCCTTTACTGTGCGAGGTCCAATGCACATAGCCGATTTTTCTTTTCGTATCCAGTAAAGTTAGACCCATTTCATAACTCACATTTTATGGATTAATTGCTCTATTACTAACATTTGTTGCATGTTATCACGAAATAGATCGTGAAACAGAGTGTGTATTGTGATTTTGGTCTAATGATCTGACTTTATAGGCATATAAAATGGTTGGTAGTGCGATGCAACTTGATTAAAAGTGATGTGTAATACTATATGTATATCCTCTATATTTTTTTTGTTAAAAGTGAATTTTGAAAGGAAATCATCTTGTTACGTTTAGTTAACAGCACATCAGGTTATACGAAACTAACAAATTTCTCCAAATGATTGTAAACCTTATAAAAGGTTGATGGTTAAATTCAAAATCGAATGACAAAATTTGACAATAAAATAGAATAGAATGCATTTATTTGTCAGAATATTGTACAAAGTTATTATGTGTGTATTACGATCAAAATATTCTGCCGTTTCCGCCGTACAAATATAGTTTGATTGCGGGTCATCATTACATTAAAATTAAATTATTATTTCAATTACAGATAATTTAAATAAATTGAACACTAGTTGTAAAAGAGATTAATATATAGGTCAAATTCAATAAGGTCAAGGATATAATGTATGATTTATAGGCAATTATGTCCAATATTTAAGTAAATTTTTCATTCATAAAATCTTCAGTCGAATAATAACATTTGCTTATAAGAAAGTTAAATAATTTACATTTAAATATTCTGAGGCTAAGAGACGTGATGTGCTGAACATATGTATGTTTGTAGGTAAATCAATTTTTGAGGTCGATATTAATAAGACTTGATGCGAAACAAACCGTTGTAGCATAAGAATCTGAAAAAAAAATATTTTAAGAGTCCGCCGTTAATGATTTATTATTTTCATCGAATCTTTTCTCGCCGAATCGAATTTAAAAAAATGTGTTTTGAATTAGTTTTAAACCCTCTTTGCTCTAAAAAATTGCCTTCTAACCTAAAATATCTGGAAAAATATTTCTTAATATTCTAATTTAAAACCCCTTGTCAACACTGAACCACGGATACTGTTAATTAGGGGCACATCATATTCAAATAAGTGTTCCAACAAACAGACAAGCGATCATAATTGCAGAATTATTGCATAATTTACAACATGCTATAACTATGCTACTGGTTGCCGTATGTAATGCGAGCGATCGCAGTCGCAACCGACGGATGCTGCCCATTAATCACCATGACTGTTCCAATCGGTTACAGTGTACTTAGTTGCAGTGGGGCAAGTTCATGATAGCTTTTCGAAATTAAAAAAAAAATCTAATTTTAAGTCCATACATGATGAGTGTGGCTTTAAATGTGAGAAAAATTATAATTATAATTATTTCGTATAAATTTATTTAGATGATTGCGGGCCAGTAAATCTTCCAATGCCTCATTTTGTGGTCATTCCAAATTTGCCGAGAAAAAAAAATAAAAGGCATTATAATTTATTCAAATACATTCCATAAAATCTTTATACAGTCTAACATATAGCAAATCCGGTCCGTTTGCGTCACAAAAAGAGATTGCTTAAAAAAGATTTTCTGTACTGGTTATTTTTACTGAAATTGACCCCATAGTTTACATGTAACTAATAACAAATGTATTCCTTGGGGCCTCTTGTCGATTCAAAAAATCAAAATCAAAAGTCATTTATTCAAACTAGGCTGAGAATCAGCACTTTTCGAACGTCAAAGTTACATAAGACAGTCCCCCAAAAACGCCCGCCCTTCACCACTTCCTACTGCTTTAGCTGGGAAGAAGAAGTGGCGGAACAAACTCCCGAGCAGCACACCTGTCTGTTTAGTTATATAAACTTGATTCTATACAAATTCGTTTTATACTCGCCACACAAAACAACAACAACAAAACACAGTCCAACTGTATCCCATACTCTGTGGCAACTGGTTTAAACCGTTCTACATTAAGCATTATATCACAGTCCTATTAGGCATACCTCCCGGCTCTTGTCGTATACCTACTACACTCAGTCACGCCTGCGTCGCCCTCGATAGATCCATCGATCATGAGGCAACTGATGATCGACGATAAACGACTTGGACATTTCGTTTTTCATCGATCACGAAGTTTAGGAATTGTACTATGTTTGTAGAGCTTTGTATTTATTTGCATTTCATACTGTGTGACTTAACTGTTTGGAATCTTCAATTAAAGAATTGGATTTTCTATTCGAAATTCAAATATAAATTGGGATCTTTTTGGCTAATCATTCTCCTGTCTGTAATGAAACGATTGAATGGCCTTTTGATTTGGTGTAACATTTTTAGTTTTAATTTAAATACGTCTGGTTTTCCGAAGGATAAATTTGGAAATAAAGCTGAATTTGCTCAATCAAATTGAATGTGGGACCTACTTTTCAAAAGGCTTC
Organism: Atethmia centrago; assembly: GCA_905333075.3. Lineage (NCBI taxonomy): Eukaryota > Metazoa > Arthropoda > Insecta > Lepidoptera > Noctuidae > Atethmia > Atethmia centrago. The sequence goes on from HG995376.1 coordinate 23,970,536, forward strand.
CTACGGGCTGGTCCGGGGATACCGCACGGTCTCCGGTGAGGAGGCGAGCCTCCTTGCCGGATTTCCGGCATGTGATCTGGAGGCAGAAGTCCTCGCGCACATATAACAGTGGCGCGAGGAGGCGGAACGCCGGGGCGTAACTCTGCTGCCGCGAGAAATCACGGCACAGCGGACAGAGCTCCGGCGGGATCTCATGGCGACATGGATAGTGCGATTGTCTCAATCCAGTGCTGGGCACACTCCACAATTGCGGCGATAGGTCCCATCTTTGAGGAGTCGCTAGAGAGGCGCCACGGCGTCCTCACCTTCCGCCTGATGCAGGTCCTCACCGGACACGGCAGCTTCAGGAGGTTCCTGTGTCAGATAAGGCGGGAGGAAACGCCCGGGTGTCACCACTGTGTGGATCGCCTGGAGGAAACGGTTGAGTGTTCGGTGGAGGTCTGCCCGGCTTGGGCAGAGCACCGCCGTGTCCTCGTGGAGGCTATCGGCGGCGGAGATCCCTCGCGTCCAGCCCTGGTTCAGGCCATGGTAAGGAGCGAGAGGGCATGGGCAGCTGTCACCTCCTTCTGCGAAGCAGTAATGCTTGCGAAGGAGGAGGCGGGACGGTTGAGGGAAAGACAAATTTCGCGCCCTCGCGCCCCTAGCCGCCGCAGGAGACGCCCTGGGCGTCGGGAATCCCGGGCGGATTTACAGCCACCGTAGGCGCGGGCTTGCGCACGGTGAGCAATGGGTAGCTCACCGTCCGGTAAGGACAAGGCCCGGGTAGACGGAGCGTTGTATTCCACGCGCGCCTCAAAGAGAAGTCGTCAGCACAAATGTAGGGGTCGACTAGGGCCGATGCCTACCGGGTTCGCGGGAAGGTACTAAAGGGTCACCGAGGCCCCTGGCAACACAGGCAACGGAAGGAATACGGGTGGGTTTTAGTCAGTAAGAGTCTGACACACCATCCCGCTCCGCCCAGAGCGGGAGAAGTTATTTGATGATTTCGGGAACCCAAAAAAAAAGTACGTATTGAATCCACTTTGTGTATCTCGATGATGTTATTAGGTATACTTCCTGCCTTCCTGGTGTGTACATAGCAAGTAATGGTATACGAATTGGTGTGGGGTGAAAAATAAAAACCTTGTTGCAAAAAAAAACACTACAAAGTGAAAAATAACTTTAATTTTGGAAGTCGGTGGCAAAAAACTAAAATACACATCAAAAGACACCGATTTCTGAAATTAAAGTTATTTTTCACTTTGTAGGGTTTATTTGGCGGTAGCTTGTTTTTTTTTTTTTAATATTAAAAATTGGTTCTGAACAAGTTCTTCTAACAAGCAGTTCTGAATAAAACTGCATCATTAACATAGATCTCACTATTTGTCAACCAGTAAGTTGCAGTAGTCAGCTGAGTGTAATAAATCACTTTACTGAGGTAACAATTTACTACTGATTGACATGTTGGAAATTAGATTGAAAACTGGATAAAGTTGAGATGTCTGAATTAAAACAGATGTTTGGAAAATTCGTATAAAACTGATGAAATCAATCAACAGATAAAGTCAATTCTACCCTTGTTTTTACATGAACCCTCATGTAAAAACAATGGTAGAATTGACTGAAATTATATTATGTTATAAAAAAATATTAATTATTATATTATTATTTATTTATTTACCCATTTATGTACACATAAGAAAAGAACAGAAAAATACAAAAGTAAAGCTTATTTTTAAAGAAATCTTTTTCAACATACCTGCGATAGGAAAGTAGATAAAAAGAAATGTAGACACCGTGTGTATGAAAGGTTCTTGAGTAATTTAATGTGATTCATTGTGGTGGGAAACTAGAAAGAATCGCGTAAATAAATAAAAATATTATATCACAAAATAGGTCAAGATCTATAATCCAGTTTAATAAAAAAAATACTATACTTAAATGAGTCACAGTGTTATGATGTCTACGACCTCGCGCTTAAAAACTTGCTCTTTTAATATAACCAGTACAAAAAACATACAAACAAAACATCGCGAATCGCCATTTAAAGAATTTTATTTAAAATTATCTTAAGCAAAAAATTAATCACGATCATTAAACTTTTTATTTATCCATCGATACTTGGGCGGTCCCCATTTATTTTTATTACTTTCTCTTGGTTCTTTTTTAATGAAAAAAATTCACAACTCGAGTACAATTTCGATAAAAACATTCAATGATTGAAACCGCTGACCAGACTTATTCGAGAGATCACCAAGAATATAAATATTATTAGTTATTTATGATAATTCAATTATTTTTTTAACAACTGCATTTAAATTTAAACTCTGTGCTCATATATTAAGGATAAAAGTTGAATGTGATTCGACGCCGATCTCAAAATTGTCTGTGTTTACAAGTCTGCGGCCCGTCTCGATAGTGAGAGTGAAGTGAACTCGCGCCAGTACTTTCGCTAGTTCCATACAATACCCATAGTACTACATCATACATGTTTATCTGTGGTTTATGAGGTCGTTAGCGTTTCGTACGTAGCAACGAACCTTTGTGGTAGTTGTGGGTTTGTGGTACTGACAGTATTAAACGTCATATCAACGGTAGCATTGGCTTTGATCCTGATGAGTTTTGTTATAGAAAGGAAGAAACGTGAAATTGAGTTCAAAGTCAAAGAAATTCTTGTGGAAGTGTTTGAAAATGACATCAGCCTGTGATGTTTTCCAATATGTATACATTGTATATTCCAGAATGTATTATTAACCTTTCGTTTTTTTTTTATCATTATAAAAAAAAAATGTCAGATATTTCTTACTTAAAATAACAAATATTTTTCTTCTGCAAGATACTATGACACTTTCAAGTTACGCAGTAATTTTCAGGTCGAAACTCTATCAAGAGTTACCAATTGTATCTAAAAAGCAGATCCTGAAACAAAACCTATCTGTTTTATAGAGCTTATCAAATGTGTGAAACCACAGTGCAGGAACTACGTAATTCCGCCAGACAATTCTTACAGAGACAGGTTTTGCACGCTATCGTGCTACTCACATCGCCTAATTACCTGATTTTTTGCACTGACTCATGCAAAATATATATACGTAACCGTTTGTTGAGCATAATTCCATTAAAACAAAGAAATCGTTAAAATTAAACGCAATCTTACAGGCATTATGTCATCACTGAGAATTATTTCATTTATCTTGTTTCCATCTTTGCGGAATTCATGTACAATTGACTTTTGTTAATGTCAATGAACTTCAGTTTCTACTTTTTTTATTTGTTGAAGTTATATAGTCATTTTACTGGGTCAGCATCGGGCTTGTGTTATAGTTGAAAACTATACTGAGGTCAAATTCCAGGTTACCAGTCATACGTACTTTATACATAACATCGCGCTTGTATTCCCCGAAGGGTTAGGCACAGGTGCTCCTATAGTACACCTACATTTCGCCAGTTAGTTGCATGCAATAGAGCTTATTGTCATCAACAGGGCGCAAAGCTTTAAATCTACACAATATGACAACCCAGACTACTGTCATCTTTGACAGTAGTCTCTAACCCGTTATCCTAAATCCTCACGCCAATTACCAACTTACCTGTGTTCCTAAAACTACAGCTGTATAATTAATTGATCCTCTAACTTAAATCGTAGGCCGTGTCCCGTTTTAACTTTCCTCGATGCTAATGACTGCTCTCATTAATTCAGAATGCTGTCTTAAGTCAAAACATATTATAATCTGATTAATAGGTTGCGGTACTACACAAACAAACAGCGAGCTAGAATCAAGCGTATTGTGTACACGTATTAAGTAATTATGTTAATAGCTGTGGGACAATGCTATCTAATGTACGGAAAAAGCGTTGTATGATGACATACGTCTGTCATATGTATGTATACATACGTCTGTCACCTGTATGTATAACTAGGTAATAAACGTTTTACGGCCGATGTCGAACATTTGCCGGTTGTATATAATGGTTAACATGCATAGCAAGCTTTAGAATGTAGAATCTCACATAGGTACGTCAACCGTGGATAGAATTCGCCTAGTTTTCTGATAAAAATATTGCTATTAGTATTCAAGAGGAGAAGTTCTTTAATACACAAAGAAATCTGACATACATCAATTAATCACATTAATTACCAGTATCAAAAAATTTAAAAATGTAGTCGCAAGTTCATCTCAGCGACAATCAATATGAAAAACTTGTCAAAAAGTAAAGAAATTAGAAGTATTTTTTTAAAGATTGACACTTTTTTTTTTTTTTTTTTTGAGGGTGGGAAATCATCAAATAACTTCTCCCGCTCTGGGCGGAGCGGGAGGGTGTGTCAGACTCTTACTGACTAAAACCCACCCGTATTCCTTCTTGTTGCCTGTGTTGCGGGGGCCTCGGTGACCCATAAGTACCTTCCCGCGACCCCGGCAGGCATCGGCCCTAGTGGACCCCTACTTTTGTGCTGACGACATCTCTTTGAGGCGCGCGTGGAATACGACGCGCCGTCGACCCGGGCCTGGTCCTTACCGGACGGTGAGCTACCCATTGCTCACCGTCCGCAAGCCCGCGCCTACGGTGGCCGGAAATCCGCCCGGGATTCCCGACGCCCTGGGCGTCTCCTGCGGCGGCTAGGGGCGAGAGGGCGCGAAACTTGCCTTTCCCTCAACCGTCCCGCCTCCTCCTTTGCGAGCATTACTGCTTCGCAGAAGGAGGTGACGGCTGCCCATGCCCTCTCGCTCCGTACCATGGCCTGAACCAGGGCCGGACGCGAGAGGTCTCTGCCGCCGATCGCCTCCACGAGGACACGGCGGTGCTCTGCCCAAGCCGGGCAGACCTCCACCGTATGCTCCACCGTGTCCTCCAGGCGATCCACACAGTGGTGACACCCGGACGTTTCCTCCCGCCTTATCCGACACAGGAACCTCCCGAAGCTGCCGTGTCCGGTGAGGACCTGCGTCACGCGGAAGGTGAGGACGCCGTGGCGCCTCTCCAGCCACTCCTCAAAGAGGGGACTTATCGCCGCAATCGTGGCGTGCCCAGCACTGGGTTGCAACAACCGTACTTTCCATGACGCCATGAGATCCCGCCGGAGCTCCGTCCGCTGTGCCGCGATTTCTCGCGGCAGCGGGCTTACGCCCCGGCGTTTCGCCTCCTCGCGCCACTCCCATACGTGCGCGAGGACTTTTGCCTCCAGATCCCATGGCGGCAATCCGGCAAGGAGGCTCGCTGCCTCACAGGAAACCGTGCGGTATCCTCGGACCATCCGGATGGCCATGACCCTTTGGGCCGCGCTCAACCGGCGAGCTGGCCGCAGCGCCAGAGAGCGCGCCCATACAGGTGCCCCGTAGAGGGCCATGGACCGCACGACCCCCGCGTAGAGCCTCCGGCAGGAGGCGTTTGGACCCCCTAGATTGGGCAGGAGCCGCTTCAATGCAGCGCCCACCCGCTCCAGTTTGGGAGCCAAACGTCGGAAATGCTCCACGAAGTTCCACCGGCTGTCGAGGACGAGTCCCAAGTACTTCATCGTCGACTCGACGCCGATAGAAACCCCTCCTACCGTTATTTGGGACCCCAACGGTGGCGCGTTCCGAGGACCATGAAAACACATGGCCTCGGACTTGTGCAGGGCCACCTCGAGTCCCAATTGCCGGATCCTTTCGACGATTGTCGCAACCCCGCGTGCCGCTAATTCGGCCGCCGCCTGGTGCGACCTCCCCTGCGCCAGGACCAACGTGTCGTCAGAGTAGCACACTACGCTGACGCCGCTAGGGAGGTCGGCGCGCAGCACCCAGTCGTATCCGATGTCCCACAGATGCGGCCCGAGGACCGATCCCTGTGGGACACCGCACGACATCTCTTGCCGGTTCCACACTCCCTGGTGACCGGGGTAGATGACGGCCCTGTCCGTCAAATAGGCCTCGACCACACGACAGAGGTAGGTCGGCATCCGGTGATACCGGAGTGCCTCCCTGATGCAACTCCAGGGCAGGGTATTGAAGGCATTGGCGATGTCTAGGGACACCGCCAAGACGACCCCACCCTGGGCAACAGCATTCCCCGTCGTCAGGGCTCGCACACGCATGATGGCGTCCACCGTAGAGCGCCCTCTGCGGAAACCAAACTGGCTCTCCGCCAAATCCGGCCCCACCCGCACCAAAAAGAAAAAAAAAGATTGACACTGAAATTATAAAATGGGATTATGGTCGCGTTACGAATTTTTAAGAACGTATTTAGGGTAGGGTAGGGTAACGAATTTAGGTACCTACTATTCAATATTATTACTTTGCGTTGTTCCTATTTGACACGGAGTAACAAAAAAAAAACGTTCACAAAAATTCAAAAAGCCGACGAATTGTTCGTTTATGAAGCCTATTTAGACATAATTTGCAACTAATTAGGAACACTCAGTTTTACATACACTAGTCTTTTTACAAGAGAACTCACAAATGTAAAGTTTCACAATTACGAGTGACCAATGCCTCTGTGAAATGTTCTCGAACTCAATAACCTGTTGTAATTTAAAACAATAGCTACACAACGTCTTTTGTTCAATAATGACTATGGTACCTACATAACTCACTCATTTTTAGGGGCCCGTAGCCAAAGTGAGTAAAACAGATCTTTGCAATCGCTTCGGTTGGTATGCGTCCTTCCATTTAAAACAGGCAATTTTCTCAAAATCAATTTTTCTATAGAATAAAAATCTTAGAGAAAAACCTTAAAAAAATGATGTTTCTACCCTTCAAGAAAGGGATAGTTTAAAAGAAACGGAATTAAAAAATCATGACTGTACAAAAGTGGTGCAGATTGAGCCAAAAAAAACAGAGTGGAGTGAAAATTACCAAGACTGAAAAGTTCTGTCGCTATCGTGTTCTGTTCTGAATTTGTTATGAACAATTATTATTTTATCTTTGCGTTTAGTAGCAACCATCTTTGTAATGACTAAGAACAAATAAATAACTAAATATGGTACGTAACCCTAATTACGCAAGTTCGACTAGCACTTGGCCAGTTTTTTCTGTTTGCAAATTAATGATCAGTCAAAAATGTCAAAATAATGATTGAGCTTAAATAGTACGCCCTCAGCAGTGTTCGTTCTTGTTTCGTTAAAACTTATTGCATAATGCGATCCTTTTGTTCCGCTTTTGGTATTCACTGAACAATAAGTTGCAGTTTCATTAATTTTGTTCTTTTAAAGGACGATGTTATGTAATATGTGATAATTAATCTCAGGAATTCCCACGGACATCTTAAGTGTTTTAGAAATCTTGTATTTTTTGAGGCCTGTTTTGTTTTTTTTATTGTAACTTTCGTGAGACATTTATGTTAATGAATACGTTTTCGATTTTACTCACGCATTTATTTCGGAATCACCTGAAAAGATTCGGACTCGAACAAAAGTCTTTTTAGGACCTCATCTTAATCTATACGTACTCGTATTATGCGTAGCATTATTCATGATTAAATAACATGTAACACATATGTACATTATCTTTCTTTTTACTGTTATTACCACAATTAATAAACTGTCACGATTAGGTTTAGACACTAAATACGATTCTTAAATTCCAAGATCTTTTTATGTTTTGTTTAAAGAAGAACTTTTCAAGTTTATATACAAAGGCTCCTTCAAACAGGCGCGACACGCGACGCGACACAAAGGCACCGCGTGTAGCACTACAAGCGGTGCCCTTGTGTCGCGTCGCGTGTCGCGCTTGTTTGTAAGAGTATTAAGGAGATTTTGTTTTTTGCAATTTTTATTCTTGGATGTTTCTTTTATTTTTTTTTATTTTAGGTACATAGTTTTTAATTCGTGGCAACTTGTAAATGGCCACTGTTATTAAACTGTAAGCTTTCTGATGATTAAATATAAATAAATAAATATTAGTTTAAAGTCGGTTTACGGTCGATAATTTTACGTGATAACGAGAGAGAGATGCGTCACAAACCGAACGCTTAGGTTGAACGTGCCTCTCTATCGCTAGTTCCGCGCTCTCGCTTGCACGCTCGGCTCAGGCGGAACGTGACACATTTTCGTGCGTGCAGCCGGCGTTTATCGATTTATAAGACGTTATCACGAAAAAATAAAAAAATAAAAATAATAAATCAATTAATTAAAATCGCTTTTCGTGTGTTTATGTGACCGCGTTATTCTCCTAAACTCCGCAATGAATATTGATGCGATTTTCACTATCATTTAGAGAATTTATTCCGAAAGTTTATGTGTTTAATACATTACCATTTAACTTAGATAAAGCACAGAAATCTCGATGTTTTCACATGTCGTCACATCAGTACATTGCACCCGACCAAAGCAGGAGCGGGTCACTAATTAATGTAACATTATTGCTCTTAAATTATTTCTACGTCTACATAAAAATGTATTCCCCGGCAACTTTTTTATACGTTTCTTATAATTACATCGTCTAGTTATTAGGCCGTTCTTGATCGATGTCGGTAGCATATCTTAGATACAAAAATAATTACAGGTCAATTGCTTTTATTTAATCGACGATAACTAACTAAAATAAATGTCGGGATTTGAAAAATGCTTATTTAAAAATCCTGTCTTACTTTACGGTAAGTACGAGATATTTTTAGTAGTAATAGTCAATGTCGGTAGCATATCTTAGATACAAATTAATTACAGGTCAATTGCTTTTATTTAATCGACGATAACTAACTAAAATAAATCTCGGGATTTTTAAAATACTTATTTAAAATCCTGTCTTACTTTACGGTAAGTACGAGATATTTTTAGTAATAGTCAAGTAATTACTTCAAGACGCATACATAAACATAACTATGCATTTAATATAATTATTTGAAAGTAAGTAAGAAAATGCTTGTCATTTTCGATGTCGCTGCTGCGTGCGCGCAGGTCATCGCCAATGTGAAAGGTGAATTGAAGTGTCATTGTGTCGTTTTCGGGTTACTTACTTAGAAACTTTTTGATTAATATTTATTACTAAGGTATGTAGGAAGAAAAATAATTTATTTGCTAAGCCAAATATTTTTTACAATATATTATAGGTATTATAGGGAGGGGCTTGTGGCTAAATAATAACAGCCGTACGGGTCAATCGATCAGGTTAAGCTACGCTTGCCGCGGTTAGTCCGTAGATGGGTTACCATCTTTAAATACCAAGACCCCTCCGTGCCTCGGAAAGCACTTAAAGCCGTTGGTCCCGGCTGTCATTCGTGTATCTTTGACAGTCTTTACGGGTCGTCAGATGTCCGAAAGACAACCAGTCTTACCAAAGGGTATTGTATTACCCAGAAACTGGGTTGTGGAGGTCAGATAGGTAGTCGCTCCATGTAAAATACTGGTTACCATCTGCTTAGACTGGAAGTCGACCTCAACGTAGTTGGGAAAAGGCTAGGCAGGTGATATAGGTATTATAGGTTTTCCATCACGAGTTTCCCAGTAGCAGCCCGGAATCTGTTTCGCTCTCTATTACAGCCTGATTCAGACTCTATGGCGGCTCGCATCATGAGGCGAGTCGCTGCACAGTAACGAATTTACGTGACAGTGGGGATGAGGGGCCATTAAGTTTGACGCGTACTTTAAGTATAACATACACGTAATTTGCCAAATATTGGGAAAACATAACACAGGTTTCATTTATATTTAATTTAAATGCGATTTGATATTGGGTACGGTATAGATTCGATGCAACGTCAAAGTCAAAGTCATAGTCAAATTATTTATTTCAAATAGGCACCTAAAAGGCACTTTGGAACGTCAAAATTTACAAAAATATGGAATTGATTCTAGTTGCCCCTTCCAAAAGGTAGTTTCGTATGGAGAAGAAAGGGCAAGAAACTCCACTGTTACCTTCTCTTTTAAAATGTTTTACAATATTTTGTATCATCAATTATATATAATTATAAATGTGTAGACGACCTAGAATAAAATTACTATACCAGAATAGGTAAAAATAATTAAAAATGAAGCAATGAGAGATAAATTAATTATGTGATAGATACATGGTGCTCACATATTTACAAACATTGTAAGGGCTTTATCACTCTGGCGATTTGCGAGCGCGTGGGGCCCACTAGTGCGCAACGTGTTCGCCACGAGTGCGCAACGTGTGTGCCACGAGTGCGCAACGTGTGTGCCACGAGTGCGCAACGTGTTCACCGCGTTTGCGGAACGAGAGCGTGTGTAAAATATTGTGAAAACGTTGCGAACAAGTTGCGCACTCGTGGCGATCACGTTGCGCAGTTGTAGCGAGCCCGTCATACAATCGACTCACTGGAAACACGTTCGCAAATCGCCACTGTGATGAGGCCCTAAAGTATACGTTTTCCCAAAAAATAAAGTAATAGATCAGTGCAAAGAAGTAAACAAAAGTATTGCAATTAGGTATGGCCGTTAAAACGAGGTAATAACCTACAGCATGAAAAGATATTATTAATGTGTAGCACACATTAATATATTTCATGTCACTATGGACTTCAAGGTCTGCGAATAAAGAATTATTATTATTATTTTTATGTCCTTACATATCTCGGGACCATGGGGTCCCGGACCTTTGGAAGGCGTACGAGGGACCGAAGCCAACTCGCAGAGGCCCCTTGGACAATTTTAATGGAATGAGGCACCAACCGACGATTATCCCTGTTTGCTCTATGAAGGTGCACCCAAGGACAACCCCCGGTTAATGCGACACTATTGCACAACATGGGAACAAAAAAATATTGGGCTATGGGTTTGGGAGGCTATAGTGGATCAGTTTCCTAAGACTATAAAAAGGCTATGGCCCCTACCTGACCAATGCTTTATATAAAATACACCGACAAAATGGCTGGGGGTGACTTGCACACTCAATAATGGGCCCCCGAAAACGGCCGCTAGCACAAAGTGACAAGGGGGCAACACTTCCTGAGGTGCTTGAGGAGTGGAGAGGTACTCCACGGCTATCGGGACAATCCTGGAAGTACGGTCAAGATCCCTACCAGCATCTTACTGGATTACTTCCTTCCTCCGAGCACGTTTGCTCTTGCGAATCAACACTCAAGCCGGCCAATAAAGGCAAGCCAGAGATGAGAAACAAGACTTCTCCCAGGAGATAGGGTCCGTGGGGTCGCTACTGCCCAACAGCTCGCCACATGCTGCCCTGCGGGTTTCTGTATCTCTCTTAGTTTGGCTCCTTATCCTGTATCTCTCTTAGTTTGGCTCCTTATCCTGTATCTCTCTTAGTTTGGCTCCTTATCCTGTATCTCTCTTAGTTTGGCTCCTTATCCTTATTATTATTATTATTAATATATGTGACACACCTATTTCTAGCCAATAACAGACGCGACGTTGAATAAGTAAGTTACGTACGTAATCAACCGTAACAAATCTATTTGTCTCAAACAACAAAGTAGAAACCGTCAAAAAATAATTACATTAATTTCACACGAACCACAATCTCCCGTTCCCCATAAATTAGCAACAGTCAGGCTATGAACCCGGAACCCTTCGTTACGTCGACCATTAATCGCACAGCCAATGGTACCTACCGGGAAAAGTTATAACCTTTCACATTATGTCATCCTGGGGTCTGGGGCTAGCGCAAAAACTTGTAGTGTTGGAAGTAAGCGCTGATTCTACTAAGTAGCCGTGTTGGATAATATGTTTATGTGGATTTTTTTTTTCTTTATTTATATTAAGGGTCTTTTACGCAAAGCGTATGTCAGTCCCATCCTATCCTAAACAATAATACTTTCACAAGAACGTGGATTTTCTGAGGTGAGAAAGAAAAGAAAGAAAGAATAATGTTTATAGTAAGTAAGTAAGTAAAATTTTATTTGTTTAAACATGGTGTACGTGATACATTGCATGCAAGATAATAAAGAAATACAGAAGTTCTAACATGTTCAGCCGCATATCGTGAATTATACAAGGACACAGTTCGTGAAACACAAAATACAAATTACAGAATAAAAAAGTGAAAACAACGTTTAAAACGTTAAAATTCTTTAACGTTTTACGTTTAAACGTAATATTGTTTTTGCCCGTCAGGTACCAAGATTATTAAAAAATATTGGACACGTGTTTTTCTTTTTTTACGTAATCAAAAGATTACGGCGATACATTGACTTAAAATGTAACATGACGTCACAGCTTGCTAGATTTTATACTGAATTGTGTCGTAGCGAGCCCCCACTCCCCAACTTCAATGCGTTTTATCTACGTATTTTTTTATTAATATGATAAAGCACAAAATACGTGTCTAATATTTTATTATTATCTGACTGATGTACTAAATAGAATTTGTTTTTTTTTTTACCCAGACATAATCTCTAAAGTGTGTGTGTCTCACGGCTGCGCCAAAAATGTTCATTTCAGCATTAATGCCAGACAGATGCTGTCTGACGCTGGTTTTCTAATGAACCTTTAGGGACAAGTGAGGGGGAGTACAAACAGGTGAGCTCAGCAGGACTCTCAAGTCTCATATGTAGACAAAGAAAATAAATTTATCCACGGATAACATGACGCAAAGAAAAAACATAAACACAAAAAAAAAAACAAGTTGGGGGTAAATATGCGTCACATCCACGCAAAACGGCCATCGCTCAGCATATTGCTGTGACACTATGCTGTCTTCGGTGAACATGATAACAAGGAATGAATTCTGTAAAAAAAAGTCTGGTAAGGAAGACAGAGGTCAACTATTCTTGTAACGTAAATTGAGATTTGTGTTACTTATTTTATTGAAAATGGCTCCACCCTAGCAAGGCAACAAGGCAAGGCAAGGCCTAGGTGGCAAGGAGTAGCCATTTCTAGTGCCATCGCCGTACTTGTGCACTTACAAGTAGATGCTATACCTAACAGTCAATTTATTTCCGACCTTTTGTTTTAAGGGTCGGAAATAAATTGACTGTTAGGTATATCATCTAAGTTTATCGCCGAGTATACTGCCTATAGAATAACATCAACCCTCCATTCCCCGAAGGTTTCGGCAGAGATGTACCGCCAGTAATGTCAAAGTCCCATTTAATAGGGGGCGAGCCTATTGCCTTAAAACCGGGATCCAGATCCTGGGACAACCCTACTTGTAGCTGTGATTTTGTGAAATAAGCTTTTTACTCTAGTTGGTATCATTATTATTGTTGTCGCTAGTCATGTTTTGCGATTACACTTTGGGTGATAATCAGGTCGAAACCTATAATGTGATCCCACTGATATATTGTTATTGTTACTTGTTGCAGTTGCCTTGTAAATAAATAAATGATGATTACTTTATTATAATTAAGTTTAATATTAATGTTGAAACCTATATAAATCTGAAAGTGGCACCGGCGACTGAAAAGTTGTGCGGAAATCGGTTGTCATAGTATGGGCATGTGATGCGGAGGAATGAGGAAAATTTCGTGAGGAAAGTCTTGAGTATGAATGTAGATAGACGGCTATAAGAGTAGGGGAAACAGAAACGATGGATGGACTGTGTGAAAGATGATGTGGCTAGAAAGGGGGTGGCTACCGAGATGATAACTAATAGAGAAGTATGGAAGAAAGGGACATGTTGCGCCGACTACAAATAAATTGGGATAAGGGCAGGAGAATGATGATGATAATGATTAATGTTAAAATATGTTTTGTGAAGTCGAAAAAATCGGGCAAAGCAGGCGCGGGTCGCTAGTTAGTAGTACAGAACTTCCACCAGTGGCCACAATTAAGTGCCGTTCATCGTGTTGGGCAGCCACTCAGCCAGCCCCACTAACCTAACTTGCTAATCTAGTACTTTGAGCCGAGGTCCACCATTCCACTGCGTCAACGCAGGGATTACACAAGTCAAAAGAATTCAAATTACGTAACACAACACACGATGGTCTAAACAGCTTCTATTTAAAAATCGAACGCACGAATCTGATTTAAATAAACGCCCTTCCAAGGTTATGTTTTGTAACTATTCGTAAATTATGTTACCTACAATTATTCAAGGTCACAGTGTTTTCTTATTTCTGCCAACCCAAGGTCAATGTTACTTAATTTTAAATTATTTTTTTTTTATACAAAGCCTCCGCCTGGCTACTAATTATATACGTCACGAAGGGTGGTTCAAGTAGGTACGTTGATTGAAACTTTGTTAATTGATTCTTAATATTAATGTCCAATAGAAATTCTGGCTGTATAAAAGGTTGTTCCTTTTTTGGCAGGTCATTAGACAAATGACGATCTCCGATGGGCAAAGGAGTTAAAACGTCAATTTAATGGATTTACAAACTGTCAAAAGGTCAAAGGAAATAGGATTTCTTTGGGTTAAGACGGAATGGAAACGACTGTTTTTAAATCGTTAGGCCTGATTCACACCGGAACGGCAGAAGCCGCCGATGGCCGGCAGCGACGGGACAAAGCTGGCGGTCTCCCGACACCACGCGCCTTGTCTCCTCTTGACTAGTTTAGTTTCTACATTCGGCAAAGAAACCCTTGCGACGAGCAGTCTCGTGTCGCCGCGGGCAGTACCGCTGACAAGACGCGCGTGGCCGCGAGGCTGCTCGCGGCACCGCGGGTATCCGTGCGACCTTTTCGAACTTTTCGCGATACTGGTCTTTTAATTATTTAGTTAAAGTTTAAAATTATTTCACACTGAAAGTGCTCGCCGCGCCGCTGCTGGTCGCTGCTTCCCCGGTTTGATTCAGCCCTTATTGTTGTCAACTCTTTTCTTACACTTTTGTAGTAAAAGTTCCACAATTTCCAACAGCATAAAACTTTCTTTAGTAGAAATGGATGGCTAATCATCTATAGAAAGCCATTCTCGCACCTGAATGAAATAGAAATGTAAAAATATTCACATTTAAGCCCACAAATCAATTTAAAACATCATTCTGTCTCTGTCTTTTTCAAACGCTTGACAGAAATGGAACGGTTTTTTTTTTGCGCGTAGTATGTTTAGTGATTTGCGGTGCAAGCAATCTTATTGTCGTTTTCTGCTGATCAAAAATCCCACAAAAATATAGGCCTACATTCTCACAGCTTTAATAGATAAAAAAAGAAAAGTATTTATTGGGACTCGCACTGGAGATCACAAATTAAACTAACACTCATAGAAACATTAAAAAGAAAAAAAAAAGAAAATAAAAACAGAAGGTACTGTACGGGGCGAAAAGGCTAGTTATGGAGCTTACATATACATGATTTAGTAAACGGCTTTCAACCCGCGTGTCCAAAGTCAATTGCAGGCCACAGGCGATACAGGAAGTTTGTAGTTTGTACCTAGTTAATTACTACCACAGAGCTCATATAATTAATAGAGATCCCATGGATCATATTCATATCACATATGATATCATATCATATCATGGATCATATCATATCTCATAGATCATATTCTATGAGATTCAGTCATTTGTGCCAATAGGTTTTAGACGCAACACAAAGCCTTCTGAAAATTATAAAACGAATACCATTGTTGACTAAACAATCATTACAGCACTTGGGATGTAATACGCGGAAGATTTTTATTTAATTTAGATATTTTTTCATTTCTTACTTTTTTTGCAATTTGCAGGTCAGTTGTATCTTGTCTTGATCAATATATGTATTTACAGAATTATAATCAATACAATATTAATACATATCTCCAAGTTATTTAACTATATAAGATGTATTAATGATTCTAATGATTATAATTCTGTAAAGACATATTCGTCATAGTCGCGAATCATATCAAGATACAACCTGACACTGTCCTGCAAATTGCAAAAAACGTAAGAAAATTTGAATTTTGCGAGCGACCACCGCAGAACAACCTTAAAAAAAATCTGTTAATTACAGTACAGCTGTTACTAAATGCCTTGATACATACAACCTCCTCACAGACAGACACTCCATTTATTGTTGAAAACTGAAATAAAGTCTGTCCAGCAGTTTTCGAGATACATGCTTTCAAACAGACTGCTGCGGCCAACTGACTTTATATTACGTAGATGCATATTGAAGTAGTGGGGAACAGAATACCTTTCTGTTTATTTAACCGCTTTATGCCATAGACTAATAGCCTGTCAATACGGCCATAATCGCCTTTAGCCTCGGCTTTATTAATAGCCTTAGTACCAGATAAAGTCTTAACATTAACAGATAAAGTAAATACTAGACATTTATTTCTATTGAACCCCGCTGACTGGAGTTACGTAACTTCTTTGAGGATGACGCGGTCAATCCATCAATTGGTTATTGGATTGCAAACATAGAGCAGAATAGAACTCTTTATTATGTACACCATAAAAATTACAGATATAAATGTAGAAATTTTACATAGGGCGACACAATGGGCGGTCTTATCGCTACAAGCGATCTTTTGAAGACAACATTTGGATGGATTAAGGGGGAAGGAGAGACAATGCTACAGGTAGTCTGTGGTGTACCATTTGCATATGTCCAATAAATACATACACACATAAAACATATTAAACTTATCTAGATAATATAGTCAATAATAATCGAAGAAAGAACAAACAAAACAGCAAAGAAAAAAACTAAAAATATGTTTAAGGATATTTTAAAAATGGCCAGAGATTGAGCACGCCTTTTCGACACGGGCAAGGCATTCCACAATCGAACTGCTTGAACTGTAAAATATTTATCTAAGAAACTGGTGGAATGCATCCGATCTCTAATCTCAAGTTTTCCGATAACCTCAGGTATCTATAATATTATGTGTGTCATGAAGGAACTTGAAACATACTTCCTAGGGTACGTATTCCATGTTGATCGTGCCTTGGTAATAAACAGGAGATTTATAGATTTACTGCTTCGGTGCAATTTTTTTTTGAGTAAATTTAATGTCCGAATCGAAGTCTCAGCTTAATTTTAAGTGACTCTTAAATATCATGATTTTTCTGTCACTTTAAGGTTAAAGATGTTGTCGTGAGAGCACGTTAAGTGTCGTTTGAGAATTTGGTGGCAGAATACACATAATCTACCTATAATGTTCCCACTGCTGGGACACAGGGCCTATTCTCTGTGAAAGGGAGTGGGCCGTATTCCACCACGCGGGCTCAATGCGGGTTGGTAGATGTCACATGTCTTCGAATGTTTGGTTCTAAGACATGCCGGTTTCCTCACGATGTTTTCCTTTACCGTTTTGAGAGCAACGGTGATGAAATAATTTACATAACGTAAAGCGCCAGTCTGGGTTCAAACCTACGATCTATAACTCGTAAGTCGCGGCCGTTACCACTGGGCCACTACTGATCTGGTGGCAGAATGTTAAGTGGAATTGGGGTCCTAATTAATAAGGCAAAACCCGCCATTCGTCAACACCAGTTGATCAATGTTCGTTTTTTCTCTATTTGGGAAGGACCCCGTTATACCGTGGGATTACTACAGATCCAGAATCATTGTCAAAATAATAATAACAAATTCATGACGTTCTTGTTCTACCCTTGACTTCATTTTAAAAATATTGGTTTTGAATAAAAAACGATGCATTACCCCCATTGAACGACCCGAAATCTAAAAACTGGACAAGTTGAACTCGCGTGGTGAGGGTTCCGTACAATGAATATGTTATCTACCATATTTTTATCCCAAGAACAAACTTAACATTGTTGTTGAAAAACATGTTGTCCCATACATTCCAACAGCAAATGTAATTTTTTTAGGTATTCCTGTAATCTATAAGTAAAGAACAATTTTCTGAGAACCTCACAACAAGTTCTTTCATTTAATATGTCACACGGCACTGTTAGCAAACTTTTTTTTTATTTTCTAATTTGCCCCCCCCCTCCCCAAAAGTGACCCTCATATTTAAAATTTATTTATTTACGTTACACATTCGTGTTTGAAGCACAGAAATTCATATGTGTACCAAATTTCAACTTAATCGGCTGTGACAGACGGACACACGAAGATCCTATAAGGGTTCCGTTTTTTCCTTGAGGTACGGAACCCTAAAAATCACACTGAAAGTTTGGCCTTGTTTATAGAAACGAGGCAAATCTTCAATATGTTGTCATTATAGAATGACAACATATTGAAGATTTTTGTAGGCCATTTGAAGTAAAAGATAAACATTTATTGTGAAATTGAACATCAAAATGTAATGGTCATATAACGCCTCTAAATTATAATGTTTTTTGCATGTGACCTTAGACTACGTCAAAACATATTATATTTGAAAGCGTAAAATAAAATTGGACATGGCTTCATAAAAATTGAAAGCATCATTGAACTTTGAAAAAGTTTTTGACAGATATTCATTAATGAAGAGGCAACCCTTATAAATTCAGAAATAGCAAGCAAGGAAAATGATTAAATAAGATGGTGGGTGGCATGGTTCCACCGTGATTAAATTATACCATTATTATTATGACCTTCTTATACGCTCAGCAACTGTTGACATTAATGTGGAAAGAAGAAATTGCGGAAAAAAACTCTGCAGTCCCTACACTTGACCCTACACTTTTTCGTGTTATATGAACATAAATGATGACAGCACATTTTTTTTTTTAATCTTTTTACAAGAAATCTATTGATTGGATAAAAAAAAATAAAACACTATTATGCTATTATGTTGCTTGTAGAATAATCTGTCAGAATGATGCATGCATATTAGTATGATTTGTAATCGTTAAAATATTTTTTTAGAGGTATCTTCGTGATTTTATTTCAATTGTATCAAATTTGTTGTATTATGTTTTCAACACACTATCTACCTGGCATATACTCTGAAAAATGTCATATATTTTTCTGATTTTGTTTACTGCAGTGGATCATATAATTTTAGGCATTATAAAACTTGCATTTAGCTCCTGTAGTCCCCTTAATGGTTATAATTCTGTAATTTATATATATTTGTTATGGTCGCGAATCATGTTTTGATCAAGATACACTGACGCGGGCTACCACTGCGGATCCATAAGAGGATTTCAGTTATTTCAATCACACCTTGTTTACAAGAGGGAAACATTGCCTGAGCCATAAGAGGGACTTCTCTTAAAAACGTCCGCCATTTCCTGGGCAAGTAATCCCGTGATCGCTACCAACCTTACTCATAACGTGGTGATATCGGCCCACTCCCTCTCACCGACTGGAGGTGACTGGAGGTGTCCCAGCAGTGGGAATATTTTAGACTGATTATGCTTGTGGGCACGTCAAAGTCAAAATAGCCTTACCTTCCCTATTTTGTTTGCAAGAAACCACAAAAACGGCTCCTGTTTTTTAACATCATTAATTTCACGTTCCAGAACAACCCACTTCTATTTTAGGATTATGAACAAAATCTGCCTCTCAATCCCGTGGTTTATTCCGTTCAAAAGCATCTGATCCAGTCTTCCAAGAAATGATTTCAACTTAAATAAAATTTACTTTCGGTGAAATCAACCATTTAATACAGTAAAGGCTAAGTAGTAATCGCTTTTAAAATCAATGTTCAAGAATAAAATATGTAGTTCGTTAACTTTAGGCGTTCCACGAAGACAAAGTTCAAAGCACTAAGTTACTACACGAGATCGAGATTGTTCCGGGAAACTATGTGTGTATGTATACTCATCATCTGCCTAGCCTTTCCCAACTATTTTTTTTTTTGGGTAGGAAATTATCAAATAACTTCTCCCGCTCTTACTGACTAAAACCCACACGTATTCCTTCCGTTGCCTATGTTGCCAGGGGCCTCGGTAACCCTTTTAGACTTCCACGCGACCCCGGCAGGCATCGGCCCTAGTGGACCCCTACACTTGTGTTGACATCTCTTTGAGGCGCGCGCAACACAACGCGCCGCCGTCGACCCGGGCCTGGTCCTTATCGGATGGCGAGCTACCCATTGCTCACCGTCCGCAAGCCAGAACCTACGGTGGCCGGAAATCCGCCTACGGTGGCCGGAAATCCGTTCCCAACTATCTTGGGGTCGGCTTCCAGTCTAACCGAATGCAGCGGAATATCAGTATTTTACATGGAGCGACTGCCTATCTGACCTCCACAACCCAGTCACTGGGTAATACGATACTCCTTAGTAAGACTGGTTATCAAAGTTTCTGGCTTCTGACGACCCGTAACGACTGTCAAAGATCTACAAATGACAGCCGGCATCAACGGTTTAACGTGCTTTCCGAGGCACGGAGGGGTCTAGATATGTAATGGTTGGTCACCCATCCACGGAACGATATCGGCAAGCGTAGCCTTAACCTTCGATTTACCCGTGCGGATGTTATTATTTAGCCACGATCCCCTTCAGGTACATCTACGTGTGTATACTCGACTTCGTAATAGGGTATTTTACTATATACGAGAAAAAAATCTATAAATAGATTATTGAAATAGTTTAGGCAAAAAGGAGTCGGAAAATGTTACTTTTAGTTCATAAAATAACAAAATAAATTTTAAAATTCAATTCAACGTTTTTAGTTTTTCTAATCTGTTAAAAAACACCATGCAATAGTAGCCGCCATGTTATTACGTCATACCGCTATGTAAACTAAAACGTGTCAACTGTCAACTGATAGTTAGATAATAGATCAGCGCATTTGTTTACATAGCCAAGTGACGTCATGACCACAGAGCAACATGGCGTCCACTGCGTCCAGCGTTTTCGTCAAACTACGCGCGAAATTTGAAAATGTAAAATTTTAATGCATTTTTATGGCACTTATCGATTGAATAAAAAGATTGTGTTTTTTTTTTGGGGCATATTAGCACTATATAATTAAATTAAGACACTTTTTAAAAATGGGTGTAAGACCCTATTTACAGGTCAGTGTCAGGTTGTATCTTGGTCAAAATATGATTGGCGACCATAACAAATGTGTATTTACAGAATTATTATCATTAAAATCATTAATACATCTCTCTTAGTTAGTTTTGTTCCATAAAAACTTTTGCATGAGATTTGTTCTTGTGGAACAAATCTAATTAAAATTTGTAAGTAATCTTTTAACGTTTTCCGATAGAAAATTCCATCGGGCACATGGGTTGTGTTTCAATAAAAAGCCTTAACAATGTTACAAATATTCAGCGGTAAGAACACGTTATTAAATTTTAACGTAAATATCTATTTGCTGTGGTAAACCTCACAATACAGCGTTGAATGGGGATATAATTTACAACAACATAAAGACACCACAAGATTGTTATATAATATTAGGTACTAGCGACCTACTACGCATGGTTTTTACGACTTGAAAAGACACGGAGATTTCTTTATTATATGTAAGATTAATATTAAGGCGCTGACAATACCCAATTGACCAAAATAGGCTTCGCTTAAGAAAAAAAATTGCCAAATCTGTATAGTTTGTGGTAGCGGAAAAAATATATGTTAATTTTAAACATATTTCCCAGAACCTGGTTGTTAGCAAAACACGTTTTAAAAACAAAATCTCGATACAAACTAACGTTAAACTAACCTCTTACTTTGAGTTCTAATCCAAAATATCTGTATCAAATATCAACATACATTACGTATTTAATTAATAACTAGAACGTCTTATTTGAATGCAGAACATGGTTGTTTTTTATTTTCGATTACTCAACTCAATTTTGAGTAAATAGATAATTACTTCATATTTTGCAATAAATTACAAGCGTTGTGTCATCGCGCTTCTCTTTCTTTTCTATGGAATTTGACAGTGACCGCGGTTTAGGTGTTGTCAGCGTCTTAATGTAACCGCCTCTGTGGTCTAGTGGTAAGACCACCTATCTCAGACCCAGAGGTCCCGGGTTCGATTCGCAGCTGGGGCAAAATTTTCAGCTTGTTTTGGTTGGTGGTCGGGCTTGTTCTAAGTCCACCTGGCTACCACAACTTACAACAATGTTAGCATTTGGTGTGTTTTGGCATTCATCTATGGTTGAGGATTCCGGGTAAAGCTCACTTGCACCTTCGACCTTATCATCGCTTACCATCTGGTGAGATGAAGGCCAAGAGCGTCCCCGTTGTGGATAAAAAAAATGTTTTATACACGTCACCCTTCTTAAATAAATTCTCTAAATTCTGTTGAAAACCACATACAAATTCTAAATGTATATTATAGCAGTGGTAGCAGTGGTGGCCCAGTGGTTACAGCCGCGACTTACGAGTTGTAGGTTGTCGGTTCGAACCCAGACAGGCGCTTTACTTTGTGTAAATAATTTCATCACTACTACTCTGAATACGGTGAATGAAAACGGCATGTCCTAAAACAGTGTGGATTACGGCCCACAGGGACCTGTGTCCCAGCAATGGGAACAAAATAGGATGATTATATTTATGTATATTATATTTATTATCGGCTTATACGTAACGTGCCATCATTTAACAGAAGCACTTTTTTTCCATATCACGTAGAAAGAGAAAAGAGATTTATAAAGTTGATAATTACGATTTACATACGTTAGAAGATTGATAAGCAGACGCGCAGAAAGTGGACAAGTCGTAGACTATACTTAGCATTCCTAGCAGTAATTAACAAAGAACGACTTTGAAAAGATAAAAGGTAAGTGATCATGTTTTTATTTTTTCTTTTTAGGGTTCCGTACCTCAATTATAGGATGACTTATAGGATGACTCGTATGGCTGTCTAAAAATAAAGTTTTGCAAACTGTATCGTGTGACATATTATACGAAAGGGCTTTTTTTGGGTGGAACTTTATCAAAAAACTTCTCCCGCTCTGGGCGAACAGGCGTGTTAGACTCTTACTGACTAAAATGCACCCGTGTTCCTTCCGTTGCCTGTGTTGCCAGAGGCCACGGTATCCCTTTCGGACTTTCCCGCGACCCCAGCAGGCATCGGCCCTAGCGGACCCCTACAGTTGTGCTGACATATGTTTGAGGCGCGCGTGGAACAAAAAGCGCCGTCGTCCCGGGCCTGAACCTTATCGAACGGCGACCTACGTCCGCAAGCCCGCGCCTACGGTGGCCGGGAATCGGCCTGGGATTTCCGACGCCTGGGGCGTCTTCTGCGGCGGCTAGGGGCGTGAGGTCACGAAATTCGCCTCTAACTCTCGTTCCGCCTGCTCCTTACAGCTTCCCAAAAGGAGGTGACGACTTCTCACGCCCTCTCGCTCCGTACCATGGCCTGGACCAGCGCCTGACACGAAAAGATCGCCGCTACCGGTCGCCGCCTCAGATCCCTGCCCTCCACGAGGACACGGCGGTACCCCGCCCAAGCCGGGCAGACCTCCACTATGTCCTCTGGGCGATCCACACAATGGTGACACCCGGACGAAAGGAAATGGCTTGTTGTCAGATATTTTTTTTTTATAATTTTAAAATAAATACTTTAAAATTGATTTAAGAAAATAGATGAAAATTACCATTCCCACCTTCTCATCTTCAAAACTACTGATCCTATTTTTTTTTTAAATACAGTTTGTTACACAGTAGTAATTTAGTTCTTTACTTTAGATTACCTACAGGAAACTTATAGGAACTCTATGGTCTTAAAACAACATGTTATTTCTCTCAATATTATGGGTACAAGCTTATATTTGCAGTTGGAATATATGAGGGAACATGTTTTTTTAACTACAGTGTAATGTTTGTTCTTGAAATAAATTTATCCCAACTATGGAACTCTTCATTGTGCGTGGTCCGATACGCCCTTAAGAGGCCGACAACACCTAAAGCGCGGTCACTGTCGGACTGCATAGAAAAGAAAGAGAAGCGCGATGAAACAACGCTGGTAATTTATTGCAAAATATGAAGCAATTACGATTTACAAAAAGCTATAGATTGTATAAAAAAAATAAAACACTATTATGCTAATATGTTGCTTGTAGAATAATCGGACAAAAAATCAGAATGATTGCATGTATATTAGTGTGGTTTTTATTCGTTAAAATAATTTTTTAGAGGTATCTTCGTGATTTTTTTCTATCGTATCAAATTAGTTATATTATGTTTTCAACACACTATCTACCTAGCATATGTCCTTAAGAATATCATATATTTTTCTGATTTTGTTTACTTCAGTTGATCATATACTTTAACGCATTATAAAACTTATAAAAATTGCGTTTAGGTCCTGTAGTCCCCTTAATTAGTTACGTAACACAGTTTGAATCACAATCCGAGGAGTTTTGAAGGATATTGCTAATCCATTGCTTCATAGGTTTGAAAAATTGTCTGCTCAACCACGTACGAGTATATAACGCAATGGATGTGGGTGAACTGTCAAAATGAAACACATTGCGATGAATAGTTATACTATGTGTATGACGTAATATTGCCCCGCAGGTAATAGAAATTTTGATGCTTAGAACATGACATGTTTATGTGGGTTATATTTGTTATTTTATTTATTAAGGACAATAAAGAACTACAATTAAAATACAGGTTGAAATTGAAAACTTGCGACAAACTGAAATGGGACATTGTATACATCATTATTAACAACTTTTACTAAGGGACCAAAGCTGTAATCCCAAAAAAAAAAATCTGCTTTTCCTACATTTTGATGAGGTATTGCAAACATAAATGTAGGGGACAGCAGTTTTTTTTTTGGGATTGTAGCTTTGGTCCCTTAGTAAAAGTTGTTCATAATGATGAGTACAATCTCCCATTTCGATTTGTCGCATGTTTTCAATGTCACCCTGTATATATTACGTAGCAGTGGCGTGCCTAGGGTATCAAAATAACGCAAGCCCAATAAAATTTTAACCGATTTCAAAAAAAGACAGTTCAGTTTTCGACTGAGTATGTAGGTACCTACGTATCTACGTATGTATCATCGCAATTTTCTCATAAACTACTGGTTAGGTACAATAAATTCTCTATCGAGCATTTTAGTAAGGCTTTTGGGCTTATATGAAGGTACCGCCACTGTTACGTAGGTACCTATAGGAGTTGTCAACAATACTGCATTACCTGCATATTAATAAATTAACATTGTCGTACCTTAACTAAGGCATGATTTTTTTAATAAATAATAATAATGATTATGTTAATATTATATATACATATATACTTTATTATTTATTATATTTACTAGCACTATTACCGCGATTTTATCCGCATTTCTTTCGGATATCGAACAGTATGTTCAGAAATGTTTCTTCTCGGAAAGGTTTCTTGGATTGAAGCTATACGTATATATATTAGCCCCAAAAATGTAACAAACAAACAGACATACAAATACAATTTCACATAAATCGTGTTTGTCAAACTCAAGGAGACAATTATCGTGTATAAGTGTCTCCTTGAGTTTAATTATGCTGAAACAGAAAATCTTTTATCATTCAACTATTAAAATATTTATCATCACATATATACTATCCCTCGTTCTATACATACTTACACTCATCACATACACTCCATACATTTGGTTACCTTTTAGCCCTAAGTTTATTTAATTATACTGAATCCGTTGCATTTTAGAAAACATGAATTTAATAAGATAATTTATAATCTTTTATAATTCATATTTTCTGGCGAAAGGGACTAGATCCTGCGACACAGGGTATCCTAGTGGATCCAGTGTAAAACTTATTTATGAATCAATAAAACTTATTATTATTAATTTCTTTTATTTCACTATTTACACATAAAAATATTTTTTTAAATATTACAATATAAAAAAATATAAAAACATTTAAAAAAAATGGTAGCACACCGGTATTGGGAACAGGGCCCAAGCTACGGGTCAGGGCTCCAGAGAGAGGAACCTCCTGACAATGCGAGTCGGAAATCTTTCTTCTCGGAAAGCTTTCTTGGATTCAAGCTATACGTTAATATATTAGCCGCAAAAATGTAACAAACAAACAGACATACAGATACAATTTCACATAAATCGTGTTTGTAAAACTCAAGGAGACAAACAAATTTAACAAATTTCTCTAATAATTCGAAAAAGAAATGATTTTCTAAATACATCTTAGTTTAACATTAGTTGAATTAAGAGTTATTTTGTATTAATATTATGTAAAGTCATTATGCCATACGTACACACACTGCCACACTTTGCAAATCTAACATTTTGCAAGCAGGAAATTCTTCGTTTGCGTCTAGTTTCGTCGTTGCGTAAGCAGATTTCTGCAGTTGCATCTGACCTGCTTTTGACCCATCATTATGATGCTTTCATACTGCGGACTGAATGACATTCCTTCAACATTTATTTGTTATTTAGTCTCTTTTGGTGGTCGAGGCGTTGTGACACACATATGCAAATGTTGCTAGTTACAGCAAAGATTGTGCGCACTGCGAAATTATCTTTGGTGATTTTGCTTACGCGAGGTGGGAAATACCCCAAATACTTGCTTCTAACTTTTTTAGAAGAATATTTTGTTTGCTTTTAGATTTGTACTAAATTTAAAAAAAAAATCATCAAAATCAATTCATAATTGGCGGAGTAATCGCGTAACAAACAGACCGAAAAAACATAGTCGAATTCAGAACCTCCTCATTTTTTTGAAGTCGGTTAAAATAGAGCCCCGCCCCTGCTTTGCACGGTTTTTACGACTAGTCAAAACTTCTAGATTTCTTTATTAAATGTGAGTTTAATATGAATGATTAATTTATACACATAAAGCTTCCAAAATAAATTATCTAAATGATAGGAAAAACCGCATCAGAATTCTTTAAGGAGTTTAGAAGAAAAACGCGGTCTCACAGACACACACGAAAAGCGACTTTATTATAAGTATGTACAGATTAAGAAATGCGTTTAGCATGTATCGTTTTTTTTTGCATTTTCGAAATTATGATTAAATAACAAATCTTTTTGCTCACAGTGAATTCTTCGAATTCTAAAGTATCTAATTTTAGATTTAGAAATGAAACGATTTATTTAGTATCGAATACGCAGTTATTAATAGTAATTTAATGCAAATAATTTAGACATAATTAACATACACTTACTGAATTTTAAGTTTATTGTCTAATGCAATTAATTATCTTAATTTGTGTTAATCAGATGCAGATGAGTCCATTTTTACACATTTGTTTTGTAATTTTTAAACAAATGATTGAATGAGAGATTATCCGATACTAGGATTGCCTAAATATTTCTGTAGAATTTTCATAATAAAATGATAATTTTTTAGAAATATTCTCTTTAGTTAATTGACCTTTGCAAATCTGGCTAAAACAAGGCTCATTTTATAATCCCGGCCTGATAATAAGACATGAAACATAATAGCACGTCATGTTTCACCGCAGGGTTGGGCAGAGGTGTACTGTGTACACCCACATTTCGCCAGTTATGTTTAGGTCCCATGTAATAGGGGGCGAGCCTATTGCCATCAACCGGGCACAAATCCAGACTCCGGGCTGCTACTGAGAAATTCCAGATAGAAAAACTCAATAACACTCTGCCCGACCCGGGAATCGAACCCAGGACCTCATGCTCAGCAGTAGCGGTTACGACCACTAGGCCAACGAGGCAGTAATATTTAAGTGCTTTAATCTTAGGTAAGATCACTAAAATAACATTCCGATGGTTACCAGATATTACCATGTTGGGCTTCAATTCGCTGGAGGTAAGAAGGGGTATTGATCAGCTCACGATTGCCTGTAAAACCCTGCACGGTCGTACGAGTATTGACTGCCCTGAGCTCCACGGACTTTTCTGCTGCGTACTTGTGCCCGGCAAATACCTTGGGCACCGTCAAAGCCGCCGTCATAACCTATTCGCACCTATCGAGATTTCTTGCTAGAGCTGAATCCCCGGTATGTCGAATCCTAAGGATGCTAAGCGCCCTCCTGACTGCCGACCCTGAATGTGATGTGTTTGCTGATGATTGGAACGAAATAACGCGTGCTTGTCTGGTGTTTTGTGAGAGACAATATGCGAGAGTGTCCACTATTACATGATATTAGTTTATGTTGTTTTTAATTTATTTAACAATTCAACCATTTACACAAATAATTATTAATAATTTTATCCACGAATAATAATTGTATATCTTTGAATTTGAATTTAATTGTATTGTATGTTATCTGAATGCTTATCTTATTTTAATCTTTATAATTCTATGTTAATTAATGTAATTGGACCTGTGCTGTTATATTTAAATAAATAAATAAATTACACAATTACCTTTTGTTACTATTATTATGTAAATAATACCAAAAGAAAATTACTCTATACTCTTTTTATCTTTATTGATCACAATGTGAAAATTACAAGACATCTGGTTAATTAATTTGAGTAGAAATTAATTATGAACCTAACGAAATAGAGTCTGTCTGACTGGGGTGCTACTATTTTAGAGCTGAACAGCTTTTTATACGTTTTAAGATAAGGATTTTTGCCCAATGTATTATATACAGGGTGACATTGAAAACATGCGACAAATCGAAATGGGAGATTGTACTCATCATTATGAACAACTTTTATTAAGGGGCCAAAGCTACAATCCCAAAAAAAAAACTGCTGTCCCCTACATTTATGTTCGCAATACCTCATCAAAATGTAGGAAAAGCAGATTTTTTTTTTTGGGATTACAGCTTTGGTCCCTTAGTAAAAGTTGTTAATAATGATGTATACAATGTCCCATTTCAGTTTGTCGCAAGTTTTCAATTTCAACCTGTATATTGATAACCTGGAAAAGAGATACTTATGTTTTTAAATTAGTTATAACTTTACTGGTTTGGTCGCCATAGAGCGGGCTATGCTCGGAGTTTCTTTGGAGGATAAGATCAGAAATGAAGTTATCCGGAAGAGTACCGGAGTTACCGACATAGCCTATAGAGTCAGCAAGCTGAAGTGGGAGTGGGCTGGCCATGTGTGTCGAAGAACCCATGGCCGGTGGAGCAGACGATTCCTGGAGTGGAGACCGCGTATCGGCAAGCGTAGTGTGGGACGCCCCCAGCTAGATGGACCGACGACCTTAAAAACGTGGCTGGGACAGACTGGATGCGGAAGGCGGAGGACAGGGTGTTGTGCCGCAGCCTGGGAGAGGCCTATGAAATGAAATGAAATGAAATTGTTTATTCTGTAAATAGGATATAAGAATGACTTTTACGTAATATTAAAAAAAAAATATTAAAAAATAAGCTAGATGGAGTCGACATTTCCTATCTGACTACCCCTGAGAAGAAATGGCGAAACAAACTCAAGGGTCAAAGTCTCTTTTAAAGTCCAGACATAATCTTGGTCAGATCATGTGAGGACCATGTAGATCCATGTCTGAAATGGTATTTTGAGGAAAGAACCACACAAATTTGAGTGGACCTGTCCAGTCAGTGCAAGCATTTGTCAGTAATCGTGTAGCTCAACTCAAAACTTACTAAACTTAAGTTTACTTTTCGTTTACTTATGTCCAGCAGTGGACTATTATAGGCTGAGTTAATTGATTGATTACTGGATTGAAAGTAAAAAAAAAAACCTATGCAGATTATTTGTGAGCAACACTAAATTTGCATACTTATTAGCATTACTTATAAATGCAAATTTTAGTCTAGTTTTGCTATACGGCTTTTAAAAAAAAAATTAAATTCTTAAATTTCAATAAAAAAAATAAAAGCCATGTAGCAAATGGCTTCTTTCACCACTTCGAGTCGTTTCTAAATGAGAATTTAATTTAAATAAAATTGCTTAATATAAACAAATGCGTTAAAATGATAACACCCTCTGACCTCTTGGTCAAATTAATATGAGAATTTGCGTTTAATTATGAAACACGAAGTTTTATGACAAACTAGCTACGTCCCGCGGTTTCACCCGCATAGGTCTCAAACCCGTGAGAATATCGGGATAAAAAGTATCTTATATCCTAACCCAGATCATGGTCTACCCATGTGCCAAATTTCATCCAAATCCGTTCAGCCGTTTTAGAGTGAAAGCGTAAAAAACAAATAAACTGACTTTCGCATATATCATATTAATTAGGAGGGCTGGTTCGTTCTTGGGCCAAAGAATAACATTGCGTAGAAATCCTTCTACAATCTGTCATTTTGTGTTTCGTTTCTAACGATCTTTGTCTAGGTCCTTTTTTATGTAGAAGGATTTTTACGGTGCGATGTCAAAAATGTAGAAACTAAATGTCACTTTGAAAGAGCTGTGTCTACTCTTCGTAGAAGTAGAAAGCGTCATGCAAAGCCTGCAGCATTTCTGTTTTCCAGTACGAATGTTTTAGGGTACCGGTGACTTTCAAATTATGTCTCTTTTTTTTTGGGTGGGAAGTTATCAAATAACTTCTCCCGCTCTGGGCGAAGCGGGAGGGTGTGTCAGACTCTTACTGACTAAAACCCACCCGTGTCCCTTCCGTTGTCTGTGTTGCCAGGGGCCTCGATAACCCTTTTGTACCTTCCTGCGACCCCGGCAAAATTATATCTCTTAAGATCGGGAGTTCCATTGCCTTGTATTGCAAGAGTCCATAGGCAACTGCTTCAGATTCAGATGCTGTACTGGAACTTTGAATTAAAATGAATTATGGAAACTTTTACTTAATGCCTCATAAATCTTTACAGTTAATCTTGTTTATAAAACAATGGACGCTATAGCCATTCAGCCAGCCTAACAAATAAGGCTGCATCATGATCAGTCTTCCTATAACAGTCCACTACAATTGCACGACATCAATGAAGGCTTATCAGATCATTATTCTGAATCTACATGACCAAAAACATGTTCTACATTCGACTCTCCCTTCGCTTGCACCCAACATCTCACATACACAGACACACACGGACACACACACACGTGCACACGTACACCCATCTTAACCATGTTCCTTTCTCTGTGTGCGTGTAAATATTTATCAAGATGAATGTCCCCAGTTCATGTGACAAGATCAACAATGCTTTGCGTGTACACGGCACCGGATTTCCACGTAACAAGCGAACCTTCCGGATTGGCTGGCTTAAGGGGCTGTTCCACTCGGCTGAATTCAGTCCTCTAAACTCAAACAAACTTCAAAATATTAAAGAATATCAACTCAATAATAGTATAACGACTAGTCAACTTCTAACAATGCACCAAAATGTTCCATGTTGTGTATTTTTTAACAAATAACGCGTTGTTTTTTTGTCTACTATGTTTCTATGATTGTGATTGGTTTAGTTTGTGATCTTCCTGTGCGAGTCCCTATAAATACTTTTTCTTTCTTTCTGTAAAATCTCTGACAAACCTTATACAGGGTGGCAGGGACATCTACGCGCAACCTGTTACCATAGATTCTGCACATGATTCTGGACCCCCTGTGTTGTCATGTACTGAATCCAGGGTAACAGGTTGTGCGTTGATTTCCCTGCCACCCTGTGTACCTATTAAACTGTATGTACAACACTGTTTTTAATTAATTAATACAATAATAATCATAAATAGCTCAGTTACTGAATTCAGACCAATGCAATCGCATTCAGCAATCAGTAACTTAATAAGAAACTAGTAAGATCGTGAAAGGTCGCACTTTAATTCACTAGGATTCAGTAAGTAATTTAAACTAAATAAACAACCATAAATTTAGTACTGGAAAACCCTTGGCCTAAATATCCCCTCTCTTCCTTTAAAGACGACCGAATTCAGATAACTGAATTCAGCCCAGTGGAACAGCCCCTTTAGGAGCGAACCTTCCGTATTGGCTGGCTTTATTAATTGAAGGAACTTTTTATTGTACTGTATTATTAAGTTGATTTTATTATGATTTGGCACGCGACGATTATTTAATAGTGTCTCTTTTATATTACGGTTTAATATATTAATAGTATTTTCTCTTATGGAACTTATCTAACTAAGATTGATTTTGATCAATATAAAAAAGGCCTTGGCAGAGAGTACAACTTTGTGCCCTTTGGCGTCGAGACCCTCGGTCCGTGGGGTCCCAGCGCGCATAAGTTATTTGCGGAAATCGCGAAACGTCTAGTTGATGTAACTGGTGACCGAAAAGCTGGCGGCTTTCTCGCGCAACGCATCAGCATTGCAATTCAGCGAGGAAATGCCGCCAGCATCCTCTTTACAATGCCCCGAGGGCCTTTTATAGGCTTAACCTAGTTTTAATTTAATTTAGTTAATGTTAGTAATCATCTTGTAATTTGGTTATGTAAATAAATAAATTTATTAGAAAAATTGAATTTCGCGGACTACCACTGCGGATCCTTAACTAAATAACACTCTGTTCAGAGCGTATTCCTTGTCAATGTACACCTGCCAACTTTGGTGAAACTTCACAAAAAAGATGTACGATGTAGATCTTTTTTGTGAAGTCTCAGCATGGTACAATGGTCAGTATAAGATACTGCAATGCCTCGAACATGTTTGCCGAAGTGAGGGTCCCGGACTTATACGCCATCATGAGGTCAAGGGTCGCGTCTTTTTGGCAAAGTTTAAGACGCTCCAGTAACAGTATTTTGAGGGTTGTCTCGTGCAACCTAGCAAGCTCCATATTTGTGCACTGGATTTCTGTTCACCTAAGCGAGAAAACAAAAAACTCCGGCTAAGTGCGAGTCAGACTCGCGCACGAAGGGTTCCGTACCATTATCTATAACATCGACAAACAAATCATGTATGTTGTATGAGAGCCCCTTAAATATTTATTTTATTCTGTTTTTAGTGTTTGTTGTTATAGCGGCAACTGAAATACATCATCTGTAAAAATTGCAACTGTCTAACTGTAACGGTTCATGAGATTCAGCCTGGTGACAGACGGACATACATATAGGCAGACAGACGGACAGCGGAGTCTTAGTAATAGGGTCCCGTTTTACCCTTTGGGTACGGAATCCTAAAAATGACGAAAGACTTTTTGAAGGGAAATCTTATTTAGGCATGTTGGTCACTTTTGAGATGGGGAATAAGCACTGGGGGGTAACCATCACCTCTTAGAGCAGTATTATTATAATATTACTTCCAGTGGGAAAGTGATGGAGCTATACAGGACTTATAGCTCCATCTCTTTCTCACGCTGAAGTAATATTGAAGTAATACTGCTATAAGAGGTCATGGTTACCCCCCTGAACTCGCGTGACCGAGGTGACTGATGTTTACAAGTTTGTGAAGCTAAGAAGTTTTCAATTCTGACGTGCAGTCCTACGACTGACAGTTTTTTTTTTAACAGCTTTTCTGTGGGAGTGTTTTCGTGAAAAGGGACGGAATTGTGTAGACAGGAAGTGACAGCTTGAGCATAATAAGTACTTTTAAATAGCATGGAATTAGAAAGTACTATGTAGATTGTAAGTAGACGGGGTCGAATTTAAACCAGTTGTCGACCACTAGTAATGGATAATTATTCGAATTAATATTTCAGTATCTAGCTTTTTATGGTTCCGTAGTAAACAAGGAACCCTTATAGTTTCGCCATGCCCGTCTGTCTGTCTGTCTGTCCCCGCTGTAACTCAGAGACGCTTAGTACTAGAAAGCTGTAATTTGGCATAGATATACATATCAATCACGTCGACAAAGTGCTAAAATAAAATATTTAAAAAGTTTTTTTTTCTTGTCTACCGCATGGTGTGGGGTATCGTTGGATAGGATAGGTCGTTCGAAAATATTGCGGGTCTGTGAACACCACTTTTCGATTCAAGGATCCGCTTACGTAATATTAAGCATTAAAGTGCTATTTTTTATTTTTTGTTCCCTGCCAGCTAAACGTTTTTTTTATGGAGATGTGAAAAAAATCATGGCAGCAGTACATATACATAATCAGCCTATAATGTTCCCACTGCTGGGACACAGACCTCCTCTCTGTAAGAGGGAGTGGGCCGTAATCCACCACGCGGGCCCAGTGCGGGTTGGTAGATGTCACATGTCTTCGAATTTTTGGTTCTAGGACATGCCGGTTTCCTCACGATGTGTTCCTTCACCGTTTTGAGAGCAGTGGTGATGAATTAAATTACACAAAGTAAAGCGCTTGTCTGGGTTCGAACCTACGACTTACAACTCGTAAGTCGCGGCCGTTACCACTGGGCCACCACTGCTCTTTAGTACTGTAGTACATATAATGAATTCAAAAGGAAAACTATTGCAGCTAAGTAGAATTTACAAGTTAACGAGTAATAGTCGACCAACTTAAATTTGCAGTTATATCGGAGAATATGTTTTTCAACTACAATGTTAAGTTTGTTTTTGGGATAATTTTATCCCAACTTCCCACCTACGGAACCCTTCATTGCGCGTGGGCCGACACGCACTTGGCCGGTTTTTTTTTTTATTCTGAGGTTATTTTCTGTCGCTACTCAGTTGCGTATTACCAAGGTGAGATGTCAGATGTGACACATTATATTTTCTGTCGCTACTCAGTTGCGTATTACCAAGGTGAGATGTCAGATGTGACACATTATATTTTCTGTCGCTACTCAGTTGCGTATTACCAAGGTGAGATGTCAGATGTGACACATTATATTTTCTGTCGCTACTCAGTTGCGTATTACCAAGGTGAGATGTCAGATGTGACACATTATATTTTCTGTCGCTACTCAGTTGCGTATTACCAAGGTGAGATGTCAGATGTGACACATTATATTTTCTGTCGCTACTCAGTTGCGTATTACCAAGGTGAGATGTCAGATGTGACACATTATATTTTCTGTCGCTACTCAGTTGCGTATTACCAAGGTGAGATGTCAGATGTGACACATTATATTTTCTGTCGCTACTCAGTTGCGTATTACCAAGGTGAGATGTCAGATGTGACACATTATATTTTCTGTCGCTGTCGCTACTCAGTTGCGTATTACCAAGGTGAGATGTCAGATGTGACACATTATATTTTCTGTCGCTACTCAGTTGCGTATTACCAAGGTGAGATGTCAGATGTGACACATTATATTTTCTGTCGCTACTCAGTTGCGTATTACCAAGGTGAGATGTCAGATGTGACACATTATATTTTCTGTCGCTACTCAGTTGCGTATTACCAAGGTGAGATGTCAGATGTGACACATTATATTTTCTGTCGCTACTCAGTTGCGTATTACCAAGGTGAGATGTCAGATGTGACACATTATATTTTCTGTCGCTACTCAGTTGCGTATTACCAAGGTGAGATGTCAGATGTGACACATTATATTTTCTGTCGCTACTCAGTTGCGTATTACCAAGGTGAGATGTCAGATGTGACACATTATATTTTCTGTCGCTACTCAGTTGCGTATTACCAAGGTGAGATGTCAGATGTGACACATTATATTTTCTGTCGCTACTCAGTTGCGTATTACCAAGGTGAGATGTCAGATGTGACACATTATATTTTCTGTCGCTACTCAGTTGCGTATTACCAAGGTGAGATGTCAGATGTGACACATTATATTTTCTGTCGCTACTCAGTTGCGTATTACCAAGGTGAGATGTCAGATGTGACACATTATATTTTCTGTCGCTACTCAGTTGCGTATTACCAAGGTGAGATGTCAGATGTGACACATTATATTTTCTGTCGCTACTCAGTTGCGTATTACCAAGGTGAGATGTCAGATGTGACACATTATATTTTCTGTCGCTACTCAGTTGCGTATTACCAAGGTGAGATGTCAGATGTGACACATTATATTTTCTGTCGCTACTCAGTTGCGTATTACCAAGGTGAGATGTCAGATGTGACACATTATATTTTCTGTCGCTACTCAGTTGCGTATTACCAAGGTGAGATGTCAGATGTGACACATTATATTTTCTGTCGCTACTCAGTTGCGTATTACCAAGGTGAGATGTCAGATGTGACACATTATATTTTCTGTCGCTACTCAGTTGCGTATTACCAAGGTGAGATGTCAGATGTGACACATTATATTTTCTGTCGCTACTCAGTTGCGTATTACCAAGGTGAGATGTCAGATGTGACACATTATATTTTCTGTCGCTACTCAGTTGCGTATTACCAAGGTGAGATGTCAGATGTGACACATTATATTTTCTGTCGCTACTCAGTTGCGCAAGGTGAGATGTCAGATGTGACACATTATATTTTCTGTCGCTACTCAGTTGCGTATTACCAAGGTGAGATGTCAGATGTGACACATTATATTTTCTGTCGCTACTCAGTTGCGTATTACCAAGGTGAGATGTCAGATGTGACACATTATATTTTCTGTCGCTACTCAGTTGCGTATTACCAAGGTGAGATGTCAGATGTGACACATTATATTTTCTGTCGCTACTCAGTTGCGTATTACCAAGGTGAGATGTCAGATGTGACACATTATATTTTCTGTCGCTACTCAGTTGCGTATTACCAAGGTGAGATGTCAGATGTGACACATTATATTTTCTGTCGCTACTCAGTTGCGTATTACCAAGGTGAGATGTCAGATGTGACACATTATATTTTCTGTCGCTACTCAGTTGCGTATTACCAAGGTGAGATGTCAGATGTGACACATTATATTTTCTGTCGCTACTCAGTTGCGTATTACCAAGGTGAGATGTCAGATGTGACACATTATATTTTCTGTCGCTACTCAGTTGCGTATTACCAAGGTGAGATGTCAGATGTGACACATTATATTTTCTGTCGCTACTCAGTTGCGTATTACCAAGGTGAGATGTCAGATGTGACACATTATATTTTCTGTCGCTACTCAGTTGCGTATTACCAAGGTGAGATGTCAGATGTGACACATTATATTTTCTGTCGCTACTCAGTTGCGTATTACCAAGGTGAGATGTCAGATGTGACACATTATATTTTCTGTCGCTACTCAGTTGCGTATTACCAAGGTGAGATGTCAGATGTGACACATTATATTTTCTGTCGCTACTCAGTTGCGTATTACCAAGGTGAGATGTCAGATGTGACACATTATATTTTCTGTCGCTACTCAGTTGCGTATTACCAAGGTGAGATGTCAGATGTGACACATTATATTTTCTGTCGCTACTCAGTTGCGTATTACCAAGGTGAGATGTCAGATGTGACACATTATATTTTCTGTCGCTACTCAGTTGCGTATTACCAAGGTGAGATGTCAGATGTGACACATTATATTTTCTGTCGCTACTCAGTTGCGTATTACCAAGGTGAGATGTCAGATGTGACACATTATATTTTGCAACTACTGTAAGGCTCGCTCATTTTTTGAAGACTTTGTGTACCTATTCGTAACTTCATGTCTCCTTTTTTGGAGTGTCTTGCCCATTCTTCTCCATACGAAAATACATTTTGAAAGAGGCAACTAGAATCAATTCTATTTTTTTGTAAATTTTGACGTTCAAAAGTGCCTTTTATGTGCTTATTTGAAATAATTAATTTGACTTTGACTTTGACTTTGACTTTTTATTTTACAATTTTTTGTATTTGTGTATATTTTGCCTGCAATAAAACACTATTTATTATTTATGTAATAAACATCTAGGACGATACAGGTTCCTAATTTACTATAGAATACCAAATGATTCATACAGCTGACATTCAAACAAGATTATACAACAACAGATTCACAGGCCCTTCAACACCCATAGATTCAGTCGCAACAAGTTTCCAGTAAACACTCTACATCCTTATTGTTGTTTCAATAACCCAGGATGACGTAAAAGGCTTAGTCACGATGAAAGTCTGTCTGAGTGGTACCACGCAGGCAGACACGTTTATGTAAGGACGATGACTATTGCAGGACTTGAGAAGGAAATTGAGAGTAGAAAAAGTATTGCACCAGTATTACGTGGTATTCAATACCATAATTCATCATATAATTGGTCAAGGACAGCTAATTAAAATAAAATAAATTAAATTAAATATTTTTTTATTTATGGCAACTAGGCCCAATTTTTTGTAACATTGTTCTTAAGACGCTGACAACACCTAAACCGCAGTCACTGTCAAATTCCATAGAAAAGAAAGAGAAGCGCGATGACACAACGCTTGTAATTTATTGCAAAATATGAAGTAATTATCTATTTACTCAAAATTGAGTTGAGTAATCGAAAATAAAAAACAACCAAGTTCTGCATTCAAATAAGACGTTATTGTTATGAATTAAATATAACGTACGTAATATTTGATACAGATATTTTGGATTAGAACTCAAAGTACCAGGTTAGTTTAACGTTAGTTCGTATCGAGATTTTTTTTTCAAAACGTGTTTTGGTAACAACCAAGTTCTTGGAAATATGTTCAAAATTAATATATATATTATTCCGCTACCACAAACTATACAGATTTGGCAATTTTTTTTCTTAAGCGAAGCCTATTTTGGTCAATTGGGTCTTGTCAGCGTCTTAAAAACTATTGTTAGAAAACACAGAAACAAAAAGGTTAGCTGTGTGGGGTCTTCTGAGCAGCACCTCCACAGCGTGCGACAACCAAGGTGCGGCGTACCTTTCTGTTAACATACTTAGGATGTTGTTAGAACTAGACCGCGCTCTTGACCATCTTGTCAAGAGCGCGGTCTAGTTCTAACAACATCCTTTGTTCATCCAACTTGTTTTTTTGCGCATTAAGGCTCCTACATACTGGCGCGACTTGTCGCGCGACGCGTCGCCACACAAAGGCACCGCTTGTAGCGCTACACGCGGTGTCTTTGTGTCACGTCGCGTCGCGAGACAATTCGCGCCAGTATGTAGGAACCTTTATGGCGTTAAAATCAACGGTATGCGCAAACAATGAGACACAATTGATTGATTGATTTTGATTGATTGCTAATGAGACACTATTGATTTTCTATTGTTTGACACTGAATTGGATTCGCGCGGGGCTTTACAGGTTAACCTGTTAAGCCCCGCGCGACACCGATGCAATCTATTGTTGTGATCAATTGTGTCTCATTAGCTGTCCTTGACCAATTAAAGCATCATGTGCTACTATCCTGCTGTAGGTTACATAATGGACGCCCCAAACCTCATTCCTTATAAACGCATTGTGTTTAACAATACGCATAATATTTCAAGCACTCCCAAAACGATCTCTCGACACCCTTTATCGATTTCCATTTATCGACTCCAAGCGATAACAAGAAACCCAAAAAGACCTCACACTTGTAAGTACGAATCTTAAATACCCCAGAAAGTTTATGACCTAGGTCACCGCAGTCGTAAATACAATACTATAAATGTCCAGATTAAGGGTGTGTCCACATCGACGGTCGAACGGGCGTTTCGATTATCGATTTCCATACAATTTGACAGAAACCTGTTGATAAGTTCAACAGGGTGTCGAGTATTTACATTGAAAGTAATGGGGACAAATAATACGCTCGGTAAACATCGATGCTGTGAGTAGGGTGACCATAATGAATTGTACAATTTATTATTTGATACAAATAATAAATCAATGTTGTATTTCAATTCTGTGATTACTTTAACTCATTCACTGACTTTATTTATTATTTTTAGGAAAACGTATACTTTTACAATGTTTGTAAATATGTGAGCATCATGTACCTATCACATAATTCATTTATTTATCTGTCATTGCTTTATTTTTCATTCTTTTTTTACCTATTTTGGTATAGTAATTTTATTCTAAGTGCATCGTCTTCACATATAGTTTTAAAATGTACATATACAAAATTTTGTAAAACATTTTAAAAGAGTAACGGTGGAGTTTCTTGCCCATTCTTCTCCATACGAATCTACGTTTTGGAAGGGGCAACTAGAATCAAAAGTGCCTTTTACGTGCCTATTTGAGAAATTCTCGTTTCATTGTTTCTTAAATTTCAAAAATTGTTCTGATTAAATTAAATGATTTCCTACTTCATAATCAGCCTATAACGTTCCCACTGCTGCGACACAGGCCTCTTCTCTGTGAGAGAGAGTGGGCCGTAATCCACCACGCGGGTCCAGTGCGGGTTGGTGGATGTCACATGTCTTCGAATTTTTGGTTCTAGGACATGCCGATTACCTCACGATGTTTTTCTTCACCGTTTTGAGAACAGTGGTGATGAAATAAGTTACACAAAGTAAAGCGCCTGTCTGGGTTCGAACCTACAACTCGTAAGTCGCGGCCGTTACCACTGGGCCACCACTGATTTCATACTATAGCTTAAACTAACAATACCTAGGTACTTAAGCAAATGGTTTACCTTGATAACGTTTTTATTTATTAGAGTTCCCTAGTCAACAAGGAACCCTTATAGTTTCACCATATCCATCTGTCTCAGAGACGCTTAGTACTAGAAAGCTGTAATTTGGCGTAGGTATACATATTATTCACGCCGACAAAGGGATAAAATAAAATCTTGAAAAACATTTTTTTAGCGTACCTCCCTTGCAAGTAATGTGGGGATGATACTTTTTTGCTCATCTACCCCATAGTGTGGGGTATCGTTGGATAGGCCGGTCAAATATTGCGGGTCTTTGAACACCATTTTTTGATTCAGGGATCCGTTTGCGTAATATGAAGCTTTAAATTTTTGTTACAATCGGAACAAAAAATGAAAGCTTAATATTACGCAAACGGATCCCTGAATCGAAAAATAGTGTGCAAAATGGTGGTGGTGTGTGGTGAAACATTTAGCTAACTCCCTCCTTTGTCAGCTAAATGGTTGTTTTTGGATATGTGAAAAAAATCATGACAGTCGACATGACAGTCGGTTTTTCCTAAGAAATAAATACCAATATTTTGTCTTCTCAATAAAGTTATAAGCAAATACCAACATGATATTGAGAATATCGACCTCCAAACACGTGTAGTTATTATTTCTCCGTTTTGTTACACAGATGAGAGTATCAACAACTGTTCCATATTCACTACAGTTTCAGCGTCTACAATAATATATTTTACCTCTGACACGAGTTGCTACTTTATTTGATCCTACAGGATTTGTAGAACGATTTCGACCTAGAACAGGTCCTCGTAGAACATTTATTGCGTGTTGTTCTTTTGTCTTGGTAGGTTTGTTTTCTGAAACAATTTCACTGTGATATAAAATCCACCAACCAGTCTTACCAAGGGGTATCGTGTTACCCAGTAACTGGGTCGTGGAGGTCAGATAGGCAGTCGCTCCATGTAAAATACTGGTATTCAGCTGCATCCGGTAAGACTGGAAGCCGACCCCAACATAGTTGGGAAAAGGCTAGGCAGATGATGATAAACCCAAATACCGTGTGTATCACAAAAAATAGGTTACAGTCTTTATTACTATTAAAATGAAAGGTACCTAGTATTACTCTCTGAAAAATGACACACAGCATCACTTCTGTTATCAAATCAAATCAAATCAAAAATCAAAATGTTTATTTCAATAACTTAAAAATACGTTTACATTAAGGTCATTAGGGTGTTAGGAAGTTCCGCTCTTCCACTAGTTACGGCTTGCAGTATAAGCTATTGAGTAGACATTCCACTTTAGTAGGTATTAGAAAAACAAAAGCGACATAAATCAAAAATAATTAAAAATATAATTATAACTATTGCAGTATTTAAAAGAAGAATGAAAGAACACTATCTTTCCACTTCGACACTGTTGCGTATGTATTTATTGCTTTAAATTACACTGTATTTTTTTTATATTCTAGTGACATTTATTTTAGATATCTTTATTTTTTTTTTATTTTAGTGGTATGTATATATGTTAGTATATTCCCATATTATTTGTTTTTGTAAATTGTTTCGATTTTATGTATTCTATTTTCTCTTCTACTCTTACACACGGTGTCTACATCTCTTTATCTACTTTCCTATAGCAGGTATGCTGGAAGAGATTTCTTTAGAAATAAGCATCACCTTGTACGTATTTTTCTGTTCTGTTCTTCTTTTCTGTTTTTATATGTGTGTACATAAATGGTTAAATAATAATAATAATCATAAAGAAATCAAAAACAAAGTAATAACTAACTATAGATGCGCTGTTGTGCTGAGGTGTGTATGAGTGCGTGCGTGCGTGTGTGTGTTTGTGTGTGTGCACGTGTGCGCGATTGAGGGAGAGTGTTATCCCCGACGGGTTAGGCAAAAGTGTACCTATAGTGCACCCCCATTTCGCCAGTCATGTTTAAGTCCCACGTAATAAGAAGCGAGCCTATTGCCATCAACCAGGCACAAATCCAGACTTTGTTTGACCTGGGAATCGAACACAGGACCTCATGCTCAGCAGTAGTGCTTGCGACCACGAGACCAACGAAAGAAGACATTTATTATAACTACACTGCATTGATAGCATTCCTCTGTCCCGAC
Source organism: Atethmia centrago (assembly GCA_905333075.3). NCBI lineage: Eukaryota > Metazoa > Arthropoda > Insecta > Lepidoptera > Noctuidae > Atethmia > Atethmia centrago. The sequence goes on from HG995376.1 coordinate 24,012,396, forward strand.
GAAAATCCTAACTATCCTAAATCCTACTAATATTATAAATGCGAAAGTTTGTAAGCATGGATGGATGTTTGTTACTCTTTCACGCAAAAAGTACTGAACGGATTTGGATGAAATTTGGCACACAGATAGTTTATAACCAGGAATAACACATAGGATACTTTTTATCCCGATGTACCCACGGGGTCAAAACTTGGTGAAACCGCGGGGCGCATCTAGTAATATTATAAATGCGAAAGTGAGTTTGTTTGTTACGCTTTCACGCTAAAACGGCTGAACGGATTTGGATAAAATTTGGCACATGCGTAGACCATGACCAGGGTTAGGACATAGAATTCTTTTGATCCCGATATTCCTACGGGATGGAGACTTGTGCGGGTGAAGCCGTGGGACGTAGCTAGTTTGTCATAAAACTTCGAGTATCATAATTAAACGCAAATTCTCATATTGATTTGACTTTTTATCCAGGTAGTACGTTCCAGTGGGATAATTTCCGACCTCCACGCGGGCGAAGTCGCGAGCAAAAGCCAGTAAGCCATATTTCCGTAAATTAAATATACGTAACAAACGTTGCACCTGTATTCGTTTTGTTTTTAAACTTAAAAAGTACGATCATGCTTTCAACTTTCATAAGATACTTAAGAGGCTCACTATTCGACTTCGCAGGAACTCTCGGATCTTATATCTGCTATTTAACCTCCTTCAAAGTCCTAAAACGCCATCCTATCTGCGGGAACGTCTTTCCTACGCCCGTCCTTCAGATGCGCCTTGCAGGTCTTGGATAGTCGCTATGTCGTCGCTATGTCCCCGCGTCAGGGGGCGCGGCAGGCGGGTTATGAGCATGGCCCTTAAGATCCCGCGTGCCTGTCAATACGGGCTCGTTCATTGGGGAGCCATATAGGCCTGGCCTGGGGCAGGTGTGGCAGTAGCGCAACTGGCCTGTGTATTGCCTTGCAGGTCGCATCTTAGAAACCTTCTTAAGTCTCCACTTCACTGACTTCTACTTCAACTCCTTCACTGTGCACGCGGTGCGGTTATGGAATTCACTTCCGTCTGACATTAGGGACTGCCAAACTGTTGCAGTATTTAAAAGAAGAGTTAAAGAACACTATATTTCCACTTCATCCAAGTTGCGTATGTATTTATTATTTTAAATTACATTATTTCTTATTTTATATTCTGGTGATATTTATTTTAGAGTTATTTATGTATGTTAGTATATTCTCCTATCATTTGTTTTATTTTATTAAGTTAATTGTTTTGTTATTTTATCTATTCTATTTTCTCTTCTACTCTTACACACGTGTCTACATCTCTTTGTCTACTGTCCTATCGCAGGAATGCTGGAAGAGATTTCTTTAGAAATAAACATTACCTTTGTACGTATTTTTCTGTTCTTTTTTCTTGTTTTTTTTGCATAAGTGTACATAAACAGTTAAATAAATAAATATTTACCTTACATCCTCGTTAATTCTATATATAAACTAATAAGTTGGCGTTCTGTAGTTTCTGCCTACCCCCATAGGAATAAGGCGTGAGTTTATGTGTAGAATGTGTTTATTACCCAAAAAATCAACAAAACATTTCAAAACCATTAATCTGTCCTTCCGTTAACATGGTGACCCTACAATCCAGGGAAACCCACCGGAGCGTTGCGTCATACCACGAAAGGCTTTCATATGACGGATTCGACATTACCGTTCAATTTCTCATTGCCTAACAATTTCACATTTTTAGGGTTCCGTATCTTCAGGGTGCCAATGGGACCCTATTACTAAAATTTCGCTGCCCGTGCGTCTGCCACAGAACTGTATCTTTTGAAGACACGCACATAGTACTACTATGGCCGTCATGACAACAAATAAAATAAAGTTAAAAATTAAAGAGGACCCCCTTTAATTTACAAGCAACGTGTTTTTTTTTTATAAAGTTTTTTATTTTTTTGTATGAAAATAATAAATAAAATAAAAAGGTTTATTTCAGAAACTTGTACAACTTTTACAGTAAATCTTACATAGGGACCTCCTTTTAAGTAAAAGATATACCTGTGCTAGGAGATCCCGAAACTTGTGTTAAATATTGTACGGTGGTACGGACCCCTTCGTGAGCGAGTCCGACTCGCACTTGCCCGCTTTTTATAAACATATACATATGTTTTTTCCCTATGGAAGGCTTTTGACGTAACCTTCAATATCTCACGTAATAAGACGATTTCATTCACATTTTATTAATCGAGGAATTCCGTGAGTTATATAATTTATATGTTATTTATAACTTGTATGATTATGTGGAAGGATTCTCCGATTTCTATACCCCATTGGCTTGTTGTTATTGATTCAAATTACGAGTCGATTTTATTATTAACATAACATCACGCTTTTATTCCCGGAAGGGTTAGGCAGAGGTGTACTTGTAGTACACTAAAGTCATTTCGCCAGTTATGTTTTTAAGTCCCATGTAATAGGGGGCGAGCCTATTGCCATCAACCGGGCACCAATCCAGACTCTCGGCTGCTACTGAGAAATTTCAGAATTCCATTTTTAGCGTTCCGTAGTCAACAAAGAAACCTTATAGTTTTGCCATGTAAGTCTGTCTGTCTGTCCCTGCTCAGACACTTTTAGTACTAAAAAGCTGTAATTTGGCATGGATTCATACATATTAATCACGACGACAAAGTGTTAAATTAAAATCTTAAAATAACTTCTTTTTGGGGTACCGCGAAAAAATCATCTCCACTTACGTGTAGGACGTAAGTGGAGATGATTTTTTCCCTCGTCTCTCTCACTGTGTGGGGTTGAAAGGTCGCAGAATAGAAAAACACAGAGAGAATTATAGATAACTAGATCGTTGCCGGAGCTTCACCCGCGTGGAGGTTTTTTTTACATTCGAACCTTCTCCTTCTTTTTTTTTTTTTGGCTGGGAATATAACAAATAACTTCTCCCGCTCTGGGTGGAGCGGGAGGGCGTGTCAGACTCTTAGTGACTAAAGCCCACCCGTGTTCCTTCCGTTGCCTGTGTTGCCAGGAGCCTCGGTAACCCTTTCGAACTTTCCCGCGACAAGAACCTTCCCCTGACAATAACAAACAACACAAAATAATTAGCGAAATGGATCCAGCCGTTCACGCGTGATGCCGTACCACGAGAAATAGGGATCATTTTTATATATTGAATAGTCGGTTCATACAAAAAAACATGAAATATCTTAAGTAGTTTCAAAGTAATATCGTTTTTATGGTTTTTTTTTCCCGAATTTATTTCTTAAAGTATTTTACAATAATACTGAAATATTCACATATAGAATTGATTGGTATACGTTCCTGTTTAACATACATTTTTTGCATAACTAATTTGCATTATATGAACGCGTAATAACAGATTTAAAAGTGACTAAAATCTGCGCCTTAATCAATGATATTATAAGTTAAAAGAGGTAGATAAGTAACCAGTTACCTACCCAATATTTGATCGTGAAAATTGGCACAATGTCACACTATTAGAAAACACGTGGAAATAGGACGGCATGTCGTAATTATCGAGAGCGAAAAAGAGACAAAACAAAAAAAATATTGCAATTTAGCCAAGTTTTAACATGTCACTTGCGGCGTGTGTATAACCTATCTCAATCAACTCAGCCATATAACAGTCTACTGCTGGACATAGGCTTCTCCCAGGCTGCGCCACAACACCCTGTCCTCCGCCTTCCGCATCCAGTCTATCCCAGTCACCTTTTTAAGGTCGTCGGTCCATCTATCTAGGGGTCGTCCCACACTACGCTTGCCGATTCGCAGTCTCCACTCCAGGACTCATCTGCTCCACCAGCCATCGGTCCTTCGACAAACATGACCAGCCCACTGCCACTTCAGCTTGCTTACTCTGCAGGCTATGACGGTAACTCCAGTTCTCTACCGGGTAACTTCATTTCTGATCTTATCCTTCAAAGAAACTCCGGCATAGCCCGCTCCATGGCGCGCTGAGTGACCTCCAGCCCGACTGTAAGTGTCCAGGTTTCGGCACCGTACGTCATAACGGGCAGAACGCACTAGTTGAAGAAGGTCTTCAACCAGTGCGTTCTGCCCGTCTTCAAACACTGCGGGATTGACTTGACGAAGTTTTCCAAACGCCTAACCTATCTACCACTTTTTAGGGTTCCGTAGTAAACAAGAAACCCTTATAGTTTCGCCATGTCCGTCTGTCAGTCTGTCTGTCCCCGCTGTAGCTCAGAGACGCTTAGTACTAGAAAGCTGTAATTTGGCATAGGTACACATATTAATCACGCCGACATAAAAAAAACTTTTTTAGCTTACTTCCCTTGCACGTAATGTGGGGATGAAATTTTTTTTTTCATCTATCCCATAGTGTGGGGTATCGTTGGATAGGCCGTTCAAAAATATTGCAGGTTTGTGAACACCACTTTTCGATTCAAGGACCCACTTGCGTAATATTAAGCATTAAAGTGCTAATTTTTTTAGAGGCAAAGCCCCCCCCCCCCCCCCCTCCCTCCCTGGCAGCTAGCTAAATGGCTGTTTATGGAGATGTGAAAAAAATTATGGCAGTAGTACATATAATAAATTAAAAGAAAAACTATCACGGCTAAGTAGGCTTTACAAATTTGAAGAGTTGTAGTCGAGCAACTTAAATTTGCAGTTGGAGAATTGACCGTGGCATATATCGATGAATGGGAGAACAGGTTATTCAACTACAATGTTAAGTTTGGAATAAATTCGTCCCAAGTAATCCCAGCTACTGAACCCTTCATTGTGCCGGTTTTTATTATACGAGTAATATCACGACACCAGGCAAGAAATATTTAATGACGAAAAAATATTTATAAACATAGGTAAATAAGTACTACTGGTGAATATAGGACCCAGGACCCGAAACCCTCTGAAAACTGGCACAAAAAGTAATAAGCCTCTTTCATTTTGCCCCATGTAAAAAGACATGTTGCGCCGACCCCAAATAAATTGGGTTAAGGGCAGGCGAATGATGTATGTAATACGGGGTACATTACCTAATTGTATATCTAAGGGGTTTAATCGATTGATATACGTGTAAAAGTCAAGAACGCAATAGATATGACCATTTTATTGAATACACAATGTGACAGCTACCATATGTCAAATTAATCCAGGAAATTAATAATTCATTTTTAGTCCAGATCTAACAAATATTTATTTTCTTGACCCTCTCCCAAGCTATAATTACACCAAGCACAAGTACCGTTGTACAGTCGACCGCACGACGACGGTGGTCACACTTTGACCTTGAGCTGGCCTAGCGTAGTACGGAGTTTCAATAGAATAAGAGGCCAGCTTATACTGGTTTAGTTACTACTGACGTGCGGCCTATTGTACCCATTTTCACAACGTGCTATCATCCTAACTAATATTATAAATGGGAATGTGAGTTTGTTTGTTTCACGCTAAAACGGCTGAACGAATTAGGATGAAATTTGGCACCTGGGTAAACCATGACCTGGGTTAGGACTTTTTATTCCGATATACCCACGGGATCGAGACTTATACGGGTGAAACCGTGAGTCGCAGCTAGTAGGTAATATACACAATACTAATACCTATCGAGTTTAAATAATTTTTTTCCCTTTTACTCGTACTTATCTAGATTTCACAATTTTCGTTACACATATCTTCATAGAAACTCAATACGAAACTTGATAATCCGAGATGAATCGTGCCTTTCAACTTAGGAAAACGACTAATATTCGTGATCTTCGCATTAACGGCTTGTCAATACAAACAACATTATTAACAGACATAAAACCTAATGCATTATAGTGTTAAGCTCCATTTACACGGTGCAAGTTTCTTGAACGTTCAAGAGCAATAATCGCATGCCATAAAACACGTTCAAATTTATTGCCGTTCAAGAATTGCATGCAAGTGTTTACACGCGTGCGATTTCCATAAAATGGCATGTAATAATTGAATGCAAGTTTTGCCGTTACATAAAATTGCATGCGACTTACACCAAAGCAATTTTATTGCAATGCGATTATTGCATGCAAGTTTTGCCTCGTCCTAATACAGAGTTGCACGTCCTTGTACAAATTATTCAAGTATTTCCCGTATTTGCGCTGCCAAATATTTCATTAAAATTTTATTGAACGTCGTCTCAAGATTGTCTTAAACTTGTTTTGTTTCTTTTATTTGTACTTTTAGAGTTGAATGCGACTTTGTAGCACATGAAATTTTATTGTACACAGTGCTGTTTACACCTATACCAGTTTTGAACGGCAACTAACGTGCCCGTATCGTGCAACAATATTGTACGTGTTGTTTAGACGGCGCCAGTTAGTTGCCCTTTAATTTTATGGTATGCCACAGGCAATAAACTAGCACCGTGTAAATAGAGCTTTACTTTCGAAATGTGTCATAATCATAAAAAGTAACTAGTCGTAACCTCTCAATGGTAGTATTGAACACTACTGGATTTGAAAAGATGCATGTTTTGATTGCAAACCGTAGTAATAGCAAAATAAGGCTCCCTGGTATTCTGGTAGAACCATTTCCATGAAGTTTTCGTGGAAAATGTTTTACTAGAGTCGCGTCGCGCTATCACACCCAGCCAATTTGCAGGAGCCTTCCTTTTTGATTGGGAAATTACTTCTCTAACTGGAAATTACTTCTCTTCTCTAACTTCTCCCGCTCTGGGCGGAGCGGGAGGGTGTGTCAGACTCTTACTGACTAAAACCCACCCGTGTCCCTTCCATTGCCTGTGTTGCCAGGGGCCTCGGTAACCCTTTCGAACTTTCCCGCGACCCCGGCAGGGTTTGCTTATAATCTTTAACTTTATCATCTGTCTAGCCTTTTCCCAACTTCATTGAGGTTGACTTGGCAGTCTAACCGAATGCAACTGAATACCAGTATTTTACATGGAGGGAACCCATTTACTGTATTATTGATGAAGTTACATAACTTATCTGACCTCCACAGCCCAGTATATGGATAATAAAATACCTCTTGACTGGTTGTCAAACTTTAGGCCTTCTAACGACCCGTGTCAAAGATGTACATGAGAGCCGGGCCCAGCGGCTTAACATACTTGAGATACGGAGGGATCTCGGTATGAAAGGGAAGGTCACCCAATCACGGACCTAACCTAATTATAACTTTGATCAATCGAACTGTGTGGCTGTTTTTGCCACAAGCCCCTTAAATTCGGTGGGAGGGGTTTCCATCGGCGTCGAGTCGACGATGAAGTACCTGGGACTCGTCCTCGACAGCCGGTGGAACTTCGTGGAGCATTTCCGACGTTTGGCTCCCAAACTGGAGCGGGCAGGCGCTGCTTGAAGCGGCTCCTGCCCAATCTAGGGGGTCCAAACGCCTCCTGCCGGAGGCTCTACGCGGGGGTCGTGCGGTCCATGGCCCTGTACGGGGCTCCTGTATGGGCGCGCTCTCTGGCGCTGCGGCCAGCCCGCCGATTGAGCGCGGCCCAAAGGGTCATGGCCATCCGGATGGTCCGGGGATACCGCACGGTCTCCTGTGAGGCAGCCAGCCTCCTTGCCGGATTGCCGCCATGGGATCTGGAGGCAAAAGTCCTCGCGCACGTATGGGAGTGGCGCGAGGAGGCGAAACGCCAGGGCGTAACTCCGCTGCCGCAAGAAATCGCGGCACAGCGGACGGAGCTCCGGTGGGATCTCATGGCGACATGGAGAGTACGGTTGTCGCAACCCAGTACTGGGCACGCCACGATTGCGGCGATAAGTCCCCTCTTTGAGGAGTGGCTAGAGAGGCGCCACGGCGTGCTCACCTTCCGCCTGACGCAGGTCCTCACCAGGCATGGCAGCTTCGGGAGGTTCCTTTGTTGGATAAGGCGGGAGGAAACGCCCGGGTGTCACCACTGTGTGGATCGCCCGGAGGACACGGTGGAGGTCTGCCCGGCTTGGGCAGAGCACCGCCGTGTCCTCGTGGAGGCGATCGGCGGCAAAAACCTCTTGCGTCCGGCCCTGGTTCAGGCCATGGTACGGAGCGAGAGGGCATGGGCAGCCGTCACCTTCTTCTGCGAAGCAGTAATGCTTGCAAAGGAGGAGGCGGGACGGTTGAGGGAAAGGCAAATTTCGCGCCCTCTCGCCCCTAGCCGCCGCAGGAGACGCCCCGGACGTCGGGAATCCCGGGCGGATTTCCGGCCACCGTAGGCGCGGGCTTGCGGACGGTGAGCAATGGGTAGCTCACCGTCCGGTATGGACCAGGCCCTGGTCAACGGCTTGTTTTATTCCACGCGCGCCTCAAAGAGATGTCGTCAGCGTAAAGGTAGGGGTCCACTAGGGCCGATGCCTGCCGGGGTCGCGGGAAGGTACTTATGGGTCACCTAGGCCCCCGCAACACAGGCAACGAATGGAAAAATGGAAAGGAATACGGGTGGGTCTTAGTCAGTAAGAGTCTGACACACCCTCCCGCTCCGCCCAGAGCGGGAGAAGTTATTTGATGATTTCCCATCCAAAAAAAAAGCCCCTAAAATTAATCTTTAACTTTTATCTCTTACTAGATGACCCGGTGAACTTCGTACCACGTGAAGACATTTGTTTTTTTCGGCTGTTCGTTTGCGTTTTTCCAATTTTTTTTCTCTTATATCGCGTGTATATAGGCGAATGTATGTCTTAACTGTGTTATCTTAAATGTGAAAGTGGGTTTGTTTGTTAATTTTGTTAGTTTGTATGTTTCTTTTACGCTAAAGCGGCTAAACGGATTTGGATGAAATTTGGCACATGGGTAGAACGAGATTAGGACATAAGACACTTTTAATTCCGATTCCCACGGTATCGAAACTAATGCGGGGGCGCAGCTACTAATAAATTAAAACAAATCGGTCGAGCTATTTTCGAGTTTTTGCGAGACTAACGCACGCCAATTGATTTTTATTTATTTAGATAAATAACAGCTGAAGTACATTTTACGTAGTTGTCTGAGTAATGAATTTTGTTTTTCCTAGGAACTGCCGAAATCGTAGCATAGATGTGTCACTCATTAGCGATGACTCAGATATTTGTATTTACAAAAGTGATTTTATAGCTGAAACCAATATAATAATGATTTAATTTTATCAACTAAAATTCTCAGTCAAATCAGTTAGTTACAGAAACTGCTTTTCGCATACTTGTCAAGTTTATTGTTTGTTTATTGTTCCCAAAAATTACACAATACAACAAAAGTCAGTATTTGCCAAACTGCGAAACAGTTTTACGAAAAAATAAGCCATTTTTTTGCACTCGAACTACTCAGTACATATATAGCATACTGAAACATCTTATCTCATCATCATCGTCATCTAAACAATTTAATCTTTGAACAATTTGCCAATCAAGTGCATAAAAATAAAAACATTTCAACATGCGTCAGTGCCACAATAATAATCATCAAAACAAATCACTTTTACAACTCACTAGAAATCCTTTCAATACTGTTCTTAGTGAAGAAATCATAGCCTTTCACAAACAAAGCTAAACTATTACGAAACGATTGCCCTTAACGTAAACGTTCACCTAAAATGGCCAAGAAGCTGCGCCGGCGCATCTGACTCTCGTGTTCACGACTCCGCATGCGTAATCTTAACGCTGTCACTTGTTCGTTGGTGGTACAATTTGTAAGCTGATATCAAATAAGTGTATCAAATTAAATGTATGAGAGATTAGGGCCATAGCGAAGGACAAAACCTTTTTAAAACATTACCTATATAACTTCACACCTGTTCCCCAAAGAGTAGGTATGCAGAGGTGTATTAGGTAAGTACGTAATATCTACACCTGTCATTCTCCAGTTGTGTTATATCCCATGTTCCTAGGCATGTGGGTATAGAGGCATGAGGAACAGAGTGTAAAGTTCACTCATTGTCCATAGAAAAGGGATGACCAGACCAGACTGGTGTCGCGTCTGGTGGGCTACTGCCCGACGATTGATGTCGGGACGTTGTATATATGCTGTTTGCACGGTAAACTCTGCTTGCGCGATGCTGAATTTTGCGTAACGTCAGTGTGTTGCATAGTTCGCATCTGGCGATGTAGATGCCGCCACAGCGGCAAGCTTATTCTAATCATCCGGGTACAAATCGCGAAGAAATTCCTAAAGAAAAACGCAATAAAACTTTTCTTGATCCAGGGATTTAACCCAGAATTTCAACCTCAGTAGTGGCGTTTTCGCCCACTTGATCAACGAGGCCATCAATCTCGCTTTGTATTGATCGCTTTTCTTTTGTTCGGAAAAGCGACACTTCGTTGAAGTCTTTTGCACTGCGCCCGCGCCGTACGAATAAAAGTGTGGGTTTCTCATTGGTGCGTTTTGTCTAGCTTACTGAAATAGACCTAATAAAATTGTGAATCATCGCGACTGTTAGACAGTCACCTAAGTAAGAACTTTTAATATTCCCACAATCACTTATGTTCAGCAAGGAAAATTAATTGTGTAGCAGTTTGCCACACTGCGGCAACTTACCGTGATTAACCATTTCATGAGCAGTGGTGCTCCAGTGGTAACGGCCGCGACTTACGTGTTGTAAGTCGTAGGTTCGAACCCAGGCAGGCGCTTTACTTTGTTTAAATTATTTCATCACCACTGCTCTCAAAAACTCTCTGCTTTCTGGTGAAGGAAAATATCGTGAAAACGTGTCCTAGAACCAAAAAAATCGAAGACGTGTGACATCTACCAACCCGCACTGGGCACGCGTGGTGGATTACGGCCCACTCCCTTTCACCACTGCTCTGTCGGTGAAGGAAACATCGCGAGGAAACCAGCATGTCCTGCAACCAAAAATTCAAAGACACGATCGTGACATCTACGAACCCGCAATGTACTCGCGTGGTGGATTATGGCCCACTCCCTCGCACAAAGAGGAGGCCCGTGTCCCAGCAGGAGGAACATTATAGGCTGATTTTGTTTGTTATGTAATGTAACCATTTCATAGTTGTAGTTGCTTAAGGACAGTTTTACTTTGACAATTTTTCCTCATGGACAAAGACAATTTAAGTTCATATTCAATTTGCTAAACACTAATTTAGACTGACTTCTTGAAAATTGAAATTCAAATAAATATTTGAAAGGCCACACCACCACTATTTCTGCCAATCGCTATCCACTTATCCCTTAAACGTTCTATTTAAACCACGATGCGTTAAGTCAAAGGGCAAGTGAGTGGCGACGAGCTGTCGATACTGATCTAGATAGTTCTACCGACTGGTCGCGTAAATGGAAATGGAATACAAGGATTCACAGACTGGTCTGCGATACGGGCCGTTATGCAACCAGTTAGTTACTATTTATTTTAACCTATGATTAGTAGACGAATGGTAATTGGTAATTGGTAATAGTGGTGGAACGTAATCTATGCTTCGTTCAGACGAATTATTTACTATGTTCATGGAGCTCACATACAAATCAATCGTTGGTCGTGTAGTACTTTAAGTGTCTTCATAGGCTCTAATGTCAACCAGGGGCTGCAGCCTCAACATAGATAGCGATCGCTTTACGACCGAATTCTGTCGCAGTCCTGATGGGGTCCCTACACGGTAAAAATTGCTTGACAAGATTGTGATTTTTTCATACTTGTCAAGCAATTTCGGTCGTAAAGCGATCGCTATCTATGTCGAGACTGCAGGCCCAGAAAATTCTAAATTGGTACTGTTATGTTCATTATTAAGACGCTGACAACACCTAAACCGCGGTCACTGTCAGATTGCATAGAAAAGAAAGAGAAGCGCGATGACACAACGCTTGTAATTTATTGCAAAATATGAAGCAATTATCTATTTACTCTAAATTGAGTTGAGTAATCGAAAATAAAAACCAACCAAGTTCTGCATTCGAATAAGACTAAGTTCTTGTTATTAATTAAATACGTAACGTATGTTGATATTTAATACAGATATTTTGGATTAGAACTCAAGGGTAGAACTCAAAGGATTAGAACTCAAAGGAGGTTAATTTAGAGGTTAGTTTGTATCATTTTTTTTTTCAAAACGTGTTTTGGTAACAACCAAGTTCTGGGAAATATGTTCAAAATTAACATATATTTTTTCCACTACCTCAAACTATACTGATTTGGCAATTTTTTTTTCTTAAGAGAAGCCTACTTTGGTCAATTGGGTCTTGTCAGCGCCTTAAGATATTTTGAATGCAAACGTGAGTCATTCTACGAGTACATACTTATCGCTAACCGATTATGGTGCAATTTGATAGAAAGAGAACTGGGTTCCTGACTAAGAATTAAGAACTCTTGAATAAATAGTTGTAGGTGAGTAGTTGTTTATAGCCCCAGGATTAAGAGCTCTTGAATAAATAGTCGTAGGCGGCGTTTATAGCCCCAGTTACATGCGTTTCTTCACTAGTTTAATTTTGCTTTCATCTCGGTAACTAAGATCGTGTACGAAGTTGCATACAAATCAGCGGATGACGGCAGATCTAAGGTGTACGACGAATATTCAAAAGATAATGACTGTCTCCTTTATGTAGTCAATTTTCGTCATTTGACATCACCAAGAATACGTTTAACCTATTCTAATCCTCAACTAAGGAGTTACGACCATCCTGTTTTTTCTGTAAAAAATCTCACCGTGAAAATTTATACAACGTGATCTGTAAATAGTGTCAATCCTTAGCATCACGTGGGATGACAGGTCACTTCAAGCTTACTCCACGTTTTGACGGTGAGATTTAAATATAATAAGATCAGCAGATTGATAATTTAATTGTATCGTCGTGCCTGCTCCAGAGCGGACCGTGATCACCAATCGGTTGTCTATGCGTGAAGGTTATGATCACTGGCTGTTTTATTACGGATTTGATGCGTGAATGCCAGTTCTCATAATATGGTGAAAAGATCAACCATAAGACTGCAAGATTAGTAGCTGTCTGCCTAAGTCAATGTACCTCCTAGTTAATGATACATGGTACAATGCTTTTAGGTTTCTAAATATTACCTTTAGTTTTGTACTGAAGATACTCACATAATTATATCCTAAATTTTAGTATTATAAATGCAAAAGTGAGTTTTTTTGTTCGTTTTTTACGCTTTCATGCTAAAACTCAAACTCAAAGCATTTATTTCAATTAAACCATTTACAGGCACTTTTGAATTGTCAAGGAGTCGGTCAGTTAGAAATATGAAGTTAGGGCGCGTTCCCACCGTGTCGTGACGACAGATAATCGTGTAGTTTTAAGTGTCGTGGCTTATATGTTTAAATGGAGGTGTTCACATTTAGAACGACACAATTTACTGTCGTCTACGACTTCTTTTGCAGTGACGACACTTTGTCGTGACAGTGGGAACGGCAAGCACGACAGTCGTAAAACGATAAAAAATCGTGGACGGCAACTCTATGTAGACGAACACATGTTTTCCCTTCCCTCTCGCACCCGCGCGCCCCTCGCGTCTGTACTCGGTTTGCTTTGTGCGTGTTAGAACTTGTCAGACTCCTGCGCATGGTGGACGTATAACAATGGCTAATAATATAAAACCGGAAGTTTTAATTCCACTTGTGGAACAAAGGGCTGTCCTTTGGGACAAAACTTTAGACATTTATAAAGACAAAGGTTTGAAATTAGCCGCGTGGAGAGAAATTTGTTGCGTTTTTGAACCTAATTTTGACAAGTTGGAGGAAAAGGAAAGAAAAGATTTCGGTAAGTTTCTGAAACTTTTTATTTATTATGATACGTGTGCTGTAATGTTTTGCCAAGGTACGGAGCCTATTTCAGATACAAAATAGTCGGAAAATTGTAAGCGCACTGCGTTTCCACCACCTTCGTTTGAACGCAGCTGTGTTGCAGGCATGTTTACCAGTGGCATAACGGTTGGGGTATTCTCCAAGTATATAGCGTCTTTTTTTATTAAAAAATTATGTAATACCGTACAAGTCTTTACAACTTCAATAGCTGTTTCTGCACATACATCCAATGGTCTATGCAAGATCCTCCATTTATTGGATAAGATACCAAAAGTGCATTCAACATATCTTCTCGCGCGGCTTAGACGGTAATTAAATATCTTTTTCTTATTGTCTAAATGAGTACCGCCATAAGGTCGCAATAAATTTTGTGACAATGTAAAGGCTTCGTCTCCAACAAATACATATGGTATTTCTTGGTTGCATATTTTCGTGCAATGGCGAGGGTCTTGGTATATTTAAAGTACCATCATTTAGTTTCTTTCAAAAATTGGATTGTTTTAGGATAGATGAATCACACTCTTTTCCGTATGAAACAATACTAACGTAAATGAAACGGTATTCTGAATCAACAATTGCAAATAAAATAAAAGAAAAATAATCCTTATAGTTAAAAAACATAGAACCACTATTTATTGGCTTTGTAATCCTTATGTGCTTGCCGTCCAGCGCACCGAGGCAATGAGGAAAATTTGCTTTCGTTTTAAAAGCTTCAGCGATCGCTTTCCATTCTTCTTCGGTATTGGGCAACTTTAAATATTCTGCACTTAATACGCTCCAAATAACAGAACACGTTTCTTTGATTATTTTGCTGATGGTTGACATTCCCACTCTAAAATTATAATGCAGTTGTTTAAACGAACATCCCGACGCCAAATATCTGTAAATAAATACAACAGCTATTATAATACGCTTATATTCGAGGACCAATGCCCTAACATTATAATTATGTATAAACTTATAATCAGTCTAATACGTAGTCCCTTACTTGTTCACGGAAACATCCGGGGATACTAGTGGAAAAACTCGATCTTAGTATAGTTTTTTAAACTCTGAAAAACGTGCAGATGTTTGCGTGAACAATAATTTGACTACGTATTAGACTGATTATATGTTAATACATATAATGTTAAATCTATACACAAACAAATTTTAATTTTAAGTCTATTTTACTTTTACAGCTACACAGATATCTACAAAGTGGACACATATTCGAGATGCATTTATGAGATCCCTGAAAAATGAAAAAAAAAAAGCGATCTGGTGCAGGCGCAAAAACAACTAGGCCGTATGTTTATAAGAATCAGCTGTCTTTTTTATTAAAAGTTACTGAGCCCCGTATGACCTCTGATTCATCTAATGAGCCTAATAATTCTATCTCTGATACATTAAGTGATGCAGCACCTTCTACTCAAAAGAAAACTAAGACTGACACATTAGATGATAAAATGTCATATTTTCTAGATTATAAATTAAATAATCAAGATCACCCACATGTGTCCTTTATTAAAGGAATTTTACCATCTTTGGCATCATTCGACAATGATGACAATTTTGAATTCCAAACGGGTATTATGCAACTGATCCAAAAAATTAAAAAGAAACGCCTTCGTAATAATTTATATGATACTTATGCAAACTATGGTGACTATCAAAACCATTTATCACAACCGACAGGATATTTTACACAAGATCCAGGTGCATCAACTTCGACTAGCAATCAAGTTATGGAACCGGCTGCATCACCAAATTCAGTCTATACTAATTTGTCTGATAGCACACAAGATTCTTTTAATTTTGACAATATATAATTTAAAGATGTCTTTACTTATAAAACGTGTAACTCTAAAATAAATCTCTAAATAAATAAATGTATACATTAATAAAGAATTTTCATTTTATTTACTTACCTTAAAGTTATCACTAGTCTTTCTTCGGCACTTATACAATTTCTGAAATGTGTGTTTCCTCTTCTAAGATTGTCTGCAAGTCGTGCCAGTAGGCTATCAAAGGTGGAGACAGTCATTCGTAAATACTCATAAAACTTTCCATCATCACTTTTTAATTCTTCTATATAACTCTGACATAATCCTAATGGAATTCTTTTCATTAACATTGGATGTACCCAGTACTTTCTTTTCATTGCTTGCTTCATTTTCCTTCTTTTCAAAAAGTAATACATTATTAAAATTTCATCTTCGTCCATTGAACTCAGGAGAGTAAACGCACTAGTGATCACCAAGCGAACGCAGAGGTGACTAGATTTGTAGCTTGCTGATGATGTGTAAACGACAAAGCGACTGCCGGGAAACGATAAAATGTCGTCGCGATCCAATGGGAACAGCTAGATACGACAGTCGCTAAACGATAAAAAATGTTGACGACAAACAATCGTTATAATGGGAACAGGTAGAGACGACAGTCGTCGAACGATAAATTAGTCGTTACGACATAGTGGGAACGCGCCCTTAGCTGCCCATTCCAAAGCGTAGTACGTATGGAGAAGAACGGGCTAGAAACTCCATGGACACTCTTTTAAATTATAGGTATTGATACATAAAGATCAGTACAAAAATAATGTTGAAATTATAACTAAATGTGAGGACGATGTAAAATAAAAAACGCGTCCATTTTATCGAAATAAAGAAAAACAATTTCTAAATAAAATAATTACAAATAAGCCGAGGAAGCTAAGAGGTGACCAGTCCCAACTGACGGCACCCGTTCACGAGCATGACGCATGGATCAGCACCATTCAGCTCAACCATTTTGAAGGGAGCTAAATGATCCAACACACGCGCCACCATCAGCGAGACACTGAGTGAGTATGACATACTCTCAGCCGCCAGGGCCCATTCGAGTCAATGACATATTAACCGGTAAATGGTAGCTCCATTATACATTGTACTCACACCTGTGCAATGCAATTATACAATACAAAGTAGATTGAATTTATACAATGCAAAGATAGTCTTACAATGTTCAGCTGCTCCAACAGTATTTCCTGCTAAAACGGGTAAACAGATATGGATGAAATTTGGCACATATATAGACCATGATCTAGGTTAGGATATAGGATACTTTTTATACAGATTTTCCGACGGAATAGAGACTTATGTAGGTGAAACCGCGAGGCACAATCCAAATATCCCCGTAGTACGTTCCCATTGGTTAATATCTGACCTCCACGACGGCGAAGCAGCGAACAAAAGCTAGTCATCAATACAAATATTATAAAAGCGAAAGAAACTCTGTCTGTCTGTCTGTTATCCTTTTACGCCTAAACCACCGAACCGATTGTAATGAAATTGACAGATTGACGTAGTCCTGTCCCCGTAGGACAGACGTTGACAGATAGGTGGGGCCCTGAGAAGGATATAGGCTATTTTTTACCCGACTGCGTGACGCAGAGGAGGGTAATATGTTTATCAACCTATGTATATATATATGTACAAGTATGTTTGTTACTTTGTGGCGCTCCAGAGACCATACACGTTCGCCGATTCTGATGATTTGTCTTAATTTTGTGAATGGTCACTAAAGACATGAAAGTAATCGAAATTCAATATGGCGACAACCAGACGCTAGAATGAGAAAAAGAAAAAAATCAAGTCGACAAACTATGTCAAGTGGGGTATTATTTATTATATTTTTGGTTTCTGTAATCATTTTTCATTTTGAATGACTATTTAGGATCATTTTAACGATTTAAAGTTGGTTAGCAAACAATCACACTTAAATTTTCAAAACTACATATATAGCTGTGATAAAGTTCTCATATAATCGTATCGTATCGGTCTAATTACCGTGAAAGATAGTTATTAAAAAGTGTGAAATTATAAAGTTAATTTAAAAAGTTAAAAAACCCGGCTGCGTAACAGTGAACTTTAAAACATTATGGAAATAAGATGACCCATTTCTATATCCAATTAAACAATCAACTAGCTTTAAACAATTAACTATAAACAATCTCATGCAGCCGGAGGCTTTTATCCTGAAACCCAGTCAAAGTCGCAAACAACAGCAGCACCCTCATTGCGTAACACATTTTTTTTTTTTTGGTAAATTATAAAATACCTTCTCCCGCTCTGGGCGGAGCGGGAGGGCGTGTCAGACTCTTATTGACTAAAGCCCACCCGTGTTCCTTCCGTTGCCTGTGTTGCCAGGAGCCTCGGTAACCCTTTCGAACTTTCCCGCGACAAGAACCTTCTCCTGACAATAACAAACACAACAAAAAATAATTAGCGAAATGGATCCAGCCGTTCACGCGTGATGGAGGGAAGGAAGGAACACAGGTAGTCCTTCAGTTACCTGTGTTGCCAGGGGCCTCGGTAACTATTTCGGACTTTCCACGACCCCGACGGGTTGAGTAACGTGCTGCCTAGCCTTTTCCCAACAATGTTGGGATCGGCTTCCAGTCTTACAGCTGAATACCAGTATTGTACATGGAGCGACTGCTGACCTCCACAACCCAGTTACTGGGTAATACGACACCCCTTGGTAAGACTGGTTGTCAGACTTTCGAGCTTCTGACGACCCGTAACGACTGTCAAAGATCTACAAATGACAGCCGGGACCAACGGCTTAACGTGCTTTCCGAGGCACGGAGGGGTCTTGGTATGTAGCTTAACCTGATCGATCGACCCATGTGGCTTTTATTACTTAGCCACAAGCCCCTCGACGTAATACACTATCAATCACAGTTTTAATGATTTTGAAGGAAAATCTAATAAAGGCTAATTGCTAATTCCATTGCTTCATATGTTCAAAAAATTTGTAAATAACTCAATGAATGTTGTTGAACTTTCAAATTGAAACCCATTGCTACTGTAAGTGTGGGTCGCGGGAAGGTACTAACTGCCGGGATCGTGGGAAGGTACTAAAGGGTGGTGACCCTTTAGTACTTTCAAATTGAAACCCATTGCTACTGTAAGTGTGGGTCGCGGGAAGGTACTAACTGCCGGGATCGCGGGAAGGTACTAAAGGGTGGTGACCCTTTAGTACTTTCAAATTGAAACCCATTGCTACTGTAAGTGTGGGTCGCGGGAAGGTACTAACTGCCGGGATCGCGGGAAGGTACTAAAGGGTGGTGACCCTTTAGTACTTTCAAATTGAAACCCATTGCTACTGTAAGTGTGGGTCGCGGGAAGGTACTAACTGCCGGGATCGCGGGAAGGTACTAAAGGGTGGTGACCCTTTAGTACTTTCAAATTGAAACCCATTGCTACTGTAAGTGTGGGTCGCGGCAAGGTACTAACTGCCGGGATCGCGGGAAGGTACTAAAGGGTGGTGACCCTTTAGTACTTTCAAATTGAAACCCATTGCTACTGTAAGTGTGGGTCGCGGAAAGGTACTAACTGCCGGGGTCGCGGGAAGGTACTAAAGGGTGGTGACCCTTTAGTAATTTCAAATTGAAACCCATTGCTACTGTAAGTGTGGGTCGCGGGAAGGTACTAAAGGGTCACCGAGGCCTCTGGCAACACAGGCAACAGGAAGTAATACGGGAGGGTTTTAGTCAGTAAGAGTCTGACACACCCTCCCACTCCGCCCAGAGCGGGAGAAGTTATTTGATGATTTCCCACCCAAAAAGAAAAAGTGTGTTACGCAAATACCCCGCAGTTTGTCTATAGATACTCTCAGTGGGAAATGTTTTTGTGTAAACGTTGTTTTATTCCCCGTTTTGAGAGCAGTCGCTACAACCCGGCAACTACATCTCTTGGCTACAACTCGTGAGTCACGGCCGTTACCACTGGGCCACCACATGCCGGTGAAGGAAAACATTGCGAGGAAACCGTCATGTCCTAGAACCAAAAATTCAAAGTCATGTGACATCAACCAACCCGCAATAGGCCCGCGTGGTGGATTACGGCCCACCCCGTCTCACAGGAAGGAGGCCTGTATCCCAGCAGTGGGAACATTATAGGCTGATTATGTGTTGTTTTATTCATAACCGAAGCTTTGTCCTAATTATGTAAAACAATGAAAACTCATGAACATGCCGAATATTGAAATATTTTTGTAGGATCTCTTTAACATTTTGTTATTTTTCAGAGCAAATAAGTTTTGGATGTTTTATTATTCTTATATTTTAATAGGGCCTGTACCAACAAATTTATTATTGTTGTAAGAAGATACACGTGGCTTGTTTTATAGTTGAAAGTTGAAACAAAATAACCAACCATTAATGTCTAGATACTTTCCTAGACTTTCAACAATATTGGAGTAGATTATGATACTCTTTATTATATCAATCACTATCAAAATACAATCTCACTGTGTGCTGCACCGGTCGACATCATCACGACAACGCCGGCTATCGCTGTTAACCAGCGCTGGGGCTCTGTCTCGCATAGGGTCGCAGCATTATGCTGAGCGATGGACGTTTTGCGTGGATGTGACGCATATTCTCCCCCAAATTGTTTCTGTTTTATATTTGTGTTCCTTCTTTCTTTACCGCAAATAAACGTGTTTTCTTTATTTTCTTTCTTTTTAATCAACTCAGTCTATAACAGTCCACTGCTGGACATAGGCCTCTCCCAG
Organism: Atethmia centrago; assembly: GCA_905333075.3. Lineage (NCBI taxonomy): Eukaryota > Metazoa > Arthropoda > Insecta > Lepidoptera > Noctuidae > Atethmia > Atethmia centrago. The sequence continues at coordinate 24,032,602 of HG995376.1, forward strand.
ACTGCACCACAACACCCTGTCCTCCGCCTTTCGCATCCGTCGTTAAGGTCGTCGGTCCATCTAGCTGGGGGTCGTCCCACACTACACTTGCCGATACGCGGTCTCTAGGACTCGTCTACTCCACCGGCCATCGGTCCTTCGACAAACATGGCTAGCCCAGCATTTTGTTATGTATACCATACAAATCATAGATATAAATGAAAAAAAATCACAGGGTGACACAATGGGCGATCTTGTCGCTGAAAGTGACCTTTTAAAGACAGTCTGCTTCTTATCTATAATTTTTATCTAATGCAGATGAATATCCATTCAAAAGAAGAATGTGACCGCGTTGTTCTTCTAAACTACGCAACGCATTTTGATGCGTTATTCACCATAATTTAGAGAATCTCTTAGAAAGTTTATGTGTATAATACATTTTTTTTTATAATCCACAACGGGGAAGATCTGGACCTTCATCTCACCCGATGGTAAGTGATGATCAGACCGAAGGTGGAAGCGAGCTTCACCCGGAATCCTCAACCACAGAGGAACTGGCTATCTTACCTCTAACTGCCGAAACACAACAATGCTGTTAACATTCTTGTTATGGCGACAGACGTAGATAAGCTGGTGGTAGTTAGCCAGGCGGACAAACCCCTACCACCAACCAAACCGAGCAGAAAATTTTCCCACCGCTGGGAATCGAACTCGGGACCTCTGGGTCTGAGACAAGTAGTCTTACCACTAGACCACAGAGGCGGTCTTGTCACCTAACATCATGTCGGTAACCCATCTCGAAAGTAAAGTTAAATCCATTAAACATTTTGCCAGAATGTTAAAATACGTTCGATGTAAAAAGAGACGATGACAATGACGATGATGTCTGACGATGCCAAAGAGGAAACGCCAACCTCATCTAGTTTTTTTGTTTAAATATGATTGACGTGTTAAACTGTTTGTACAGACATACTTACAGAAATAGTCATTTATCATTTTATCAAAGGGTGAGCTTTTTGCCATTTTCCAAAATACACTAAGTTATGGATAGATCCAATAACACTTTACCCGACCCTATGATCAAACCTGAGACCCAATGTTCAGCAGTCGTACTTCTCACCACTAGACCAACGAAGCTAACTACTGTACGATTTAGAATTAATTTACATAACATAAACTTTACGCCTGTATTCCTTGAAGGGTTAGGCAGAGTGTACCTACACTTAGTACACCCACATTTTGCCAGTTATGTTTAGCCCCCATGCAATAGTGGGCGAGCCTATTGCCATCATCATAATCAGCCTATAATGTCCCCCACTGCTGGGACACAGGCCTCCGCTCAGTGAGAGGGAGTTGGCCGTAATCCACCACGCGGGCCCAGTGCGGATTGGTAGATGTCACATGTCTTCAAATTTTTGGTTCTAGGACATGCCGGTTTCCTCACGATGTTTTCCTTCACCGTTTTGAGCAGTGGCGATGAATTATCGAATTATTTACACAAGGTAAAGCGCCTGTCAGGGTTCAAACCTACGACCTACAACTCGTAAGTCAAGACCGTTACCACTGGGCCACCACTGCTGCCATCAACCGGGCACAAATCCGGGCTGCTACTGAGAATTTTCTGATGGAAAAGCCCAATAACACTTTCCCCGACCTGGCAATCGAACACAGGACCTCACGCTCAGCAGAAGCGCTTGCGATTACTAGACCAACGAGGCTTAACAGATTCCAATTCTATTACTATCAAAATACAAGGTTTTGGTAACGATATAAATTAGTTCAGTTATTTCAAGTTCAAACAACTTTGATTGACGGCTCAACAAGAGTAGAGCAGGATATGGCTTCACTGCTAGCGGGGAGGCCGTTTCAAAATCAAAAATCATTTATTCAAATTAGGTTGAGAATCACCACTTTTTAAACATTTGTACAACTGGTAAAACAAAACATCATAACGGTGGTATATTTTTGTAAAATTTACAGGCTTTTTTTTTTTTTGAGGGTGGGATATCATCAAATAACTTCTCCCGCTCTGGGCGGAGCGGGAGGGTGTGTCAGACTCTTACTGACTAAAACCCACCCGTATTCCTTCCTGTTGCCTGTGTTGCGGGGGCCTCGGTGACCCATAAGTACCTTCCCGCGACCCCGGCAGGCATCGGCCCTAGTGGACCCCTACTATATTATGACGACATCTCTTTGAGGCGCGCGTGGAATACAACGCGCCGTCGACCCGGGCCTGGTCCTTACCGGACGGTGAGCTACCCATTGCTCACCGTCCGCAAGCCCGCGCCTACGGTGGCGGGAAATCCGCCCGGGATTCCCGACGCCCTGGGCGTCTCCTGCGGCGGCTAGGGGCGAGAGGACGCGAAACTTGCCTTTCCCTCAACCGTCCCGCCTCCTCCTTCGCGAGCATTACTGCTTCGCAGAAGGAGGTGACGGCCGCCCATGCCCTCTCGCTCCGTACCATGGCCTGAACACGGGCCGGACGCGAGAGGTCTCTGCCGCCGATCGCCTCCACGAGGACACGGCGGTGCTCTGCCCAAGCCGGGCAGACCTCCACCGTATGCTCCACCGTGTCCTCCGGGCGATCCACACAGTGGTGACACCCGGACGTTTCCTCCCGCCTCATCCGACACAGGAACCTCCCGAAGCTGCCGGGTGAGGACCTGCGTCAGGCGGAAGGTGAGGACGCCGTGGCGCCTCTCCAGCCACTCCTCAAAGAGGGGACTTATCGCCGCAATCGTGGCGTGCCCAGCACTGGGTTGCGATAACCGTACTTTCCATGACGCCATGAGATCCCGCCGGAGCTCCGTCCGCTGTGCCGCGATTTCTCGCGGCAGCGGACTTACGCCCCGGCGTTTCGCCTCCTCGCGCCACTCCCATACGTGCGCGAGAACTTTTGCCTCCAGATCCCATGGCGGCAATCTCGCATGGAGGCTCGCTGCCTCACAGGAGACCGTGCGGTATCCTCGGACCATCCGGATGGCCATGACCCTTTGGGCCGCGCTCAACCAGCGGGCTGGCCGCAGCGCCAGAGAGCGCGCCCATACAGGAGCCCCGTAGAGGGCCATGGACCGCACGACCCCAGCGTAGAGCCTCCGGCAGGAGGCGTTTGGACCCCCTAGGTTGGGCAGGAGCCGCTTCAATGCAGCGCCCGCCCGCTCCAGTTTGGGAGCCAAACGTCGGAAATGCTCCACGAAGTTCCACCGGCTGTCGAGGACGAGTCCCAGGTACTTCATCGTCGACTCGACGCCGATAGAAACCCCTCCTACCGTTATTTGGGACCCCAACGGTGGCGCGTTCCGAGGACCATGAAAACACATGGCCTCGGACTTGTGCAGGGCCACCTCGAGTCCCAATTGCCGGATCCTTTCGACGATTGTCGCAACCCCGCGTGCTGCTAATTCGGCCGCCGCCTGGTGCGACCTCCCCTGCGCCAGGACCAACGTGTCGTCAGCGTAGCACACTACGCTGACGCCGCTAGGGAGGTCGGCGCGCAGCACCCAGTCGTATCCGATGTCCCACAGATGCGGTCCCAGGACCGATCCCTGTGGGACACCGCACGACATCTCTTGCCGGTTCCACACTCCCTGGTGACCGGGGTAGATGACGGCCCTGTCCGTCAAATAGGCCTCGACCACACGACAGAGTAACTGACTGATGCAACTCCAGGGCAGGGTATTGAAGGCATTGGCGATGTCTAGGGACCCCACCCTGGGCAACAGCATTCCCCGTCGTCAGGGTTCGCACACGCATGATGGCGTCCACCGTAGAGCGCCCTCTGCGGAAACCAAACTGGCTCTCCGCCAAATCCGGCCCCACCCGCACCAGCTGGCCGACGAGGCGGTCTGCAATGACTCTTTCAAAAAGCTTGCCCACCTCGTCGAGCAGCACGATGGGCCGATAAGCGGACGGAGAGTCCGCAGGGCGCCCTGCCTTCTTTTGAGGACCAGTTTTCCCATCTTCCAACGAAGTGGGAACTGGCCCCTCTCCAAACATGCGCTTAGGAGCCCCCTAAGTCGAAGTCCGAGAGCCTCCAAGGCCAGGACCCAGGCCTTCCCAGATAAGCCGTCGGGTCCTGGGGCGGTATTTTTGGCATTAAGCCTGCGTACCGCCGCTCTCATTTCTACCTCGGTCACCTCCGGAGCATTGTCGTCGTCGTCGTCGTTGGCGGTGTGGTCCGCATCAGGCACCGCAGTAGGCGGAGCCATAGGCGGGGAGGTGTGTTCCCCTCGGGAAGGGAACAGAACGCTCACCACGTCCTCCACAAGCTGGGGCCGGAGACTCTCCGTCAGCGGGGGAGCCCATGGGCGGAGTTTATCCCGCACCACTTTGTACGGGCGTCCCCACGGGTTCCTGTCCAGAGTCCCCAGCGACTCCTCGCGGGCCAACCCCCTGGTCTGCAGGATCTCCGCTTGGAGGGCGGTCTTCGCCGCTCTGTACCCCTCGTACAGCTCCGCCTGAATGGCTTCCGTATCCGGAGGTTTGATACGGAGCCTGCGGTGCCTGGTGTACTGGCGTCGCGCAGCCACGCACGCAGTGCGCAGAGCCGTTAGCTCCTGCGACCACCAGTACACCTGGCGCGAGGCACGTCCAGGCTGGACCCGGGGCATTGCCACGTCACATATGTCGGACATGGCCTCCCGGAACCACTCCGCCTCGTCGTTGATGTCGGCAGGCCTGTCCGGTGGTGACACCCAGGCCTGCACGATCGAGGCTTCCAGGAGGAGCTCCCGGTCCAGCTGCTTCAGCGCCCACCGCGAACCACTCGGGGCCCGTCGGACCGGCGTGTCCGAGGTCTGGACGGAGACGTCGAACCGGATATACCGGTGATCGGAATAGGTCTCCACCCCCTCCATGACACGCCAGTCAACTACACGCGGCGTCAGAGCGGGGCTGGCGAACGAGATGTCCACCACTGATTCACCCCGCATCCGCACACACGTGGGGACAGAACCCCGGTTTAGGACGACCAGGCCTGTCTTCAGAGCCCAGTCCTCCACCATCCTGCCCCGTGTGTCCGTTAACCGGGAACCCCAAGCCAAATTCTTGGCATTGAAGTCCCCGAGGACGAACACGGGGAGGGAACCAAACCCGACGACGACGTCTCTCAACTCCGCAAGGGAGTTGTGGAACTCGGCAAGAGTTCGGTTCGGAGAGAGGTAGACCCCTACCACGACAATCTCCCCGAACCGTGCTGCTACGCAGCCCCGTCCTCTCTTGACGGCCTCGAGGGACGGGGTACCGGCGGCGGCCGACGAAATTAGGTTCACTGAGCCGCTCAGGTCCTCCACCCAGTCATCCCTGGGCGGGACAAAGTACGGGTCAGCGACCACGGCGATGTTAATCGACCACTGCGCCATGCTCTGGAGCAACAGATCCTGAGCGGCGGCGCAGTGCTTGACGTTCGCCTGGAGGAGGCGTAATGTGGCCATTAATGGCACTCCATGTCAGCCCCCTCTTGGGCCTCCTTCCCAGCCCCCTGAGAGGGGCCTGCCGCAGCGGCCACGGTGGCGACGGCGACGACGGCGGTGTTGGAGGCGGCAGCGGCGGTGGCAGTGGTGGCGGCTGCGGCGGTGGCAGTGGTGGCGGCTGCGGCGGTGACGGCGGTGGCGGAGGGCTTGCCTCTGGCCCTGGCTTTGGTGGGTGGGGCGTAGGCCTTGCCCCCCATCCGGTGCTCAGCCGGCTTGCCAGCCGCCGCACATACGGCACAGTGCGGCGTGGCATTGCACGAGCCGGCCTTGTGCCCGGGCAGACCGCAGCGGTAGCAAAAACCGCTGCGGTCCACCTCCGAGGTGCAATTCGCTTGCACGTGGTTGCCCACCTGGCAGCGGAAGCACCTCAGAGGTCTGGGTTCCAGCAGTTTCACCTGCGCGGAAACCCAGCCCACCAATAGCCGTTGGCCCTTCCCGGCAATTTTCCTGGCCGCCGACACGGGGCAGCTCACTGTAACAGTTTGCAGCCCCGCGGAGTCAGGACGGATGGTGCCCGCCTTCACCTGCTCGGCAGGGCACCCCCCAGTCTTAACCACCGCGGCGACCACATGTTCCTCCGTCACGGAGTCGTCCAGGCCTATGATGCGCACGCTAGCGCACTTGGTGGGCCTGGACACTCGGGCCTCGTCCGCATTTAAGGACGCCTTGAGCCTTTCGGCCAGAGTGTCAGCAGCGGGGCCACTGGCCGCACCAGGGACCTGCACCATTCGGGCTCCAGTCGCCGTTACTTTCATCCTAAGGCCATTGGCAGCGCCGATCTCCTCAAGGCGCACCACCTCACCCACCTTTGCCATAATGGTCTTGTAGGACACGCCCTTCTTTTCCGCATCCGGCTGTAGTGTGATCACTACAGCTGCGGAATTCGGGGCGCGGAGCCTAGCCGCGGCGGTGCGCTCCTTGCGCCGCTGCCGCCTCTCCCTCTTTTTTGGCTGCCCCGGCGAGCCCCGTTTGGCCGTGGCACCTGCGGCGGCTGCAAACGAGGCCGGTTTCCGCTGGCCAGAGGGCGGCTGGCTCGCCGCCAACGGGGGGCGCAGGACGATTGCCTCCAGGGCGGAGAAACGACTCTGCAGGGAAGCCATTTCCTGCCGCACAAGGGTCAGAACCCGGTCCTCTACAGGCACGGGCCGTCCCTGTCCCTGCTGCTGCCCCCCTTGCGGCTCCATACGGGGGCCGTCTCCTCGGAGCCCAGCCAGGTCCGCCCGGAGCTTCTCGTTCTCCTTTCGGAGAAGCTCCATGGCGGCTGTCAAGCGGGCGATCTCCGCCCGCATCTCGGACATACTGTCCTGGGGAGGCCCGGCGTGAAGGGCCTCCGCTGCCGCCACAATAGAGGCCGTGGCCGCGGCTATGGCCTGGTCCTTAGAGGACCTGAGCCTCTTCACGGATACTGCCTTGATTGCGCTGGCCACGACCTCCGCAAAGCTGTCGACATGCTCTAAATTGGAGCCGCCAGCGACATCCGGTTCACCACCTGAGACCTCTGAGAGGTGGCGCTTCTCGGCTCGCTGGGCTGGCTTGGCTGGGCTGACTCTGCTCGGCTCGCCAACCTCCCTGGTGGTGGGCCCTCTATCCAAGACATTCCCTCCTCGGCCCCCCCCCCGCCGGCTGGAGTGGATCTTTTGCCGCTCTTTCTGGCTCAAAACCCACTCGTCGGAGGACGACCCCGAGTTGGGGCGCTTGGGAGTCCTAATGAACTCACGGTCCGACCACCTCTTTTTGCACAGAGCTCTGACCTGAGCCCTTTGCGCTGGATGCAGCGTCGGACTCCGACCCTGCATGACTCCCCTCCACTTGACTTTTTGTCTGTTTGTTATTGTTTATTTTTTCCATACTTAATCCCACGAGTATGGGGGATGTAAAAAGTACACCTAGGTTCACTCCCTGTCCCTAGGCAAGTGTACATTTATAACCCAACCAGGGGGTCCACTGGTACCCTGGCTGGGGGTGCGCTAACGACTGATGCGCCACCTACAACTCGGAAGTTGCAAATGACACTACTCCTCAGCCATTCATATCCTCGCCGCGCACCAAAACTTGATATTAGAGGAATTTTTATAGAGGTTATCCTCCTCGCGATCCGGGCGGTCAAGCCAAGATCCTCGTCCCGTTCCAAGCCACAAAACATGACTGTGGTCTCTTTACGGATTACGATTTCGACGGTTGCAGGCAGAAGAATCATTCTCCCGCTGCTTGCTCGCTGGCAGGGTAAGTGCTCAGCAAGCACCGCCACTCTTCGCCCACTCGACCTGCCCTCTGTAAGCAGAGAGGGGAGTGGGCGACCGACGATGGAGCATGAAGCTCCCCGCCACGCAGAAATTCGCCACGGTCAATACCCTCTCCGAAACATGAAGAGACTATTGGCCGTGCCCAGGATGCACCGGCCCGACGACTGCTCTTTCCCCCGAACGTATTCGCAGGGAACCAGCAGCAATCAGACACACTAGGAGGTTTTTTGCACGCACCCCAAATTTACAGGCTTAAGACTACTTTGATACTTAGCTCAATAAAGCTATTAAAAAAATTCAAAGGAAATACCTACCCAAAAGAAAAAATAGACTTAGTATATGAAAAAAGGACTCAAAGAAAAAGATGGCAGCAAACTAGATTCCCGCAAGATAAAACTCTTTTGAATAACCTTACGAAAAGACTGAAAAGAAAAATACAAACCTTTCAAGATGAGGTTTTGAATACTAACCTACGTCAGTTAACCAGCGATTATACAACGCAATACTCTCTTTGGAAAGCGACAAAGTCACTTAAAAGGCCAATTACACCAATGCCCCCTATCAGAGATGTTAACGGAAAGTGGGCCATAAGCAATGAGCAAAAAGCTCTAAAATTTGCACATTACTTAGAAGAAACCTTTCAGCCAAATGACGGATCTGTAGACAACCTACAGTTTGACAACATTCTGCAAGATCAAAGAATTAAGCTTGTGACCCCGAAAGAAGTTGCGAAGGAAATTCAAATCACTAGCCTAAAAAAATCCCCAGGGTATGACCTTATCACGGGAGAAATCCTAAAACATCTGCCGCGTAAAGCCATCGTTGAGCTTACTAGACTCATCAATGCTGCATTCATGCTAAAGCATGTTCCAGAGCCATGGAAAGTTGCTGAAGTGATTATGATTGCAAAGCCCGGTAAACCACCTCACGAAGCATCATCATACAGGCCTATTTCCCTGCTGCCTATATTATCAAAGCTGTTTGAAAAATTGTTTTTAAAACGCTTAAAACCTATCATAACCGAGAGAAACCTGATCCCTGACCATCAGTTTGGTTTCAGAGAGAAACACTCAAAAGTAGATCAAGTACATAGAATTACCAACATCATTGAAAGAACGCTTGAAGATAAAGAAGTCTGCTCCACAGTATTCTTAAATGTGGCACAAGCTTTTGATAGAGTTTGGCATAAGGGTTTGATATACAAGCTAAGACTTATACTGCCCAATGATTTTGCCGATATCATGCAATCATACATTACAGATAGAATATTTCGAGTAAGGCACGAGGATGCTTTCTCCACGTTAAAAATTATTAAAGCTGGCGTGCCCCAAGGTAGTGTGCTGGGCCCAGTCCTCTACCTGTTGTACACGTATGATATACCAGAGCTGGAAAATAATACTATTGCAACCTTTGCGGACGACACTGCCATTATGGCTACAGGGTCATGCCATATGGAAGCAATAACAAAGGTACAAATCGCTGTAAATAAAGTTCACGACTGGGCACAAAAATGGAGAATCAAATTGAATGAATCGAAGTCACTTCACATTGATTTCACCAACAGGAATTGTCATTACCACCCAATCTTCATAAATGGCGAGCAAGTGCCATACGCAAATACAGCTAAATACCTTGGCATAACGCTTGACGCAAAACTGCGCTGGAAAGCGCACGTTAAAAAGAAAAGACAGGAACTAGACATGCGTTTTAAAAACATGTATTGGTTGATTGGCCGGGGTTCCTGCCTATCGATACATAACAAAATGTTATTATATAAGCATATTCTTATGCCAATATGGACCTATGGAATCCAACTGTGGGGCTGTACTAAACCGACCAACATCAAAATTATTCAAACATTCCAGAATAAGGTACTCAGGAGTATTGTTAATGCTAATGCTGGTATATACGAAATGACGACCTCCATCGTGACCTAAAAATGGAATCCGTCACCAACATAATCCAAAAATTTGCTGAGGCCCATGAACACCGACTCCACCAACATGTGAACATCGAGGCAATCCAGCTGTTAGACCAAACAAATATAGTGCGAAGACTAAAACGATCAAAACCTTTTGAGTTAGTGTAGTGTAAACAGTGTAGACATATTAGTGACAATGACACACATATAACACATGAACAAAGTGTTTATATTATTATATCACACTCTAAAAAAGTGGAACGAACTTGTGTAAAGTACAAACAACACTATTCTAAGTTTTAAAATAATTATCACGTTAAAAAATTAAGTTAGATTTAAATTACTTATTAGTCTTATAGGCTAGATTGTAATTAATTATTAAGAACCTGGTTATTTTTAATAAAGGATAAAAAAAAAACTTAGCTCAATGATCCTGTAATAGGTTATGTTTAGTAAGTCGTTCCCCGCCTTTTTTATCCGTAGCCGCGTATGTTGGAAAACCGTAATAGGCTGTCTTAGTTGAACATGTTTTAAAAGCCAGTATAGATGTCGGAGATGGATTACTTAATTAGCTGTTTTACATAACCGCAAGCTGTTTTACAAAACAGCTCCGTTATGTAAAACAGCTTAACGACGGTTAGCGTGTTTTCATATTTCTCTCTCACTCTCTCTTTGGAACGGAGAGTTGCAGAAACATAAATACATACATAAATTCACGCCTTCTTCCCACGGGGGTAGGCAGAAACGCCACCTACTCCTTTTGCTTCGCCTACGCTCATACATCTGATCATACACGCACGCCTGTTGCGAGTACTACGCTCGCATATGCTTCATCCATCACAGTCACCATGTCTTGCAACTGTTCTGCTGCCGAAGCAAGTAGATCTTAATCATCTGCGTAGAGAAGGCATTTGACCGGCAACTCATTCATTCTCAATCCGTACTCACCCTCTTTCAAATCTATAAGACAACTATCCACGTACATGTTAAACAGCCACGGTGACGCTACACAACCCTGTCTAACGCCCCTTGAGATGCAGAACCAGTCTGTGTATGGCCCATTTAACCTAACACAAGCACTGGAATCCTTGTATAAAGATATCAGTGCCGCAGTTCAGCATTTTAGCAAACACTCTGTCATACCCTGCAGCTTTTCCAATTTTCATCAACATTTTGCCTTTATCAATGCAGCGGGTCAACGATTAGAGGTTATGTGAAATAAAAGCGTGGAATAAATCGTCAGATTGTAGATTCTAGTACTAAATTTTGACGATTGTGGCTCTGTGTGTCATAACAACAATAGATAATTTCGTCCAAAACAAAAATAAATAAAACTAGTAATTTTAGTGAAAACGACCCAAACTCAAGTGAAAACAGTGATTATAAAAACAATTTTAATGAAAAGTTTAATGAAAGTCAGTCCTAATAATACTAAATAGCCAAGTAATTGCGACTTGAAAGAAGCGATCGCCGGCCGCTGCCGTGGCATCGCTCGCTCGGCTCGCGCGCTATTGGCCACAGTTCTAACCTAACATAAACCAATTGGTCAGGGTGCCCTAGCCTAGTTACTGCAACCAATTTGGCTCGCGCGTGGTTGGTCTCAGATCTAAAATAACCGTTTTGTCGTGGTAATCTAGCGTAGTTACTGGTTCAATTATTTTAAAAACTGCATCTTTAGAAGCCAACCAAACGCTTATTGTAACTGCATACTCGTATAAGCCATTCTGTTTTGAGTATGAATGTCGATATCTATAAGAGTAGAGAAGACCAAAGAAACGATGGATGGACTATGTGAAAGTTGATATGGCTAAAAAGGGGGTGACTACCGAGATGAAGACCGTGGGACATGTTGTGCCGACCACAAACAAATTGGGGGGCAGGAAAATAATGCGCCTCTGCATTACGTCTAAACTTGGATAGCAGTTTTGTTAAACGTAGCGCAATATCAACGGAGCATAACCTTGTTTTTTTAAACAACTAATGGTTTTGTAAAACAGTCGATACGGCAATCCGCCTGCGACATACGTATAATAATCTTTGCAATCAAAAAAGGCAGACACATTAATTACAATGCGAAATAAATTATTTCTAAATAAGATTTATCTCGTTTAACTCTATTGCACGATTAAGACCATTAACTTCAGTTTTCCTCACGATATTTTCTTAAGCCGATTGACAATGATGATTAAGATTACCAAAGAGGTCATTCTTATATTCAGAGACCGTTATAGGTACTGCATTATACGTCTATCCACAAATCGGTCACTGTAGGACTATCGCCTAATATTACCATCCATTTTTAATTTGATAGACCTTACTTGGTAGCCGCTGTTTAATATTATAAACAGGTATCTGCTTATCCCTTTTAGGTATTATGAGGGTTGAATCTGCATTAATTATAATTTATTTTAATGTTTGTAAAGTAGATGGGATTGGGTCATTTATATTTAAAAGGGTAATAATGGGTGACACGTGTGAGTTTTGTGGTAGAACCCGGGAGGTATGAATGATAAATTGAACATCAGGACGGCGCCCAGTCGGTTGTCTTTTAAACTGAAGTCACGTGAACATATACGTAAGAAGTTGGCAGAAACATCCCAGCGCTGATATTTTGCTGGATTCGTTTTCCTCTACTGATCGTTATTTCCCCACTACCGATCGTTATTTCTCCTGACAAAGTTTATTCTGTTTATATGTATGTATCTACGTATCTATTCTTGTATTGTATAGTTATTTTCGTGTTATCTATCCCTTAAGTTGCACCTGCCATGTGTCTTCTCTGCATCCCCCTAAGGTTGACTGGTAGAAAATGCCTCAGACATTAAGTTTTTGTACGGTATTTTTTTTAATAAATAAATAAATAAATAATTTTATTTCTAGAAGAAGGTTGGAAAGTTCACTTAACACGTCAATAATGCTTAAAAAACAAAATGAGGTCGGTGTTTTCTATCCGACTACTCTGAGAAGAAACACCGAAACGAACTCAGAGGTCACAGCCTCTTTTAAACATGTCATGTAAACTCACGCCGCCTTCCCATGAGGGTAGGCAGTAACTACAGAACGCCACCTGCTACCCATTGCTTCGTTTACGTTCATACATATGGTAAACCACGCACGTCGGTTGCAAGTACTCCGCACCTGACTTTTCTGAAGAAAAAACACTATAATTATGTCCTTCTAGGGCGTCTCCTCCCGGTGTTTCCACTCATTTGACCCACTCATCTCATCTGTCTTGTAAATACCTTTAATTAGTCGCCTTTTATTCATCCTCTCAACATGATCAAACCGTCTAAGCTCTTTTAAAGTCCAGACATAATCTTACCAGGGTCGTGGGAAAGTCCGAAAGGAATACCGAGGCCCCTGGCAACACAGGCAACGGAAGGAACACGGGTGGGTTTTAGTCAGTAAGAGTCTGACACACCCTCCTGCTCCGCCCAAAGCGGGAGAAGTTATTTGATAATTTCCCACACAAAAAAAGTACATAATCTTAGTCAGATCATGTGAACTAATTTAACGGCATGAGATAGATTCTACAGAGTGTGTGCCAATACGAGAGAAGAAGCTGGAGGGTTCAGAACTGGTTTTCGGTATCGTGTCCAGTAACTGGGTTGTAGGGGTATGATAGGCAGTCGCTCCATGTAAAATACTGGCAGTCAGCTGCATCTGAATAGACTGGATAATAGTTGGGAATGATAGAATGAGAGACAGGGCTGGAAACCTCCCCAGTCATCTCTCCATGAGTGCTATTCTAGTTCTTCTTAGGAAGTGAGTGAATGTTAAGCATCCTGACACACTCAATTTTGAGTGATGTTGACTTTTAACGAACAAGTAAGATTAGTAGCTTTTATTTAACGTCAGAGTTATGTTGGGGCTGCCGCACTTTTGCAGTGCATCGGGAATGTTCGCGGAGAATGGCGTGCCAGATTTTTACGCACTGATGCGGACACGGATAGCATCCCGTAGTAGCCGACAGGATGGATAGTCCAATGATGTGGCAATGACTAGTCATCGTGCGTCATTCCAATATTTAAAGTAAATTGTTTAGTGTATTTTTTTGTGTAGTATGTGTTTTCATGTATCTATGTATGTTTTGTGTATAAAATTGTAATGTGTGTTTGTTTATGGACTTATGGTCTGAAATAAATTTATTATTATTATTTAACTACTAATCTTACATACTTATTCGTTTTTTTTTTAGATTAGTAGGTAACTTGTGAAATGTCGCATGATACACCATTGGTGCATAAGAACTTAGGTATCCGGAGACTGGTGTTCTTAAATAAAAGCCCTCTTCCTAGCTCCTACTTTGCTATGCCCGACGACCACGTTGATCACGTCTTTGTAAAACCTACCACCTTAGTTCACATGTGAAAGCAATAAATATATTGAGTACCAGCTGTTGCCTGCGACTTTGTCTGCTATCAAGGATAAAAGTAGTCTATGTCCTTTTTCAGGTCAAGGTACCTAACCTACCCATGTGCCAAATTTCATCCGAATCTGCCCAGCCGTTTTAGCGTGAAAGCGTAACAAGCAAACAAACTCACTAAGCTTTTATATTATTAGTTAAGATTGAGATTGCAAGCTAACAGCAAGTTAAAATTTAACTAACTAATTGCAAGTTAACATTTAACTTAATAACGTTTGACAAATTAGTACATTAGGTCGAGAGTTACTTTTAAACTGTCGTGATAAACATAACATTAACTTCTACGTATTTATTTCAAATACCAGTAGGTAACAAAATTTTAATGACCAACTATCGGAATAAATAATAAAGCTCTTGTTTTGCAATTCATTTTGACTCAATAAAACTGACAAATTGGTGAACTTACTGGAAAAAAATAATTTCGTCTGTCTTATAAAAGCATTTATTGCCCGTCTATCCCTTAGCGTCAATGAAATAAGTTTCGAATTCCAAAAACACTCTAAAGCCAAATCCCCTTTGACCCCAAACAAAGTTACAGTTGCTACTGAAAATAGATTTCTCCAAAAAATTTTTCTAGAAATTATTCTAAAGTTCTTTATAAAAGTTTGTAAAAAATACGCATGCGGACGTATAGTAAGTTACAATTTACGTAAATATTACGTCACTGCGAGTATCCATACACGCGCAAGAGTCGACCTACGACACATGACCCTCTAGTGATGTAAAGGTAATTTGCTTTTATCGATATTTCTGGTTGACGGCACGCAATTTTACGTAACTTTTATTGTGCCTAATTGACGTCATTATTAGATTTAATTAAAGCTTGATTAATAGTGATGTGTGTAAGGCAATAAAAACCGGAGAGATAATACTCTCGTAATGTTTTTATTGACTTCAGGTTAAAATTAAATAACGCACAAAGTTTCCATTAATTAATGAATCTACTTATAAAATATAATGGTAATCGGTAATTTCGAAACGTTGCTACTATCAATATAGGTACCTATAAAATAGTCAGACAGATCCTCCTAACTTATAGTATTACTAGCTGCACCCTGTAGTTTCATCCGTCTTCATCCCGTGGGAATATCGAAATACAAAGTATTGAAATGAAATGGAAATGATGATGAAATGAAATGATTTTATTTTCTGTATGTAGGTTTGTACAAACACTTTTACATGTCAATCATATTTAGAAAAAAACTAGATGAGCTCATCTAGTTTTTTTTTCTCAGAGTCTTTCCCCTCGAAGTAGTCAGATAGGAAACGCCGAGCTCGGCGTTTCCTATCTACTCTGAGAAGAAAGGCCGAAACAAACTCAGAGGTCACGGTCTCTTTTAAAGTCCAGACATAATCTTGTTCAGATCATGTGAAGACCATGTAGATTGGTGTCTGAAATGGTCTTTTGAGGAAAGAACCACACAGATTGAGTGGACCTATCCATTCAGTGCACGCATTTGTCAGTAATCGTGCAGCTCAACTCAGAACTTAAGGAGCTCAACGATTCGACGAACAATACCAAAGAAAGGACATTTGGGTAGACCACTTAAATGACTCAAACTGCCAGACCAAGATGAAAACTAACTGAGAGAAATAATAAAAACAATAATCCACATAGTCTTCACATTCACAATAATTAAAAAAAAATATAATACTTCAAAAAGTAAATATTAATGTCATTGTATATATAAAAAAAACATCAATGTCACACTTAGTATAAAAAATAGATTTAGTATAAAATGTGTTTGTTGCCTGGGGGTACATTGGAGTAGCTTAATTAATCCCAAGCCTTTTTGTCGTCTAAGTAATCTTTAACTTTATAGAAACCTTTTTGACAGAGTTTCTGTTTAATAAATGATTTAAATTTATTGAGGCTCAGATCTTTAACATGGCTTGGGAGTTTGTTGTAAAAACGTATACTTTGGCACTTAAATGAATTACTATTTTTTTGGAGCCTAGTTTTGGGCACAATAAGTAAGTCTTTGTTTCTAGTATTTAAGCTATGAATGTCGCTGTGTTTAGAACATAGATTAATATTCTTTTTGACATAAATCAGGTTCTCATATACATATTGAGATGCGACTGTCATTATGTTTATATCCTTAAATGTATCCCTCAGTGAATGCCTACAACTTAGGTTATAAATTGCTCGAATGGCTCGTTTCTGCAGCACAAATATAGCCTGAATGTCGGCTGCATTTCCCCACGGCAAAATGCCGTACGACATTACACTATGGAAATAACTAAAATATACTAATCGAGCTGTTTCTACATCAGTCAAATGACGGATTTATACACCGCGTAGGCTGCAAAGCTTAGCCGCTTCGACAATTTGGTTATATGTGGGCCCCACTGTAGCTTTGAGTCTACCCATGTGCCAAATTTCATGCTTATCCGTTCAGCCGTTATACCGTCGGCCGTGAAAAACAAACAAACTCACTTTCGCATTCATAATATTCGTTAGGATTAAGATTCGTTCGGTAATTCCTATAATTTACTCCAAATTCAAAACACAATGCCAATCCCCAAACACTAAACTATCGATACTTATGAAGTCATCGACATATAAAATTAACGGTAATCCCAACACTATCACGCATTATTGCGTGAAGAGATAGATTCGGTACCGCTTACCCCATAGTGACGCAATACCTACATTAGCCCGATGAGGTTTTGATAACGAAACAAACAGACATCAATCTGTTTTACATAGATACAAGACGCTATTACTCCATAGAATAATAATTTTAATAAAGCTACGGTCCCACGGCCCACTTTCTCACAGGCCAAATAGCGCCGAGCCAGGCCGTAACGGTTGGGCCATGGGAACCATCGCATCCGATGAGGCCTCCGGTGGCCTATCGTCGCCCGTCCGATCCGTCGGGCGAGGGCGCCTATCGCAGCCTGTACGAATACATTTCTTTTGCTTTCTTGTCGCTTTGTTTATCAAATGTTGGCCACTGAATAAAATCACAGCGGCTGCACACGCAACCAACCGGCCAACAGGCCGCACCAGGCCGATACGCCGTGAGAATGCTCGGCACGGGCCGCGACAGGCCTCGACAGGCGTGGCAACGTCTAGCGCGGCCTGTAAGTTAACGGGCCATGGGACCACAACTTGAGATTTGATGTATTCAAATTGGTGAAGACGAAAATAGAATTAATTATGTTTGAACAATCCATTGTTTGAAGTAAGGCGAGTAACTTTTTATTTAAGACGCTGATAACACCTAAACCGCGGTTACTGTCAGATTGCATAGAAAATAAAGAGAAGCGCGATTACACAACGCTTGTAATTTATTGCAAAATATGAAGCAATTATCTATTTACTCAAAATTGAGTTGAATAATCGAAAATAAAAAACAACCAAGTTCTGCATTCAAATAAGACGATCTTGTTATTAATTAAATACGTAACGTATGTTGATATTTAATGCAGACATGTTAGATTAGAACTCAAGGTAAGAGGTTAGTTTAACGTTAGTTTGTATCGGGTTTTTTTTTTCAAAACGTCTTTTGGTAACAACCAAGTTCTGGGAAATATGTTCAAAATTAACATATATTTTTTCCGCTACCAAAAACTATACAGATTTGGCAATTTTTTTTCTTAAGAGAAGCTTATTTTGGTCCATTGGATCTTGTCAGCACCTTAAGTATTTCTGAATTAATTAAAATTATGTAGTTCCGGTACAGACGGTGTAATTTAGATAAAATAAGCCGCGAATGTTGTGAAACCTTCAACTTTTCTCATTTCTAAGACTTACATTCTACTGAAAATCCTAAGCTTACGTATCTTTCTCTATCTTTGCCTGTCGTAAGGAAATTTTATCCATTGTCACCCAAACATATTATCTGAGAATCATGAAAATGTTTTACAGGAAAAAGGCCTCAATTCTTTTAAGAGAAATCTTCTGCAGGCACGTGGATCACTTTTGGGGTGGGCACTCGCGTGACGGCCACGCTCAGATACATATACAAGATGTTTTTTTTTGATATCCCATAACTCTAGGGTATGAATGAGACCATATCAAAGAATCAACTGGCATGTGAATTATTTTTCATTTGTCTTTTTTTAATGTTTTCATTTTTCATACAAAAAAAATCGACAAGGTCACTGTTGTTAATAATAATATCTAAATAATAACAAATAATATTAATTAATAAATAAATAAATAAATTTATTTTATTTTATTTATTTTATTAATGTAAAACACTCTTACGTAAAATATGACAACGTCGCATTTTATTGCTTTAAATATGAATGATTGCTTTGAATGAAAATTAATTGATTGTATTTATCAATGAAACTTAGATACCGACACACATCGAGAGTCTAGTGTTAGTATTATGATATCTTCTAAACTATGCATTTATGGACCACATATTCTAGGACTTTTTGTATTATTTTTACTTATAGAATATAAGCCCAGAGTTATGGGATATCAAAAAAAACAAGTTGTATAGGTACAGATGTTTACAAGTTGGTGAAGCTAAGAAATTATCACTTCTGACGTGCAGTCCTACGACTGACAGATTTTTTTATTTTTATTGATTATCTCCCGTTTGACCCATTTTCGCCGAGACAATCTCATTGGCATCGAGCGCGTCCTACCATTTTTTTAAACCCATTAGTAATATGTTACATTACCAGTCGACAGCGATGTGGATGAATTTTTCGACGCCCTATTTTTGTTTGTGTATAGTTTTAGTTATTTTTATTAATTAATTAGATATAATTGTTTTTTTTTTTTTTATGTACAAATCAATATTAATTATTTCAACAAATAAATATAAATACACGCTATAATTATCAAAATTAAGATAAAAAATTAGTAAAATTACTTTAGCCCTCCACCTTTAGTGCCAGCGCAAACAGTGCGTCTTGTCGCTTCGTCTAGTTGCTGCAACAAGACACAGAGTTGTCGTAGCATCTGCGTCTCGTCGCTGCGACTATGCGCAGAGCAGTCGTTTGCATCTACGTCTGGTCTCTGCAACTACATTCAGAGACGTCGTTTGCTTCTGCGATTAATCGTTACGACACACGTTGTGCAGGAAGCGATCATTTTCTTTGGTATTCGAGAGAGTCGGTCGTGTTGACCTGTCGCATGCGACTGTCGTCGCGGGCATCGTGCATCTAGTCATTGCAATAAGCAGCAAGAGCGTGCGACTCCCTTAGCGTGCCGTTGCGACTCTGTAATTCGACGCCAAGTGTGTGTGAGCTTTGAAAAAACTATATGAAAAATTGTCGGCCGCAGCCTGTCATTACGTCTTGACGTCGAGCCGTCGTAGTCACATGTCGCATATTGTGCGCCATGTCTTACTGTTCTTGACACATTTTAAATACCTTGAGAACAACTCTACACGACTCAAAAAAAGAAACATTTTTAAAACAAGCAAAAAGAGTCAATTATTAAATAAAACCTTTTTGTCTGCAGAAATAATGAAATTCCGGTGCGAGGCCAGATGGAAGAGAGCCCATTGTATACACAAAAGGAATTTGAGGTAAAACTATGTATATTTTATAATATAATACAGGTACACTTGAAAAAGAAACACATGGTTTTTGAAGGAGATGAAATGGGTATGGCGTGACGCTGTTTGATAAAGAGTTGTATAATTGTGCGCTTTTATAATTTCTAACGTGACGATATTATCGTGGGCGTACACGGCATCACAATAACGCAGATATAAGTAAAATGTATGGAAATATATAAAGACGCTTTACATTTCTGGCCAGGATAACGTTATAACGTGCACATATTTCCATACAGTTCATTGACGTGGACGATGAGTATCGTCACGTTAGAAATTATAGATGCGCACAATCTTACCCTTGTAAATAATATTGTTACATACTGCTGTGAACTGTCTACCAATGTACCGTTTTTTATCTTTATTTGAGTTCCAATATAAAGGAAAATTTTCAATCAATTTTAGTATGGTTATTACGGGTCGTTACAAGCCCGAAAGTCTGACAACTCGTTACCAAGGGGTATCGTGTTACCCATTTACTGGGTTGTGGAGGTCCGATATGCAGTCACTCCATATAAAAAAACTGGTGTTCAGCTGCATCCGGTTATACTGGAAGCCGACCCCAACATAGTTGGGAGAGGCTAGGCAGATGATGATGAGTTCTGTTAAAATAATGATTCTAAACGAACAAGTCGTATGTACAGTCGCCAGCAGATTAAGTTACTACAAAGTGTCAAATTTCTCCAATTGATTTTAAACCTTAAAATGTTGATGGTTAAGTTCAAAATCGAATGAGAAAATGTGACAGCTTGCAGGAACTTGATGTGCTGCGACTGTCCCTAACTAACGCTAACGCTTCTTAGTAGTGACCCAAAACTTTAATAATATGCAAAAAATAAGTTTAAAACCAGCTAGCTTTGACTACCTAAAATCATTAGAATTACTTCGCAAAATGGGAGAAAAGATGTGGGATGGTAGGTTTTGGAAAAATATGGCCCAATAGGGTCTTACACCCTTTTTTACCGGACTGTAACAACTTAAATTGTCCGCATAGTCAAATCACAACTTTAATATTCTTTGACAGTTGTATAAAATGGCTATAACACGGCAAATTGACGACAGAGTCGAACTACGGCCTCTACGCGTAACGTCCGTTTATGGCCCTATTGTAATTGATAGATGCATTTTTTGATATCGATCGCATTACGGCCGTTGACCTTCATGTTTTACGGTTAGTCGCTCTACGTCGGGCAGTCCAGTACAGGCAAAGTATTATTTGAAATTAATATTAATTAAGTATAATATACGGCGAACAGTCTCAATAGAGCCGCAACTATGCTCGCAATAATATTGCCAACACACATAATATGGTGTGTGTGTGTGGGCGACAAAAAGTATCTCCTAATAAGTCTGCTCGCGTATTACATGCTTCACAAAATGTTAGTTTGATCTGTGTGATTCTTTTCTCATCACAGGCACTTCTAACGTTGAGTGTACTTAGGTAGGACGGCTGTAACGCTACTATTCCGAAAAAAAATGCACCTTCAAGAATATAATAGGGCCATAAACGGACGTTACGGGTAGTGGCCGTAGTGCGACTCCGTCAAATTATCGTAGTGTCAATTATTGATAAACCATTAACCTCCCTTACTGTGTATAGTTCATTGTTGAAAAAGTTCTACAGGGATATTTTGGCAACTGGAGTTGTTCATAAATATTTGTGAAATTGTATTCACAAAGCAAGATGTCGGCGTTAGTTCCGCTTTTGGCCACGCACCAAAATAACGTGGTAGCGTTGTACTTTAACCATTTTGGACAGGCACCAAAATAACGTGGTAACGTTGTACTTTAACCATTTTGGCCACGCAAAAAAATAACGTGGTAACGTTGTAGTTTAACCATTTCGGCCACGCACCAAAATAACGTGGCAGCGTTGTACTTTAACCATTTCTTACTGCCACATGAATCATCTCTATTATTGCTACAGATTGAAGAAGAAGGTGGTGATGAATGGGAGGTGAGCAGATCCCGGGTGCACCTTGGGTCCCTCATAGGTAGTGGAGCATTTGGCAGGGTGCATGCTGCGCAACTCGACATGCCAGGGGGGGAGACTATTACAGTCGCCGCTAAGATGCTTACAGGTAAACTTAACAATAGCTACTACTGTATTTTTAGAGAGATGTGATGGCAATAGATGCGAAATCAGGGTGTACAGCATGGATGTTGCAGATATTCGCATCTGCATACGCAGTTGCGGAGTTTCCGCATTTATTTAGACATCGACATCCGCATCCGCATGAATCAATGCGGAGCTCTTGCGGAGGCAGATGTGGGTGGAAAATGGTGAAGTAAATAAAATATAAAGTAAAATCATAATCAACAAAATTAAAATTTTAATCATTTATATCATTCTGTAGCTCTAAATCGTCACATTTTCTTGAAATACTTTTGTAACTATCAAACACATGCAATTTAGAAACCTAAATATATTGATTTTGAAATAATTATAATTTAGTAATTATTTTATCATAATTGCCGCGAATTGAATAATATAAACAACAGATAAACATTCCGGAACATTTCAACACAATTCTCTCTAAATGATGGTGCATTGATAAATGGAAAACGTTTTTTGCAATTCAGCGTGTTAAACTTCAGTAATTATGAAAAACCGCTAAACGTCGTTCAGCTGTTTTACATAACGGAGCTCTTTTGTAAAACAACTAACGGTTTTGTAAAGCAGCCAATTTGACAAACCATCTGCGACATATAGATATAGATAAGTTACACAAAAGTTGAAGGGAGCTTATTATTATACACACCTCTGATTAACCCTTCCCATTTTTGACAGGTTTTGGTAGCTTGTCCGGGGAGTCACCTAACACCCGAGACAAGCTATAACAAGCTTTAGTATTGGAAAAGCACATAGTTATGCTTTTCTGGGGAAGTAATACTTAATTTCTGCCCCAAAGGAACGGGTATTCCGCTTTGAAGGATTAAGTGTGTGGTCGTCCGTGTTGTGCCAGACGTAATGAATAGCATCATCTTATTTCTTCCCGTGGGTGTCTTAAGAGGCCTTTTAAGACTTACTAGAGAATGGGCAGAAGCGTTCTCTATGCATTTTCCACCACACTGCAACCCGCCTGCCAAGCGTGGACATTAGGCAACAAAAAAATGACAAGCACTAGGAAAAAATGATGCGAGAAACACAGAACCAGTCGAAGTGACGGTGCTTGGAGGGGGCTATGTCGTGCAGTGGACGTCTTTTTTTTTTTGGATGGGAAATCATCAAATAACTTCTCCCGCTCTGGGCGGAGCGGGAGGATGTGTCAGACTCTTACTGACTAAAACCCACCCGTATTCCTTTCTGTTGCCTGTGTTGCGGGGGCCTCGGTGACCCATTAGTACCTTCCCGCGACGGGGGGCAGGGCAGTGGACGTCTTACGGCTGTAATGATGAAGATGATGATGAGGTATTAGTGTGACGATCGACACTTCGACAGGGTTCATACTGGTTCGATAAGTGCAACTTCATTCACAATCTGACGATTTGTCACTAATAGATTATAAACTACCAAAATCATCATCTGCCTAGCCTTCTGCCAACTATGTTAGGGTCGGACTCCAGCCTAACCGGATTCAGCTGAATACCAGTATTTTACATGGAGCGACTGCCTATCTGACCTCCACAACCCATTTACTAGGTAACCCCCTTGGTAGGACTGGTTGTCAGACTTTCGGGCTTCTGACGACCCGTAACGACTGTCAAAAATCTACAAATGACAGCCGGGACCAACGGCTTAACGTGGTTTCCGAGGCACGGAGGGGTCTTGTTATGTAAAGATGGCCACCCATCCAAGGACCAACCGCCTGATCGATCGACCCGTGCGGCTGTTATTAATTGGCCACAAGCCCCAAACTACCGAAAATTAATGCGTTATAAATATATTGTAACAGTTCACAATTTTTCGATAGTTTATAAGCTCGCTAGATAGATTATAATAAACTAACGGTGCTCACAATCTTACGGCGTCACATATACATGCGCATTACAAGCATGTGAGATATTACAGCTTTTTCTTTGGGATTCCACTGAAGATGTTTATCAAGTTACTATTGATATTTGTTAAACAACACGTTACCGCTCAAAAGAACCGGACGTTATTTGTAATTTCTCTCTTTCTACAGACATAATGAATGACGACGTGATTTGTGTACAGATTTGGTGTTTACCGTAAATATTCAAGGAATATTATGAACAAACACTTAAAAATACACATTAAATATAAATACCGCCATATAAAATAAAATTTGTAACACCTTTTGGAACTGTGAGAGATTATTCTGCTGTTACTCCTATAACAACAGAAAAACTTGGGAGTTTCGTGAATAACATACGGGGCATCGTGTGTGAATCCACCTTTAATTCGTAAGCTCGATACTGATGTGACATTGTTTTTAGTGTTAATGAGTTAATATCATTAGCTTACGGAGATGTTGTTGCTCTAGTAGTGGCAAACACTACTGCTAAGCATAAGGTTTTGGGTTCGATACCCAGGTTGGGCAGAGTGTTATTGAGTTTTTCCATTAGGAATATCTCAGTGGCAGCCCGTAGTCTGGATTTGTGCCCGATTGACTTAAACATAACCGGTGAAATGTAGGTGCACTGTACACCTCTGCTAACCCTTCGGGAAAAACAGGTGTTATGTCATGTTGTTTACTCAAGTAAAAGTGGAAAATTGCTTAAGAAAAAGGTCTGCCTCTTAAGAAACTGGTAATATGTCAATTTTTTGAATAATTTCAAACCTTTCTTTCAGCCACATTGCCGAAATTCAGTCTTCTTTCAACATTGTATCAGGAGCTTCTGGTTGATATTTCGCCTTCTACGCCTCCCATTGTTTGGCAATGCTCAACAAACTTTCAAATCAAAATCAAAATATTTTATTTCACATACATCTACATGGGCACTTATGAAACGCCAGAAGCTAGGTGCACGGTTCCAATTAGTCGTTTCCTATGGAGAAGAGCCGGCAAGAAACTCCACGGTTACTCTTTTAAAAATAATTGGCTTTTACAATGTTTTCAAATTACAGTGTTAATAGGGATGGGAGGACAGTTTAGGCCTGTCAAGAAGTACTTAACAAAAAATAAATGGTCTACAAATCAACCAACTATAGCAACGCCTACATGGCCATGCCTAACCTCATAAAATATGACAGAATCTACCACTGATATGTCCATACTATCTTAGGTTGCTTAATTTATAAAGCTTCTAAATTATAAACTTTGTAAGTACCTATTCTAGGTATTTTTTTTTCATTTTTAATTATTTTCAATGTTAAGGCTCATCCATACTGAGGTGATATCGCGGGCGCGACAGGCATATTGCTGCCTGTCGCGCCCGCGATATCGCCTCAGTATGTAGGAGTCTTTATGGAAATATATCCACAATTTATAAAAAAATAAAGAAATCGTTGGTTAAAAGAAATCGTTGGAAAAAATCAAAACCTTCAGATATGGATTTTTTTTTCATGCTGAAAAGTGTATTCAAATGTCATTATCTCCTAATTATTTCAAAACATTTAGTTACCAAAACAAACAAACATTAAACATTTTACGTTTGAATCAACGATCTTATCTTATCTTACTAAAAAACATAAAAAGTAGAGCTTTCGTGAGTGAATAAGTACACATATTATAAATTAAAGTCGCTTTTCGTGTCTGTATGTGTGATAGCGTTTTCACCATCACTTAGAGAATTTGTTCCGGAAGGTTTACACATATAATACATTATAATCCTTACTATCCTTATTTATATTAGGGGAATTATAAAATGATCGAATAAAAAAAAACTTAGCGACTGATTATGACATACTGTTTTAATAACTTGAGTGGTATGAATTTGAGTAAGCGAAAAATTAACTAAGCTAACGACGAATATTGATTAATAATAAAATCCAGAACGAGCTTACAAAAAGTGGGTTGTGATAAATCCATTTCAGTTATTAAAATTCAATCCGTGCGACTACATTACTAAGTGAGCGACTAGAAATACAGAAAGGATAACTTCAATATTAAGATAAATTCGATTTTTCCAATTGTGAGTTTACATAACGAACTACTAAAAAGTTCACTTTAAGCAAAGTTTTGGAAGCTGCTTTATTAATGATTATTGGTTTATGGTATTCTATTTGAGGTCTTAGGTTGGCAGCTACAGTGAGGTAGCATTTTAAGTATAAAATCATTCGGGTTAGGTTAGGTTAGAACAGTGACCGTCGTCGCCAACGCGTCAGATCCCCTCGGTTGTTGCCGTTGTTGGTGACTCTCAGTTACCAAAACAAAAACTCGATGCTAGTTCAAAGCTAACAATTGATTATTAAGCTGCTACTTTATACTTAAAATGATACTCCACTGTAGCTTTTTTTTTTTTTTTGAGGTTGGGAAATCATCAAATAACTTCTCCCGCTCTGGGCGGAGCGGGAGGGTGTGTCAGACTCTTACTGACTAAAACCCACCCGTATTCCTTCCTGTTGCCTGTGTTGCGGGGGCCTCGGTGACCCATAAGTACCTTCCCGCGACGCTCCACTGTAGCTGCCAACCCATTTAAGATAAAATGCTGCTCAGTATAAAAAAAACATTTGCCAAATATTGAAAAAAATGCAGGACGTAACGTTGACACTCAAACAAATAGGTCGCTCAAATATTATGAACCTTCTCATTTTGTATTTTAAGTAACTCTAATGTTTGTAAGTTGCTGTTCCGTTGATTTCTCGTCACTCGCAGTCAGTCACTCACTTGGTAATACTATAACCTAAATTAAATTTTTTTGACACTTAACTTTAATATACAGTCACCTGTTTTAATA
This sequence comes from Atethmia centrago, assembly GCA_905333075.3. NCBI lineage: Eukaryota > Metazoa > Arthropoda > Insecta > Lepidoptera > Noctuidae > Atethmia > Atethmia centrago. Next base: position 24,058,977 of record HG995376.1, read on the forward strand.
CTACCCTTAATATTATAGATGCGAAAGTGAGTTTGTTTGTTTGTTACTCTTTCATGCTAAAACGGCTGAACGGATTCGGATGAAATTTGGCACATGAGTAGACCATGACCTGGATTAGGACATAAGATAATTTTCATCCCAATATTTTTACGGGATCGAGACTTATGCGGGTGAAACCGCGGGGCGCGGCTTACACTCATACATATCGTCGGTGATATTCTGAAACCGCGGATCAAACAGTGTTTAAAACCGTGTATTAACAAAAGTAGCAAAATCGAGATTTCGGATTTTCTAATTCATAATACATATTTTACAATTTATTTGACAATTTAAAAGTTTAAACAATAGAAAGTCAAGTGGTTTAGTAAATATTACGTTTTCCTCGTTCCTGTAAAATTCGCTGCACCTACCTTACGCGGTTTTAAACACTGTTAGTTCCGCGGCTTCAGAATATCACCGACGATATAATACAGAAATCTCAATGTTTTGTCAATTCGTAAAAAGCGCGAAGCAGGGGCGGGTTGCTTGTGTAGAAATAAATCGTAAAACTGTTAAATGTGAATGCCTCGACCAAAGCAATAAGTGGCGCCATCTGTCGTATAAAGTGAGTACTACCAGCACTACTTGTAAACATGGCGAGGTGTGTCAAGCGGTCTCTATAAAACTTTAGTGTGTTTACTTTGTAAATACTGTGTAGTTTCCTATCGATTCTAATTGTGAAATACTTCCACAATAGAGGTAAGTACAGGTAACGAATAGCCGGGAGAGCAGTGGTGGCCCAGTGATAACGGCCTCGATTTACGCGAGTAAGTTGGTTGTAGGTTCGAACCCTTTTGTTTTTTGGGTGGGAAATCATCAAATAACTTCTCCCGCTTTGGGCGGAGCGGGAGGGTGTGTCAGACAATTACTGACTAAAACCCATCCGGAGCCTCGATGACCCTTTAGTACCTTCCCGTGACCCCCTGACAGGCGCTTTACTTTCTGTAAATTCAACAACACTGCTCTCAAAACGATGAAGGAAAATATCGTGAGGGAACCGGCATGTCTTACAACCAAAAATTCGATGACATGTGACATCTACCGACCCGCACTGGGCTCGCGTGGTGGATTACGGCCCTCTCACCGAGAGGAGGCCTGTATTCCAGCAGTGGGAACATTATAGGCTGATTATGCTTATGCTATGCGGATAACCAAACGTCAACAGTTCATTAGGTACACTTGAACTAAATGCGTCTTGGAAGTCAGATAGGCAGTCGTTCCATGTAAAATACTGGTACTGCATCCGGTTAGACTGGTAGCCGAACACAATATAAGAAAAGGTTAGGCAGATTGATTGTAAATTGTTATTGATAGTGTCATACTCATAACTATTATAATGTTAAACTGTTGATTAAGTAAAAGTTGACATGCTGTTGACTCTACCTACCTAGTACCTATGAGATAGGTATACAAGTACTAAATGTAAAACTTATTATGACATCCACATATTATTATTGACATTACTTAAATAATATTGAAACATTTTCATTATTCTTGCTATTTTTTATTCACTTGACATCATTATTATTGATGGCTATTTTTTATTTGAATTATTATTTTAAATGGACAGAATTGTATTTAATTTGAATCTTATTAATTGCATTGTAATCTAAACTTAAATTATGACATTATTATTAGTATTTTTATGTTATTGCTAATAATTATTAAATGTGTACCTACTGCATGCTTATGTATAACCAAGATGTAAAACCTAAATATTTGCGCGGCTGGAATGCCGAATATAGTGAAACCCATAGATCTGAACGTATGTCAGCTACCTATATTCTTGCAAATAAATATATCATTCATTCATTCATTCAAAGTCGAAATATTAATTCACTGGAGTAATCTGACATATGCTAGCTGTCACGTTGTCTATTAAAATGGTTATATTTATTGTATTGGTGATCGTTTAGTTTAATCGATTTATATAAGTGCAAAATAAATGTAAGTATAATAATAAATGTACTAGAATACAAAAAAATACAATAATATGACCATTTTATTACACAAAGTGACAGCTAGCAGATGTCAGATTACTCCAGTTAATTAATAATGAGACTTCAGCAGGCTTAGCACGAGCACTGTTTTATCTACGGAAGAATAGACAAAAATGACGTTCCGTGTAGAAAGTACAACGACAGCAAAATCGAAAGTGTCAACTGCACTTTTTACTAAATTCACTCTTTTACATAATTCAACTCAGAATTATTTGTTTTGTCATACGATTTTTTTTCTGTTTGTTTCTCAATTTTTACTGATATTAAGTCACGTATATGAAGACAACTACTTTTTTTTTCTTAAAGTGTCGAACACCGTATTTTGGAACAAAAAATTATAACAGTAATATTGGCTTTCACCATTTCCTTGGTAATAATCCCTATTAACAAAATGATGTAAAATAGGAGAAGATAGCCTTGTTCTTCTATTAATAATCATAGTTTTGCGTTCAAAACACTCTCCTGTGAAATCATGATTTTGTAGATAACCATATATACCTTGTGGCCGTCGACTAGAAAAGTGCAAATTGTCTTCACTACCTTAGACAACTGTCAGTTGTCAGTGTGATTTTGACAGTTGGCTATAGAAACTTTCTTCTGAAATAGACTGCATAAAAAAGGGCCTAGACAAGGATCGTTAGAAACGAAAGACAAAATGACAGATTGCAGAAGAATTGCTACGGTGCGATGTCAAAAATGGAAAAGCGAAATGTCACAATGTCTATTCTTCGAAGGAATAGAAAGCGTCATGTTAAGCCTGCAGGATACGATACGTGCAATATTCTTTACTTTGAATGGATCGTCTTGAAGAAATTTCTTCCTGAACTTGGTAAATTATCACGTCATCGCGAGGCTATATTTATATTTCCTGTTTTTTGCCGCTTTAATTTTTGTTTTTCTCGCATTCTAAACCGACTTCATTGTTTAACACATAATTAACTATACAAAAAACAACAATTCCATGGCGTCTATATAATGACACTACACTCTCAAATCATACTCAACAATAGACAACTGTCAAAAGTTGAGTCATTAATCTAGTCAAAACTATTTTTCGGTAACACAAAGCCAAGCAAAATGTTTTGTTAATTTCGCATGCATTATTATGATTACATAAAGACGTCTAGGAAATGAAAGTCGGCAATCCGTAATATTCATGGATGCACTCTTGAACTGCTTGTTTCGAGTAATTTCTTAGATAATATTATAGAAGCGTGTAATTTTACTCAAATTGCTTGCAAGGGATCTTCTGTTTTCAAAGTTCCTGTGTTTGCGGAAACATGAATTATGAAAGACTAGGCTTCTGCCTGCGACTTCGTCTTCTGCGTGAAATTTCTTGTCTTATATTCCGGCCAACTAGAGAATGCGTTCCTGACATCTGTCAGCTAGACAGGATTAGGAACTGATAAAGTTTAAATTCGTAAAACACGTTTCCTTTGGTACTCAGCTGACAAATGTCAGGGACGCATTCTCTCATCGGCCAGAGTTTAATCCTTACTTCATACATAATCAGCCTATAATGTTCCCACTGCTGGGACACAGCTCTCCTCTCTGTGAGAGGGAGCGGGCCGTAATCCACCAGGCGGGCCCAGTGCGGGTTGGTAGATGTCACATGTCTTCGATTTTTTTTTTTTGATTCTATGACATGCCGGTTTCCTCACGATGTTTTCTTTCACCGTTTTTGAGAGCAGTGGTGATGAAATAACTTACACAAAGTAAAGCGCCTGTCTGTGTTCGAACCTACGACCTACAACTCGTAAGCTGCGGCGGTTACCACTGGGCCACCACTGCTCTCAAAAAGAAAAAAAACATATCCATTTTTCGGTAATATTCACCGCTTTGGTTAGTAAAAATAGAGCCTATTGTCCAAAGAAGTAAAGCTAACTGAAAAAAAACAGTTGAGTTATAACAGTAGATTTTACTGTGCATCTCATAAGCTCTAAATAAGCAATACTTCAGCAAGCAAAGAAACTGTTTCAGTAAACTTTAATGTTTTTCCAATTGAAATAACTGTTCAGCTCTTTACTGTTTTTGCCCATTTCAGTGCACTGTCAGTAATCAATTATTTTAACATAAAAATAAGTTTCCTGAACCGTTTTTTTTTTACTGTACAGCAACAGTAAAAAGTATCGTTTCATTTTTTACTCGTATATACGCGATAGGTACTGAGTTTGTTTGTTTGTTACGGTTTCACGCTACAACGGCTGAATGGATTTGGATGAAATGTGGCACATGGCTTGGATTAGGACATATGATACTTTCATCCTTATATTCCTTATATTCGGCGCCTGCAAAGCCTGTTTATATATTTGATAGGTACTTTTCGACACCGACCTCAAAAAAATTGTAGTCCTCTAATTATTTCGTACCTACTTTGATTTCGTTTTGTTGGTTAATTTCGTGTATATATAAAAAAACTATTTCATAATTTTGATAAACCTAATTTATTATTAAAGTCGACTTTTTTTTTAATTGATTTTTATTTTTATCTTAGATGGATATTGAATCCAAGTTTTCCTTGAAGTGTCCGCCCCCCGGACACTTGATTCTAACAAAAAATAGCACTTCAATGCTTCATATTACGCAAGCGGATCCGTGAAAAGAAAAGTGGTGTTCACAGACCCGCAATATTTATGAACGGTCTACCCAACGATACCCTACATCATGAGGTAGACGAGATGAAAAAATATCATCCCCACATTACGTGCAAGGGAGATACCCTTGCACGTAATGTTGGGATGATAATAAAACTTTTTCATGATTTTATTTTATCATTTTTCGGCGTGATTAATATGTATACCTATGACAAATTACAGCTTTCTAATACTAATCGTCTCTGAGCTACAGCGGGGACAGACAGACAGACGGACATGGCTAAACTATAAGGGTTCCTCGTTTTTAAACGCCTATAGAATTAAAGGTTAGGTAATAGGTATGTCTTAATGCTCAGTTTTGAATTAGGCACACATTCCTACTTAGTTCCGCGCACTTAAGCTCATTAAAAACATGTAGGCTTCTCTGTTTTTCATCGTTTACCACGTTGATCTCTCAATTGTAATAAAATTAATTAGTTAAGTAAATAGTGTCTAGAATATTACATAAACTCACAGAATTAAGACGCTGACAACACCTAAACCGCGGTCACTGTCAGATTGCATAGAACAGAAAGATAAGCGCGATGGCACAACGCTTGTAATTTATTGCAAAATATCAAGCAATTATCTATTTACTCAAAACTGAGTTGAGTAATCGAAAATAAAAAACAACCAAGTTCTGCAATCAAATAAGACATTCTTGTTAATAATTAAATACGTAATGTTGATATTTAATACACATATTTTGTATTAAAACTCAAGGTAAGAGGTTAGTTTAACGTTAGTTTGTATGGAGATTTTTTTTCAAAACGTATTTTGGTAACAACCAAGTTCTGGGAAATATGTTTAAAATTGACATATATTTTTCCCGCTACCACAAACTATACAAATTTGGCAATTTTTTTTTCTAAAGAGAAGCCTATTTTGGTCAATTGGTTCTAGTCAGCGCCTTAAACAAAATCTTTCAACTCGAATTAATTTGTTTGAACAAAGTTTAAGTGTTTTACTTTAGCCAGTGAACTGCACTCTAATTTTAACACACTTTCAATCACATTGGGAGAGTTTTGAAGTATATTGTATATTGCTAATCCATTGCCTCTTAGGTTTGAAAAAATCGTCTGCTCAACAACGTAAATACCGCAATGAAGGAGGGTGAACTGTCAAAATGAAACTCGTTACGATCAATTCACTATTTATTTGTGTTACGAAATTACCCCGCTGAATCTACCAACAAAAACGTTAACCTATAAGGTATCCAGGTGCAGGAGCAGTGGTGGCCCAGTGGTAACGGCCGCGACTTACGAGTTGTAGGTCGTAGGTTCGAACACAGACAGGCACTTCACTTTTTGTAAATGATTTCATCACCAGAGCTCTCAAAAACGGTGAAGGAAACCGGCATGTCCATGAACCAAAAATTCGAAGCCTTGTAATATTTACCAACCCGCATACTGGTCCCGCGTGGTGGACTACGGCCTACTCCCTCTCACCGAGAGCAGGCGTGAGTCCCAGCAGTGGAAACATTATAGGCTGATTATGCGCAAGGTTTCCCAGCATTTACAAGGCAGATGTGAGTGAAAATGCCGGTAGGGGACGCCCCAGAAAGATATATAGTGACCTCATTAATGATGTTCTTCAAAACGGTCAGGTGCGTAGTACTCGCAACCGGCGTGCGTGTATGACCAGATTTATGAACGTAAACGAAGCAAAAGGAGTATTAAGGCTCCTACGTACTGGCGCGACTTGTCGCGCGACGCGACGCGACACAGAGACACCGCGTGTAGCGCTACAAGCGGTGCCTTTGTGTCGCGACGCGTCGCGCAACAAGTTGCGCCAGTATGTAGGAGCCTTTAAGGAGCGTAGCAGGTGGCGTTCTATAGTTTCTGCCTACCCCCATGAGAAGAAGGCGTGAGTTTATGTATGTATGTATGTATCCTAGCATCTATAAGTAACCCTCACCTCTTCTCTTCCACAGAAAACGTATCAGAAGAAGAAGTTCAAGACTTTCTCCGTGAGATCGTGATGCTCAAACACGTCGGTTCACACAAACACGTGATCCGATTAGTAGCGTGTTGTACGAGACGGGCCCCGCTTATCGCCCTGTTGGAACATGCACCAAGAGGGGACCTGCTGTCACTTCTGCGGGCAGCGAGGGGGAGGCGGAAGGATAGTCAGGTCTCCAACGTTACTAGGAGGGTTGACAGCTCGCAGGGAAGGCCGTCTGAGGCAGACTGTAAGTTTTTAATCATTACATCTTTCCTTTGTGCCTATGACCTCTTCTCTGTCTCCTGCTTGATAATTATGTAAAACGTACGTCGTCGACGTGCTCATGTTCATCGTTATTCCGTGTCACTCACACCAAATATCAGGGTGTAGTGATTGATGACGGACTAAAGTGTTCCACCCAAGTTGACAGTTTGACTTCAAAACTCAGAAAATTAGTCACTACGCCAATGCGTCCGCGCATTGGCGTAGTGACTTAAAAAAATAAATTTGAAAAATACAAAAAATGGTGTATCTTGCACTTTGCGAGTCCGTTATCAACTATTGCATTCCGGTCTGGGGTGGCACTTGTAAAAAAAGGTTGCTCGGGTTGAAACGAGCACAGAAAGCTGTACTTAAGGTGATGCTTGGCAGACCGTATAGGTTCCCCACTACCGAATTATATGCGGAATGTAAGGTACTTACTTTGAGGTAGCTGTTCGTGCTCTAAGCCACCCTCCGGGCTCATATGCTGTCTCTTTACCAGATCCTACCAAACGTAAAGGCAAAACTACATGCGCATCAGTATCTCATAAAACGACCTTCGCTAGTCGCCAGCTTTATTTACGTGGTAAGTTCACTTGTTTATAGGAAAATTAGCAAACACATTCAAATTAATAAGATAATCATATTTTATGAATTAAAACATTGTCTGTATAATCAGGACTATTCCCGTACAGAAAATTTGTTACCTATCCACTGTATCACGCAGTTATACTTACAAAGTCACACGGTCATTTCACTCTAAACTTCCTCAAAACATATTTTATCCTAACATATTCGTTTATGTGTAAGTATACATTACCAAACACACGCAAACAACAAAAATAATAGTAAATAAATAAAACACAAAGTACTCATCACATAACCATACCTCACATTGATATCTTTTTGTTAATTGTTATAACCCCAATTATGTAATTAGGTTCTTCATCATAAACACACACAGAAAGATTTATTGGAACATTCGAAGTACAGGTTTCCCCTAGTTTAGGAGGTAGTATTTTCATTATTTAAGCTACCTTTATTTATCTGAACACGTAACCTAATCGTCAAGTACTTTCGTAACAAAGGTTATCTGTATCAATAAAGTTATTATTATCATTTAAATTGTCTTTGACATATCTCGGGACCCTGAGGTCCCCCTTTGGAAGGCATACGAGCCAACTCGCAGAGGCTCGCTAAGGCGCTTTCAATGAAATGGGGCACCAACCGACGATTATCCCTGTATGCGTTATGCAAGTGCACCCAAGGATAACCCCCCGTTTGATGTAGGACTATTGCAGGATATGGAAACATATATATTGGAGTATATGTTTGGGTGGCTAAAGTGGACTTGTTACCAGAACTACACTGAAAAAAATTAAACGATACTTTTTACTGTTGTTGTACAGTAAAAAAAACGGTTCGCGAAACTTATTTTTATGTTAAAATAATTGTTACTGACAGTGCCATGAAATGGGCAAAAACAGTAAAAAGCTAAACAGTTATTTCAATTGGATGAACATTAAAGTTTACTGAAACAAACAGTTTCTTTTAAGTATTGGCGTTTTCAGAGCTTACGAGATGCACAGTAAAATCTACTGTTCTAACACAACTGTTTTTTTTTTCAGTTAGTTTTACTTCTTTGGACAATAGGCTCTATTTTTACTGACCAAAGCGGTGAATATTACCGAAAAATCGATTGGGTTTACCGATTTTTTTTTTCATTGTATAAAACGACTATGGCCCCTGCCTGTTCTATGTTTTATTACATACACGGAAAAAATGGCAGGGGGTAACTTGCACACTCAATAATGGGCCCCCGAAAACGGTCGCTAGCACTAAGTCACGTAACAACAAGGGGCAACACGTCCTGAGGTGCTTGAGGAGTGGAGAGGTATTCCACGGCTATCAGAACAATCTCAGAGCTTGGAAGATGGGCAAGATCCTAACCAGCACTTACTGGAATACTTCCTTCCTCCGAGCACGTTCGGTCCTGTGAATAAAGGCAAGAATGAGTTGAGAGCTTTATTCCTCGTCAGTGTTCACTCCAGCCGGCCGATATAGGCAAGCCAGAGATGAAGAACAAGACTTCTCCCGGGGGATAGGGTCCGTGGTGTCGCTACTGCCTAACAGCTCGCCACATGCTGTCCTGTGGGTTTCTGTATCTCTCTTGGTCTGGCTCCTTATAAATCAAGTCATTTATTCAAACTAGGCTAAGAATCAGCACTTTTAAACGTCAAAGTTACATAAGATAGTCCCCTAAAAACGCCCGCCCTTCACCACTTCCTACTTCCACTGCCACATCTCAGCAACAATATAAATAATAAAATATAATGTTCTATTCTATTCAAAACGCCTGTTAATTTTCTGTGAGCAATATTTATTCGTGAAGCACTTTCAATCAAAATATTTTGTCAGGAGCTTTTATACAAACAGAATTGCTCAAAATGTGGGTGTGGGTGTATATATCTACATTTTCGGATAAAATTTATTCAGCACACACATTGTATATTCTAATTTCAACGCTTTTTTACAGATGTATTATGTATTATCTTCAAATAATAATCTGTTAGTTATATTGACTATCTCGTTGGTGTCTTCAAGTCATCTTGTTGTCTCAATCGCGACTGCTAAGTGTGGGGGCCATGGGTTCAATTCCCAGGCGGACAAAGTGTTATTAGGTTTTTTTTTTTTAATAAAATGTATCAGGAGCAACCTGGAGTCTAGATCTATGCCGGGTTAGTGGCAATTGGCTCACGTCATATTAAATGAGACTGACACATAATAAGCGAAATATGGGAGAACTGCGTGTACATCTCTGCCTACCCAAGCCAAGAATACAGACATAATGTAAAGAAATTTCAATATTTTTTTCTTTTACAGCCGAGTACACGAACCTCAGTGATTCGGACCCTGCTCTTTCGGATGGTGATTGCAAATTGTATATAGATTGTGATAAGAAAAAGGACCATTATGTAGCTGAACCTGCTCTGCAACTTGACGGCGGTACTATGCGGGAATATGCGCTGCAAGTCGCGCTTGGAATGAGGCATTTGGAGGAGAGAGGGATAACACACAGGTGAGCTTTGAACATTACTTTTTTATTTGATGGCAAACTGCAGGCCTCCGGTCCATCTGATGTTGAGTGGTCGCCGACGACTATGGACATCAAAATCAAAAAAATCAAAATATTTTATTTCACATAAACCTACATGAGCACATAAGAAACGTCAGACGTTAGGTGCACGGTTCCAATTGGTCGTTTCCTATGGAGAAGTGCCGGCAAGAAACTCCACGGTTACTCTTTTAAAAATAATTGGCTTTCACTATGTTTTCAAATTACAGTGTTAACATAAATTAAATCATAGTCACCATCATTAAACCAAATCATCGTCATCATCATCAAATCAAATCACCGTCGTCGTCATCATTTTCAGCCGAAACACACCCACTGCTGGACATGGGCCTAGCATACCCTAGCCCCCCTTCAAGCATTGCCACTTCGACCGGTTCTGTGCTTCTTGCATCCAGCGGCTTCCTGCAGCCTTCACAAGGTCATTGGTCCACCTTGCGGGTGGCCTTTCAACGATGTGTCTTCCGGTACGCAGTCGGTCGCCACTCCAGAAATTTTTGCCCCATCGGCCATCTGTTCTGCGAGCAATGTGCCCCACTGCCACTTAAGTTTGGCAATTCTTCAGGCTATGTTGGTTACCTTGGTTCTCCTACAGATCTCTTAATTTCTGATTTAATCACGTAGGGAAACTCCAAGCCCTCTCTATTATTTTTCTTTTTCTCCAAATCAAATCAGTTTATTGCAATCGTTGGAATAAAATTATAAGTTCCAAACGTGCACTCTGTAAGGGCACTGCAAAATAAAATAAATTACATTACATTAAATATTATCATGTGACATTTTTACAAAACATAGTTCAGATTAAATTATATTATTTATTATAAGTATTAAATAAGGAAAATCAAATAAATTAATATAATTATATTTATTTTATTTTATTTTGGATACGTATAAATAATGATGAACTATTTACTTTTTAGGGTTCCGTAACTCAGAAGGAAAAATGGAACCCTTATGATCACACTTCGTATTGTCTGTCCGTCCGCCTGTCTGTCTGTACCCTTTTTCTCAAGAACGCATGGAGGTATCAAGTTGAAATTAATATCAAATACGTAAGTCTACGGTCCATTGGAGCTCTAAAAAAATCAAGCTTCTAAGTCAACGCAATAAAAATACGGCCATTTGTGCGACATATTTTGATACTCGCAAATAAATCAAAACCTATAGGCTAATTCCCGTTGACCTACATGATTCTACATGAAATTTCGCAAGAAGCAAGGTCTCACAGCAGAAGTAAAGGAAAAAGTCCGAAAATCTTTCATTTGTAGTTGTCTTACATAAAGGCTCCTGCATACTGGCGTGACTTGTCGCGCGACGAGCCTGCACGAGCCTTGACAGTATTATTTTGCGATTACAATCTTACATTTGCCGTTGCAGAATAATTGACCTTGACGTGTACGTGTATAGGAGAATATTTTTTCAACTACAAACTTTTAGAAGTGTATCTTAGGATAAACTCATCCCAACTGCGAAACCCTTCATTGCGCGTGGTCCGATGCGCCCTTGGCCGGTTTTTCACTTCTTCTTCTCTCATCTGTAATTCATTGACATCGCAGATTAGTTGCCATCTCGGACACTAAACTGAAATGTTACATATTGGTGCCGATTCCCTTGTTCACAAACTGAACTAAATTTAAGTTCAGTGCATCCTTTTCTTTCTATTTCATTAAGAAAGGGACAGAAGATTAATTTTAGTTTAGTCCTGTCAAATTAATCAGCGCTTGACGTAAATTGACGTAATTTTAGTAGGCAAGTTTTTAATCACGCCTAAACTTGTATGGAGTAGTGACAGGCGCTGATTAATTTGACAGGACTAAACTAAAATAGATCTTCTGTCCTTTTCTTAATGAAATAGAAAGAAAAGGATGCACTGAACTTAAATTTAGTTTAGTTTGTGAACAAGGGAATCGGCGCCATTGTGTGTAGTATTAAAACCAACCGGCACCCAATTAAAACGAACATACTCGTAGCAACGTTGCTTGGCGGCTAAAATAGATAAGGGTAGCACGTCCCCGGATGAGCTCCTTCACAAAAAGCTTATCTTTGCTTGTTTATTATCTCTCTCTTCTTCCAAGCACTGATAATTATGAAAAAAGCTTTGGTCTTTCTTCCAAATATTTACCTAATCATAAATCTGTAGATAGAAGACCTCGGTTGGCAGGTAGATACATGAGTGTACGCACCGGGACTTACAGCTTAGTACGGCCGTTATTCCAAATGCGTACAGTGTGGCTACGTTCGAGACAACTGAGCCTGGCACCCATCAGCTACCTAAGACAGGAAGGTCCTAAAGAGGAATGAGGAAAATGTCGTGAGGAAAGTCTTAAGTATGAATGTCGATGGCTATAAGAGCAGAGGAAGACCAAAGAAACGATGGATGGACTGTGTGCAATATGCAAAATCATCATTATATACAACTATATGTACATATTGACATTGATGAATATTATAAGCAAAATTACGTGAATATTTATGTACCTTAAAAAGTATTATACGAGTATTACTTTAATTATTGTGAATGTGAGCACTATGTGGGTCATTTTTATTTATTTCTTGTTGTTTTTTTTTCTCTTAGTTTTAATGATGGTCTGGCATTTTGAGTTCTTTATGCGGCCAACCCAATTGTCCTTTCCTTGGTATTGTTCGTCGAGTCGTTGAGCTCCTTAAGTTTTGAGTTGAGCTACACGATTACTGACAAATGCTTGCACTGACTGGACAGGTCCACTCAAATTTGTGTGGTTCTTTCCTCAAAAGACCATTTCAGACATAGATCTACATGGTCCTCACATGATCTGACCAAGATTATGTCTGGACTTTAAAAGAGACTTTGACCCTTGAGTTTGTTTCGCCATTTCTTCTCAGGGGTAGTCAGATAGGAAATGTCGACTCCATCTAGCTTATTTTTTAATATGACGTGTAAAAGTGATTGTCATATCCTATTTACAGAATAAACAATTTCATTTCATTTCATTTCATTTCATTTCATTGTGAAAGATGACATGGCTAGAGAGGGGGTGACTACCGAGATGACAACTAATAGAGAAGTATGGAAGAAAGGGACATGTTGCGCCGCCCCCAAATAAATTGGGATAAGGGCAGGAGAATGATGATGATGATGACCTATCAGTTACCTAAGCATCATGACCTAGCATCCTAGTTATCCTACCGCCCTAACCTACCACACATACCATACCAAACGTAAGTTACGTTGGTTTTACGTGCGGGAAGTCTGTTACATGGAGACCAACGGTAACAGACGGAATTTGGGTAAGAATACCTATTCTTACCCAAATTCCGTCTGTTACCGTGTGTACCTTGCACGACGTACACAAACACCTGTTTGTGTACGTCGTGCAAGGTACACAGGAAATTGTTTTCTCACTGCCGATATCACAGACTCATAGGACCGATGATGGCTAAAGGTGTCTTGACCACAGGGAGAGGAGTTATAGGAGATGAATCACAATAATTAACTTAATTCTTATATACAAATCTTGTGGTCAATACACATTGATACCTATTTACATGTGTTATGTGTGTGTATCGAGCCGATGAAGCGAAGATTTCAGTCGAATGTAAGTCGCTCACTGTGGTGCTATGGTTGAACAATGAGTATTTAAAATAAATTTTAATTTAAATAACGGAAGTGATTAACTATAGTCGGCGTGCAAGTGTAGTCACCGCCTGAGGTAGGTATGTGAGTTGTGAGACGAGGGAGGTAGACAAATACCAAGCTTACTCAGTCTGCCAATCTTGTCAATCGCGGCCTCTCCTGTCTCACCGATCACAAACGTCAGACGGTGACTAGCACTAGCGCGCAGACTATATCTTAACGTTTTAACAAACACCAAATTAGGTTAATAACTCGATAAACTATAGATACGTTCTTCAAAATAAAATAATTGGATACTTTTATACACAAACCGTAGGTTTTAATAACGTAGATTTATATATCCCTTCAATTATCAGGTACTTAGGCATGAATCTCACTCACGCTCGTGACCTTTTTAATTTATCGTACAGTCGCCAGCACATCTACTTTAACTCACACACTGACTACTTACTTTATTACTTTATTTATTATTTTTTAGGAAAACGTATACTTTTACAATGTTTGTAAATTAAATATGTGAGTATCATGGACCTAACACGTAACTAATTTATTTTTAATTCTTTTTTTACCTATTTTGGTATAGTAATTTTATTCTAGGTGCATCTTCCGTACCTACACAAAATTTTGTAAAACATTTTAAAAGAGTAACGGTGGAGTTTCTTGCCCATTCTTCTCCATACGAAACTACCTTTTGGAAGGGGCAATTAGAATCAATTCTCCTTTTTGTTGTAAATTGTGACGTTCAAAAGTGCCTTGTATGTGCCTATTTGAAATAAATAATTTGACTTTGACTTGACATCATGTTACCACAAACTGTCAAATTTTCTCATTCGATTTTGAACTTGACCTCGACATTTTAAGGTTTAAAATCAATTGGAGAAATTTGACAGTTTGCGGTAACTTGACGTGCTGGCGACTGTACCTATATAATATAAATAAAATATATATATAAATAATGTAATGTTAGTTTATTGGTTTATTACACAGAAAACTAAGTAAGTAAACTGATTTGCACAATATAATAAAGTTAATAAAGTTAAAATAATTAAATACAAACACTATTAAAATGTGCCTCTTCGTAATAACAGTAGGTAAAGTCGAATTATTAATTTGGAGTAATCTGGCATGTGCTAGCTGTCACTTTTTGTAATAAAATGTTAATATTTATTGTAATGGTAATCGTTTAATTTAATCGATTTATAAAAATGTAAAATAAATGTACCTATAATAATAATAAGTGTTCCGCATTCCCCTTAAACTTAAAGGGAAGATATATGCTGTCTTGTATGAATCAGAATGTTGGGCTACAAAAGGGATGAATAAAAGGCAATTGCATGCAGTTGAGATGAGAATGCTAAGAGGGATGTGTGGTGTGACACGAATGGATAGAATAAGAAATGAGTACGAGGAAGTTTGAAAGTGGCACCGGTGACTGAAAAGTTGTGCGGAAATCGATTAGTATGGTATGGGCATGTGATGCGGAGGAATGAGGAAAATGTCGTGAGGAAAGTCTTGAGTATGAATTTCGATGGCTCTATGAGCAGAGGAAGACCACAGAAACGATGGATGGACTGTGTGAAAGATGATATGGCTAGAAAGGGGTGACTACCGAGATGACAACTAATAGAGAAGTATGGAAGAAAGGGACATGTTACGCCGACCACAAATAAATTGGGATAAGGGCAGGAGAATGATGATGATGAATAATAATAAGTGTAAAAGTCTAGAATACAAATAGACCACTTTATTACACAAAGTGACAGCTAGCACATGTCAGATTACTTCAGTGAATTAATGATTCGACTTTAGTTCAGTATTCTATTTAAGACGCTGACAAGACCCAATTGACCAAAATAGGCTTCTCTTAAGAAAAAAATTGCCAAATCTGTATAGTTTGTGGTAGCGGATAAAAATATATGTTAATTTTGAACATATTTCCCAGAACTTGGTTTTTTCCAAAACACGTTTTGAAAAAAAATCTCGATAAAAACTAACGTTAAACTAACCTCTTACCTTGAGTTCTAATCGAAAATATCTGTATTAAATATCAACTTACGTTACATATTTAAGTAATAACAAGAACGTCTTATTTGAATGCAAAACTTGGTTGTTTTTTATTTTCGATTACTCAACTCAGTTTTGAATAAATAGATAATTGCTTCATATTTTGCAATAAATTACAAGCGTTGTGTCATCGCGCTTCTCTTTCTTTTCTATGTGACAGTGACCGCGGTTTAGATGTCAGTGTCTTAAGAATTTCAGAAAAGTTGCCTTAGAAGGTCAAAAGTTACGGGATTGTGTTCAATATTAGATATTACTGAATTAATGTGGGTGGAACCACCGCTTATTACAGAGAGGGGCTCGTGCCTATATAATAACAGCCGCACGGGTCAATCGAAGGTAAAGCTACGCTTGCCGCGGTCGGTTCGGGGATGCCCATCCATGGATGGACCATCCATTACCCACCATGCCACGGAAAACGCGTTAAGACGCTGACAACACCTAAACCACGGTCACTGTCAGATTGTATAGAAAATAAAGAGAAGCGCGATGACACTACGCTTGTAATTTATTGCAAAATATGAAGCAATTATCTATTTACTCAAAATTGAGTTGAGTAATCGAAAATAAAAAACAACCAAGTTCTGCATTAAAATAAGACGTTCTTGTTATTAATTAAAGAAGTAACGTATGTTGATATTAAATTCAGATATTTTGGATTAGAACTAAAGGTAAGAGGTTAGTTTAACGTTAGTTTGTATCGAGATCTTTTATCAAAACGTGTTTTGGTAACAACCAAGTTCTGGAAAATATTTTCAAAATTAACATATATTTTTTCCGCTACCACAAACTATACAGATTTGGCAATTTTTTTTTTAAGAAAAGCCTGTTTTGGTCAATTGGGTCTTGTCAGCACCTTAAGCCGTTGGTCCTGGTTGTCATTCGTAGATCTTTAACTGGGTTATGGAGGTCAGATAGGCAGTCGCTCCATGTAAAATACTGATATTCAGCTGCATCTGATTAGGCTGGAAGCCGACCCCAACTTAGTTGGGAAAAAGCTTGGCAGATTGATCGACCCACCGCTGATTTGATTTAGAAGATTGTTAAACCCCAACTGAAAACAAGATGTACCTAATTCAAACTCAAACTCAAAGCATTTATTTCAAATAAACCAATTACAGGCACTTTTGAATTGTCAAGGGGTCGGTCGGTCACTAAGAAAGATGAAGCTAGTTTATTCAATTGTAAAACGAATATCCTTTCCCAAAACTATAAACATGATTAAGACTTATTTAGTTTAACTGTAAAGTTAAATAATTTCACTATATTTACATAACAGAGAAAAGCAACATGTTGCCATTAAATTATTGAAAGCCCCAATCCATAAGGCGTGACGTAGGAATTCAAAACATCCAAGACCCAACGCGCAGGTCGGTTACGGTACGAGGAAAATGCCGACCTTTTCCGCGAACTCTGCCCGTCAACAGCCATTTGCCCGGGGCGCTCGAGCCCCAGATAAATTTAATTTTAAACGTAAACCGCCACAGTTTGGTACTCAGATTACAAACCAAATAATCTTGTTTGATGTTATTCCATCTCACATTATTACCTTTATTGTTAAATTAAATTCAACAAAGGAATATTTATCTGAACATTGAATGAAAATATCAGTTAATTGGATAGCTGCCGATGAATTCCATTCAACCATTTATGTAATTGGAAGCCTATTATAGGGAGATCTATTGTTGAAATGATGAATAAATATATTGGAGTAGGCCCTCCTATTTTCTATTAATGTTTAGTTTCGATCATAGAGAAATTAAATGTTTTATTCCGTATTCATCGTGAAGAAAATTGCCTACTACTCCTGACAATAATGTTATAGCAATATCTTTTAGCCCGATATGTAGTTACTTTTTTCACGTAGGCGTTCCCAATTTCTTATTTATTTGAAAAAATACCTTATCAGTTGCGATTACTTTTTCTGTTCGTCGGTAGTTATTTATCCATTACGTTTGGGTACTTTGTTGTTCGCCAGTAGTTAACCTAAGTAATTTCATATAGAATGTTAATACTTCAGTTACTTCACTGATCTCTTTGACAAATTATGTCGGATACGTAACTCTGCAAACATTTTTATACGGTAAACGTACAAAAATGTTGGCAGAGTTCAATTGTAGCTAAACATCCAGCTTTCGCTGTTGCCTAGCAACCGTTGCTAAGAGCCGACAAAGCTCAATGTTGGCGAATCATCCGACTTACCAAAAATTTCAATTCTATCACAACGGTACCAGAGTTTACTTTGCGGTACATAAATGTGTTCGGGGACGAATTTTATTTTGTTCCAAAACTCTGAATACAATTAAATTAACTCAGATAATATTACAAACAGAATTACTTTGGAACTGTATCTGCCTGCCTTTTCCCATGTTGGGATCGTCTTCCGATCGAACCATAAGCAACTGACTAAAGTCTGTTTTTAATCTCGGAGACTAATTTGACAGTTGCAAATGTCAAACTCCATATTGAAAAACCAAACAACAATAATTTGAAATATCAAATTAGTCTGTGGGATTAAAAAACGAACTTTTCAAGTATTTTACATAGGCGACTGTCTATCTGATCTCCACAACTGAATATATAATTTTCTGAAAGCACACAGCGTTGTACAATTTTCGGTTTCCTACAGGTTTCCTTAGCCAAATGGCAAAAACGGAACGGAATATTTTTTATCCCAAGAAGAAACTTAACGTACGTAGTTGAAAAACATAATTATTGTTGCAAATATAAGTTTGTATTTAAAATATTGAGAGATTTACCATGTTATTGTAACACCATAGCCTTCTTAGAGGTTTTCCTGTAATCTTAGTAAAGAATTATTGTCTGTATTTTTTTTTTAATAGGCTCAGTAGTTTCGGAGATAAGGGGGAGGAATGGTCAATTTTCATCTATTTTCTTAAATAACATTAAAATAACTTACTTTAAAATTATTAAAAAAATATATTTGAGCCCCTAACAATAAGCCCTTTCATTGATATGTCACACGGTACAGAAATGCAAAACTTTTTTTTTAATTCTCTAGTTTGCCACCTTCATATTCAAAATTCATTTATTTAAGACACGTACGTGTTTGGGTTCACAGAAATTCATACGTGTACCAATTTTTAACTTAATCGGTCCGGTAGATTCGGAGCAAATCGGCTGTGACAGACGGACAGACAGCCAGACACACGAGTGATCCTACAAGGGTTCCGTTTTTTACCTTTTGTGGTACGGAACCCTAAAAAGCAATATGGTTTGGCTCTCCCCATACATGTAAACGAGGGATGACAAAAATAAATGAGCGCATATACGCGCGTCCTATCGCTGGATCCCTTAGTAAAATATTATGAAGTTGCTAAGTGATTTTTTATTTAAGTTAATAGTTTTTGAGTTATGGGGTATTTTCTTTTACAACCGCAGTAATAACTTTTTTCATAGGTTTTTTGAGAAACGCTATGAAATACAAACTTATTTTAACGGTCGATAAAATTAATACTGTGCAGGCGTCCCAACAACGGAACCCAGGGAGCACTTGTAGGTGTGATTAATATAAGTAATTATGTACATAACTAGGTCAAATTACTTTTTAGTACTGAGAGTCTTTGAGTTAAACCGTGGACAGAGACAGACGGACTTGCTATAAGGGTGTGTTATTTTACTACGGAACCCAAAAAAAAAGCTTAAAAAAGCCAAATTTGATACTAAACATAAATGTGTAACATTAATTTTTTTTTTTTTTTATTTTGCTACCTATGTAAATAATAAATTGATCGTGCTTCAAGTTGTGCTTATTAATTTAACCGAATGGAAAAAAGCCAATACCCGGCCCAATACTAAACAACAATATTAAGTATATTGTTGTAAAGTATTAAGTTAAGTGTAGTAAGTAAGTTAAGTGTTGTAAGAAGTTAAGTTAAGTGTATTGGGTTTTTCCATCTGGAACTTCTCGCCCGGCCCATTTTCGGTTAAATTATTAAGCACAACTTGAAGCACGATCAATTTATTAAGTTACATAGTTAGACTAACAAAATCAAAAAAATATTTTAATGTTACACATTTATTTAGTCTAATTAAGTGGTTCTTACCGGACGGTGAGCTACCCATTGCTCACCGTCCGCAAGCTCGCGCCTACGGTGGCCGGACCTCCGCCCGAGATTCCCGACGCCCAGGGCGTCTCCTGCGGCTGCTAGGGGCGAGAAGGTGCGAAATTTGCCTTTCCCTCAACCGTCCCGCCTCCTCCTTCGCGAGCATTACTATTTCGCAGGAGGAGTCTAATATACTTAATATTGTTGTTTTGTATCGGGCCGGGTATTGGGTTTTTCCATCTGGAACTTCTCAGCAGCAGGCCGGAGTCTGGATTTGTACCTGGTTGATGGCAATAGGCTCGCCCCCTTAAACATAACTGACAAAATGTGGGTGTACTATAGGTACACCCACCGAGTACATCTCTGCCTTACCCTTCGGGGAATATAGGCGTGATGTTTGTTTATGTTATGTAACATCAACCAAAGTTGGAAAAAAAACAAGTCATGTTTTATGTTATCGAAAGATTCCGAAAGTTTCCATCATCGTATTGGTATCGTTGAATGCGAAAAAAAATCTAGAACTAGAGTTCGGTTAGCCCAAAAGAGAGAGTTGAGAGTTTGGTTTATTTGGTGCAGTGGTAGCCCAGTGGTAATGGCCGCGACTTACGAGTTTGTAGGTAGTAGTTTCGAAGCCAGCCAAGCGCTTTACTTTGTGTAAATTATTACATCACCACTGCTCTCAAAACGGTGAAAGAAAACAACGTGAGGAAACCGGCATGTCCTAGAACCAAGACATGTGACATCTACCAACCCGCACTGGGCCCGCGTGGTGGATTACGGCTCTCACAGAGAGGAGGCCCGTGCCCCAGCAGCTACATTTTTGCCTTGCATTTGAGCAATCAGCAATTTTGTAGTAGCTTCCCTGAAGCAATTCAATACGGATTGAACAATGATATAGATTCGTCGGGCACCTCCTGCGTGGTTATCGCGTAATGCATTTACATATTCATTTAGACAGTTCAACAACATTCATCGCGTTTTTTACATTGTTGAGCAGACGAATAATTCCAACAAAGGCTAGACAGATGATGATAATCGTCTGTCTAGCCTTTCCCAACTACGTTGGGATCGGCTTCCAGTTTCGTCAGATACCGCTGAATACCAGTATTTTATATGGAGCGACTGCCTATCTCACCTCCACAACCCAGTCACTGGGTAGCACGATACCTCTTGATAAGATTGGTTGTCAGACTTTCGGGCTTCTGACGACCCGTAACGACTGTCAAAGATCCACGAATAACAACCGGGATCAACGGCTTAACGTGCTTTCCGAGGCATGGAGGAGACTAGGTATGTAAAGATGGTCACCCATTCACGGACCAACTGTGGCAAGCGTAGCCTGACCTGATCGATTGACCCGTGCGGCTGTTATCATTTAGACATATGAAGCAATGAATTAGCAATTTCCTTCAAAATTCTTTGGACTGTGATTGAAAGTGTCTTACTTACGTAATTGGGAGTGCAAGACAACCAGTTCTACTATCACCTTGCCATCTAGCTAATCTTTCCACCTTGGCATGTAAGTAGATCGCTAAGCAGCTTTTTTTCTTAATCAACTCCGTTTCACCATTCGTTTCTCAGTATGAAACTCGTAAGCTTCCTACATTTTTAACACTTTTCTGTGGTGGTGTGGCTTTAATAGTCAAGTTCATTGTCTGTCAAAATTGGTAGAAATCTGTTGCTAGGCCAGCCCTAAGGAGGACACAGTGGAGCATAAAGTAGAGGTCTGCCCGGCTTGGGTGGGGCACCGCCGTGTCGTCGTGAAGGCGATCGGCGGCGGTGATCTCTCGCGTCCGGCCCTGCTACAGGCCATGGTACGGAGCGAGAGGGCATGGGAAGCCGCCACCTCCTTCTGCGAAGCAGTAATGCTCGCAAAAGAGGAGGCGAAACGGGTGAGGGAGAGGCAAAGTTCGCGCCCCCACGCCCCTAGCCGCCACAGAAGACGCCTTGGGCGTCGAGAATCCCAGGCCGATTCCCGGCCACCGTAGGCGCGGGCTTGTGGACGGTGAGCAATGGCTCGCCGTCCGATTAGGATCGGGCCCGGGTCGACGGCACGTTATGTTCCACGCGCGCCTCAAAGAGATGGCAGCACAAGTGTAGGGGTCTGCTAGGGCCGAAGCCTGCAAAATCGCGGGAATGTTCGAAAGGGATACTGTGGCCTCTCGCAACGCTCAGGCAACGGAAGGAACAGGGGTGGGGTTTAGTCAGTAAGAGCCCTCCCGCTCCGCCCAGAGCGGGAGAAGTTGTTTGATAATTTCCCACCAAAAAAAAAGAAAAAAGGCAACCCCTAAGAGTTACCCAAGCACCACCCATCGACGAATTGGTGTCGTAACTTAAGTCTTAAACTTAAGTTATGACACCGATTCGTCGTAGGGTACAACTACTTTATATTTACCAATTAGGTGTCGCCATGTGCTAGTGCAAGCGGACATAACTCTGTAAGCTGTAGTACCCACACGGGCGATTTTTTATAGCGCATTTGACTTTCAACGCACTATTTAGCGCCGAAGTTTGAAAATCGAACATTGTATTTTTTGACGGGCTTAGATGCAATTTGTTGGATTCTCAATGCACGGCTCAACACTGAGAGTTAAAAATCCAGTGCGGGATTAATAAACCGTCGCGTTAAAAACGCGGGTCTACTGGCGGAACTGTCGCGGGCCTATTTGACGCAGCCGTGAGGCACACAATACTATTTTATAGGCTCCTGCAGACTGGTGCGTTATCGCGGGCGGGACAGGCATATTGCTGCCTGTCGCGCCCGCGATATGGCCCCAGTCTGCAGGCGCCTAAATATTTTCTGTTTTCTTGTTTTTGTGTGATTATTGTGTGAGTCAAATAAATGTATTTTCTTTCTTTCTTTTCAGTAAAAAATCGCCTTTGCCTACCTGGGCTTAGTAGAAAAATCTAAATCTAACTGCAAACCTTCAACTATTTCCAGAGACCTGGCAGCCCGGAACATCCTGGTCGATGGGGCTGGTCTTCTTAAAGTGGCTGACTTCGGTCTCTCTAGATCCGGAGTATACGTACACACGAGATCTAGGCCGGTACCACTACGGTGGCTAGCTCCTGAAGCCATCCTACATTCCCAGTACTGCGGGGCCAGCGACGTCTGGGCATTCGCGGTGCTCCTGTGGGAAATTGCAACTTTAGGTAAGATCATGAGCTCCATCTCCATTCTCTTGCCCTTATTCTATTTATTTGTGGTCGGCGCAACTTGTTTTTTCCATACTTCTCTATTAGTCGTCATCTTGGTAACTATAATAAAAATAATAATAAATAACCATAATAATCTCATCGGTGATGAGACTGTACATCCCGCGGAAGTGCGGGGGTCGAGGCTTTTTAAATGCAAAGACCCTTCACAACCGCGAGATATGCAGTCTCAGGGAATATTTTTTGAAAGCCGAAGTGGGTATGCACCGTGATGTGGTCGCAGTGGACAAGGGGCTCACCCCACTTTCCATGGCTAAAGAGTACTGGTGCAAACCTGTAGTACTTACCACGGATGACCGCAAGGAGATATGGCAAAACAAGGAGCTACACTTCTATCGGGCTCTTCATGAGCCCGATGTAGATTTCTTAGCGTCCGTATCCTGGCTACGTTTTGGGGACCTTTTCGGGGAAACTGAAGGTTTTGTCTGTGCAATTATGGACGAAGTTATCTTGACGAATAACTACCGGAGACATATTATGAAGGACGGGACGGTTGACGTGTGTCGGGCATGCCACCGTCCGGGTGAGTCTATCAGACATATTATCTCTGGTTGTTCTCGTCTGGCTAACGGCGAGTACTTACACAGACATAACCAAGTGGCTAGGATTATTCATCAGCAACTTGCTTTGAAATATAGATTTGTGATTTCTGAGGTACCGTATTACAAGTATGTGCCCGACCCAGTTCTGGAAAATGACCATGTCACGTTGTACTGGGATCGGTCTATTATTACTGACAGGACTATTGTCGCCAATAAGCCTGATATAGTGGTGATAGATCGATTAGCGCGCCGCGCAATGATAGTCGATGTTACCATTCCACATGACGATAACCTCGTGAAAGCTGAGAAAGAGAAACAAATAAAATATCTCGACTTAGCACACGAGGTTGTTGACATGTGAAATGTGAACTCGGCTGTCATTGTGCCGATTGTCGTTACGGCCAATGTCCTGATGGCCGAAAGCCTCAGCCATCATCTCTCGAGGCTCTCGTTAGGCGGCTGGATCAAGGGCCTGATTCAGAAGGCAGTACTCCTCGACACGGCTCGCATTGTGAGAAGGTTCCTGTCTCTGGAGCCCTAACCACCGGTAACTTGGACCCTGCTCCCGATACCGGCGGACCACTATTTTATATATTTTTAAATGTTTTTTTATATTTTTTTCTAAGAAATATTTAAAAATGTATTTTATAAGGCAAAAAGCTTAATAAACGAAATAATAATAATAATTTATTTAGCAAAAAAGAAGAAATACAATGCATGTTACGTTATTATGATAATACATTTGTGCTCAATTTTTGTGAATACTTACTACTAAACCCCCTTTCTAGCCATATCATCTTTCACATGTGTTTTGTGTGCATGCGCTGCTCATGCAAGCCCGGTGGGCAAGACGACCTAAGCCCATCATTAGATATTTACCCTTTTCCCTTTTCCTTTTTTTTTGTTTTCCTTTCCCTTATCCTTTTTTTACAAGCTTTTATTTACTTTTTTTTCTTTTCCCTTTTGTTTCGACTTTGCGTCCATGTTTATTTTATAAAGAAGTCATTAAGTCCTTAGATATGACAAAAGTGTAACCACGAGGACAGTGCCGACAAACTGTACAGCAGTTTGGCAGAAGATTTATGTATTTTTCTATAAGTATAACTTTTGTGAATAAATGACCGACGGAAAGAAGGACAGACGGACATGACTAAATGATAAGGCTTCCGTTTTTGCCAATCGGCTACAGAGTTCCGTTTTTGGGGATATAGGTATATAAAGACATAGTAAAATAGTTAAAATATAAATAAATAATAAATATTACGATTTGCTTTAATGTGTTTTATTTTCTTATATGTAGTTAGGTCAGATAGAGCCTATAATATAAATGAAAGTAAACATAATTTAATTATGTTACATTTTAGCTGGAACCCCAGCTAAAACACATTAAAGCAAATCGTAATATTTATTATTTATTTATATTTTAAATATTTTATTTTTTTATTTCGGTAAATTAAGGTTTGGGTTTGATTATAAATTATTAAACAACTAGAACCTCGGTAAATTTTTTGCCAGATCCGTTATTTGAGTTTTTTAAATCTCTGAAATGCGAAGTAGGATTTGCAAAATTTTCTTCATAATGAACAAAAAATGAGATTGACTTCATTATGTCGACGAAGAAGCAAGTATTCAATGATGTCTCTGTGATCAACGCGGTGAAAACCGGAAGTTATCACCGAATGCTAAGAGGCACATTGAATTTTAATATCAAGCTGGAAAGATCTCGAATGATGAAGTGTACGCTCCGCCCAGCACCGATCCAAGTCCAAACCCTCGAGAGCTTTCAGTTCGAACTTCAGAATCGTTTCGTGTGCCTAGGGAGCTCCGTGGACGATTATAACGATGGGTTCGTGGAAACTGTCCACACGGTCGGGTCTAAGATCTTCAAGACCCGTCGTACAAATAGAAACAAGAAGCTCTCTGATCCTACTATACGGCTCATGGAGGAGAGGCGCGAGATGATCCTGCAGTCTTCAGTTGATGCGCTCAAGTATCGCCAGCTCAATAGACGGATCTCTAAGTCCTTAAAAAGCGACCTTCGCCGGTTTAGTACAGAGCGCATTAAGGACGCGATAGAGCGGAATAAAGGCTCCAAGGTCTTTACAAGAGATCTATCTATTGTGCAGAGCCAGCTTGTGAAACTGAAGACCAATGATGGCAGGATCGTATCCGCCAAACATGAGCTGTTGAAAGAGATCGAGAGTTTATATGGACAGTTATACACGTCAACAGGTAACCCTGGTATGAATCTGGCAAACGACCCAAGAGCTAGATTGACCCGACACTACACCGAAGACATCCCGGACGTCAGCTTGTACGAGATTAGGATGGCTCTGAAGCAGCTCAAAAACAACAAGGCGCCGGGTGATGACGGAATTACGGCTAAACTTCTGAGGGACGGTGGAAAACCCGTTCTCAAGGCCGTCCAGAAGCTGTTTGGTTCCGTCATACTCGAGGGCAAAACGCCACAGGCATGGAACAGAGGTGTGGTGATACTGTTCTTTAAGAAGGGCGACAATACCCTCCTTAAGAATTATAGGCCCATCTCACTTCTGAGCCATGTCTACAAGCTGTTTACAAGAGTCATCACGAACCGTCTCGCGCGCAGGTTTGACGACTTCCAGCCTCCCGAACAAGCCGGATTCCGTAAAGGCTTTAGCACTGGAGACCACATACATACGCTGCGGCAGGTTATACAGAAGACCGAGGAGTATAACCTGCCTCTCTGCTTAGCGTTTGTGGACTACGAAAAAGCCTTCGATTCGACCGAGACATGGGCTGTACTGCAGTCTCTTCAACGGTGCCAGATCGACTATCGGTACATCGAGGTGCTTAAATGTCTGTAAGAAAATGCCACTATGTCAGTCCGACTCCAGGACCAGACCTCGAAACCTATCCTTCTGCAGCGAGGTGTGAGGCAGGGAGACGTTATCTCTCCGAAACTGTTTACCTCTGCACTGGAAGATGTCTTCAAGGTTCTGGACTGGAAAGGGCCAGGCATCAACATCAATGGCGAGTACATCAATCACCTTCGGTTTGCCGACGATATAGTTGTCATGGCTGAGACTATGGAGGACCTCAGTACAATGCTCGATGACCTCAGTAGAGCTTCCGAAAGAGTGGGTCTTAAAATGAACATGGACAAGACAAAGATCATGTCAAATGCCCGTGTTACACCCACTCTCATGAAAATCGGAGACGCTACGCTCGAAGTTGTGGACGAGTATGTTTATCTAGGACAAACTGTCCAGTTAGGTAGGTCCAACTTCGAGAAAGAGGTCAATCGTCGAACCCGACTCGGTTTGGGCAGCGTTCGGGAAGCTAAACAATATCTCCTCGTCCCACATACCACAGTGTCTCAAGACGAAAGTCTTTGACCAGTGCGTGTTGCCAGTGATGACCTATGGCACTGAAGCGTGGTCGCTTACAACGGGCCTTATCAAAAAGCTAAAAGTCACTCAAAGGGCAATGGAGAGGGCTATGCTTGGAGTTTCCCTATGTGATCGAATCAGAAATGAAGAGAACCAAGGTCACCGACATAGCCCGAAGAATTGCCAAACTTAAGTGGCAGTGGGTATTTTAAAAATCATTGTGAGGTTTCTTTAACCATTTTTCAGTTGAAATAATATTTTAGGATATAAAGCGATTTAAAGTTTTTTTTAATTGGGGTTCTCACTAATATTCATATTTGTTAATAACTAAAAAGTTGAAAATAAAATTATTATTATTAAAACAAGAAACCTGACTGCTTAAAATTAATGAACTGAAAAGGAAAAAACAAGTTAAAATTGCAAGTTACTTTACATTACACGCATTGTTTTGTTGACCAAAGATACAAACTAGCATTGCCTCCGACTGCGTGTAATGTAAAGTAACTTGCAATTTTAACTTGTTTATTCCTTTGACACGGCAGCTTCGGAAGGTTCCTGCGTCGGATAAGGCGGGAGGTAACGCCCGGGTGTCACCACTGTGTGGATCGCCCAGAGGACACGGTGTAGCATATGGTGGAGGTCTGCTCGGCTTGGGCAGAGCACCACCGTGTCCTCGTGGAGGCGATCGGCGGCAGAGAGTTCAGGCCATGGTACGGATCGAGAGGACATGGGCAGCCGTCACCTCCTTCTGCGAAGCAGTAATGCTCACGAAGGAGGAGGCAGGACGGTCGAGGGAAGGGCATCTTCGCGCCCTCTCGCCCCTCGCCGCCGCAGGAGACGCACTAGGCATCGAGAATCCCGGGCGGATTTCCGACCACCGTAGGCGCGGGCTTGCGAACGGTGAGCAATGGGTAGCACACCGTCCGGTAAGGACCAGGCCCGGGCCGACGGCGCTTTGTATCCCACGCGCGCCTCAAAGAGATGTCGTCAACACAAGTGTAGGGTCCACTAGGGCCGATGCCTGGGTCACGGGAAGGTACTAAAGGGTTACCGAGGCACCTGGCAACACAGGCAACGGAAGGAATACTGGTGGGTTTTAGTCAGTAAGAGTCTGACGTTACATCTCATCATCATATTTTGCAAAAAACTAATGTTTTTAGGCGAAGACCGATTCTAGTTGACATACGGATAGGGGGGCCCACAGGCGTGGATTGCTTACGGCATCAAGTAGTATTAATCCGTCACTGCTGACTATGCGCATACGACAAGTTTAACTTACTGACCTATACCTTATCTCTTCGACAAATAATCCATACAAACATGTCTGTTATTATTTTTTCTACCAAGTAAAATGGAAAAAAAGATGTTTTCTTAAAAAAAAAAACTTACACGCGGGGTTGAACTTTTCACGGGATACATCATCCTGTCTATAAAAATAACATTGTTTTAAATGATTGCAAATTTAGCCTAAAATTCGGCGTAAATTCCCCAGGGTAGGTATCTATTCCACGTTGAACCCTGGACAAAGGAATTCGAACAACTCGTCTTCTTGAAGTTAGTTGCTCTTGGTGCAATCGACTTCGGATCGTTGTCCGCCGAAGGCGAAGGTAACTTACGTGCCGTCACTGTGCGTTCTCGGCGGGCACTTTTCCGGATGTTCTCGGAAACAGTAGTAATGGAAACTCTACCCGATCCAGCGGGCTAATTGTGTAACTCGAATAAAATGACAATTCGATCGCAATTAGTTTCATTTTGACAGTTCACCCACATGCATTGCGATATTTACGTTGTTGAACAAACGAAATTTTCTAATCTATGAAGCAGTGGATTAGCAATATCCTTCAAAACTCGCAGATTGAATCATTCAATCTGCATTAAGCAATTAGGGTGCAGTTTAGCGATAAACGAATTTAAGGGTCACTTGCACCACAAACCACTAAAGGCTCCTTCAAACAGGCGCGTCACGCGACGCGACAGAAAGGTACCGCGTGTAGCACTACAAGCGGTGCCTTTGTGTCGCGTTGCGTGTCGCGCTTGTTTGTAAGAGTCTTAAATGCAGAAAGAGAGCGACATTTTAATATTTGTACTATCTAACGACTTGTGGTGCAAACGAGCGTTAAACATCGTTCAGTTTCTGTCAATAATTTGAAGGTGTCAGAGACAAAACTATGTGTAACGTGTAACGCACTTAGAATGCATGTCTTCTTCCAACACCGCCGGTTTCATGGAAGTAATTCCAAGCATTCAGTATAGCTCTTCGAGAAAACCCCTGGTGCAAACCCACATACCGCTGTAAATGTCCTTCTTGGATCATTGTAACTTCTAGTTGCACCAATCGTGTCCATATTTTATGTCTTCGTTCTTGTGGCAAATTAACTTAAGCTATTGTTTAAACAAGTTATCCAAGCAAAATTACGATAATTTGCAGAATACCAGAACGCTGATACGCTCCATTTACATGGTGCAAGTTGTGCCTGTGGCATACCATAAAATTGAAGGGCAACTAACTGTCAATGTCTAAACAACACGTACAATATTGTTGCACGATACGGGCAAGTCAGTGGCCGTTCAAAACTGGTATAGGTGTAAACAGCACGTACAATACAATTGCACGTACGTGTAATTGTATTGTACGTATGTACTTTTTTTTTTTGGATGGGAAATCATCAAATAACATCTCCCGCTCTGGGCGGAGCGGGAGGGTGTGTCAGACACTTACTGATTAAAACCCACCCGTATTCCTTCCTGTTGCCTGTGTTGCAAGGGGCCTCGGTGACCCTTTAGTACCTTCCCGCAGTACGTTTGTACTTACAATAAAATACCTTGTTGTAAGTCGCATGAAAATTTATTGAACGGCAAAACTTGCATTCAATTATTGTACTTCTCTGTCAAGAAAGGACCGGGAAAGCATCAATATTACACAAAATGTTAGTTATTCATCCAAATTTATTTTATCGCCTTTAAAGTATGCTCTTTCAGAAACGATACACTTACGCCAACGAATAATCCAATCATCAAAACATTTTTTAAACGCTTTTTCCGGAATTGAGTTCAGTTCTCGCCGCGAATTCTCCTTTATGTCTTCTACCGAATGAAAACGGGTGCCACGAAGTGGTAATGTGAGTTTAGGAAAAAGAACTAAATCGGCTGGAGCCATATCTGGTGAATGGTATTTGTTGAGTTTTTAGTCAAAAACTCGTTCACAATGTGCGAAGGCGCATTATCATGGTGCAAAAACCAAGTATTTTCTTTCCACAAATCTAGCCTTTTTCGTCGAATTTGTTCTCACACTCAAATAATATTCCTTATTCACCGTTTGACCTTCCGGCAAGAATTCCGAGTGCACAACACCGGGATAGTCAAAGAAAACAGTCAACATGCTTTGACTTTTGATCGACTTTGGGGTGGACTTACTACTCGTTCATTCATTAAACTGAGTATTATACGATTTGAAAACTTACGAATATTTATTTTAAGTCTACCTAGATAAGAAGTACCCATTCACGTAATATTTTTTTGTAAATATGCGGTATAGGTGTGAAAGTGATAGATAGAAATACATAGGTAGATACTAAGATGAGTTTATAAAATATATATATATTTTTTTGTCTGTTTTCTTATTTTTATTTCTAGATAATATTTACATAATTTAAAAGCGAAGTCTTAAAAATTTATTTATACATAAAATAGATTATATTAGGTACCTACTAAAAGGTAGGTATTTCTAATTGTTATATTATTTCAAGTTTTTGTTTTAGTAGGTATTTGAACTATTAATTTCGGTGGAACACTATTCTACGAAGAAAATACTTTTTTTGGTTAAACATCGTCTTAAAAAGTACCCTACCTACTTACCTAAATCGTACCTACCTATTTAAGTACTTACATTTATTTCTATTACTTACTTACCTAAATCGTAAAGCAAAAACATTTTAACGAAGTAAACTAAAATGGAACATAAAATCCGCATAAAATCGACAATTCTAAACTCAACCATAGAAAAATTCAATATTATGTAGTCACAACTACTTACGCGACAATATTTCTATAGTATTACCTGTTTATGTGTTTTGTGTTTGCTATTACCTGTTTTTTCTAATATGTATGTTAAAATCTCATAACCTGACTTGGTTTCCGTACGTTGTTTTCGGGTGACCACTGAAAATCAGCGCTTTGCTGTGGGTCCCCCATAGCACAGCATCATGCTGAGTGGAAGCCTACTTGTCATAGTCACGGCATGGAGTTACCGACTATATGTATATGTTCTGTGTCTCTCTGTGTAAGTCTGTTTAGTTTTATTATTTATAAGAATTACCCATAGCTTTTATGTGCACGTGTTTCTGTGACAAATAAATTTATTTTTCTTTCTTTCTTTCTTTCTAGTATTAGAAAATATTTGCATAGTAGGTATGTAGGCATGGTCCACTAAGGCCGATGCCTGCCGGGGTCGCGGGAAGGTACTAATGGGTCACCGAGGCCCCCGCAACACAGGCAACGGAAGGAACACGGGTGGGTTTTAGTCAGTAAGAGTCTGACACACCCTCCCGCTCCGCCCAGAGCGGGAGAAGTTATTTGATGATTTCCCACCCAAAAAAAAAAAGGTATGTAGGCATCGAATACTTCGTTGATTTTATGAATGAACGGCTGCGAGGCTCGGGGCACGGCAAGGCGTAATACCTGATATTCGGCGAGACTCCTCAAGCTACCATACGCATAGGTACATTCGTAACTACTGGGAACCATTTATTAAGACGCTGACAACACCTAAACCGCGGTCACTGTCAGATTGCATAGAAAAGAAAGAGAAGCGCAATGACACAACGCTTGTAATTTATTGCAAAATATGAAGCAATTATCTATTTACTCAAAATGGAGTTGAGTAATCGAAAATCAAAAACAACCAAGTTCAAATAAGACGTTCTTGTTATAAATTCAATGCGTAACGTATGTTGTAATTTAGTACAGATATTTTGGATGAGAACTCGAGGAAGAGGTTAGTTTAACGTTAGTTTGTATCCAGATTTTTTTTCAAAACGTGTTTTGGTAACAACCATGTACTGGGAAATATGTTCAAAATTAACATATATTTTATCCGCTACCACAAACTATACAGATTTGGCAATTTGTTTTCTTAAGAGAAGCCTATTTTGGTCAATTGGGTCTTGTCAGCGCCTTAAGTAATAAAACGTATGTTACCTAACTACTTAATTCTTACAATAGGTACGTATTTTACTTTGCATTCTTGCTGCGATAGTATTCCTTCCAATCAAAGTATTATTTTGAATATTTCCGAATTATTGCGAATACTTCCGAAGTCTTGCAATGCTACTCCCAACTATGGAACACTTCACGACACACACTTGGCCGGTTTTTATTTTCTTCAGCTGCTTCATAGTTGCATAAGAACTTTTAAAATTCCTTATTTCAGTTTTTAGTACTTACCACAAAATCTTTTAAAAATCCTGTCACATCGACATGGCTAAAAGTTACGGTAGGCAATTTGTCCAAGTCTTTGGCCACAAAAATGTGAATAAGCTCAGGATCTGTCGTCTTCAGCAACGTAATGATGTCCGCCAGGTCCTTACGACATTTATCTTTTATTCGAGATATTTTCTTCTTGTTACGCGACAAGGATTCAAAAAACAATGACTTAGCACGATCGATATTCTTTGTTTAAAATACCGTTGCACAGATCTGAATCATGCTTTCATTGTCCATGACTTCATATTTGTTTTGCACAAACGCCAAAAGTTAATTTATTACGATACTAGATGCGCCCCGCGGTTTCACCCGCATAAGTTTTGACCCCGTGGTTATATCGGGATAAAAAGTATCCTATATGTTATTCCTGGTTATAAACTATCTGTGTGCCAAATTTCATCCAAATCCGTTCAGTATTTTTTGCGTGAAAGAGTAACAAACATCCATCCATCCATCCATCCATTCTTACAAACTTTCGCATTTATTAGTAGGATTTATATTAATTTTATATTAGTAGGATTACACGTCGTACACTTAACAGTTTTTTAACTCGACATTTTCACAGGGCTGTACAGTCACACCTGTGACACACCCGCACGGCCGGCGCACGCGCACGGACTGTGCATTAAGATCGTAATCATTAAGTTACGAAAACTACCTTTTAAATAGGTGAAAAGAGTGTTGAAAATAGGAGAAAATACGTAATCCACGCGAATCAATTCGCGGCCGAAGTGCCAGTCTTAAATAATTCTAATTTCACTTTAACTTATATTTCAGGAGGCTTCCCATACGCCGAGCTCAGTAACCACCATGTACCTCCATTCCTGTCCGGAGGTGGCCGTCTCCCGAGGCCAGTCCGAGCATCACCCAGGCTTTACCAGCTGATGGTCGAATGCTGGTCCGAAAATCCCACAGACAGGCCAACTTTCTCCGAAATCGTGGACAAATTGACCGTTCAAAAGCAGTTATACGTTGACTTGGATTGTGTATTCCCACCATCCGAAGACGAGCTGGAAGGCTTAAGAGATATTGACTTCAATGTGGCGGAAGCCAACGGTCTTCTTGACCGGTGACCCTTGTAAAGACTGAATATTTTTACTGTTATTATTGATTGTCACCCTATGTGCAGTACACTTGTATAATAATTATGAGATTTGTTTTATTTTTAGACATTTCACTGTAGAATGGGTAATTACTGGTACACTCGAAGCTGCTTGAAAAATTCACATCATCAGCTGGATATAGTCACGTCCAATTAAATCAAAATCAAAAGTCATTTATCCAAACTAGGCTGAGAAACAGCACTTTTTGAACGTCAAATTTGCATAAGACAGTCCCCCAAAACGCGCACCCTTCACCACTTCCTAGTGCTTTAGCTGGGAAGAAGAAGTGGCACAACAAACTCCCTAGTTCACATCTGTCCGTTCAATTAGAAAAAAAAATGGATTCTATACAATAGTATGCAAAATAATTTACACAACGCTAAAACATTAAATTATTAGGCATATGTCAGCTAGCACACCACTGTACCAACAAAAAAAAAACATCGAAAACTATACTCAAGCAGAAAATTCATAAAAACGGAAACATAAATGAATACCTAATTAAAAGCCTCCAGGCATAAAGGGCGTACCCACTTACATATAGCTGTAACTCGGTCACAAATGATAAACTAGGAACATCGAAGTAAAATAAAGAAACAGTTACTAATAACTATAAAAAAACAGCAGCACCCGTTCATGAGCATAACGCAAAGGTCAGCCACTACCCCCCTCGCCATATTTGAGGGAAGGAGGCAACCCGACCCCCGGCACTACTGCAAGCAGTGACATCTAAGGGAGCATGACGAACTTGTAAGAATAATATAATCAATTGTCGAGGTCGCCAGCTAACCACGTATTGCAATACAACCCATAAAAAAAAACATTGTAATGAGTAGATTATGTCAATAATAAATGAAAATTAAAAATAAATTGACTTATACAGTCAAACAAAATAAACAATTATAAGAACTCATATAACCTTTCCTTCGACACACATGGCCAGCCCACTGCCACTTCAGCTTACTGACTCTGCAGGCTATGTCGGTAACACCGGTTCTCTTCCGGATAGCTTCATTTCTGATCTTATCCTTCAAAGAAACTCCGAGCATAGCCCGCTCCATGGCGCGCTGAGTGACCTTTAATTTGTGGACCAGCCCGACTGTCAGTGTCCACGTGTTCCGATGGCCGGTGGAGCAGACGAGTCCTGGAGTGGAGACCGCGTATCGGCAAGCATTGTGTGGGATGCCCCCCAGCTAGATGGACCGACGACCTTAAAAAGGTGGCTGGGACAGACTGGATGCGGAAGGCGGAGGACAGGGTGTTGTGGCGCAGCCTGGGAGAGCCCTATGTCCAGCAGTGGACTGCTATAGGCTGAGTTGATTGATATAACCTGTCAGTAGTTAAGCTAACTCTGGAGAAAGAACATAAACATGTCTTGAGTTAATCACAGCGACCAACAATTCTTATCGTTTAAGTAGTCGTTGATAGAATAGAATGCCTTTGAACAAAGGTTGGATTTGACTTTAGTTTTAAACGCATTGAAAGGCAAATCTAGCAAAGAACCCTCTTCTTTGCTAGATTTGCCTTTTAATGCGTGGCTTGTTATAAAAAGTAATACCAAGCCCAACAAACGAGCTATGAACCTTGTGAAGCCGGTGAAATGGAGCACGTAATTTGTCCTTATTTCTGGTGTTAATATTGTGAAGATCACTGTTTTTAGTGTATAAGTATATATTTTGCCTAGTATACATATAAGACATTGGCGAAGATGAATCGTGATACCACCGTGAGAATACCTATATCTTTAAAAAAATCTCTCAGAGAAACTCTGGCACCTGGTAAATTGCTCGAACAGCTCGTTTTTGAAGAACAAATATATTTTGATATTAACTTTTCGTTTTAAAACTTCTGATAGGAAAAACTATAAACTATGATTCTGATAAGAAAAACTATAAACTATGATTGAACAAATGTTAAAACGTAGAAAATAAAGAGAAAATTTTGCTTTTTATCAGGATTTAGAAAAAAGTAAGTTATTCTTGTTTTTGTTTTTGTTTAACTTCCTGAAGTAAAACTTTTAACAAAAAAAAAACTGACTTCCAAAAGAAAACAATACAAAGTCAAAACCTTAATTACAGAAGTTTCTTTGGATTTGTATTTTCATATTTGCCACCAATTTCCGAAATTAGCAACTTTTCAGTTTGTCGTGTTTTTTTTCTTTGACTTCGTTAATTATAGTTTTTATTTTTCACTTCTTTATTGTGATACCTACCCTACACAAATTCGTATACCACTACTTCCTATGTAAATAACAATGACAGGAATTTATTATAATATCATCAACAATACACTAAGTGGCAGAAACTGGGCAAGTGCAGTGACCACGCACAATGAAGGGTTCCGTAGTTGGGATAACTTCATCCCTAGCGCAAACTTAATATTGTAATTGAAAAACATGTTCCCCCATACATTCCAACTGCAAATATAAGTTTGTTTATATATTGAGAGATTTACCAAGTTATTTTAAGACCATAGACCTTTTATAGTTGTGTTGTTTTCTTGCAATCTATAGGTAAAGAACTATTTTATTATTGTATTTTTTTTTTAATTTTAGGGTCATTTGTTTCGGAGATAAGGAGAGGCAATGGTCAATTTTCATCTATTTTCTTAAATAATTTTAAAAGTATTTATTTCAAAATTATAAAAAGTCCAAATACCTATTCAATGATATCCCACTTACCATAGATTGTCGACTTATTTTTTTTTCTTTTTCACAATATGGCATCTGATGGTCGCCATATTGAATGTCGATTCCTGTCATGTCTTTACTCGTCACTAACAAGATTAAGACAAATCGATTGACGTAAGAATCATCAAAATTGGCGCACGCGTTTGGCCTCTAGAGCATCACAAAGGAACAAACATACATACCAAGGATGTTGCGGAAGCAGATTTTTTAACATCAATTACTAAATCATATTCATTTAAAAATCAATATACTTAGATCTTGAAATTACGTATATTTGTTTGATGCATATAAATATATTGCTTGAAAATGTGACGATTTAGAGCTATATTGTTGATTAATGTCCATTTTGTTGATTATGATTTTACTTATTATTATTATTGATATTCACTCTTTTCTACCGCATTTGCATCCGCATGAGATATGGATGCGGATGCAAAGGTCTAAATAAATGCGAAAGCTCCGCAATTGCGGATGCAAATAATCGTAACATCTCTGATACTCACATAAATACATAGGTTGATAAAAACACATTACCCTCCTTTGCGTCGTGCAATCGGGTAAAAATTGACGGCAGACTACTGTCTAGCTTTTTTTTTTTGGGTGAAATAACATCAAATAACCTCTCCCGCCCAGGGCGTCTCCTGCGGCGGCTAGGGGCGAGAGGGCGCGAAATTTGCCTTTCCCTCAACCGTCCCGCCTCCTCCTTCGCGAGCATTACTGCTTCGCAGATGGAGGTGACGGCTGCCCATGCCCTCTAGCTCCGTACCATGGCCTGAACCAGGGCCGACTACTGTCTAGCTTGACGAACTGATTTGGTAGGAGTAAAACGGACCTTCACCCTATAGCTTAACGAACAGATTTGGTAGGAGTGAAACGGACCTTCACCCTAAATGCGTAACACAGTTTGAATTACAATCTGAACGATTTTGAAGTATATTGCTAATTCATTGCTTCATACTCGTACGTGGGACACTCAGAAAGTTCTGCGATTTATTAAAAAAATGTTCTTTAAGTAAACATTTTTTATTAAATCTTTTCAAAGTATTTTCCACTAGCCTCTATACAAAGTTTCATGCGTCTTAACTAGTTTTCGAAACACATTTTCCAGTCCGCCGCAGACACCTCGTTTATAGAATGCTCGAACTCTGACAGCGCATCTTCCGGCGACGAAAATTGTATCCCTTTGAGCTGATTTTTTATTTTTAGGAATAAAAAAATTTACACGGTGCTAGGTCAGGGCTGTAACTCCTTACAGCCCTGATACAGCCAAATTCCTGGGTCACCCTCCGGTGACCCAGGAATTTGACCGGCGCACTGTCCAGGAAGTCCCTCGTTTTGAGCGCGGTGTGCGAAGGCGCGTTGTCGTGGTGGAGCAGTAGCCCACGGAGCCCTGTGTGAGCTTGTTGCTCACAATAGACAACTGCCAAGCATTTGGTAGTATACCATTCAGCGTTGATGCTTCTTTGGTTTCATAAAGGAATTGACACCAAGTAGCCAGTCAAATTGAAAAAGCTCGCGACCAAAATCTTCCCCCCGCTTCTAGATCGCTTCACTTTGGTAGGCGTTGATTCGTTTTGAAACACCCAAACCGCGCACCCAAACTGGCGCTACTTTTCTGGATCGTACACTGAAAAAAAATCGGTAAACCCAATCGATTTTGCGGTAATATTCACCGCTTTGGTCAGTAAAAATAGAGCCTATTGTCCAAAGAAGTAAAACTAACTGAAAAAAAATAGTTGAGTTATAACAGTAGAATTTACTGTGCATCTCTTAAGCTCTGAAAACGGCAATACTTAAAAGAAACTGTTTGTTTCAGTAAACTTTAATGTTCATACTATTGAAATAACTGTTTAGCTCTTTACTGTTTTTGCCCATTTCAGTGCACTGTCAGTAATCAAAAATTTTAACATAAAAATAAGTTTCCTGAACCGTTTTTTTTTACTGTACAACAACAGTAAAAAGCATCGTTTCATTTTTTTCAGTGTATTGATAAATCCAAGACTCATCACCTGTAATGATGTCGTAAACACGCAGAGACCAACCTGCTTCAAATTTGTTTATCATATCACGGTACCATTCCACCCAGGTCTGCTTCTGAGCATCGGTGAGGTTGTGCGGCACCCAGCGTGAAACTATCCTCCTCACGCGAAGATGCACATGTAGAATTTTGAGAAGGCTTCCCGATTTAACCCGCAGAATGTGCTGAATCTCTTGATACGTAACTCGCCTATTGTCATGGATTAAATTTTTCACTGCTAGAACGTTTTCTTCCGTAACAGCCGTCAAAGGGCGACCACTTCTTTCTTCTTCTCTCTCTTCATCCCCCAAAGTTAGTCGACCGCGCTTGAATTCGTTATACCTACGATACACGGTTGCCTTAGAAGGGCCTTCATCCATGAATGCCGTTTGAAGTCTATCGTACGGTCGTCCGGTTTCAGGCGACACTTGAAATCGTAAAATCATAGCACGAAAATGTTTCCGGTGCAGATCCATTTTATAATGGGACACGATAATTTAAATTAGCTCGCAAACAATGTGGAGGGCAATTTTGAAATTAGAACATACCTATTTTTACTTACAAATAATCATATTTTCAAAATTGATTATAACTGGCCAGTCTCTCATACATAAAAAAAAAAATTCGCAATACTTTCTGAGTGGCTTGGTATATTCGAAAAATTTGTCTGCTCAACAACGTAAATAATAATAATAATTTATTTATTTCTGAGTATATGGTACATACAAGATCTTAATAATAAACAGTTTCACATATACTACCGTTGCCGGTGTAGAAATATTAAAAGTTGTGGTTAAAGACGTTATTATACAATGTCAAGATCAGCACAATTTATTTATTTGTAATAGAGATAGCAAAAAAATATCAGACACATAAGTCAGAGTTATAACATAAAGTCAAATGATACACGTCAATACTACACACACACACTAAGTATTAATAAATAAATAACTGTAATGTCAAAATTTATAATTTAAAAAGTCAATTACTGAGTAGAAGCAGTTGTCTAAAAGCCAAGCAAATATTGTTTTCCTGAATTTATTAGAGGGCAACACTCTGATGCATGGGGATAACTTATTAAATATTTTGATTGCCATGCAATTGGAATTCCTGCTATACAAATGTAGCCTCTGACTAGGTGCAAATAGTTTATTTGGGCTTCTACTTTCTACTCTTTTTGAAATGCGTTCATACGGTATAGTGGGAACATGTGCGAATACCTTTTTATAAACATACAAATTTTAAAAACATAAAAATTTGTATGAAATTCTTCCACTTCCTTAAGTGGAAGAATTTTCAGTGCTTTAAATAATGACTTACAATGCTCTAAATACTCGGCTCCATACTCTTACAACTTTTTTGTGCAATGAATGCTCTGTTTATATCCACGGAATTACCCCATATCACGAGACCGTAACGTAGGACTGATGCAACATAGCCATGATAAGCGTTGAGGGATGTTTCTTTATCGCCTGTTCGTCTCAGTTTTCGAAAAGCGTACACAAATTTGTCGAGTCGAGTGCAGACTTTTTTAACATGCTCTTTTCAATTTAATTTTTCGTCTATAACTATTCCCAAGAATACAGTTGAAGGTACGGGTTCCAAAATTGAATTATTGTAGTATATTGGAGGTTGTTTTAACAAAGAACCATATGTTTGAAAATGTACTAACTTTGTTTTCTCAATGTTTACACGTAAATTGTTAGATTCCAGCCATTTCATTGCTTTTAGTATTTCATTGTTAGTGTCGGTTTCTAAGTCATGCCTATTTGAAGATTTGATTGTGAGAGTAGTATCATCAGCAAACAGTGTACAATTATGTTTTAGGCTCTTGCAAAG
The DNA here is from genome assembly GCA_905333075.3 of Atethmia centrago. NCBI lineage: Eukaryota > Metazoa > Arthropoda > Insecta > Lepidoptera > Noctuidae > Atethmia > Atethmia centrago. The sequence continues at coordinate 24,098,986 of HG995376.1, forward strand.
CTCATTTATGTAAATGATAAATAATAGAGGCCCTAAAACGCTTCCTTGAGGAACACCACAACTATTTATTATTAACTCTGAACTGTAGTATTTTTTTGTGTTATGTCAATTTTTGATACTAGTCTTTTGCTGGCGAGTCGATAAGTAACTTTGCAGCCAGTCATGCGCCTTGCCTCTTATTCCGTATTTCTCCATTTTGCTAAGTAGGCGATCATGTGGGACAAAATCAAAAGCTTTGCTCATATCTAGAAACATTGATAATACAGACATTTTGTTATTGAGGGCTTCAGAGATCAGTTTGACCAAAGTAAAACAAGCCAGTGAGGTCGAGCTATTCTTCCTAAAACCAAACTGGTTATCAGTGAGTATGCTGTTTTTATCTAAAAACTTTACTAATTTCCCGTACATTGCCTTTTCCAAAATCTTTGATAGTATAGGGATCAATGTAATTAGTCTATAATTGGACATATCCGTGCGGTTACCTTTTTTATATAGCGGTTTGACTATTGACTGTTTAAATCTAGTAGGAAACGTTCCTGTCTCAAATGACAAATTAGTTATGTAACTTAAAGGCGCTGCTATACTTTTACTGCTTAGTTTTATTATTTTTGTGGTTTTTTAATCATATCCAGTAGCGTTAGTGTCATTTAAAGAGTTGATAATTTTTACAATGTCTTCTTCATTTGCTGCAGGCTTAGCATGACACTCTCTATTTCTTCGAAGAATAGACACGGCTCTTTCCATACAAAGTGCCATTTCGTTTCTCCTTTTTTGACATTCCACCGTAGAAATCTTTCTACATAAAAAAGGACCTAGACAAAGATCGTTAGAAACGGAAGACAAGATGACAGATTGTAGAAGGATTTCTACGGTGACATGTCAAAAACTGAGAAACGAAATGTCACTTTGTATAGAAAGAGCCGTGTCTATTCTTCGAAGAAATAGAGAGTGTCATGCTAAGCCTGCTGGAGTCAAAAAGATACTGTTCGTGCTAGTAGTAATGTCAATGTTACTTACGTTATTACTATTGCTATAATAACGCAATGAATGTTGTTGAACTGTCAAAATGAAACCCATTGCTATCACTAGCAATGGGTTTCACACTCGGGCACTATCAGTAGTGTGTTACACAATTACCCCGCGTGTCTGTTGTCCGGCCCGTACCAAGGGGCCTACTCTCTAAGTCCGTCAACGAAGATACGGGCCCGTCCGAAAGAAGTTGATCTGCCAAAACAAGTGACAAATTAAATGTTTCGAACGGGCACAAACACATTGCAAGTAGGGACAACTGCCAAATCGTTTTGTCATTCATTCTCAGTTCTGGTTTTGAAGTAATCTTATCTTCCGTAGATGATACGGAGTAGGAAACGCCCGTAACTTCGGCCGAAACTACGGATTTACTGCATAGGATGTAGGCCCCATAAACTTACAATAGCAAGACAGTCCTGTTGTATCGATTTAGCATCGATAATTCTATCGTGCGATTGCATCGATTCAACCGCCCCGCTGGTTCGACAATTTGATAAAGCATCTTTATTTTTTTTACAAAATATCCCATTTTACCATATGCCATGCAAAGATATTTATATACATACATATATATATTTTGAATACGTAATGAGTATTCACTTGACCGATTCCATCTTGCAACTGTAGGGAGCAAAGACTTTTTGAGTTGTTATCGCATCGATTATGTATTGCGATAGTAGTGATACATAATCAAAATCAAAAGTCATTTATCCAAACTAGGCTGAGAATCAGCACTTTTCGAACGTCAAAATTACATAAGACAGTCCCCCAAAACGCCCACCCTTCACATAAACGTGGCTTCGTGCACTGACGCGCCCAGCGACAACGTCGGCACTGAATCGCGACCTGTTGGCGACCTGAAGGCTGAGCAGGCTTAGTGCTCGTGCTAAGCCTGCTCAGCCTGCTGCTGTAATACTCGTAGTATTAACAGGTGATCGAACTTGGTAAAAGCAGAACAGTAACTACCTAATTTGAACCTTACCCGCTGTAAGACCTGTACCATGCGCGATCGTCTTTTAATACTATTAATCTTATACAAAAAGTAAAAAAGTGTTGCAAAAAGTAAACGTGGGCGAAAGCCGTATAGTCATTTTAGCCGAAAGACGTCCACACCTGGACACAGCGATCGGTTCTGTGCTTCTCGTACCCAGCGGATTCCTGTGGCCTATGGCACTGAAAAGTAGTCGCTCACAATATGCCTCATTAGAAGACTGAAAGTCACCCAAAGGGCAATGGAGAGGGCTATGCTTGGAGTTTCTCTTCGTGATGGAATCAAAAATGAGAATCCATAAGAAAACCAAGCCCAATAAGAATTGCCAAACTTAAGTGGCAGTGGGCAAAGCATGTTGCTCGCAGAACAGATGGCCGATGGGGCCGAAAGGTTCTGGAGTGGCGAACGCGTAGCGGATTACGTTGGAAGGCCTCCCACTAGTTGGAAAAGGAATCCGCTGAAAGCCTATAAAGCGCTATTCTATACACATAATAAAATAGTAACGTAGTCAAAATATGTCAGTTGAATATTTTTTTAAAGTTGCTACGAGGTGTGGAAACGAGTCTGCTGATGCCGAAAATGTAGTTTTTAGAATGTTTGTCAGTTTGTTTGATGTATGTTCCGAATTGGCGCAAAAACGGCTGAACAGATTTGGATGAAATTTGGCACTTTTGGCACAATTTGGATAGTCCTACTAATATTATAAATGCGAAAGTTTGTAAGGATGGATGGATGGATGGATGTTTGTTACTCTTTCACGCAAAAAGTACTGAATGGATTTGGATGAAATTTGGCACACAGATAGTTTATAACCAGGAATAACACATAGAATACTAATACACTTTTTATCCCGATATACCCACGTGGTCAAAACGTATGCGGGTGAAACCGCGGGGCGCATCTAGTTTCTAATATGGATTAACACAACGGGTACTTTTAAGTAGTACGTTCCCGTGGGAAATTTTTCGACATCCACGCGGGAGACACCACGGGCAAAAGCTAGTGAGTAACTGAATACCTATAATTTAAAATTCGCAATAGAAAAAGTTCATGTGTTGCTTTTTTTTCAGTGATTCTGGTGATATCCACAGCATTGACATTATGCTCGGTAGCGGTCACCGAAGACGGGCACTGGCCGAATTCTGAAGATGACCCATTGATGTATATCTCAAACCCAGTAGAATCTGGAATGCCCGGCCACTGGGTCCCAGTCAGCATCGTGAGAGCTATCCTAGAAAGACGTGCCGCTCAAAAGCGAAACATGTCGATTACCTTTGCAGACAGAAAGCCTAAACCGGCAGCTCAAAATTATATCACCACGAAACCATACCAGAAATCCACACGTATCGTACGTTGTGTGTATTATATGATAGGATTTTATGAGGGTTGTATGGAGGAGGACGGATATAATAAAAGTCAATATTGGAAGGGGACGTTCCCCCCGCATTTTTACCCTGAGCACCCATACTCAAACCCACCTAAAGTCGCTGTTAAACCTAAACTCGTTTTTAGTAAAGCTAGTGGTACTAATAATTCAGACACAAATCATTCAGGAGGTGGTAACTCTGAGAACGCAGGTGGAAATGAGCCTCAGGAACTCAGCGATGATGATGATGATGCTGTTGAAGGAAATAAAAAACATTCTAAAATTGAAAATATAATAAAAAATGAAGAAAATAACAAAAAATTTGAATATGAGAAAAATGAAAACAATAAAGAAAATAAAATATATGAAAAAAGTGAAGAAAATAAAAAATATGAAACAAGCGAAGAAAATAAAAAATATGAAACAAGCGAAGATAATAAAAAATATGAAACAAGTGAAGAAAAAGAAAAATTTGAAACAAGTGAAGAAAATAATAAATATGATGAAAATGACACTGAAGGGAATGTAAACGGTGAAATTAGTGGCGACAGCAACGTAGACCCGATCTCTGTTGGCTCGGACGAAGTTTCACCAGCAGCCAAACCACAACCACATAGAAAACCGAAACCTTTGGACGTACATGCCAACTCTCCTATATAATTCTGGCCAAATAATTTTGACTTAAATTTATTTGTACTATTAGATCTCAAATATCATTATTGTTTGTTCGTTCATAAAAAAAAATGTTTTGTTTTAAGTATTCTACTTAAAACAAAACATTTTTTGAATTACATTCTATTCTAGAATGTTAAATATCCTCACCGCCGTATCTCTACGTTGACATCGTGGTGGGTTTTACGCGCTCCTATGAGCTCAAAGTCTGTGTCGGTATAGTTTATTTTCCCGAGACAGGTCTAGGGTGTGGAGCCAGACCAAAAAAGATACAAGGCACATGCCGAGGGCTGCATGGCTAGGGGAAAGCGCTAGTCGTAAGTATGCCAACTCTTGATAATAGACCTTCAGTTTTATTCACAACAAACTATTACCGTGGAGTTTCTGTCTCTTCTCCATAGGAAACGACCAATTGAAACCGTGCACCTAGCTTCTGACGTTTCATAAGTGCCCATGTAGATGGGCACTTATGAAACGTCACATCTAAATATTCGAAAATATGTGTGTACTTATATATTCGTCGTAAATATTTTATGTCACATAAACCTACTTTTATGTGAAATAAAATATTTCGATTTTGATTTTTTAAGTTTGGTCAGATTTATGAGTACGTCAGAACTGAACTACTGAAATGCTGAAATGCTGAAATGCTGCATACACATATACAGCATTACTCCACACAGTCTACAATACCTACAAATTAACACATAATCCGGCAAGTGTATAAAATGAACGAACGAATACAATGAAGCAATAAGCAGAATATACATATACTACCACACAACTAGAAACAAATAAAACAACATTTATACAAAACAGTTACCAGAGATATTAATAAATAAACATATATCCAGAATTAGCACATATAACAAAGAGTATCTGATTAAGTGAGAGCAAATATGTATATGTAAATAACAAATAATTATACAATGTGTCTGTATACGGTGTGCCGAAATATAAGGGTGTGGTACAGACCGTCAATCTGAACCACTTTCTCCCGGGGACCAACATCGTAATCGCGTAAAAATTATCAGTCGTCCCATACATTTGGTCGAGTAAGTATCGAAGTTTTGTATGGGATGACTGATTTTTTTTTTCACGATTACGATCTTAGTCCCACACACACACGTTGTATAAACCCCGGAAGATTAGAATAGTGGTCCAACGTTAAGGGGTCGATACACCGTATATTCAGCTACCAAATACCACAATTTGAACAATATTTTCCCAGTTTTTTTTTTTTTTAGAAAATTTGACTTTTTTCTTTACTAATTTTGCTGTAATTTCTATAAATGATATTATATTTTAATTTTGTTTTTTTTTTTGTTTATGAAATTAGTAAAGCAAAGTGTACATAAAAAAAAATTATAAACAAATATTGTAGGGGATGTTGTCACCGTTTCCAGCACATGGGAAAGTGTCCAGTTTGCAGACAAGTATTTTGTTTGTATAGTCGTACAATTTTATAGGACAAATTCACGCTACCTTTTCCCAGAATGGATGAAGGACCTGGGACTGGGGAACTGGGGTTCTCTCAGCCAAAAAAATGACAATAAGTCCTGAGAAATATTCTAACTTAGTAGCGAGGTACGGATGCGGTGATGTGAGTCACACAAAACAACAATATTCCAACGGAGGTCATTGACTCGCGGAGACTCACAACACCGCGATTCACAAAAATTACGTCAGGTGACAGCGTCATCTAGTATCGAGGAGCGGCGTTTTGCAGTGTATCTCTTATTTAAGAGGTGGCGCTGGTGAATTAAAAAGGTTTGCTACAATCTCCCCCTCAGTTAACGAAGTCGTCTCGGCGAGAGGAACCGGACATTTTATTGCTTTCTAGGACGTCCACGGCTTCTTATGCTGGCGGGAAGTGTGGTCTGGGTAACCAACTTCTGCGCAGGTCGTCCTCTTCTTCTGAGTGGGTAACGTTGGTGGAATGTTCACCTTTGTATGGTGATAGAGCAGACGTATGATATAGACCGATCGGATTTTCTGGAGTATTTGGTGAAGCTACTTTGAAGGACGCAGGTCCGTACTGCTGCAGTTTAATATATAGGCCATCTCTTCGGGGCGCAAGTTTAGCTGTCACTTCCTGATTTCCTCTGCTGATCGGATGTACGAGTATGTTGACAAGAACCAGGTCTCCTGGTCCATATTGAGGATGGTTACGTCTCTGTTGGTCAATGTATTCTTTGCGAGCTTCTTCTTACATTTCTTGAATATCTCTCGCTTTCAGTAAGCTGTCTGCCAACGTTTTTAACTTTGGGGTTATTTCAGGTATGATTTTTTCCGAAATAAGTATGATCCCTCGGTGATCTCAATTATCTGCCGAATGTTAGGTATGAAGCATTTTGTCCCGTTGTGGAACAGGTAGTACTATTCATGGTGAATCGAACGGTAGGAAGTAGCTCTACCCATCTGTTATGTTCTACTCCTTGCACCATTATAGCCAGTTGGGTTTTTAAATCTCTGTGTCGGCGTTCCACAGGAAAACTTTCAGGGTGATAAAGTGGGGTGTACTGATGTTTTATGTTTAAGCTATACGTTACTTGTTGCATTACAGAACTGACAAACTGAGTTCCGTTGTCACTTATCAGTCTCCATGGAAACCCCATATCGAGTGAAAGTGTGAAAAATCAAATAAATTTTTGAATTTATATTTTATTTTACCGGTTTGAACTGTGTTTAATTAACATTAAGTATAGCTTTATTTATAGTTACGAGGGCGGGTCAATAAGTCCGTGACTTTTGGAATAAAACACACATTTTTTGATAAAAAAATAATTTTATTTTTCAACGTAGTCTCCCTTGAGCTCTATACACTTTGTCCAACGCTTCTCCAATTTTTTTATCCCTTCCAAAAAAAATGATTTGTCGAGGTCCTCAAAATAGGCCTTTGTTTGCGAGATGACTTCATCATTGGAGTCAAATCTTTTTCCACCAAGCCATTTCTTCAGGTTTGGGAACAAGAAGTAGTCGCTCGGAGCCAAATCTGGAGAATAGGGCGGATGAGGGAGCAATTCATAGCCCAATTCATGGATTTTTGCCATGGCAACTGCACATGTGTGCACCCTTGCATTGTCTTGGTGGAAAAGAACTTTTTTCTTGGCCAAATGAGGTCGGTTTTTTTTCAAATCGTCATTGTATCGGTCCAATAAATTGGCATAATATTCCCCATTGATTGTTCTTCCCTTTTGAAGGTAGTCAATGTGGATTATCCCGCGTGCATCCCAAAAAACAGTCGCCATAACTTTATTGGCTGACAAACCCACCTTGGCCTTCTTCGGCGCCGATTCACCCTTAGAAACCCACTGTTTTGACTGTTGTTTGGTCTCTGGTGTGTTGTGATGGATCCATGTTTCGTTCACGGTTACAAAACGGCGCAAAAACTCCTCCATATTGCGATTAAACAACGCCAAACCTTCCGGTGAAGTTGTTACACGATTGCGTTTGTGGTCGACTGTGAGCAAACGCGGCACCCATCTTGCGGAAAGCTTTCTCATGCCCAAGTGATCATTCAAAATTGAAACCACTGAGCCATGCGAGATCCCTACGGCTTCCACAATCTCTCGCACTTTCAATCTTCGGTCGGCCAACACCATATCGTGAATTTTTTCGATTGTTTCGGGTGTAGAGACCTCAACTGGGCGTCCAGGACGTTCGGCATCTTCAGTGCTTGTACGGCCACAACGAAATTCAGTAAACCACTTTTTTACCATTGAAATCGATGGTGCAGAGTCCCCATAGTATTTATCAAGCTTAGCCTTGGTCTCGGTAATGGTTTTTTTTCGCAAGAAATAATGCTTAATAAGCACACGAAATTCACTTTTTTCCATTTTCTCCTCAAATTAGTGAGTAGTCTGATAAAAATAGCTGTCAAACACAAACTAACTGACGCAGCAAGTTTAAATTTTGACAGGAGTCAACTGACAGATGCCTGTTGACAGGAGCAGTGTTGCTGTTTCAGTAAAGAGGTCAGAAATTCAAAAAGTCACGGACTTATTGACCCGCCCTCGTATATCATAGTGAAGATTTATTTTGAATTAAACAGTCGACATTTTGTTATTTTTGTTGTAAGAGTGAGGGATTTTTGCCCTTACACTGCCCTAATGTCATTCCATGCTTAAGTAGGATAATTGAGTGAAAAATATAGTTCTTCAGTTGAGTTGTTCTACGGTGACATGTCAAAAACTGAGAAACGAAATGTCACTTTGTATAGAAAGAGCCGTGTCTATTCTTCGAAGAAATAGAGAGTGTCATGCTAAGCCTGCTGGAGTCAAAAAGATACTGTTCGTGCTAGTAGTAATGTCAATGTTACTTACGTTATTACTATTGCTATAATAACGCAATGAATGTTGTTGAACTGTCAAAATGAAACCCATTGCTATCACTAGCAATGGGTTTCACACTCGGGCACTATCAGTAGTGTGTTACACAATTACCCCGCGTGTCTGTTGTCCGGCCCGTACCAAGGGGCCTACTCTCTAAGTCCGTCAACGAAGATACGGGCCCGTCCGAAAGAAGTTGATCTGCCAAAACAAGTGACAAATTAAATGTTTCGAACGGGCACAAACACATTGCAAGTAGGGACAACTGCCAAATCGTTTTGTCATTCATTCTCAGTTCTGGTTTTGAAGTAATCTTATCTTCCGTAGATGATACGGAGTAGGAAACGCCCGTAACTTCGGCCGAAACTACGGATTTACTGCATAGGATGTAGGCCCCATAAACTTACAATAGCAAGACAGTCCTGTTGTATCGATTTAGCATCGATAATTCTATCGTGCGATTGCATCGATTCAACCGCCCCGCTGGTTTGACAATTTGATAAAGCATCTTTATTTTTTTTACAAAATATCCCATTTTACCATATGCCATGCAAAGATATTTATATACATACATATATATATTTTGAATACGTAATGAGTATTCACTTGACCGATTCCATCTTGCAACTGTAGGGAGCAAAGACTTTTTGAGTTGTTATCGCATCGATTATGTATTGCGATAGTAGTGATACATAATCAAAATCAAAAGTCATTTATCCAAACTAGGCTGAGAATCAGCACTTTTCGAACGTCAAAATTACATAAGACAGTCCCCCAAAACGCCCACCCTTCACATAAACGTGGCTTCGTGCACGGACGCGCCCAGCGACAACGTCGGCACTGAATCGCGACCTGTTGGCGACCTGAAGGCTGAGCAGGCTTAGTGCTCGTGCTAAGCCTGCTCAGCCTGCTGCTGTAATACTCGTAGTATTAACAGGTGATCGAACTTGGTAAAAGCAGAACAGTAACTACCTAATTTGAACCTTACCCGCTGTAAGACCTGTACCATGCGCGATCGTCTTTTAATACTATTAATCTTATACAAAAAGTAAAAAAGTGTTGCAAAAAGTAAACGTGGGCGAAAGCCGTATAGTCATTTTAGCCGAAAGACGTCCACACCTGGACACAGCGATCGGTTCTGTGCTTCTCGTACCCAGCGGATTCCTGTGGCCTATGGCACTGAAAAGTAGTCGCTCACAATATGCCTCATTAGAAGACTGAAAGTCACCCAAAGGGCAATGGAGAGGGCTATGCTTGGAGTTTCTCTTCGTGATGGAATCAAAAATGAGAATCCATAAGAAAACCAAGCCCAATAAGAATTGCCAAACTTAAGTGGCAGTGGGCAAAGCATGTTGCTCGCAGAACAGATGGCCGATGGGGCCGAAAGGTTCTGGAGTGGCGAACGCGTAGCGGATTACGTTGGAAGGCCTCCCACTAGTTGGAAAAGGAATCCGCTGAAAGCCTATAAAGCGCTATTCTATACACATAATAAAATAGTAACGTAGTCAAAATATGTCAGTTGAATATTTTTTTAAAGTTGCTACGAGGTGTGGAAACGAGTCTGCTGATGCCGAAAATGTAGTTTTTAGAATGTTTGTCAGTTTGTTTGATGTATGTTCCGAATTGGCGCAAAAACGGCTGAACAGATTTGGATGAAATTTGGCACTTTTGGCACAATTTGGATAGTCCTACTAATATTATAAATGCGAAAGTTTGTAAGGATGGATGGATGGATGGATGTTTGTTACTCTTTCACGCAAAAAGTACTGAATGGATTTGGATGAAATTTGGCACACAGATAGTTTATAACCAGGAATAACACATAGAATACTAATACACTTTTTATCCCGATATACCCACGTGGTCAAAACGTATGCGGGTGAAACCGCGGGGCGCATCTAGTTTCTAATATGGATTAACACAACGGGTACTTTTAAGTAGTACGTTCCCGTGGGAAATTTTTCGACATCCACGCGGGAGACACCACGGGCAAAAGCTAGTGAGTAACTGAGTACCTATAATTTAAAATTCGCAATAGAAAAAGTTCATGTGTTGCTTTTTTTTCAGTGATTCTGGTGATATCCACAGCATTGACATTATGCTCGGTAGCGGTCACCGAAGACGGGCACTGGCCGAATTCTGAAGATGACCCATTGATGTATATCTCAAACCCAGTAGAATCCGGAATGCCCGGCCACTGGGTCCCAGTCAGCATCGTGAGAGCTATCCTAGAAAGACGTGCCTCTCAAAAGCGAAACATGTCGATTACCTTTGCAGACAGAAAGCCTAAACCGGCAGCTCAAAATTATATCACCACGAAACCATACCAGAAATCCACACGTATCGTACGTTGTGTGTATTATATGATAGGATTTTATGAGGGTTGTATGGAGGAGGACGGATATAATAAAAGTCAATATTGGAAGGGGACGTTCCCCCCGCATTTTTACCCTGAGCACCCATACTCAAACCCACCTAAAGTCGCTGTTAAACCTAAACTCGTTTTTAGTAAAGCTAGTGGTACTAATAATTCAGACACAAATCATTCAGGAGGTGGTAACTCTGAGAACGCAGGTGGAAATGAGCCTCAGGAACTCAGCGATGATGATGATGATGCTGTTGAAGAAAATAAAAAACATTCTAAAATTGAAAATATAATAAAAAATGAAGAAAATAACAAAAAAATTTGAATATGAGAAAAATGAAAACAATAAAGAAAATAAAATATATGAAAAAAGTGAAGAAAATAAAAAATATGAAACAAGCGAAGAAAATAAAAAATATGAAACAAGCGAAGATAATAAAAAATATGAAACAAGTGAAGAAAAAGAAAAATTTGAAACAAGTGAAGAAAATAATAAATATGATGAAAATGACACTGAAGGGAATGTAAACGGTGAAATTAGTGGCGACAGCAACGTAGACCCGATCTCTGTTGGCTCGGACGAAGCTTCACCAGCAGCCAAACCACAACCACATAGAAAACCGAAACCTTTGGACGTACATGCCAACTCTCCTATATAATTCTGGCCAAATAATTTTGACTTAAATTTATTTGTACTATTAGATCTCAAATATCATTATTGTTTGTTCGTTCATAAAAAAAATGTTTTGTTTTAAGTATTCTACTTAAAACAAAACATTTTTTGAATTACATTCTATTCTAGAATGTTAAATATCCTCACCGCCGTATCTCTACGTTGACATCGTGGTGGGTTTTACGCGCTCCTATGAGCTCAAAGTCTGTGTCGGTATAGTTTATTTTCCCGAGACAGGTCTAGGGTGTGGAGCCAGACCAAAAAAGATACAAGGCACATGCCGAGGGCTGCATGGCTAGGGGAAAGCGCTAGTCGTAAGTATGCCAACTCTTGATAATAGACCTTCAGTTTTATTCACCCTTGCCGCAGTGAACGTAGAGCTAGTTACTCGGGGGAACAACTTGAACACTAAACAAAAACGAAAATAAAACTAATTCAGGCTAATTTGCTTCAGATAGATGACGAAACATCACAATCTTTCCGCGTCACTCCGACGCCATCTTTATCATCTAGGTATCAGTCAGTATCCAGTCAGCGGATGTTATACAGGAGACAAATATTGTCGACGATACTGTAACCACTGAACTGCTAGAACTGCAACAATTCCTAAGAAATGGAGCATTGAAATGAATAAATTCGTCCAAATATATGTATACATATTTTTATGTTACTCATATGGAACCCGACAAAAATGCATACCATTCATCGCTAAGTTTTTAGAAATATACCCACCTATGCAAGTAGGCTGACAAAGGATAGGTGATCAACGAAGAGCCATAGTTCAAAATAAACTATTACCTCAGGTCACAATAGATCACAACAAACTATTACCGTGGAGTTTCTGTCTCTTCTCCATAGGAAACGACCAATTGAAACCGTGCACCTAGCTTCTGACGTTTCATAAGTGCCCATGTAGATGGGCACTTATGAAACGTCACGTCTAAATATTCGAAAATATGTGTGTACTTATGTATTCGTCGTAAATATTTTATGTCACATAAACCTACTTTTATGTGAAATAAAATATTTCGATTTTGATTTTTTAAGTTTGGTCAGATTTATGAGTACGTCAGAACTGAACTACTGAAATGCTGAAATGCTGCATACACATATACAGCATTACTCCACACAGTCTACAATACCTACAAATTAACACATAATCCGGCAAGTGTATAAAATTAACGAACGAATACAATGAAGCAATAAGCAGAATATACATATACTACCACACAACTAGAAACAAATAAAACAACATTTATACAAAACAGTTACCAGAGATATTAATAAATAAACATATATCCAGAATTAGCACATATAACAAAGAGTATCTGATTAAGTGAGAGCAAATATGTATATGTAAATAACAAATAATTATACAATGTGTCTGTATACGGTGTGCCGAAATATAAGGGTGTGGTACAGACCGTCAATCTGAACCACTTTCTCCCGGGGACCAACATCGTAATCGCGTAAAAATTATCAGTCGTCCCATACATTTGGTCGAGTAAGTATCGAAGTTTTGTATGGGATGACTGATTTTTTTTTTTCACGATTACGATCTTAGTCCCACACACACACGTTGTATAAACCCCGGAAGATTAGAATAGTGGTCCAACGTTAAGGGGTCGATACACCGTATATTCAGCTACCAAATACCACAATTTGAACAATATTTTCCCAGTTTTTTTTTTTTTTAGAAAATTTGACTTTTTTCTTTACTAATTTTGCTGTAATTTCTATAAATGATATTATATTTTAATTTTGTTTTTTTTTTTGTTTATGAAATTAGTAAAGCAAAGTGTACATAAAAAAAAATTATAAACAAATATTGTAGGGGATGTTGTCACCGTTTCCGGCACATGGGAAAGTGTCTAGTTTGCAGACAAGTATTTTGTTTGTATAGTCGTACAATTTTATAGGACAAATTCACGCTACCTTTTCCCAGAATGGATGAAGGACCTGGGACTGGGGAACTGGGGTTCTCTCAGCCAAAAAAATGACAATAAGTCCTGAGAAATATTCTAACTTAGTAGCGAGGTACGGATGCGGTGATGTGAGTCACACAAAACAACAATATTCCAACGGAGGTCATTGACTCGCGGAGACTCACAACACCGCGATTCACAAAAATTACGTCAGGTGACAGCGTCATCTAGTATCGAGGAGCGGCGTTTTGCAGTGTATCTCTTATTTAAGAGGTGGCGCTGGTGAATTAAAAAGATTTGCTACAATCTCCCCCTCAGTTAACGAAGTCGTCTCGGCGAGAGGAACCGGACATTTTATTGCTTTCTAGGACGTCCACGGCTTCTTATGCTGGCGGGAAGTGTGGTCTGGGTAACCAACTTCTGCGCAGGTCGTCCTCTTCTTCTGAATGGGTAACGTTGGTGGAATGTTCACCTTTGTATGGTGATAGAGCAGACGTATGATATAGACCGATCGGATTTTCTGGAGTATTTGGTGAAGCTACTTTGAAGGACGCAGGTCCGTACTGCTGCAGTTTAATATATAGGCCATCTCTTCGGGGCGCAAGTTTAGCTGTCACTTCCTGATTTCCTCTGCTGATCGGATGTACGAGTATGTTGACAAGAACCAGGTCTCCTGGTCCATATTGAGGATGGTTACGTCTCTGTTGGTCAATGTATTCTTTGCGAGCTTCTTCTTACATTTCTTGAATATCTCTCGCTTTCAGTAAGCTGTCTGCCAACGTTTTTAATTTTGGGGTTATTTCAGGTATGATTTTTTCCGAAATAAGTATGTTCCTAAAATCAAACTCGTTATCCCTCGGTGATCTCAATTATCTGCCGAATGTTAGGTATGAAGCATTTTGTCCCGTTGTGGAACAGGTAGTACTATTCATGGTGAATCGAACGGTAGGAAGTAGCTCTACCCATCTGTTATGTTCTACTCCTTGCACCATTATAGCCAGTTGGGTTTTTAAATCTCTGTGTCGGCGTTCCACAGGAAAACTTTCAGGGTGATAAAGTGGGGTGTACTGATGTTTTATGTTTAAGCTATACGTTACTTGTTGCATTACAGAACTGACAAACTGAGTTCCGTTGTCACTTATCAGTCTCCATGGAAACCCCATATCGAGTGAAAGCGTGAAAAATCAAATAAATTTTTGAATTTATATTTTATTTTACCGGTTTGAACTGTGTTTAATTAACATTAAGTATAGCTTTATTTATAGTTATATCATAGTGAAGATTTATTTTGAATTAAACAGTCGACATTTTGTTATTTTTGTTGTAAGAGTGAGGGATTTTTGCCCTTACACTGCCCTAATGTCATTCCATGCTTAAGTAGGATAATTGAGTGAAAAATATAGTTCTTCAGTTGAGTTGTTAACCAGTAAAAGTTACTGATTTCGATTTTAGTGTGATACGTTCGAGAAAAAATCAATTATCGATTTATCGATGTCAGATTGCCATTCACATCCCTATTTACATATTCGGTCTTGGCGTCACGTCACGTCAGGTTTCATTGCAGTTCTCGACCCACGTTGTGTATGCGCTCGTTGTTTACGGTGCGATTATTGTGTTCTATGTTTAACGACCATTGCTATTCATTACGGACATCTACAAAACCTGGTTACCATTGCTATTCTCAAAGGATTCATCTGTTTGCCATACGATTCGGTTAAATGGATATTATGATGAGATGCCTAAACTGTGGCATATCCGTAAGGCGGGTTCAAACGGATATTATGTCAACGTTAACCTTGCCCCTGTAAGCGAGACTTGCCCGATGTTGAACAATCAGGTATGTACCTATACCACATTGAAATACTATTTAGCAACAAGACAGCTATAAAGTCTGACACGGCGGCGGTTGATTACATGTGAGCCATCAAAACTTAACAAAGCAGCTTTTATTTGGTGGATTGCATAAGCCAGGCTTAGGAATAGTCAATCTATTATGATTATTGCTACACATCGCTGGATAGGACACTGAATATAAGTCAAGTGTGTAATATATTTACATACAAATCTGAATTTTTACACATTTCATATAACAGGTTTTTTTAAACAGTTTGGTACTTATACAAAATAAAAATATATTTTATTTTTCAGCTGCCATTAGATGCATTTGTTGTTGTTGTTTCAACTTATTGAATACCGAACAGGCTGGCAATGAGAGATTGCTAGGTCATATAATGGTAGGTCGTGGGTGTGGTCTCTCAGTCAGAGGACTGCGCTTCTATATGATTCCTGCAGACATCCCGTTTCTACCCATTATTTCCCATGAAAATTATCAGGTAAGATATTTGATCTAATTGCAGGTATTTATTATTTTTATGGTTAGTTGAAGAAAGTATAACTTTTTATGTTCTGCTGTTCATGATGTGAACTTATCTTGGTGCAGTAATTCCACTTGATTGGTAACAACCACAATACTATGCTGTATTTGTCACATTCAGTCTATTGGTGGATTACCAATGATCAACATTATAATAGCATTTCAAATCAATATTAATAAGTATTTGTATTTTTAGGATGCGGTAACCATCTATGCGTTGTAACGTTACGATTAGCCGGAGGGCCAGTCGTAAGTCACGTTAAAAAGAAAAACTAGAGTAATAGTACTTACTACTAAATATTAAAAAGATTAGATTGATCTGAACTGAACCGGACTCGAGCTAGACTGGACTCGAATTAGACAGGACTGAGATTAGACTCAACTGAGATTAGACTGAACCCTTGTCAGGTCCGATCACCGCTTTTATAGATCCTGGCAAAATTTCTAGTGAAACATAATTCCAATGATTAGTTTGAATGCCTGCCAGGATCAATGAAAACGGTTTACATGAGTACATAGTGAAGTAAGTCTGAAACTAGCTTTATCAAGGCCGGTATGATTCATAGAGAAAGAAAATCTTAGACAGATGACAATTTATAATGAAAGATGTCAAAGGATAAAAATATTCTAAGATTTTACAACAACAGAAAATTAATAATATAAAATACAGTATTCAGTGTTAAAAACAGTTCATTGTGATGTTGCTTTTCGGCTGTGGTGTTCAAACATATGTAAGAAAGTTAGAGAAATAATATGATTTCATGTTTGAAGCAAGGAAAACAGTATAGGAATTAAAACAAAGGTAAATTTATAATTATTATAGCATAAAGATGTGGCTTTCTGTAGCAAAATACCACAGCGTGTCGGGCCTGTTAAACTCGAGCAAATCGTCAGTTAATTCAGGATTCATCAAGGGGCTTGCAATATAATATGGCGCCAGCCATGCAGGCTGGGCACCAAGACTGTGTGCTCGCACCAGCATAATTTTTAGAAAATGTTTTGGTTTCCATTGAAGAGCATTTAATGTTTGTTTTAGTTACTTTTATGAATTTATTGTAATTATTTATAAGTTCCCCGGACTTCAAACCCGAGACCACTTGTTAATAATAGACCATCTAATTGTACTTTGTTTATATTGTCCGTCTTTCCCACATATTTTTTTATTTATGAATATTAAAAACAATTTATTCATTCAAATAATAGTTTAATTATTCAGTGTTATCCTCATCCCTTCACAAATAATATAAGCCTTAACGACTCGCATACTCGTTTGCCCCCTTCATGGTATAAAAAAAACCTAGCGCCTCGATGGCGCGTTGAGTAGTAGAAAATCATTCTTAAACTCGATAACCACAATGCCTAGCGCCATCTCTTATCGAAAAACAGAGTTATTTAATGAAAACTTATCTTTATTTTTCTCAGTTTCCTGACCTTTTAGACTCGTGAAACTTTTTTATTTGTAAACTATAGAATACAACAATTGCAAAAATAAAACAATATTTGCTGCACATTGATTTTAACAACTAGGCAGGCGCTCACAGTCCCACTGGTCATGTCCTTTATTTATTAGTGTTGTAGCACAGTTTTCTGCTGAAGCGGTAGCCAAGGCAAATAATTCCACCCATCGCGTAGCAAGCATCTTGGGCAATTAGTATCCATGTCTTCCCGTCTTCTGTTTGCGGGAGGGGCCCCAATAGATCGAAGGATACTACTTTGAATCGTTGACTTTACGTAGTAGTCTGGAGTAAACCCGCAGGCTTCTGATTTGAGGGCTTGTACCTTTGGCACTCCAGAAAGTTTTGTACATAACTCGTAACGTATTTAAGCATTCCACTCCAATAATACCCATTTGCAATCTTCTTGTAGGTCTTTTCAGCACCGTAGTGGCCGGAAAGAGGGTCATCATGGTAGGCGCTAAGAACATTCCTCTACTCATGCTCTGATACCAAGAGTTGAGCGTCATCCACTTTAGAATCAGGATGTAGGCGGTACAACATGCCATTGTTCATGAGGTAGCCTTTGTTACTCCAATAGATAGCATCTTCCACCGTTTTCGTTTCCTCAAGGGCTTCTATTATTTTCTTAATATTTTCGTCTTTCATCTGTTCGTCTCGTATTTCTTTAATACTCCTTCGGGGAATGCCTATGGTAATATCTCAGGTTTCTTCACAACACGGGGGTCTGGACAGCGCATCTGCTACAGTGTTAATTTTACCGGGTTGGTAAACAACTTTTACCTCAAATGACTCTAGTTGCAAAGCCCATCTAGGTAAACGGCCTGTTGGTGATTTTAAATTCATAAGCCGCTTCAACGCGTGATGGTCCATGATAACGGTAATCGGTAAGCCTTCTATGTATGCTCGAAATTTACCTAAGGCCCAAACTACGGCTAGCGCTTCTCACTCGGTAGTGGAATAATTTATTTCAGCTGGCGTAAGTAATCTGCTCGCATATTCCACGGGGTGCTCTTCTTCCTTCTCCCCCTGGACGAGAACTGCTCCGAGTGCAAAACCACTGGCATCTGTTTTCAGGATATAGGGCTTGGTCCCATCTGCTTGTTTAAGGATAGGCGCAGTATTTTTAATGTATTATATGCATCTTCTTGTTCCGTATTCCATTCCTAACCTGCATTTTTCTTCGTAAGTTTAGTAAGTGGTTGAGTTATCGCCGGAAAGTTTTCAATAAACCAACGATACCAGAAACACATTTGTAGAAATGATACTAGCTGTTTAAGGTTTTTAGGGGTTGGCCTATCAAGGATGACTTTGGTTTTATCTGAATCAGTTTTCAACCCGTCGAGCGTTATGATATGCCCCAAGTATTTTATTGACGAACGCAAAAATTTACACTTCTCTTTGTTAGGCGTTAAGTTATATTTTCTCATCTTCTGTAAAACTCTTCCCAGATCCGCAACATGGTCTTCAAAATGTATTAGACAATAAGATTAGATCATCTAAATAAGCTAGCAGTTTCATGTTCCCCAGGGTAGCCCGAAATCTATCGACTAGACTTTGGAATGTAGCGGGCGCGTTGCGTAAACCTAAGGGCATCCTTTTGAATTTATAGACGCCAAAATAAGTAAGAAACGCCGTTTTATCTTCGTCTTCTTTTCGGATTTTAATCTGCCAATAGCCGGCTTTCAGGTCTAGTGACGTTATAAATGGGGTTGATTTAAATGAATGCAACAGATCATCTATTCGAGGGAGAGGCTAACAATCTGGTACAGTTATAGCATTTAAGTTGTAGTAGTCAATACACACCCGTACTTCTCCATTAGGTTTTGGTACCATTACTACAGTCGAGGCCCAAGGTGAGGTGCATAGTACTATTATGCCATTTTGCAGCATTTTATCTACCTCGGTCTTAAGGACTTCTGTTTTAGCTTGGGATAATCTATAAGGAGGCACCGATATAGGGCTATCATTTGTTGTTTCAATAGAATGCTCTCCAAGGGATGATGGGTTACCATTATCAAAATAAAACGTCCTCATACACTGCCAGAACTTTATTGAGGACATCACGTTGCTGATCATTAATGTTAGTACACAAGTCAATGGATTCGATAAAACTATCAGTGTAATTATTTGTTCTGGTTGTGTTAAGGAAGAATCTCTTTCGCGAGATGTTAACCCGGTGTCTTCCGTTTCTCGAACGTTGCGCTCTGCGTTTTTCATCATAAAATCAGCAAAGCGGGGTGAGTATCCATCGAAGACTGTTCTGGTCCTTTTTATCGTCGATTCGTCTAGCGGAATTAGTTTATAGGTCGCAGTATCTGTCTGCGGTGGCAAAACAGCCATTTGCTTAGACGTCGAAGGTACAGAAGAATCATCTTGCGGAGGAGTCATGCCATGGAGCTGCGATTAGTATTAGTGAAAGCTACGAAGTCCTCCTCGTATAATTCGTAGATCATAGGGCTGCCAAGGAACTTACAGGCGAACTGTGACAAGTTGAGTACCATGTTGCATCCTGAATGAAACCAATTCCTAGCAAGGAGCGGTTATCTCTGGACTCGGGCAAGACTTTGAAGGAAGTAGGGATTACCCTATCTTTGAATCTAACTGGTACCACCGTTTTCAGGACACGTTGAAACTTAGGTATCCCATCTGCCAGCGTGACCCGAGCGTTTTCACTAACGAACTACTGTCCCTTTGCTTATATATGTAAATGATATGAGGCAATGCTTGTTTTTGCGCAGGTATCTATGTACGCAACTCCTTTGATGTCGTCAATATCAACATATATCACTGGTCTTGCTCTTACATCAGTGCGGAAGTTAAAGGAGCAGAATTTTAGGTCCGCTGGTGGCTCCCGTCCCTTTTTACTGGAACACGTAGTAGAACTGCTGTGAACTACTCCTGGTGCGCCGCATCCATAGCATCGTAATGCAGATGTTGAGGGCGATGGAGCCTGTGTCGACCTGGTCTCTATTTTGGGACGTAAAACTCTAGGGGTTTGGACTGGGATTCCGTTCCCCCTGTTTTTTCTTTAGCTTTCTGCATTCTTCGGTTCCGTGTCCAGTGAAGTGACAAAAACTACACTTCCTCTTCGGCTGCAACCAGCTTGTTGGTTGCTGTTTGCCTTGTGTGTTTCCGGATTTACATTCTTTGGCTTGTTCATTCTACAGCTGTTCAATAGCTGTGTAATAATTAATAGTTCGTCGAACGTCTTAAATGAGTTTCGAGAAATTTATCTGCTCAGTGACCCGTATATCATATCCAGCTGGTGACACTTGGCCAGATCAGGAGCCGGAAGCTGAGATAGTAGCATCCGCTTGTAGACTACAAAGTTTTCTGTAGGGCCATTAGCGTCCTGCTTTACGGCAACTATCTCCTGATATAGTACATACCCTAGTTTCTTAGGAGCAAAGGTATAGCCTAGGCGGTCCTTGAATGACTCCCATGTAGTAACATGTTTCTTCACGCCTTGCCACCATATTGCTGCTTCTTCCTTCAGCAGTAGCTAGATACTGGTAAGGGTATCAGCATCCGTAATATTTTCATTTTGTTTGAAAATAGTAACCGCTACCAGGAACGCTTCTAGGACTTGAGAGTTCTTGGTCCCGTCATATTGGGCGGTGCCCATCGTGAAGGATCCTTGCCTAGACGGTGAGATTTTCTCCAGTAAGGTTTGGAATTGTCTGTCGGACAGGTTAACTGACATCGCTCTAGGTGAGTTCTTCACAGTTGTCGTCGTTATTCTACCTGAACGCGTAACGTACTTCTGCTGATCCTTTCCGGCCCACCGTTGGTCGCCAGTTTGTTTTGTGTTTAAGTATTGAAAAATATTCTAACTTATTAGCGGAGTACCATGTAACTATTCCAAGTAGGATGTAGTTCATAGATTCACCACTGGTTCAGTCACACAAAACACCTCGGAGTAGTCGCTACGTGCCCGTCAGGGGGCGCGGCAGGTGGGTTATGAGCATGGCCCATAAGATCCCGCGTATAATACGGTGCCCGTCAATACGGGCACGTTCGTTGGAGGGCCATATAGGCCTGGCCTGGGGCAGATGCGGCAGTAGCGCAACTTGCTTGTGTGTGGATGCATTGGTATTCAGCAGCAGCTCCACGGCACTGTTTCACAGTACCGCTTTTTTCACGCCACCCGGGTCTGTCTCCGCCAGGTGAGACCTCCGGTTCCCCGGAGGAGGCCCGACGGGATACGACCAGCGACAGATATGCCGACTTAAGGCGCTCCCCGCTGAGAATGTAGACCCCCGTCTGCAGATGCTTCCAGGTCGAGCCGGTCACACTCCAGACTAAGGGTCCGTTGTGTGTGTGTGAGCGGCATTGTTTGTGTTACACTGCTCGTGTCAGCGATTGAATTGCAAGCCCGCGTCGCAAATTCAACGCGTGAGTTTATGCGCTTTTGGAGTTGCGTGTGTATGGGGTTCGGTGCGCGTCATGCCTATATTAACTTAGCACACGACGCATGCCGAGTGCATGTGGAGTATTATTGTGTGAGTGAGGGTGGCTTACTCAGGCGTCAGTCCGGTGGGTTGGGGTCGTCTGCGTCCGGTGATAGGTCGGGGTAGGTGCCTCCTGTCAGGTGGGCGCGTATGCTAGGGCGCTATGTGCTTGACGTGACGCCAAGCGAATGCGTCGGCACGCGCGAACATGTTTGACCCGAGGCGCCTGCAGTGGTCGTCCAGGCTCTCGATCCTAAGATCCCGCTGGATTATTATCCCGCTAGTATCGAGGAGCGTTCTGTAGTGTATCTCTTATTTAAGAGGTGGCGCTGGTGAATTAAAAAGGTTTCCTACAATATTTTATTCCGAGACCTATGGAAAAAAGTGGTTCAAATTGTGGTATTTGATAGCTGAATATACGGTGTATCGACCCCTTTACGTTGGACCACTATTTACGACACACCCTAGATATATAAATAAATAAATAATAAGAAAATAAAAAGCAGATACTTAAAGAACTGGCAACGTTTTCCCGTTGAAGGGAATAAAACGAATATTTAGGTTTCATCCGGAGCTTGACCCACTGGCTAGTGGCTATGACCCCTTGAATTTACGTAGTCTTTGCAATGTGATTCCACCCTCAATGTTCGTGATTTCTTGTACTAATGCGATTGCAGGTAGGAGCCGCAAACACGTGTCGTGTCTGGGAGTGATATGAAGATTCGAATGACGTTATTGCGACGCACGCTATTTCGAAAAACTTCACGAATGATACGCCATGCGCGCCAGTTCGAAAACACATGAGTCGAAAACCGCTATATCGGATCGGATGACGTTGTCGTGTATCCACGACTAACACGAAAAACTGTTTGAATGGTACGCTAGTAGGGGGAAGTCCCGTAGCGCCGGACGGCACCTACCGCCGGACACTCGTACTATTCAAGCAAGTATAAACCGGTTCGATTCAAAGTACAAGTGAAAGGGGCGCGGGGGGCACACAGCAACAGGATCACGCGCCGTGGCTCGCGAGTGACGCGCAAGGCCACGGCGGGAGCGGGCGTTTGCTGCTTTTGGCGGGAAATCACGGCGTCACGTAAAAATCGATGTAAGTAATTCTGGCACATTTCTGCATTTACATTTTAATGGTATTCAAAAATAAAAGTAGTACTTAATTGTTACCCGTAAACTGATAGAATATTATTAGATTTTTTAACTAATTATAGTAGGTACCACCTAATGTACGAAATCATCTGTCCCTTAGTACCGGACACTAAGTCATCCCTTAGCACCGGACAGTAAACATATTGATATTTCTCGTGAGAATTAACGTTATTTATTCTAATTGTTAAATTTTGTTTTAGAACATAGAAGAATGAATAGCATTGAAATGGAAGAGAAGAAAAAGAAAGGATCGTGGGCTTACAAACGGTGGAAAGCTTACAAACTGCTATCGATATTTTTTTTCCAAAGAACTGAGTGTGGGACAAGCTGCAATGCGATACAATATTCCTAAAAGCACTGTATATGACAAAATAAAGGCGCTAAATCGAGGAGAAGAAGAAACGCCGTACAAAAAAGTGGCAGAAGAAAAAGAAAATGAAAAGAACATGAGAGACAAAAAGAAGGAATTAGGATCTAAGTTTAAAGCAGCAATTGTAGGCAAAGGAAAGCAAACCAAAGGAATTAAACCCAAAGGAAAAGAAGCGAAAGACGTGGAGCCCAAAGAAAAATATGGAAATAAAGTGGAACCATTAACTGAAACATCTAACACAAACACAACAATTTGCGTGGTTTGCTTAGAAGACACTGAGGAAGACTGGATCCAGAGCTCATCCTGTCTTGGGTGGGCACATGAAGCATGTGCAGACGTCCCAGAGGCTGGAGATGGCTACATATGTGATCGATGCAAGCTATTCTGAGATGTCCAGTGCTTTTGGTATGGCACAAATATCCGTCCGGTACTAGGTGCCACTTTTATAAATTACATTTTTTGTTACCGAAGTCTGATTAATGGTGTTAATTATTTTTAAGCAGAGGTTGTGTTTTTTTTAGTTTAATTTGATTTCTAACTTAGTTATCTATTGTAAGTCATAAATAAATAAACATTCCTTAAAATATTTTTTATTTTATTTCTAAAAAACCTTAAGTGTCCGCCACTAGGAGACTTCCCCCTACGAGTACTGGTATCGAAATCCACTGTTTCGAATAGCTTATTCCAATCTGAATTTGTCTGGGGATCGAACTTGCGATAATTTATTCCATGCTCAAGCTGTCACTTCCTTCTGACACCTCCGTCCCTTTTCACGAAATCACGACATCCGACAGAAAGCGAGAGAAAAGATGCTACACATCAAAAATATGTAACCATTGTAAACAACAATTCTAACTGCCCTAAATAGTGATGTGACGTGACGAAAAGAAAAAAAAATCTCACCAACTGTAGTATGTTCATATACGACAGCTACAGCCGGCTGACGGTTCGGAACATGAGGCGAGTCACTGCGCAGTAACGAATTCATGTGTCAGCGGGGGTGAGGGGTGCGGTACTGCGCAGCGAGTAGCGCACTTCAGAGCCGTCATTAAGTTTGAAGCGCACTTTAGTGAGAAATTTTCCCTTCTTTTGCACATACGCTAAACAAAACGTGATTATCTTATTCTAAACGGTAAACGAGACAGATACGATGATAGGGGCCGATTCACACCGGAACGCCAGAAGCCGGCAGCGGCCGGCAGTGACGAGACGCGGGCAGTACCGCTGACAAGACGTGCGTGGCCTTGAGGCCGCTCGCGGCACCACGGGCAGCCGCGCGACCTTTTCGAGCTTTTCAAACGATACTGGTCTTATTTTAAACTTATACTTGTCGATAATTTTAAACTTATTTCACACTGAAAGTGCTCGCCGCGCTGCCGCCGCTACCGCTGCCGGCCGCTGCTTTCCCAGTGTGAATCGGCCCTTGGAGAAAACTTCTTCGAAACATGGTTATGAACACGTAGGAAGTGTCAGTACAGATACGTCAGTTTGTAAGATAGAACAGTTAGCAGGGAGGGTGAGGTAGTTGAAGCATGTTCTGTGATGATTGTGTGAAAATTGCATTGAATTACCTACTTAGGTACTTAAAATTCATTGAGTAAAGATAATGAAGAAGCTAAAAGTCACTCAAAGGGCAATGGTGAGGGCTATGCTTGGAGTTTCCCTACGTGGTCGAATCAGAAATGAAGAGATCCGCAGGCGAACCTGCCGACATAGCCCGAAGAATTTCCAAACTTAAGTGGCAGTGGGCAGGGCACATTGCTCGCAGAACAGATGGCCGATGGGGCCGAAAGGTTCTGGAATGGCGACCGCGTACCGGAAGACGTTGGAAGGCCTCCTACAAGGTGGACCGATGACCTTGTGAAGGCCGCAGGAATCCGCTGGGTGCGGGAAGCACAAAACCGGTTGAAGTGGCGGTGCTTGGGGGAGGCCTATGTCCAGCAGTGGACGTCTTTCGGCTGAAATGATGATGATGATGAATGAAGAAGTAAGAAGGCAACATTTTTATTTAACCGCGGCGCAGAGCTGCCGATACGTGAACGAAGATTACCTAGGCAGGTACTATAGAGGCTTTATCTACATAGATGGCTTTTCCATCCGAAATTCCCGAGAAATTCTAATTTTCTTACGTTTTTAGGGTTTTATATCCGAAGGGTCCAAACGGAGCCCTATTGCTGTTGCTCACGTGTCCTTCTGTCACACAGGTTTAAGGGTGCGTTTCCACTGACGAGGAGCTGGGCGCAGTGGAGAGGAGCGGACCGCGAATTGGCCAATCACAGTGCTCGAAATCTGTGGAGTGGAGATTTCGAGCACTGTGATTGGCCAATTCACGGTCCGCTCCTCTCCACTCCGCCCAGCTCCGCGTCAGTGGAAACGCAGCCTTAAAGTCAAACGGTTGGAGCGACAGTCTTCTAATTTTCACAGTATAAGCATCTTGTTGACTTGGGTGACTTGGGTCAACAAGATGCTTATAAGTAAGTATTGTGATAATTAGAAAAGTCAAAATTAGAAAAGCCATACAAATTATCAAAAACATTTTTTAAATGTTTTTAAGGCCAAAAGGGGGCGCGAAAAAAAATTTGAACTACCCCATCGAGTGGAGTATCATTGTTTAGAAGTTTTTGGTTAGATAAATGCTATATTTTTTGTTGTAAAAAATATGGTAACAAAGGAATGAGAAGCCACCAAAGTCAGCTTTTTTTTACAAAACTTCCCAATGACCTATGACCTTGAAAGGAGATGGTCAA
Source organism: Atethmia centrago (assembly GCA_905333075.3). Lineage (NCBI taxonomy): Eukaryota > Metazoa > Arthropoda > Insecta > Lepidoptera > Noctuidae > Atethmia > Atethmia centrago. Next base: position 24,124,898 of record HG995376.1, read on the forward strand.
AAATTGCCCCAAGCTGTACATAAATAAAAGTATAACAGTTAATTTAATTGAAATAAATGAAGAATTTACAATAGCTATAACATTTCATAGCAGTCGCTGAAAAAAAATACTAAAATAAAATAATTTTAAGCGATTTCTCAACACAGCGGAGACAATATTTATAGCGGTCTTCTCGGGTAATAGTGCACCTGGGTCTGCCTTTACAAGGTCTCCTCAGATGGTTTCCAGTTTCTTCGTACCTTCGCTTCTTAATGTTACACCGCCACCATTCTTGCAGTACGACACATCGCCTGTTTGCTTCTACTAGTACAACGTGTTAGGGCAATAAGTCAGATTTTTCAGAATCCGCATTTGAAAGTTTGAAATGTCTGTAATTTGTTTCCTTTTAAGATTAGAAGATTGATATGTTTTATGAAATTAGTTGTCTACTATTGGAGATATTGTAACATTATAATTTGTAAGTATATTCATTAAAATAAACTAGAAAAATCGATTTGAACTAGAACTGGGAACAAACATCACACTGTTCTTGAAAATTTTAAAAATATACAAAGTAACATTAGTTTGTAACACGTTTTATATGAAATTTCAATTTTCGTTTATAAGTTTTAAATGAATATAACACGTTGTCGCTTAAAAAAATCTTTAATTTTAACTTTAAAATCTTTGGTTTTAATTTTAACTCAGAAATAGTATTTAACGTTACTCTAAAATGGCAAACATGAGATCAATTGTCAGTCTATCAGGTAGATACTAAATCTAGGTATAAAGGCTCCTACATACTGGCGCGACTTGTCGCGCGACGCGACGCGACACAAAGGCACCGCTTGTAGCGCTACACGCGGTGTCTTTGTGTCGCGACGCGTCGCGCGACAAGTCGCGCCAGTATGTAGGAGCCTTGAGTTGGTCGTTTACTTATTATTATAGATGATGATGTATGTTGTACCTACTTACTCCTATAATCACAATCATTAGTAGGTCCATTAAATTACTCCAAACTAATGGTATGTACAACTATTATCAAGCTTAGCCTCAAAAATTATTTATTAAAAACAAACATGAAATAAAAATTACTTAAAACTTAACAGAAAATATCAAATTAACCCTTAGAATAGAATAGAATAGAATTGCGAGTACCCTTAACATGAGTAAGACCTAAAAATAATAGTGGGATTTTTCGCAGTTTTACAAAATGTATCCATTACAAGAAGACACACACTGCGTAATAATTGTAACAAAACAAAAACGTACAACGACAAAGAAAAAAAAAGTAAATTAAAAAATTAAAAATCCCGACTGCGTAACCGTGAACTTAAAAAAGATGGAACAAGATTTATATACTTATATTAATATTACCTATAGACAATCTCACCCAGCCGGTAGCATCTTCTTAACAATAAAGGCTCCTACATACTGGCGCGACTTACGAAAGACACCCTCGTGTAGCGCTACAAGCGGTGCCTTTGTGTCGCGACGCGTCGCGCGACAAGTCGCGCCCGTATGTAGGAGCCTTTACGACCTATTGCTATTAATTTATATAAATCTTGTGTCCGTCTTTTTTTAATTCACTTTTTACGCAGTCGGGTTCATTGATTTTTTTAATTTATTTAAGAATTAAAAAGGTCTATAAAAATAAGAACTTCTGCTTATTATTCATCAAGAAATGGTCTGTAGTATCTTTGGAATTACTTTCATTTTTATTTACCAATTCCATGAGATCGGTTTTTTGGGGTTCAGATAAACCAATTTTAGTCTCGTAAGCTTTTGATACCACTACGTCTATCTCCTTTTGATACCACTACGTCTATCTCCTTTTGATACCACTACGTCTATCTCCTTTTGATACCACTACGTCTATCTCCTTTTGATACCACTACGTCTATCTCCTTTTGATACCACTACGTCTATCTCCTTTTGATACCACTACGTCTATCTCCTTTTGATACCACTACGTCTATCTCCTTTTGATACCACTACGTCTATCTCCTTTTGATACCACTACGTCTATCTCCTTTTGATACCACTACGTCTATCTCCTTTTGATACCACTACGTCTATCTCCTTTTGATACCACTACGTCTATCTCCTTTTTTCTCTTAATAACTACCACTTTTTTAAACTCTTCTTCAGAATATGACGTTTTAAAATATATAACCCTTGGCTAATCTTTCAATACCTTAATTATGTTCATGTCACCAATCTTTGCAGGATTAATTTCTTCATCTTTCTCAAGTGCTACCCCCATTTGAGTGCACACTCTCTTCTAATCGAAGAAGTCAGCAAAACACAATTCTGTAACATTGAATGGTTCGCTCCTCTTTCTCGCTGCTTTAATGGCTCCGATAAAAGCATCGGGAGTGTACATTGCTCTACTTTTTAACTGTCTGTCTTGCCTTTCGATTTGGGAATGCGCAGAGTCGCCTTCGATCGGCGTGTGACCTTTGATCAAATATTTATGGGTAAGAGATCTTAAATTTATTAAATTCTGAACAGCAAACAAGTATATAGCGATCATAAATTCGTTTTTCTGCTGCCCAGCGCAGTTGTCACAATAAAATACGACATCAATGTTCTCGCCTGTATTGTTAATTTCCTGTAAATATTTGTAGACACAATTCCCTATTTTTTTAACGCCTCTGTGAGCATGAGATTCATCTCATACGTAACTTGAGACACCGTTTGTATGAAGATCATAAACAGTAAGATTTAACACGTTCAACTTCAACTTATAATAAAAAACTGAACGGAGAAGCCGTCCGGACACTGATGCACAGCTTGAATATCATAGCTCATAATCGGGATCTCTTACTCAATCGTCGCTATCTAAAAGAAAAAATATCGATCACTTAATAATTTAGGGAACATAATAAAATATGTTAGAAAATGATCATCTAAAAAATTAAACACAACTGCTTATCCACCCAAGTAGACTTAAGGCTCCTACATACTGGCGCGACTTGTCGCGCGACGCGTCGCGACACAAAGGGACCGCTTGTAGCGCTTCACGCGGTGTCTTTGTGTCGCGTCGCGTCGCGCGACAAGTCGCGCCAGTATGTAAGAGCCTTTATAGAATTTTACTTCTGTTTAGGGTAATCTGAAATTTTAAAAATCAAATACGAAACGAAGGTTATCGTTGAATGATGTACTGCTGCTTGAAGAACTGTTCTACTGCTACTTGTTGATAAAGATCTGACCGCACTCTGACAACGACTGCTGGGGCCATATTCTGTACATAAAAATACATTTAAATTATTATTTAACTTACAAACATCGAAAGATTTAAATAATAATAAATATGAAAGCATACCATCTTCGTTGTTATTGTCAATATTTCTTTTTTCGCCGTCAGTCTCAGCGTTATTTAACAATTCCATAATTTTCTTTGATCGTGACCCCATCTGCAAATGTAATAATAAGAACAATTTTGATAGTCAATTTGTCATAACAAAGTGGTTACTGAAATATTTAATGATTTACTCTACATTTTTTTTTTCAAATAGAATGTTATTGTTTGTATTTAACCCAAATTAAGAAAAGCCGTAAAGATATTCATTCAACTACTACAATTATTCACGTCATTATAATACAGTACACAGTTGTAAATTTTACAAGAACAACGTAATAATTAAGATAAATCACAGTAATTATATGTACCTATAGTATTTTCAGTATGAACGTTTTAACTGCATATATTACACCGTAGATTTAAAGTATTTATGAAAAATACTACTTACCTTTGCAACAAAAACGCGCTAAAGTCGTATTAACACGTTATTGATGAAATCAGGGAGCACTTCCCCATTCAAGCGGACGACGAAAACTAAGATGACGCGTTGTTGTAATGAACTAACGAGGGAGATGAAACAGCACTACAACGTGTTATTTCGTCTGTTTCCTTTTTTTATTACGTAAAAAATATCGTGTTTTTGCAGCAAATTTATCTAGCTGTAGCGATTTTTTCTATATTAGGTATTATTAAAAAAGACGATTTTTAGGTTTTAACACGTTTTTGTCGCAAACAGGCGACACACTGATGCCTAGTTCAAGAAAAACTGTGCACATTCTTCAAGTGAAAGAGGCATGAATCATGCCGTATTTACGTGCTGTAGACTCCTTAGCTTTAGAATCAAAATTCATCAATCAAGAAAAACTAAAACCGAAACAAAAAACCCAAAAAAAAAACAATTTGATAGCCCAATTCTTGAGGAAGGTTTTAGGCTATTTTAACATCACGCTGCGTATTCGCAGCGCCATCTATTATAGCCTATGTATTCATAGGCTATACAATATTTATATATTGCATCTGCAACTACTAAAACAGGGAGCGAAAGGTTAAAAAAAAAAAAAATCAACAATATTGGTACTTATCAAATAAAAGCTAGTAAAATGTCGACTCCAAATATAGGTACACTGGCCTTCAAAACTTAGTAAGTACCTACCACACTTTTAAAATTGCGATATTTTCGAAAAAAAAGGATTACAAAAATATCATCATCATCATCATCTGCCTAGCCTTTTCCCAACTATGTTGCGGTCGGTTAGGTTAGGTCGGTAGCTTTTATTTGATAAGTACCAATATTGTTGATTATTTTTTTTAACCTTTCGCTCCCTGTTTTAGTAGTTGCAGATGCAATATATAAATATTATATAGCCTATGAATACATAGGCTACAATAGATGGCGCTGCGAATACGCAGCGTGATGTTAATATAGCCTAAAACCTTCCTCAAGAATTGGGCTATCAAATTGTTTTTTTTTTTTGTTCCAATCCTGGTAGTAGGTACCAGAGATAAGCGCGTTCAAATAAACAAACTCTTCAACTGTATTATAATTAATACCGATATATTTATATCAGTTTATTTCTCTCATAACTATTAATGTTTTAACAATTTCAGTGCCCTTGGAAGGCTCAAAGTTATTGGTTTAGATTTTAAATAGGTAGGTACCCGCTACTTGTATGAATAGGTGGGTCGATTTCAAACAGAGCTGAAATGAAATGAAATTGTTTATTCTGTAAATAGGATATCAGAATCACTTTTACACGTCATATTATAAAAAATAATCAAAAAATTAGCTAGATGGAGTCGACGTTTTCCTATCTAACTACCCCTGAGAAGAAATGGCGAAACAAACTCAAGGGTCAAAGACTCTTTTAAAGTCCAGACATAGTCTTGGTCCGATCGTGTGAGGACCATGTAGATCCATGTCTGAAATGGTATTTTGAGGAAGGAACCACACAAATTTGAGTGGACCTGTCCAGTCAGTGCAAGCATTTGTCAGTATTTGTCGTGTAAGTAGCTCAACTCAAAACTTAAGGAGCTCAACGACTCGACGAACAATAAATACTAAGGAAAGGACATTTGGATAGGCCGCATAAAGTACTCAAAAATGCCAGACTATCATTAAAACTAAGAGAAAAAAAAAACAACAAGAAATAAATAAAAATGACCCACATAGTGCTCACATTCACAATAATTAAAGTAATAAGTATAATACTTTTCAAGGGTACATAAATATTCACGTAATTTTGTTTACAATATTCATCAATGTCAATATGCATACCTATATAGTTGTATAGGTATAATGATGATTTTGCATAATTAAAATGTAAAGTTCTACGGTTTTATCACAAGGCTTATCAGAGCGAGCAGCTCAATCCCAAGCTTTTTTGCCTTCTAAATAATCAGTAATTTTATAGTACTTACCCTTTTTTTTAAAGTTTGGTTTTAATACAGCATTTAAATCGTTCTGTATCATTTAGTACCTTATTTAAGCTAGCAATAAACTACATAATATGAAACCGTCCATTGTTATCGACTATTGTGTTTAAGTAGGTACAAAAATCGTTTCAGAATCCGTTCATGTTACAACTTGTCAAGACAAGTCCGTGCTCACTCGATAAGCGTACAGTTAAAACAATCGGCTGTCCCGTGTCTAGTACGAAATATAAATATTCATTATTGTTAGTAAGTATAATTATTATGAAATTAAATTTTAATTATATTTTATGTACCTAATATGGGTTTTAACCTGAATTAAATGATTTTTTTTATAAATCAAAACCCAGTAGGAAAGAGAAAGAGAAAAAAAATGTTTTTACATACTTACCTAATCTTTACTGTCACAGTAAGCCCAGTCCCACCAAATTGTAAAAACAGCTGCGATAAAATCTTAGCTGTAACGGTGATTTTTAACCGACTTACCAAAAAGGTATTATGTTTGTGTGTCAGGTTATTATGTTCGTCTGTATGTGTTTTCGTTTTTATGTTTAAGGCGCTGACAAGACCCAATTGACCAAAATTGGCTTCTCTTAAGAAAAAAAATTGCCAAATCTGTATACTTTGTGGTAGCGGAAAAAATATATGTTAATTTTGAACATATTTCCCAGAACTTGGACGTTACCAAAACGCGTTTTGAAAAAAAATCTCGATACAAAACTAACGTTAAACTAACCTCTTACCTTGAGTTCTAATTCAAAATATCTGTATTAAATATCAACACACGTTACATATTTAATTAATAACATGAACGTATTATTTAAATGCAGAACTTGGTTGTTTTTAATTTTCGATTACTCAACTCAATTTTAAGTAAATAGATAATTGCTTCATATTTTGCAATAAATTACAAGCGTTGTGTCATCGCGCTTCTCTTTCTTTTCTATGCAATCTGACAGTGACCGCGGTTTAGGTGTTGTCAGCGTCTTAAGTTCAACGATTTCTCCGACCGATTTAGAAAATCCTTTTTTGTTTGAAAGGATATGCTCTCGAGGTGGTCCCATTGTCACCAAGTCAGAATCCCACGGATATCGAGGGAAATCCTCAAGTTTTATAGGCACACCTATAGCGATTTCGGTATTTTTGTAGTAACTCGTGCATTTGCTCTCGTAAAGCGGTCATTTGGTGCAGTGGAACTGATGATGAAGACCATAGATGGCCACCGGAACAACTAAATAAAAGTATTTCACGGGTTGCGATTCTATTGGGTACTTTAATATGGTTGCTAAGCAATTCATGCTCGTCACAATCAATCAAGCAACTCAGCCTATAACAGTCCACTGCTGGACATAGGCCTCTCCCAGGCTGCGCCACAACACACTGTCCTCCGCCTTCCGCATCCAATCTGTCCCAGCCACCTTTTTAAGCTCGTCTCAATGCATATGTTGAATTGTAGCAGATGGTGACTTCACAATCAGCTCCAGTTCTCCTGGTTCGTACCAGGAGAACTCCTCAACAATTCGTCCCTGCATCAGGAAAAACAATATTTTGTGAAAGGTGACTGACAAGAAAAATTACAAAAAAACTGAAGCTGGAAGTCGGTTGTTTTGTTTTTTGTAAAAGTTTTTAAACAATCAAAACCAAGTACCGGTAAAATGCTGCAACTTTGCCGTAGTTTTATAGTAACATTGATATATTTCGAAAAAATACAATCAATTTTCACCCTTGTCAGGTTGGGGATAAAGCTTATATTAATGGTCATTGGCAGTGTACTTAGCACTATGATTATTCTGTATCATTTTCGAAATATAACAGTCTTAATCACTAGGCAAAGTTGGGCCACAAAACTGTAACATTGCCTGCTTCAATTTTGACCGTCTAAACGACTTAACTACATCATTCTTGCACTGGAAGTTAACCCTTATTAGTAGGACTTAGGGATAAGAATTGCAAAACAGCCACTTTTTGCTTATACCACTAGAAACAATGCTAGGAATTTGTATGTAGTTTCTAGCAAATAAACATTTTTGATTTGATTTGATTTAGGCAATGTTGTGTTCTTTTTAGGCAATGTTGTGTTCGGCTATCACTCATTGCGTTTGACAACTCACTGTCATGTGGTTTCAAAGAAAAGAAACACGGCGGCGGGTTTTTCGTATTGCCAGGTAATGATTTAAATAACTACCAACAATTTGAAGTTGCTACAACCAATATTTAAAAAGATATTGGTAAATTCATATAATAGGCATAGTTGGGTGTGCGAGGCAATGTTGCAGCGTTTGACGGTACCTAGCTAGGTACCCACTGTTTTGCGCTCTCCTGGATTTCATTTGAAACACTTACTGGGTTTTGACTCTTGATATAGAAAGAACGAAAATACATTTATTTGCGGTTTTTCTTATGTGACAGAAAATAAAGTTAGCAACATTTTTACATACAGGTGAAATATAATATAAAATAATCTATAACTACAGTACAATACGTGCCACTAAAGGTGAGACTTGACACACAACGTGTTTTGACTTGCGCCGTAGACGATAACAATATTAATAACTATTTCGAACTAAAATAATATAGTATTACTAACTATTTCTTATAACTATGTCGTATAATAACTATTTCATACACGACTGTACCTGCGCAGGAGCAGTGTTGCCAATTTAGCGACTTTGTCGCTAGATCTAGCGACATTTCGTTTTCTACAGCGGCTTAAATTATGTTTCTAGCGACAAAAAAATCTAGCGACTATTCTAACGACTTCTAGAGTTTAAATAAAAAAAAATTACAACTTTAACACTACAGTACACGCGCCCCTTTTTTTTACTTGAGTATACGCGTGGCCTACAATGGTAGGCCATTTTAAAATATCAATAACTTGTATATTCTTAATTATCTGAATAAAACAACAAATGTTATTAAAAGGTGTTTATTTTACTTAGTTTTAGAACCTTACTTTTTAGAATTTTTTTTTAAGAAAGTATTATTAATCAACAATTTAGTAAATACATAAGAAAAAATAACAAAAATGGCACTTCTGAGATCAACATAGCTTTTTTTTAACTTAAAACTAAACTGTATTTCTATTTTCTTTGTTTTCGTAGCATTCAGGACACAATACTGCTTGGTGATCGGGACAAATCCATTTATTGCAAGTCTTGCACCACTTTTTTGTCGACCGATTTCAGGCTCTCGAGCAGAGTGCATATCGACCAACTCGTCCTATCTTTGAAGACAAGTCGCGTTGAGACTCTTTTTTTTTTTGGGTGGGAAATCATAAAATAACTTCTCCCGCTCTGGGCGGAGCGGGAGGGTGTGTCAGACTCTTACTGACTAAAACCCACCCGTATTCCTTCAGTTGCCCGTGTTGCCAGAGGCCTCGGTAGCCCTTTGGTAGGTACCAAAGGGTAGCGTTCCCGCGAGACTCTTGGGGTTCTTGAACTGTGTTGCCCAAAAGAGCGTCTATCCTGAATTTAAGTTGTCGTGGTAGTGTTTCAATGGATGCCCATATGCGTCAGATTCTTCCTCTTCATATTCACGGAATTCTGACTCGCGGACTAGGGTTAGCAAGTCTGGTTTCGACTAAACTTCATCTCTTCATCATCTTCACTCTCAATCACTTCTTCATCTTCAGTATTTAGCTCTTGCAGCCACCTTTCCACTTGTAAATTATCCATTATGTAATCAGATATATAAATCTATAAAAAAATACTAAAATAAGCAAGAACAATACATTTTACAATTTGTAACCTATAAGATAAATAGTAACAATTGAATATAGATTCATATAAATGCATTATTAATAATTAGAGCTATTATAATAGCGTCATAAATCGATAATACATCAAAAGTTACATACCTGAATTTGGTACACCAATACACGCGCGGCCTACTTTAGTAGGCCCACGATTTTGGCGCCAAATTGCTTGTGCGTGTGTCGCGTACGGGGTCGTGCGGGGTACTGAAGTTGTGACAAATATACCAGACGAGGCTTACCTGGAATCACAAGTTTCTAGCGCGCTATACTAAAAAGTTATCGCAAAAAGAGTTACCCTGGTCTACTATAGTAGGCCGCGCGTGTACTGTAGTGTTAAACTATCTTCATAAAATTAAAATATGGCAAGATTTAAATCCAGAAATCTATATTCGGAACGCTGCCATAAATTCTTATGCTTAAGCCGGGATTCCCCCAATGCTGTAATTGACTTGTGTAGAGTCCGCGCCACCACTGAAGTCCCTTTGACGCGGCGCTAGTGTCTATGCGACGTTCAACACACTACATTAAAAAAATGTAGTTCCACAATTTTCCGCGAGTCTTCTTTCGTGGCGCGTACTCTACAGGGAAATTTGAGTATTCATTCGTTGATGGAGTGTATTGTGCTCTCTAATTGTACAAGATTAACGGTTACTTATTAAATTTGCTGTAAGTTACGTAAACTCAAAGTTACGTAGAATAGATAGTCAGTGATTGATTACGTTTGTTGAAGTTACTCACAGAAGAATAGAAAAGAGTGGGAAGACAATCCAGACTTCAAAACATGGTTGGCACCGGTTCAAGGAACTGATTTAAAAGGTATGTGTCGCTGGTGTCAAGCTGAATTTTTTGCCAAAATCAGTGATATAAAAAAACACTCGCGGCGTTATTACAAAACAAGAATCACTTTTGGACATGGTTTAATCCATCGAGCCAGTTTTTGTAATAAGTACGTTACTATGGTTGAAATACAGTTCTTTATACAAAACTGACTACTTAGTCCGGTACTAATTTGACAGTTTTGCATTAAGATCTTTAACGTAGACGGAATAAAGTTCGAAATTCAAAAATGGCTCAATAGTTTAAACCTGGGTCTAAAGATAATCCTTGTTTTGTAATAAGACGGTCGGAGTCTAAAAAACATAAATCAAAAGCGGAAATAATAACCAAACAAAAGCCCTTGCCACCGTTCCTGCCAGTTGATAAAATAAAGCCTTCAAGTAGAGCAGAAGCAGCCATGGCTCTATTTATTGCCGAACACTGTTCCGTGGTGACGGTAGAGCATTTGGGAGAAATGTGTAAAAAACTCTTTTCCGATTCTAAATGCGGCCACGATATACATATACGTAGAACTAAATGTTCTGAAATAATTAATGAAGTATTGGGACCACACTTCAAAGAATCGCTGAGGTTGGATATCGGCGACCAAAAATATAGCCTCATTCTAGATGAGTCAACTGACATCAGTGTCCTGAAATACTTAGGAATAGCAATAAGATACTTCAGTAATTCACAAAATAAAGTTCTGTCAACATTTCTGGCATTAACACCTATTACAAAAGCTGATGCAAAAGGGCTTGCTGAAGCAATCATAAACACATTGAACGATAATAATTTAAAATTAAAAAAATTAGTCGGTATAGGTACTGACAATGCTTCAGTGATGACTGGTGTGAATAATGGCTTGCACCAAATTTTGAAAACAGAACATGGATTGCCTAATCTGGTACTTGTACGATGTGTTTGCCATTCGTTGCAACTAGCGGTAAGTCATGCTTCTGAAAAAACCTTGCCATGTAATATTGAGTACATAATAAGGGAGTCTTATAACTGGTTTTCCCTATCTCCCAAACGACAGGATGAATACCGACAAATTTATGAGACCATCAATTGTGGATCGCAGCCTTTGAAAATTCTTAAAATGTGTACTACACGATGGCTATCAATATTCCCAGCAGTTAGTCGCATTTTACAACAATGGGATGAATTGAAGTTACATTTTTCGTTATGCAAGGTCAAAGAAAATTGTTACACAGCAGAACTTCTGCATGCTATGTTTGAAGATGGTAGTAATTGGCTATATATGACATATATTCAAAGCATATTAGGAGAAGTTCAAACAGCTTTGAAAGTATTTGAAAGTGAAAATGCTGATCCCACAAAATTGCTCGAGACCCTGACATTTTTATTGCGATCAATATGTAACAGAGTCATTTACTTTCACACAAATATAAATGTACTAACTACGACAGTTCAAGAAAATCACCTAAACCCCTACGCTACGCTTGGATATGCTTTTGAAACTAGTGCTCGAAAACTTAATTTGAATGAAGATGTCACAAATATAGTCAAACAAAGGTGCGTTGAGTTTACAGTGAAGTTGATAAGGGAATTGCAAAGTAGGCTCCCTCCAAATATTGAAATATTGATCAAAATGAATAAATTATCCGTCAGCGAAGTTTTGCGAACGAAGAATCAAAATGATAACATTATAGATTTGGCAAAAGAGTTAGGGATTGACGACGTACAAAAATTGGAAAAAATTGATTTACAGTGGAACAATAAAAATTTTGTTAAATGGCAAAACAGTTTTGGGCTGAAGTCAATCAATATAAAGATACTGCCGACAAAAAACCATTCCAAGAATTGTGTGATCTGGCATTAACTGTAATATCGTTACCTCATTCGAATGCCGAAATTGAAAGGATATTTAGTGCCATGAACATTACAAAATCGAAGAGTCGAAATCGAATGAGTTTGAAGTCATTAAACTCTATTTTAATGATTAAATACTCTTTAAGAAGAACCAATAAAAGCTGCTATGATTACGACATACCAATTGATGTGCTAAAGAATATTGGGACCAATAAATCATATTCATTTGCCAAACGTACATCACAGCCTCAGCCATCAACTTCCGGTATTAATTCCAGTTCCAGAACGGATACATTAACCATTTCAGATTTTCAGATTAATAGCGATAGTTCTGAATGTTCTGATGATGAATGAAGAAACTTTTTCATCATTTTTAGTATTAAGTTTTTGACTGTTTAATTTGTGAAATAATTATTTTTTTCATTTGGTGCCTATAAATAATATTTTATTTTATATTTTATTTTTAGTATTAATTTCTTGACTTTTCGTTTGTTAAATAAATGTTTTTTATAATGTTCAATTGTTCTATACCGATTACAAATATTATTCTGTGTAAGTAAATCAAATTATTTTCTTTTATCCAGCGCTCAGAATACTGGGATCATTTAGCGACTTCTAGCGACTTTTGATCTTTGTCCATAGCTAGCGACATCTGGCGACTTTTCAAGCGTACGTCTAACGACTTTTTGACATTGACAGTTGGCAACACTGCGCAGGAGACACTGCAGACGCTCGTCAAGTCTCATCTTTCGTGGCGCGTATTGTACTGTCGACAAAACAAGCTCATTATCCATCGCGATTTTATTAATACAATTAACGTTTATTTGCAGTAGGTACTATATGAGGCAATGAAACAAAAACAATAAAAAAGTGCATCCGTGTTGCTTATCAACTCATTGTTAGCATAAAGCATAATCAGCCTATAATGTTCCCACTGCTGGGACACAGGCCGTCTCTCTGTGAGAGGGAGTGGGCCGTAATCCACCACGCGAGCCCAGTGCGGGTTGGTAGATGTCACATGTCTTCGACTTTTTCTTTCTAGGATATAACGCACGGTTTCCTCACGATGTTTTCCTTCACCGTTTTGAGAGCAGTGGTGTTGAAATAATTTATACAAAGTAGACTGTTTAGGTTCGACTTCCAACCTACGACGAATCATAAATTGCGGCCGTCACCACTTGGGCCACTAGTCCACCACTGCTTTGCTACCCTATGAATTCCAATATTGGCAGAAACGGAGATAAATCAAGAATAAAAACCGGCCAAGTGTGTGTCGGACCTCGCACTGACTCGCACAATTACTTAAGGGTTTCGTAGTTGGGAAGTTGGGATGAATTTATACCAAAAACAAACTTAACATGTTCTCCCCATACATCGATATAAGGCACGGGCAATTATCCAACTGCAAATGTAAGTAAGTCGACTATTACTCGTTAACTTGTAAAGCCCACTTAGCTGTGATAGTGCACACATGTTTACGAATCCGGCCCTACGTCACTGTTGACAGCGCTATGTCTTGGTTTTTTATTTAGTCTGAGTTTTAAACATGATTTGATATAATATGTACCAACATGCCGACACAGCAGCACACACAACCCAAATTGGTCCAACCAAACACATAAAGCTACAATCTACTTCTGTCACCTGTCAGCGATAATAATACAATTTACAGAACCTAAAACAAATACGAGTAGTAGGTCTGGGGGGTATTATTTCAATATTACTTCAGCGTGAGAAAGAGATGGAGCTATAAGTCCAGTATAGCTCCATCACTTTCCCACTGTGAAGTAATATTATAATAATACTGCTATAAGAGGTGATGGTTACCCCCCTGTATGTCGGTTTATCGCACCTCCCAAGCATTAGGACCTGGTATTGTTTGTTCAGCGGCGACTTTTTTTGTGTTATCTTGATTCGATAAGGGATGGGGCACGGCGCCATCTGTTGTGGTCATGAAAAGAGCGGTAATAGACGCGGAGAGCGGAGGCGATTTAATGAAAGATTAGGGAAAGTTTCAAGTAGTAAGTACCTAAGGTAGCAACTTTTTTAGAAGTCAATGATGGATCTTTATAGAAGAGTAACAAACACTTCTTGAAACCAAACTCCAAAAAGCACTTTCATTCGGAGAACCTACATAAACTATGGTTCAATGTAGTTACCTAGCCTTTTCCCAACTATGTTTGACCAAAGGTCCAGCCTTACCAAGGGATATCCTTTGGTAAGGCTGAACAGACTTTTGGGCTTCAGACTACCCGTAACGACAGTCAATAATCTATGATAGCCGAGACCAACGGCTTTATGTGCTTTCCGAAGCACGGAGTCTCTATGTGTAATTAATGATCACCCATCCACGAACCGACCGCGGCAGCCGTACCTTAACCTTCGATCGAATCATGCGGCTGTTATCATTCAGCCACGAGTATCTCCAACCAACGCAATGGTTCAATGTATAGAGGTTTTATTCTCATACTGCACCCCATTTGCGTAATTCACTTACAATTTCAATCCCCTTTGTTCTGAAGGAGATTCATAATTGATTACTTAGCATAATTATTTAAAAATGTTGGTCATCTCAACACTCTTGACAACGTCATTAATGACGCAATGAATAACGTTGAATTTTCAAAATAAAGAGGTTTGTGAATGGGATTGTGGTGCAAATGCAAAAACTACGAATAACCATTTTTATTAACCTTTTATTTTTCTTGTTCACTAGTGACAATTCCAAATATATTTTTCAAGTAATTATTGGAAAATTATTTCTTTTTATTTGTTTAATCCGTCATTTAAACAAACATTTTTCTAAAGATTACCATTTTGGATTTGAACATTTCGTAAAATATGTGAACAATTCGTAATCTATCTGAATAGTAAAGTCGCTTTTCGTGTCTGTCTGTGTGATCGCGTTGACCTTTTGAACTACGCTAGGTACTGATATTGACGCGGTTTTCACCATGATTTAGAATCAGACCAAATATAAAACCAAAACAGCGCTGCGAACAATACAGTGAAGCCATGCCAAAACTACGCCTTGCTCTGTGCATACACACTCACACGCACACATTTACAACCCATTTCAACCAAACTACACCTCACTAAGTTCATACATGTTTACGAAACCGACCTCATGTCACTGTGATATAATAAAAAAATATCGATGTTTTGTCGACCAACCGTGCGAAGCAGGGTGGATTGTTAGTGTTCAATTAAATGAGACATTGAGTGAATGAGTGAGCATGTTTATCCAAATCGCTCACTCACTGGCCCAAATAAAAAGGTGGCCTTCCTAGAATTTCTATCAGGTAATTAACTTTTACAATGAGAAGCTCGAAAAATGCTTTTGTCTTTAAAATATAGTGTCTAAGTGGCGTTAACAAAAGATATTTGTTTCGCCATGAACTCATGCATGACTCAGTTTGGAGGAGACAGTAATTAAATATGCCATTTTTTTAACAAGTAGAGGCAAGTCCCGAAGTGCGGTGGCTTGCTTGAAGGACTCTGACAAAGGCTCCATGTTTTTTTCTGGTTGTCTTTATGCGTCATAATCAAAAATCAAAAATCTGGTACAGGTATAAATGAATATTGAATTTATTTAGAAAATCTTTACCGGTACAAATACGCAGGGAAAAATATTGTGAGTTATTTAAAGTCAGTCTGTCTGTCTGAGTGTTGGCAGTTGAATCTCTGCTGACTACCCTAAACGTAGACAGATTGAAGGTAAAGTAATTATTATGAGTTAAACCCTTGCAGTGTATCGGTATGTCATAAGTCCAAAACGTTGTTGTATTTGAAACATGTAGCGAGCAGAAGGAGTTATTAGGAGTTTATTAATATGCATGGGCCTTAAATAGGGTTGACAGGCGTACTGCACAAGTAACTTCTTTCCATCAAAATATATCTAATTATGTCTAGTTATACAGTCAAAGCTGTGTGCTCGTTGAAAAAAATTGCGTCCAACAGTTGGCCGCAAAATGCACGCACACTAGAATAACACAATGACGTGGCGCGAGTGTAAGACGTAGCTGTCATGCACACCAGCATAACAAAGTTGGCCTGTTTGTTTTAGTTCTTTTGTAGCGCGACTCTATCTAGACATATTAATCAAAGCTGTATATATTATAAATTAAAGTCGCTTTTCGTGTATTTCTGTGTGACCGCGTTTGGAATTTTACGATATACAATATTTATTTCGAAATTAATTCTGTAGTAGGTATTTTAGAGGTATTGTAGACTCCTTCTGTCATGTGTACGGTGCAGGGGGGGTAACCATCACCTCTTATAGCAGTATTATATCCATGTAGCTCCATCTCTTTCTCACGCTGAAGTAATATTATAATATATTACTTCAGCGTGAGAAAGAGATGGAGCTATAAGTCCAGTATAGCTCCATCACTTTCCCACTGTGAAGTAATATTATAATAATACTGCTATAAGAGGTGATGGTTACCCCCCTGGATTCTGCACACGCATTTGTTTTATACAAGGTGTCGTTTTGCATCCTCGTTAAATTTCAGGAGGCTGCTATGAAAGACATATATAACCAAATAAAATTTGTATATACCTGCTCAATAATTAATACATACTTGTTTTTTTAGTTATTTAAATTTGACATTATTTTAGAATACACCACTTTCACAGAGCAGAATCACCCCGCTGCGTGTGCGGTAGTGTGTGTATAAAAGGGAAGTTACAGTGCGGTATCACACGGGCCGCGTTTTAACATGCGTGCGTGTCCCACACATGCCGATTTCCGAAAATTAGAAAAAAGAGACCTACTTATTTCATTATTGATTCGTGTCGAGAATCATTAGCATAGTTACCTTCTTGAATTTGACGTGGATGTAAAACGACACCTGTTATGTACGTGTTTATGTGGCTTTAAACCAATTTTTATTATTTTTTTGCAACAGCAAGTCCTTTCGACTACTGTACGTGGGTGCAAATTATTTAAGTTTCCTCAAAAATGATTGATTATCCACAGTAAGTACCTACTTTAATGACAGCTGTCAGCTCTAAAGCAAGGCTTACAACGGGGCCCATTCCTGCACATTCCGTCCTCAAACAAAGGCATCGTTGCATGAGATTCGTTGTTTTTTCCGCCTTGTTTGTGTGCGGCTTTAGATCGCGTTCTTTTTTTGAATACGTGCACCGATCCTTTATTTGGTCTTTCTATGATGACAGGGAAATAAGGAACTTATGATTTACAGTAGGACTGATTAGGATGCGTTCCATAGGATTACCTACCGACATTTAAAATATAAAAGCATGCGGCGCATTGATTTTATGCAACATATTGTTAATTGGTAGGTACTTACTTAGTTTTTAGGGCAGCACCAATAGTATACAATGGTGCCGATTCCCTTGTTCACAAACTAAACTAAGTTTAAGTTCAGTACATCCCTTTCTTTCTATTTCATTAAGAAAAGGACAAAATATCAATTTTAGCTTAGTCCTGTCAAATTAATCAGCGCTTGACGTAAATTGACGTAATTTTAGTAGGCAAGTTTTTAATCACGTCTAAACTTGTATGGAGTAATGACAGGCGGTGATTAATTTGACAGGACTAAACTAAAATTTATCTTCTGTCCTCTTCTTAATGAAATAGAAAGAAAAGGATGCACTGAACTTAAACTTAGTTTAGTTTGTGAACAAGGGAATCGGCACCAATGTCAGTATGTAACTGAAGTTAGCAACTAAGCAGTAATCTGGCGTCTTTGTTGTGAATGTTGTGTTTACCTGTAATTGGCATATTATATATTAGAATATTACTGTTTGATTAACAATTTGTATGTATATGTATGTGCTGTGGGTGACTCTTTAAGTAAATAAATAAATCAAATCAAATCAAATATTTTGGTTGTGGGCATAGGTTATACATGTCATACAGATGTTAGCTAAATTACAGATCCATTATGTTCTGCCTAGTAGGCATACAATAATAAATTATGTCAACATGCAGTAGGTATAACAAATTTGGTTATCACTTATTTATAAAGCAAATCTTACAAAAAGAATTAGTGACAGAAATAAATAAATACCTGCTTACTTTCAAAGTAACCAAAACGATAATATTATAGCTACTTAGACTTAGTAATTAAGTACTTACTGGTACCATTTTTAAGGTAATTAGCAAAAATGTACTTATAATAAGTAATAAGAAGTTTTTAATAATCTGGGTACCGAACTAATTATTGCTAACAAGTACTTCAGGCACCTACTTAGATAATTTACTTTTAACCAACCAATGTTTTCAGAAACAAAACCTAGTTTAAAAAGAACGTTAAACTAACAATTCACTTGGCTATTCTTTTATTGTCGTAGAAAGTTGCAGTTCTTTTTCTTTTATTATCTTTTTCTTCTGTAAATACAAAGAATGCGCGCCACGCGGCCGGCTACTCTAGCGCCGACCGACCGCAAAAAGTGGCGCCTGTGAAGTGCAATTATTTTCAGCTTTATTTACATATTTCTGTATACGAATATGCATCTTAATCCAAGGGTATATGGTTTAAAACGTTTCGATTTCAAATAACAGTACTAATGCACGCTTTCTTCTACATGAGACAATAAGTGTTGCTATAATTGTTTTATCGACTATCGATGCGTCATAGTATTACTTATTTCTACATGACAGTCATTTTGTACTACGAAAGCACTGTCTGAGAATAAAGTAAAACAGAAAATTTATATTTTTTTTTAAATTTGGCTATATTTTAAATTTTACAAAGACAAGTTTATTGTGGACCCTGTCGAGCACAGCAAAGTAGGAGGGAGGAAGAGGGCTTTAATTTGATGATTTAGTTGGTATACCAAATTATTTTTTTTACATTTAGAAATGTATTGATATTATATTAGCATTTAGGTAACATACGAGCGAATTCAAATAAAAACGCTGTCAGAGATCTCAAATTAAGTTTTCAAACAAAGTGTTAATCAAACAATATTCTTTTAATATATTTTTATAACTGCAGAAAATACAGCAAAATAAATTAAAATGAAATTATACCATACCTGAAAATTCAATTCGTGTCGATAGTCTAATAATTTTGTTGACATCCCTACTCTCTGGCAAACCGATCTGCTTGCTCGCTCATCGCATCGTTCCTTTCATTCATTCAGTCGAGCTTTGGTCGCCATTGTGAGTGGGCTGCGCTCGTGCGTTATTGACATTCGTCAACGCGTGTTCAATATTTTTCATAAAATTCACGTGCGTTATACAATAATAAAGTATAGTGCCACAAACAAACGTTAAAGTGATAATACCGAAGTGTAAATAACAGTTACTGTGATAAATATAACAATAGTAATCTTAGTGATATTTTTAGTAGTAGTCCAGATATTTTGGTGATGAATGACTTGAGATGAGTGCCTTAGGAATGGTTTAGCCTGTTTATCATAGTCGTTATGGTGACTGTATAGTGTTTATTAGTAACAATAAGAATTAATTGAGACGGCGATGGCGGTGATCAATGTTTGCGTGTGTTTTCTGTTGGTTTTGTATCAGTTGTCAGCAGCATCTAGCGAGGCCTCATCGGAATCCACAGACCTCGGATTGTCAGGTAAAAACATGAAATTATTCTCAAACTAGGTTCAATTCTATTGTTATAAACATTGCTAGATATGAATAAGTCTATGATATAAGGTACTCTCGCTTTTGTTTTGTAAATAAAGCGACTTTTGATAAGTTAGCGTGTAAGTATATTCGGTGCTTCATCAATTTTATTCTTCTAATAAAAACTTTGAAACTCCTATACGTATAGGATACCTACTATTCAATGGTAGCTATGAAAATCCCTTAACGACGCACCTACCTACAAATTAGTCTTAAGGCGCTGACAACACCCAATTGACCAAAATAGGCTTCTCTTAAGTAACAAATTTGCAAAATCTGTATAGCTTGTGGTAGCGGAAAAAATATATGTTAATTTTGAACATATTTCCAAGGACTTGGTTGTTACCGAAACACGTTTTGAAAAAATAATCTCGATACAAACTAACGTTAAACTAACCTCTTAGGTACCTTGAGTTCTTATCCAAAATATCTGCATTAAATATCAACATACGTTACGTATTTAATTAATAACAAGAACGTCTTATTTGAATACAGAACTTGGTTGTTTTTATTTTCGATTACTCTACTCAATTTTGAGTAAATAGAGAATTGCTTCATATTTTGCAATAAATTACAAGCATTGTGTCATCGCGCTTCTCTTTCTTTTCTATGCAATCTGACAATGACCGCGGTTTAGGTGTTGTCAGCGTCTTAATAAAACAATCGCTTTATAAATCTAATAATTAACGTAAGATTTTTAATTCAAAATCACGATCGCGCGGTTCAAGCCTTATCTTGTGAGTTGACGAATAAGTGTTACATCAACAGTTTTAACGCTAAATTACTTTTATTATTTATTGAGCGTTTAAATAGATTTATTATGTAATTAACTAATGAGCGGACTTCGGTACTTGTAAGTTATTGTAAGTTGTATTAATGTAAGTAAATACTTACCCACTAGGTAGATACCTAGTGTTCTAATTTGTTTACGTTAGCGGTCGGTAATTATTAGCTACCTACCTACTTCAAATGAGTGCCTAATTCGCATTCACTTAACTAATTAACTGCTTCAGTTAGTAGGCAGTAATAGTTATCATACCAAGCCAGTTGTATGCCCTGCCGGGGTCGCGGGAAGGTACTTATGGGTCACCGAGGCCCCCGCAACACAGGCAACGGAAGAAATACGGGTGGGTTTTAGTCAGTAAGAGTTTGACATACCCTCCCGCTCCGCCCAGAGCGGGAGAAGTTATTTGATGATTCCCCGTCCACAAAAAAAAAGCCAGTTGTATGGCTGAGTATGTATTTGTGCAAAGTCTAGAAACAGAATATAACTTTTCACGAAAACATGTACATAGATTCATTCCGTTTATTAAAAACATTCCGTGACTTTAATACGATCACGAATCCTTCGCAAAGTTCATTCAATTCTTTCCTCATCACTCTATAGCTACTTGACAGCTTTTTAATTGTCTCTGTCTCACCTGAGAAAGGATCGTTTACTTCATAATGCAACCGTAGACACTAAAGACATTAATTCGAGTGGCTTCTAAATTCAAAACAATGGCTGAACAATACGCATTGTTTCATTCGTTCATTTGGCCCGGTAAAGTCGTGTTGTTAAGCGGAGAAGGTAATTTAGAAGCTTTTCTTTGCTTCCTAGGTATGGGTATCGGTAATACACCTAGTTAGAAGGAAGACAGTTTTGGCCTTTAGTCATTCAATATAAACCTGTAGGTACTTGTGTTAACAGTCGACCAGCTACCTTTTTTCGATGTTACCGAATGACACAGGGCCGGATTTATAGGTGTGGAGGCCCTGCAGCCCTGGGGTAACCAAGAAGTGCAGGTTTTTTTTGTGATGATTGTGAACTCTTTTGTCTTTGATGGACTCAAAGAATGTATTTTTTTTTCTTATCTAAAATAATCTAATTGTGGAGGCCCCTTCTTCGTGGAGGCCCGGGGCCAGTGCCCCTGTTGCCCTGCCCTAAATCCGACCCTGGAATGACATGAAATTAGTTTTATTTTACATGAAATGGCTGTTGTATACAGTACGGTCAGGAACTCTTTGTCTTGAAGATCCAACTAGACCTCAAGATTACAAAAGAAAGAACTTCCACTTTTTGTCCTGCCTCCATAAAGACTGAGATACCTACTGATAGTGGGACAGGTAAGGTAGAAAGTAAATCATACTCCAACTTCGACCATCTACCAGCTGTAGGTTAGTACGAGAAAGGAAAATAGAAACTTATCATCATCATAGAACCGATTCTCAAGTTCCGTTATCAAATCTATCTTAGTGTACTCGATACAGTATCGATAATCGTTTCGTTGCTATGGCGATAAGTGTGTGTGAGGCGTGACACGCCGGCGCCGGCGCTGCCGCTGTCATATCGCTTGGAACTGTCTCATGTGTGTTATACTTACCTAGTTATATATTGTACCCGTAATATCTACGATGTCTAAAGACGCATTGTCGTTGAGGCAGGATCCTGTTCACGATACCTAGACTGCAAAGCGCGTTGACCTTGTTCGTCAAAGATGCAAGAAACACCAGCCTCTCACCGTAGAAATCCTTCTACAATCTGTCATTTTGTCTTTCGTTTCTAACGATCTTTGTCTAGGTCCTTTTTCATGTAGAAGGATTTCTACGGTGGGATGTCAAAAAAGGAGAAACGAAATGTTTTGTATAGAAAGAGCCGTGTCTATTCTTCGAAGAAATAGAAAGCGTCATGCTAAGCCTGCAGCGGGATTAGCACGAGAACCGTAGAGAAGCGTTTTGTCGACGGAAGAGTACACAAAAATGACGTTTCGGTGTAGACAATTGAGTTTTATACCGATAATTGTAGACAAGCGATTTTTATGCTACATAAGAGTAGACATAGAAAGCGTCATGCTAAGTCTGCTGGATGAGGGGTCATGGATAAAGGCAGGAAATAACCAGGCTTACCCAGCAGTGGGTGATACCATCATCATTTTCATTCACCCACTGCTGGGTGAACTGATAATAAGTTGACCTGAAAAGGCAACAGAGTAAGCCTAGAAAGATAGTATCTAAAGAATATGAGGAGTCCTTTGCCCTTGGGGGTCCTTTGTGGGTGCAATTAATCTTATAAATAAAAAGGGTGTGTCCTACTAAGTACTCGTTGCACAATAAAGACAAATTACAGACAGATTCATTAAAAAAAATATGCGCTAATCTAATCTGAAAGCCTTTATTAACAAAACGCTGATGTCATTTTACGGTTGTATCTGCTAAGACCACTAGATTACTGATAAAGGTTGAGTGTATATTGAATATCAATCAATCCTTGACTTTTCCCAATACATAGTGTCTGTGCCGCGTATTGGCAAGCGTAGTATGGGAAGCACCTCAGCTAGACGGACTTGCACTCAACCACCTTGGTCGTCGGTCGTGGGATCCTCCGCCTTCCGCATCCAGTATGTACCCAGACTGGAAGCGGAAGGCGGAGGATCGGGTATTGTGGCGCAGCCTGGAAGAGCCCTTGTCCAGCAGTGGACTGCGGTAGGCTGAGTTAATTGATTGATCTGTGTCAAAAACTTAAAATAGTAGGTACCTAGGTTGTTGTGCAGTTGTTCCCTAACTTGTGGTTAAGCTGACTCTATGTGGCAGAGCTCGTCGGGGCAAGTAGTTACTTACTACCACCAAACTTACTCCAAACAGCGGGGCTGTGTTCCAGTTTGAAGAGCATGGGTGCAGGGTAGCCGGTGTGATTACAGGTGCCAATGCCGAGTGCCGACTGACGGTGTTCAGACACACATGACACAGTTCTGTTTTTCTCTAAGATACCAATGCACCTGTAATACTTCTGGTATTGTCCATAGGCGACGGTGGCCAGACTGAACCGCATGCTAGTTTGCCACCTAATAACGTCATCATCTGCCTAGATTTCACCCAAATTTGTTGGACTCTGCTTCCACTTTAACAGGATGTAGCTGAATACCAGTATTACATGTAGTACATGGAGCGACTGTCTATCTGATCTCCACGACCAACTAGGTCCTGGTCCCGGCTGTTATTACTTTGTAGATCTTTGACAGTTGTTACGGGTCGTCGGAAGCCCGTAAGTCTGACACAAGGTCTATTGTGCTACCCAGTCTTTTTTTTGAGGGTGGGAAATCATCAAATAACTTCTCCCGCTCTGGGCGGAGCGGGAGGGTGTGTCGGACTCTTACTGACTAAAACCCACCCGTATTTCATCCTGTTGCCTGTGTTGCGGGGGCCTCGGTGACCCATAAGTACCTTCCCGCGACCCCGGCAGGATGTTACCCAGTCTGACTGGGTAACACAACAGACCTTGGTGAGACTGGTTGTCGTACGACCCGTAACAACTGTCAAAGATCTACAAAGTAATAACAGCCGGGACCAGCGGCCTATCGTGCTTTCCGAGGCACGGAGGGGTTTTGGTATGTAAAGATGGTCGCCTATCAGTGGACCAACTGCAGCAAGCGTAACTGACTTGATCGATCGACCCGTGCGGCAATTATTAGGTACTTAGCCACAAGCCCCTCACTTAGCGACACACATAGGTAGTTAAGGGTCGTCTTCCAGTGAAAACGGATGCGCTAGATTATCGCATTTTCAACTTCGATATTGATATTGTCGTCGATTACGTATCACCTATGTACGCGGGATTGACAGCTGATGACGTCATTAAATCGATAAGATATCGATATATCGGATAAGGGGCAGACTTGGCGCCATCGGAATCGATTGATAATATAAAATATATAATAATTATAAACTAAAATCGCTTTTCGTGTCTGTCTGTGTGACCGCGTTCTTCTTCTAAACTAGACATCGGATTTTGATGCGAATTTCACCATAATTTAGAGAATTTATTCCGGAAGGTTTGTGTATAATACTAAAGGATTTTGTGATACTATCAAAGATTATTGTTGTGGTTTAGTTAACAGTTAAGGCGCTGACAAGACCCAATTGACCAAAATAGGCTACACTTAAGAAAAAAAATGCCAAATCTGTATAGTTTGTGGTAGCTGAAAAAATAAATGTTAATTTTGAACATATTTCCCAGAACATGGTTGTTACCAAAGCATGTTTTGAAAAAAATCTCGATACAAACTAACGTTAAACTTACCTTTACCTTGAGTTCTAATCCAAAATATATGTATTTAATATCAACATACGTTACGTATTTAATTAATAACAAGAACGTTTTATTTAAATGCAGAACTTGGTTGTTTTTAATTTTCGATTACTCAACTCAATTTTGGTAAATAGATAATTGCTTCATATTTTGCAATAAATTACAAGCGTTGTGTCATCGCGCTTCTCTTTATTTTCTAGGCAGTCCGACAGTGACCGCGCTTTAGATGTTGACAGCCTCTTATGACGCTGACAACACCTAAACCGCGGTCACTGTCAGATTGAAGCGCGATGACAACGCTGGTAATGTATTGCAAAATATGAAGCAATTATCTATTTACAAAAAAAAAACTATTGATTGGATAAAAAAAAAACTAAAACACTATTATGCTAAATGTTGCTTGTAGAATAATCTGACAAAAAATCAGAATGATTGCATGTAGGTATTTTTAATCGTTAAAAGAATTTTTAGAGGTATCTTCGTGTTTTTTTCCATCGTAACAAATTAGTTATATTATGTTTTCAACACACTATCTACCTAGCAGTCATGCACTTTATCTAGACAAAAATAAACTTTACAATCAAGGAATTTAGATTGTTTCACTATTGTAATCTCTATGCACTTTCTCGTGTTTATTATGTATTTATAAACTACATAGGTACCTTATACATATTATAATGTTTGTAGATCGAGTAAAAACATCCAGCATTCAGGTCTACAGAGCTATAAAAATTGAAAACCATAATGATGATTCGCTTCCTCGATACAATGGTATATTTGTAGCAGAAGCTTACACAGCAGCAACAACACAATAATTTAGTTCCAATGTAAGAATGGATTCGTACGACTGATGTCAACGTCAAGGCATACAATCATTGCATTAAAACAGGCATAACTTGCAACTTTGTGACGTAACTGATGATTACACGCTTCTCAATAGAAGCGTGTAATCATCAATGAACGACTTCTATAACAATTTATAGAAGTCGTTCATTACAGTGAAAGCGATGCTTCTACCGTAAAATTGTCATGAAATAGATCGTAATAAGCAGTTTTAATGTGAATTATTAGATTATTAGAAAAATGTAGTATCTTCTCTTCCGGAATTGGACGCAATATTGAAATGTAAACTGTAGATTAATCAATCAATCAATCTGTCTAGCCTTTTCCCAACTATGTTCTTGTCGGTTTCCAGAAACTAGATTAATATTATAAGCTATGCTTATCAAGGTTAATTTGTAGTGTTATAATAATTACCTAAATTACAATGCTGCTCTAATAATTACGTTTCAAGGACTTAAGAAGGTACCTACATAAAGCAACCAATAGCACAAACAAGTGCGAGAGAAAACCAATATGGCGCCGAACGAATGTTTTGCTGAGTTTGCATTCATTCATCTTCAATTCTTCATTCAAAATTTAAAATTCAATGCTTTTTTGTGAACAACGCAGCAAGTGATGATCAGGCCGAAGGTGGATGCGAGCTTCATCCGGAATCCTCAAACTAACTGCTGAAATACAACAATGCTATTAACATTGATGTTATGGCGACAGACTTGACAATTATAATAGTGTTTGAATTATGAATGCTCCCATAAACTAAATCAGATATTTTAGATTTGGTGAATTTTCGATAATTATTTCCACACGTCTAAAAAGAATCCTCACATCATTAATTGACCATTTAGTTCAATGGCTAGCTGAAGAAAAAATATTGTATGCGTGTACCGTTCAATGAAAGTAGAAAGGAAGTTTCTGCGTTTTACGTTCCATTGTGGTCTTGCAATAAGCGTTGCGACGTTAATAGCTTTTAACGCTATTTTAAACTGGCTTTAAACGTCAACCATTATTGTGAAAATTAAAAAAAAAAACCTTTTGAGAAAAGAAAGCTTCATAAGACTGAATTTTCTTCCATTACTTACTTATGTTTTCTACAATATCGCTGGAAATAAGTCATTAACTAAGTTAGCCTTAAAACCTCACAAACAAGTTGCCACTTATTCAAAGGTTAAAGTTTCATCAAGTTGGTTGCCATCTCAGAACTTCAGAAAACTGCAATAAAATTCTTCCTGGCAAAATTCTCATAAAATGGGTGGTATAAGTTTAACATTTTACAAAGGTGGCGAGGACTAATTACTCACTTACGTAATTAATAAATGCATTACACGTCCCAGCATTTAAAAAATGTCGCTATCGGCTAGAAAGGCAATGTCGCGTTGGTAATTAAGGCCAATAGACACAACAAAATGCCGCACGACAACGCATGGTTGACGCAAAGCAAGAGAATGCCGAAGACCCACCCTGAAATCCCGAGATTTCCATATAATCCACAACTTTACACACTACGCCGAACGCTGACGTTCTGAATTGAGTTTCCCATACATTTATTGAACGTGAAAGAAGAAAAAAAGACAAAATTTTAACCAGTAGTCTCGATCCGGTCATCCAGCCAGTATCTATGGTTTTAGGCTCCTAGTCGTATAATATCACAAAAACCCAAATATTCTTGGAGAACCAGATCTCTGGGTCTTGCTTACTAGAACGTTTCTTCATTTTGTCTTGTATCCTGTGAATTCCTGTGTGTCCATGGATTTCTTTCCTCGCTACCTTTGTGTATTGTATGGGATTTTTATGTCAACTGTCACTGTCAAGTTATGGCGGGCTGTCACAGCAGTAGGATTGTCATGGTTATCTTGAATAAACCGCGTTACTAGCTAAAATTTTGTTTCACTTAAATACCTCACTTTGTAAGGAACTTCTGTGCCCTATCTAGTCCTCGGCCCCTAGGGCTACTCATTAGTAATTCACGGGTGGATTCCCATGACGTCATCGGCGCCCGTCTCCCGGCGCGTCGCCACATGCCCGACTTTTTGTAAAGCACGGATTTGGGACTCAAGTGGTTTGCTTCGGGTAAACTAAAACCAAAGATGTTTCGACGAGTTTGTTGGGGTTTCGGATCGAAGTAAATGGCTTCCATGTCATCTGAGATGTACCACTGAGAAAATTAAAAGAATTTGTTTCATTTCTGGTCTCATTTAATCCGTCGACTCTATGGCATTTTTGGGAGACCTAAAGCATACCAAAAGTTAATTCGAGAGTCCGCGACTTGCACTTACAATAAAAGTATAAATAACTACGATTTCTAATCGTACAGCGCTTGTTCCTTCATAAGAGTGCCTTGATAATGCTTACATGTCTATATGCACGTAGACCGTATAATAAATACATAGAGGGAACACCATTGCCGATTTCATTAGCGGATCCTTCCTTTTAGGACTGCCGTTACGAAAATGGTCCCCGCCATTCGCATTTACCGTCCCGACATTACTTTTAAATAGGATTACGTGCAACTAAGGAGAATACATTTCAAAATCTCAAAAAAACCGTTTTGTTTGTTTTCAGGTACCTAAGCAATTTCCAAACGCATCATACGGTGAGATGACGTCATGACCCCCGAAAATCCGGTCGCATGTTAAAGTACAATTAACTAGCCATTGCTCATAGCAGACGAAGGGTAAATGAGACCGGTTAAGCGTTGTCTGGCGCCAAAATACTAGACGTGGTGATCACTTGATAAACGAACCACATCCGATTCTGAACCTTACTTGGTACAGCGAAGGTAGTATTCAGTTCTGAAGGGGACACAGAGGGCCTATTGAGCCCTTGGGATGTCATAAGTAAAGCTTTTTATTGCTGTCTTTATGTAACATTCATCAATAGGGAGCGTAGACAGATGGTATTAAATGCACCTGCGTATTTAAATTGTGCAGGGTTCAACATTTATTTGCATATTTGCTATAGATAAGTTGCGAGTAAAGATGTTCCAGATAAACGGGTTGCTGGGGGACATAAACGTGATGTGATGAGTCACTTTTCAGTTTCAAAGAATGAGGCATTCACATTTTTGCACTAGGATTACGTGGCATAGACGATGATCCAGAATGATGAATAAATTACTTAAAAATAAAATTGGAGGACAGAAATGATTGTCCTTGAATTGAATTAAATCTCAAAGTCAAAGATGCGCATAAGTTGCGCTTTAAAAACTCATAGACATGCTATGTGTCTAATATACAACTGAATTTAAAGCAACTGTTGAGAAGACATGCATAAAAGACAACTCTTGAGAGAGGCCATTGTCCAAGGATAGCATCCAAAGAGATAACTTACCTCATTCACACCATAATCAAAAATCAATACAAAATCAAGGCGAAAGAAATCCGAAATTCTCCACTCAGTCATGGCTTGTTCTCTCCGCTCTGAGCCTATGAATGGACAAAAAACTTTAGCGTAACTAAATGTAACAATCCAAAACCAATCGGCAGACATTTGCAACGCTCGTTAATTGTGTAATCAAGCTGTTGTATTTGGATTTCTTATGGTAAAATTGCGAACTATTTATTGCAAAACGTGATTTATGAATTCATGACGAATTTGTTCTTCGGAAGTTATTTGGTTCTTCTCCAAAATGGTGAAGTCTCGTCTATATATAGGCTTCCCAAAAAACCTCTTTTTGATCTGAAAGAGCCAATACTTACTCTACGACTTTGACGGTATAAATCTCAGACAGACTCGCTTAATCTCTATTCCGCCAAGAGAATACGAGTAATCCTTTTGGCCTTTCGGTTCGCCTTAGTCAAGTAAATATGTACTTAATTTATTACTGTTAAATGCACACAAAAGCTAATTCTGTTTATTAGGTCTTTAATACATGTTCAAACAATGGCGCTAGCGAGCGATGTTGGCTATACGAAATAGATGCGTGTGTTTGACTGTATGCGTCATACGACAAGCTAACAAAGAATTGTTACTCGAAATTTAACGGGGCCAAGAGTCTTCCGCGAATTACTGCATCAGAATACTTAAAGATTTTTCTCATGAAATCATCTTGAACAAGTGAATCTTCACTCTATATTTAGTTTTGGCAAAGGACACTGAGGCGGAACAAAACGTCACTTAATCATTATGGTCATTCCATCAGCCCCTTGATATTCATTTCAAAATGGGCCGCCTTCTGTAATTTTGCTTTAAAATGTGATGTAAATTTATTTATGACTGAATACAATAGCAGTCACACAGGTGTAAGCGAGTTTTGTTAGCCAATAATGTGACCAGTAGCCGACAAATTAAACAGGTAAACTGATACGGGTTGAAATACAACAGGGCTAGTAGTGCATAACGAACGACAGTTGCAGCTGACTTCCGCTACATGCCGGAAGTATGGCGCCAGCGGCGCCTGCGCCGACAATCCGCGGTTTTCAGCCATTCAAACACCAACCGCGACGTGGCCCGGACGTCATGCGTTGTTGCCCTCACAAAAATGAACTCCATAATTAAAATAAATGTTATTAATGTTTGTTTTATGATCTCTGCTTTCGTGATTTGTAA
The DNA here is from genome assembly GCA_905333075.3 of Atethmia centrago. Classification (NCBI taxonomy): domain Eukaryota; kingdom Metazoa; phylum Arthropoda; class Insecta; order Lepidoptera; family Noctuidae; genus Atethmia; species Atethmia centrago. Next base: position 24,155,082 of record HG995376.1, read on the forward strand.
TTAGATGCTGGTTTTTCTGAGAATTACCTAACACTCCACATAAAAGTAAATTGACATTCGAGTATAGGCGCAATGGAAACATTAAGTCGACGGCTGTCAGGGCCGTGCAAATAGAGCATTAATCCAGCATGTCACGGTTTTGTTGCAATGCACTTGCTAAGCAGGCCATATGTATGCGTGTGGTGACTTTGCCACTCGCCGACGAAGGTGATTGTATAACACACTTCGACCAAAGCCTTAGCTATAAAACTATTTACTCGTAAACACAAGTCTATTAAAAGAAGAAGTATTGCATGACGCACCTTTCAGAAATTCGTTTCGATGTTCACCAGAGTGTATTGCTTTCTCTGACGTCAAATTTCACATCGCAGCTGCAACTTTATGTTCTACTCAATTCAAGTTTATAAGCAAACATTTTGGCGTTATTTGCTTTTGTTGTTTACTAACATTAAACAATGTTATGTGCAGTTACTTTGTCGAATCACCATGCAACAGCACCCTTTAGACGTGCTTTCCGAAGTAATGTTTCTAGAAATTTTCTTTTGCGCATATAATTACTCCGAACTCGGTTTCAAATATTGCTTCGATACTGCCATAGGTACCCGTCAAGCATCACAAGTGTGATTGAATGTATGGTTATGTAAATACATAGGATACAAATACGTTATCCATCACAGGACTACCACATATGGGCGTCTAGACGTGGACGACTGTCTAGACATTATAGTACCTAGATTTAAAACTGACAGACGCTCTAGTATGCATCGATTTTATCTATAAGGCTTCTACATACTGGCGCGACTTGTCGCGCGACGCGTCGCGTGGCGATTCTGGCGCGACATCGCCACGCCATACCTTTCACACTAGCGCGACAGGCAGCTGGCGTCGCGGCGTTGTCGCGTCGCGGCCGCTACAGTCGCGTAGCGGGCGCGACGCGACAACGCCGCGACAAGACAAGATAGTATAAATAGCGGTCCAATCCAAACTGGCCTCAGTAGCAGGCGTTCTTCGTCAGTGGATGAAGGCAGGTCTGTGCGTGTTTGCCGAGTGAGGTTAGGTTCGATTTCCCGGTCGGTCGACATAACCCAACCTAACTTATGTACCTAGACTTGACCACACGAGCGCGAACGGCGAAACTGACGAATTCGGACGCGCTAAGTGACTTAGGTAGATGTAATGGTGGTGTGTGTGTAATTAAGTTTTAATTTAAGCGACTTTGTTCTATACTATGCATAATGAATGAAATAGATTAATTTACCTACCTATGTGTGTGTTCAAGTGTTGTGTGCCTATCTTATTATTTTTGTGATCTAATATTGGAAATATATTTTTATGTTAAACATTACATCCGTTAGTTTTATTCATTCTAATATATATTTACTACTTTTTGTATTAGATTCCAGTGGGTCTCATTGACTATTGCGTTTTCAAATTTGACATAAGCAAGTTTTACCAATTAAACTATTTCAGTGTATGCTGAGAAGCATTCTAAACCCTCTTGCAAAAGTTGAGTTTACTCGGTTTTATTCCAAAGTAAATTAAATCATAAGCAAAATTGTAAGTCTTCGCAATGTGAGTCTTATCCCATTGTGATAAGGTATAAATTAGGATGTATGACGAAATTAACTAATAAATGAATAATTTCTCAATTTCAATATATAAGTCCTCGCAAAAGTTAATTATCCTAAATTATACCTTATAAAAATAACATAGAGTTACATTGCAATGACTTACTCATGGTTTTTGGCGGCGCGCGGCATATTCAAAGGAGCAGGTACCTTTTTGAATCTGGCGCAAGCCAGCTGCTCTACTGCGCCGCGCGTCGCACTTGCCACGGCTATAGTACTTACCTAGTATTATTCGCGGATTTTGACTCAAAACACGAATGTCTTATAATTTTATTTCATTTTTAACCGACTTCAAAAAAGGAGGAGGTTTCTCAATTCGACCGTATATATATATTTTTATGTGTGTTTGTACGGATAGCCTATACAATGCGAGATCAGCTTATACTGGAAGGTTATAGCATGATGTGTAGCCAGCCGTGCGCACTATTTTACCTACTGCTAAAAAATAGTAGTCAAGTGCGAGCCAACTTTGCGCTGAGGGTTCCGCCCATTGGTTTAGTAGTAAGTTTGTGTTTTATAGTTTTCGCCGTGTATGTAGGTATGTAATGTGACAGTCGTTTGCGTATGTAATTATGTTTTAGTAGGACTATGCAAGTACCTACATATACATAAATACCTATAATTATGTTAGAAATTTTGCAAACCGATTCTAAACCACTGCATAAATTCAACTGCTACAAAAAACTAGTCAAGTGCGAGTCACCATTGCGCTGAGGGTTCTGTAGGTACTTTGGCTTGGTAGTAAGTTTACACTGCCATTTTACAATCGTGTAATATAGTTTTCGCCTTGTATTACTACTTTCTTACTTATTATGCAACTACATACCTTTATAAAAATGAATCGCCGAAAGGTATGCACACGCATAACTTCCGAAGGACTGAACCAAATTGGATAGTTATTTTTTTGTCGTGTTAGTGATTCTCAGGACAAGGTTTGTATAAATATAAGATAGGTAGGGTAGGTAGGCAGATAGGTACGTACGTACATAGGTAGGTAGGTAGGTACGTAGGTAGATAGGTAGGATAGCAGGTTCACTGTCCACAGACCACATACGGTATGTAGAGAGACTTCCATATCAGTCCACAGACCGTATGTGGTATGTTCGCCCGTACAATTTCTAAGCCATCTGATACTGTGGACGTAAGGAGAAAGTCTCATATTTAATGCGGACTTGGCAGGACACATCATAAGGATTATAAAAAGTGCTGGGACATAGGGAAAAAGTCGATATTTTTTTTCTAAAGTAAAAAGTGTCAGCATAATTTTTTTTTTCGAGGTTTTATTGTTTCATTACATATAAATAAGCTAATCAATGGGTAAGTAGATAACAAAATACGGGAAATGAATAGAAAATTTATTATATAGGACAAAAATTATACATGGACTTGAGACTCACGAGGTGATTTTTCCCGTCCTGGAAGCGCTACGAGTCCACAGACTATATGTGGTCTGTGTTAAAAAAACTATTTCAGTAGAGTATAAAAATTTTGTAACACATATATGCATACATTTTAATCACAAATAAACTGACTTTAAATAAAAACATAACTGGACTTATGGACTATTCCCTCTCTGGAGCCTGGACAGTGAACCTGATAGGGTAGGGTAGGTAGATAGGTAGCTAGGGTAGGGTAGGTAGGTAGGTAGGTATGTATGGTATATACCATAAGTTTTTGGAAAGTAATTAAACATCGTCAAAATTATACAACATTTATTTTAATTCACCTAAATCTCTAATTAGCATATTATTTCGAACATGTCTGGGATCGCATAGCTCAGGCAACATGCATGTTATATAAAAATGTTCTAATTTTGGTTCCATTTCTTCCCAATAATGGTCATGTCTCTCTATAATTTCAACTTTGATGTCTTTGTCGCATCCAGACCATACTCCGAAAATACATTTTTGCCTACCGGTGATATGTAATTGTCCCTGCACCTGTATAAACTAAGGATATTTTTTATTTATGACAAGTCCGTTTTTAGTTTTCTTCCAAAACTTCACTTTTTTCTTATCTATAGCTTCGTCCAAAGAGGTTTTAAATGTTGTAATTGGACACTTGATTTCAATCATTGTGTCTTCTCCCACTATTCCGTCTGGAGTTGCACCTAGAAAAGGCAACTTCTTATCTATGAAAAGACCACAAGGCCTTTTCTCCTGTTTTTTCTGATACAAAGTGAACATTGCTCAATTTATATCCGAATGCCTTATTATGATTGCATATTTCTTGAAATCTTCTATAAAATATTCAGTGTCAATTATTCTTCGTCCTTCTATACAAAAACAGCTTTTCCCTTCTACAGGATTATTAAAACTCACTTCGTACCTGAAATGACCAGAATAAAAATATTTGATGAATTCTTGTAAAACTGCATACATACTTCATACAACCTTCTTATATAGAAATCTAGCAATTACCAATTACTATCATCATCTGATGTTTCGTACTGCGGAGGGTTGTGTGAATATCTGAAAAAAGGTAGTTTTGGTATATGAAGTAAGAAATTATAATCCTAACTTCCTAACTAATATTATAAATGCGAAAGTGAGTTTCTTTGTTTGTTACGCTTTCACGCTAAAACGGCTGAACGGATTTGGATGAAATTTGCACAGGGGTAGACCTTGACCTGGAAAAGGACATACGCTACTTTTCATCCTGGATCGCAGACGAAGTCGCTGGCAACAGTAGTAGTAAACTAATTACTAATAAAATCAATAGTATTATTAATAAAAACAAGCATAACTTTGACAACATGAATAAATAATACGGAACCCTAAAAAGTCTAACATTATGAAGTTTTATCGTGAACTCGCCAATTTCGTGATAGTACCGTTACGCATTAGTATAAAGCGGTAGTGCCATGGGGGAACAGCTAATTTCGTGATGATCAAACACGTATGATACTTACAAATGTTGTATTTTAATTATGAAGATTTAATTTGTCCGAATTTATTTCTACATCTTTTGAATGTATTTGGGTCCTGTAACAATCACACGTGGCAAGTTAATAATACCTACCTAGACCTTACATATTTTTATTTATCATTTGGATATGGAACCCTAAAAATATATAAAAAAGACGAAATCGTCCATAAACGCAGACTTGCCGCATGAATAACAATAAATAACTTACCTACGTTTATTATGGAAATACAAATTTGGTGCAGGTACGCGTGGCTACATATCAAGCTATGTGAGATCAGCTTATACTGAAAAATATAGCTTGATAATTATGTAGCCGTGTGTAAATAACAGATCAGATTACATGTTTAGGTAGGTAGAAGATACTCACGAATTTACCGGAATATTCTCTTTATCACCATCGTCTTCTGGGGGGTAATCATCACCTCTTATAGCAGTATTATTATAATATAATGTTACTTCACAGTGTGAAAGTGATGGAGCTATACAGGACTTATAGCTCCATCCTTTTCTCACGCTGAAGTAATATTGAAATAATACTGCTTTATGAGGTGATGGTTACCCCCCAGTACTGTGTAATCGACGTCTTCTGGAAGACACATTATAATGATTTAGCTAAACTAGGTACCAAGGTACGTCAGTGGGTTCATAACTTTTATGTCACCTACATAAAAATTATGAGCCTATATAAGTAGCACTACAGTCGGATAAGTAAATTACAGTTTTGTATCTTGTAGTTATATGTACAGGTAGGTACTTACCGAACATACCTAACTACTTATATTTTTTTATTACTTACTTTCTAAACGCTTGGCTGCTACACTACGATTCACGGGTTCGATTCCCGCACGGAACAAATATTTTTATGACCTACAGATAGTTGTGCTGGGTCTGGCCGTTTGTGAATGTGAAGATGTGTGTTTGTAATCGCATCGTCTCCGATTCAGGAGTGGGTAAACATTATTAAAAAAAAAAACAATTACGTACTACATAGATAAGTACCTATTTTTTGTATATTGTAAAAACAAACCTTTAGGTAACTTTTATCTTTTATAAAAGTTACCTGGATTTCTCTTGAATCGTGGACGGTGCGTTTACAAACGCAAATCTTCATAAATGAAGATTTGTGTTTGTAAACGCACCGCAAGATTTGTTGGGTTATGTCGACCGACCGGGAAATCGAACCTAACCTCACTCGGCAAACATGCACAGACCTGCCTTCATCCACTGACGAAGAACGCCTACTACTGAGGCCAGCTTGGATTGCACCGGTATTTATACTATCTTGTCTTGTCGCGGCGTTGTCGCGTCGCGCCCGCTACGCGACTGTAGCGGCCGCGACGCGACAACGCCGCGACAAACGCGTAGCTAGCGCGACGCCATAAAATAGGTATAATTTCTGTGTCGCGGCGCGACAGGTCGCCCCTGTGTGTAGTGGCGCGCGCGTTTTCATAGAGATTGTTCTACGGATATAATGTCGCAGAATCGCGTCGCGCGACAAGTCGCGCCAGTGTGTAGAAGCCTATAAACTGATATAATTGGTATTAGAAGAATGATTTAGCGTTCCCAAAAGATTGTTCAATTTTCAATTTGACAAGTATCTGTGGAAAAATTCAAAATGTCTTCTGAATTTTTGACAAAAGATACAGGCAGTTAGTTAAAATGATTTTCAAAAGAAAATACAATTTAATGTACAGCTAAATCAAGTACTTTGTTATCAGACATCTCAAATATTTTATACCGTTGTCTGTTATGTGCTCAGCTAAGCTTGATCGATGCGCCGTCAGCTAGCAATGCAAAGTAGTTAGCAAGTCAGCAAGCAACATGGCCTTCCTTGACAGGTGATTTATTGCGCCGGCGCAACTTGGTGGTCCCTCATTATTGAATATCAATTAGGTATTAAAATAAACCTTGTCTAACACAGGAGTGATTAGAAACCGGTACTGAGTACAAGTACTTGAGTTATTGAGACTTGCGTGTTGAGTTTTGAATTCGTTGAAATATTTTTGTTAATGTTTTGTTGCTCTTCAAAAGATCTTCTTTTAGTAGAACAAAGCCCACAGTAAAAACATTTGCGGAAAATCGTTACATGCTGTTATGATCTTGGAATTATAGGATGGGATTATATGATCTTGGGTAGTAAAAAATATTGTTCTAAGCTTCCCTAGAAATAAACGACGGGTCTTATCCCAACTTTATCATCGTGCTCGTAAGGGATATGTGCGTTTTGGCAGCTGTCTTTTGTTTAAAGCTGGGTCCAGACGCAGTCCTGTGTAATGTGCAATGTAATGTATCAGGATAAATAAAAAACCAAGACATAGCGCTGTCAACAGTGACGTGAGGCCGGTTTCGTAAATATATATATGCACTTACTACGGCGTAGTTTGGTTGAAGTGGGTTGTAAATGTGTGCGTGTGAGCATGTATGCACAGAGCGAGGTGTAGTTTTGGCGTGGATTCACTGTATTGTTCGTACCGCTATGTCTTGGTTTTTTATTTGGTCTGGCGCTTGGGCTGGCGCTCGCTGATCCATTGGTGGTCGGTTTTCAACGCCGTCCACACTATTCGCATTACATTACACATTATACACGTCTGGACCCGGCTTAATGATTTTCTACATAGCTTCATACCGAAGTCTTGTTTTGGACCGTTTCAAAATGGAATCCCATAGTTACTCAATGGCAAATTATTCGCACACCAACCGAAATTGAGACTGATGATCAGTCTCAATTTCGGTGAGTGTGCGAATATTTTCATGTTCTCAGCCTGTATGCGCTTGGCTCGTTCGCACGGAAGTATCACATTCTTCGAAATACTCCGTTATAAATATTTATTGCTCCCGTGGGTGGCCAGCCATTATTCAATGAAAGTGTATAGAGGTGTGGGGGAACTGGAGCAAATACAGCAAACTTTGTGTTTACATATCGTTTGTTTGGAAGATTCATGACTGTTTAACATGGTTATTGTGATACCAGGATTAGATTTCGGCCAGTTTTTGGGCAGGTTTTTCAATAGCGGTAGTATAGAATAAGAAAAAATTATATAAGAGGAAGTCTGAAAGTGACACCGGTGATTGAAAAGATGTGTATTAAAAATAAACATCGTAATTTGGGAGCAGTTAATAATCATTTACATAGTTATGCCGTTTATGAGGTACCAGGGAAGCCACATGTGCAGTAGGAATTATTTACAAACTTCCTTGTCTTCAACGTAGTCTTTAATCTTATAATATGCGTTTTAGTATGAATGTGGATGGCTATACGAGTTCCCCTAGTCCATCCATCGTTTCTTTGATTTTCCCCTAGACCAAAGAAGCGATGGATGTACTGTGTGAAAGATGATAAATGGCTGGGAGTGACTACCGAGATGACGACCAATAGAGATGTATGGAAGAAAAAGACATGTGCCGACCCCAATAAATTGGAATAAGGGTAGGAGAATGATGATGCTATCTCGGGCAGCAAAAAGGCTGTCCAAACCTATGAGGTATCCCTTCCCTCTAGTACTGTGAAAGTCACCAGGGATCTCCAGTCAGTAGACACAATTCTCTCTTCTCTGTCGTCACACTCCTGGCAGAGTGGTCGTGGTCGTCATGACAGGGGTGGTGGCAAGCTTCACAATTTGTCGCCATTCCTCTCGTACTATTGCTTGCCTCGTGCATTCGTGAAGTGGAACATTTAGTGCAGTTTTGACTTGGTCGGTCCAGCGCATTGGTGATCTACCTACCGCGCGCCAAAATTCTAGTTTTGGTCAATACTCCGAATCTCCTACCCCCGACTACGCGGATACTGTAAAATCTTTTACTTTGTTGAACTATACTTACTTTTGTTTATCTTGAAAGTGTACGTAAGCGTTGTCTTATCGTTAACAGATTCTGTTCGGATTCCGCGTAAAAGTTAGTAATACTTTGCGGACAAAGCAAAGATTTTCTGTGAAAAAAGTTATCTGAACTACTTTGCCAATATCTTCCAGGAAATTCAGTGCGAAATTATGTATTTTTAGATTTGGTCTCACCTGTAGATTGACGAACATCTTAACACGATTAAGATTATTGTAATAAGTACAACACAAGCAGTAACGGCTTGTCTGCCACAGACATTCAGTCATTCAGAACGCACGTATCTTCAATTAAGCGAGAACGTAAGCAGATGTCTATCTCAGCACCAAGACAACATTCAATTTCTAAATTCTCATATTTATGATGTTTCCATAATTATTTTACTCATTATACCTTGAAAGCCTTCAACATGTGTGGGTAGCCAATCAAATTGTGGTTTGTAGTTGTAGAATTAACACGTTTCTGACATGTCAAATTCACACCTACATCAATTATGTGTAAAAATACCAATAAACTGTCAATTCCCTTTGTGTCAATTATAATGAACCAATCGTTAATTGATAATAAGGTGCATTAATTAGATTGACACGATTTAGAAATTATGATTCGGTTTACGAACATGCGTTTGCGTCGACAATTTACACAGATGTCTTGCCTTTTAAAGGAGTTGTAGATTATGTGACCAGTTTTTAAAGGCCCCTTTACTACACACAGGATCAGCACTTCAGGGGTCTTCGTTATTAAGCTGGTTGTCGACAAACGGACTTATTTGGTAGATTGCAAATTGGACGAGTCTTTTTGAACAAATATTTGTCAGTATGTCTGGTTCAAAAAAGTTGCTGATATAACTTTTCCTGCTCGACTGACTTTATGTTCCTGTTTTTGTGAAAGTTCTTAGATCTAAGAGATTCGCTGTTGAATGCTGAAATACCGTAATACGAGGTTTTTTGGAAAGTTGCTGTCAAGCATACATTTGTAGTTGGGTTATTTTATTTTAATCTGAGACATAATAGGAAAAACAAGTCATAGTTATTTTAGTTGTAAAAAAATACGATTTGCCGATCTTACTTAAGTAACACGTTGATGTCGAATTTAATATTACCTACAGTATATTTTATTGCATTCCTACAATTAACATCTCCGTGTGTGGCAATTACTCGACTTGAAGTTGAAAACCTGTATAATATTTTATATTGGTAGACGACAGAGATCGCGTATTTACCAAAACTAGTTTGGTGTAATATTATTTGTCCAATGAGGCTAGTTGAAAGAGCCCATTGTGCGGACGATTTTCCCTTTTACAATTACGAGTACACCCACGCCTGTATGTTTGTCTGTCTGTAAATGCAGTAGCCAAGAGTACCTATGTAGGCGAGACGCCGGACGATATTTGCATAAATTATTTCGCGATTTGTATAATTGTCCATATATACCTCTTAATCGTCCTGCCGTACATATTAAGAAATAGCTCCGCAATCTATGCAATTTTGATAATAGTTTAAAAATATTTGTGTCAGTGGATATGCGCATTTTCAACTGCTAATCGGAAACGTTGAGTTGGTGTGTTTTAAAGCGATAAAATTTTCCTCCGTGTTTAATCGTGGTTCAAAATAGAACGTAAAATGATAACGAGCTAAGCATAATCCTGTAGTTAATTTAAATATTGCGTTAATAAAACGTGTTCAAACATTAAGCTCATTCCAAATAAGATTAACAATGGCGCTACCTAATTTCAAATCAAACAAGTCGCGTATTTGCAAACATTAGCTAAAGCAAACTTCATGTACTATGTCCTTATGTAAATATATGCGGCAGATGCCACTTAAACAAATAGACAACATTCCGTATACGTCTGAGAGTCACCTTATACCGAAACTACTATGGCATAGTGAATAGGTATAATACTGTGGCGCCGGCGCACGTCAATGACGCCCGGTATGCAAATACTACCAGTTTATTGATGTCAAAATTGCATTTAGTACAATTCCATACAAGTAACGGGACTTTCTCTCGAGAAAATCTTTAAGTAAACAACTTCAGAATTCTTATGGCTTTGGTTTCTTACGGCAGAATTCTTACGGCAGACTTTAACAGCGCCATAATAAACATAAATGCGGTATTATATATGCTAAACGTCATATGCTGCTGAGATAATAGCAATGATGAGATTGTTAAAATATTCCCGTTTTTTTTTGATTGAATAGAATGCAAATTAGTGCCAATAACTATTTAGATATCGATAATATTATAAAAAATATGCTGCTAATAATTACAGAGGTAGTAATTAACTGAAGTCATAAAAAAATTATTTGAGGAATTTCTATTAACTTTAAAAGATAATCGTAGCCCGATTAGACTACAGACGTTCTAAACGTCATCCCCAAAAAAAAATCCAGAGACAAGAACGTCGTTCAAATAGAAAGCGATGCAGTTTCAATTATAATAACAACAGCCTTATTTGATCCGATAGAAAAACAATAAAAGGGCCGAGTGGGAGCGGGCCCTTATAAATATTTTAATGCGCTGGCGCTGACGAAGCAGAAACTCCTTGTAACTATTGTTTCATAGCGTGTTGAATAAATAAATATGGGGCCAGTTTTGAGTTTTCAAGTTTAGTTTTTGTGTGGTCAAAGACTTTAGTGTCGTCCACTTTTTTTAACGTCACTCTTGGTTGACGTCCTGTTTTAAAATATGTAATAACTTCGAGTTCTTGCTGCATACTTGTTTAGCGTGTTTGGAAACGTACTTGCAAGAAAAAGACAGCGCTAGTTATAATGCAAATTTTCCAATATGTATCATTCTCACATTAATTTCCATCTGATTCTAAAGAACACTTGTTTATTTGGTCATCCTGAATTGTCTGACTAATCATTGCATGTGCCTAAAGAGGCCATTCGCAGTAAGAGGCTCTATACCTATGCAGAGGCCGTTCACATTAAGAGGCGGATCACACTGTAAAGAAAATTGATTCGACTCTGCCATTCAGATTTCCAGAGATAAGCGCGTTCAAACACAAACAAACTCTTCAGCTTTATTATATTAGTAGATATAGATGTAGGCAATGAATAGGTAGGTAAGCGAAAATCAATCAACCTTTTCAATACATGAATACACAAATCATAAAGTACGTTTAATTGGTAATTTAAATCATGTAGGTACACTTTACCTCGAATCGTACGAGAAAACCGATTTCAAAATCCAATAGAAAACAAATTAGGTAATATCTATATAAGCGCAATAGTCCCGGGTCAAATGCCAGTGACTACGCAGATTGCATCTTCAATACCCGGCAACAATATAGCCGCAAGAAGGTTTATGGCCTTCCATAATTACTGTAAGTATTACCGGTTATATTCCCCTTACAACTCTAATATAAACCCTCCTATCGCACGAGCACTACGACCACAATCATTAAAACTACAAACCAAAAACCCCAATGTTTCGTTTATTTAAACAATTGTATAATCGAAGTACACTATTCGAATTAAAAATACTGATGCTCTTGAATGTGAGCCAAAAACATCAAATGATTTCAGTTCCAAAACGAGATCAAGATTCAAGCCGTGACTACAGAGCGGTGGCATCTGGAAAATCAGAATCAAAAAGAATAACGGAAACGTGGAACACCACGACATATTAAGCATAAAGGATGTTATTCCCGGGACGAAAGCACTTGCACTCGTGAGTCACAGCGTTATCTCACTTTTATGGCCGCTACACACTGCTGTTGTTCAGATGCCAATGCTAAAACACCATTTATTGTTTCGTTTTATCAATTACGCAGCGGATGCGCGCGGCTATCGACAGAAATATCGATTACATGTGAATTCTGTTCACGATACACCTTACAACTTTGAGGACACATACGAATATTCTCAAGAAACCAACAACACTATTCAGAGAAAATGTTCAATTCTCAAATCACGATATGTTAATGCGTGTAGTATATGATTTTATTGTGTGATTTATTACCTATCATGAATTCGCCACGACACAGCAATAACATCGTTACTTTAATTCATAATGTTATCAACTCAAGAATAATTCGGCAATAATAAAAACGCTTGTATCCAGACGCGAGATTATGCGCACTTAATTGTACCGATAAACTTACTGGCCCATGTCAAGACCCTAATGGGATTCGGTGATAAAGAATCACTGGACACAGAAACTCAATTAAGAAAAGATGCTGTTATCAGAAACGGCAAAGGTGGGCGCGAGCAAAAAGGGCAATAAGGACTCAGACGCTCTTGTCTTAGCGTCTTATCGTATTCAGTCATTTGTCGGCGACATTCCGGGAATGGCGGCGACGGATGGCCTAATTGACTTAGTCGCCCACACTGTATCATACTGCCATTAACTCTGACGCCTCTAGGAGCCCCTTTTGTTCTCGACCAGTCCCAACAGGTACATTCTACCTGCGCATATTTGCCAAACAAGGGTGGCAATTTTTTCCAAAGCAATTTCTAAACATAAAATCTACCTGAAGCTTTTTGCCTTTCTCAAGTGGCCTTACGTCCATTTGAAATATTGTTTTTGGATCTGCTTCGTGTGGTCGGGAAGTTAATTACAGTGTACTCGCCATTAGCGTGTCGGTGTAAGTGATTAATAGCCCACCGAGTCTCGAAAGCTTAGTACTAGATCTAGTAAATTATCTCCATTTACTGTTGCCGCCAATTTCTATGCTTTACTCGACTTGTTAATTGCTTACCTGCCTACACGAGCTCAGCGTTGTCGCTGCAAATAATGTTACGTATATCTTTAGATCCGCTATAATAAGACTTACAACTGGTGGTTCATCACATTAATATTTTAAAGTTTCTTACGGCATTTCGTCCACATTGTTTCATTCCCTTCGTTGACTCTTTGTGCTATGTTTGTCGCTGACTCATCGTGTACCTGTCAGCGGCGCTCCTCATGCCACTCCATCATACAGTGTCACTTGACATTCCTTGGACACTCATTACCCCTAATGGAACTTCAAGAGCTCGGCCACGCTATCTTTAATCAAGTTAAGAGCAACCAATTGGAACGGTTCTCATAAAATTCTAAATTAGTGTTCCCTACTTTTTGGTCTCTAATTGCATCGTGAACTATTTATACAAAAGATATGAGTAAGAGGTTATCTTTTATTATCCAATAATAATTGTTTCTGTTTTCATCGTGGCTAAAAGGGAGCATTTAAAGGATCCGTTTGAACTCTCATCCTATACTATACTCTCGACATTTACGCCCTCCACTTCAATTATCTCGAAGTGGCTCTCGATTGCAATGTCGCTCGGCTTTTACCGTCTAAAATTACTTATTGGGAGCACTCACAGGTTTCCGTTACCTAATGTAGACTTCCGCCGACCTGTAAATCGAACCAGACGGTTATAAATCTCGGCGGGGTTGGGACCGCTCCGATACGGTTAAAAGCTTCGTCGAATGAGTAAAAATAGGGACCGCCTTAAGTTGAAGTTCGTGTACGTTGATAAGGTTTTGTAGTTTTTGTGGAATAAGGACAACATCCAAAGATAGCGGTGCCTCAAGACCCGAGATAATAAAACTCGGCCGCAGGATGGCACTTAAGAGGTTTGGGCACCTTCGAGATTATGAGCGTGGGCTCTATTTGATAACACCGGTACGGTCGCTTATTTGTCTTACGACTTGATTGTGAGTCGGAGATTTCTTTCCAGACTGATAAAACACACATAATTTGTTTTGTTAGCTGACTCCTCGGATTATTTGAGGTTACATAAAGCGTTATGCTCCAAATAATGAACGTTTACATCAAGTATGGTCGACGGCTGGCCAACATCTGTTATCGAATCGGAATTTATGTTTTTCGTCCATCAACCGCACCTGCTGCTGATATTTAAATATATAAAACTCAAACAAAGTTACATTGCAACGGATTGTAACTAAAGATTTTCCCAGGACATCTTCTAATGTGTTTGTTTAGTTTTGTGTAAGTATACTTTTAAGTGTCTTTTGTTCATCTGCAGTGGAGTTTTCGAGTGGTTTGTCCACAACATTTGGGTGCTCGACTGTCGGTTCTCACACGCCTACTTTATGTTCGTATCTAAAGCCGGCTCGGCTTCCGCGTTGTCGCTGGGAGTTGCATTAAATTGAATTTACGTACTAGCCAGGGCATCTGTCCGAACTAAGATATTTATCACTTCGCTTGCTTCGTGTAACGTGTCAAAACGAACGGGAACGCTGCGCTCGCGGATATATTTTTTACTCCTTCCATCTCACTTCCTTCTATGCTCGAAGACAAGGATAGAGCACGTTTCCGAGTACGTAATAAACGTTGCGATAGAGACTTTATATCACAGGATTAGAGTGTAGTTTGGTTTGTTTTTATAGAGTAACACTTTCAAAGTATCGTAATGACTCGCTACGGTCGCATGAACGCATTCAGAATCCGTCGTTTGTCTTGCAATGTCGTATTTCCAACAGTTACTTGTTTTAATTAGAGCTTTATGTTTGTGCATTAAGGTATATTCTTGTCTGTTTATTCAGGCTATTTGCGGATGAGGTGTGCGCGTGCAAGGCTTATCCTTGCGCCGCCGCTGGCGCCGGCGCCGCACTTAGAGCGCTATTTTTTCCCGCGGCGTACCATGTTGTACTCATAATTTATTCATTAAAGCCGTAATTTATTCGTATTTTATATATACGACCCGCGTAATTCTCTAGTTTGCGACTATTGTTGTCGTTTATATTTCTTATTTGCGATTGGCGAAGGCGTGGCCGCAGCGTGGCGTCGTGTTGCCGCGTTTCATTAAATAAAATATCGCGTGCCTATATTTTACTGTGGGAAACTCGGGTGAAATTCTCTCAATTATAATCTCATCAAATTATGATGGGGAATAGAGAAGATTGTTGTAAAATGTGTTCACACGAGTTTGCACAGTTAACCGCAGCTCGCAACTATTGGCCTCGACCTGGCGCCCATATTTTGCTAAGCCAACCTTGTGACCTAAATGAGTTTACATTGAGTTGTACTTGTTTTGTTTCAAACATTGTTTTGATCTATAGCTTTGGAAAACGGACAGTGTTATGTAAACTAGTTTCCTTTGGGAGCTAGAAATTATTGCCATGTTTGTAGCGTTAATTTAAATGCGCTGTTTTGATTAATTGAATTTCTGTTAACAGAGATTAATTATTAAACCTTAGATTTAACGATTTAACCTTCGATAAGCCTGTAATGCACAGTTGTAAATGGAGAAAATAACAAGTTGACACCCAAAGAGAGCGATAATTTGAGTTTTTCGAACGACAAATCTCCTAGTCGAAAACTATTATACTAAATACGTTTTTAAGAATAAATAGCCCTATATTTTTAGACTCGGTGGGATATCGCCTTCAAATAGAACATTCTAGAGACGGGAGGCGGCGTTACACCAAAACTGGGGTCTTATGTCGCCAGTTTAACTTGACCTTTCAAGTTTGGAACCGTTGCTCCTTAATTGTCGTCATTTATGTGGGTTAAGAGGGGGAGGAGGGATCGACTGTGATTGGTGATGTTGTATGCGTAAGCGGCGCGTGGCGACAGATGTGGATGTAAACTGAAAAAGTTTTGTAGCGTCAGCAAATTGGTGCAATATTTTACATTTCCTATATTTCTTCATAAGGCAGAATTTTGTTATTGGTTATTTCCATTTATATTAAAAGTACTTGGATAGGAACGTACAGAAGTTTAATTAGAGGAATATCCTCTAAATAAAAAGAATAAGTAGGGAAAATGTACGACGAATATTAAAATAAATATCATAGTTTTCCTTATTTTCTAAGGTCAAATGTAAGTAAACACTTGTTTTTTTTTTTATAACATGTCATTTTAAATAATAGCCTTGATAAATAAATTCCAACAAAACTAGATAGACGACACAATAATGTTGATATGCATACCTGCATTTTAGCGGTAATAATGTGCATAGAATTAACTTATTGACAAAATAATATTGAAAAAATAATAATTTATGAATTCATTCAAGAGTTTTGTTTGCCGGCGCTACAAGCCATATGTTTATTTCAGACGGACAGTGGCTTGTAAATCGGAT
This sequence comes from Atethmia centrago, assembly GCA_905333075.3. Taxonomy (NCBI): domain Eukaryota; kingdom Metazoa; phylum Arthropoda; class Insecta; order Lepidoptera; family Noctuidae; genus Atethmia; species Atethmia centrago. Next base: position 24,171,520 of record HG995376.1, read on the forward strand.
CGTTGTTTATAAGTTTTATATTATGCCGGCTGCAACAATAAACATAACTGCTACTTGCGCGTACGCATCACTTTTGTATACAGTATGTTCCTACACTACACCGCATTTGTTTTTACATGGAAATTGGTACACGGTGTTGCGTTTTGTATTACGTTTCTATTACAGATTTTTCAAAGATTTCTAAGTAATGTAATACTAGGCGAAGTAGAAAACGTCACAATAATAGAGAAAATGATGAAAATCATATTTTCTAATAAATCTAAACGATTTATCGTCTATGGATTTGTTTGAACTTTCACAGGTAAATTCTCTATGCCCCAAGGGTTGTGTCGCCAGCGTTTCCAAACACTGAAAGATAGGATAGATACTTCGGAAAAAACTGAATGACGCATTAATCTACACATTTTGGATTGAAAAGGGGGGCAACCCCAAAATCTTAACAGCAGTATTATTTTAATATTACATCAGTGTGAGGATGAGATGAAGCTATACAGGGGGTATAGCTCCATCTCTTTACTGAAGCAATATTAAAATAATACTGCTATAAGAGGCGGTGGTTGCCCCCCAGTACAAGTGGTGCCAAAGCACTGTTTTGTATTTGGCAATAGTACAGACGGTCAAAAGTTAGTATTTGCACTATGTACCTACGTTGCAGTTGATCGCGATTGTGAGTCAAAGACATTCTTGTACAAAATGTTCAATAATCTTGTTGTGATCTAATATCAGGGGGGTTACCATCACCTCTTATAGCAGTATTATTATAATATTACTTCACAGTGGGAAAGTGATGGAGCTATACAAGACTTATAGTTCCCTCTCTTTCTCACGTTAAGTCTCACGTCACCCCCCAGTCTCGCTAGCACCAGCGGGGCAATTGAGTAACACATAAAATGACAATCGCTATGGACGTGGATGAACTGTCAAAATGAAACCCATTTTGACAGTTCACCCACGTCCATTGCGTTAGTTATGTTGTGAGCACACGAATTTTTCAAACCTATGAAGCAATGGATTAGCAATATCCTTCAAAACTCTGGGATTGTGAGTCAATCTGTGTTAGTAAGCGATAAACGCAGAAACGCAACAAGTAAATGCAGAAAGAGAGCGATGTTTTAAATTCGTTTAGCGGTAAACGTATTTATACTATCTAGCGATTTGTGGTGCAAGCGAGCCTTAAACATCGTTCAGTTTCTGTCAATCATTTGAAGGTGTCAGAGACAAAATTATGTAATAATATTTAGCGCTAAACGCATTCAGTGTTTTTTGGTGCAAGCTGAACTTAAAGTCGTAATTAAAAAAAAAAAAAAATTGAAAAGATCTTGTTTTTTTCATAGTCCTTCAGAATTTACATTCAGTGATTCAACATAGGGGTGGGCTGATCGCATTTTTATTTGCCCCTTCATTGAGCACCCCAAGTAGACGAATGGCGCCATCGAAACTATTACTGAACTGACATCCCTAATAGACTAGTGAACAGATAATAATAATAATCTGCGTATGTGCGAGTATGGTAGACACGGCTACATATCAAGCCATACATTTCCAGTTTATGCTGACCTCTCATTGTACGGAAATCCTATGCAATGCGAGATCAGCTTATACTGGAAATGTACAGTTTGATATGTAGCCGTGTGTTCAGGAAAAATCCGAGGCAAAAAAATATATTGCCCTGCGATATGGAAATAAAAATAATGACAATACAGCTATCATTATTGATTATTATTAACTTATAGATTTGACGCATATTAACAGCAAAAGTTATAAGGCTCCCGCAGACAGGCACGACGGGACAGCGCGACGCGATACTAGTAGCACAATTTCTATGAAAAATTCATGGAAAGTGTCGCGCTGCCTGACGCACCCGCGAAATCTTGCGGGTCTGCAGAAGCCTTTAAAATGCTTGGAAAAAATTGCACCTCAATCATAAAATATGCTGGAAACTATAGTTAGGTCGGTACCTAAGTACTTATAGTTTGCAGAATAGGTATTTTAAGTAATAAGTAATTTGTGTAGATAGATTATTGCAAGACCCAAGATGACTATTATTTGAAACTCAAATAGTCCTTTACGTATCAGCCATCGAATCATACAAACATATCGAGCCCTTACCGCCGACTTATCGTAAGCGACATTTTTACGAAAATTCTATTAATATGGTTTTCGATCACTAATAAGTTCTTTATTAGTGATCGATGGGTTTATGATAAAAATTGCCTTATCGTAAAAATGTCGCTTACGATAAATTGGCGGTAAGGGCTCGATTACGGCTGAAGAGTTTTGGTTGTACCTATATACCAAAAGTCTTCAGCCGTAAACTGAAATTCTTACATAAGTAGGTACATAATGATATTGAATTAATCATGACCTATGTGCGTTGGTTACTTAAAACTGTAAATGTGTTTTATATTCCTGTTGACATTTGAAATTATTACGAGAATATAACTCGTAGAACAATTTCCATGAAATTTTCATAGTAGGTAATATTATTCTACTAGAGTCGCGTCTGTCTGCGGAAACCTTTATACGGAGGATTTGCCTGGAACAATTTATGAGATATTTAATCCTATCTATTACCTATAGAGGCTTAATTATTATGAAGACGAATAAATGTTATTAAAAAAACTTGTTGTATGTATAAGCTTTTTATGAAACTGGTCGTTTCAACTATTTATTAACGTTACATTACGAGTCGAGAAAAATACTGCATGCATAGCATAATCAGCCTATAATGTTCCCACTGCTGGGACACAGGCCTCCTCTCTGAGAGGGAGTGGGCCGTAATCCACCACGCGGGCCCAGTGCGGGTTGGTAGATGTCACGTTGGTATGTTTTAGAATTTTTGGTTCTAGGACATGCCGGTTTCCTCGCGATGTTTTCCTTCACCGTTTTTGAGAGCAGTGATGAAATAATTTACACAAAGTAAAGCGCCTGTCTGGGTTCGAACCTACGATGCATACCTACTCCTACTAGGTATATATAATATACATAACATAACGCTTTGTTTCCCTGAAGGGTTGGGCAGAGGTGCACCCATATTTCGCCAGTATAATAAATTAATAATATTACTATAAATGCGAAAGTAACTCTGTCAGTCTGTCTGTACGTTGCCTTTTCACGCTTACTGGCTGAACGAATTTGGAAAAAAAATTGCACACATGTGGAACAAGACCCGTGGTATAATTTCCGATAACCACGCGGGCAAAAGCTAGCATGGTATAAAATTAACATCCGGTGTACCCTGGGCAGTCATGCCTGCTACCTTACAGACTGGCAAATCTTTTCACCGCGGCTTCGAATGAGGTGACATGGGGTCATAGATAGTATACTCGAATATCGGTGTTGGGCAGGTCAGTGCCGCAGAGATGACAGCTGAAGAGTCAACAATGGTGTCACTGTCCCATTACTTACTGGATTCTTCACCTCTTGTTACCTTCTGGATGAGACGAGATCATCATTCTCTTACCATCCCAATATATTTGGGTTCGGCGCTACATGTCTTTTCTTCCATACTTCTCTATTAGGTCTCACAACTCGGTAGCTACTCCCTATCTTAGGCATATTGTCATTCACACAGTCCATCCATCGTTTCTTTGGTCTTCCTCTACTCTTAACTCTTATAGCCAGCCTCCTGAATGAGACAAGATGAGGATGAGAAACTAAAAACGACCTTCTTTTATGCGAATCAAATCACATATTGTCTATTGACTAATAATATTAAGGTGCTGGCTTGCCTCTTGACAGCGCAATTTTTTTTCTTAAGACAACTTAAGGCGCTGACAAGACCCAATTGACCAAAATAGGCTTCTCTTAAGAAAGAAAATTGCCAAATCTGTATAGTTTGTGGTAGCGGAAAAAATATATGTTAATTTTGAACATATTTCCCAGAACTTGGTTGTCACCAAAACACGTTTTGAAAAAAAAATCTCGATACAAACTAACGTTAAACTAACCTCTTACCTTGAGTTCTAATCCAAAATATCTGTATTAAATATCAACATACATTACGTATTTAATTAATAACAAGTACGTCTTATTCTAATGCAGAACTTGGTTGTTTTTTATTTTCGATTACTCAACTCAATTCTGAGTAAATAGATAAGTACTTCATATTTTGCAATAAATTACAAGCGTTTTGTCGTCGCGCTTCTCTTTCTTTTCTTTGCAATCTGACAGTGACCGCGGTTTAGGTGTTGTCAGCGTCTTAAGAAAAAAAATTGTCAAATCTGTATAGTTTGTGGTAGCGGAAAAAATACATGTTAAGTTTGAATATTTCTTCATATTTCTAAGAACTTGGTTGTTACCAAAACACGTTTTGAAAAAAAAAATCTAAATACAAATTAACGATAAACTAACCTTTTACCTTGAGTTCCAATCCAAAATATCTGTCTTAAATATCAAAGTACGTGACGTATTTAATTACTAACAAGAACATCTTATTTGAATGCAGAACTTGGTTGTTTCTAATTTTCGATCACTTAACTCAATTTTGAGTAACTGGATAATTGCTTCATATTTTGCAATCAATTACAAGCGTTGTGTCACCGCGCTTTTCTTTCTTTTCTATGCAGTCTGACAGTGACCGCGGTTTAGCTGTTGTCAGCGTTTTAATAAATAATACAACGTTGAATTAAGGCTTCTGCAGATAGCCGCAACGCGACAGCGCGTTGCGACTCTAGTATGAAAACTTCATGGAAATTGTTCTAATACTAAAATCGCGTCGTCGACCCCAACATAGTCGGAAAAAGGCTAGAAGATGATTAGAATCGCGTCGCACCGTCTCATCGCCTGTCTGCGGGAGAGCCTTTAAATTTTCTGGCGAAACTCACAATTTCAAGTAACTAAACTAACTAGCTCTGTTACTTCTGAAAAGTTTTAAAAATAAAACCTTGAAGGTATAAGCCACAGATCATATAATGATCTGTGTGTGTGATCATATAAATAGCAGTTACACCTATGGACAACCCTTAAGGCTCATTTTCATTGGTCGATAGGGCTCGTATGCGAGGTGCTGGAGATTTCTGTAAAGCATGCCATAGGGCCCGTATTCGGGGAACCGTTAATCGATAGGGAACGACTGCGGTATACGGAGAACCTGTAAGCCTACTCCCTAAGCACTAAATCCGTAGTTTCGGCCGTACTTACGGGCGTTTCCTACTCCGTATCACCTACGGACATAAGATTACTTCTGAGCCCGAACTGACAATGAATGACAGCACGATTTGACTGTTCTCCCTACTCGCAATGTGTTTGTGCCTGTTCGAAAAATTGAATTTGTCACTTGTTTTGACGGATCTACTACTTTTGGAAAGGCCTGTATCTTCGGTGACGGACTTAGAGAGTAGGCATTTGCTTTGAAGGCTCGTTTTCATTGGTCAATTTTTTGGGTGTGAATCTCCGCACGCTTTTTACCGACCGATGACTTTTATTAGTCATTACCCCGCATGCTGTATATCGACCGAGTTATGAATACGACTAATGAAAATGAGCCATTAACTTTAAATAATATTCTACCTTCATTAAAGGATCCTACGAGTATAATACCTCATACTTTTTACAAATAGCTGGCATGCCTGAAAATGTTATCGTAATCATCACGTTAAAGGCTCCTACATACTGGCGCGACTTGTCGCGCGACGCGACGCGACACAAAGGCACCGCTTGTAGCGCTACACGCGGTGTCTTTGTGTCGCGACGCGTCGCGCGACAAGTCGCGCCAGTATGTAGAAGCCTTAACGCTCCGCTGCGCGCAAATATTTTTCTTTAATGATATCATTGTGGGAATAGTTCCTACTAAGTTATTGAGCCTATTTTCAGGAAATTATCTAGATTTTGATACTTATACTTTGGCGTGCTTTCCGAGGCACGGAGATCTTTGACAGTCGTTACGGGTAGTCAGAAGCCCGAATGTCTGACAACCAGTCTTACCATGGGGTATCGTGTTACCCAGTAACTGGGTTGTGGAGGTCAGATAGGCAGTCGCTCCATGTAAAATACTTGTATTCAGCTGCATCCGGTTAGACGATGCAGATGATGATTAAGTTCTTACTCATCGTCAAAAATGTAAAGACAATGCTTTCTATTTATTTTTGTCCTATTCTAATAAAATCTTGTTCTTTTTTCAGGTAAGTGTCATGGCCGTCTTAACACAAAGATGTCTATCTGACTGGGTAAAGTACAATAACCTGACAATCGATTTTTATGCCTATCTCATCTGATTTGATGCTATCTTTCCGATTCCGACTCCTTAATCCTTTTTCGTCATAGGCGTTCGTCATAATATATTTCTTCTTGATAATATACTTAAGTATTTACTTAAAGTCTGACAGTTTCTTGTAATTTGTGAACATAAGTAGGTTCACAAATTACAAAAAACAGTCAGGTTTTAAAACATACATGCACAAACACAACATACAATAGCCTCTTTGTCATTTTCCATTGTTGGTTTGCACAAGCTTATAAAACACAATGAGCTTATAATTTACCGCGTTCTGTTACATCTTACAATGAGTTTTTGTGCACATGCAAAAATGGACGATTACCGTCATTTATTAGCATAACAATTAACAATCGGCTTTTTTCCAAAGCGACAGTGGAAAGGACACGGTGCATTGTTTACGAAACTGCGGCGCCAGCGCACGAGGCGCCGCGCATCCGCTAGTGACGTTCTATATTGTGTCGATAAGTCCGCCAGTCATAATACGAACGATTTCGACTGCACACAATACCTTGTTGCTAGTGTCGGTGACAATATTATTGACATATCGAGTAGCATGTTCTGTTTATGTTATGTGTTCGAAGTTAAATGTCAGCTGGCGCTGGCGTTGTTTTCATGAGATTCTTAGTTGAATAGAAACATTAAATAGAAAGAGAAATAATGTGACATGGATTTGGCGCTATACAGGCATTCAATATTGATCGTTATTTGTAGGGATTGTGCATTTATCGATACGTAATGCAGTAGGTTGGTCGCGCTTGGCTTGTCGCCTGCCGACCTCATTCCAGGGTTGCGGCACGGCGCCTGTCTCGATCGACGATTAGCAACACTGCACGCCCATCACTATTGTCTTTTTCACTAGCCGACGTGATAATTGTTTTACCAGCAGGCGAGACATTTTATACATATAAAACTGCAGTTTTTATCTTACGCGTTTACAATTTATCTACAGGCAATTTGTTATGATGATAAACAGGAACATTTAATATTTCACAATTTAAATTGTAAATACTATTTTCCGTCATACGTACTTTATGACGGTCATTAGTACTGTAGGGTAGCATTAATCATCACAGTTTTATTTTGCAGCTCATATTACACAGCTCCTATATCTGTAATTGTCCGCAACGCTGGCGCCACTGTTCTTTGGCCGTCTGCCACTGCAATAGGTTTTAAGTTCACGTGATTAATTTTAAAATTTAAACATTGACAATATGAATGCAATAAAACCATCTTGATAATCTTACAATGCATCAATGTTGTCACAGAAATGCGAAGGTGAAAAGTTATTAGGTGGTACGCTAATACACTGTGGCAAAATTTGTTTTGGAACCGAGCCATTATTCTCAAGCATTTGAGTTACGTTGTATTGAAATATCCGTGAGATGTTTACAATAACTTCACTTAAATCAATTACATTGCATTAAACAAAATCCAAGGTTTGTTTGGCGCGCTTACGTCAACTTCTAGTTTGAATTTATGTTCGCTTTTATAATTAGGTATAGTTATCAAAGTATCGATAAAAACTTCAGTCATTGGCGTCAGAGCGGCGGGCCGTGACTCGTTTTATATGCACTTGGCTCGACGCCACCGGTGACCTCATTGCACGACAGTTTTTGGCGCCACTGTCGCTTATAATGATCGCTATCGCGTCGATGACATGCCAAAACGCGATCTCTAAGATCTTTATCGATGTTTATTTGCAAACTGAATGCGCAGCACTATTGTCGAATTTATCTATAGAAACGTGATTTCTATTTGTCCAATAAATTAATATTTGCTTATGATTTATTTAATCGATTCGTGTTTAAATTAATTTTGTTTATTGATAATGGGATTTCCATGCTGTTTGATTTGTACTAAATTCGTTGGTGCCTCCGCGTTCTGAAGTAATGATCACAATTACGCGACAGGTATTTAATACGGTGTAAATATGGTTAATAGTTTGGTTTTAATGGTGATATTTTATTTATTTTAGTGGCCATTATTGCAAGCTGTGTATTTTACAAATGGCAGTGCGTAGGTTTCAGTAACAAATCGTGAATCCTCGTCTTTACAATTACTATTTATTTATTGCTCGCTGTTATTGCCCATTTTTTGTTGTATGCAGTTTGCTGAACGATGAGTCACTTGGCATGATAGAAAGTTCAAAGATCGTTAATAATTGTTAAAGATTCACACAATAATATCATGAGGAATTATAGCACCTCGTAATGTCTACGACAATTCTTATTAATTCAAGCCTATGTTTAAGGTTGATCAAAGTTCATTGATTGCTCTTGTTAGCATAATAACAATTGATATTATCAATTTATGATTCTTATTTAACACAAATATACCTAATAACACAATTACTCACTGTCAAAATTGGCGTCCGTTTGAAGCAAATCTACTGAGAATTGCAAGTAATAAACAACATTAATATTCAATAATGCTGTTTGAACTTGGTCGGTTTTTGGTACTCATATCTAGTGTTATATGTATATCACGGCGTTGGATGACTCACACAACTTTGAGTATGCGCGTTGTGCGCATATTGATTTTAATTTCCATTGTTTACGCATTTTATTTACGCGTTCCGCGAATGAAGCGCCGCGCGCTTAATAATACAAGCGGCTAATAATTTTATATCTAGGTGTTTTAAAATCGACTGTGTATTTAAAATGGTAAAAATATGCCGTGACTATTCATTTAAAAAATAAAACACTTTAACGAAAAAAAAAATACGAGTTCGGCACTAAGTGTTATTTCGAGAGGTGACCGATTAGATTTGTCTAGACCAGATACCAAGTGTCGGTTTCGGCTTTAAGATAAATGTGATTTGAAATGCGGCTATGAACGCCCCACATGCGTGTGCAATAAATTAATAATAATTATCCGTAATTTCTAAACTAATGTTTACTTTATCCACTTTTCCAGTCGATAAAATACCTTATAAGGTAGCCCCGTCAAAACTGGTCGGTCTGAAATATGATTATTAAAGTTGTTAGCCTGCCTAAGTACTAAACATAATTTATTACCTCGGTCTGTTATCTTGGCTGGGCGACTCAAAAACCGAACTAACAGTTTTAATCTCAGGTCAATAGGACGCTCGTAAATTCATCTGTTTGTCTGTCAATGCGCAGCGGCTAACGCATTCAGTAGCGCTTGCGACAGACACTTAGCGCTTTAGTACTCTTTACTGAACATATGCCTGTGAAATTGTGTTTTACGATGACTTAACGAATGGTTACTATCATACGTTTAGTCATCGTCGTCAGCCTTTAGTTTGGCATTTCTCATCATTAAAGTTTCGGATTCGGTCTGGTGATGAACGGTTTCGGCCTAATAAAAATATTTTCGGAGAGGAATTTTACTGGTTGATGCATTCTTAAGTGAATTTTTGGAAAGGTTCGTTGTGCATTTTTAATGTTGGTGTTCAATTAATTTTGATAGTGATTAGTAAAGTCTTAAGTAATTAATGCAGTAATTAAAGAGTTATGAATCGTTCCTGGTACTAATGTTTGTTTCCACAATCAACTTTATAGACTATTGATACTAAAACACAACCAAACATTTCGTTACAAAATTTATTATTTTATAACAAGTCTTGTACAGAAATCAAGTTCATTTAACGTTTCCAATCATAAAGAGTTCGTTTAAACTCCAAATTGTGGTCGAATTTAAAACATAAACGTTCACTATATCTTTTATTATAGCCGAGTGGTCTATCAACATGTGTTCATTAGTACAGACAGACAGACGGGACAATTAGAGGTCTCTGAATTGTTTTTATGGTCCTTTCTTTACGAACGGACTTCGCCCTTAATTGATTTGTTAGAGTTGGCTCAGTGGTTGGACGGTCCGGTTCGATATTATATTTGTTGAATTCAAATCAAGAACTTACCCGTTAGCCTTGTAAATCATATAGATAGTCATCTCAAAATCTTTGCGAATCTATCACATCTTTTAGGAACTAAATGGATCTGTAAAAAGTAGAATTCCACCACTTAATGGATTACCTACTTTAGTTTCAAAGAAGCCATTAGATACTCTTAGATAATTAATTATTATATTTAACGGTACCTAAACCAATTAAATATTAGACTAGAGATGGACAACAGATTAAATTGTGGTAACAAATTGATACCGATTACCGAATCTTGCTTCATTTCATATTATAATAAAATGCAAAGTTCTATAACAATATATCATGGGAAGACAGTTCTTATTAATATAAGTTTATTCTTTTTCTCATGGTGTCTAATGTGTTCCATAAATCCATGTGTCCCGTATAAATAAATAAGCTAATGAATGAAGATTGTGTTTGCTCGACTTGGTTAAGGAGAGGTTCTCTGAGAAAAAACTAAGATATTTTTTGGCTACGTGCTATTAAAACAATTAAGAATAAGATTTTTAAGACCGCTAATACCTACATAATGTTGACATAATATTCAATAATAGAAAAAATCTGAAGCTCAGATTCACGTCAGTCTTTAGATTTTTTTCATCCTCACAGCTGTAGATATAACTTAATCCTTAAGCAAAACTAAATAAAATTGAAGTGTTTGTTTGTAATGTCAAAATAATAGCTCTTTACTAAATGTATATGAAAGTATATACACGATATTTATAACAAAAAAACTTTTTTTTTTTTAATTTATGTCTGTCTGTTTGTCCCACCTAATGACCGAAACGGCTGGATCGATTTTGACGGGACTTTCACTGGCAGATAGCTGATGTTATAAGGAGTAACTAAGGCTACTTTTATTTTAGAAAAAGCCAGGCGGGCGAAGCCGCGGGCAGCAGCTATTAAATAATATACATATACAAAGCTAAGTCAATTAACGACACCATAAAAACATTCACAGTGTAAATTTGCTTAAGGCACCAAATTCACACTTTCTCACTGAACCTTAACTGCTATCATCATCAATTACACGAATATATTAATAGTTTTATATGAAATTAATAGGGTAATCATCTAATGTGTAGCTAGCGGCCATTAAAACGTAGATGGGCTATTTTTTGCAACCCACGCGAACAGCGGGCTTTAATTCAATCATAGTAAGCTTGGAAGGGATGTCGTTGATAATATGATTATATTTGAAAAGTGTTCGTGTACTAACAATTTATTACATACACAATATTTCGTATTGCTTTGTTATCATGAATAAATATTTCTAAAATATACTGGAATTCGTTTTGTCGTGGTCGTATGCGCCATTATTTGTACAAACATTCAGACTGTGATCAAATGTACGTGTTAATGTAGGTATTCTGGACTGGGAGGGTGGGCAAATAATTATCAGAATGTGAAAAAATACATATTAAGTACCCTGAATCCTGATCGCAAAATTACACTGCTAACTCTTCTCAACAAAAAGATACGAGTAGAAGAGGCGTCAACCATCTTTTTGTCATACGAATGGAAATACACGTTACAATTTTTTCAAGCAACCTTAACATAAATGTCGAAATCGTTATCAAATTGAGTTATATCTTACTGTTCCTTACTTCCCTAAAACATGTTGCTGATGAAACGTGATACCCATTCAGATACCAATTCTCTTGGTAATAATTTTCACATTGGTGTTAAGTAGTTTGCACTTAGTTAATTAATATTTACAGCTTCAAACGTTCAGTTAATTAACGTCCATGTTTTCGCATGCGCAATATGTGTTTTACATTTTGAAAATATTCATTCTTAGAAAGGAAATTACAATAAAACTAATTTACATGTAGTTAATATTATTGAGGGTAGTTGGCATTTATCTCATCCATAAGTATAAATTCAACCTCACAGTTATTAGCTGTACTGTATAATTAAGCCACATGCTAAACGCGTAATAAAATGTAAAGTAAGTCTGCATCTGTCATTAAAGAACCGCATAAAGATATGTGAGACCCTATTTTCCGCCTTCATATTAAAATAATCGTCGTCCCGACCATATGTCTTCGAATTATCATTTCTCGACTAGAAATGATCGTCCTACATCCGTCGATTAAAACACAATTTGAGACCGAGACCAAAAATTGGTATCAAACACGCGGCCCTCTAAAGGCTGGGTGATGCCAAATTGGCCGAAAATTATATAGGGACGTTTGTGAGACTAGAAAAGTTACCATCTAAACTGAAATGTTGACTGAAATGTATTTTAGTTCATTGTTATTTATAAAAGAAACTATGAAACAATGGATATTTCCATTTAGATAGGTCGTGATTGTAGCACATCCATACTTTTGTATTTTCATACCTAATTGTATATTGATTCCTTATATACAGGCATGCCTAAATTGGGAATCCAGTAACTCAATAATTTTCTTACTGCGGAGTGCGGACGTTTGAGGTAATGTTTTTAGTAAGATGATGGAGCGGCCCTAGTGTCCGTAACACAGGTTAATTCCTAGCACGGAACTGGGTTTTGCTCCACTATCCATTATAACTTTCCTATCTGTCCCTCGTAATGTAGTATTTAAGTTAACCTATAGGTACGAGTACTCAAGTTTTTGAAAAATAACGATTATTATAATTATTAAGGTCTGTGCTTACGTTTGTGTTATTTTTACCAAAAACCAAGCAGTCTCTCAACGCTAACTAATGAATGATTCAATACAGTGTTAAAAAAAGACTAGCTTTTAGTTTAATCCTCAGTTACGTGACGATACCAACTCAAGAACACGAATGACAAACGGCTAGCATTTAATGTCAATTAGCGAAGCGTTCCGGGGGGATTGGCCGTTTACCTATAAATAATGTCTAGTTACCTTCACACCCTGTAATATCAACCTTATTTCCACGGCAATAAAAGCTGAAATTATTACAAAAACTGTAAATTCTAAAAGGAAGCAAAGATGTTTTATAAAGCATACGAGTAATATAGAAAGCGCTGTAACAGCAATTTCCATTTATTTTCTCATTTTATTTCATTCGGTAATGTTTCTAATGCAACGGTTAAAATCAGATTATCTAAAGCTAATTAACAAAACGGCAAATAAAATACCGAATTTATTCTTTATTGCTACCTAGAGTTCAGTTCCACGAACACTAGCTAGACAAAGAGTAATGAATACATAAAAACGAACACGCAACGATGCGGCACGCAATCATCGAATATTAGAAGCCCTTACAATTATAGAGCTAAGCGAAATCGTGTCCGTCTATAATTCAAAAGGTACACGTCACTGTTGAGATGAATGCGCTAACAACCTTATTCTGGTCCTCGACGATTTATAAAAGGGTATAAAGTCCCGACAGCGTATTATTGTTTTAAAACATTTCGTTGTTCGTCGCGGTCGGAATCCCGCGGCCGGCAGTGGGCGGTTACCCTGTAATCAACCCCCCTCTCGCGCATTGGGAGCGGTCCACGGTGATTATAGGAGGAATTTTACGGCTCCTTCGTTAGTCTGTCAAATCATAGGTCTGTTGCCTAATGGTTTAGAAGTCGAGCCTGTGAACGATTTTATGTCATTTCCTAAAAATAAGTAGGGTTGCATTTTTCGAGGTAATTGTCTGTGAACTGGCATCCGTTGAAAATGAGCAGTCGCAAGCTTGTTCGTATGTGGGCCTTAGACCGGTGCGTAATACGCGTTCAGCTGTCTTCATGGCGCCAGTCTCGATAGTAAATATCACCTGTACCGATACCAAGTTAATTTATCGTGAAATGATGCGTAATTGATTCGATGCCGCAGCTGCTTCGCTCGCATATAATTAGTAAGTATAAATAAAAATCCATGATTATATCTAGCACTTGCTTCAGAAAATGCCGACGTAAACTGGTAATACTTCATTCTTGGCTGTTGCGTTAATGCGGTCTATTCATATAATGTAATTATAATAATATTTTCTAATGCTACTTTCATATATTATTCAATGTAGACACATCTATATGCGTTTACTTCAGTTCTCATAACATATTGCGATCATTAAATGCATTTATTATGATATCCTGCTATGACACTGAACTGCAAAAAAACTGCAGTCCGTTGAACTCAGCAATTTTTTTTTTAATGAATAACGGTATTTTGTACAAAGCATATACAGTTATTATTAAGTCTCCAATCACCGTATTTTGGCAGAACATTAATTTTTCCTTTCTCCTAGCCGGGAGCCGAAACCGCGACCGAATTTTCGGCCGAAACCGGAACTAGGTAGGTACTCCACACTAGTATTCCTCATCATTTTATTCCTGAATCGTACAGTCACTCTAAGTTTCAAGGTATACTTACCGTATTGATTGTTTAAGAAATAACAGTAATTTTATTAGTTACTTATCATGTTTTTTATTCAACATCCTATATTTACGTACGTTTTACGTAAGCGAAGCAAAAGGAGCGTAGCAAGTGGTGTTCTATATTTTCGGCCTACCCCCATGGAAAGGCGTGAGTTTTAGTTGTGTGTATCCTTTATTTTTCCTCCTAATGACTTTAGAACCTAGTAGCAGTCTTAGGCATTGAATGATTCATTGTTATATATAAAAACAGAATAAAGTTGTTAGTGTAACCGCAAAAAATATCCATTTTGTTATTAAAAATATCCTATAAGTACTATAATGACGCAAGTAATGATAAAATCGCATAATGTATTGAAATTGCTCTATAATGGTGCTGTATAAAAATAAGCTATTTTGTGCAGAATATTATAGACTTGATTAAAGTTATAAGTTGCTTGCAATATTATGTCATATATGTTGTTTTATTATAGGTTTATAATAAAATTGTAGTTGCAATTTGCACCTGTAGTTCTTGCATCGGAAAACCTAAATTATGTGGTTAAGTATTTTCTCCATGTACTGTTGTTCGTATTACTTTCTCCTCGGTTGAAGAAATATCATATTATTATATTAGATGCGAAGCTTTTCAATTTACTTGGCTGGTTTTACCGTCTTCTTGCTCTGTATAATTAAGCGATTCAACTTTTAAAATGCTTCGAAGATCTTCGAGAGTATCTTAAGAGAATCAATCACCTTTCCAAGAAAAGTGCATTACTTTAAACGGCTAGACTAAACGTACATTGTAACAAATGATTGAAAACTATAACTCAACGAGAGCACGCAAGAATTTCCAAGAAATGGACTATCTAACTAGCCTCACGGTAGTCATTGTTTAGAGCACAGCTTTTGCAGTAAAATTACTTGAGATCTGCCAACAGAATTGGTAACTGTAGCCTACTAGCCAAATTAGTGCTTATATACACGATTGGCGCGTTGCCAACGGTAGAGGCAACTGCAGCCGTCGACACTGGTTGACGACGCATCTAACTGCAGCCGTCGAGGCGCCGGCGGCTGCCGCTGACGACGTGCCGGTAGTGTATATGAGTACGTGCTCAAATACACGAGCAGCACGTTGCCAACGGTAGAGGAAACTGCAGGCGTCGACATAGGTCGACGGCAGTAGCCGACGACGCATCCAACAGCAGCCGTCCAGGCGCCGGTGGCTGCCGTTGACAACGTGCCGGTAGTGTACGTGCTCAAATACACGTGCAGCACGTTGCCAAGGGCAGAGGCAACTGCAGCCGTCGACGTGTTTACATTGTAACAAGTCGTCGACGCGTCTACGGCTGCCGCTGAGTCGGCGGTTGCAGTTGCCTCTGCCGTTAGCAACGTACCGCTCGTGTATATCAAGCCCTTAGTAATTTCAATCTTTAGCAATTAGCCGATTTCTCAAAGCTCAACGAGACTAATCAGTTGGAAATAGACTAAAAATGGCTCTCTGTCGTACCATGGCGCCTATACGAGGACTAATGTCTGTAGTTAGCTCGTTATAACCACAAATTTCATCAACATTATTGGTAATCGACTCGTCTGGGTGTTCGCTGTATGTTTTCTCGCTTGCGTGTGTCATTTTTCTCATATCAACATTTAGTTTTTATGATGGGGCCTTAATTGAATTTGTAATTGCGCTAATAAATTAAATATGTGTTGTCAGACATGCGTTTTGGATTTTTCATTACCATTGGTTAAACTTTACTTATGTTTATTTATTTAATTGAAAATGCGAGACGTTGTTCCATTTGCATGGCTTAGTTTGTCTTTCTCCTAAGGCCCTACATAATCAGCCTATAATGTTCCCACTGCTGGGACACAGGCCTCCTCTCTGTGAGAGGGAGTGGGCCGTAATCCACCACGCGGGCCCAGTGCGGGTTGGTAGATGTCACATGTCTTCGAATTTTTGGTTCTAGGACATGCCGGTTTCCTCACGATGTTTTCCTTCACCTAAGGCCCTAAGCAAGTATTTAGTCAGTAATGGGTTTGTATATTCATAGTCTTAAAATTTCTCCTTCAGATGCTCAGCTAGAATTAAACGTTGCTGTCTCCTTTGCATCCTTACCCTATCTATCCTGCGGTCTACTTTCATCCTCACTCAAGGGCCGACCACACGTTATTAAAGTAATCATTCATTTGTTAAATAAAACAAATCTTCAAAAGCTTTTGCCTGGGGCGGTTCTGTCGGCACGACAACGGTCGTGTTCGGCGTCCCTTCAGCAAATAATCGTTTCGTCCGATAATTGCCGATTTCACCCGAACGCGGTCGGAGTACAAAGCTCCCCCAATGATTGCGCAAGATTGCACTACAATTTTCTTCGAGCAAACAGATGCTTAAGTGTGGAGACTGTTTTTTTTTTAGTTGAGACAATTTGTGGTGGAGTGTTTTACAAGGCGTGGAACTTATTTTGAGATTTTTTGAGGTCATAAGATTTTTTGTTAGGTGTACTTGATTAAATTTTTGTGAATCGTGTTTGACATGATATGATGCGGCTTACGAAAATACATTTGGCATTGAGAGGGATTATTCATTCGGGCTTGCATTTTTAATCATGACAGGCTCCGATAAAATCTCGACAAGAAATAAAAAAACGAACCACGTCTTAAACGCAGTACTTTATAATCGAAGGTTTTTAATTTGATTTTTCGTTCCTCGCTGTAAAGCAATAAAAGTTATTAGTTAATAAAAACAATATTCGGTACCGGTGCCCCGCCGTGTCCGGCACCGGGACCACACATCGCCGTCATCGGCGCCTCTTTAAACCGTGTACACTGCACGTTTCACTTGGGGTGGCGTACAAGTCATGCGCTTATAGCGATTTTTAATTATCACTCCATGAAAGTAAGAAAGAAACTGCATTCGTTCTTGAAGAGTTTCGGATGTCAAGCTCTGGGCTGATTTATGCTCATCAAGTTATGCCTATCGATAGCTTTGTTTCTTTGGTAAAATACTGGTATTCAGCTGTATCCGGTAAGACTGGAAGCTGACCCCAACATAGTTGCGAAAAGGCTAGGCAGATGATGACTCCATGAAAGTAAGAATAAAACTGCATTCGTTCTTGAAGAGTTTTGGAATTCAAGCTCTGGGCTTATGCTCATCAAGCTATGCCTATCGATAGCTTTGTTTCTTTGGTAAAATTTTATCGTTTAAATTATTTTTACCGTTTAACTTTAACAGAACTTCGGCAATGTATAAACATTGCCTGTTTTAGCCAAAGTTCTATCAACGTTATACCTAACTAAAACAAATACGAAAAAAGAAAGAAATTCCGTGTATAAAACACCTTCAAAATACGCATTTTTAGCCAATTCTGTCCGACATGCACTTTACAAGTTCTTCCTTATAAATGCAATTCCCGATCCCGCTACCGCCTTTACCTCACACCAACCGATGCACTATCGTCTGTTTAAATATTAGTAGTTATATCCCGAGACGTTGTTTGTTTCTACCGACACCGAGTGCCAGTAGTTAAGTCCCTCGGTTGTAAGTACATACATACACTACTTGTGTATGTTTGAGCTAGTTAGCGGTGCGGACGCTCTTTTTATGGCCACCGCTGATTGTGTTAATTCTCCGTCGCTGAGAACTACTTTTGAGTGGTTTTAGTTTTCTAAGTTTAGGCGATGACGTAGCGCTGTCTAGATTACAGGCTAGGGCATGTTTGTGAATTTGTGGAGGAGGTCGTTGACAGATGTTGTGTGGCGCAATGGATAGTTTGACAATTTTTTGTAGGAATATTTTTAGTAATCTCTTGGACGATTGCAAATTTTAATAATTGTATTAGCCTTGCATGAACTTGGAACAGTTTCTTGATGTAGATTTTCTTAACATTCTCAGTTTTATACTTCTTCTTTAAATTACTTACTTGTAACTGTTCTTTTGTGATATTTTCTGACTCTGTGTTAAATGCAAACATAACCCATGGGGAAGTCGACAAAAATAGGTAATTATAAATAAAACGCGAAATTGGAAAAGTAACTCCTTGCAAAAATAAATTGATCCAGAATTTCTTTGAAAACTCGGAAATAATAATTCTAAAGTTGTCTTAGAAACCTCAGTTCGACTATTAATTAAGTGAATTAATCAGTTGGTATAGTAATATAATTATCGAGATAAAATTCTAGAGGAAAGTAGCAATAAAACAACTGGTTTACGATACGAACATGCTACTATAAATGTTTTTCTAAATAAAATGGCCGCAATTTTACTGTTGCCATGCTGGTATTGGTGACGTCATGTATCAGAATGCTGTACAAGGTAATATAAATCCGGCTTTTGACCTGGCTCAACCGAGGACGACTAGCGACCTTGTGACGTCAGTAGAAAGTCTAGAATTTGAAATTGGAATGTCACTAACATTTCTTTTTTAAATTAATGTCTTTTAAATGCGAAACTATTCTGAGTATTGAATACGGATTGTCATTATTATTTTACTAATTTATACGTTTTGCCTTTAACGCTAAACTGTGGCCAGACCCTTAAGCTACAGAAAGTTAATTAACGATTTGACTATTTAATTATGTAAAACAATAATTTACTTAACTCATCTTCTTTCTGGTTACATCAAATAACTCAACCTACGTACAGTTTTGACCAATTTGTCAAAGTTTAATTAACATCGGAATTAAAATTACGAAGAAACGCCTCAGGCTTGTATTATCATAATCGAATTAGTTAGCGATTGTCACGTTCTTAACAAAACTAACAAACAGTTTGAATATAGATAACATGTTTCAAAATATAACTGCATAACATGTGGCCAGCGACCTCTCACCTGGAAAGATTTACACTTTACAAACCGAACAGAACACCTTATTCCCATGTGATTAAGTTCAAAATCCATTTTTTTTTACCTATATCAACGGTAGATTAACTTTGTAATTTTCTAATCCGCTATAAATAAAGTCTAATTCAATAAAATATTGTATTATACTTCATTAATCGTTTCGAAGACTTGATAAATGAATTGTGAATAGGTACCGTTGGAACGAGCAAAATGGCGGTATTGAATTTGTAATGTGTATTTAATGATATCGATTTTTGCGAAAATCGTACAAATTGATACAAGTATTAATATAATTAATTAGATTTAAAATTTTAACTGTCCTTTCTTTGGTACTGTTCGTTGAATCGTTGAGCTCCTTAAGTTCTGAGTTGAGCTGCACAACTACTGACAAATACGTGCACTGACTGGACAGGTCCACACAATCTGTGTGGTTCTTTCATCAAAAGACCATTTCAGACATCAATCTTCATGGTCTTCACATTGGGCAGAACCCCAGAGTGGCTGTAACCCAGAGTCCCCTCTTTGAGGAGTGACTAGAGAGGTGCCACGGCGTCCTCACCTTCCGCCTGACGCAGGTCCTTACCGGATAAGGCGGGAGGAAACGCCCGGGTGTCACCACTGTGTGGATCGCCCGGAGGACACGGTGGAGCATACGGTGGAGGTCTGCCCGGCTTGGGCAGAACACCGCCGTGTCCTCGTGGAGGCGATCGGCGGTAGAGATCTCTCGCGTCCGGCCCTGGTTCAGGCCATGGTACGGAGCGAGAGGGCATGGGCAGCCGTCACCTCCTACTGCGAAGCAGTAATGCTCGCGAAGGAGGAGGCGGGACGGTTGAGGGAAAGGCAAATTTCGCGCCTTCTCGCCCCTAGCCGCCGCAGGAGACGCCCTGGGCGTCGGGAATCCCGGGCGGATTTCCGGCCACCGTAGGCGCGGGCTTGCGGACGGTGAGCAATGGGTAGCTCACCGTCCGGTAAGGACCAGGCCCGGGTCGACGGCGCGTTGTATTCCACGCGCGCCTCAAAGAGATGTCGTCAGTACAAGTGTAGGGGTCCACTAGGGCCGATGCCTGCCGGGGTCGCGGGTACTAAAGGGTCACCGAGGCCCCTGGCAACACAGGCCACAGGAAGGAGTATTCCTTCCTGTTGCCTGGGTGGGTTTTAGTCAGTAAGAGTCTGACACACCCTCCCGCTCCGCCCAGAGCGAGAGAAGTTATTTGATGATTAACCAATCAAAAAAAAAAAATGGTCTTCACATAATCTGACCAAGATTATGTCTGGACTTTAAAAGAGACTGTGACCTCTGAGTTTGTTTCCGCCTTTCTTCTCAGAGTAGTCAGATAGGAAACGCCAACATCATCTAGTTTAAAAAAAAATATGATTCACGTGTAACATTGTTCGTACAAACCTACTTACAGAAAAAAAAAAACTATTTATAATTTAGTTTTTAAAAAATGCTGCCTTTTTCGAATAATCGCACCAAGGTAAAGGCTTCTGTTGACTAGGGCGATCCGCGATATCGCGGGCGCGACAGGCAGCAATATGCCTGTCGCGGCCGCGATATCGCCCTAGTCTGTTTTTTTAAGGTGAAAAAAAGCCATCGAATAAAAATACAGGGAAAATATAACTAACAGATTCATCAGAAAAAAAATGTACACTGTGCGTGAAATTAGTATTTTCACAGACGCACGAGCCCACGATTCCGCACGGTTTGACGGCGTAAAATAAATCAAAAGCTTTAGAAGCGCGTCATTACACTCCTTCAACACAAAGTTGTTCTAAGAAACGATCATAAAGTTTCCCTGACATTTTCATAGTACACAACGCACGACACTATTTAATTTCTTTGAAATTAATCATAACGCCACTTCAACTTTCGTAGTCCATTCACAATCTTAACACGAAACACATGACGTAACAACGCCTGTTATGCCCCGAACTATAGGTACACCTCTGCCTAACCCTACGGCGGTCTCTCTGTGTATGTACCATAGGGTACATTCACATTTCGCCAGTTATGTTTAAGTCCCACGTATAATAGGGGGGGCGAGCCTATTGCCATTAACCGGACACTCCGGGCTGCTCCTGAGAACTTTCAGATGGAAACACCCATTCATATTTTGCCCGACCTTAGAATCGAACCCAGGACCTCATGCTCAGTGGTAACGCTTAAGACCAATAGACCATTGAGACAGTCATTCAGACAGACAGTCAAACGTTTAGAAATTTCTTGAAAGTCTAAGGTAATACAATCCTATCAGACGGAACAAATCAATGCCACTGATCAATGACTGAAAGAGTTTGTCGGCAACGTTTACAACCATATTTAAGTGCTAAATAGAAACATTACATAAATGACTAGAGCTATTTATAAATGGTTTATAAACGCCTAGTGCGTTCAGTTAGCGGTGCGTTCAAAGGAATGCATGGCGATCGAGCATTGATCGTGCTCTTTATCATGCAAATGCAAGAGATCATTATTTAAACGCAGATGAACTTTAATATACGACTAATATGTAATATGAGAAACCTTATAAAGAAAGAAAAGAAAGAAAAAACGGTTATTTGCGGTAAACATGACGCAAATTAGAAACACAAATACAAAAAAGAACAAGTTGGGGGAAAATATAATATAAATATAGTGAGACTATTTCGTGTTACTTCGTTGGTCTAGTGGTCGCAAGCGCTACTGCTGAGCATGAGGTCCAGGGTTCGATTCCCAGGTCGGGCAAAGGGATATTGTCTTTTTACCCGACTGCCCCAGAAAGAGGGTATTGTTTTCGAGAGTATGTATGTATGTCTATCTATTTCTTTGGCACGCTCGCCTAAAGCGAGCTTGATGGATTTCAACTTAAGAGGTGTCCTTAGATTCGTCTTAATTGTGGGAGTGACATAGGCTATATAATATTGATATATTGCATCTGCAAATACAAAAAAGGGAGGGGAACGTTTTTTTTAAATTAAATTACAACAATATTGATATCAAATAATAGCTAGTAATGAGTCAATTCCATGTATATCGACGGTTAAAAAGTAATAAGGCATAAGCGACATTTTGGTCGAAAATGAGTTATGAATGCCATCCCACTTAATCTCTTTTTTTAAGTAGGATGGCAATCATAACTTATTTTCGACCAAAATGTCGCTTATGCCTTATTACCTTTTAACCGTCGATATATTAATAAAACTAAAAAGTTTGAAATAAAACCAATTAGGTATTTAAAAAACAAAAAACCCGAGTGCTAAAACACATAACTGAAAAGAGAAAAACATGCTTTATAATCTACAGAATTTTGGTGTCGCAGGCGCCCCGGGACAAACCAATAGCCTGAAATATGGTGTAACTTATGTTTGTCCCCACCTGCGATACCAAAATTCTATAGATTATAAAGCATGCTTTTCTCTTTTCAGTTATGTGTTTTAGCAGTCGGGTTTTTTGTTTTGATTTACAAAACAATTTTTTTTTTTTCCATCAAGAATTTCTTAGGAGCAGCCCGCAGTGCCCGGTTGATGGCAATAGGCTCGCCCCCTATTATACATGGCGAAATGTGAATGTACTAAAGGAACACCTCTGTCTAACCCCACTGGGCATACAGGCGTGATGGTATGCTATGTTCATGTAGAAAATGTAGTGGTAGCAGAATTGTGTATTCAATTCAGTGGAGTGCAGTGTTTGACTTGCAATGAGGCTAAGACATTAGATTGGATTAGAAAGTTTCGGATGTGGTTCGTACACACGGCTACATATCAAGCTATAATTTTCCAGTATAAACTGACCTTTCATTGTACGGAAATCCTATACAATGCGAGATCAGCTTAAACTGGAAATGTATAGCTTGATATGTAGCTGTGTATACATTCCAAAAATTGTTAGCAGAGAATAGCACGGTAGTTGGTTTGGCTATATTATATATTATATTATTATGTTCTGGTTATCAATATACAAGGCGTCGTTTTGTATCTTCGTCAAATTCAAGGAGGTAACTATATTAATGATTCTCGACACGAATCAATAATAAAATAAGTAGGTCTTTTATTTATTTTTTTCAAATTTTCGGAAATCGTCGTTTGTGGGACACGCATGTTACTCGTAAAACGCGGCCCGTGTGATACCGCACTGTAACTGCCCTTTTACACCGCATACGCAACGGGGTGATTCTGTTCTGTGAAAGTGGTGTATTCTAAAATACTGTCAAACTTAAATAACTAAAAAAACAAGTATGTATTCATTATTGAGCAGGTATCGTAATTTAATTGATTATATATGTCTTTCATAGCAGCCTCCTGAAATTTGACGAGGATGCAAAACGACACCTTGTATATTATTTGAAATTCCCTTAAAGAAAAACTTAATAATAATATCATTTTAATCACATTATATGAGCAGTGGTGGCCCAGTGGTGACGGCCGCGACTTACGAGTCGTAGGTCATATGTTCGAACCCAGGCAGGTGCTTTACTTTGAGTAAATTATTTCATCACCACTGCTCTCAAAACGGTGAAGGAAAACATCGTGAGGAAACCGGCATGTCTCAAAACAAAAAACTCGAAGACTTATGACATCTACTAACCCGCACTGGGCCCGCGTGGTGGATTACGGCCCACTCCCTCTCACAGAGAGGAGGCCGGTGTCCCAGCATTGGGAACATTATAGGCTGATTATGTAATCACCTTATACAGGCACGGTTTGGCTGATAATATTTAGCATCAAAATTGCCCAGATTTTCGGGTACCCGTATTAAATTCTTAAAAAAAAATTAAATCCTAATAAATTCCAAATCATTTTAATCACTGTATTAACTGCTTATGGCAAAACACAACTATTAGAAGGGGTTTACATAAGGGAATCCATAACACAGACGTAGGTTGATCCTGCCGGGGTCGCGGGAAGGTACTTATGGGTCACCGAGGCCCCTGGCAACACAGGCAACAGGAAGGAATACGGGTGGGTTTTAGTCAGTAAGACACACCCTCCCGCTCCGCCCAGAGCGGGAGAAGTTATTTGATGATTTCCCACCCTCAAAAAAAAAAAAAAAGACGTAGGTTGATTGTCTGGGAAGCGTTGAGATACAATGAGGACGAGATTACTTCACATAATAGTGATGAAACTGGGAAAAATAAAAAATTAAAATCCGTCAGTCAGATAATAAATCGTCAGCATAAAAGTAGGGGCCCACTAGGGCCGATGCCTGCCGGGGTCGCGGGAAGGTACTTATGGGTCACCGAGGCCCCCGCAACACAGGCAACAGGAAGGAATACGGGTGGGTTTTAGTCAGTAAGAGTCTGACACACCCTCCCGCTCCGCCCAGAGCGGGAGAAGTTATTTGATGATTATTACCCACACTCAAAAAAAAAAAAAAAGTCAGATAATAAAAAATATTAGACACGTATTTTCTCTTTTTTTACGTAATCAAAAGATTACGGCGATACATTGAGATAAAATGTGACATGACGTCACACCTTGCTGGATTTTATACTGAATTGTGACGTAGCGAGCGGGGCCCACTCTCGAACTTTAATGCGTTTTATCTAAGTATTTTTTGATTAATAACACAAAAAAAAAAATAAGTCATCATCACTATCCATCCAGCAGAATATCAGCGTCAGGTATATTTGCCTGACACATGCTGAGCTGGACTCCCATTTGGTGCAACCTTGAGACGCACACGGCACCTTGTTCGATAATGAATTGAAGTATGTCATAATGTCACTCGTATTTCTTTAAGCATGTTTTTCATTTTTTTTTTGTATATTGGCACCTTGTTTTTATATATTATATTGCTGTAATTTGTTATCCATGAATTGTGCTTCTATCTATCTATCTACCCTATTAAGGATCGGACGTCACTAGGTAAGTTAGTCCGATTTATATACGAGTCTAAGTACCTATGCTTCGTAATCTCGTCCTCATTGTGTACTTTCTATCAGGTTCTACGCCTTCAGAATCCAGTCTTCTCAACGATTCCCGGTGGGCTCCTCATTCAAAAACGATGCCTGATCTCTATCGTAACCAATTTACTACGCCCATAGGTATAATTTTAACGAAAATCTATCTTGTAGATAATATTAAAACCGAATGTAACGTGATACGTCGTATAAGTCATGTGTAACTGTTTAGTTGGTTGCTACTCCTGCGCCGCGGGCAGGCGGCTGAGACAAATGAAAACACCGCAACGACTACTTCAGGGGGAACCATCACCTCTTATAGCAGTATTATTATAATATTACTTCACAGTGGGAAAGTGATGGAGCTATACAGGACTTATAGCTCCATCTCTTTCTCACGCTGAAGTAATATTGAAATAATACTGCTATAAGAGGTGACGGTTGGCCCCCTGGTTTATGTTCTAGTTTTAGACGTGACTAGCTGGTTCCCACGGCTTCGGCAGCGTGCGTTTTCTAAAATAAAAATCTAAGCCTAGTCTAAGTAAGTTACTCCTTATATTATCAGCTATATGCCAGTGAAAGTCCCGTCAAAATCGGATCGGTCCAGCCGTTTTGGAGATTAGCGGGAACAAACAGACAGACAGACAAAAATAAAATAATTACATATTAATTAATACTTTTCATAGCAGCATTTAGTAAAAAGCTGTTACTTTGACATCACAAACAGACACTTTATTTTTATCTTATTAGATACAAATAAGTAAAGTTTTAAATTTTAATTTTATTGTTTATACAATATATTTTATTTTTTAAATTTTATTTCTCAGATATCTATTGATATTGATATCTGAGAGAAATTAAATTAAAACAATAAATACTATGTAAGTACAACGAATCCGATCGTAATTCTTTTCGACAGATCTGATAAATAATAAATAAAACAATTTATATTTTTATTATTTTTTAAATATTTTGATAATTATTACGAACCATATTGCGAAAGTCATCTTTTTAATAATCATGGATGAGTTTATTCATCGTGCATTACCATATGCTAACTAACTAACTAACTAATAAAGCTAACTGACTTCGGCCATATTTGCAACCCGCATTGACAAAAATAAGAGCTAAAGAAGATTTATTTTAACATGAGTTATAAATTGACATAGAAAACCTAGTTAAAGCAGAACATGATGGGGAACATCTAAAGCCTGTTGTTTCAAACAATTCTATCCCAACCAAATGGCGACGATGCGAAGGGGTTGTTCAAAATTAGGGCCCACGTTTTGTAAAAGTATAATTGTTTAGGATACGATGGGACTATCATACGCTTTGCGTAAAAGCCCCTTAAAATATATAAAGAAAACTAAAAAATAAATTGCAAGAATATGAATATCCTGGACAAAACCAACTGTCCAACAAATTTGTATCCATTATACAAGGAGTATAATCCTTGACGCACAATATAAATACCACTGTATATTCAGATGCCGCCACTGCCAGCATAAAATATACGGGCTGGCGCAAAAAGCACGTCAAATCATGAAGTTGACATGTGTGGAATAACAAGCAGGACTATGAATCACTATGAACTAGTTGCTATGCCCCCGTATGGTAATAACTCAGTTAATAGTAGGCACTGAATTTTATATGAGCAGCGTTCAAATTGTTTGAAATAAAGTTGATGAGTTTTCAATAGAAATAAAATTAGACCGTCATTTGTTTTGTTGCTATGCGGGAATTGGGAAAGTCATGATCTCTCACTTAAATAATCAGTTGAAATTTAAATAAATGTAACTGGTGGCCGAAAAGCTGGCGGCTTTCTCGCGCAACGCATCAGCATTGCAATTCAGCGAGGAAATGCCGCCAACATCCTCGGTACAATGCTTCGAGGGCTTTTTTTAGGTTTAACTTAGTTTTAATTTAATTTAGTTAATGTTAATAACCATCTTGTAATTTGATTATGCAATTAAACTTTTTTACGTTGAAATTGAAATAGAATTTGAACCTGATTGGTGAACCAATCAGTCTTGTCTAAGCAATCCAAGACCTCCCCCAACCCACGATACTCCATTTAGTCTTCGACCATCCCCTTCTATTCTATATTCACCGTGTGATGTGAATACATAAAGGATTATATCCTTGGTTTCTATAATATTATTTCAGGACTTCGTAAAGTCTATAAACCCATCATTTAAAAACACAGTGCCTAATCTCGATCCTATATGTCCTAAGTACGGGCTAGAAATTCTCAAACAGATACTTTCAAATCGATCTCTTAAAAACCACCAAATTCTAATCTCGAATCAAATCCATTCGCAACTAGCACGAGTGATTAACGAGTACAAGTGGTAACGGTGTGAATTCCGCGTCCCAACACAGAACGCACGACCGCATTCCGGCCCCTACTTCTTTCACCGTGCCACCGGCGATCCGGAGAAATTCTCCAAGCGCATTCCATTTCAGATATGATATAATAACCCGTTACAGCACTCATGTATTTTGCTAGATCTAGTGCTTCCACTATGTGGCGTCCATCAAGTCGGCTTAACGTAGCCTCGTACGTTCTCCGCCTTCCGCATCCAGTCTTTCTCAGCTGCCTTTTGTAGTTGAAAAAGCTGTATCACACCATCACCATGTATTTGTAAATGGCTAAGTAATTTGCAGGGAGCGTCGAAAACCTAATCAACGAAACGGCACCAATGATTTCTCCCTGCGCACCCCCTTTCAGATTATTAGCGAATTCGCAAGCCCATGTTCTTCGCCGAGTTGTATTTCTTCCAACATCTGATAAATGGCACCTGAAAGCATGTCTATGCTTTTCAAATGGACTTTTAAATTACCTTCTCCATCTTGCAACTCGTGCATAATAATAATCTCATAGTTAGTAACGCTCTTAGTGGTGTTGAAAGGTAAACTAAAATCCATTAAGTACCTAATCTATGAGATTAGCCTAAACACACACGCAGCTGTAAACTTTGATTTTATGATGTGTGTGGTAATTTTGCGAAATTCTCGGCTCTTGAGTTACGTATGTCTATGATTACCTCATAAGTTCTGCGAACACAAATAGCCCTTTGAAGTTTGTAAATGTTAAGGTAACAGCAGCTTACGAGTGGCGTGAACTAAGGAAATGTGACTGAAAGCGCCGCCGGCGATATGCATAAATACATATTTAATATGCATAATTTATAACGTCGTGTGCATAACATTAGGTGCTGCAATAATTTCCCATATACGCGAGCTCAAAACAAGAAATGTCTTGTTAAAACGCAAGATAACATCTCATGTAGCTTTTTTCACGATCTAATTAAATCGAAAGCCAAGCGCTGCTCGGATAAGTGCGGAATGCGGCCGCTGTTGAAATATTGATTAAGCTTTTTGTGTTACGTTTCAATCTCGTCTTGCATTATATTATATGTAGCAAGTCAACGAACCGATCGCTCCCTACAGCGAAGGTGTTAAAATTTTCACACGTTAGTTTTAAAATAACACCGCTGTTGCAACAAGTAAAAACTTCACTTGTCACTTTACCACCTATGTCGCTAAACACCTGTCTCGAATTGTTGACATTGCGACACACATCCACCGATATTTACACAATAAATTGAAACGGTAAATCTCTAATGAAAACTTTTACACTACTGTGTGGGAATGCACACAAAGAGTTGAAATGTTTACGGTAAGCCGGCACGCGTGGACGCGGGCTACCAGATGATTGAGAGCTGTTATGATTTAAGACGACAATCGTCCCGAGTTGAGGGCTCTAAACGATGAGCATTGTCGTTGTGACATTAACGTCGCCTACACAATCGAATCGGGGCACCGCGGCTATCGAAGCCCATTCGAAACGGATAAAGGTCTTGCTCGTGAGGATTCGATAAAGAGAGAAAAAAAATCAGGTAGTCGGCCTTCTGCAGCCCATTGTGACTTAACGAGGCGATGAATACTCGGATTCATCGGTAAACAGGTGGCACGTTACGCCTGTGTCGGCGCTAGCTTCGTTTTGCACTTTTAGGAGTTCGACGAACGCATTTCATTATTCAAATGTTATTCGAGTGGCGTGAAAGCGCCTCGATAACCTCGACGGGCGGCGGGACGTGTACGGAATGACTGATAAACGTCGTTCCTATACCTAGGCCCAGCACAACTATCGACCGATTGACATCTCTACACCATTGTAATAGAGATTAGAAACGAAAGACGACCCTCCGAAATCCGAGACCGATCGACGAGCTCATTTCCATTATATCTATGCGAAAGCAACGCGGACCCCAAGAGTTATTCTAAGCTAATGTTAATCGAATGACTCCTATCGAATTACATCACCATGTAAACTCAACAAGGAACTAAACTATAATAAATGGCTGTCAGGTGAATTGTATTTAGTAGTAAACACGAGAACGAGCCGGTGCGTCGGCTAACGTGCCAATGAGCAATTTTCCGAGGAAGTGATCTCGCTCCGGCTGCAACAGATAGGTCTTTGGCGCCGCGGTCCGTTCTCTATAATAACGCTTGCATTTATTTATCGCTAGTTCGTCGACACTATTCGACGTGGTGTATCAAGGTACCGCTATCTTTGATGAAACGCTCTCTAAACCACCTTCTGAAAAGCACGTTCTTCGGAAAGCTCGTGAATCTCTCGATTTGGAACGCGAGATTATCGGTGCGATTTGTCAAGGTACAGCAGCATTAAGCGGCTTTAGAGGTTCGATCTCGGCACGAGATAGCTGCAGAAACGCTACTCGACCCACAGTCAAGCCTCTCTCGACTCGCATTCCGATGGAAATTGCCCGCGGCCCGGCCAGATTACTGGCGCCGCATTGGATAATTACGCACCGACGAGGACATCCATTACGGAAGATAATTCAGAGAGTGCAATTAGAGGATGAGTCGTGATTCGATCGCAACTGCTGATGCAAAATGATAAACCGGAATCTTCTTCTAATATAAATTAACTATTTTCATAGTTATTACATTTCGCCTCGAGTGCCTGTTTAGCATTCCAAGCCACTGCACCACCTATACTTAAGGCGCTGACGGCGTCTCGCCATATTAATAGTTGTTGAATAGAGAATAGTTGTTACTGCGATAGCCGCGGCCCGTGCGGTCACGTCAGTAGTCACAAATCAAACGGTCCAAATTGACAGCCAATAAATAGTTTCAAATAGCGGACATCGGAATGCCACAACAAGGCCACAAAGCAGCCTTGCTTTTCCGCGTCATCCAATCAGCATAAAGCCTGTTATGTTAGCACCAATCTGAATAGCAGAGAAACCGGCTGCGGCTCGCGCCACAATCATTATTAACGTAATAAAGTACTAGATAAAACGGAGTCGGACAGCGTGAGAACGTCAGGAGAAAGCCGTTGTCGCAACATTAGTTGGGCGCTATTACCTTTAAATTACAGATTACAGAGATTCTGATGTTTCTACCAGAAACTGTACCTATGTTTAATTACGTCTCTAGCATATCAGTCATAAACGCCGAATGCTTACTAATGATTACAATCTAACAACGAAGAGCTAATAAAAACTTGAATCGTTTTGATTCCCATGTGTGCTGTGAAAGTTATAGGCGTCCATCATCTAATTCCAGTTAACACAACATCAATAAAACTGTAAACCACTTCCTTCGGACCTTTGCAGATAAATTGTCTGAAATAGCGGACTATTTTTGTTGAGAGTTAAGTTTAGCACTATCTAAGCGGTGGATCTAAATTCAATCTCGGATCTGAAATGAGCGAAATGTACTGAAGAAATGGGCTTGGAACTTGATACTCCGAATAGACGTCTCTTTGCGACCATCTGTAATGAAATTGAAGGGACGTTCGTGGCAAACGAAGCGGCGTTAAAGTTATCTTATTATAAAGATCTGTTCCACCGCAGCGGCTCGCGACGAGAACATTTCAATCGCGATTTACCCAAACCGGCTCCCGTGTCGCGATGCGATCGCTTCAATGTTAAATATTTGCTCTTTCAAATAAGTCTTTATCGCAAATGCATACGTCTGTATGCATTTAAAAGTATGTCTATACTTTTGATTCAAAAGAACCGATTCCGAAAGCTTTTCCTGTTCATTAGATCGGCTTTCATAAAAAGCTTCTTCGTTAAGTGCATTCCACTTATTTCAAGCATCCCAAAAATCCCTTTTACAGTTCTCAATTAGTGCGGCAAACAAAGAGGAAACTAGGAAATTAACACCTCGTTTACCGTGCCACGTGACAGAGGGTGACCGATTGCGCCAGACCCTCCATAAATGCTCGGATGTCCAAACAAAATCTTGCAAGCGTGAAGCACCGGTTTCTGACTCAATGCGCCGTGAAGAATTGGCGCCTAAAGACTTAACAATTAATGTAAAGCTGCTTTTATATATTAAAGAAAACCAAACTTGGGAAAAGATAAGAAGCACTTTCTTTTATCTTTGAATGCATCCTGCCTTCATGATCATTAGTAAAGCTATCTCGTTCTGGCCCCGCTCCATCCTTTTCTCCCACATCTCCGGAGGGCCATTTATCAATACCAAATAACATGCCGGGACCCTTCTCTCTTTTGTTTATTTGTTTTTTATTTACCTTATCCTTCGGTGTTCTATTTGTGCCTTCGTTTTTGACTCGAAATTGATTGTAGAGCCGGTCTAATGGCATTCGTCTAACATAATGTTCGATGCATTGATGACTACTAATGAGAGGTGATGAGTTGTTTTAAGTACAAATGCATAAAGGTTCATCAAGAATGATATACCCATAAATACCATCTTACAATATAAAATTGCCTGTGTCTTGGAACTATAAGACAAACAACATAAAATTAACGACCCTAATAGAATCTCGATTTCATAATAAATGCATTATGCGCTGCAAAGTGCAATTAATGGAAGCAATTCTGCGTGCAAAAGCTATTAAAGTTCGCTATTAAAAGTTTCCAATTTCCCCTGCTACTGCTCCAAAGGTTTATTAACGGCGCGCAAACCATTTTGCTTTTTTACGTTGGTATTTTATTCTTTAATTGTTTTATTTATTGCGGTTTCGCATTCGCTCGCGACTTCATCTGCCGTTTTGAGCACGGACGAAATTCTGCAACTTCTTTGTGAATTCGGAGACGACCGACTCATTACCTTTTTACTGAACTTTTTCGATTCATTGGACGGCGACGTTTGGAGAATAATAAATATGTTCATTTATTTCAATAAATTTTTAATGACCCCTTTAAAACGTGATTAGCTGGACGTTGTCGGTTGGTATCGTTTTTATCAAGATTCTTAATCGATGTCCCGTCGATGCGCCTGGGTATCGGACAACTCACTAATCATTCAAATATTAGGGTTAAAAAATACGATTCTGTGAACGAAAAAGATATCCTAAAGATGCCGGACATCAAGGGGGGTCTTCCTTAAGTTTTCCGTCGTTGTCGAGAGCAAATAAAGCGGCGTCCCTCTGAAATTAATTTTGTTTTGTTTCATCGTCTGGAGCCGAAGCATTTACATTGAATGCGGTCGGAGGCTGGCCGTTTGTGAGGATATTTATGTAGGGGCCCGTGGAGTATGACATGCGCATTATTCATACACGATACGCGCCACGAACCAGCTGTATGTTATTTTTACCGGTTCATCGGCTTGTCGTCGATGGGTTACCATCTAAGATGAAAGGGAAGTTTTTTCTAGTCGAAAACATTTGTATGACTCACCGCATCAGTTTCAGGAATACAGTAGTCGGATATGAGAATGTTGTTTAAGAATTCCTTTCTGATTGTAATGTTTAGGTTCCTGTAAAGCATGAAATGACGGATGAATGCGTCCATGACGGTTAAATCCTAGAATTTATAGGTAAGGACGTAGGCACGGCAAATCGAACGCCATCAAAGTTTACGACACCACAAGGCGCCACGGTGTCGATACTTGTGATTGGATACACTGCCTATAATGCATTTCCTTTTGAATTCGCAATAACCGTTTCCTGTTTCAATTTATCGGTTTACACTTAATATATTTTCAATTTTATGTATAGTGAATATATTCTTTCGCTTTCCATTGTTTACTTTCATGTTAACCTTTTCGTAATGACTGTTGATATTATATGCTATGAAATAAAATTGAAAATGTTCTAATGCATCACATTACAATTGTTCTACGAGTATGCTGTAAAATGGTATTATTTCAGCATTTTTTATTTTAAAACACATGCGCACTGGAAAGTCTATTTGCTTTGCGTTCCCGTCCAACTTTTAAAACGTAGGTATTTGAAAAAGAAAACAAATGACATCACTGGCAACTGTCTTTTGTTTTATAGCCACCATACCTCTTTGCTAACTTTTTTTTTTCTTCGTTCCAGATTCAAACGATGGTGATGCAGGAGTGAGATGTTACTGCAACACGGCACAGTGCGTGGGTACGGGGTACATGTGCCGGTCCGCGCGCAGCGGGGGATGCTACAGTGAACTGCCTGCGCCACGACGCACGCACCACGCTAGACACGGATGCCTGCATCATTTGGCTGATACGTATGTATTTTATGTTTAATTATTGATAATAAACAACGAATACGTAGGAATCAACTGGCAGTTGGCAGACAATAGACCAGGTTGAGTGGTTGCTTAAAATCCAAATTAATAAATCGTATTTGAAGCCATTCTATTGTAGGATAGTTGCTACCAGGCTTGGCTGCTACCAGATCTAGTCAGAACAATCTTGGTTCAAAATTGACGCTGCTTTATAGTTAGCTGTGTATATTGTGGGCGCCACGGACACCTGTTTCTTTTGTTTATTTATTTACTTTTGTTTTGCGTTCTTGTTTTGTTTATAAATATTTCCTTTCTTCATTTCACAATATTTTGCAGTGTATTGTCGCAAATTCATATCTGTCTATTTCATTATCTATCTATCTTCTATCATATTTCTACCCACTGAAAGAAAATAATGATTGGTGTACCATGTTATACGCAGAATATTAGCTGACGATGGTATATTTATTTGAGAGTACGACGGAAAATTCTAGATTTTGAACCATAATCTGTGTGCGCAATACTGAGCAGCCTTGTCAATAAAGATAAACGTGTTTTGGAACAATACTAGGGTCATCTTCGGTCAGGTTTATCAATAACAAACTTTTAGTCATAACTTTTATGATCTAATCATAAAGTATATTATGTTCAGTTCCACAATAATTTAGCAACCACGAATAAATTTGATAATTATAATGCCGCATTGAATATAAAATATTTTTTTACTAATGTTGTAAAAATCCAAGCTTCATCCGACGATTTCGACGTTTAACAAGATGTCATCGATAAAAAGCTAAAGGAACGTTCCAACGACATTCCTAAAGAGGGACAGGAGATTTTATCATTTCTAATTGCGATTCTAATTAGTATGCTGCCCATCGCTTAAAATGTCAACCCTTTACAAAAAGGTACATGATTTAACAAATTGGTCGTTGGCTTGCTCCCGCGCAATGCATTAACTGAAATTTATTTGATAACTAAAGGCAGTGTAAAATTACATTAAGTCGTTGACAAAGATCTAGGTAGTATTAATTTACCTGCTACTGTAATTTGCATACAGGTCTCACTTAAATCATTGTCACTTTGCTTTTTATCTCTTGTATCTACTGGAAAATTGTTTGGTATTTCAAACAAATGTCCTTTTCAGGTGTGGTCTCTTCTATATTATCACCTGGGTATCTTTTCTATTCCTACCTTCGGATTAAAAATACATTACTAGACAAAACACTTCATACAGCGATCGATTCTAATTCTTCATTTATTAGACTAAACCTACAATGCATTACTCACTCTCACCCACCAATAATTTATCCCAATCTTAGTCGTATCTATTGACATTTTCACATCTATTTAGAAAGTAATTACGATACATTTCCTAAGATACGGCGGCAGTACCTTTTTGAATTTCATCGAGGAATTAATTATTCTTTTGTTAGTCATCATGTGAGGTGCATTGTCATCCATCAATACTGCTTATCATGCAAGTGTATGGGCTCTATCGTTGTGTACGAGTCTCTTCAATCAATTTGTCTATGGTTTCGAAATGACTGCCGCTTTCATCAAGATCATAGATGTAACGTAACGACACAATTAGAGATTTGATTGAATGTCTTGGTACTTCAGTATTTGCGGAATCAGTGTTCGTATGAATAGATGAGATTGTACCGTTGGTATTTATTCGTTATTGGAAAGCTGTGTTAGCCCTTTGTACTAACTTCAAAGCATCTCCTTCTTATGATTCTTAAACCTCATAGAAAAGCAAAACGTTAACATAATTTCCATCAATAAATGCGTCTGTTTATTTAACAACAGTACAACATTAAGTAATCGTCGTATCTTTTTTATATGGCGCACGGTATGTTCACCTCGGTTTATTAATTATGCCGACGAAGGCATGCCGGGACTCCACTGTGTTTTTATACACTGAAATTACCCGCTCAGTTGATTATCTTATTCGGATCGGCCCGGGCCGCGTTCACCGAACCGGTTTCTGTCTGCCGCATGCCCACTTTTATTTACTTTAAATAATTTTTGCTCCTTTTTGGCAATCTCTGCCATTATCTTCGCTAACGATCGCCGTGTCCGCTTCGTTAAGATTTCCATAGAATTCAAATTGATATTCGCTTATTTTATCGGTAATTAATTCTCGTTTGACTTGTTTATTGTGTATATAAAGTGCTGTTGAGTGATGTCGGTTTGATGTCCTCGTTTGTTAAGATAAGGGTGACTCTGCTGGGGTTGAGGCGCGGGTCAGGCTAGATAGTGTTGTGCGGACGCCGACCCGGACGATGCTGCATACTTCCTTACAAAATCACACCCTATCGTTGTACAATAAAGTTCAAAATTGATTGGAACGATTGGCAAATCTATAGAATGTCTCTTCTAGGCTTTGTTCGTAGCATCAGCTTTTTTATCGTCAATAACTGCAATCATTGATATCGGTATGGAATTATCTAGATGGGTCAGTTGTATGTCGACATACCAGGTTCTATGTATATCATCTCAACTTGTTCTTTGTTTCAGCTACTTGCACTATTACAACAGATTATATTGTTATCTGCTTATTGTTATCTAAATACGTAATTTATACTTGTTTGTTTATTTATTGTTTAAACTCTCGATTGTTAAACGCTTTGATGTCAATGTGACATTACAATAACTGATACAGATAAGGTGTCTTCGAAAACAGTGGATGATTAGAGTAGATTCAGAATTATTTATTCAAACTTTAAGTCTTTATTATCCTTTCATTGGTGTTGAGCATAATAAACCAATTATTTACCTTAACAAAGCTAGTCTTTAGTTCTTTAAATTTCTTCTCACCATCTTTCCTTTTGGCGGCATCGTAGCTGTAATCTTAATAAGGTAGCCCTAAAATCATCAACAAATTTCTTCCTACATCTTCAGCCAATATTGCATTAATTAAAAAGAAAATCAGATCCAAAACCAAGTCCACGATGCGCTGTGAGATTAAATCTTAATTGGCTTTCAACTGATTGTATTTATTTATAGTTTCACTCATTATATTTGCCCAGTACCTTATCTCCATGTTATGTTTTAGTTGCTATCGGAATTCTGTTGACTGCTAATTAGTTTGCATCATTACTATCGTCTATTAACTAAGATGAATTGTGTTAATCATTTACACATTTTACACTTCTATTAGTTTTTTTTCTTATCAACGTCGTTAGAAGAGCGTGTAATCTATGTAGATGATAT
This sequence comes from Atethmia centrago, assembly GCA_905333075.3. Taxonomy (NCBI): domain Eukaryota; kingdom Metazoa; phylum Arthropoda; class Insecta; order Lepidoptera; family Noctuidae; genus Atethmia; species Atethmia centrago. The sequence goes on from HG995376.1 coordinate 24,208,360, forward strand.
TCGCCTTGTGAAGAAAGTGTTTAATTTATTCTTTGAATTAAACGTTAGTTTATGATCCCGCAAACGGGTAGCCGTAAACTAGTACTGCTGGTTTATCGGTTTTTTTTATCGTGTAGTATTCTTTTATGAGAGGATAGGATACATACAAGGTGCTAGGAAGGTGTGTGTGTGTTAAAGGATAAAGTTTAGTATTTTAGTAATAAGAAAAGATTTTGGAGTGCTAGATTAAAAAATGTTGGGTATTGGTATGTTATCTTAACAACAACTTATGTATAGCAAGCAAAGCATGCAGTTTTATTTCTTTAAAATGTAGTTTTTGTCCGCATGGTAGTTACAAATATCCCCTAAAGACCCATCTCGTGTTTAAATCATCACGTGGTGTTTTGAGGGGGGATTAGATTAAAATCACCATACCGTAATATTAGCTAAGCGAATGAAGTTCAATCGCTTGGTAGTGGAAGGTGAAACATTTTGCCAAATTCTAAATAGTTACCAGAACGTGTGCCTACCTTTTCAGTTGATCCACACACTTCGTCATTTATCCTTATCACAATTTGTTTTGGCATTACCACCCGTTTGCCGTCATCTCGTCGTTATCCACACCCTTTCTATCCATACCATCTTTTACACCACACTATCCATAATTTCTTTAGCCTTTCCTCTTCTAACGAACCACATTGATATTGCAAACTTTCCTGCCCTTGCATATGGCAGGTTTACATACCCCTACCATAACAAACGATTTCCATTACGGCTATCTCAGATAGACCATAAATATTTTTGACATATACAAAACAAACATACAGTCACACCAGATTGTCTGATTGACCTAGACGCAGATTTGCATAAGATTAGATATCAACCAAAGAACGTGGCAGCAATGCTTAGTGATTGCTTGACGGGAAACAATATACGGGTTTTCCGTATGAATACATATGCATAGTTGAGCTAGAAGCCGTGGCTTTGAATTTGAAATCGTGTGTTAATTGTCGCTTGTAGTTTGTTTTTCTAATAGCCTTTGGCTATTAATTTATTTTTCCTGCAGGCTGTGAACGACCAGATATAGACATCACCTTTTTGTAGACACGATTAGTGAGGAACACTCTTAATTGTTTAGTTAGACTTGCTTGAATAATGATGAGAGCTCCGAATGATTCGGCTTCTAATGTATATGTGAACTTTCCAGATCCAGTAATATAAGATACCATATTTTAACTAAAATATGGTGTCTTAAAATATATGGTGTGTTGACTATAAGAAACTGATGGTAAGGCTTTCCTGCTTTTAACAGCACTTCCACGATAAGTGCAGCAAAACATTACAGCACAAACAATTTCATAACTCATAACCATTGTTACGGCATTCAGTTATTCTATCAATAACACTACCTAAAGAAGCTACAACAAAAAATCATCACGTATACACCTGGCAGCCTTACATCACAGTCTAATCAACCAAAACTTTAATAACTCCACCAGTTTAGCAAAAATTTAATTGGATCTACGAGTAACTAATCGTTTCTGCAAATAGGTCTCTAATCGGCAAAACAAAGATCTCCAGCTCAACCTTTTAAATTATTAAAATTCTTCAACAAAAATTCTTCTTCGTTCCCGTGAGAAACGGAACGTCTTCTTAATTAAAATAGACGAAGATTATAGTCATCGGAATGAAAATTGAGCGAAATTTGATCGTGACGAAGTGACAGTTATGCTGTGTTGTAAAGATGCTCATTAAGAAGATGTTAATGTTAATTTTTATTGGAGGCTCTTAGCAACTGCGTGTTACTTAGAAACTTGATTTCTTAAGGGCTTGTACGACATTGAGAATGTTTATTAGAAACTTATGTTTATGATCGGCTTCCTTAATTCAGTTAAGAAGTCTATATAATAAGTTATGTTCAAGTGTTTTAATATGTTTAGTGATTTGTTTCATTGAAATGCAAGCAGCAGTTTCAGTGTTATTGGCAAATACAAGAATCGTTTCAATTCAACATTTGTATCGCTTATTATTTCAATAAACTGTTCCCAGTTTACATATCAAGTTTCTCTGTAAACGTCACTATTACAAGAACACAAACCTTATCCAATCTAACGTCAATTCTCACCGATTTACTCGCTGTTATCAAAGTACTCAATACCCTCGACCTGTAAACTCTCACACACGATAAACATAAAGAAAAATTATACAAGATTAGAAATTCCAAGAGCTTGTAAATTGAAAAAGGCCAGAGTTCAAACACGCGAGATTTATTCAAACAAGAAGCCGTTTTGTATGTTAAATGCTCACCCAAATACACCAAATGTCTCTTCAATATTAAGAAATGTACCTACCTAAGTAGGTACTGGTAAATTTTAATTTTATGTAAATTTTTGGTGACTTCGTGAGAACATCGGTCGTGATTTGTTTGCGACACAGGTTGAATTCTGTGATAACGTTTTAACTAGCCATATGCTTCAGCTACCGGACCCACACGTACGCAGCCATCGTTTACACAAACAGTCAGTGGTCATCGTGAGTCAGTCCCCCTTACTTCATTCCGAACCCTGTGTAAAGTATTGGTTGTATGTCTGCGTGAGCAAACCAACAGAAGCACGAAGTAAGGTTACCAGTAAACTGATGATTTGTATTCCATCGACGCTACATTATTATCTGGCCGCGCTGTCCACGCCGAGATGGTAAAATACATAAATCTTCATGTCTTTATTATAAAAACCTTTGAAAAATGTTGACTTAAATGGAAATTTGTGTGCGTTCTGCATATTACGTGATGTTAAATGATAATAAGGTGCTTTAGTCAGTGGTCAACCACCAATTGGATACAAACATTTTAATATCCTTTTTCGTCATTGAGTAAGGCACGTAAGCCTTATATCAATATCACTTTAAATTCTTCAAAAAACATCCTTTTATCTATTGTCATCCCTGAACTTTCAACTTCCTTGGTCATTTTAAGCTTTTAGACACCCACAAAACACTTGACGACAGCTAATATTAATTACGATAAAAGTTCCATAAATATCGTTAAGAACACTGATTAGTCTTAAGACATTAACAGATGAATCATTAAAAAACTTTATTTAAAATAGCTATAAATCACGATTATCAACTTAATATGTTATTTTTTGTTCATTTTTTTTATTATAATTAGTGTTCTGTTAATGAAAAGCTACAATAATCGTATGTTACATAATCGGCCTATAATGTTCCCACTGCTGGGACACAGGCCTCCTCTCTGTGAGAGGAAGTGGGCCGTAATCCATCACGCGGGCCCAGTGCGGGTTGGTAGATGTCACATGTCTTCGAATGTTTGGTTCTAGGACATGCCTGTTTCCTCACTATGTTTTCCTACACCGTTTTTGAGAGCAGTGGTGATGAAATAATTTACACAAAGATAAGGCCTGTCCGGTTTCGAACCTACGACGTACAACTCGTCAAGTCGGCCACCACTGCACTCAATCATATGTAAATTTTGAATACATTTTCGTGCATTTTTTACGATGAATTCTTTTGTGATTTGTCATTGTTTCATGTTTAAATCTATTTTTTTAACTCTATGCATATAACCCAACTCAGAAGATGTCATTCCGTCGTTTCCCCTGTCGTTTTTATTTCGGCCAAACAATCTGATACAGATAATAAACAAAAACCCAAGTAATTGGTACCATCAAGTCGCCGAAGCTCTAAATCAAAGTGTAACAAAACAAAATGATCGTATCGATCAGTTGGCTGGCATACCCAGTTGGCACTTTAAACTCTTGCGCAAGTCAACAATCTGGGAGGTGCGTAATGTCATGTCATGACTTACTGGGTCTTGATGTGGATCACATTTTGTGAGAGAACGCGAACACATTTTGTTACATGAATTAAAAATGACTGCTTTTATTCGTATTGATTTAAAACAATGTTTAATCTTTCTTCACCACCTGGGGGTTTATTTATAAACGTTGCTTATATTTAAGTAATGATTAACGTTTAAACGTCTGTTAACTGTACAACGCACGTGCATAAATACACTTACTGATGTTAAACTGTATCTCTATATCCTCGTTAGTTTTCGTAGTTGTTAATAAGGATATTGCAGGTCTCTTCGACTTCACCCTTCCTATCCCCAATACTTGACTAATTGAATTTCCTTCGTAACATACTTATCCCAAAATCCTAAGCTCACATATCGGCCTATGTGGTCTTCATTCAATTAAAACGTTAATTCATTGAGAACTAGAATGTCAATCAATTACTCGAGCCAAAATAAGGACACAAGTTGCAACTTTTTTCCTTATCAACGCAATAAACTAGCAAGTACAGGCCGAGGTTAACCACAGAACTTTTTGCCTCAATACCATTGAATCAAGTGAACTCGATATGAATTCGTATTCAGCAAAAAATTCACCATTTAATGTTCAGGTTCTGAATTCAATAACGATAAGCTTTATTATTTTCTTTGTTCATAACTCGTTTGTTGAGACAACCTCTTTTTGTCGACGGGTGAAAGACGAGAGCAAGGAACTGGTTTGATCTAAGAAAGGATGTTCCACGTTCATATCAGCTGATTTATTGGCAGTTTTAAAACATACTGGAACAGTTGTTAGTTCTTCCATAAAACTATCGAGATTGTCTGTTCATTTGCAATTATGATTATTATGGACTAAAATGTACTTATCAGTGGGTAAAACAAGACTGTCAAAGATAATGATGACTAAAAAGATTAGTTTGCTATTTTTATCTTTAATAATTTTCTTATTTATTATCAACATCTACTCTATCTAGATATGGCTGAATAGAACAACTCTGTTCTCTGTCATCATCAAATGTCTAACGTTTACTTTCTACTATTTCCAGGGAAGAAGAAGCGTTATCTCGATGCCAGAACTCGCCCGGGTCTGGGGGTCCACCACCGTCGTCGGAACACTCCTTACTGCTGTGTTGCTTCAGGGACCTCTGCAACCATGAAGATAGTCCCTTGGCTAGAGCAAGGCTCAACCTTACTAGCAATGAATTTGGTAAGTCCTGTTTCTTTTACGTCTTCATTTATATTAGACCCAATTCTTCTTATTCTTCATTTATATTAGACCTCTTGGTTCCTTTCTAATTACCAATTTAAAATTTTTTAGATGCTCTAAGTAACTTATATTTGTAGGAGAAGTTATTCTTTTCTTAGTAACTTAGAACCGGTTATCTGGTCTTTCAGCAATGTCCGATCAAAGCAAGATATTTAGTCAGGCAACAACTTTTTGCAGTTTTCAATAAAGATCCTAAAGATTAAATTCAAGACCTTTATAACAGTAATGCACTTATAGCAATAAGATGTCGATGAAGCGATAAAATGGTGGCAGTGTTTATACACTGCCACCTTAGGATTATTCCTAAGGCTACACTGTAATGTTATGATCCACAACACGTATACAAAGATGGAATTCATAGATTCCTAACATTATTATTGAATAAACACTGTTCTCTATGTCCCTATTCATAACTCAGCAGAATCGATTACGCTTATCTAAATAATATTCGAGAATAGTCTCGCAATCTTCTAAATGCAGTTTTGTTATAGAACAAAACTCCATTTAGAAGATTGCATACGTAATAACAAGATAGGAATCGATTAATATCCAGTGCAATCAAATGATTGTGAAATAGTATACATTGATTGTATGCAATCGAAACCTAACACTAACACACGTTTACCAGTAGCTGGTCTACCAGTAGCTGGCCTACCAGATCAGAACACAGTCTATATAAGGCACATAGTTAATTCTTTCACAACTGCACAACGTTGAATTTGAGCCAGTAGGATAATGAATAGGCTACGTCGCTTTTAATTCTGCAGGCAGGTGAATTCCAAGCAGGTTGAGGATAATAAAGAACAATTGTAAGATATAAACGGCAGCCTTTGTATCCTGCCGTAATGTAATTGAAATGAATGGATCGTAAAGTGTTAGTGTACTTTTTTTAGGAATACATTAATCAGGAGTTTAATTATGGAAGATAGTATAACCTTTAAAGGGTTGGTTAATAGGTTAATGAAGTCTGTGTTTTAAATTGGAGAAATGACCACCGGTTGAGAACAGACTGCCGTATATACTTTTTAAATTTAACGATAATTAGATTTCATATCACGCACAGACATAATCAGCCTATAATGTTCCCACTGCTGGGACACAGGCCTCCTCTCTGTGAGAGGGAGTGGGCCGTAATCCACCACGCGGGCCCAATGCGGGTTGGTAGATCTCACATATCTTCGAATTTTTAGTTCATTTCATATGCTTAGTGCGAATGTACGAAAATTAAGAACAATAGAATTATAGAAGTAAGTCACAACACACATCTAGTAATAACAAACAAATCATCAATGAGGAAGGCCGAAAACCTAACATTAAAACTGTACATTTAATTCGTACCAATATAACCGTAACAATACAACGTTCAAACAATAAATTGGATACGAAAACCTATCGGTACAACAAACATAAATAGCATCTAAACACTGCCGGCAATCCAATTATATTGATACAATATTATTGCAGTCGTAAATTCTATCGAATAACGTATTCAAGCAAACATGACGAATAAATTTATATCATCAGCCTTTATAACTAGACAAACAGGCTGTTTAGAAATTAAAATCTCCATATGCTCAAGGAAAAGTAGACTCTTAAAAACGTGTGAATTATTGAGCAAGTTAGGTATTAGGTTTTTTTTTTTATTTTATCTTTCCTAAGCTAGAAATAGCATAAATAAGACTGAAAATTTACAAACGTAAGGATAGGGAAGGGAGGAAAGATAAAGTAATAGAGATAAACTACCAAGTGGACAGACCATAAGAATCGGATGATATACAGATTTTTATTTTGGCAAACAAACAAGAAAATGTCATAATCTCTCTTTCTCAACAATATTTCACGTCTCAAAAATATGAATATAAGATTGATTGACTCAAAGACTCGCGATTCACAGGCAGATTATATCTAAACCAGTCGCAGTAATTCCTTGTCAAACAGAACTGAACAAGTCTTAAAGGTGAGCACAGATTCAACGCAGACAATTTAGAGTCGCATGCGGAGGACTCATCGCGTATATTATGTTATTTATTTTTGTTGCAATGTTGCAATTTGTTTTGGTCATAAAATGCAGCGGGTAAATTATTGTAAAGGATAAATAATGTAGAAGTTTTATTAGATTTCAGTAATTTTAATAAGGTACTCTGGCAGAAGAAACCGTAAAATAAAACAATACAGTATTTTAGTACTTAAGTATACAGTAGAAATGTGAAATCTGACTAATGGAGAAGCCAGTATATATAGCCTAAGAAAGTCAAGAAGAGAAAAATAGCCATAATTTTCTTCAATCAACAATAACGTGTTTAATGTTGAACGGTGGTCGCTATTGAACTAAAACTGCAGAGCTTTCAGTACCAAGTGTGTTCATACCTTAGGGACATAATAAATAATTCAATTCTTTGAATTGACAAGCTATTAAAAGTGATAATGCTGGTTCTATGTATATTTCAATTTGAGCCGATATTAAATCACAGGTAGTTTGTTGAGCAACGATTGCTCCTACCGTTTGTCATTCATTATTTATATTATTATATATTAAACGACTTGTTTACGATATCATAAAGATGTATATAGCGCCTTATTTAAATTCTATTCGTGGTTACGACATAGGAAAGTAGTGTTTATGGGATAATTAAAAGTTTTCTCGCGACTTAAGTATCAGAAAACTGGACTATCAATCAATCAGTACCTCCTTCAATCCATCAGTAGACAGTCTTTTTGTGAAGTCATATAGAATATTGCATCGTCAGATTCTCTAACATTTAGTAGAATACATACCATCACAACTTCATCATACCCTGACAAAGTTTCTCGTTACTTCCATACAATGCTTTTCCTTCCTAATCCTACACAATTTTCCATGACGTTTTCACCTCATCTTCGCATATTATATTGTAAACATTCTCAGTTCTCACCGCGTTTACTCAAACATGTTGTAATTTCAATGAAATTCATCCCGCAATGTTTCTTCGAACAAAGATATTATTCTAGCGGAGTCCGTATCTAAAGTAAACAGCGCATGACTCAGCTCTTGGACTATACTTGCAGCATTACGTCAGAGGTTTACTGATTTTCAAGTGCAGCAAATATTGGTTGTTTCAGAAAGTTGAGTAATTAATCGTTGTTTGGTGCAATTTTATGGCTTACGAGGGGATCACAGTTGTTTTGAGTTGAAAATACTTGGACGGTTCTATGTCTCTTGTTTTTATTAAGACGCTGACAACACCTAAACCGCGGTCACTGTCAGATTGCATAGAAAAGAAAGAGAAGCGCGACGACAAAACGCTTGTAATTTATTGCAAAATATGAAGTAATTATCTATTTACTCAGAATTGAGTTGAGTAATCGAAAATAAAAAACAACCAAGTTCTGCATTATAATAAGACGTACTTGTTATTAATTAAATACGTAATTTATGTTGATATTTAATACAGATATTTTGGATTAGAACTCAAGGTAAGAGGTTAGTTTAACGTTAGTTTGTATCGAGATTTTTTTTTCAAAACGTGTTTTGGTGACAACCAAGTTCTGGGAAATATGTTCAAAATTAACATATATTTACCGCTACCACAAACTATACAGATTTGACAATTTTCTTTCTTAAGAGAAGCCTATTTTGGTCAATTGGGTCTTGTCAGCGCCTTAAAGCATCCACCAGGCTTTTTTGCGCTATACTCTGTACATCTAAATTTAGCAACTAAAAATTGAAATCAATTATTGGTCCACTTATAGCAGAAGCTATTTCGTTTGTAATGCAACGATGAAACAGTCAATTTCGAAATTTTAAATAAGTAATCTCCATCTTTATGTTCTACACAGGGTTTTTTGTTTTTCAAACTGTTCAACATTAATTACACCAAGAATTCCTCGGAATTCCTCTACTGATTGAACCAATTCCGCACCATCGATTGCAATTTCAGATTAAACTTATTCATCATATCCAACTAAAGGATCCTCTTAATCTTCATTAACTCTGTTTCCACGACATTTAGGAACGGTACGATTTAAATTATCGCCCCCAGCCTTAGTCTAATCAAGTGCAATCCACGCAACATCGTTTGATTATTCAACAAATTGTAATGCGGTATAAATTTTCCCTCCTAACGCCTCGGGGTTTGTATTAATAGTGTAACTATAATGGATACTAAGATCTGCACGCGATGGTTTTAGTTACCGTATTTTTGTAGGCTATTTGTATGTTAGGAATTTAAGGTGTTAGACTGATTTCTCAAAGAGTTAATATACCTAGTGAAATATTCATCGAAATCTCCATGAATAAGTCATCAAGATAATTTTAAATATAGTTGAACGACGTCCTACAAGCGAAAATAATTGAATCTGCAGACAAATCTCTTGAATGTTATAATAATAATGTGAAGAAGATTAGCTTTACAGATCTGGGCTAGTTTCCTTGCCATAATGGATTTCGCCCGTGGGCCGGGGCCGTGATTGCGATGCGCAATTGTTTCAGCTTATATTCCTTTGTTGGAATTAACTTTTGTTGTGACAAGCTGAACTAAATCTTATAGCGAGACGTTTAAAGTTTACTTCGGTCCGTGCCGTAATAAACTGTTAATCGCCTGTTATAAATAGCCAGGGACCTGTTTCGGTGACCGCATCTTAGGAGTGATTTTTGCTCCTATACAAAGGATAGCTTTCTTTGGTACTCGACTAATGAACTTTGGTAGCTATGTCAAGCTGATGAGCATCTTTATGTAAGATAACTAATCCGTTTGCCAATCGCGGTGCTTAATGGGTTATTTTTCATTACGTTTCTTAAGAGCCTCTTGTTCTGCAGTATCAACGGGTTGATCATATGAATAACTATTTATGAACGAAACGAATGAGATCACTTGTGTAATTCAATATTGTGCTAGGTCATCTACAAGCATATCATCGTCATCACATTCTGTAGTGGTATTCATTGATACGATCACTATACTGATACAGTGTATCCATTTTTAGATGACTGTACTTAGCAACGACTAATGACGGAGTGCCGAGATGGGAATTTTTCGTAAAGATGATAAATTAATTCATGGGGACGAGATGGGAAGGTGCCGAGATGGGACTAAACCGAATTATTTAGGGATTTGTCTTACGTCGCTGTTTATGGTATTGTTATTTATTATGATTTATCATAATTATACCTACATAATATGATCAAACGCCTGAGCTTATGAATTGGCAGTATTTATATACATTAAAACCCATTGGCAAGTATAGTTACTTCTAGCATTGTTTGCTTTCTAAGATATTATTTTTTTAAGAATACAGATTTAAATCGTTGTAGAGATGGTGAGCGATGCATATGAGCTTACATGGACATACTTAATTGAAAATGGACTAATGTTTTCAAGTCGTGTTATGTTATGAACTTAAGATGCTCCTGATTTTAATTCTCCTTATCCATACAAAAGGAACAATTACCATCACAGATCTTCACAATTAAGTAACAATATTGTTACCGAACTCGTGAAGTGAAAACACGACTTCCACTTATGTTATGATATATTATACAGGGTGTAAAAAGACACATCACAAAGCCGTCAACTACGCATACTGTACATTTAAGTAAGTAGTTTTGCGCATAATTATTGCTGGGAATCGTTTTTTATTTTTAGGTACACAAAAAAAGCTATATTTTATTAAGCTCAATGTAACGCGAACCCAGGCAAACGGACTCAGTGCTGTTTTGTGAGTTAAGCCCCGCCCCCTGGCGCTACGCGGTACGCGTGGGTACTTTTGATATTCATTGTGGTTTTGTAACTTCAAAAGCATAATTTTTAAAGAAAAATTGAAAATTCGGATGATATTTGTTTGGAAAAAAGTTTTGTAATAACACTTTGAATTCGTTATTGTCTAAAAGTAAAAAAAAAAAAATGTGACTTTGACCATCAATATCTCCAGAACCAGTGGATTCCCAGGTATGGTCTAGTCACTATTGGAAAAAAATGATCCAAATAATGGGTAGAATATGTGGCTTTCGGCTTCGGAAAGTGTCTTTTTACACCCGATATATTTACGAGAGTCGCTCATAAGTGTCTACGTATTTAGCAATTCGTCACGGGCGTATGAATCGCCAATCGTATCGACAGTTGAAAGTGTGAAAATTGTCGCGTTTATCGAGTGATTGATCTATTGTTAAAACAATTGAATATCAATTTTGATGAAATTATTAGCTAAATGTTCGTGAATCGTTGATAGATCTGACTTATAGAATGGCTGTTGTGTTTTGTTTTAATTTCGTTCCCATGGTCTCGAGTTTTGGAATGTTGTCTTCAGATAACGGTGTTTCTTTTTTTGCGTCCTTTTGTATTTTGTTCAGTATCAATTCTTATGATACCGCTCGCTCTACATATGTTTTTGGTCCTGTTTGAATTTGTGCGTTCAATATTTCATTTTGAATTATGCAAATGCATTCATTCAGGAAATATTTCAATGATAACATGTTGTGTCTACTGCTTTCTAGGAAGTCTCCCGACGTTATTAATTCCCACTTGCCACCTTCCTGGTAATTTAAAGTACATGCAAATTCTAAAGGGCGTGCAATACGAGATAAAAACTGCCTACAATTCATTTAGAACAATAGAAGCCATATCAATTGTCGAAAAGAATGTCATTATGACACTCTATACTCAATCCATTGGATCTAATAAATAAAGTGACTGCATTGTGTTCCTGGTAGTCTACCATACGAACCTGCGTGTGATCAACTGATGATGCAGACATAACAGTAGTTTAACTGTGTTGCGCTTGCGTTGCGTTCACGAAATGCGTCAACTGCATATGATCTTTTAGTTAGTGCTATGATTTGTTCCTAGAAAATTAAGATTTGATTGTTTTCAGTAACGTTTCTTCCTTGTTCAATGTTAGTAAAGCATGGATCTTCACCGATTGATTGGGTTTAGCTAGTAAAAAAACCAATCAGCTGAAAGACGTATAGCTTCGTAATTAATCCTAAGTCGTCTTCATAGACATCAAAGCCATTTTCGGATCTGTAAAAAGGAGCATTTTCTGACTCACTGTCATCAAGTTTGCCCGCAAGCTCCTTGAGTTTTTATCACTGCATAATATCGCAAATTAGTATCTACTGTTTATGTTCAAATTGTCGTGTGTGGGCTTAATACCATTAAAGTAATAACGGCATGTAATGATACAGCGCAATCTTCAAAATTTTAACTGTAAATCTGATAATGGTCAATAAATACATAACGCGGCACGCTATTTTTTAGCTAAGTTGGAGGATTTGTGTGAAAACTTAAATAGGAAAGTCAAATTGTAGCTATTTATAAAGTTTCAGTATATCCTCAAAAGAGACTGCTAGGCCGACAACCGCTGATGACTCAAACTGATAAACAGCTAAGAAATTCAAAGTTTAGACTCCACTGCAGAAGCAAGAGGCGCCAAGATAGGCCAACTTGATTGATTGATTACGGAACCAATCCCAAAATAACAATACAAAGATGTTATCTAGACTGCAATAAATTATACAAAATAAAACACTGTCACTCCGACTAGTCCAAGCATTTTCTCAGCAGCCGATTGCAATATAATTAATGTTACAATTCGCAGTTTCGTAGTACAGTAGAACAAGCTATTTGGTATATACATAAAAATATCTTTCGACTACACTGCCAATATTCATTTTAATTGTGTAATTACTTTTTCGCATAAAAGACACTTATTAGACTGATCTATAAGACTTGACTATTCAGCATTTCAGCACATCATCTTGTCCCATGTTACTTGAGGTCAGCGCAGAATGTTTTTCTTTCTTACATTCTCGTCTATCAGCCATCACGATTTAGTCACTCTTCTTTCTTTCATAATTATCATCTCTCACACAATCCATCCATCTTTTCTTTGGTCTTTCTGTCCCTCCATCCGTAAACATTTACTATCCTTTCACAGATATTTTACCTCTGTCAATATTACCTACTGCCAAAATCATAATACCTAATCTCTATCCTGGTTGCTACTAGGTTGCTACTCGAGTTGCTGTTAGAGGTTAAATAATTACTGTGACAGGACTGTATATGCATCACCCTTTTAGCCACATGCGAGTCTTTCCGCCTCATTGAGCACACTCACAACATTATTTAAAAGTATCTGCCTGTAAACCAATCTGTTAGCTCGACTGTACATTTTATTGATAACGTTCCTGTTATAGCTGCAGAAGATAACATCACTAAAGGGTGGGCGTTGATAAATGTGCTAAGTTTGTGCTCTGACGGTGGACATCGGTTTGTCATTCCGGGTACAAGATATGTTACTTGGTGTTCACTACTTTAACTTTAAGGCAATTGTAATGATTTGTAATACAGACTAAGGGCATTGAATTGGTTTGTTAATGATAGTAAATTGTGTAAGTTAAGAAATTGATACGCAAGATATTAAATAGGATACAAGGTATATTTCGTCAAGCTTTTTGGAGTGGCACAATTGTTTTGAAGGAATTGCTGAATGTCTCACTATATTATATTCAACGTATTGAATTCAAAACGAAACTATGAAAAGAAAATACCTACAAGATTCTCCTCACGTTATTTTGTAGCATTTTTATTTATTGTGCTTAGCGAATTAAAGGGTCCTAATTGACTTACTTTTAGACTAGGATCGACAAAGGAAATGGGATAATGGATTTAACTATAAGTTTCACTGAAACTAACAATTCCAATAATGTTATCTTGTAACGTTTTTACTTACACATTTCTAACCCCCAAATTCTCCTTCCTTTCAGAAGGCCAGACAGTGGCCAGTGAACGTGGCGCCAATTACAATGGCGAGGTGTGGTTCAAAGCGGCCACCATCGCGGTACCAGTCTGCGGGGCGCTGATCTTGTTCCTCTTGGTAGCTGTGGCTGTGCGACTGTTGAAGGCAGACGCTCTACTGCATGCTGATAGAAAATTAAGGTGTGTTTCGATGTTGTTTTGTGGTTGTTGTCAGCTGATGGGTCTTTTCTTCGAAGCGGGAGTAGGGCTTGCAGAAAATGAGTGAAAGTATCTAAAGCTTCGACTGTTTCCTTGTCTAATGGTAGCTAGCGCGACTGTTGTGCATGGTTATGGGTTTTTGGTTCGATCCTTAGATCGGAAAAAGTATTGTTGGGTTTTCTCATCATGAAATTCCTAATGGGTACTACAATGACGAGGTGTGGTTCAAAGCGGCCACTATCGCCGTACCAGTCTGCGGGGCGCTGATTCCTCTTGGTAGCTGTGGGTTTCGATTTTACTTCGTGGTTGGTATCAGTTGATGGGGCTGTTCTTCGTGACGAAAGTAGTGCGTGCTCAAAATGAGAGAAAGTATTGAAAGCTTCGACTCTTTCGTTGTCTAATGGCAGCCAGCGCGACTATTGTGCATTGTATGGGTCCTGGGTTCGATCCTTAGGTCGGAAAAAGTATTGTTGGGTTTTCTCATTATGAAATTCTTACTAAGCTTGCTATGCTTGATAGGAAACTGAGTTCGGTAGTTTTGTTATTTTGTGGTTGATGTCAGCTGTTGGGGCTGGTCTTCGAAGCGGGAGAACATGAGAGAAACTATTTAATCGACTGTTTCGTTTTATAATGGTAGCAAGCACGATTTTTGAGCATCATGTGGTCGATCCCTAGATCGGAAAAAGTATTATAACAATAATTTCACAGTAGCAGCCAGGATCTCGATGCCTGGTTAGTGGCGATAGGCTCGCCACCTATTACGTAGGACTTAACACTACTGGCGGAGGTACGCGTTACCCTTCCGGGAATACAAACATGATGCTATGTAACTGCTGGTCAAAGTGATATAATGGCTTCTTACAGCTTTCATTCCAGTCAGTTTGTTTTAGCAGAGGCAGTACAGTAGTTCAGATCGTATCGGATAGCGAGCATTACTTTGATTATTTATGTGTCTAGATAGTGTCGCGTTGCAAAAGAAATGAGACAACTTTACAGGCCAACTTTGCTGGTGTGCGAGACAGCTACGTCTTACACTCGCGCCACGTCTTTCTGTTATTCTAGTGTGCGTGCATTTTGCGGCCAACAGTTAGACGCAATTTTTTTCAACGAGTTGACAGCTTTGACTGACTATCTAGACATATTTATATATTTGGAACATTAGTACCTATTTATCTGGAACATTTGAGCAATTATATATTTGGAACATTTATCATCTGCCTAGCCTTTTCCCAACTATGTTGGGGTCGGCTTTCAGTCTTACCAAATACAGCTGAATACCAGTATTTTACATGGAGCGACTGCCTATCTGACCTCCACAACCCAGTTACTGGGTAACACGATACCCCTTGGTAAGACTGGTTGTCAGACTTTCGAGCTTCTGACGACCCGTAACGACGGTCAAAGATCTACAAATGACAGCCGGGACCAACGGCTTAACGTGCTTTCCGAGGCACGGGATTGTACTAATATTTGGAACATTAGTACCTATTTATCTGGAACATTTCAGCATTAATATATTTGGAACATTATACCTATTTATCTGGAACATTTGAGCCAACTGTACACACGGTAGCTTGTAGATTTGTCACTAATGTTGTTCCTGCTTAGTGTTACTCTTTATTATTAATAAAGGTAAATGACATTGTACACTTACTAAACTATGAAACTAATTAGTTCGTTTTCCATTTTTCAGAGGCGGCTACATGTCACCACTAGCTCAACACGTAACAGATGACGTCAAAAAGGTGTGGGTAGGGACGCCCTCAGCCCCTCTCCTGGTCGCACCCGGTGGTTGTTTGGTCGCGGTGGAAAGGGCCCAACTGGTCGACAGTCAGCAACTCTGTGATATCCAACGGTAGATAGAACGATGAAGAATCTCTTAGGCGGGTTGTGCCGTGAAATGGACGGACTTTGAGTGTTGTGAACGAAAAACCAGACGCGGAAAAATGTTGTGCAAAATGCGTTTTTAAAAGCTGGCAACTCTTTGTATTTTTGGAAATAATTGCTTGGCATAAAGCAGTTTTCTGAATTTATTATTGTGGTTAATTAGCTGTGCAAGGATGAAGCTTTTAAAAATGGATTTGTATTTTAAATGACGAATTTGGAACGAGACTGTAGGTACTAGATTTTTTATCTGGTCACAAAGATTTTTGCATATAAATGTATGACCTTTCGGCGGTAATGAAAATCGGACTTCTTCAATTCTTCATACACCATATTGGCCCCTGTAGATTAGACTTTTATGGCCAGTTTAAAGATATATACCGTATTTTCATTGCCGTATTTAAGGCCTAAGACTGGAATTGGAAATTTTACACAAGTCAATACAATGATACCATCCGATACATAATAGGGAATATGCATGTTTTTTTTTCGCTAATTCATTAAAAGAGTAAAATAAAATCCAAGAAAAGTATATAATTCTACTGCTTGTTGCTCAAAAAATTATGAAATTCCAACAATTTTCTACTACAGTTCAAACGTTCGTTTTTATCGCGGTCATGATGTGACGGCATTTACCACGTTACTGCTTTGTTTACATCTATTTTTAGCCCCAAATAATATAAGAATTAAATTTTGGGCTTTATTCAAGCATAAATCGCACTTACTTACCTTAGTGACATTTCAAGCACTTTGCAAAGAATCGATTTTTATTCACATCGTTTTTTCATCACTTCCGGAATTGTCGAAGACGAAGCATTTTGAGTTTGCGTTCCGTTCCATCAAAAAACGTAACGTAAAATAATGAATTGTAAAATAAGTAATGCATAAAATAACTTCTTGACTAAGGAGTCAAGAAACAAATTCCTTTTTTTTTAACATCACACACGTAATTCAAAAATTTGCCATTATTTAAATAAACATTGTAAAGGTGCAATGTATATTTAAATAATGACAAATTTGTGAATAACGTGCATATTCCCTATTATGTAACAATGAAAGTAAACAAAATATCACTAAATAGGTTGTGCATAATTCCTGAATACAAAATAGATTGAAATAACATTTGAGTGAGTGTAAATTGGTTTGTATGTATGTTTATGTTTTAAAAACGACTGATCGCCTCCCGCCACTATTATTAGAAGCTTTCGTACAACCACAAATTCTGCGTTTTGCTGCCAAAGTCAATAATTATAAGTGGCTCGAATTAGCATTGAACATTACATTGAGTGCTTTATTTGTTATCTGATATTTAATTGCGAGGATTTTATTTTCCTCAGGTTAGTTTCAAGGTTTGCACAATAGTTGTGTGGATGATTATGGCTTTCCAATGCCTTAATGATAGTCTTGTTCAATAATTGACTGTATTTATTCAGGAATATATTAATAAAAAGATGAATCTGGACAGCTGAATCCATAAAGGTGGGTTTAGACCAAACGAACATGGAACCAGAACATTCTTCTCTTGATATTCTTGAAGTTTTAATATGGATAGACCAACGGAAGAATGCTCTATCCCTGTTTACACAAACTGAATTTGGTAGAGTGGGTTCATTCGCTCGTTTGGTGTAAACCGACCTTTATCGTAACAAAAAGACTTGATTGGTTTAGCAAAACGCAGTATATGTAAAACCATCGTACAGAAAAAAGTGGCGAAACGGGCATAATTTTTATGAATCTAATTTCGTAAAACTGATCTCAGATTTATACAATTAAATCCCCCCACTACACGGAACGACCCGCGGGTATACCAAATTTACCACATTGTATATTTAATTTTATAATAATTATATTTCTTTTAAGAGCTTTGTGTTCCTCTATATCTTTGTAAATGTATCTTTTTAGTTGTAAGCCGGTAACTTTTGTAACGAATGTGAGTTACCAAGAGAGTGAAATGAATTACCAAAATTACCATTCAAGCCATGTGTTGAAAGAATTACCATCATGTAAACGTTTGTCAATTATTGTAAAAGCACTTTACGAACATCGAATTTTTGGGGCATTTTAATGAACTGCCTATTTTTTGTGTATTATGCACTTTTGAAATGTCAAATTAGATTTGGAAAGATGTAAAATCATGCAAAACCTAAATCAATATTTATATAAAAAATAATGTTAATTGCAACATTATTCACAAAAAAAATATAGACAATTTTTGTTTAGTTATTTATATTTTTAATTATCACATTATAATTTCTGCATGCATTTCCTGCTATGTAAAATGTAAATGATTTGTATTTTTGTAAATATAATGTTAAGTTTGTTACCTGTTATAATGTTGTTAAGGACAGTTTCTGAATGTGAAATCCATTTGGAGTATTTCCTAGTCTTTTTTATCTGATTTTTAGCATATACTATACTGTGTAAATTTTTATGTAAACTCTAAATAGATTTCACTTATGGTCGATTACTGTAAGGTAATGTTATATTTTGGAAAATTATGTTTTTATGTGTAAATATTTAGCTTATGATTTGGGCATAAACATTTTGGATTTGATTTTAGGTTTTATCTAACGCACGCACAGTCATAATAAATACCACTTATGTATCTAATAAGAGCAGCGGTGGCCCAGTGGTAACGGCCGCGACTTAAAAGTTGTAGGTTCGAACCCTGGCAGGCACTTCTTTGTGTAAATTATTTCATTACCACTGCTCTCAAAACGGTGAAGGAAACGAGGTCTTTACAGAAAACATAGTGAGGAACCAGCATGTCCTACAACAAAAGCGAAGACATGTGACATCTACCAACCCGCCCGGTGGGCGGTGCGGGTGGGTGGATTACGGCCCACTCCCTCTCACTGTGTCCCAGCAGTGGGAACATTATAGGCTGATTATGATGTATCTAATATAGCTCTCTCTAAACTGCCTTTAACTATGACTAGGTATATATTTGTATAAAACTCATGATTTGGAGTACCTACATATTTATTAAATAATTGCCTATTGCAAACATATCCTATACAATGTTTTTCGTATATATTTAGTCTCTTTACACCTCTTTTCAATCATTAGAAAGCTATTCCTGGATATAATCGTAAAGCTAGGGTTTTCTAGGAAAGCGGTTCCCTCATTATAATAGCTGTCATGAAAATCTGTAATTTTCACCAGTATTTGACATTAAGGCGCAGATATATGATTTTAGTGACTTTTAAATCTGTTATTACGCCTTCATATAATGCAAGTAAGTTATGCAAAAAATGTATGTTAAACTAGAACGCATTCACATCAATTCTATATGTGAATATTTAAATATTGCAGTAAAATACTTTAATACAATAAATTCAGGAAGTAATGTCTACCCAAAGCATAAAAAACGATAGTACTTTCCAAATACTTATGATATTTTCATGTTTTTTTTTTATGAACAGGCTATTTTATTATCTAAAATTCAGTGTTTTTTTTTTTCAAATATTCATGTTTTCAATATTTCATATTTTCCTATGACTCCGCGCGGCGTGAGCGCGACGGGCATTTTTATGGCCAAGGTCAACGACGATTATCCGACCCTTAAGGTATCAAAAAACGCTCTTTATTATGAACAGCCGTTATTGAGTATCGGCTTTCTTAGGAAACCAAATAATTAACGGAACGTACCGTTTTTCATAATAGGAACTGGACCAGCGGGGTAAATTCGTAACACACTATCAGTAAAATCAAAATTAAACCCGTTGGGGGTTTAATTTTTACAGTTCAATAGCATTCATTGCGTTAATCACATTGTTGAGCAGACAAATTATTCAAATATATGAAGCAATTGATTAGCAATATACTACAAAATCATTCGGATTCTGATTAACCTATTGACTGCCACGTCAAAAAAGCAAAGTCGTGCCCTCGGCGCCACGCTATGAATTATTCCTTAAAATCTCATGTAGTTGTGACCGTGGCGTGCTGGGCACATTTTGTTCTGTCATCTATACTTGACTGTGGCGGTCAAAAGGTTAATAGTGTGTTACGCAATTAGGGTGCTGGAGGGCAACCAGGGCCCCTTATAGCAGTATTATTTTAATATTACATCAGTGTAAGAATGAGATGAAGCTATACGGGGGTATAGCTCCATCTCCTTCCCACTGTAAAGCAATATTAAAATAAAACTGCTATAAGAGGCCGTGGTTGCCCCCAGATCAATGCAATAAGCATAATATACATACATATACCCCCGTGCGTTAGATACCCATGTAAGTTACATAAATATTTCTTTCTCGACCATACAACGGAGATTGTCAAATCAATGAAGCTTCCCTAAGGTGCCTTAGCTACTCTTATAGAATAAACATAGGTGCAAATAAACAAAATACTCCATAATGTAATGAATATATCTGCAGTCTATGTAAATATAATGTACGTGTATAAATAAATGAAATAAAATGAAATTATTTTATTACTGGATGCTGTTGTTTTTGTTCAAAACCTAATATTACATCATACCTGTTTTCACCTAACTCTACAGTGAACTTTTTACATTCAACTAGGCGTGGGTAAAGAAAATTTTCTTACGGAAAACCCCAATGAATTAACCGACTCGGAAATCGATCCCAGGAAGGACCTAGTAACTACTACGCTAAGCAGTGCCGTGACTGCTTACTGTGCAGCAGTCACGTGACTGCCCGACCCGGGAATCGAATCCAGGAAGGACCTACGTTAACGCAGTCCCGTGACTGCTTAGCGTAGATCGGGCAGTCACGGCCGCGGGACTCTGGAGTCGAACCCAAGAGGGACCTGTGCCTAGGGCTGATTTTAATAGTCTGATAATTTTCTTAGATTAAAATAAGACAGTTTGACAAATTTTCTATGCAGAAGGCCTATTTATTCATCAGATAAAAATTATCTGACACTTGAAAAACCGGCCAAGTGCGTGTCGGACCACGCAGAATGAAGGGTTCCGTAATTGAGATGAATTTATCCCAAGAACAATCTTAACACTTTGACAGCCAATCACGTAGACAAAACGTGATGCCGCTCATTCCACAGGACGCCGATTACGTACGGAATACGTGATAAACTTTCATACAGTGGCGGTACCTTCATATAAGCCCAAAAGCCTTGCCTTACTAAAATGCTCGATAGAGAATTTATTGTACCTAACCAGTAGTTTATGAGAAAATTGCGATGATACATACGTAGATACGTAGGTAGCTACATACTCAGTCGAAAACTGAACTTTCTTTTTTTGAAATCGGTTAAAATTTTATTGGGCTTGCGTTATTTTGAAACCCTAGGCACGCCACTGCTTTCATATTAGTAAAGTTTAGATAATACACAAGAGAAATAAAAAAAAATATGCACATAGCACTTACAGTTATTATTTTTTAAATCTTAGGTACAATATCTTAAAAAATGCCCGGCATACTAGGGAATGCGTGCTAAAAACCGGCCGGCTGTCAAAGTGTTAATATTGTAGTTGAAAAACGTGACCTCGTTCATTCCAACTGCAAATATAAGTTTGTACGCACAATATTGAGAGATTTAGGTACCATGTTGTTCTAAGACCATAGACTTCTTTAGGTTGTCCTGTAATCTTTATGTAAAAAACTGTTCTGTATTTTTTTTTTTTTGATTCGGTATATTCCTGCCTTGGCCGCGTATTCAAAATTCATTTATTTACGTTACACGTCCGTATTTGGATCACAGAAATTCATGTGTAACAAATTTAAACTTTTCGGTCCGTAGATACGGAGCAAATTAGCTGCGACAGACTCGAGTGATCCTATTAGGGTTCCGTGTTTTCCATTTGAAGTACGGAACCCTAAAAATCAGCCCTTAGTCTACCCACTACTTACGTATACTTACCGGTCGAATCGTGTTTTACTAAGGCCCCGTTCATGGCCAGGAGCGATGCGACTTGCGACGCGACTTCGTCAAGCGACACGCGCGCACGTCACCTGTCCGGTCGTTCCGCAGTCGCTTTCGCAAGACGCGTCGTGTTTGACAGCATCTGTCCACCGCCAGCTTCAAAGAGAAATGAGACTATTCGAACCGATCGTGACACGCCTTTGACGTGCGGTGGGCACGCGGCCATAGTAAATATATGTATCGCTACTTCGGCACCGTCATCTCGTTCTCGTTGACGTTACGTTGACGTGGCGGTGGACAAACGGCCTGTAGCGTTTAGCTCGGGCCCACCAAACAGGGGCTTACCTCAAGATAATATGTAGGTATAGCGTTTGGGGTTCTCCAGAGGAGCATTTCCAAAATGTTGGTTTTCAACATGTTGGTATCCATCGTTCAGTTTCCTCCGTAGTGTCCCACGCACAGCACGCGGTCGGATATATGGCAATTCGAGATTAAGAACGAGTTCGGCAGTAAAGCGTCTTGTTCATCACTAAAGACGCATTTACATGAGCCGAGTTTCTCGACTATCGACTGGCGAAAGAAGAAGAGAAAGAAAGGAAAACACTTAATGGCTTCGGTTATTGGGCGACCATAACTGCGACCACCACAGTCACAGCGACCAATGTTTTATGTGATAATAAATGATAAATTATTTTATTTCTGTAAGTAGGTTTGTACAAACACTTTTACACGTCAATCATAGTTAGTAAAACTTTAGTCGATTCGACCATGGTCGTGCCCATGCGAACACATCATAATCAGCCTATAATATTCCCATTGCTTGTACACAGGCCTCGTCTAGGCCACCACGAGGGCCCAGTTCGGGTTGGTGCGAACACATACGTGCGATAAATCACCTGGCGATTCTCGCCTACGAGGCTCGCATGAATATTGTCGCATATCGACTTGACGGTCGAGAAACTCTCTTCGAGTAACCTGCCTTTATACTTCTGCGACAGTCTCTTTCTCTAGACAGCCAATTCTCAG
This sequence comes from Atethmia centrago, assembly GCA_905333075.3. Classification (NCBI taxonomy): domain Eukaryota; kingdom Metazoa; phylum Arthropoda; class Insecta; order Lepidoptera; family Noctuidae; genus Atethmia; species Atethmia centrago. The sequence goes on from HG995376.1 coordinate 24,231,110, forward strand.
GCTGACTTTGAATTTATTGGCTAATCAACGTTTCGATTCAATAGCTCATAGGTAGTACACACGGCTACATATCAAGCTACATTTCCAGTATAAACTGTCCTATATACAGAAATACTATACAATGCGAGATCAACTTATACCTAATACTGGAAATGGATAGCTTGATATGTAGCCGTGTGTGCTACGAGTACCTACTAGCTAATTTCCATTAAAAAAAACTTGTAACCACACTTTTGACAGGAAATAACGAAATACCTTCGAAATAACAATTATTTAGCGGAAACATTTCGACATTTAAAACTATAACGACCGCTTTAAGAAAAAGATCGCATCTTATCTATGAAGAATCTTATTCTAAATATACACCTAATCATAGGATTTAGGACTGTATTACTATTAAGATAAATGCTTTAAAAAAGTCATGTTTACAAAGAAAAAATCAAAACAAGTCATAATTTACCTAACATTATTAATATTTGTGGCTATTAATACCTATTGAAAATTAATAAGCAATTAGTACAGGAGACATCTTATAAATTAGCAGAGGCTTCTAAAAAAATCAGTTGTGTGTTAGTTTTTAGCCAAGGTGGATATTAAACGAACAGGTGAGTGCTTACCAATTTGATTGTCCCACAGCTGGGCAACGAGAACCTAGACAGAGTGACGTGTCAGTTACGAGTGTGTTTAAATAGAAATATTACTCCAAAAAAATAAATTTGGTATCTTCCTAAAAAAACCCTAAAAAGTGAAAAATAACTAATTACGGAAGTCGGTGTCTTTGGTTTTGTATTTTCGTTTTTTGCCACCGACTTTTTTTTTTTGTAAAAAAGTTTTTATTTTTCACTTTTAGCTATCGTACCTACCCCACACAAATTCAAATACCACCATAATACTATTCTCTATAACGCAATAAAATACACAGTACTTTCAGTGTCGTTACATAGAGTTTACACTGTATTTGAAAAATTCGTGTGCTCAACAACCTAAATATCGCAATTAATGAACTGTCCAAAATGGCATTTCCATTTACACTGCAAAGAAGATATCTTTGAATGTAATACGAGTATTAACCTATGTATCATAGATAAATGTTATAGGATTCTTTATTCCGTCGGTCCTAGCATGCAAGCGTCTGAATGTATTATATGAGGAAACCGGCATGTCCTAGAACCAAAAAATTCAAAGACATGTGACATCTACCAACCCGCACTGGGCCCGCGTGGTGGATTACGGCCCACTCCCTCTAACAGAGACGAGGCCTATGTCCCAGCAGTGGGAACATTATAGGCTGATTATGTATGGGTATTTGGTTTGTTTATGGTTTTAACCAAACTTCTATCTTGCGCGGTGCGTCCTGTAACTTACTTAAATAAATGGGTACCTAAGGAATTTGCTTACGTCTTTTCTTCCGGCTTTTTAGCCATTAGGTATACCTATATTCTTTTTATGCCTTGGTCTGCCTCTTTTCTTGTCTCTAAATGTAAATTATTAATCAGTAAGCATAATGTCACTTATCTTACCTACAGACTGTTCAATCGATCTAATTATTTGTGAAGGTGCACCACAGCGTAATACTTCCATAGTATAATGTATGCCTATAGAATAATATTAATTATACGCTGCGCAATATTACTCCTAATTGCCCTTGGGTCAATTTATTTATTCATCTCACGTATCGAGTCTAGCGAGGTTTTGCTACCGACTTTTCTTGGCTTAAATTTAAAAAAAAAATCTGCGATCATTAAGCTAGTTACCTGCTTACATTTACCTATACTTTTACATAACTGGAAGGAAATAGGTAGGTAAATAGTACCAATATTAATAATACATATTTAGTTAACCGTTTCCAAAACGCATTATTTCATTGGAAGTTTCACGCAGTTTTTCGTATTATTTTTATTTTATTTAATGTATTTTGTTATATTTCTTTTTTCATTTACATTTAATTAAAATCTACCCGAAACTGCGAATTCGGAAAAAAATGCATATTGTCACGGAAAACTTTCGACGTCGAGTGTCGAGTGAATGAGCTACTTCTAGCAAGTGTTCACCATCGTATTCAGCTTACCATCATCAGTCGAGACATCATGTAAAAGGCGAGCATGAAAATCAAAAACAATCAACACATTAATAGTTACAATCCAACGGACAGAAGTTTCTATAAACGTATTATAATCAATGGTCTCAAGGGTAATTTCAACCTATAATTGTATTCTATGATTAATTTAAGTACTTCTACCAATAACTGGTATAAAATGAATTCAAACAAAACTCGGTATGCATAACGGTTGTTATTCTTAAAAAAGCGTGCAGTACTTCGGTCCTTCTATACTGTATAAAATAGTAACGAAAAAAATAAACAATAAGAGAGATGGGTTATTATATTAGTCGATTCGCACAGATTTACTCGCCCGCAACGGGTGAATCGACACTTTTAAATAATATAAATTTTTCTGTATGCGATTCGCACGAAGTTAATTTATTTTTGGGTGAATCGACAATTCCAGAAATATGTATTAGGCAATTGGCATACAAAATATTTTCTTTTATATTCACTCATAAAGTCATAAACATGCTGAATAAAATAAAAACTTGTACAAAAATAATTTCTAATCTACTTTATACATAACTTTATTGCATAAAATTCAATATATGCCATATCGTATATCTGGAGTTGACGATTCGCCCACTGATAAATTCACCCGTTCGTCGGCGAGTAAATTCCTGTGAGCCAATAAGCCGAGAAATTTAGTGTGAGACAGAGAGATATCTTTCTTGTCTCTCATGTAACGAAATGTGCCTAAACGTGACGCGTCCTTGAAGTTCTAAATTCTGTTCCAATTATCGAATCGCCGCATAAGAAGTTTGACTTCAAAAAGTGACGCCTGCATTTGTTTCAGAGCAAAATGACTCAAGCGGAAAATAATCATAAGCAGGCAGAAGGCCATGTTTTGAACTTTGATCATCTCGTGTTTTGGGTGGCGAATGCTAAAACTGTAAGTACAAAGAAACATTATTTTAAAATACAGTATAACTTTGAATTTGTAGACATCCTTCAATTCAGCCTATAACAGTCCAAGGCCGAAACACCCTGTCCTCCGCCTTCCGCAACCAGTCTGTCCCAGCCACCTTTTTAAGGTCTTAGGTCCATCTAGCTGGGAGACGTCCCAAATTACGCTTGCCGACACGCGGTCTCCACTCCAGAAGTCGTCAGACTTCCTTGCAGAAGGTGGCTCTCAACTCATGGACATGAGCAATTTTAACAATGGGACCAACTTGCAATATCGAATCTGTTTCATACATTTTGATAAGGTAGATGCTGTGTCATTTGATGTTGTTGTTTGTAAGAATTAGTGTGATTGAGAGAGAATTAATGAGTGCTTTCATTTCATCCGTTAGCAGCTAAGGGTTGGAGGCAGTTTTAAAAGATGATTGGCGTCCTCCTAGCGAGGGCCTACATAGAAGGATGCCATTGAATTTTAAGTCAGCCGTTACGCGGAATTTTGTTCGTTTATTATGCTAAACTCGCACGCCAATTGCGGAACAAACTATGAATTGCAATCCGAAGGATTTTGAAGGAAATTCCTAATCCTTATCTTTGAAAATTTGTTGGCTGGACAACATGCAAGCCCATCGGACCCGGTGACGGTGGCGCTGTCGGTGAACAAAAATGACAGGAGCTGTCAATTTTCATAGTGATTTTGTTAGTTCCTCTTTCGGCCACAGGGCCAAATAAGTTTGTGGCATTATAAATAACGCAATGAATTTTGTTGAACTGTCAAAAAAGTCATGACATTGTCATTATGTGTTACGCAATTACATTGCTGGTACCTAGTTAGTTCAGGTAATAGCCGAAGAAGAGGATAAATCTATACCTACTATCTATCTATACCAGGAATTCCCAAACTTTTTGGGCAAGATACCCCTTTTCCAAAATGAACTGATGCCTCAAATAAACTGGTATGTACTTGTGCACGCTAATCGACTTGTTGAGTTTTTTAAAAGTACGAGTACAACAATGATACTTCTTACTAAAATATTAGTCATTCTTATAACAAGTTACACGTAACACAACTTATACAATATCTCGACAGTTTCAAAATAAGAACTTGTCTTAATTAATAGGGGTCGATTTTTAGACCTCGTCGTCGTCGTCGACCCCCAAAATCAGTTTTCGTTTATGTCGACCCCTGGTTTCCCAGGGGTCGACATAAACGAAAACTCGACGAGATCACGAGATCACGGATTTCCAAAGTGGTCTTGGAAATCCGTGATCTAAGTATACTAATATGATAAAGCTGAAACTTTGTTGTTTTGTTTGTTTGAACGCGCTAATCTCTGGAACTACCACTCGGATTTGAAAAAATATTTTTGCATTGGATAGCTCAATTCCTGCCTTATATTCTTCTTCTTTTGTTAAATAGCTTATAGCCTTCCGGCTATAGGCTATTTAACATCACGCAGGACTCAGGGGCCGAGCTGAAACAAAAACAGTACGAAATAACACTATACGAAATCGAAGTAACCGCGCGATTACTTCGATTTCGTATAGTGTTATTTCGTACTGGTACTACGCAGGCGATGCGATGCGACGGGGTGGGTCGGGGGAACAAGAAATTTCACGCGGTCTAGCTCGCGGCCAGAAGTCAGCAAAAATATATATATTTTATCTTTCTAGGCTTCAAATTATTTCGTAACGCGACTTGGCTTTAAGCCGTTGGCTGTACGTGAAGCGACGGAATCAAGACCGGTGCAGTCCTATGCTGTGAGGATAAACCAGGTACGAGTTTACGGTACTTACTTATTTTCCTCTCGTGCTGACGTGAGATGTACGAGATATAGCTCATCATTGTCGACCTAAATATCCCATTACTAGTTGTATGTGTATTTGAAATATCTGGGCCTTCCTAGTTATCTTTGATTCTGCTCATGAGGTTCTCAAAAAGTTCAATATATAATCAGTTTTGGTAGCAGTGCTGGCAGTGCTGACTGCCCAAGGTGCCGTTGACATAATTGTCTACAGCTCCTACGTACCTACTTAAGTATTTTGGTGTGTATTTTTTGTATGCACTAAACTAAGTAGTCTCTACTCTTATTAAATTATCGACACCCCCGGTTTTTGAGACGAAAATTATCGATATATCAAAATTAAGCGGGATGTGCTAAAGTAGCCCGCGAAATTCTTTTCTTACGTTTTTTGCAATTTGCAGGTAAGTGTTTTAAATATAATTCGCGACCGTAACAAATATGGCTTTATAGAATTATAAACATTAGAATCAGCAATACAACTCCTTAAGTTAGAATTGGCCTCAAATGTCATGATTTCATGAAATAGAGTAATATGAACTTAGAGAGTTGTATTGATGATTTTTACGATTATAATTCTTTAAATAAATATTTGGTACGACTGCGAATCATATTTAGATCAACACACAACCTGATACTGACCTGCAAATTGCAAAACACTTAAGAAATTTTTTATTACGCGGGTTTCCCTGACGCTATCACCTGAAACACAAGTCAAGTGAAGAATTGATTTAATTCAGTCAACCAATCACAGCAGTTTACGAGCTATTGACAATTTGATACCTATTTTTTGATTTTCGATCTAGAACGCGGGCGATAGACTATGCTTTATACTGACTTTTTATCTTAACTCCTTTGAAACAGATTACAATCATATTTGAGTCACCCACTACTCCTGAGGGCGAGATATCCAAGGACATTATAGCCCACGGTGACTTCGTGAAGGATGTGGCTTTCGAAGTACATGACCTCGACGAACTCGTCCGAAAGGCTAAGGAGGGTGGAGCAGAGATCGTCAAGGATGTGACCGAGGAGGAGGACAAACTTGGGGTTGTGAGATACGCTGTGTTGAGGACGGTAAGGGTTAAAAGTTTATTACCAGGAGTAGGTACACAAAAATGAAGACTAAATTCGGTTCGGCGGTTCGGGTCAGGGGGTACTCCCTAAGCACGAAATCTGTAGTTTTGGTCCAAGTTACGAGCTTTTCCTTCTCCGTATTACCTACGGACATAAGATTAGTTTGGAGCCAAAAACTAAGAATGAATGACAACATGGATTTGACAGTTGTCGCTACTCGCAATGTGTTTTTGTCCATTCGAAAAATTGAATTTGTCAATCGTTTTGACGGATCAACTTATACTTTCGGACAGGGTCGTATCGTCGTTGACGGACTTAGAGAGTAGACCCCCTGCGACAAAAGTCGATTCCGTAGCTTAGTAAGCTTTTAAGTGTTCCTATATTGGTAATATGTATTGAAATATTTATAGATGAATGCTTGTGTTTTTGCGGGCAGTGCTATGGTTTTCAGAAACTTTCTCATTATTCTCTTTTTTATAAGTGACGATGAGAGAAGACTTGACACAAAATTATTCTATGCATTGTATTCCAGCATTTCATTTAATGAGTTTATTATATTGTTTTAATATTAATTTACGGAAAAGACGTAAGATCCTCCCGGTATTACCTATTTAAATATATAGATCTATATAAATAATTTTAAAACGAGAGTATGTGGTGATGATTGAGATTCTTATAGGTACATTATATTTACGCAAGAGTAAACAATTAGGTTCTTCTGGAAATTATTTAATAAGTTCATTAGTTTTTTTGTGGCCTATTCAATAAAAGGTTGTTTTCAGTATGGAGACAACACACACACGCTTATAGACCGAAGCAAGTATAAGGGAATATTGTTGCCAGGGTATGAACCTTTGGAGGATGATATCTTAAATAAGTCATTGTAAGTATCTACATTCTACACAATTATTGGTTAACATTATTCGCAGTTAGTAGGGACTGTTCATTTCTTAGCTGCCACGGCTTATTTTAATTTTTCAATTGTTTTTATCTTTTTATTACGGACACTTTTACCGTGCACGTCTTTCTACATTGTTCTCACATGTATAATTTCAACATGAACGATGTAACCAATATTTTTGTGAAAATATTTTAATTTAAAAGAGTGTTAGTGGAGTTTCTTGCCCGTTCTTCTCCATAGGAACCTACGATGCTTTGGAATGGGCAACTTGCTTCATCTTTCTGACTGACCGACCCCTTGACAATTCAAAAGTGCCTGTGTTTGGTTTATTTGAAATAAGTGCAGGACTATTTGCATAACATATTATTATTATTATTATTTTAATAAAATCAATAAACGACGCAATGCAATTACTACTTAAGTATTGCATTGCTTTGTTTTTGTTTCAGTACCTATATATTTTTGGATTAAAAAGTTTTTTGTAATTATATTAGTCATTACTCATTAATAATTCAAGCATCAGTAAAATTATAATAAAAAACTTTAGCATTTTTATAATCATCAACCGACTTCCAAAAAGGGGGAAGTTATCTATTCGGATGTTTATTATGTAGGTATACCTATATACTTATATTTTTTGTATGATATTTTTTTACTATAAGTTAGGTACTTATATTAGGTGATAACTAATTTCACCTTCTACATAATCAGTTAAAAAACAGTTAAAAAATATATAAGTACTTAGTTAGAAACGCAACAAGACGTAAGAATTGTTATTGAAAACAACAATGAACATAAAACACAATTGAACACTTTTGTTATTGTTAACCCTCTAATACCTACCCCTTTCGTAACGTGACAAATAGGAATAAGGGGTCATTTAAATTAGGGGTTACTTTCATTCATTCGTTTATTGTTTGCAAAAGTCGAAACTAGATGGCGCTGTTCTAAATAATGCACAAGGTTGTGATAATCGCGAAAAGTATGAAATTAACTACAATAATGATTTTATATTATGGGTATGTGTACTGTTTTGTTATTTCTAGGCCCGCAACTAATTTGATGTTCATAGACCACGTAGAAGGTAATATGGCTGACGGTACTCTTGAGGATTCCTGGACTTGGTATGAAAAAAATCTCAACATGCACAGGTGAGAAGCCAAAAACAACCAATATGTTATGAAGTTGTTTAAATTTGGTAGTTTATGATGTGATTACAAGTAGGTATAAATGAGATCAGCGTTCTTATTTAATTTATAGCGAGCGTTATTAGCGTTTGTCTTTTGTAAACTTTTATTTTTTCATTACCAGATTCTGGTGTGTTGACTACAAACAAGATATAACTCAGTATTCCTGCATCAACTCCGCATCGGTAATCAACAAGAATGAAAACGTTCTCGTGAGTGTTGTTTCTTGTTTAGTTGAATCTGAAAGGGAGATACCCAAGATTAGTACCAGACGTGACCGATGGATGGCGCTGCGCCGATGACGCTGATTTCTGAGTCGCGGTGTTAAGATTCTCCGCGATTGAATGACCCTACCCGATTTCCAATTTGTCGACATCGCTTCTCGGCCTTTTGGCTAAGATCAAAGTGTAGTATCTGTTCTTTTCAGCTTAATATCTGAAAGTTCCCTCACTGAGGGACCAGTATATTAATCTGATTTTTGTAAGCTGACGGGATGTTCGGGGCTCGCTCCACTCCCGTCGCGGGTCGGCCCGGCATTGCAGTGCCGCCGGGATCGGCCCACATAATACCTAATTATCTACTCTTAAGTTAAGAGCCTACTTAAAAGACCTCTATATGTACGTGGTGTGGTCTTTCGAGACTTCCATTCTGTTATGAAGGCAATCAAAGAAGCGAAATGGTTCACCACCATGCTTGTGGTTGGTCAGTTTGTTAAAACAGCGCTTCTTATAAATACTTTAAACAGTATTCAACTTTTACGTAGGTTTGCAAAATGGTCCCTCCATGCAGTGTTGCCAACTGTCAATGTCAAAAAGTCGTTAGACGTACGCTTGAAAAGTCGCCAGATGTCGCTAGCTATGGACAAAGATCAAAAGTCGCTAGAAGTCGCTAAATGATCCCAGTATTCTGAGCGCTGGATAAAAGAAAATAATTTGATTTACTTACACAGAATAATATTTGTAATCGGTATAGAACAATTGAACATTATAAAAAACATTTATTTAACAAACGAAAAGTCAAGAAATTAATACTAAAAATAAAATATTATTTATAGGCACCAAATGAAAAAAATAATTATTTCACAAATTAAACAGTCAAAAACTTAATACTAAAAATGATGAAAAAGTTTCTTCATTCATCATCAGAACATTCAGAACTATCGCTATTAATCTGAAAATCTGAAATGGTTAATGTATCCGTTCTGGAACTGGAATTAATACCGGAAGTTGATGGCTGAGGCTGTGATGTACGTTTGGCAAATGAATATGATTTATTGGTCCCAATATTCTTTAGCACATCAATTGGTATGTCGTAATCATAGCAGCTTTTATTGGTTCTTCTTAAAGAGTATTTAATCATTAAAATAGAGTTTAATGACTTCAAACTCATTCGATTTCGACTCTTTGATTTTGTAATGTTCATGGCACTAAATATCCTTTCAATTTCGGCATTCGAATGAGGTAACGATATTACAGTTAATGCCAGATCACACAATTCTTGGAATGGTTTTTTGTCGGCAGCATCTTTATATTGATTGACTTCAGCCCAAAACTGTTTTGCCATTTAACAAAATTTTTATTGTTCCACTGTAAATCAATTTTTTCCAATTTTTGTACGTCGTCAATCCCTAACTCTTTTGCCAAATCTATAATGTTATCATTTTGATTCTTCGTTCGCAAAACTTCGCTGACGGATAATTTATTCATTTTGATCAATATTTCAATATTTGGAGGGAGCCTACTTTGCAATTCCCTTATCAACTTCACTGTAAACTCAACGCACCTTTGTTTGACTATATTTGTGACATCTTCATTCAAATTAAGTTTTCGAGCACTAGTTTCAAAAGCATATCCAAGCGTAGCGTAGGGGTTTAGGTGATTTTCTTGAACTGTCGTAGTTAGTACATTTATATTTGTGTGAAAGTAAATGACTCTGTTACATATTGATCGCAATAAAAATGTCAGGGTCTCGAGCAATTTTGTGGGATCAGCATTTTCACTTTCAAATACTTTCAAAGCTGTTTGAACTTCTCCTAATATGCTTTGAATATATGTCATATATAGCCAATTACTACCATCTTCAAACATAGCATGCAGAAGTTCTGCTGTGTAACAATTTTCTTTGACCTTGCATAACGAAAAATGTAACTTCAATTCATCCCATTGTTGTAAAATGCGACTAACTGCTGGGAATATTGATAGCCATCGTGTAGTACACATTTTAAGAATTTTCAAAGGCTGCGATCCACAATTGATGGTCTCATAAATTTGTCGGTATTCATCCTGTCGTTTGGGAGATAGGGAAAACCAGTTATAAGACTCCCTTATTATGTACTCAATATTACATGGCAAGGTTTTTTCAGAAGCATGACTTACCGCTAGTTGCAACGAATGGCAAACACATCGTACAAGTACCAGATTAGGCAATCCATGTTCTGTTTTCAAAATTTGGTGCAAGCCATTATTCACACCAGTCATCACTGAAGCATTGTCAGTACCTATACCGACTAATTTTTTTAATTTTAAATTATTATCGTTCAATGTGTTTATGATTGCTTCAGCAAGCCCTTTTGCATCAGCTTTTGTAATAGGTGTTAATGCCAGAAATGTTGACAGAACTTTATTTTGTGAATTACTGAAGTATCTTATTGCTATTCCTAAGTATTTCAGGACACTGATGTCAGTTGACTCATCTAGAATGAGGCTATATTTTTGGTCGCCGATATCCAACCTCAGCGATTCTTTGAAGTGTGGTCCCAATACTTCATTAATTATTTCAGAACATTTAGTTCTACGTATATGTATATCGTGGCCGCATTTAGAATCGGAAAAGAGTTTTTTACACATTTCTCCCAAATGCTCTACCGTCACCACGGAACAGTGTTCGGCAATAAATAGAGCCATGGCTGCTTCTGCTCTACTTGAAGGCTTTATTTTATCAACTGGCAGGAACGGTGGCAAGGGCTTTTGTTTGGTTATTATTTCCGCTTTTGATTTATGTTTTTTAGACTCCGACCGTCTTATTACAAAACAAGGATTATCTTTAGACCCAGGTTTAAACTATTGAGCCATTTTTGAATTTCGAACTTTATTCCGTCTACGTTAAAGATCTTAATGCAAAACTGTCAAATTAGTACCGGACTAAGTAGTCAGTTTTGTATAAAGAACTGTATTTCAACCATAGTAACGTACTTATTACAAAAACTGGCTCGATGGATTAAACCATGTCCAAAAGTGATTCTTGTTTTGTAATAACGCCGCGAGTGTTTTTTTATATCACTGATTTTGGCAAAAAATTCAGCTTGACACCAGCGACACATACCTTTTAAATCAGTTCCTTGAACCGGTGCCAACCATGCTTTGAAGTCTGGATTGTCTTCCCACTCTTTTCTATTCTTCTGTGAGTAACTTCAACAAACGTAATCAATCACTGACTATCTATTCTACGTAACTTTGAGTTTACGTAACTTACAGCAAATTTAATAAGTAACCGTTAATCTTGTACAATTAGAGAGCACAATACACTCCATCAACGAATGAATACTCAAATTTCCCTGTAGAGTACGCGCCACGAAAGAAGACTCGCGGAAAATTGTGGAACTACATTTTTTTAATGTAGTGTGTTGAACGTCGCATAGACACTAGCGCCGCGTCAAAGGGACTTCAGTGGTGGCGCGGACTCTACACAAGTCAATTACAGCATTGGGGGAATCCCGGCTTAAGCATAAGAATTTATGGCAGCGTTCCGAATATAGATTTCTGGATTTAAATCTTGCCATATTTTAATTTTATGAAGATAGTTTAAAGTTGTAATTTTTTTTTATTTAAACTCTAGAAGTCGTTAGAATAGTCGCTAGATTTTTTTGTCGCTAGAAACATAATTTAAGCCGCTGTAGAAAACGAAATGTCGCTAGATCTAGCGACAAAGTCGCTAAATTGGCAACACTGCCTCCATGCCATAGAAATATAAAATTCCTATAACTATGCACCATATTGACGGGCACGGGAAACCGATAAAGGCTCCTGCAAAAGTGTAAACTATCGTAACTTGTTGCGCGACGCGACACCAGATTCTATCTAGCATTAATCGTTAGCATGTCTGTAATTCTGTATGTATTTTTCAGCTGTCCATGAATGAGCCAGCAAAAGGGCTGAAGCCAAGCAAAGCCACTGAGTTTGTGAAGAGTCTAGGAGCCTCAGGAGTTGAGCATATTGCTTTATACACCGATGATATTGTTGCTACAGTGAGTTCACTTTTCTATTTGGTCACCTGATCATAAAATAACAACACGCCTATTTTTCTTTAAGAGTTTCGGCAATGCCCATAATAATATTCACCGTTACCGAAACTCCTCCATCATAAATGTGTTTACATTTTTTTTTTCATGTTATGTTTGTTTTTGGGAAAAATTCATTCTAACTACGGAACCCTTCATTGTGCATGGTCCGACACGCATTTGGGCGATTTTTACAGAATAGAATAGAGTCCAAGGCCTCAACACAGTCAGCGTCAAAAATATCGGGACGAACCGACTGTTCGAAATGATCTCAACAACTAAGAAAATTAAACTTTATCTCGATTTGATAAAGTTCTTGTCAGAATGACAGCTGTTGTCGTGTACTTTCTTCATTTTGAAACAATTCTTGTGTCATTGAGTTAATACCTATTTAATTTTCGTAGTTGTTTAGATCATTTTGATCAGTCTGTTCGTCCCGATATTATTGACGCTGACTGTACCTACTGGCTCCTTGATTGACGATCATTTAATTTTCTCTATGGTTTTCACACACCGTACACAAGCAATGACGCTGACTACGTTAAGGTGGATCCGCAGTGTCAGCTCGCGAAATTCAAATTTTCTTACTTTTTTTGCAATTTGCAGGACAGTGGTGCCGATTCCCTTCTTCACAAACTAAACTAAATTTAAGTTTCGTGAGTCTTTTTCTTTTATTTCATTATGAAGAGGACAGAAGATACATTTTAGTTTAGTCCTGTCAAATTAATCAGCGCCTATCACTACTCCATACAAGTTTAGACGTGATTAAAAACTTGCCTACTAAAATTACGTCAAGTGCTGATTAATTTGACAGGACTAAACTAGAATTTATCTTATGTCCTTTTCTTAATGAAATAGAAAGAAAAAGATGCACTGAACTTAAATTTAGTTTAGTTTGTGAACAAGGGAATCGGCACCATTGTCGAGTTGTATCTTGATCAAAATATAATTCGCGTCATCATCCACTGCGGATCCACCTTAAGCCTATGCAAGGCGCCTAACACTAATTATTTTGACCCCACAGATGAGAAATTTAAAAGCCCGTGGCGCCGACATACTGGGTATGCCACCGACGTACTACGACTTGATCAGAGAAAAACTGAAGCACAGCTCTGTCAAAGTCGCCGAGAGCATCGACGCGTTGCAGGAGGGTGGCATTCTGATCGACTTCGATGAACGAGGCTATATGCTACAGGGGTTCACTAAGCACCTGCAGGCGCGACCGACAGTGTTCATTGAACTTATTCAGAGAAGGAATCATAGGGTTTGTGCGACTGTTCCTAAACTACCCTACATAAAATTTTATTTTATTCCTAATTCTTCGGTTTTTCCTTTTGGGGAAGAACTGTGCCCCTACTTCCCATTCGGTCACAGCTCGTACAGTCAACAAAAAACGAGCGTGCGAGAGTAGTCGCATATGATGTGTAACATCTGACATCTCACCTTGGTAATAAATAAGCAACTGAGCAGCGACAGAAATTAACCTCAAAATTTAAAAAAGCTAAAATCCGGAAATATTTATTCGAATAATTAGGTATTCATTACTAGTGGTCACCCACTGGTCTAAACTCAACCCCCTCTACTTACAATCTTTATAATACTTACTAATTCCATGCTATTAAAAAGTACTTACTTAGTCCATGCTCAAGCTGTCACTTCCTGTTACACACTTCCGTCTCTTTTCACGATATCACTCCCACAGAAAGCGAGAGGAAAGATGTTACACATCAGAAATAAAGATTTACGGGCAGAAAACAATATGTTTGTTTAGATGTAGAAAATGAGTACTTAAAAAAAAATTGGTTGTCTGTAAAGTCGGTTTACGGGCGATAATTTTACGTGATAACAAGAGAAAGATGCGTCACAAGCCGAACGCTTAGGCCGATCGTGCCTCTCTATCGCTAGTTCCACGCTCTCGCTTGCACGCTCGGCTCAGGCGGAACGTGACCATGAGTCATGTTTTTCTGTGCGTGCAGCCGGCGTTCATCGATTTATAAGACTTATTACGTCAAAAACGGTTGAAAATACCGGTTTGCTTTTTCATTACAAACCAATTCTAACCAACAACGATATCCACTGTCAACCGTGGACTGAAAGGGTTAATCTTTTGCACCGAAAGCTGTCGGACTTGTCGAGCTGTTTGACCAATTTCTGTAGTTTATAATAAAGAATCTTGTTGCATTTTCAGGGTTTCGGTGCCATGAACTACAAATGGGTGTTCGAAGCGATTGAACTGTTGGAGAGCAAGGCAATCAAGAACGACCACTCCGAAGAAGCGAAGAAAAATGATGCAGCTTGATTTTAAGTTTTGTTTTTATTTTTGTAGCAATATAATAATAATTAATTAACATTAGGTAAGGAGAAGCTTAACAAGAAACGAAAGGGGAAAATAATAATAATTTGCTTGTAACCTTTTTTTATTAATTGGTCAAGGACACAATTGATTTTCTTCCGAATCGGTGTCGCGCGGGGCTTAACAGGTTAAAATAAAACAGTTCCATTCTTATTTTTCTTCTTTTACAAATATTAATATAGGTTATCTAGACAAATAAACTTATACATTAAGAAGACACAAGAGTTTTATTTAATTCAACTGCAAAGCCCAGGGGGCAAAACCGCCTCATAGAGGAGAATGAGATGAAGCTACACAGGGGGTATAGCTCCATCTCTTTCCCACTGTGATCAACATTAAAATAAAGTATCCCCCTTGGAGGAGTCGCGAGAACTACATGTTGTTTTTTTAATTTTTCGAGATCGACATACATGAGTTATCTTTCCGCTGAAAGGGAAGAGCCGTTGTTTTGGCCCACATGAGTGGGAAACTATGTGCATCAATAAGATATTATTAAATAGATCTGCGTGGAAATTGCGTGACAAACATAAAATAGCAATTGATTGCAATGCCTTTAATTTTGAAATTTCAGTCGCGTTCATTGCGTTATTTACGATTTTGACCAGACGAATTTTTCAAACCTATGAAACAATGGATTAAGAATTTCCTTCGAAACCCTCGGATTATAATTGAAAGTGTACTAAGGCTCTATTTTGTGATACAGGGAGATAAATTAGGCATCGGTCTACTTGACTTAAACTACATAAATAAATAATCGTTTTATTAGGAACAAAAAACAAATACATTTAAAGACAAACAATGTTATACAATGATAGCTGCAATATCTAAAACTGTGGCGCAGCTACCAATGCCTGACTCCTAGTGAGAGGGTAGGTTGTTCCAAGACTAATACAAAGGTATTTTAACAAATATTTAAGAATACAATAATAATAATTAAAAAATAAAAGAAAATAATAGAAAAATAATATATTAATACATTTTGAGATATGTGCCGTGTGCCTCACGCACAGTGAGAGGGTGAAAGTGTGTGTTGTGTGTTTTGTGTCGTGTGTGTGTTTGCTGAGGTTAAATTCCATAAGTTTTTCTGTTGCATCATAAGTAAGTGATTTTAAAATGTCGAGTTTTTTCTTGTATTCATTTCTGGTGACAGAATACCTAGATGTAGGTATTTTTATTTATTCTATTATATATTTTTAAACTCATGTCGGTAAAATGGCGATGTGCTGCTACAGTTATACGAGGCTTTACATCACAAACTCGATCAGAACGGCGTCTACTGCCAGATCTAACGGGTTCATATTTCAGCTGGGTATGCTTACGGAGTACCTACTGCTTGAAAAATGAACAACTGACAGTCAGGAACTGGCAGAGAGATTAAAGTGATGTCGTAGAAAAGCGCATTGGTTTCCTCGCAAGGACTTTCAAAACTGCTCTCTGAGCTCTGTCAATCCGTAACATTATTGTTTTGTGCGCGCCACCCTAAACCGTCACCTAACCCTGACTGAGCAAGTGCAAAATAAATGGTTATTAAGGTCTTAAAGCCGTTGAGCCTCTAAGTTTCTTAAAAATATATACAAGCTTTCTTAGGTGTGCCACGACAGAGCCAATTTGCTGATTCCATTTAAGGTGACAGTCAACTACAACACCAAGATATTTAATAGTCTGGCAGCCTTCTAGTTGAGGGCAAAACTTATTTACTTAATTAGAACTTATTAGGTACCTAATTACTTCTCAGACTTGAACTATATTGTATATGGGAGTGGAATCTTATACTACCCGCACATAGCAACAAACAAACCCTTTCGAATCTACTCTACATTTATTTTTTTATTAACTTGAAATAAAAGTCATGGAAAATTCCAGAATCATAAAATAAAATCGATTGCACAACATTTTGTTATATAGAATGAGTGGCTGACATATAAAATGGCCGACCGACCCGTACCGGACTCCGACTGCTACTAACGTGGGGTAGAGACTGCTGCCGTAGAAAATATATTCTACAGATATATTAAGTCGCTGTTCGCGCTATATGTTTTGTTGAGTAACTGTGTGGAAAGATTGTAAATTATTACTGTTAGGAATGCTGGCCAAAACACGGTAACAATGTAATAAGTGACAGATTATATTTTGAAAAATAAAGCACATTGTGCTTCTGCCCTTAGCTTTTGTACCTTGAATATACATTGTTCCAGGCTACTACACTAACAGCCAAAGTACAACTCAACATTAGTATCGAATAAAATCAATTTGTCACGTAAAAAACGTGCACTTTTTGAGGTTAAACTTTTCAACTGCAAATTTCACTTAAATCGCGCACGTGGAGCTACTTCCGCGTAAGTTTTTTTCCACATCAAAAAATAACTTTGCTATACTTCAGTAAGTAACTTTGTGCATTTAAAAACTGTCTTAGATTTAACAGTTATCTAAATATTTTAGATTTTCAACAATTTCCACGTATTTCGAGAAATACCTCTCGTAGACATCCACTTGCACCAAACATTTACATTTTACAAAGAAAACCCTCCTTTTTCCTGTCAATTTAACCTAGTAGGACAACGGTAAGCTCCTCCGTCTCAGTAGGTAACTAGGCTACTCGAAGTGATGACGCTTCACCCCGCCTCTGTGCTTAACTTGCTTCGAAATCCAGTATTCTATAACCAATCACATTTGCATTTTGTTTATCGCGTGATTTGCGCAGTGGGCTTAACTTGTGGACAAAATAGTACCTAAGAAAACGTAAAATAGTATGTATTATAGGTATAAAATGTTTTGTTAAGAGGTATGTAGTACGTTAATAGTAAGTGAATACTAAACAAGGTCCGTTGCTTGTAAACAAATAACGTCATAACTGTTTTGTTTGTTACGCTGTGGCTGTGTGTGTGTGTGTGTGTGTGTGTATAATGCACACGCCGTCACTTCTACCCAATCAATGACTACCTATACAGCCTCCAATGGTAATCATTCCAGCAGGCTTAGCACGAGAACCGTAGAGAAGCGTTTTGTCGAAGGAAGAGTAGACAAAAATTACGTTACCGTGTAGACAGTTGGCAGTTTTCTACCGAGAAATGTAAAGTTCAATTATTTTTTTATTTCTAAAACACTTAACCTATTACAATTTGGTTTTAGCCTCACAACGAAAACCTCTCAGGGTTTATCCGTGTGCGGCGAGCCGTTCAAATAAATTTTACAGTAAAGTTACTTACATACTACTGATTTTAAAATGATAAAGAAACGTTTTGATTTGTAATTATAATGTTTGTTAATCTTCTGGCAGTTTATTAAGGAAAAGAGGTACTAAGTATTCTGCAACCCTCATCCCGTACACATTGTTGAAATTTGGTAGGATGTATTTATTTTTAAGTGGTATCGTTCTCAGAAAATCAGGTCGTGATTTTTCGATTAGCAGCCATACTACGTTTGTTTGGAAGAATGACCGACTAGCGTAACCTTAAAGAATGTGCCGTCTTTTATGGTATAAACGGCTTAGCTCGAGAGCAGAATTTTGTCGACGGAAGAATAGACAAAAATGACGTTTCCATGTAGACAGTTTTCTACCGAGAAGTGTAGACAAGCGATGTCTATTCTACAGTAGAGTAGAAATAGAAAGCGTTAGCTAAGCCTGCTGGAGGTGACTTATAGATCAATAGTTGTGTGTGACGTTAGGTAATATTTCAAATTAATAACATCATTTTGAAAATAGTTAATTTATTGCAAGGCTGCGTTTCAATACCATCATCGAACTTTGTCTACAATAACATTTTGGTAGCACTGTGCGACGGAGGCTCGCCCGCGTCAAGTTGGATACCATGCGACAACGTACCTACATCGGTAACGTAAGGTTAGCTTTTGTTCACACTGAGCAAATTATACAAACCTGCAATAAACTGGGGAACGCAAGGTTAGGGATTTTATTGGAGGACTCCTACCCATTTTCCTCTCCACTTAAGGTCCTACTTAATTATCTTTGTACTACTACAATTATAATTATATTATGTTTCTGAAAATCCATCAATAATTTTACGCCTATATAAACAGAACAAACAAATCGGCCTCCTACCTAGCACGAAGGCACGAAGTACACATACTCGTACCTCCATTTTGAAAAGTTACGCAGCCTCTAAAACTCAGAGGCTTCTTCGAATAATTAATTGCCATAACAATTAGGTATATTGAACCCTTTAAAATAACCATAAGTATTCAACGTCAGTAAAAGTATGTTACCACTTGTGAACACAGCCTTATTTTTGTCTTGTTTTCTTGTAAAACTACATTATGGAGTCGACATTTTCTCGCTTCAATAAAAGCACAGGTTGGTTCTGCTAGGGTTTAGTCTAAATACGGTGCTCGATACAACTACTCTCACATTTAAGTGTCGACAGTTATCTACGTTTATTCTTTGTTTTATTGTTGGAATTACAATGGTAAGTAGAAAATTGTCTCTAGTTTACATTTATTTATATAATACTTCAAGCACACAAATGTACAGAGGCGTGGCTTCATGACATTGGCATTTTCTTCAAGTCAACCTTTGGATGATGCAGAGACAAACAGTGGTAGATGCAATAACGAAAATTGAACAATAGATATATTGGTATACCTAATTATATATAAATATAAGCACAAATAATACACGAATATACTAGAACAAATAAGACAAACAATGGGAAAACATTACTGTTTATACTGCCAGCTTCTTGCGAATGTGCTCGCGAATTTTAACTTTGAAGCATAATCGGTTGGTTGCCATTCTGATTACCTGGGGGAGCGCATTCCACAGAGACTTAACGAAGAATAAAGTGAATGAAGTCCTACATAACTTTAGATTCAAACTTATATCGAATTTAGACAATAAAATAACTTGAATTTATTGTTATACATAATAAGATTTTTGTCGTAGAAGGAGATAGATAATTTTACGAATTTTTCGAGATCGAAAAACTTTTCAGCTCGGTACCTCACCTAGATTAATTAGAGATAGGTAATTATAGGACCCATGGTGGAGTTGCTTGATTTTGCATTTCACAGTTATTATAAACAAATTTATTTTTCAGACTTCTTACACAGACAAGGGTAGAAAACCTGAAGCTGGGCGGTTCCTAGCTTTCGATCATCTCACATTTTGGGTCTCTAACGCGAAACAGGTGAGTTTTCTCCTTAATTTCATTATTTCTTATGCAAAGGTTTTATAAGTTTAACAAATTAATTAAAATCCGTCTTCCCTGCATTTACATCCTTGTATTGATCGATGCAGTTAAAGTCTGTTTTTAATCTCGCAGACTAAATTGACACATGCAAATGTCAAACTCCAAATTGAAAAAACGAACAACAATCATTTGAAATGTCAAATTAGTCTCTGGGATTAAAAAACGAACTATAGATTTTCCAGTTTTTGCTTTTTTTTGTTGTTTCGTTTTTATTTAATTTTTTTCTCGGTTATTTCACAGGCTGCCAGCTATTATGTAACAAGATTCGGTTTCGAACCTCTAGCATACAGCGGATTGGAGACTGGTTCGAGAAAAACAGCTTCTTACGCCGTCAGAATGAATAAGGTAAACGAGTATTATGATTAGGACGAGCCTCTGTTGGTATTTATTATTAGTGGGAAATACGGGTTATTATTCATAAATAATGTCTTATTCTCTATGTTATTTGCGTTGTTTTAAGGCTTTGATCGGTAAATAAAGCTTCTAATAGGCACTTTTTTTTTGTGTGGGAAATTATCAAATTACTTCTCCCGCTCTGGGCGGAGTGGGAGAGTGTGTTGACTAAAATCCACCCGTGTTTCTTCCGTTGCCTGTGTTGCAAGGGGCCTCGGTATCCCTTTCGGACTTTCCCATGACCCCGGCAGGAAGCATAGGTACTTGGGTTAGAGGTAAAGGGTTCTTAGCTACGAGTAATTGTCGAACTTCAGAATTGGACGGGCTCTGCACTTGTGCCTTTCACAAATTTAATTTTTTTTGTCATTGACTTCCGAAATTAAAGTTAATTTGCAGTTCGTAGTGATTTTTTTTTTGGAATCATAAAACGGGCTTTATCACCAAATAAAAAAATCACGTACTACTTATAAACGCACATAAAAATTCCTAATCGAAAGCATAACCCCTACCTTTATTTGAAGTCGGTTAAGAGCCTTAATTTATAATTTCTTCCATTCACAGATCATATTCGTATTCCAAGCTCAATATGAGCCTGAAGAAACTGACTTCGCAAACGAAGTCGCTTACCACGGCGACTTCGTGAAGGACGTCGCCTTCCAAGTGGAGAATCTGGACTTCATTCTGGAGTACGCAAGGAAACAGGGTGCTGTAGTCATCAAGGACTTGTGGCAGGAGGAAGACGAATATGGAGTTGTTAGGCTGGCTACTATTAAGACGGTGAGCAATTTCTTCTTGTTTCCTACATCATAATTGAACAGTACACATCTTCATGAGTCCATGAAACCTGAAAAAGGATATTTAATAAAGTACTAAACTTTTGATGTGTAGGTAACATCTTTCCTCTCGCTTTCTGTGGTGATTTGAAAAGGGGCGGAAGTTTGTAGGAAGTGACAGTTTGAGCATGGAATAAATAAGTACTTTATAATAGCAAGGAATTAGTGTAGGTACTCATGGAATTAGTAAGTACTATATAGATTATAAATAGAGGGCGTCGAATTTCGACCAGGGGATGAATAATTATTCGAATAAATATGCCAGTATTTAGCTTTTTTTAAATTCGTAGGTTAATTTCTGTCGCTGCTCAGTTACTTATTACCAAGTGAGATGTCAGACGGTACCTACACATCATGTGCGACTACTGTAAGGGTCGCTCGTTTTTTTTCCATTCTTTTTAGTAATACCTAATTGAATAATAGGTAGGTACCTACAAATCTTGATTAGTCTTTGAAACCTGGAACAGGATATTTAATTTAATACCTACTAACTTACCTAATACTTACTCCCTCGATGGTCTTATGATCGCACTGTTGAGCGTGGGTTCCGTGGTTCGATGCCAAAGTTAGGCAGGGTTATCAAGTTTTCCAATCAAGAATTTATCAGTTGCAGACAGGACAGATTTTAAGAGCAGGAGTGGGCACAAATCCAGCCGGATTTGTGCCCACTCCTGCTCTTAAAATCTAGATAATCTACCGACTGCCCACTTTAGGTTTAATCATGCAACTTGGTTTATTTTGTTTCGTCTACAGTACGGAGACAACACTCACACCTTAGTGGACAGATCAAAATACCGGGGACCCTTCCTGCCTGGATATAAGCTGTTGGATAATGACCCTATCAATAAATTCCTGTAAGTAACCAAATAGATAAGGCCCGTATCCGCACTCAAAACTCGTTTAAAGCCTTTTGATTGGGTAAAAATAGTTTTTAGTAATGCTTGAGTCTGTATACTTTTAAAGTCATCCAGTCCTTTATGGTTTTTCAAATGCTAAAATGTCTTACTACCTAAGTATTTGTCGTCAACAGGCCAAAAGTGGAGATTAACTTCATAGACCACGTGGTCGGCAACCAGCCAGATGGAGGCATGGAGGTAGCTGCCTCGTGGTACGAAAGATGTCTACAGTTCCACAGGTGAGAACCCAAAATACAGCTAGTTGTTTATAGAATATTAAAAAGTCGGTATAATCTGGGGTCTACTCCTTAATCACGAAATCCGTAGTTTTGGCCGAAGTTATGAAATTAAATGATGAAATGAAATGATTTTATTTTCTGTAAGTAGGTTCGTAAAAACACTTTTACACGTCAATCATATGGGAATTTCCTACTCCGTATCACTTACGGACATAAGTTTAGTTCGGGGCCCGAACTAACAATGAATGACAACATCCCTATGTGTATTTCCCCGTCAGAAAAATTGAATTTGGCACTTGTTTTGACGGATCAATTACTTTCGGACGGGCCCGTATCTGTTGATGGACTTAAAGAGTAGCCCCCTCGCTTGATTTGAACTTACCTAACTGCCGTAAAAAGACCAGTACGAAAAACTACCTATACCAATCAAAGCTTAGCAGAATGATAACGATTCTGATGTGTACGTAGATCTAAAATTATTAGACTTATAGTTCCTGTGAAATTCACCAACTCCTGCAAAACTTTTACATTATAATTAAGTTTACCTCCTATTTTTCCTTAGGTTCTGGTCAGTAGATGACAAACAAGTCTGCACGGAATACTCAGCTCTCCGCTCCATAGTGATGGCCAATTACGAGGAGACGGTAAAGGTGCCTATCAATGAGCCAGCAGCCGGCAAGAGAAAGAGCCAGATCCAAGAGTACGTGGAGTACCACGGAGGAGCCGGCGTGCAGCACATCGCTATTAATACAGAGGATATTATAACTGCTGTAAGTATGATCTTTCTATCGACCGCTGCAGATATAATCGGAAATACCTATTGGTCTTCACGAATAACAAGTTTTCTGTTCCTATCGGCGCGGCGCGCGGCGACCGACATTTTAGTCTTTTAGGATTTTGATTGTAGGTACTGTAAGGTAATGTTATATTTTGGAAAATTATGTTTTTATGTGTAAATATTTAGCTTATGATTTGGGCATATACATTTTGGATTTGATTTTAGGTTTTATCTAACGCACGCAAAGTCATAATAAATACCACTTATGTATCTAATAAGAGCAGTGGTGGCCCAGTGGTAACGGCCGCGACTTACGAGTTGTAGGTCGTAGGTTCGAACCCTGACAGACATTTTACTTTGTGTAAATTATTTCAACAAAACGGTGAAGGAAAACATCGTGAGGAATCCAAGAACCAAAAATTCGAAGACATGTGACATCTACCAACCGGCACTGGGCCCGCGACGTGGATTACGGCCCACTCCCTCTCACAGAGAGGAGGCCTGTGTCCCAGCAGTGGGAACATTATAGGCTGATTATGTAGGATGTTGATTTTGCTGGACCAGTAAGTGACCATGTTGATTGCAGCATCATTGGCCTGTGTTACACTCATAAGAAAATAGGATGGCCTAGTATCTCAAGCCATTGTAGCTCATTGGCTATCCTGAATTTCAGTCCATTGTTAAATAACTAAAAGCTCGTGCAATTTACGATATCGAGCCAAACCATTGTAAGCTGCTCAGAAAAATGCCATGCGACCAACAATTTGATTGTTAAATTATTTCTTCCCCACAGATCGAGAAACTCCGGGCCCGCGGCGTAGAATTCCTCTCCATCCCTTCAAAATACTACAAACTCATTCGCGAACGCCTCCAACAGAGCAAGGTCAAGGTAGCCGAAAGCATAGACACGTTGGAGCGACTCAACATTCTCATAGACTATGATGATGACGGGTATCTGCTGCAGATCTTTACCAAGAACACTCAAGATAGACCTACGTTGTTCCTGGAGGTTATTCAGAGGAGGAATCATAATGTGAGTTTTAGCATGATTAGATAATGTAAAAAAAAGTGCGACTTAAACTCGCGTGGTGAGGGTTCCGTACAATGAATATGTTATCTACCATGTTTTTTATACCAAGACTAGCTGCTGCCCGCGGCTTCGCCCGCGTGGCTTTTTCTAAAATAAAGTACTAAATTACTCCTACAACATCAGTTATATGCCAGTGAAAGTCTTGTCATAATCGGTTCAGCCGTTTCGGAGGTTACTCGGAATAAACAGACAGACAAAAATTGTAAATATTATTTTTTTGTAATAAGTACCGTATATACTCGTACTTTCATATGCATTCAGTAAAGAGCTGTTATTTTGACATTACAAACAGATACTTCAATTGTATTTATTTATATAATATTTATTAATAAAAATTATAAAATAAAAACCTAAGTTACTCCTTATTACATCAGCTATCTGCCAGTGAAAGTCCCGTCAAAATCAGTCCAGGCGTTTCAGAGATTATCCGGAACAAACAGATAGACAGACAGACAAAAATTGTAAAAAATGTTATTTTGGTATCATTAACTCAGCCTTTAACAGTCCACTGCTGGACATAGGCCTCTCCCAGGCCACAACACCCTGTCCTCCGCCTTCCGTATCCAATCTGTCCCAGCACCTTTTTAAGGTCGTCGGTCCATCTAGCTGGGGGGCGTCCTAAAATACGCTTGCAGATACGCGGTCTCCACTCCAGGACTCGTCTGCTCCACCGGCCATCGGTCCTTCGACACACATGGCCAGCCCACTGCCACATCAGCTTGCTGACTCTACAGGCTATGTCGATAACTCCGGTTCTCTTCCGGATAACTTCATTTCTGATCTTATCCTTGAAAGAAACTCCGAGCATAGCCCGCTCCATAGCGCGCTGAGCGACTTTGAATTTGTGGACCAGCCCGACTGTCAGTGTCTACGTTTCGGCACCGTATTCTTCGCACCCCCCGTCCCGCTGTTACCGTGACCGCTACCTTGACCAGGAATAGCGGGACCACCGGGAACTGGGGGCCGTTGTATTGGCACTTTTTTTCATTTGAGAGGTTTTTAATGCCCCTAGTCACCACTCTGGGCAAGCGGGTTGGCGACCGCAGTGCCAAACCTTTCGCACCGATGACGCTGCTGCCCGTCATCGCAGTGCAGCACTGCAGTATATGTACCGTTGTATACATCCATATGCATTTAATAAAAAGCGGTTATTTTAATATTACAAACAGACACTCAATTTTTTTTTTTTTTTATTTAGTCCCAAGAACAAAATTAACATTGTAGTTGAAAACCATACATTCCAACTGCAAATGCAAGTTTGTACGCTCAATACAATATTGAGAGATTTACCTTGTTATTTTATGAGCATAGACTGCAAAGTCAAATTATTTATTTCCAATAGGCACATAAAAGGTACTTTTGAACGTCAAAATTAACAAAAAAAAAAAACGGAATTGATATTCTAGTTGCCCCTTCCAAAAGGTAGTTTCGTATGGAGAAGAATGGGCAAGAAACCCCACCGTTACTCTTTTAAAATGTTTTATATAATTTTGTATCGGTACATTTTAAAATTATATGTGAAGACGATGCACCTAGAATAAAATTACTATACCAAAATAGGTAAAACAATAATGAAAAATAAAGCAATGACAGATAAATGAATTATGTGATAGGTACATGATGCTCACATATTTACAAACATTGTAAAAGTATACGTTTTCCTAAAAATAATAAATAAAGTCAGTGTGTGAGTTAAAGTAATAATAGAATTAAAATTCAACATTGATTGTATCAAATAATAAATTGTACAATTAAAATAGCAACCAGTTTGATTTTGTCTAGACTCTAGATTGTCCGATGGAGCTGGACCA
This sequence comes from Atethmia centrago, assembly GCA_905333075.3. Taxonomy (NCBI): domain Eukaryota; kingdom Metazoa; phylum Arthropoda; class Insecta; order Lepidoptera; family Noctuidae; genus Atethmia; species Atethmia centrago. Next base: position 24,256,957 of record HG995376.1, read on the forward strand.
GCATGTTTCCAAGCATTCTTATCTTGGATATAATCCTCTAATTTGTAATATGCTTGTTTACAAAGTGTACTTTTAACATGAGTTTTAAATTTTCTTTCATTTAATTGCAATATATCACAAGGTATTTTGTTGTAACATTTGACACAGTACCCCATAAAAGATGTATGTTCTTTAGATTCTTCTTCTTAGAGGTTATCCTGTGTAATATAAGTACATATAAGTAAAGAACAATTTTCTAATTTTTTTTTCAAAATTTTAGGATCAGTAGTTTTAGAGGTTTCGGCGGGTGGTGGTCAAGTTCATATATTTTTTTTAAATAACTTGTAAAACTATTTACTTTAAAATTATAAAAAAAAAATTGAAACTCTCCCAACCGGCCCTTTCATTTGATATGTCACAAGGTACACATACCATGCCTACATACCATTTGTAAAACTTTTTTTTTTTAATTTTCTAATTTGCTCCCAAAAGTGACCCACATATTTAAAATCAATTTATTTACACGTCCGTGTTTGGGTCACAAAATTCATGTTTACCAAATATCAACTTAATCGGTCCAGTAGATTCCGAGCAAATCGGCTGTAACAGACAGACAGACAAACCCACGAGTGATCCTTCCTATAAAGGTTTTCCTTTTAGGTACGGAACCCTAAAAATACCAAATAGAAGTGTACGCAATAGGTAGACCTAAAATCTTACTCCTAGGGATTTCATATGCTTGCATACAGCGAAAACGGTTACACAACAAACACAGGTGTTGCCTCTAGTTGTGCTAACCAGAGTAACAACCGTTGTCTTCGTTTTGGCAAATATTACTTTAGATTTTTTAATGTTTTATTTTTGCAGGGTTTTGGTGCCGGAAACTTCAAAACACTCTTTGAATCTATTGAATTGGAACAAGAAAAACGTGGCAACTTATAAACTGATTTTTTGTCCTAGTTTTATTTTTGTAAATGTCTTTTTGTAAGTTTTTTTTTGCTATCTCTAAGACCAATAATGTACAAATCTTAAAACTTAATTTATGGCTAAGCTGTTTTATGTACCTAAATAAATAAATAAAACCCATATAAAAAGAGTATCATTTTATTGAAATACCATTGATTAACATGATACACACCGCCATTTACATAATTAGATCTTTTTACGAGCGCCAGCGTATTTACAAAAAACAATTGTATTTGTGAAAAAATGCACAAAATCGAAAATGTCGCGTATTTGCTTCGCGAAATAAATATTAATTATTCACCTTGTAGACAGCACCAAAATATTAAAGAGCCGGATAGACCGGTTTGATACACGAAAATAATTTATCAAGTATGTGTTCAAAAAATAACTTATGATGAGGTGATGATATGTGGCTTGGATATAACTTCGATCTAAAGATCTAAATATCACTAGTGCGAACTTTGCGCTTGCTTGTGTGCGCAGTAGCCGAGCGTAAATTGTATTTCGAGCTTTGAAGAGTGGCTGACACACAGGTACAGTCATCGTCAAAAAGATGACTGACTGAATGAAAGGCGGAGAGAGGGTCTAGAAGGCCGAACATGTTTACACATCACCCAGCCGTAAATATACATATCGAGCTTTATCGATATGTATATTTACAGCTGGGTGATGTCCCATCACTCAAGTCAATTTTGTTGTTTGAAGATTATGATAGACGTCGATGTATGACGGAAAAATAATTGTGAACACGGAAGACATTGTAGAAATATGATTATTTGATGTTGATAAGAATCGGAATGTATTGTAATTTAATGATGCACCAAGAATTATGAATTAAGGAAAAAAGATCTGCATGAGTGATAAAATGGTCTGTTTAATGAAAAATAGTTTTAAAATAACAACAATAAAGATCATTTTCGTATATCAATCCGTTATAATCGGTCCGAATCGCAAAACCCGACGGACATAACAAACATAAATAAAATGTATGCAAAAGTAAAACATAATTGCACAAATTACGGCGCAGTTCTCTCTTATACGAGCCGAAGTTTACCGAGGTTTGCCGATCATGAGAGGGTCGGGTAATCGCCGTTGATCTTGATCATACAAACGTGCGTCACACTCACGCCGCACCGCTGTTCGGTTTCATAGGGAATATGTATTTTTAGTAACGAAAATATAAAAACTTGAAAAAAAAATACAGATAGAATTATAGACAGTAAAATAGTCTGTTCAAACAAAAAAAAAACATGAAAATATCTTAAGTAATTTGGAAGTAATATCGTTTTTTATGCTTTGGGTAGACATTACTTCCTGAATTTATTTCATAAAGTATTTTACTACAATACTTAAATAATCACATACAGAATTGACGTGTATGCGTTCTAGTTTAACATACATTTTTTGCATAACTTACTTGCATTATATGAAGGCGTAATAACATATTCAAAAGTCACTAAAACCATATATTTGCGCCTTAAATGTTTCAAAAACATACGTGCGTCTGTGACGTAGCCAAGATTCGTCCCTACTCTAACTTCGGCAATCATCGGTCGGTAATCGGAAGGAGTCAAAATAATTCATCTAAAATCAATTTATTATTACGTCACAAACTTCCCTCTGATTTGTCAATCCTCTTTTCACACTTCTCATTAGTTCTCAGTACATTTACATCGAGAGAGCGAAATAAGAATGATATTATATAAATCGAGTTTCAAATAGATATAAACTGATTTTGTTAACAAGCAAAAAATAAACAAAATTATAATTTTGCGTTAATATTATAAGCTGTAATTATTATTACTACATTACAATTTATTATTCATAAATATTATTATTACATCGAACCATTTGCGGTAATTAACAAAATCAGTGGACATCAACGTCATTTTAAATTTTGTTTCACTTCAGATCTCTGAATAGAATATTTGGTATATATTACCGTTTATCTGTTATTCAAATTGGACCTAGTCCCCAGTTTTAGTGAAACATTAGTTAGTTTTTTTTTAATGACTAACTTAATGCGTTGGGCGTGCTGCACACTTGTTCGGGTCGGCAAATTCGATATGGCAGAATTTGTTGAACAAAAAAGACGCCCTGAAGCAATTAACAAATATATTCGGTTCGTGCCGATCGGCAAAATCCGTTCGGCATCTAGCTTTGCTAAACTGGCATGTTACAGTTGGATTTTGACGATCCGAACAAGTGTGTAACCAGACCTTATTTCGCTTGTTATAACACAAATCTTATAACATTGGATAAGTGACAATACCATAAGGAAATACTCGGAATTTAAACCTTATAACCTAACTGTCTACAGTCTCAGATAGTTAAGGAGCTTCGTGTGGGTAGTTTTGTATGGATTGCAGTTTGTAAGCCCTGGTACCCTACAAGGGCCTAGAATAGTGTATTAAATGGAAGTTTGTTTTTATAACATTAGATGGATAATATGTATGTGCCAGAGTTTACTTTTCAATATAAATACTTTTTTATGCTATATACAGGTTGAAATTGACAAACTGAAATGGGACATTGTATACATCATTATGAACAACTTTTACTAAGGGACCAAAGCTGTAATCCCAAAAAAAAAATCTGCTTTTCCTACATTTTGATGAGGTATTGCGAACATAAATGTAGGGGACAGCAGTTTTTTTTTTTGGGATTGTAGCTTTGGTTCCTTGGTAAAAGTTGTTCATAATGATGAGTACAATCTCCCATTTGTATATAAAATAGGAACCTTAACAAAATATTGACATCTACCAACCGCGTGGTGGATTACGGCCCACTCCAGAGGCGGCTTGTGTCCCAGCAGTAGAAACATTATAGGCTAATTATGATGGTGAATATATAGATATATATATATTAAGATTCCTATTTTGAAAACTTCTTTTCTTAGAAATGGTAGTCTAAATCGGGAACTTTTTTATCTCACTTTTTATAATTGTCTGTCCTTGGTATTTTTAACTATTCAAAGTCGACAAGTAATAGGAAGCGAACATATGAGAGTGCAGAGTGAATTTCTAGTATCAGAAAATAAGTATCTAGAGAGATTATAATATCATAATTTTACATAAAAATATATGGTATATGGTAAAGAATGAGAACAAAAAAGTATCTAAAAAAGTTTTATATGTACTTAATAAATGCAAATAAAACGAGTCAAATAGGAGTATACACTCTGGCACGAGATTAACATATAATTCGAGACTGGACTCAATAAGGGATGGCGTGATGACAAATATGGTTGGATTTACACTCCCGGACTCCTAAATCAAGCCACCTTGCTATACTATATGAGATATAAAGGCCTAAAACATCAAAATAATGATAAGTCAGAGAAAAAGTTTTTTTGCAGTTTCAAAGCCGACACTGGCCATCATTTTACTGTCATTGTTTCGAATTTGAATTCACGACCGCAGCAGTACAGGCCGGTGGCTCGATTTAGGAGTCCTGGAGCGTAGTATACACAAAATGAATGAACCAAAAAAACTTAATATTGGAAGATCCTATGTCCATATATTTTTTTTTTCATAAATATACTACATAATTATGTAACTACGTCATATCATATAATTGTATGCGAGTATGGAAGACACAATTTAAATATTGAAAAATACGTAGTATTCATTAAATACATTTCGTCATTGAATACGTAGTATGTATGCATTTACATAAATTTAAGTAGATATATGTATGTACTTGCAAATTTACAATTCGCAAAATGATACGCGTGTGTTGCTAAAATAACGAATGGAATAACCTCCTTTTTTTTTGAAGACGCTTAAAGAAATATTTCCCTTCTCTGCGCACTTTTTAACCTAACTACTACGCAGGCACACACCTTGTCTTCAAAATGGCTACAGAATCTTTATATAAATGAAAAAAGGTCTTATTATATTCACAAAAAACTCAAACCGTCTCACTACAAAACAAGTTCTAACTTAGGTCCAAGTTTGAACCTTTCAACCAGTTTTTGTATTCCGAACCAGGGGGTCTACTCTCTAAGTCCGTCAACAAAAATACGAGCCAGTCCGAAAGTATTTTATCCTTCAAAAAAAGTACCTAATTAAATTTTAAATGGGCACTAACACATTGCGAGTAGGGACAACTGTCAAATCGTGTTGTCATTGTCTCAGTTCGGGCTCCGAAGTAATCTTATGTCCGTAGGTATACGGAGTAGAAACCGCCCGTAACTTCAGCCGAAACTACGGATTTAGTGCTTAAGGAGTAGGACCCCTAATTTCGGCTGAAGCGGATCACACACAGCGAAGATAATATATATTATAGCGCTTAATAAAAATATATATATTATCTTAACCAACCTTACACAGTTAAGATACGATAATATATCGCGAGAGCGTTTAGGTTCTAAATACAAAATTAGCAACTGTTGGTATTTCCTGTGCGTGTTCCAAATAAAATATTTTCCTTTCTTTCATTTTCCAGTCCCTGAAGTCAACATTTCGAATATCTCAATTTTGCGCAGTTTCGCGTAGCTTTTCCCCCATTCATCCATACAAACGCACCCACACTGAACTCTGTATTCCCCTCTCCCTCTTACGCGTTATCCTCCTTGTCTGGCTCGACGTCAGCCGGCTCTACGATTTCAAAGTCTCGATCTGTTGACGAACGCTGGCTGTTCTCCGATTCAGATTCGGATTGCTTGTCGACCGGTGGCGTTGATGTGTCTTGTTCGGACCTGAAATAGAGGTTGTTAGGTGAGTTCAGGTTACCGAGGGCCCTGGCAACACAGGCAACGGAGGGGACACGGGTGGGTTTTAGTCAGTAAGGCCCGATTCACACCGGAACGGCAGCGGGCGGCAGCGACGCGTCGCGGGCAGTGCCGCGGACAAGAGGCGCGACCGCGCGACCTTTTCGAGCTTTTCAAGCGATACTGGTCTTTTAAATAGGTAGATAAAGTTATAACTATTTCACACTGAAAGTGCTCGCCGCGCCGCTGCTTTCTTGGTGTGAATCGGCCCTAAGAGTCTGACAAAACCTCACGCTCCGCAAATAAAAAATATAGGCGAGTTCAGAGGGTACGGAGAGCCATGAAATAATTGAATTATCATTCAAGTCAGATTCACTCACTCTCACAGAGAGGCCTGTGTCCCAGCAGTGGGAACTTTTTTTCGCCCTTCTCCTAGTTTGTGGTCGGCGCAACATGTCTTTTTATTCCATACTTCTCTATTAGTCACCATCTCGTAGTCACCCCCTTTCTAGCTACGGCTAGAAAGGGGGTGACTATCAAGATGAGTTTCACTAAACTTGTTGTGATATGTCACAGAACTTTAGTGAAACTATGTAAAAATATGAATGTGTGTTTGTTGTTTTTTTCTATATATCTATTACATAGCTAGTAATGACAATTAATGCGATTTCGAATAAATTTCATTAACATGTTAATTCGTGAGTCTTAGCATGATTATTGATATTGCTATGCTATTTGCTAATATGACGATAATTGATAATAATGAAGTATGTGAATTTTGCTAAATTATGCGAATTAAAAAGCGCGGTCGCCTTAGGACGTCTCCTAGCGTGCGTTTAGTTTACACACCGATAACGTTTTATTTGTGCTAGTACACTTGCTTATGTAATGTGTTAAGATTGATCACATAATTATCAGCATTCTGCACCTGACGCACCTGTACCGAACGGGACCGAGTCGGTTCACATTCGACCAAAAAGTTATTGTAATGGCCAATGTGTTTAAGTTTTAGATGGGTTTTTAAATTGGTGATTGATCGATTGGTAAGAAAGGTTTTTAGGGCACTGATTACAGTTAGCAATTTTATTTTCACTAACAATAATAGAAAAATAATCCCATATTGTCTTAGTTCGGTGAGACATTGTCACGTTCAAGTCCGTTCAACAGTTTATTTACACTAAAATATTTATATACTAAACTTAAAATTATTATTTACACTTTTATACATGCCACTTCTCACTACTGTTTACTACTTCCTATTATTTACAGGTAGGTATTGAGTTCACGCTATTATCTATATAAGTACAATATTATGCACAAAACGAATGAATGTAAGTACTCTATAACGAATACGTAAACCAAAATCTCACTATCACTTGCCAAAACGTACTGAACGAGCACAAAACGACGCGCGCCACGCGCGTACCACGCAAATATATTATTAAACAATCACGCATTCATTCAACCAATACACGACTCTAAGTACGAGCAAATCAAAGACAATAAGGTAATAGTTTATAAACATCATTCTTCGCACCATCCATAATTTAAATACATTAAACAAGCACAAGCATTCATTCAATATACAACCTTAAGTACGCACAAATCAAAGATAATAAGATAACAATTGCTTAACCCATTATTCGTAAGCTCGCAGCGAACAAGGTCACTGTCACGTGAAACCGATATATTTATTATTCCCGACTTCCCGTGGGTGCGACGGAGAGCGCACGCTACCGCTGTGTGCGCCGACGCTCTGACGAATCTGACGTATGATAGTCATTAAATTAAATAATTACGAAAATTGAAATTAATTTTCGTAATTTTTTAATTTCACAGAATTTCACAACTACATTTAATTTGTTAAATGCTAAATGAGCTTTCGCAAGCTAACAATGAATGCTAATGCTAATTAATCCATCACTACACATAGCAACTGAGTAACGGATCGACGTGATTTTTTTACATAAAGATAGTCTATGAGCCGGAGAGTGACAGAATTCTAAGAAAAAATGCACGGTGCCTAAGGGATAGATCAGGAAAGACCGAATTCGGTCGCAGTCCTTATTGGGTCTCAAAATTGCTTGACAAGCACGAAAAAATCATTATCTTGTCAAGCAATTTTGACCGTCTAGAGACCCCATAATGCCATTACGACTGAATTCGGTCGTAAAGCGATCGCAATCTATGTCGAGACTGCAGCCCCAGGAAAGCTGCGGGCTAAATCTAGTTTCTTTACACAAACTTACTTTTTTTTTTTGGGTCGGAAATTATCAAATAACTTCTCCCTCTCCGGGCGGAGCGGGAGGGTGTGTCAGACTCTGACTGAATAAAACCCACTCGTGTTCCTTCCGTTGCCAGGAGCCTAGGTAACACTTTCGAACTTCCACGCGACCCCGGCAGGCAACGGCCCTAGTGGACCCCTACACTTGTGCTGACATCACTTTGAGGCGCGCGTAGAACACGTTGCGCCGTCGACCCGGGGCTGGTCCTTACCGGACGGTGAGCTACCCATTGCTCACCGTCGGCAAGCCCGCGCCTACGGTGGCCGGAAATCCGCCCGGGATTCCCGACGCCCTGGGCGTCTCCTGCGGCGGCTAGGGGCGAGAGGGCGCGAAATTTGCCTTTCCCGCAACCGTCCCGCCTCCTCCTTCGCGAGCATTACTGCTTCGCAGAAGGAGGTGACGGCTGCCCATGCCCTCTCGCTCCGTACCATGGCCTGAACCAGGGCCGGACGCGAGAGATCTCGCCGCCGATCGCCTCCACGAGGACACGGCGGTGCTCTGCCCAAGCCGGGCAGACCTCCACCGTGTACAAAAACTTACTTGGCCTCAATCATCAGACAGCTTGTCTTTACATAAGACTACTCACTTGGTCTCTACAGCGATATCCTCGTTGGTCTCGACTGGTTCTACGCGCGGCTCCTCCTCTTGCTTCTCCTCTAGTAGCGGCGTCTTCTCCCCTTCATCATCAGACAGCTTGTCTTTCTTGCGTTTCTTCTTGTTTTTCGATGCTTTGTCAGCGTCGGAACCGGGGCGGTACTCGTACTGTAATAAATGTATAATAATGTAAAATATGTATATGTGAATCAAAAACCGTTACACATCGATTATGTTTTGAAGCTGTACATTGATACATCGGTAAGCGTAGGGTCTGACGCCCCCAGCTAGATGGACCGACGACTTTAAGGTGGCTGGGACAGACTGGATGCGGGAGGAGGATGTCAGGGTGTTGTGGCGCAGCCTGGGAGAGGCCTATGTCCAGCAGTGGACTGGGATAGGCTGAGTTGAAGATTGATACAATATTATGGAACAAAGGTAGGCAGTCAAGTGAATGCTTGTCACCTATACATTTAAACAAAACATCACGCCTTATTTCCCCCAATGGTTGCCCAACCATTGCTGTACCTATAGGAAAAACACGTTTTGCCAGTTTTAAGTCCTATGAAACTGGGGGCGAGCCTATTGCCATCAACCGGATCCAAATACAGACTCCGAGCTGCTACTGAGAAATTCTAGATAGAAAAACCCAATAACACTTTCCCCGACCCAGGAATCGAACCCACGACCTCATGCTCAGCAGTAGCGCTTGCATCCACTAGACCAACGAGGCAGTCACCATTCTCTATACCATTAGGCTGAGGCTACAGTAGGCAGCGATTTGCGATGCGACTGAAGGAGCGAAACTAGATAAACATGGTATGGCTACATTATGAGGGAAAATCCGGCGTATATTCGGCGATGACGTGGCTACAGTACCTACACATGCTACACAACGAATTAACATAAGCGATTCATGCGGCTAATTTCGCTGATATGTTGATGTAGACGATGCCGTGATTACAGTAATGTTGTTCCGGTCGCTTAAAGAAATCAAAGATCAAAGAGCTAGTAATATTTGATGTTCGGTGTAGCCATATACGTGAGCATTCATTTATTTGTTTTAATCGCTCATGTGACGCAGGTCGCGTCGCGGTCTCATGTAGCTTCAGCCTTAGAATTATGAAAATACTATTACAACTGCTCTGGGCCCTATCACGATAGCGCTGCGGTATTTATTATGTCACAACAGTATGCTGATAGTGGATAGGAGCCTTTTTGATCTCGCACATGTCTTTTTAGGGTTCCATACAAAAAAAGGAAAAACGTTACCCTTATAGGATCACTTCGTTGTCCGTCTGTCTGTCTGTCAAGAGCCTTTGTCTCAGGAACGTATCAAGGTGAAATTAATATCAAATACGTCGGTCTACGGTACCTTGGAGTTCAAGACTCGTAAGACAACGCAATTAAAAAAATAAGGCCATACATATAAACGACATATTTTCAAAATAGATAACGAATAAATCAAAACCAGTAACTTCCCATTGACCTAGAATCATGAAATTTCGCAAGAAGCAATATCTCACAGCAGAAATAAAGAAAAAATTCCGATAATCGTTAATTTGTAGTTTTATCACATAACTTGTATTTAATGTTTTTAATTAATTTGGTATTCTATTGTATACCTGGACACACACAAAGATGCAGCTTTTATTATATTTCGCAAGCCTTGAGAAGACATCTAACACTAGCCTGTAGGGATTATATTGTTTATTCCCTGTGTCCCAAATAAACATTTTCCGTCTTATTACAAAACAAGGATTATCTTCAGACCCAGGTTTAAATTATTGAGCCGTTTTTTAATTTCGAACTTTATTCCGACTACGTTAAAGTTCTTAATGCCAAACTGTCAACTTAGTACCGGACTAAATAGTAAGTTTTGTATAAAGAACTGCATTTCAATCACAATAACGTTCTTATTACAAAAACTAGTTCGATGGTTTAAACCATGTCAAAAGAAATCCTTGTTTTGTAATAACACCGTGTGAGTTTCTGCTGTAACTCACCTTGTACAGCGGCCAGAAGGACGCAAAGAAGCCGACGTCCTCGGTGAGGTTGGGCAGCAGCCACACGTGGTGGCGCGCCAGGCTCAGCAGCCACACGGCGCAGAACACCAGCAGGCGCAGCACGGTGAGCCCGATGATGGTCACCAGGAAGGCCGCGGCCGCGATACTTAGGTAGTATACGCCCTTTCTGGAATGTCAACAAAGAAAATATTCATTTTCACTTCTCATGCTCTAAAAGTTGTCCGGTAAGGACCAGGCCCGGGTCGACGGCGCGTTGTATTCCACGCGCGCCTCAAAGAGATGTCGTCAGCACATATAGTAGGGGTCCACTAGGGCCGATGCCTGCCGGGTTCGCGGGAAGGTACTTATGGGTCACCGAGGCCCCCGCAACACAGACAACAGGAAGGAATACGGGTGGGTTTTAGTCAGTAAGAGTCTGACACACCCTCCCGCTCTGCCCAGAGCGGGAGAAGTTAGTTGAATATTTCCCACCCTCAAAAAAAAAAAAAAATGCTCTAAAAGTTCGTCTTTATGTTGTGCGCAGGCGACATAAAATCGCTTTTTATGCTCTAGTGCGTAAACTAATTTTTGTTTCTAAGACTAAGATAATCAGGCCCAACAACTCACGCATTATAAAACGTCGCAGATTAAAGTCATTATTTTTATTTGGTTTGCTTTAATTTATATCACGTCCGTGTTTACTATCGTTAATTTAATAAACCCAAATAAAATAGTTGTTTAAAAACGCAAAGAAACATTTTATGACTTGGCAGTATAAAGTACCCAAGTCGAATGACACATGTTCAAAATAAAAATATTTTTTTTTTAAAAGATTCGTGGCGGGAAATATTCTCTTCTTCAATTTTGCAACATTTTTGAACAATGAGAAGTGATTAAACTAAAACAATGGAATACTGTTTTATACTATATGATGCCTGTTTCATTTTCTCGCACTCGAAGTGAAAAGCAGAGTGTAACTCGGGCAAAAACGATTCAACGACTACTTTTATGCACTAGTTGTACAATCAACTAATAAGAACACCAATGAAAAAATAACGGAACAACTGCAGGACAAAAATCTTTTTTTATAATATAAAGAAGTATCCGAGCATTGTATACTGGCTTGCTCAATGCGAGCTGACGATTTTCACATGAAAATTTTAAGCCATGTCCAGACTAACCAAGGACTATGTCCAGATAAGTCCAGCAATAATAAAACCTTATACCATCGTCAAAAACAAAAAACATGCAAAAAAAAAAAACAATTTTTCTTCTTTTACAACTAGAATATAATGTTTCATCAACTGTCATGTTCTGTATTTTAACAAAAAATAATTCATATTAAAAAAAAAGTAATATATTTTTAGTTTTTTTTTTTTTTTTTTACATACATACATAATCAGCCTATAATGTTCCCACTGCTGGGACACAGGCCTCCTCTCTGTGAGAGGGAGTGGGCCGTAATCCACCACGCGGGCCCAGTGCGGGTTGGTAGATGTCACAAGTCTTCGAATTTTTTGGTTCTAGGACATGCCGGTTTCCTCAAGATGTTTTCCTTCACCGTTTTGAGAGCAGTGGTGATGAAATAATTTACACAAAGTAAAGCGCCTGTCCGGGTTCGAACCTACGACCTACAACTCGTAAGTCGCGGCCGTTACCACGGGACCACCACTGCTCTCAGTCGCGGCCGTTACCACGGGACCACCACTGCTCTCTTTTTTTTTTAATTTAGGTTATATTTAAAAACGATTAACATTAAATAAAACAAGTAATGTTAGCATACCTGACAGTAGCTGGCCACAGCGGGAACATGCACACAGTGATAGTTCCCACAACCACCAGGATGCCGCACAGCCAGTAGTACCACGGCTTGGGGTCGTATATCCACACGTAGGCGTCTAGGGTGTCTAGGAAGACCTGGTCCATGTGCATCTCCAGACGAATCTTGCGTTTCTTCTTCTCTTTTTCTTTTACTTCTTTTGTGTCCTAGAAAAGTAAATAAAAATGTTTTAATAAGCTTCAAATGTAAAAGATATAGGCCAGTGTCTTTGCGTGAGACAGTATATGCATAATCAAGCATAATCAGCCTATAACGTCTAACTGTTGGGATACAGACCTCCTCTCTCCTGCCGGGGTCGTGGGAAAGTCCGGAAGGGACTACCGAGGATAGGACAGGGATACCGAGGTGCCTGGCAACACAAGCAATGAGAGGAACACGGGTGGGTTTTAGTCAGTAAGAATCTGGCACACCCGAAGTTATTTGATAATTTCCCAAATAAAAAAAGAAAAGAAAAGACCATGTACATTATATAATGTGATTACATAATCAGCCTATAATGTTCCCACTGCTGGGACACAGGCCTCCTATCTGTGAGAGGGAGTGGACCTTAATCCACCACGCGAGCCCAGTGGAGGTTGGTAGATGTCTTCGAATTTTTGGTTTTCTAGGACATTTCGGTTTCCTCACGATATTTTCCTGCACCGTTTTTGAGAGCATTGATGATGAAATAATTTACACGAAGTAAAGCGCCCGTCAGGGTTCGAACCTACGACCTATAACTATCACAGCACTTCCAGGACAGTAAAGACTTATTCACAAACTCCTGAATTTATTACGTTATTTTCAATTATGCTATCTGGACCAATTATGTCCTTTTTCATCTTCAGCTCTGCTATCTGTTCAAGCTTTATTATTTCTTTCACCTTGTTTGTATAAACCAGCATGCAAAACCGACCTTAATAGAACCGTAATCGACTATATAATTTTTTTTTCGAGACTATATTTGTTGACGTCTTAAATTTGCCTATAGTGGTATGAGGAACAGGGTGTAAAGATCACTGATTCTCCATAGAAAAGGGATGATGGGATGATCCTCCGACCAGACGGGTGTCGTGTCTGGTGGGCTACGGCCCGACGGTAGATGTCGGGATTTTGTATACATATGCCAGTCGAGCGGTAAACTCTGCTTGCGCGATGCAGGATTTTGCGTGACGTCGGTGTGTTGCGTAGTTCACATGTGGCGATGTAGATGCCGCCACAAGCCGTTCCATTTTATAAAAATAAAAAGTTAACCATCCCATAATCATCGCGCGACCTCGGCAGACACCGCATGTATTGAAACCCATCCAGCCATTAGGATGCTTCGAGGGTATAAAGAATCCAACATATAAAGATACATAGATACACGTGAAAAACATAACCTTGCCATTGCTGTCTTGCAGTTGGACAAAAACTAACTAGATGTGGAAAGTGGTAAGTATAAAAGTTTTATACAGAAAAAATCAAAATATTTTATTTCAAATAAACCTACATGGGTACTTTTGTAACGTCGGAAGCTAGGTGCACGGTTCCAATTGGTACTGGCAGACCTAATGACGTCGACCTGCCCGAACTGGCACTGTTCGGGCAGGACAACGTCATTAGTTCCTACCGTGTCAAATTGTGAATCGAAATCATCCAGAGACCCACTCATACATACACAAAAAATTTGATCAAAATCAGTGGAGTTGTTTAGGAGTTCAGTGACAGCCAGACGTACAGAAGAATGATGTGTATATATATAGATATTATGGAAAAGACCCTGTATTCTAGAGATCTATCTTACCTTTCCTTCACAGGCACTAGCCTGACTCTTCTCTCCATCTTTCTCATCTCCACTTTTACTTGATTTCTCCAATTCCTTTTTCTTAGATTTCCCTTTCAACTCTTGTTCGGTCACAGGAACCTGAAATATATGAAACAAAACCACGATTTAGTATTTAGTTTCAGATAACACTGGTTTTAAAGATTAGGATTTTTCATTATGACTGACATAGGGAATCAAGCAGACTTAGTATATTTAAGCGATATTACTACTTGAACTTAGTTGAATATTATAATAAGAAAAAAGTCGGTTTACGGACGATAATTTTACGTGATAACGAGAGAGAGATGCGTCACAAGCTGAACGCTTAGGCCGATCGTGCCTAAGCGTTCAGCTTGTGTGTTCAAGGTCCGCGCTCTCGCTTGCACGCTCGGCTCAGGCGGAACGTGACACTTTTTCGTGCGTGCAGCCGGCGTTCATCGATTTATAAGACGATATCACGTCAAAAAATATAACAATTTGTGTATTTATACTAATAAATCATAACACAGGTAACGTCAGAAATGTCAGCATTTCTGACGTTACCTGCAAGGATTACAGTACCATTCATTCAAGAATGAACGATTTTAAACGACCTTAACCCTGGATACCAAAAGCGGACACGTGGTAGACTGTTATCAGACAAATTGTACTACCCAAATTAATGCATAAACACATGATTTGCATCATTATCACTCTTTCTTATCAGTTTTCAAGTCAAACTTGTTCACAAGGCCAGGCATTAAACTTTGTAGATTACGTAGTTTAAGAAACAATGTTCTTAATTATAGATATTTTGGAATTAGTATGAATGATCGAACAGCATTCTTTTTGGGTAATGTTATTTTTTTTGTTTTTGCGATGTTATACCTTCGATGCAATGTCGTTAACGTCGATTCAGAACTGTTCAACTTCGATCATTTAAATGCTATTACAGAAGACAGCCGATCACCGATCCGACGACGTCGAGTCTACCTTATTATCGCTGGATGAATACAACTCGCGTTGAGTTAATTTATGAATGGACTCGCACATGATTGCTCAACGTGTTTCTTTAAGGCGCTGACAAGACCCAATTGACCAAAATAGGCTTCGCTTAAGAAAAAAAATTGCCAAATCTGTATAGTTTGTGGTAGCGGAAAAAATATATGTTAATTTTGAACATATTTCCCAGGACTTGGTTGTTACCAAAACACGTTTTTAAAACAAAATCTCGATACAAACTAACGTTAAAGTAACCTCTTACTTTGAGTTCTAATCCAAAATATCTTTATCAAATATCAACATACGTTACGTATTTAATTAATAACAAGAACGTCTTATTTGAATGCAGAACTTGGTTGTTTTTTTATTTTCGATTACTCAACTCAGTCTTGAGTAAATAGGTAATTACTTCATATTTTGCAATAAATTACAAGCGTTGTGTCATCGCGCTTCTCTTTCTTTTCTATGGAATTTGACAGTGACAGCGGTTTAGGTGTTGTCAGCGTCTTAAGTTGTTAGTCGTCGTGCTTGTTTATGTAGGTTCTTTGAAATCATCGATTACTCTGAGTTGCAGCACCTAGGCAATCGGATTTTGATCAAGGGGCAAAGACAGAGTCGCCACAACGATTGTGTACCTAGACTTGTAATTTCGTGTAGGACTATAATCAATAGCGCAAAAAATATTAACACATACCTTCTTAGCTCTGTGAAACAATTTGTGTAATAACATTGTATGTAGGTAGTCTGTGACTTCGTGTCGTGTTGTGAACACTGGGTTCTTGCCGGTCGCCCATTTTGATGTCAACAGCGCATCTACTGCTTTTGTGCCTGTAAATAATGAATGAATGAATAATATAATAAAAACATAAATGTCTATTGGTTTTTAAAGGAGTTCGAGAGTGGTATATGGCTGATGTTTTGAACCTTCAAAACATCAGCCATAATAATGAAATCTTTGCCTATGGATGGACTTAATTTAACTGTTGTGGTTTTAAATTACTGGTTAGTTATTATTATAACATTATTAGAGAAAACCAGTCACGTCAATTATCGGCAGACTGCTACCTAAAGTAGAATATTAATTCACTGAAGTGATCTGACATGTGCTAGCTGTCACTTTGTGTAAAAAATTGGTCATATTCGTTGTGATGGTCACAATAAATATAACAATTCGACTTTAGACGAACACATTTTGTACGGATCGAACCATACCCGCAATCCAACAGTTAGATCATCAGTTATAATGTCTGACTCAGTAAAATTATTTAATATTATAGTCTGAGACACATTTTTAAACAAATACATGTTTTATAAACATTTAGTTCGACTGATAACCTATGTCCTAAGGAGGTCATATGTAGGAAATTATCCACGTTGAAGTTTTGTCACTTTGTTGCATTTCTCCCTCTCGAAATGGCTCTTTGTCCACGTATACATCTTTTTGAAATAAGCCTCAAAAATTTGTTTACGTGGACTTGGAGAAGGAGCCAAACAGTACATTACATGTAATACATATTTTTAAAGAAGAGGCATAGCCTCTTACATGTGACCTTAGGACACGTTGAGGTTTTGTCACTTCGTTTCATTTCTCCCTCTCAAAATGGCTCTTTGTATACAATTGTTTTTTAAATCAGCCTCAAAAAGGTTTCTACGTGGACTTGGAGAAGGAGCCAAACAGTACATTACATGTAATAACATATTTTCAAAGAAGAGGCATAGCCTCTTACATGTGACCTTAGGACACGTTGAGGTTTTGTCACTTCGTTACATTTCTCCCTCTCAAAATGGCTCTTTGTATACAATTGTTTTTTAAATCAGCCTCAAAAAGGTTTCTACGTGGACTTGGAGAAGGAGCCAAACAGTACATTACATGTAATACATATTTTTAAAGAAGACGCATAGCCTCTTACATGTGACCTTAGGACACGTTGAAGTTTTGTCACTTCGTTACATTTCTCCCTCTCAAAATGGCTCTTTGTATACAATTTTTTTTTTAAATTAGTCTCAAAAAGGTTTCTACGTGGGCTTGGACAAGGAGCCAAACAGTACATTACATGTTATAAAATATTTTAAAAGAGGCTGCTGTTCTACCAGAGATATTCTATGCTACGTTGCTATGGATGCGTTTGTTCACTGTTCTATTCATTGGTTCACTGGTGGAAATGGTCACATAGTTTCATAGCTTAACGTTCACATCCTGGCAGCATAGCTGCATCGCACATCTCTGATGGAAATGCAGCCTAAGGCTGGACTACTAGAGCCGATGCCTGCCGGGGTCGCGGGAAGGTACTTATGGGTCACCGAGGCCCCCGCAACACAGGCAACAGGAAGGACTACGGGTGGGTTTTAGTCAGTAAGAGTCTGACACACCCTCCCGCTCCGTTGATAATTTCACACACAAAATAAAAGCAGGAAAGAAGATTTTCCACCAAAAAAAAAAGGCTAGACTACGAGCTAAATCGATTTCAGATTCAATTTCCACTATCGACTTCAGTCAATAAATCTTTCGAGGCTAGACATTGTGATACGTTGGGAGGTTATTGACCCGATTGTAAAAACTTGTTACTGTAATAAAATGCTACGACACCTGTACTACATACATACGTACATTCCTGAGCCTACTAATATAGGTAACTAGATGCGCCCCGCGGTTTCACCGGCATAAGTTTTGACCCCGTGGGTATATCGGGATAAAAAGTATCCTATGTGTTATTCCTGGTTATAAGCTATCTGTGTGCTAAACTTCATCCAAATCCGTTCAGTACTTTTTGCGTGAAAGAGTAACAAACATCCATCCATACTTACAAACTTTCGCATTTATAATATTAGTAGGATTTATGCTAAGAAGCTTTAAGTTTTTAGTGCAAATCACATTAGACGCGTCGCAGTTGCCATCGCTAAGGCTCTTACAGACTGGGGCGATATCGCGGGCGCGACAGGCCTGCCTGTCGCGCCCGCGATATCGCCTGAGTATGCAGGAGCCTTTAGACAAAGCTTAAATATCTCATGTGAGCGATGGCCGTTTTGCGTGGATGTGACGCATATTTTCCCGAAACTTGTTCTTTTCGTGTTTGTGTTCTTTCTTTGCGTCATGTTTACCGCAAAAAAGGTTTTTCTTTAATTTTCTTTCTACATAACATAACATAACATCCCGCCTTGTTTCCCCGAAGGGTTGGGCAGAGGTGTACCTGTAGTACACCCACATTTCGCCAGTTATGTATAAGTCCCATGTAATAGGGGGCGAGCCTATTGCCATCAACCGGGCACAAATCCAGACTCCGGGCTGCTACTGAGAAATTCCAGATAGAAAAGAACAATAACATTGCCCGACCCGGGAATCGAACCCAGGACCTCATGCTCAGCAGTAGCGCTTGCGGCCACTAGACCAACGAGGCAGTCATTTTTCTTTCTATGTGCCTGTAAGTACATTGGCGGCAGAAATATATAATATATGTATTGTAGTAACTTACTTCCCCAGACGAGCTCTGCCAATACTCGAAGTTAAAAATAAGTTAACATAAAATCATCACGCCTGTCTTTCCCCGAAGGCAGAATTAGAGGCAGAGGTTAGGCAGAGGTGTAAGTTATACCTGGCGAACGAGTTACACGGTGTAACTATAGTACAATTTCGCCAGTAACATGTTGTAAGACCCATGTAATATGAGAGCCTATTGCCATCAACCGGGCACAAATCCAGACCCCGGGCTGCTACTGAGAAATTCTTTATGAAAATACCCAATAACTTTTTCCCCGAACTGGGAACTGAACCCAGGACCTCATCCTCAGCAGTAGCGCTTGCGGTTCCGAACACTAAACCAACGAGGCAGGTTAAAAATAAGTTAACTGTTAATTTAATCGACGTCTCGTGGCCTTTAAAGCAGCCACGGTCGCGACTCACGAATGAACTGACCATGACCGTGAATGCGGCAAAGGTCGGACGTCCAAATGTTCAATTGTTCGCGAATTGTTAAAAAAAAATAGATTTGTTTTGATGTAGGAAGAAATTGCCTCATAAATGATCGTTCTTTTGAAATTGTTAAGGTTCTGCAGACTGGGGCAATATCGCCACAGTCTGTAGAAGCCTTTATAATTCTACGTTTCTACGATTCCACCTTCAAGGTAGACGGTCTGGTGATTGCATAAGCATAGCATAATTATAATGTGGGAACATTATAATTATGCTGCTTGGACACAGGCCTCCTCTTAGTGAGAGGAAGTCAGCTGACTACGCGTATTTAGTTTCGCGCGGAGTTTGGTAGATGTCACAATATTGCTTCGAATATTTTGTTCTGGGACATTTGGTCACAATATTTTGACTCACCATATTGGGAGCTGTGGTATATATATTGCACAAAGTGTCCATAGGTACTGCCTGCCTGCCTGTTCGATTCGAATCCATGATCTATACGGGACCGTTATTATAGAGTCAACACTGTTCCTGAACCACCACTGCTTTCGTGATCACAATATTCTGTAATTAGGAAACAAAACACTGCCCATCCACTCGAATACAGTTGCCTTTAACGACACCCGAAATCCCACAAAGGGTTATCCAACTTCTTTTTTACACACATCGCCAAAAATAAACTCGTAAAAATTAAAAATAGAACCCCTTGGGAATTCATTCAATATTTAAAAGGTTTGTTTTATTACGGCGGAAGTTCGGCTCTTCGGAGCGAGAACACGGCGAAACAAAAAGGAAATGCAGTTACTCAGCTTGGCAACACGCCACCGACATATTGTAAATTTTATACTTAAATATTTCCATTTTAATTATAGTCTTATTTTTTGGAGATAAAGTTATTTTATACTCCGAGAATTTTGCTCGCATTCTGCTCTTTGCAATACAGCAGTTAGTGCAATAACATTCTTAAATTCTGAGGCCAGCCAGAAAAGTCCCTTTTAAGCCTCCACACAACAGCCTACGTGTGGTATGATTTGGATACTGCGTTTCCCACACAATCGAAGGTGATTACACACATTAAATAACAGGTGGGCGGAGCCACAGGCACTGCAGCAGGATAAAAATAATAATAGCTAGCTAAACGTGTTTGTGCCATTATAATTATATTTTAAGTCCATTGTATACCATGTTTTATGCAATTTTTTATTCCCGTCTCTTGACATTTCTCGAGATCTGGGGTCCCAGACCTTTGGAAGCCGTATGAGGGACCGAAGTCAACTCACAGAAGCCCGTAAGGGCCGTATCACACTAGCGAGTTGCGAGCGAGTGCAAAGCGGGGCGAGTGCGCAGCGAGTGCGCAACGTGTTCGCCACGTTTTCAAAATCTTTTACACTCTCTCTTGTACACTCACGTCAACCGCTCTCTTTCCGCAAACGCGGATATCTCGTTGCGCACTCGTGGGGAACACGTGGCGAACTCACGGCGCACTCGCTCGCAACTCGCTAGTGTGATACGGCCCTTAGACGTTTCCAATGAAATGATTATTTTTATATGTTTACATATCCCGGGACCATTACCATTGTCCCACTGCTGGGCAAATGCTCCTTCTCATATAGAGAAGACACGTACATTAAAACAAACAAACATCCCAGCGCTGATATTTTGCTGGATTCGTTTTCTCCTCTACTGATCGTTATTTCCCCACTAGCGATCGTTATTTCTCCTGAGAAAATTTATTCTGTTTATATGTATGTATCTACGTATCTATTCTTGTATTGTATAGTTATTTTCGTGTTATCTATCCCTTAAATTGCACCTGCCATGTGTCTTCTCTGCATTACCCTAAGGTTGACTGGTAGAAAATGCCTCAGGCATTAATTCCGCCTTTTTAATAAATAAATAAATAAATAAACATTGATCACATACATTAACTATATGTCCAGGTTTCCTGGCGATGCCTTTCCTTCACTGTCTTACAAATAATCAGCGTATAATGTTTCGACCGCAGAGTCAAATCTCCTCTCTGCGAGAGGGAGTGGGCCGTAATTCACCACGCTGAACCAGTGCGGGTTGGTAGTTGAAACATGTCTTCGAATGTCAAGGACTTACCCGTGAAATACTCCACGTGATGGTTTAAGAACTTGGTCTTCTTTGTGGGCACGTTGGCCTTCAGCCACTTGGCGACGGAGTACTCTTCGCTCGTCGCCTTCTCCGATTCAGGCACGTCTCCAAACTCCTGGAAATACGGTACAGATTATATGATTGTGTGTTGTCAAATCAATGACAAATCAAATCATTTTGATCATCAATTTGTACTCATTTAGGTACTAGTTTATAACAAAAACAAGGTAAACGTCAAATAAGTAAAGATCGCTTTATTAGACCGCCCATTGCGTGACCCTGTTACATTTTTATTTATAACTAGCTTTATCCGGCCCGACTTCGCACGGGTAGCACTAAGTATCTGCCCTACCTACCCTATTATTTCTCACCTTTTAAACCTTCCCTGGACTACGACAAGCATTTCAAAACCAAAATCAGCTAAATCGGCCCAGCCGTTCTCGAGCTTTAGCGAGACGAACAGCAATTGATTTTTATATATATAAAAGAAGATTTACTAGCTTCGGTTCGCGACTTCGTCTGCGTGAAGTTTCTTGTATTAGCATAAAATATATGCTACGAGGCTACGACCTACCTCGTCCTACCGCATCGCGCCCCCCCCCCACATAGTCGCTTCGTTTTCGCTAAGCGTTATTTCTGACTTTTTTTCGTTTTGCTCAGCTCCTACGGGTTGTAGCGTGATGTTATCATGTGGAAGTTTCAGAGACTAGCGCGTTCAAACAAAAAAACAAACAAATTCTTCAGTTTAATTATATTAGTAAAGTATACAAGGTGTCGTTTGCATCCTCGTCAAATCCAAGGAGGTAACTATGCTAATGATTCTCAACACGAATCAATAATAAAATAATTAGGTCTTTTTTTTTTCAAATTTTCGGAAATCGGCATGTGTGTGGAACACGCATGATAAAACTCGGCCCGTGTGATACCGCACTGTAACTGCCCTTTTACACACACACTACCGCATACGCAAAGGGGTGATTCAGTTCTGTGAAAGTGGTGTATTCTAAAATACTGTCAAACTGAAATAACAAAAAAAAAAACAAGTATGTGTTAATTATTGAACAGGTATCGTAATTTTATTTGATAATATATGTCTTTCATAGCAGCCCCCTGAAATTTGACGAGGATGCAAAACGACACCTTGGATACTTATGGTGTCCAAAATAAAGAGTATTTTATCTATAAGTAGGCATATTCGTTGAATTAAAGAAGAAATCGAAGACAAAGGTTTGGCAGGAGAAAGGAGAGTCCTTTGCCCCGCAGTTTTTTTTTTTTTTTGAGCGTGGGAAATCATCAAATAACTTCTCCCGCTCTGGGCGGAGCGGCAGGGTGTGTCAGACTCTTACTGACTAAAACCCACCCGTATTCCTTCCTGTTGCCTGTGTTGCGGGGGCCTCGGTGACCCATAAGTACCTTCCCGCGACCCCGGCAGGCATCGGCCCTAGTGGACCCCTACTTTGTGCTGACGACATCTCTTTGAGGCGCGCGTGGAATACGACGCGCCGTCGACCCGGGCCTGGTCCTTACCGGACGGTGAGCTACCCATTGCTCACCGTCCGCAAGCCCGCGCCTACGGTGGCCGGAAATCCGCCCGGGATTCCCGACGCCCTGGGCGTCTCCTGCGGCGGCTAGGGGCGAGAGGGCGCGAAACGTGCCTTTCCCTCAACCGTCCCGCCTCCTCCTTCGCGAGCATTACTGCTTCGCAGAAGGAGGTGACGGCTGCCCATGCCCTCTCGCTCCGTACCATGGCCTGAACCAGGGCCGGACGCGAGAGGTCTCTGCCGCCGATCGCCTCCACGAGGACACGGCGGTGCTCTGCCCAAGCCGGGCAGACCTCCACCGTATGCTCCACCGTGTCCTCCGGGCGATCCACACAGTGGTGACACCCGGACGTTTCCTCCCGCCTTATCCGACACAGGAACCTCCCGAAGCTGCCGTGTCCGGTGAGGACCTGCGTCAGGCGGAAGGTGAGGACGCCATGGCGCCTCTCCAGCCACTCCTCAAAGAGGGGACTTATCGCCGCAATCGTGGCGTGCCCAGCGCTGGGTTGCGACAACCGTACTTTCCATGACGCCATGAGATCCCGCCGGAGCTCCGTCCGCTGTGCCGCGATTTCTCGCGGCAGCGGACTTACGCCCCGGCGTTTCGCCTCCTCGCGCCACTCCCATACGTGCGCGAGGACTTTTGCCTCCAGATCCCATGGCGTTTGCCCCGCAGTGGGACTTACATAGAGCAACAGACAATAATAAAAAAAAAACAGGCAGCCCAAAGGAGGGAAAAGTTATCGCTCGACGCGCCTAGAGAATTTTCACTTCAATAAAATAATGATAATCTAAAACACAATATAAACAATGCACAGTACAGTCAGCGTCAAAAATATCGGGACGAACCGACTGTTCAAAATGATCTCATCAACTAAGAAAATTAAACTTTATCTCGATTTGATAAAATTCTTGTCAGAATGACAGTTGTCGTGTACTTTCTTCATTTTGAAACAGTTTTTGTGTCTTTGAGTTAATATTTAATTTTCATAGTTATTTAGATCATTTTGAACAGTCTGTTCGTCCCGATATTATTGACGTTGACTGTACACACAAATTAAACGTTGCACGTGGTCAATTTAATTTCACTTACTGCTACGGCGCGCGAGCATGTCGGTGACGCGAACCCATAAGTGTTTCCCTTTCCAAAAATCGCTCAACGACCCTAAAGAAGTTTACACTACAAAAATCGAATATTTCGTTAGCGCCTCAGCGGGAATCAGCGGGATACACCAATCCAAGTTTAATGGCAGTGGAGGCAAAATGGAATCGAAACGTTCATAAAATATTTATAAATGACATTCAGATGACGATCGTTCGATTGCTTACGTCAATCAATACATTTTATAGCCTGGCTTGATGGGTAGTGGTCAAAAACCAGAATACCACCTTTATAAAGGGCTACTACAACTGCAATCCAGGGGCTGCAATCTCACACCTCCTGCGAAGCAGTAATGCTCGCGAAGGAGGAGGCGGGACGGTTGAGGGAAAGGCAAATTTCATGCCCTCTCGCCCCTAGACGCCGCAGGAGACGCCCTGGGCGTCGGGAATCCCGGGCGGATTTCCGGCCACCGTAGGCGCGGGCTTGCGGTCGGTGAGCAATGGGTAGCTCACCGTCCGGTAAGGACCAGGCCCGGGTCGACGGCGCGTTGTATTCCACGCGCGCCTCAAAGAGATGTCGTCAGCCCAAGTGTAGGGGTCCACTAGGGTCGCGGGAAGGTACTAAAGGGTTACCGAAGCCCTTGGCAACACAGGCAACGGAAGGAATACGGGTGGGTTTTAGTCGGTAAGAGTATGACACACCCTCCCGCTCCGCCCGGAGCGGGAGAAGTTATTTGATGATTTCCCACCCAAAAAAAAAAAAAGACAGTCAAAATTGCTTGACAAGCACGAAAAAATCACAATCTTGTCAAACAATTTTGACCGACCGAATTCGGTCGTAAAGTGATCGCTATCTATGTCAAGACTGCAGGGCCTAGTAGAGGTAGATTATGATAGTACAAAATCTTGCACATCGAGTCCCAAATGCATCTATTCCTAAGTGATCGGAGATAATAATGCTTTCTGATAATCTTTCTTTACAAATTCGACATTCATCAGCCAGGCCAGACAATGATGAATATCTATTATTATTGAGAACAAAAAACAATGAAGGTATTGTGTATTATAGTAACGTCGATGGGTAAGGTCTGACGTCATAGTAATAAATGTAGTTCGTTAACGAGTCTGAGAACTGTAAAATACATTCAGCACATGTATTACATTAAAGTATGTATGTATTAATCATTCAGGTATTAAAATAGCCTCTACTAGAGGCGATTTTTCAATGTATTTGAAGAGCACTTTTTGGGTGGGACATCATCAAATAACTACTCCCGCTCTGGGCGGAGCGGGAGGGTGTGTCAGACTCTTACTGACTAAAACTACCCACCCACCCGTATTCCTTCTGTTGCCAGGGGCCTCGGTAACCCTTTAGTGCCTTCCCGTGGCCAGTCAATCCCGCTACCAAGATTTTAACTGACTAGTTATGTTGCTAATAAATAATCCATCCGTATTCATTCATCCTGATATTATAAATTTACGCGAAAGTGAGTTTGTGTGTTACGCTTTCACGCTAAAAATGCTGAACGGATTTCGATGAAATTTGACAGATAGGTAGCCTCGAACCTGGAGAAGGACATAGGCTACTTTTGATCCTGGATCGCAGACGAAGTCACTGGCAACAGCTAGTACTTTTATAAATGCGAAAGTGAGTTTCATTTATTTGCTTGTAACGCTTTCACGTTAAAACGGCTAAACGGATTTGGATGAAATTTGGCACATGGGTAGAACATGACCTGGGTTAGGATATTGGATACTTTTGATCCCGATATTCCCACGGATCGAGACTTATGCAGGTGAAACCGCTGGGCGCAGCTAGTACTTGAATATTATAAATGCGAAAGTAACTCGGTCTGTCTATCTGTTACTTCCGTTACGTCCTTTTCACGCCTTAAGGCGCTGACAAGACCCAATTGACCAAAATAGGCTTCTCTTAAGAAAAAAAATTGCCAAATCTGTATAGTCTGTGGTAGTGGAAAAAATATGTTAATTTTGAACATATTTCCCAGAACTTGGTTGTTACCAAAATACGTTTAGAAAAAAATCTCGATACAAACTAACGTTAAACTAACCTCTTACCTTAAGTTGTAATCCAAAATATCTGCATTAAATATCAACATACGTGACGTATTTAATTATTAACAAGAACGTCTATTTGAATGAGAACTAGGTTGTTTTTTATTTTCGATTACTCAACTCAATTTTGAGTAAATAGATAATTGCTTCATATTTTGCAATAAATTACAAGCGTTGTGTCATCGCGCTTCTCTGTCTTTTCTATGCAATCTGACAGTGACCGCGGTTTAGGTGTTTTCAGCGTCTTAACGGTTGAACGGATTTCCATGAATTTGGCACACTGGTACACCATGACATGAGTTAGGACATAGGATATTTTGTCGTGGTCTGGTCTACCATGCGTTTGACACACACACACATAGTACCAGGGCCGCATGACTTGGGTGACAGGAGCGACACCTTCAGCATGGAATAAGTAAGTAATTTTTAATAACATGGATTTAGTAAGTACTTTATTATATTTTCCTTAATAACGTTCAAACTTAAAATTTAAATTTATTATGGTCAAATTGAGAGCTGTGGTGGCCCAGTGGTAATGGCCGCGACTTACGAGTTGTAGGTCGTAAGTTCGAACCCAGACAGGCGCTTTACTTTGTGTAAATTATTCCATCACCACTGCTCTCAAAACGGTGAAGGAAAACATCGTGAGGACACCGACATGTCCTAGAACCAAAAATTCGAAGACATATGACATCTACCAACCCGCACTGGGCCCGCGTGGTGGATTACGGCCCACTCCCTCACACAGAGAGGAGGCCTGTGTCCCAGCAGTGGAAACAATATAGGCTGATTATGTATGTGTATGGTCAAATTTCGACCAGTGGGCGACCACTAGTGAATATGTTATTTTGATGCTTAGGGTAGAGTCGCCAGCACATCAGATTAAACTGAACTGTCAAATTACTCCAAATGATTTTAAAGCTTAAAATGTTGACGGTTAAGTTCAAAATCGAATGAGAAAATTTTACAGTTTGTGGTAACTTCATGTGCTGTTTTATCAGTCAACTTAAGTCAAATCGAGACTAGAGCAAAATTATCATGTTAAAGCAATGTTTTTAGTAAACTTTGTCCCTTTGGTAAACCTCCTGATTTCTTTATTGTGGCTTTAGCTTGTTGTTTCTGCTTCAGTCATTAGAGCTTCAACAAGATTTATTCGCCGAATAAGTACAGTAATAACGACCTATTTTTTTGTTCCGGGGTGGAAAATCCTCTTAGATTTATTAGAAACGCTTGTAATATATTGCAAAATATGAAGCAATTAATTATCTATTTACTCAAAATTGAGTAGAGTAATCGAAACTAAAAAACAAACAAGTTCTGCATTCAAATAAGACGCTCTTGTTATTAATTAAATACGTAACGTATGTTGATATTTCATAAATATATTTTGGTTTAGAACTCAGGGTAAGGGGTTAGTTTAACGTTAGTTTGTATCGAGATTTTTTCTCAAAACGTGTTTTGGTAACAACCAAGTTCTGGGAAATATGTTAAAAATTAACATATTTTTTTCCGCTACCACAAACTATACAGATATGGCAATTTTTTTTCTTAATTGAAGCCTATTTTCGTCAATTGGGTCTTGTCAGCGCCTTAATGTATGTGTGCACTGTTTGTAATTTTGTTTAAATAGGTTTATACTTTTATTATTTTATTAATATTTTTGATAGGTTCTTTTATATTTTGTAAATGTGAGAACGTTGTAGGCTTAAAAGACTAGATTTGTAGACCTTATATTTTTTGTTAAGTAACTGGTACTTCTTGACAGGCCTACACTGTCCTCCCATACATATTAACACTGTAATTAGAAGACATTGTTAATGCCAATTATTTTTAAAAGAGTAACCGTTCAGTTTCTTGCCGGCTCTTCTCCATAGGAAACGACCAATTGGAACCGTGCACCTAGCTTGTGACGTTTCATAAGTGCCCATGTAGGATAATGTGAAAAAAAATAATATTTTGTTGAACTTTTTTCAAGAACTTTGGGAATTACTTGTTCTAACGAGTCTTTCACTACGGGAAAAAGCTGCAATTCAGCTTTCTCCATTACAAATGTAAAAAATAAACACGTCACGATTTATCCTCCGTAATGGGTAAATCGTGGTGGCCCAGTGGCAACGGCCACGACTTACGAGTTGTAGGTCGTAGGATCGAACCCGGACAAGCGTTTTACTTTGTGTAAATTATTTCATTACCACTGCTCTCAAAACGGTGAAGGAAAACATCGTGAGGAAACCGGCATGTCCTAGAACCAAAAATTCGATGACATGTGACATCTACCAACCCGTACTGGGCCCGCGTGGTAGCTTACGGCCCACTCCCTCTCACAGAGAGGAGGTCTGTGTCCCAGCAGTGGGAACATTATAGGCTGATTATGTTAATGGATAACCAAACACGTAATTACTGCACGTGTAGACATCCTATCAAATCGTTATTACTTAACCAAGGGTAAAACAAAAGCCAAATGGAAAATGCCAGCGAAATCTGTGGAATTATTAGCAAACGAGATCCCCTTTGAGCGAATGTTATGGCAATCCATTCTTTGGAAAGACTCTCAAGCAGACTATCGACCTGCCGGGGTCGCGGGAAGGTACCAAAGGGTTACCGAGGCCCCTGGCAACACAGACAACGGAAGGAATACGGGTGGGTTTTAGTCAGTAAGAGCCTGACACACCCTCCCGCTCCGCCCAGAGCGGGATGGGTTATTTGATGATTTCCCACCCAAAAAAAAGCAGACAAGGCAAAACAACGAATCACGAATGTATGACGCAATTTGGAAGAGACCTTAGCATAGCAGTGAAATGCATTAACAAGAATAGAATTAAGAGAAGAATTATATTAGTAGATTTGCTGAAAAGTGAGGGACGAGTTTTCACAACGATTGATTCCTCAGACTAATTTATCATACAAATAAATCAATTGTTCGTTTTTGATAAAATCTGTTTTTTTCCATCAAATAAAAGAGGTGTTTCATCTAACCAGACACGAATGGCGCGAAAAACAACGCTACCGACGTCACGGCCTCGTCATAGACCGAAACACTACATTCATGCATGTGGCGAAATTAAGAACTAACAAGAAATGCACTGGATTTGACAGATTTTTGACAGCTCCCTTTACTAGCAGCGCCGCCATTACATTCACAAATATGTTTGTCAGACTATAGCCGTCGGGTTTAGCCGTGGCCGTGACTTTGGCCTTGTTAATGACCTAGTAAATGGTGTCTATCTAGATTACACCTATACGAGGTATGTGCTACAGGAAGATAGTGAATGAATGATGGGCGATAGTATAATGGATGTTTGAGCATGTGGCGTAGTTTGTTTTACGTTTGAAGACTGTAGAGTTTCATGATGTGTTGGAGTTTTTGGTAGTTAATACTCAGCAGGAAAAATTATTTATTTATTTATATACCTATACTTTATTGTACACCACAAAAATACATGACAAAAAATTAATCAAACACTACAAAATATACAATGGGCGGCCTTATCGCTTTCTGCGATCTCTTCCAGGCAACCATGGGATGGACAGTGATTTGCCTGGACATAAAGTGGGTCTGTCGTTGGTGTAAAAAATAAATAAATACAATATACTAAAATTGATACACAGATATATATATATATATATATATATATATATATATGTAATAGTTTTAACAAGTTGAAGCAATATTCCGGTGTGACTCAAAAACGGCTAAATCGATTTCGATTAGTTTTGTGATAAGTATGATAAAAAATCTATTATTTCCAACACTTTGGTCCTAGTTGATGGGCTATTTTGAAACTGTTCAATTTAACAAATTCACACTAAAACCATGCACATGTTACCAAACGCAGTGTGTATTCACAATCACTTAAACTTGACAATTGGAATGGAACGCTTTTTACCGTTGCCTGACATTCCTTACTTCACAAGATCAACATTTTTGAAACTTAAAAAAAAAATTGCACAAAATATCCCACAATCACTTAAAACAAATTTGACAATTGGAATGGAAAGCTTTGTTACCGTTGCCTGACATTCCTTACTTCACAAGATCAACATTTTTGAAACTTAAAAAAAAAATTGTACAAAACATCCCTAACATTTGAAAAAATACTCACAAATTCCCTCATAGCTACACAACACAACCGAACAACGCACAATATAAAGCATAGTGACAGGTGACAGTTATAGTAAGGCTTAGCAGAACCGGTGAAAGTGGGCCACTCACCTATGGAACAAATTCAATAGAAAACATAACTGGCCGATTGTAAAAACAAAATAAGACGTTGGAAATATATGGCATTAGACCACGCCATATATTAATTAAGAAAATTAAGGCACTGGCGAATTTTAAGTGGGTCAATACAAGGTATAGTTGAAAAACTGAGGTCGTTGTTCATTGTACACACAGCTACGTATAGGATTTCCGTATTTCAATGACAGGTCAGCTTATACTGGAAATGTATAGCTTGATATGTAGCCGTGTGTATTTAGAACAACTTTTGCTAGCTTCTGGAAGAGGGAGTGGGCCGTAATCACCACGCGGGCCCAGTGCGGGTTGGTGGATGTCACATGTCTTCGATTTTTTGTTCTAGGACATGCCGGTTTCCTCACAATGTGTGTTCATCACTTATGAAATTGTGAGAATAATCAGCCAACAATTCGGAGAACTTCACCGATGTTAGTAATGTACAAGATTAACTCAGAAAGTAATAAATATATGTATAATGTTGACATAACTCGACAAAATCTAGGGAACAGCAGTTTTTTTTTTTGTAATATCGTAAGCGCAAAACCATGGCGTTTGCATGTTTTCTTGGACAAATTCGCACGTTTCCCAATTACAAACTGTGGGAGAAATTCTATAGCAGTTGTTATTCTAGACTACTGCAATAATAGGCTTAATAAATTGATGTCATGGACACCCTGGACACAGATTTGTGCTTGGGATAAACTCATCCCAAGCACAAATCTGTGCACTCACAACAGGCACGATTTGCAACTGCAAATCGTGCCTGTTGTGAGTATAAAGTTGAAAAGTTGTAAGTAGTTCTAGCAATGAACTGCGTGAATAGAGATGATAGTACGATGAATTACCCGACATTCCCAATCAATATTTACTTTCAGAAAGTAGCTCAGTAAGTATCAGATAATTATGGTTATTCAATAAAGAGAAGACCTACACAGTAAGCCGATACGGGCTAAAGATGATAATAGGACCTCATATTAATAAAACGAAATTATGCCCGAATCACATTATTGGCTTCATTTTCAATTTAACACCAGATCGAAAAGCAAAGTTTGAAATGGAGCAGAACCGATCGAACGGACAATCATCTTGATATTATATGACATCGCAGTCAATTGAGCGTGGTCAGGCGTATTGTAAAGTCATTTCAACTTTAACAATTGTCATTCTATCAAATTGCATTATGCTTATGGGCAATTTGTCATAAGTACTTACATATGTATATAAAAGTATAAAACTATCTTATTGACGGGGCTACCCCACTAACTGCTCAAGCAATGGTTCCTCATTTAAAGTTAGAGAGACTCACACAAAAAAAAAGGGCGTTTAAGGCCCAGGAAACCGAACGTAAGAATGCGGTGAACAGAAACCAAATAACGGCTGTCCAAATATATAGCTTTTCTTACACCTTAATATCAAATACTGGTGACAATTACAGATTTTCATGACAGCCGTTATATGATGGAACCGATTTGCTAGGATTTAGGAGGTATATGGAAGGAAAAGACATGCTAGCATAATCAGCCTATTATAATGTTTCCACTGCTGGGCCCATGCTGTGGTATCTTAGAACAAACGACACGGTACGCTGTTAGCACTGCCATCTATTAGCTGCTTCAAGAAAAAAAATGATATTTGTAATTTTATCAAAGGACTTTACTAGATGGCAGTGTAACCAAATCTCAGTGAAACAACGATGACAATAAAGTGACGTTGACATTTGACATTAAAGTAATAAACGTCAACATCTTGAATTTTTACGAGATTTTTTTCGGTTGATGTGTATGCGCATAGCCTTTTAATTTTCTTGTATTTTCGTGTTTTCTTGGTTTTATTTTCATTTGGTACGTTGAGTTTGAACTTTGTTCTTCCGGCTTTACATGAAGATTGCCATAAAACACTAATCGTGAACGTTTTTGTTACTCAATAAGTTTATTAAAGATGGCTCAAAGGTCTTGTTGTGTTCCCGGCTGTTCCATGAAACTTGGAGGCGGTAAGTTGTCTCAGTTTGAGTATATTTTTTATTCAAACCCATTCAGCTGTTGAAGTGTGATTGAGTAATAAATCTCTAGATATAAGTAATATAATTATGTTATCTAGAAAAGTCAGTAATTTTAAATTTTAGGATTCAATTATGTGTATGACTGCAAACCACTCATTATTTTTTACCATACCTACTAAGATACAGATTGAGTACTAAGATTCTTTTCTTTTTTATTTTTGGTGAACATCATGTAACTAGTTTTTAATTATCATGTTTTAGGATTGCCGTTGCACCGGTTTCCAAATCCAAACAATCCTGCTCAAATAGAACGTTTTCGCACTTGGGTTATGAAAATTGGTGGTGATATTATTGGAGAAGATAATGAATTCATACATAAGAACAGAAAAGTGTGTCATAAACATTTTGAACATGTTTACATATTCCCAAATATGAAACTAACTGCACTGGCAATTCCGACACTTGAAATTCCAGGTAAAATTTGTTAATTTTAAAAATTGTGCTCTGTTTATTGATGGAAAAAGGTAAAGGTAAATAATCTACCTATGTCTTGTTTTATGAAATACAAAACTAAGCAATGGAAACATAGAAACTTACTTCATAATTTTTTTAAGCACATTAATGTAGTCAAAAGTTCTTTAAACTTGAATGATGATGATAACAGCTTCCTAAGAATAAATCCTTTTATCCCAAATAGTTGGTGTTCATCCCTATTAAAAATCACCCTATAAATTTCAGGTGTGCATGTTGGTGAGCGCAGGCATATTGAAATGCAATCTATGTCAATTCAAATGGCGACAACCTCCTCTACCAGACCCATTGACATGGATACAGATTTATATTCAAGGCCAGGTAAATGATACATTACATAAACTTATAAAACCTAATGGAAATGTATAATAATAGAAAGCATCAAGGCCATTTTAGTCAAATTATTGTGTGGGTTTTTATAGGTAATAGGTAAAACGGGCTGGTGTCCGCAACTCCACCACAATGCGCATAATTTGCATACGGGTGGGAAATCATTTATTCGATCCACTCCAGCTCCTCAAAGAAGGCCAGCAATGCCTCAGTGTTACTGACAATCTCACTGAAGGTACCTGGGTTACCGAAGTACTGTGCCCTGTATGTGGCGACCACCGGGCAGTTTAGTAGCACATGTGCTGCTGTCTCGTCATCCTTCATGTAGGCCCCGCATAGCGGACTGTCTGTGACTGCTATGACAAAGAGGTGTTTGGATGAAGTTGGATTTTGTATTTTTTATCAAAGATAAATTGTTTGGGTACCTGGTCATTTATGGCTTTCGTAATGGGGAACTCTTTATTGAGTCCCTCAAGCCGCGCGGTGTGTAGTGTGTCTCTCTTGCCCCAGAGATTGTGCATTGAGGCGTACTGCCGCCATCGTCGCTTCCTGCTGTACGAACAGGTGGCCCCGTAGGTGATCATGGGGTGGATTACCGCCGTGTACAATTTTGGGGGATAGGCCCCACTTATTACCTATCATTTTCTTACACTGCCAAAAGGTGCAGCAAGCCCTGTTTAGTTTGTTGTCTAAGTGACGTGGGGTTTTATAATATTAATAGAAGACTTGTTATTTCTTGTTGTGATGTTTAAATTTTGTTTATTATGTTCTTACAGTCATGAATATTGAACGGCCAACTACTTCAGTTCAAATAAAGACAGTTTCCTCTACCAGATCAGTTGAAATGGACACAGATATGTCTTCCACGCCAGGTAAATATTATACAGTCGGCCAGAGATAGTGTTGACCAATTTTGCTGATAGATTCTTTGCAGTTGGTAATCTACACACAATACAATGTTTAATTTTGTTTTTCTTATGTGATTACAGTAATAAATATTGAACTGCCATCTTCTTCACTTCAAATGGAGGCCGTCTCTGCCAGACCAGTTCAAATGGACACAGACATATCTTCGAATCCAGGTAAATAAAAAACAACACAATTATTAAATACTAGATGCGCCCCGCGGTTTCACCCGCATAAGTTTTGACCCCGTTGGTATATCGGGATAAAAAGTATCCTATATGTTATTCCTGGTTATAAACTATCTGTGTGCCAAATTTCATCCAAATCCGTTCAGTACTTTTTGTGTGAAAGAGTAACAAACATCCATCCATCCATTCTTAAAAACTTTCGCATTTATAATATTAGTAGGACTATAACTAATGAATATTGATGTAAGACTTGTAAACAATTAGTGATGTTTAAAATAAATATTGTATATTCTAAATAATACCCAGTGTATAATTTTGTTTTTATTTTTTCAGGTTATAAGATACCCATGTCTTTGACTGCGACAGAAAAGAAGCTGAAAGATATAATATCTGAAATAAAAGCAAAATTGCGCAAAGCTAGAAACACAAACAAAAAGCTAAGAATGCAAATGATGATGGCAGAAAAAATTATGAAATCTTCTGCTTATGAAATGGTCAAAAAAAAAAATGACACCAGCAGCTCAGACATTTTTCGCAATGCAGATCAAGCAGTTTGCAAAGAAACCTACAGGGAGGCGTTTTACCCTCGATGAGAAAGTTCTTTGTTTATCTTTATACAAGCCTTCCCCTAGAGCATACCGAATACTTGGTCAATTGTGCATACTTCCCAAGCGAAAAACCTTGGAGAAATTGCTATGCAAAATAAATCTACAGCCAGGAATCAACGAAATAATATTACAACATTTAAAAAAAAAAGTTGAAAAAATGCCCGCCCGTCACAAGTATTGCTGTCTGATTTTTGATGAAATGGCCATAGCACCTAATTTGTATTATGACAAGACTAATGACATTATCCACGGTTTTATTGATAATGGCGAAGAGAGATCAAAGATATTCTGTGACCATGTGTGTGTTTTTATGATAAGGGGTATTTGTAAGAAATACAAACAACCTATCTCATTTTCGTTTTGCAAAGGAAGCAGTAGAACGGCAGATTTATGCAAGCAATTAAAAAATATTATTAGTTCTCTAAATGACATTGGGCTAAATGTGGTTGCAACAGTATGTGACCAAGGTGCAACCAATATGGCAGCACTTAACCTTTTAATGAAAGCAACCGAAGGTAATTATTTAAGATGTGGAAAAAATTATTCAGGAGGCTTTTTTGAGATAGACTCAAACAAAATATACCCAATTTATGACCCACCTCATCTCATGAAGGGCGTTAGAAATAACCTGCTTACAAAAGATTTACAGTTTAAAGAAGATGGTAAAACAAAGTTAGCTTCCTGGTCACACATAGAAGCATTATATAAACGAGGACCAAAATACAGAGGAGTTAAGCTTATGACGAAGTTAACAGCTGAGCATGTCTATCCACAACTTATTCCTAAAATGAGAGTCAAACACTGCACACAAGTGTTTAGCAACACCGTTGGCCTGACTATGGGATACATGGCAGGTTTGTTTTTTCATTGAACATCTTTACTATCTGTACATTTCACTTAAATTCTTTGATTAACCTTATCGGCGTTTTAACGGCGAATACTAAACATAGGCTTTGGGAAGTGGAATTTCCAAAAAATATTTTTGTGGTTGCTTTGTTATTAAAGAAACATACTGGTAAAAGAAACAATATTAAAATTGTAGCTTCAGTAGTGTAGGCTCTGCGTTAATGATTAATGTTCATTAACGCGTTAAGTATCGACGTTAAACCTTAATCTGGCCATGGCGTTAGTGAATATTTCATTATTGATGCATAAAATCACGATGAAAGTTAATTAAAAACTTTTCTTTTCAGATGAAGGGAGGCTCCCGAATGAAAGTGTGGACACAGCCGATCTCATCTTATTCTTCGACAAATTATTTGATTCTGTCAATGGCAATTTCCATAAACCTGACTTAGGAAAAATTTATAGATGTGCTGTAACTCGGCAATCTCCACATCACAGATTGTGGTATAAAAGTTTGCCAATATTGAGATCCATGACGTTCATCACAAAAACTGGTAACAGAGCAACTGTGCCGTCTTTAAGGAGTTGGGTAAAAAGTATGGAAGCTTTTCTAGCCTTGACAAAGTATTTACATTCTGCAGGTTTGAAATCGATACTGCTGCGCCATATTAATCAAGACCCCTTAGAAAATTTCTTTGGGGCAATAAGAGCACATGGTCTCCGCAATAATATGCCAAGTGCTCATGCTTTTATTAACGCTTACAAATCCTTACTGATATGTAATATAACATCGTACAAATCGGTTGGGACAAATTGTGAAGAAGACAATTTTGAATTATTGCATTCATTAAAAATAATGTTAACTGAAAACCAACCCCAACCAGAAACAAGCAATGTTAACTTTGAAATAGCTGAGGAGCACTTGTGCATAAGGGACGCAGATGTAGAAAATTTATTGTCAAATCCCGAAAACAAAGAAAAAAGTGCAGCAGTAGCATACTGTAGCGGGTGGCTAATCTATCTTTTAAAAAAAAATATTTATAAGGATTGTCAAACCTGCAGACATGATTTCGAGTCTGAAGAAATGCAAGACTATCATAAATATATTAAGATTAAAGAGTATGATAGCACAAAAACTTGGCTTTCTTACCCAAGTCGTGCAGCGTTTTCATTATTTTTTAAATCAGAAAATATTGTTACAGAAGTTCTAAAGACTAAATGCCAAACCAAAAATATAAACGCATATTTAGAACTGGTATTAACAATAAATATCGACTACAATTTTATTACATGTAACCATCATAAAAATGTATTAATAAAATACATGCTAAAAAAATGTATTTTGTTCTTTGTGAACAATTGGTGTAAAGACATGAACCAGTTGATATCTGGAAAAACCACGTTTTGGGATGATAGTGATGATATGAAAGTGGCAGCTCATAATTATTATGTAACTCATAAAACCCGAAATAAAAACTAAAAACATAACATATTGTTTTTTTTTTCCTCTATGAAAAATGTCATGCATTGTTTTCAAGATTTGTTTCCCTGAAAATAAAGCAATATAACAATAATATCTAGAAGCTGGTTACCCTATACTATACTTAGGTAGTGCAGTAGCTTTAGTTCATGAAGCAACCACTACGCGGCAGCACATTCGCGACCTCGAGCGAAGCCGAAGTTGCCAATCTATAACAGTATATCTATGGCTGGGCCCATCTACCACGCGGGCCCAGTGCGGGTTGGTAGATGTCACATGTCTTCGAATTTTTGGTTCTAGGACATGCCGGTTTCTTCACGATGTTTTCCTTCACCGTTTTTAGAGCAGTGGTGAGGAAATTGTTTACACGAGGTAAAGCGCCTGCCTGGGTTCGAACTCAGGACCTACAAAATTACAAGGAAATTCTAAAGATGGTTATATGCTTACGTCAAAAATTCACACCAGTCTACAAACGTGAACGATCATAATGTTTTGTTGCTATAATAGGCCAGGCTTGACAAACAGATTAGAAGCGCATTACGCATTTTAGAACATGTTCGGTTTTTCTTGTTTCCTGGGTGTTAATAGAACTTTATCGAATATAACAGTGCTGTTCATAACAGCGGACTTTGTACTTTGAGGTAAATTTCAGTACCTATTTTAATACTGAGTCATGTTGACATATTATATGGAATTTCGTATGACCTACGATAAAAGTATTGCGTTTAGGATGTGGCCTGCAGAATTCTGTTTTTCATCTTCTTATGAGTATTTCAGTGGTATTTAAATGTTTATTAAATTAAGGAAAGAATACCCTCTGGTCAAGATCTTACAAATACCTACTGTGACGATTAAAGTAGATGACTGAGAACAGGCTTTCGCTTCACTTGATGAAAAGTAGTTATAGCCGTCTATATCTTATATAACACTTGTAAATTGCCGAGGAAATTGCCAATGGGTTGCCAAACTTAGGGGTCAAGTTAAAGTCACACATTATGTGCGATGTGCCTATAATTTCGAAGTCAGGCATGCCATTAAAATTGCCACTAATAAGGTACGTACCTTATCCAAATCACGCTCTAAATATGTAAATAATCAATATATTATTATAAGTAGTTGAATTCAGTACAATCTACAATAATCTTTTGTTCCTAGATCTGCGCGAAACTAATTTCTCTGCATTGATAAGACGCGGCCCATATTTAGAACACTAGAAGCATAGTGTTGAATAAAAACATAATAGAAGTTTACATAACATTTCATTGTTCGGATCCTAAATTATTATTGCTGTGATAAGGGTACCAGAATGGGGGAGATATTTCTTACGACTCTGGGGCGATAGGCATTTTTGAACGACAGTACTTAAAAAAAAACCTGTTATTAGAATGATGTAAATAATTTTAGCAAGCTCTAAAAAAGGATAAAAAAACAAAAACATTGATCTATAATAGTTTTTACATAATAGTTGGGTAAATTCCACAAGGTTTGCACTTGAGATTTTTTTCTTTATATAAATTCTTATAATAAATATTAATTTCTAACGAAACTCATACTATATCTCATGGCAATGTTATAATCCTTTAGGTTGTTAGCTGAGATAGCATATCTTTAGTGTAACACCCAATTGGGAATTAGATTATTAATAGTGAACTTGTAATGTTATACTTGTTTGACTTTTTATACAATCAGAATATTATATCTAATATTATGTATTTGTGTCTAAAAGTCGAATTATTAGTTCACGGCAGTAATCTGACATGTGCTAGCTGTCACTTTGTGACATAGTCATATTTATTGTAATGGTGATTATTTATTGATTTATATAAGTGTTAAATAAATTTATAATAATAAGTGTAAAAGTCTAGAATACAATAAATATGCCCATTTTCATCATCACATGTCAGATTACTCCAGTGAATTAATAATTCGATTTTAGAGTATTGTTTCAAATACGGTCAAGCAACAGGAGTGGAGGAGCATTTGAGTCTAGACTGTTTTTAATCACTGTGTACTCTATGAAATCAATGACGGCGTGCACACTTGCATTCAATCAGTTTCAGACTAAACAAAATTAATATCTAATAGTCTGTTTTGCCTACAAAAGACAAAATTGTTTTGACTACTCTGTCTTAATAAAGAGAAGGCTAAAGAACCTTTATAATGGAGAAGCTAGCATATAAAAATTTTTTCTTAAGACAAGCCTATTTTGGTCAATTGTCAGCGCCTTAATACCCAGTTACTGTGTTGTGGAGGTCAGATAGGCAGTCACACCATGTAAAATACTGGTGTTCAGCTGCAACCGGTTAGCCTTGAAGCCAACCTTTACATAGTTGGGAAAAGGCTAGGCTAGGCTAGTCTAGTCTAAGTAGTATTGGAATCATCATCTGCCTAGTCTTTTTCCGTTTCTTACCTTTTTTAACTGAATACCCAACTAGTGCAGTGTATGTTACAGAACGGATTTTTTTTACAAGTGGTATTAACAGCTATGATCCCGATGTAGCCAGTAAGGTCAACACCGGGATTTGAAACATTAAATAAAAGAAAAATATATTTTTTCTGCTACAAAACATTGAGACATATCTCTAGTAGAGCAAATTATAAAAATAAATTGTTTATGAATTAGATGCTAATTACCCTGTAACTGTGTAACTCTCATGTGCCCGTGATATCCACAATGTAAATTAGCAGAGAGAAAACTATAATTAATACAACATAGTCAGAAGCATAAATTCATAGATAAGTAAGATAGCAAAATAATTACGACATTATTAAAACACAATGGATCCAATTAATAATCAAAAACAAAATTCTTAATTATTGAACTGACATTGAAGCCATATCACTAAAAGACGAATTATAAAATCAATTACTTCACACCTGTGCAATGTTTTGTGCGACTAAATAAACATAGAAACAATTACTCAACTGTGACTACGTATTAATTTTTGCACGAAACATCATAAATACAGTGAATAAAAGCATTTAAATAATGTTAAACTTGGTGTAATCAACTGTGCAAGTGTGAAAAATAAAACGTATCAAACCTTTTTTCGCTGTAAACAAAATGACAATTAATAAGCGAATGCATGCAAAAACATATCTAAATAATTGTCTTAAAAAAAAAAATAAGAATCACTTTTGAAATACAAGGGACTGTTTTGACATGACATGATGGTAACATCTGATTATTTGGTAAATAGTCGCAGTAAACAAAGGATTCCCAAAAATAGCTGGCACTGATATTGAAGAACTACGCACAAAACCCGTTGGTTTTCAGCCAGGCAATGAACTAAACATAAAATCGAAATGGATGCGTCATTCGGTAAATACCACGAGAAACAGTAAAACTTTGACGAAAAATAGCCATTTTATGTCGCTGAAGTTTACTTTCACAGATAAGGATAACAAAGATCCAGAAAGAAAGAGAAAAATCTTTTGAAAACAGGGAAAATCCACGCGCCGCATCCACAATATGGAAACTTGAATAAAAACAACAACGATGATGTTTAATTGGACAATCTAAAGCGACGAAGCGTATTTGTTAATAGTTCATCTATCTTACCTCTTTACGTTTTTTGGTTTTCCTTTTGTCTGCCATTATAAATAATTTTTGCCAACGTAGTCTTGATTGTCTGGAAATCTATTCGCTTTTCTTGTTTCTGACGCTGACACTTTTGTTGACAGGTCACCATATGACCATAATGTATGAATGAAGGATAGAATGAATGTTTATCGAATCAGATGTCTCTGAATCATGGAATTAGTATGTACATACTACTAGACTAACACTACATGTATGTACACAACTGTTGTTAAGGCACTGACAAAAGTAGGCTTGCCTTAAGAAAAAAAATTGCATTGCAAATTATAGTTTGTGGTAGCGGAAAAAATACATGTTAATGTTTAACATATTTTTCAGAACTTGTTACTAAAAAATGTTTAAAAAAAATCTTGATACAAATTAATGATAAACTAATCTTTTACTTTGAGTTCCAATACAAAATATCTGTATTAAATATCAACGTACGCTATATGTATTTTAATTAATAACAAGAAGGATTTAATTGATAACAAGGAGGTCTTATTTGAATGCAGAATTTGGTTGTTAGGGTTCCGTAGTAAACAAGGAATCCTTATAGTTTCGCCATGTCCGTCTGTCTGTCTGTCTGTCTGTCTGTCTGTCTGTCCCCGCTGTAGCTCAGAGACGCTTAGTAGTAGAAAACTGTAATTTGGCATAGGTATATATATTAATCACGCCGACCAAATGCTAAAATAAAACATGAAAAAGAAAATATGGTACCTCCCTTGCAAGTAATGTAGGGATGATATTTTTTTTTCTCATCTTCCCCATGGTGTGAGATATCGTTGGATAGGCCGTTCAAAAATATTGCGGATCTGTGAATACTACTTTTCAATTTAAGGATCCGCTTGCGTAATATTAACGAGTAATAGTTGACCAACTTAAATTTGCTGTTGGAGAATTAATTGTGGTATATATTGATGTATGGGAGAACATGTTTTACAACTACCTACAATTTTAAGTTTGTTTTTAGGATAAATTCATACCAACTTCCCAACTACGGAACCCTTCACTGTGTGTGGTCCGACACGCATTTGGCTGGTTTTTTTTTAAATTTTCGATTACTCAACTCAATTTTGAGAAAAACGATAATTGCTTCATATTCTGCAATAAATTACAAGCGTTGCGCCATCGCGCCATCGCGCTTCTCTTTCTTTTCTATGCAGCCTGACAGTGACCACGGTTTAGGTGTTGTCAGCGTGCTAAGAGTCTGGATTCGTGCCTGGTTGATGGCAATAGGCGCGCTCGCTATTATATGGGACCGAAACATAACTGGTGAATTATGTTATCCTAACCTAACCTAACGTTTCTCTTTCCCGCGTCTGTATTCCCCATACGGACGCGGGGTGTGATCTTATTTTATGAAATTTGTAAATATTTAGATTTTACAAATATATTTGATACACTTTAAAATTGTGTTTACCACTTAAGGCTGTTTCATCCATATTAGTCAATTCAATAAAATTAATACCAGCTTTTATTGTTCTACTGCAGGGCAAATGCCTCTTCTTATACATAATATATAACTATAAATTCCAGGTTTCCTCATGATATCATCTCATGATAGTCTAAAATAAACTCAGAAAGCACATATGAATTGAAAAGGTCAATGGTATGTATAGACGCCAGCCTGCACATCAAGTTACCACAAGCTGTTAAAATTCTCCAAATAATTTATACCTTAAAATGTTCTGCGTGTGCTGGTGGCTGGTGACT
Source organism: Atethmia centrago (assembly GCA_905333075.3). NCBI lineage: Eukaryota > Metazoa > Arthropoda > Insecta > Lepidoptera > Noctuidae > Atethmia > Atethmia centrago. The sequence continues at coordinate 24,299,272 of HG995376.1, forward strand.
GTACTTGCCCAGATTTAAGCCCACAACCAAGTGCATGAGAGGCGAGGCCATAACCACTGGGTCATCACGACATATTGGTGATGCAAGAGAAACTTTACGTCTAACGACTAATTTACGTTTATTTCTGTTTATTAAAAAGTACTTCAGATTTACCCGACACAAAATTATCAAAATATTTTACTATAGGAACATGGTCTCAAGAGCCTAGTATTTGACTACTACTTGAAAAAAGTTAACCTGCTACTGTCAATGTCAAACTGACATGACATTTGATTTTCCATTCGCGATTTGCTTGCGCCGACTTCTAGCTTCATCATTTTCAAGGGAAATATTCGTGTAATCGATATTTTCGTTCTTGTTTCGTTTCATAAGACTGCGGCAGTCCGTGTGTGTAGGTATAGTTCAGTATCCTAACCTTAGGTGAACTCACGTTTGCGGTCACCTTCCGTAGTCGGAAAGTTTATTTGAATTTATTTTTATTACTATTAAATTTCGTACTTAGTAATAGATGATAGCATATCCGTTTTACCAGGAACTGGAATTCGCGAGTGAGGATAATCTACTCTATTGTTAACGTGATCACACAAGTGATAATATTGATATTCTGGTTTTGAAGATAAAGACTGCAGGATGGCAGAAGCAAGAGTGAACGGACATCAAATACATGACGGTAATAACTTTTTTTTAAATGTTGTATTTCCTGTGCGTGTCCCAAATAAATATTTTTTCTTTCTTTTCTTTCTAACTTTACTATTTATGCAATCACTATTTTACTGTGTTATCTATAGGCAATTTTTAAAAGTCCCTCAAATTAGCTAAAACTAAATCTGTAATAAAATAATTATAAGAAAAGCCTGTGGTTTCCCATTGCAATGCAAAGGCCTCCCTACTCTCTCTGTAAAGAATGTGTGTGCCTAAACATAAAAGTGTTGTGATATAATATATTTAGCATGTCCAAATTTATGCAATAAAGCAAACTGTAGGTCAATGCCAATACAGAATTTCGTTGCTTCTAGACATCAGCCTATTTACATAAAAGTTGAATGTTCTTGAAATTATTCTTTTACTTGCTTTTAATGTTTGAATGATTACAATATTAACTTGTTATTGTAATAGTGGTGATTAATAATTAACAGTGGTAAATGACTTAACTTATCAATGCAAAATATTATCATATTATTTCACTTTTAACCATCTAAACTAGCCCATGGGTTAAAAATTAGATCATCAAATATATTTATTATGAAAATGCATTAGGTTCAGGCATGTTGCTATGCTGTATTTGCATTATATTGCTTTACAGTGTTAAAACACATCTAGTACAGTTTGGGTGGTGACTCTCTGCTACCAACCTTGCTAAGCTATATGTTGCACCATGATTCCTATATGCTTGCGTAACTAGTGATGATATGTGTAAGTACAGTGCTTCTATTTTCTTAATGTCTCTTAGCAATCATCACATTTTCGAATACAAACGATTGCTAATTTCCATGTCCATCAATTATTAGATTTGTTGTGTATAATAACTTGAATTCAGAACTAAGTACTTCTGAATTTTCTATCAATTGCAAAGGGCAACTGATAGAATTCCGACAACTGATGAAACACAAAGTTTGCCAAACAACTTTAAGAAAATAGAAGCACTGTAGACAGTTCAAAGTTCTCTTAATGCATTGCATTTAAACACTCATATTCTTTTCTTAATTTATTGAAAAATTATAAACAAAGAAATAATCGCTTAAGTCAATAGAATACATTTTTACATTTAATATTCTTTGCAGTTGATAATATGACATTTTTAAAGTGTTAGACATTACTACTATGTCACAAAATTAAGATGTGTGGTCTGTTGAGTCATATCATATTCATATATTAAGTAATGTTTTGTAGATTAAATAATACAAAGAAGGAGATATTACAAAAAAATGCAGTGTTATGCTGTTGTTACTATAATGGTTATTAAGTAATTTTTTTACCTTGCATAAACAAAAATATATTATAATAACTTAGTCATGAGCGAGAGGGCATGGGCAGCCGTCACCTCCTTCTGTGAAGCAGTAATGCTCGCGAAGGAGGAGGTGGGACGGTTGAGGGAAAGGCAAATTTCGCGCCCTCTCGCCCCTAGCCGCCGCAGGAGTCGCTCTTGGCGTCGGGAATTCCGGGCGGATTTCCCGCCACAATAGCCGCGGACGGTGAGCAATGGGTAGCTCACCATCCGGTAAGGACCAGGCCTGAGGGAGAATGAGAAGGAGATGTCGTCAGCACAAGTGTGGGTCCACTAGGGCCGATGCCTACCGGGGTCGCGGGAAGGTACTAAAGGGTTACCGAGGCCCCTGGCAACACAGGCAACGGAAGGAATACGGGTGGGTTTTAGTCAGTAGTAGTCTGACACACCCTCCCGCTCCCGCTCGAAGTTATTTGATGATTTCCCACCCAAAAAAATAATAAACAATGAGTAATAAAATCAGAATAAATAAAATTATTTGTTTTAATGGTAGTTAAATTAAAACAGTAAAAAAAAAACGCTATGTGAATAGTATTCAAGTGTTTATTCAGACTTAAATACAACATTTGGAATTGGGCCCCCTATCATTGTGACATGGCATGGTGTGTTTTATTTGACAATAATTATAATAAAAGTCACATCAAGTGTAATTAAATAAAAGTGACTCCAAGGACCAGAATATAAAATTAAGATCAATCCAACTACTAAAGTGCTGGTAAAAAACCTTAAAAAAAATGTATGGCCAAGGTCAGACAGGGTAATGAATGCAAAAGGTAGGTACATAAATTAAAGATATTCAAATAATTTTATAGTCTGTTCTAAAAGAATCTGATTAAAATGTAAACAAATGGATCAGAAAATGTACCTGTGGATGCCAATTTCAAGTGTTACTGACAAATTGATTGCTTTGATTGGATTATTTGAGAAATTCTAATTTAAAATCGCCATAAAGGTGGTTTTCATTTGACAATTATTTAGGTTAATTTAACCGCATTTTGAGGGTTCTATAGTTTCTGTCCCCGGCTTAGCTCAGAGACTCTTAGTACTAGAACGCTGTAATTTGACATAGGTATACATTATTAATCATGCCAATAAAGTGGTAAAATAAAATCTTAAAAACGATTTTTTTTGCGGTATGACATCCCTTGCACGTAAAGTGGTGATGATATTTTTCTTTCTTGTCTTTCCCATGGTGTGGGGTATTGTTGGATAGGCCGTGTTGTGTTTGGATATGTGAAAAATAGTAGTAAGTATTTTATAACGAAACTAAAAGGAAAACTATCACGGCTAAGTAGGTTTTACAAGTTAACGAGTAATAGTCGACCAACTTAAATTTGCAGTTGGAGAATTGACTGTGACGTATATTGATGTACGGGAGAACATGTTTTTCGACTACAATGTTAAGTTTGTTTTTGGGATAAATTCATCCCAACTACGAATCCCTTCATTGTGTCGGACACACGTACTTGGCCGGTATTTTAATAATGATTTTGACGTGACAACGTCTTATAAATCGATGCTTCACGCACGAAAAAGTGTCACGTTCCGCCTGAGCCGAGCGTGCAAGCGAGAGCGCGGAATTAGCGATACGAGAGGCACGATCGGCCCAAGCTTTCGGCTTGTGACGCATCTCTCTCTCGTTATCACGTAAAATTATCGTCCGTAAACCGATTTTACAGACAACGATTTGTGTTTATTATAATTTATTTTTGATTCAGATGAAATCTTCTACTTAAATACTAAACGAATGTGTTACTAATTCTCTTTAGTGAGTGACTGCGTAAGAATTTAACCTGAACTGGGTTTGTTTACACTTTCATCCGATAATTATGGAACAGACCATATTTAGATAACTTCATCTGAATGTACAGTCAGCGTCAAAAATATCGGGACGAACCGACTGTTCAAAATGATCTCAACAACTAAGAAAATTAAACTTTATCTCGATTTGATAAAATTCTTGTCAGAATGACAGTTGTCGTGTACTTTCTTCATTTTGAAACAGTTCTTGTGTCATTGATTTAACATTTATTTTTCATAGTTGTTTAGATCATTTTGAACAGTCTGTTCGTCCCGATATTATTGACGCTGACTGTACATACCTACGTCGCGTCGCGGGTGAGGTTTCTAAGAATGAGTTAAGTACGTCACTGAATTGGAAAATCGAATAACCTACCTATTCAAAATTCGAATGTATTTTTAATTATAGGAAACAAAATATCGACGGTAATTTCAACATAACATCCCTTTTGCATGTTTTTTTTTACATATTTTGTAACATATTCCCTTTCACGTAAATGTGTGGATTTACGTGAAAGGAAATATGTTCAAGCCATTAACTGATCACAATGTTAGTTAACTCTTATGTAATTCATAGATCTCCCTTATGATTCATGTAACTGCAATGGACAAGCACAAAGTTCACTTCTGTTGAATATTGTAGTGTTTGACTGTTTGCCAAGATTTTCTCACTATGAGTATCATTTCCTATTTCCAATATTAATAGTTTGCCTAACTGTAGGTTTTAAACAGGAAGCTCAAATACTTACAACATTTTAAGCAAATTTCGTGTGAATAAAGAGTACCTAATCGGTCTATCTTCTACTAATCTAGAAAATTAGACAAATTAGTACGCAAAGCAACTTTCTAAAATACCGTTTTGCGTTCATAGCTGTAAAACACAAAAAGAAACTAAGAAGTTATTATGTCTATGAACATTAGGTGAACGAACTCTGTGTAGTTACCTATCTGGCCGTGTACCGGGTCATATTCAATGAGCTAGCGAAACTCCGCAAACGAGGGATATTTAAACATGATAAAACAAAAAATAAATAAGTTTGATGATTTTTTGTGGATTCATGAAACGCAGTTAGTGTAGTCAATTGAAATATCAGTAAAAAGACCTATTTTATTTTGTGTTAACTTCACAGACGTGATGGGTATCGATATCTAAAAACGAGCAAAACGAAGGTGTGTAGGCGACATAAAATCGCTTTTTATGCTGTAGTGCATAAAGTAACTTTTTTTCTAAGACTAAGATATGGCCCAACAGCCACACGCACAATAAAACGTCCCAGATTGAAGTCATTATTTTATGTCATTAGCTATAATTTATATCACTTCCGTGTTTTCTATCGTTAATTTTATAAAACCAGATAATAGCTGTCATTTATTATTAAAAACGCAAAGAAACGTTTTTATGACACATATAGAAAATTAAAAAATAAACTTGGTTTTAAAAAGTTTCGTGGCGGGAATTAGCTATTCTCTTCTTCAATTTTGCAACATTTTTGAAAAGTGAAAAGTGATTAAACCAAAACAATGAAATATTCATGTGACGAAGAAATTACACCCTCGCCTAACACGCTAATGGCGCAGAATGCGAAAAACGTGGTTGAAGAAATACCGCCGAAATCCAAGCAACTTTATCTCAACGCGTACGACAATTTCATGCGTTGGAGATCAGACAAACAAGTAAATACTATTATATACTTTATGCCTGTTTCATTTTCTCGCAATCGAAGTGAAAAGCAGAGTGTATAACTCGGGCGTAAACGAGCCATTTTATGCACTAGTTGTACCTACTATTTTTTTAAATATCTAGTATGTCGCGTTTAGATACCGATACCCATCTCGTCTGCAGTTTAGCTAGCTATTTTATTTTGACCCCGTAAACGGTACTTCAAGGTTTTTAAAAACAGTTCGGCTTTTTATTAACTACACTAATTGGGTTAGCTTAGGTTATCGACTTGGACTTCTTAATCAGTTAAATCCAGAAAAAATCGGGCTAATTACATACAGTCACAGGTTAAAGAGGAAGTAGTGAAATCATGTCTTTGACGTGCGCCCCGCGTGGCTTTGGCGTGCGCCCTGCGTGGCTTTGGCGTGCGCCCCGCGTGGCTTTGGCGTGCGCCCCGCATGGCTTTGGCATGCGACGACACGACAGTGTCATTCGGAACATTCATTATTCATTACCCTTTTTGTTTACCCACGTAATCGTCGATTCCGGTTGATTCGTTTTTATGCGTAGACAGAAACCCGGAAACCGTTCAACCGGTATAGACTTTGGATACCTCATCATCTGCCTCAGAAGACCTTGGTAAGACTGATTGTCAGACTTTCGAGCTTCCAACTACCCGTACGGACTGTCAAAGATATGCGAATGACAGCCGCTACCTACGGCTTATCGTGCTTTCCGACGCACCTAGGGTTTCAGTATGTAATGGATGATCACAATCGATCCACGGACCGACCTCAGAAAACGTACATAACTTTCGTTCGACCCGTGCGGCTGTTATTGCTTAGCCACGAACCACTCAAAATTTAGATATGCCAATAATTCTAGGTAACATACTTATACTCCATCACATCTGCGTAATTCTAAAGAGGGTTTCATGAACATTCACGCCCCAGTGGGCGCCACTTTGACAAGAGGTCTTCCATTTCGACAATGAAATAAAAATATATGAAGACGTTCATCATTCGTTTCATTAATTCATCATTTATTCACGAGGTCACGACTAAAGAAAATACAGGTGCTTTGACAATTTTGACAAGTCCTGACCCGACGTCTCAGTGCTGGCTGAAAACCCTCATTGGCAGAAGTATTGAGGGAGTGAATCTCTGTTCGAGAGCCGCTTTTGTCTGATATTAAGATTGAATGGGCTGCTAAGCTCATTCGGTCTTGAGTTCTTGACGCGGAACGTCCGTTTCACAAAACGTTATGTTGAAATGAATAGTCCGATTCGCAGAATACGATTCCGATTCGTTTTTTCAACATGACATTCTGTGTATCGGATGTTCTACGTCAAGACTAACGTCGTTCTATGTCTATTCTAGACATTTAGATCTCCAAGATTAGTACTTATAAATATTTAATTGGTCAAAGACAGCTAATGAGGCAATTGATTTTCTATTGTTTGACTCCGAATCGGTGTCGCGCGGGGCTTAACCTGTTAATGGCAAGGTACGCTAATATACAGAAAAAAAGTATCTACACTAAAACCGTGAACATTCTCTAAATATGGCACTTGAGTCTTCTCAGAAGTTTTGGATAACAGCCCAAACAGTATGCGACCTTCGACCTTGCGACCTTGTTAATGGTTTGTATTTACGCAAGATAATTTGTGTTTGGCATTTAATTACCTATTGCCATAGAATGTTATGTAATTATGTAGACAAGAATATGGTTGTAGGTACAGGCAAAATAGAACTACTTAATTTAAGGCGCAGATATATGATGTTAGTGACTTTTATTTATTTAATCTTTTATTACGCCTTCATATAATGCAAGTTAGTTATGCAAAAAAAAGGATGTTAAACTAGAACGCATACACATACATTCTATAAGTGAATATTTAAGTATTGTAGTAAAATACTTTATGAAATAAAATCAGGAAGTAATGTCTACCCAAAGCATTAAAAACGATATTACTTTCAAGCTACTTAAGATATTTTTGTTTGAACAGACCATTTTATTATCTATAATTCTATCTGTGTTTTTTTTTCAATTGTTCATATTTTCGTTACTCATCATCTGCCTAGCCTTTTCCCAACTATGTTGGGGTCGGCTTCCAGTCTTACCGGATACAGCTGAATACCAGTATTTTACATGGAGCGACTGCCTATCTGACGTCCACAATACAGTTACTGGGTAACACGATACCCCTTGGTAAGACTGGTTGTCAGACTTTCGAGCTTCTGACGACCCGTAACGACTGTCAAAGATCTACAAATGACAGCCGGGACCAACGGCTTAACATGCTTTCCGAGGCACGGAGGGGTCATGGTATGTAAAGATGGTCAGGGTATTCACGGACCAACCGCGGCAAGCGTAACTTAACCATATTTTTACTAAAAATAAATATTCCCTATGCAACCGAACGGTCGCGCGGCGTGAGCGGGACGCGCGTTTGTAAGGCCAAGGTCAACGGCGATTATCCGACCTTTAAGTAGGTACGTCATCGCTAGATTTAGGCTTACCTAGGTGTCTCCTCTATGGTACAATGTTCAATGCCATTGGATTTCAAAAGCACAAATAAAACAGGTTATATATACTTATAATACTTTTATAATACAGTGTGAGTCTTTATAATCTGCACATACTGAATCGAGGGAATCTTTGCTTAATTATATCGACGGAAAAAATGATAAAAAAAATCTAAATATTTTATTGAAATTTTTAATGGATTTTTTATTTATTTTTTCGCTTCTGTGACTCCAGTGTATACAAAACGGTGTAACTTTTTAACTCGATGTTTTATCACGATGAAACAAACTCCATAATGATTGGAAGTAATTAGGTGTCCGCATTAAATGAAAATTGTGTAAAAAACTGCCACCAATTAAAAATTAACACGTTTTTTCCGCAAAAATCTGATTTTTTTTCATCAATTTTTGCAATAATCGTAAAATTTCTCAATAAGATGCCCCGATTACCTTCATTTTTTATTACTTTAAATTATTCCTCATCGTATTAGCTACCTAATAATAAAAATTGTATGCTTTTAGCTCAGACAAAACACTTTCTATCAAGTGTTAAAGATGGCACTTCGAACGCGCTATTTTTGTTCTCTTAAGGATGATTTATTTGGGTTCAATGAATGAAAAAGAGTTCAATTAAAACATTTATTATTTTAAAGAAAATTTAATGCATTAGGTTCTCAAAATGTCCACCTCGTTGTTGTAGGCACAAAGCCGCGCGAACTAAAATTTGTTGTGTCGCTCTCCTTATCATTTCGGGATCATTGCGAATATCATTTGCACAGTTAATTATGCGATCACGCAAATCGACCTCACTGTTGATGGGAGTACTGTAGACGCGTTGCTTCATGGTCCCCCACAGGAAGTAATCAAGGGGCGTTAAATCGGGTGAACGCGCAGGCCACCCTACAGGTCCTAGTCGTCCAATCCATTTATCACGATAATTTTCGTTTAAAAATGATCTCACATTTGTGGCATAATGGGCAGGGCATCCGTCCATCTGCAGAAACATCCTTCGACGCAAAGACAGTGGTACATCTTCCAATAACTCAGGTAGATCGTCAGTCAACAAACTTAAAAATCTTTCACTGTTCAAAGTTCTCGGCAGTATGACTGGTCCAATCAACATGTTATCGATAAGACCAGCCCAAACATTTATTGAAAATCTTACTTGAAAAGTCGATGAACGTTTCAATTTCGGGTTTTGACCTCCAGGGCACCATCTGTGTAAATTTCTACAGTTAGTAATACCATCTCTGGTAAATGTTGATTCGTCCATCCATAGTATGGTTTTCGGAAAGTTTGGGTTTGCTCTGGTATTTCTTTGAATCCAGGTGGACATCACACACCTTGGACGCCAATCTACGTCTTCATGTAGATGTTGCACTCTTTGGTAGTGGTAAGGGTGCAATCCTTCTTTCTTTAAAATACGCCACGCTGATTTTTGTGATATTCCGTGACGAAGAGCCAGTCGTCTAGTACTTATGGATGGATCAGCAAACAAATCGCTCAGTACTGCTTGTTCCAGAACCACATCAATAATTATTTGAGGCGGCTCGCGACGATCTCTACTTGATTCAAGTCCAGTGATCGACAATCTTCTGTGAACTTCCTGGAAGTTGCGGGCAGATGGCACTGGTTGCCTGTTAGGAAACGCAGCTATGTAAGCTGCGCGCGCAGCTCTGGCACTTCCTCGTCCCATCCCATAGTAAAAATGAATGTCGGCAATGTGTGCCGGGGAGAATTCACTTAAGCGCGGCATCACGTAGCAGCGAACGAAAGTCACGAAACTCAGGTAGCAGTGAATGAAAGTAACGAAACACATGTAGCAGCGGCGAATAATTTGGAGCGACTGCCTGTCTGTCATCCCTTCTGGTCCCTTCAGCTGGCCCTACCTCCCCGCACCCCGACCCGCGCACATTCTCAACAAAAAAGGACGTCTACCTGCTAAACAATTAGTGCGTAGCCGTGCTCTAGGCCTTTCTTTGGCTGTTGATAAGAAATGATGGGATTGAGTTAAACCCTTGCAATTTTTACTATTGGATAGCTAATACGATGAAGAATAATTTAAAGTAATAAAAAATGAAGGTAATCGGGGCATCTTATTGAGAAATTTTACGATTATTGCAAAAATTGATGAAAAAAAATCAGATTTTTGTGGAAAAAACGTGTTAATTTTTAATTGGTGGCAGTTTTTTACACAATTTTCATTTAATGCGGACACCTAATTACTTCCAATCATTATGGAGTTTGTTTCATCGTGATAAAACATCGAGTTAAAAAGTTACACCGTTTTGTATACACTGGAGTCACAGAAGCGAAAAAATAAATAAAAAATCCATTAAAAATTTCAATAAAATATTTAGATTTTTTTTATCATTTTTTCCGTCGATATAATTAAGCAAAGATTCCCTCGATTCAGTATGTGCAGATTATAAAGACTCACACTGTATTTATATTCCTTTAGAAGAAGAAAAAGAAATTATAAAAAAATATGTAGCTTTTTATAATTTCTTTTTCTTCTTAAATTACATTTATTTCAGACAAAGTCCATAGGGTTAGTAACTATTTTACTTATCTTCTAGTGTTAGTACAGACACAGATTAATAAGAAATTAAAATTAAAATTCGTCGTGTAGCTGCATCCACCTCCACCACATCGGGGAATCCCACCGATCTGCGAACACGCTGATATCAGGGATGCACATCTTTTTTCTAATAATGGCAAAAGCAGCAATGTTAAATGCCACTCAATGCCGATCAATGTGATGGTAAATTCCACCAAATTTCACACATTCACACCAACTGCGTGTAATAGCGTGATAGTTGTAGTAATATTTGGATGAAATACTAAAAAATGGCAATTCATGTCGTGAAAATTTATCTTTGGAACATTATGCTCGTGTTAAGGCGCTGACAAGACCCAATTGACCAAAATAGGCTACTCTTAAGAAAAAAAATTGCCAAATCGGTATAGTTTGTGGTAGTGGAAAAAATATATGTTAATTTTGAACATATTTCCCAGAACTTGGTTGTTCCCAAAACACATTTTGAAAAAAAATCTCGATACAAACTAACTTTAAACTAACCTCTTACCTTGAGTTCTAATCCAAAATATCTGTATTAAATATCAACATACGTTGCGTATTTTATTATTAACAAGAACGTCTTATTTGAAAGCAGAACTTGGTTGTTTTTTATTTTCGGTTAATCAACTGAATTTTAAGTAAATAGATAATTGCTTCATATTTTGCAATAGGTACATTACAAGCGTTGTGTGATCGCGCTTCTCTTTCTTTTCTATGCAATCTGACAGTGACCGCGGCTTAGGTGTTGTCAGCGTCTTAAACAATGACGTGTTGAGGTAAACTGGTTAGCATTGCTTGTTACCATGATAAATGATAACTAAATTCACTGGATTTCCCTAAATCATTACCTACATACTTTTTTGGTCCTTCGATCATGTCGTAAAAATTGGTCTTCACAGTTTGCGCTGTGTCAAAATACAAATCAAACATCATTTATTCAAACTAGGCTGAGAATCAGCACTTTGCGAACGTCAAAATTACATAAGACAGTCCCCCAAAACGCCCACCCTTCACCTCTTCCTAGTGCTTTCGCTGGGAAGAAGAAGTGGCCAACAAACTCCCCAGCATAAACATTTGTACATTTGCATATATTATAAAATATATGTCCTGTTCAATAAACGGCTGTTTGCTTGTTACCGCGATAATTAACATTATCTGGTCATTAGCCTACATACTTAATAATTGGCGCTTCAATCCGCGACGTCAAGTCTGGGCCTCAAGTCTGCTATTACAATAGTGTCAGAATGGTCTATCATTGATTTCATAATTATTGATTTTGACAAGTTTGGTAATCTACTAATATAATGGCGTCATTATGACTTTCCAATGGTCAACCACTGACACTCCGTTGAAAGAAATGGCAAAGAATGGTAATCTCGTACATAATGACAAATGAATGATTGGCGTATGCGGTAATCTGCTAAAATTTTGACAGTTCCTTTAATCAGTGACCTACCATTAGAACGTCATTGTGCAGTCATTGCTTTTAATAGCTCGGTTGTCAAAAAGTGTTTGCTATCTATCGTGTTTGTGGAATATTGAATGGAGAAATGTATTCACTACGAACAAATATTCTCGAGCTAGCCAACCCGGTGGATGCTAGAGAAAGAAGATGGGCGGAATGCAAAGGACGTCGTCGAGCCCGTCGCAAGTTATACAATTATTACTATATGCTTCCCACTATAATTCTGCAAGGCTGCCAAAAGAAAAGTATTGCTTAAGTACGTTGCACTTTTTTTCTTCTGTGATTTAATTTTGTTTAAAATTTTACTTTTATATTCATTAAAGAACTAAAAAAGTGCAAAAATTACAATCATGATATGTATAATTCATAATGCATAGGTACCTATTACTAAATAATACTGTATTTAAGTACTTCAGTGCGCCATTCTGCCGTGTCGTTTTATTGGGGCAGTCCACCGATATCGAATTTAAAATTTGGGCGCACTCCATCCAATATCGTTTGGATAAACTTCTTGGTGGTTTTCCAGCAAATCAATTAGAGCCGAAATTTGCTCAATTAGCACCATTTTGTATATGTAATAAATAAATAAAAGATAATTTAAATACACAAACAAAAATATAATTAAAACAAATGAAAATAAATAACTAACAAAACACCGACCGCTAGAAATAAAAACCGGCCAAGTGCGAGTCGGACTCGCGCACGAAGGGTTCCGTACGGAAGGGTTCTGTCACGATTCGGTTGGTGCAAAAGTTGCATATTGGGGATATGCAATTTTTGCACCAACCGACCTTCACGATAGCATTTATACTTATACTTTTTCAGCACTTTAAGTACGCGAGTGTGGGTTGTTCCTAATTCATCGGCAGCATCTCTACTGGAAGCCTTTGGAAATGATTCAAAGTATGTTAAAACATCTAGTTCAATATCGAAATAGTTTTGCTGAATAGTTTGCCGCATCTTCTTGAAACCACCCGTATTCTTTAAATTTTCTACCATTCTTTTCAATACGAACCGAGTTGGTGCCTGTCGGTCTTGATATCTCTCTCCATACCACCGCAGAGCTAGATTCACGTTTTTGTTATTTAAAAAATAAGCTTCCATTAAATCAAACTGTTCTTGATAAGCCATTTTCACCGTGAGACAAAATGTGAAATGAGTTGTAAAAAGAATCAAATGTGAATAACAACTATGACAATCTAATTTTCAAATTTTAATCTAACATTCCATATTTAAATTACCTCATACACGCAGCTACGAGTATGTCGCAAAGGAGTCTGCATTACAAAAGATGGATGTTAGTTAAAGAGCTTTAACTTGACTCATTGAATTTGTAACTTCAGATTTCCTGGTTTTCCTTTATTTTAATTGATCATGTTTGTTAGAGAGATTTTATCCTTATAATAGACCCTAACGATCGATGCAATAAAAGTACAGGGTATATTTTTTTCAGATTTTAGCCGGTTCGATTCCCGGGTGTGGGAGAAGAGAATTTTCGAAAATCTTTGAATGCAGTTTGCTTTCTATTCAAAAATAAAGGAATGTTTCCTTTGAGTAAAACTTTCTATCTGCAGTATTAAGAGTACTTTCCCTCCAGGTGGCATTACAAAATTCCACCCTGTATATAAATTAAATTTGGCATGACTAACTGTTCAAATTAAGTAGTAGTTTTTCGAAAATCATTTCTACTAACGGGTTTTTATAATAATGGCAATACGACAATGTCATTCTACCACGATTCTATTACGAGACCATTGACCGACCAATGATCGACCATTATGAATTTAGCAGATTACGAACTTTTAGCAAAATGACAATGGGATCGTGTTGGAATGACGAGTTTATTAAAAATAGCAGACTTGGGCCCCAGCTCGATTATTACAATTTGAAATGATGCTTTTTATGGTTCCCTAGTAAACATAGTTTCGCAGATCTATGACCAGTTGTGCAGGTCTGTAAACACCATTTTTCGATTCAAGGATCCGCTTGCGTAATATTAAGCATTAAAGTGCTAATTCTTGTTAGTGTCCCCCCCCCCCTGCCAGCTAAATGGTTGTTTATGGAGATGTGAAAAAAATCATGACAGTAGTACATACATAGTATAGAACGAAATGAAAAGGAAAACTATCACAGCTAAGTGGGCTTTACAAGTTAACGAGTAATAGTCGACCAACTTAAATTAGCAGTTGGAGAATTGATTGTGGCATATATTGATGTATGGGAGAACATGATAATCAAGTACAATGTTAAATTTGTTTTTGGGATAGATTCATACCAACTTTCCAACTACGGAAGACTTCATTGTGCGTGGTCCGACACGCACTTGGTCTGTTTTTTTTTTACCCGACTTCCTCAGGAGGGTAATGTTTTTCGAGAGTATGTATGTATGTATGTATGTATAATATTTATAAATTGCATATACAAAAAAAAGGAGTTTTTTTTTTAATTAATTGCAACAATATTGGTATCTCATAAAAGCTAGTAATGAGTAATTATCAAATATATATATTGATAAACTAAAAAGCTTGAAATAAAATTAATTATTTAAAAAACAAAAAACCCCACTGCAAAAACACATAACTGAAAAGGGAAAAACAAGCGTTATAATCTATATAATTTTGGTCTTGCAGGCGGAGACAGTCGAATAACCTGAAATATGGTGTAACTTTTGATTGTCACCGCCTGCGATACCAAAATTCTATAGATTATAACGCTTGTTTTCCCCTTTTCAGTTATGTGTTTTTGCAGTCGGGTTTTTGTTTTGTTAAATAATATTTTTTTTTAAAGTGATCAATGTCATTTCTGTTATTCTTATATCAGCTTGTCAACGCTTAAGTAGGTGCCTACTAGTGCCTAATGAAAGTGACTACATGGAGGAAATAATCGTTATGGCTATAAACGTCTGACTAACGTGTGATTTGATGACCTTGGATGACGTGAGTCCATGGTATGTTATTAATGTTATTATAAAACAGAGGAAAATTCTTCTGAAGAAATTGTTAAAATACTGAGGTACTTGATATTATGCAGTGCTTAAGATATACTGCGAAGATAATAATCTTCACTATCTTTGCAGTTTTATACAATACGGAACTTGCTTTGTAATAGTTAATCTTATCCAATTAACGTTACGTTTAATCTCATCGTAAAGACAATGATTATTTATGAAACAATACACAATAATAAAAGATTAATTATACCTATTATATTTTATTATTGTGTTGTTATTGTATTAAAAGTAAATTTTTAATTCTCATCATCTAAGAAACAAACTCTTTATAGGTATAATAGGAACGTAGGTAATTATGTGTGTGACAGTTTTACCCTATTTTCCCTGATAAATTACTATTTATTAATAACTAGCTGCGCCCCCGGTTTTACCTGCATAAGTCTCGATCCCGTGGGAATATTGGGATAAAAAGTATCCTATGTTCTAATCCGGGTCATGATCTACCCGTGTGCCAAATTTAATCCAAATCAGTTCAGCCGTTGAAGCGTGAAAGCGTGACAAACAAATGCGCTTTCGCATTTATAATATTATTTAGGACTAGATGCGCCCCGCGGTTTCACCCGCATAAGTTTTGACCCCGTAGGTATATCGGGATAAAAATTATCCTATGTGTTATTCCTGGTTATAAACTATCTGTGTGCCAAATTTCATCCAAATCCGTTCAGTAATTTTTGCGTGAAAGAGTAACATTCATCCATCCATCCATCCAACCATCCTTACAAACTTTCGCATTTATAATATTAGTAGGATAGGATAAAAAAATATAGGCAGCCATGGGGACTGCCGACAGAAGTGATAACTTGAAACTATGAAATAACAGTAGTTTTTTTATTTTCAAAATGTAGTTATGTACAAATTTTAATTTCATAATTTGTAAATTCAAAAGATTGGGTAGGTACATATACTTAAGTTATTTCTTAAAATATATAATATGCTTTCACTGCTGGCCAAGCGCAACACGTCATACTCATCGCTACAGGTATTTTCGCTCGGCATCCAATACCGCGAATATGACATTTTTGTTTTATTTAATTCTACACGTTCAAATACGTGATCCTACATTTAAACATTGGCCGAAAGTTATCTTCATGTTGTTATTCGAGTTATCCAAAACCGCGAACATAATTTCACGCCACCAAATCCGCGAATATGCATCAGTTCCTCAGTGCCGCCATACCCATCGTAAGCGTAACTCGGATCGACGATGAAGTACCTGGGACTCGTCCTCGACAGCCGGTGGAACTTCGTGGAGCATTTCCGACGTTTGGCTCCCAAACTGGAGCGGGCGGGCGCTGCATTGGAGCGGCTCCTGCCCAATCTAGGGGGTCCAAACGCCTCCTGCCGGAGGCTCTACGCGGGGGTCGTGCGGTCCATGGCCCTCTACGGGGCTCCTGTATGGGCGCGCTCTCTGGCGCTGCGGCCAGCCCGCCGGTTGAGCGCGGCCCAAAGGGTCATGGCCATCCGGATGGTCCGAGGATACCGCACGGTCTCCTGTGAGGCAGCGAGCCTCCTTGCCGGATTGCCGCCATGGGATCTGGAGGCAAAAGTCCTCGCGCACGTATGGGAGTGGCGCGAGGAGGCGAAACGCCGGGGCGTAAGTCCGCTGCCGCGAGAAATCGCGGCACAGCGGACGGAGCTCCGGCGGGATCTCATGGCGTCATGGAAAGTACGGTTGTCGCAACCCAGTGCTGGGCACGCCACGATTGCGGCGATAAGTCCCCTCTTTGAGGAGTGGCTGGAGAGGCGCCATGGCGTCCTCACCTTCCGCCTGACGCAGGTCCTCACCGGACACGGCAGCTTCGGGAGGTTCCTGTGTCGGATAAGGCGGGAGGACACGTCCGGGTGTCACCACTGTGTGGATCGCCCGGAGGACACGGTGGAGCATACGGTGGAGGTCTGCCCGGCTTGGGCAGAGCACCGCCGTGTCCTCGTGGAGGCGATCGGCGGCAGAGACCTCTCGCGTCCGGCCCTGGTTCAGGCCATGGTACGGAGCGAGAGGGCATGGGCAGCCGTCACCTCCTTCTGCGAAACAGTAATGCTCGCGAAGGAGGAGGCGGGACGGTTGAGGGAAAGGCACGTTTCGCGCCCTCTCGCCCCTAGCCGCCGTAGGAGACGCCCTGGGCGTCGGGAATCTCGGGCGGATTTCCAGCCACCGTAAGCGCGGGCTTGCGGACGGTGAGCAATGGGTAGCTCACCGTCCGGTAAGGACCAGGCCCGGGTCGACGGCGCGTCGTATTCCACGCGCGCCTCAAAGAGATGTCGTCAGCACAAAAGTAGGGGTCCACTAGGGCCGATGCCTGCCGGGGTCGCGGGAAGGTACTTATGGGTCACCGAGGCCCCCGCAACACAGGCAACAGGAAGGAATACGGGTGGGTTTTAGTCAGTAAGAGTCTGACACACCCTCCCGCTCCGCCCAGAGCGGGAGAAGTTATTTGATGATTTCCCACCCTCAAAAAAAAAAAAGCGTAACTCGGAGCCGCAGGGTTTCTGGGTAAGTTTTCGGTTTTATTGCAAGTATTTCACATATTTTTTTTCATGAGATGTTTATTAATGAATAATAAGTTCAACACTTTATATACCTATTCATATTTCTAAATGTACTAAACAAAAACGATTCCAAATAAATTGTTGTCGGATTCGAGGTTTTCACTGACCTAAGTTTGTTTACGTTTACAACATTTTGAACCTGGGTCGCGGTATACTTAATAGCTAGCTTATTGTTAAGACTTTCAGATTTCGCAGTGGTCAACCTAGCCTCTTTTTGACAGCGTAATGGAAGACTTAGCAGATGAAAAAAAATATGTGCTCATAGGGTTCAGCAAAGAAGCCATGCCACAAAATAACAAAAAATCGCGTTTGAAGAACATTTTCACTTCGCTATCGTCATGTTCATCATCATACAAGTCCGTACGCAAATCTTGATTTCGGTGAAGAAGTCTCAGATTAGTTTACTAGCACTCAAACCTCCACTCGATACTTCGGAAACCTTTCCCAAAAATAGTTGCCGAGTCACAGCCTGCCACCCTAGAAGTCTTGCCTCAGCCTGCATGTACAGATTTAGGTCTTCAACTTCAGCCAATTTTTTGGACATCCAATTAGACCAGCAATGTGAGTTTCCTTCAGTGGCAATCCTCTAACTACCATTCCGGAACACCCTGAAAAAGAACCTTAGTCGCAACTTACAGACCTGGAAGTCTCGCCTTACCCTTCCTATACGGATTTATTTTATGTCTCAGCCAAATTTCGTTGAAACTCAAATAGAGCCTCAGTCGCAGCCTGTTGGCCCGGTAGTAAGTACCGCCTCATCCTAGGCACCGGTTTAATACTTCAAACTCAAGATGTAGCATCTGATGTGCAAATAATGACTACATCTCAGCCTTCTTCTTCTGCAAATTTAACAGGATTATTAGAAGCATCTACATCTGGAACTCGTCGTGGCCGAAAAAGATACATTAAAAAAATAAAAAGAATGAATGGTGAATCTTTTTTAGGAGTTCAAAAACAGAATGATAAAACAGGAACAGGAAGAATAAAGTATGCTTAAGGCGCTGACAAGACCCAATTGACCAAAATTGGCTTCTCTTAAGAAAAAAATGCCAAATCTGTATAGTTTGTGGTAGCGGAAAAAATATATGTTAATTTTGAACATATTTCCCAGAACTTGGTTGTTACCAAAACACTTTTTGAACAAAAATCTCTATACAAACTAACGTTAAACTAACCTCTTACCTTGAGTTCTAATCCAAAATATCTGCATTAAATATCAACATACGTTACATATTTGATTAATAACAAGAACGTCTTATTTTAATGCAGAACTTGGTTGTTTTTTATTTTCGATTACTCAACTCAATTTTGAGTAAATAGATAATTGCTTCATATTTTGCAATAAATTACAAGCGTTGTGTTATCGCGCTTCTCTTTCTTTTCTATGCAATTTGACAGTGACCGCGGTTTAGGTGTTGTCAGCGTCTTAAAAGGAGTATTTCCAACTTAACAGGTGCAGGCTGCTAGGGAGTTTGCGCCACTTCTTCCCAGTTAAAGCACTAGGAAGTGGTGAAGGGCGGGCGTTTTGGGGGACTGTCTTATGTAATTTTGACGTTCGAAAACTGCTGATTCTCAGCCTAGTTTGAATAAAATTAATTGACTTTTGATTTTGGTTTAACTGCCGGGATATATCGGAAGAAGTTTGAAGGAAAAATTTTAATGCTTCTGGACTGTGCTGACTGTTTGTCAATTCCGTTGATATCATGCCACCAAAACGTAGACTAATGTGTAATTTATCCACAAGTTTGTAAGTAATGACAATATTAAAATAAATTGCATAACCGCTTACATGACAAAATGTGACCGAAAATAATAGGTAAAAACCGCGAACGTGACTTACGTTTACCAATATTAACTTAAAGTAGAAAAACAGTGTTTAATACAATTAAAGCACATTAATTTAGTTTAAAATACATTCTTTTCAAATAATTGTATGTATCCAGCACATTTATAAAGTTATTTTTGTCTCCTGTAAAATTGAATAAATGTTGCATTCGCGGTATTGGATGCCGAGCGACGATATACTGTTAAGAGGCTGACAACAGCACAAGCGCTGTCACTGTCGGACTGCATAGAAAAGAAAGGGAAGCGTGATGGATGACACAATGCTGGTAATTTCTTGCAAAATATGAAGCAATTAGCTATTTACAAAAAATCTATTGATTGGATAAAAAAATTGAAACACTAATGCTAATATGTGACTTGTAAAACAATCTGACAAAAAATTAGAATGATTGCATGTATATTATTAGGGTTTTAAATCGTTAAGACAAATTTTTAGAGGTATCTTCGTGATATTTTTCTATCGTATCAAATTAGTTGTATTATGTTTTAAACACAATGTTCACCTAGCATATTTCCTGAATTTATCATATACTTTTAGACATTATAAAACTTATAAAAACTTGCGTTTAGCTCCTCTTGCTCATAGTAGTCCCCTTAACATTAGCATGTTAGTGATGCGAACTCATAAGATGTTCCTCTTCCAAAAATCGCTGAACTTCTTTAGGCCCGTTGGCCTAAAGAAGTTTTCACTTGAATAAAAATAATATGAATAACCACACGCATAATAGATATCTGAGGTCATCGGAAAACTTGAGATTGGAAATGCCGATGCATTCCACCAGTTTCTATGAGAAATCTTTTACGGTTCAAGCAGTACGGTTGTGGAATGCCTTGTCCGTGTCGATAAGGCGTGCTCAATCTCTGTCCATTTTTAAAATTATGGTAAAAAAACACTATCTCTCTCCTTAAACATATATTTTCTTTTATTTTTCTCTGTTCTTTGCACCTGTTTTGATTCTTAGCGCTAGTTTTATGATTAATTATTATTGAATATATTATATAGATAATTTTCATATATTTTATGTATGTATGTATTTGTTGTATATATGTGAATGGTACACCACAGACTACCTGCAGTATTGTCTCTCCTATCCCCCTTAATCCATCCAAAGGTTGTCTTTAAAAGATCGCTTTTAGCGATAAGACCGCCCATTGTGTCACCCTATGTAAAATTTCTACATTTATAGCTGTAATTTTTATGGTGTACATAATAAAGAGTATTCTATATATCTATCTAATAACCCGTATCAGATACTATTTGCAAAGTCATTCAAATAGTAAATCAAAATCTAGGTATAATCTTATCATTTGTGTGTCTATAAATAAGATATATTCGACTTGGTCACATAGGACCAAAGTCCATTGCAGTTATCGTTTTAGCGTAGTAGATAAAATTATAAGTCAGATCTGACGCGCGTTTATTGAAGTAAAATCTTCTTTAGGTGGGTTGAGCGATTTTTGGTAGGGGAATGAATACCTTATGGGTTCGCGTCACCAACTTGCCAACCGCGACATGCTTATGGGACGTGTTGCACCAGACTGGTGACGTGCAGCGGCCTGTGTACATGTAAATGCATATATTTATATGTTATTCCAAAGTTTTAAGTTTCCTAGAGTTTTTTAGTTTCCGCTTAAAATAAAATAGGCCGTGGTGCCGATTCCCTTGTTAACAAACTAAATTAAATTTAAGTTCAGTGCATCTTTTTCTTTCTATTTCATTAAGAAAAGGATGGAAGATAAATATTAGTTTAGTCCTGTCAAATTAATCAGCGCCTGTCACTACTCCATACAAGTTTAGACGTGATTTAAAAACCTACTAAAATTACGTCAATTTACGTCAAGCGATTTCTATAACTGTTCATAAAATATGGGTGTTTAAGTTTTTTACTCCAAGCATTGTTATTTATTAGTAGGTTATATAAGACCTAGAGGTACTACTAGTCTATGTGTAGTACGAGTAGTAGTCTATTGCAAAAAATAAATACAAATTTTAAAGTGAATTTGATAGTCAGACTTCGTCTTATTTCACTTGGAAATCTGTAATAAAAAATATTTTTTTTTTACAGTATCTTGAAGCACTGAGTAAGTAGCCATTATTAAAATATTCAATGAGTTTACATTACATGTAACAAAAATAACATTCCTACCTATTTTAAATAGCGTGTAAGTTAGTGCAAGCAATCATTTTAATTAGATATAAATATGGGGTGATTATTGGCGACCTGTCCACGTTTATCTTAGAACACGAGACCCCTATCACATCGGCACAACATGTCTTTCTTAAACTATAAAACTTTAATACTCCAATGCATAATAAAGAAGATTAGCCGATTAAAGGTTGATAAGCACTTACGTTTCTTACGTATTATAGTGTATTTAATTATCTATGGTTCGGTGTTGCGATTTAAAAATGTTTTCATCATTGCCGTGGTGTTGTGTAGATTTCTAAATAACTTGTTTATTTTTTACAGCATTATAGTAAGTTGTCTATGTGTCGAACAGTTAACATCAAACATCTTTGTATAAAATAAAACTTTAAAGGGCATAAGGATCACAATTCACCACGAATTGTGATCCTTATGCCCTTTACCCAAACAAATTAATCAATCAAGTTTAGACCGTATTGACTGATTTGCCGGTTCGCCCTCCTATTATTTATTACGTTCAAGGGCACATGAGTCATAGTCTGTTCTTAAATGCAGAATTAATAAGTGGTTTTTCTTGTTTCCAGTACTGCCGCCAGGCTACAAGGTAGAAGAAATCGAAATACCGGTTCCATGGGGCCACGTCGCGGGGCGATGGTGGGGCCCTCGGAACAAGCAGCCAATCATCGCTATCCACGGCTGGCAGGACAACGCAGGCACGTGGGACAATCTGATCCCACTCCTACCAGTCACTACTGCAGTCCTATGCATAGACTTGCCAGGACACGGACTATCAACTC
The DNA here is from genome assembly GCA_905333075.3 of Atethmia centrago. Lineage (NCBI taxonomy): Eukaryota > Metazoa > Arthropoda > Insecta > Lepidoptera > Noctuidae > Atethmia > Atethmia centrago. The sequence continues at coordinate 24,321,657 of HG995376.1, forward strand.
ACTACCCAACCGGTATGCTGTATTACATCTTCTGGGACGGAATCGTTCTTTTAAGAAGAATTGTTCAACACTTCGAATGGAGTAAAATAACTCTAATGGGTCACTCCCTCGGTGGTGCACTCAGTTTTATGTACGCGGCTTCCTTCCCAGATGATGTCGAGAAAATCATATGCGTCGATATCGCCAGCCCAGCTGTTAGAGAACCAGCTACTATGGTCACAACGACAGGGCAGAGTATCGACAAAGTCCTGCAGTACGAAAACTTACCGATCGATAAAACTCCTTGTTACGAGTACGAAGAAATGATCGATATTGTGTGTGACGCGTACAAAGGATCGATTTCAAGGGAGAATTGTAAGATTCTGATGAAGCGAGGAATGATGCCCGTTCCTGCACATTTGAAAAGGAAGGGTTATTTCTTTAGGAGGGATCCCAGATTGAAAGTCTCTGGTCTAGCGATGATGTCTATAGAAACAGCTTTGGAATACGCTGCCAAGGTGAAGTGTAAAGTCCTAAATATTCGCGCGTTACCTGGTCAAAGATGGGAGAAGATAAATTATTATTTGGACGTAGTAAAAAAGATGAGGGCTACGGCTGATGTGCAATTTGTGGAGGTTGAAGGAACTCATCATATCCATCTAGAGTCTGCAGACAAAATAGCGAATATTGTGGAAGACTTCATTGAGGAATATTAGTTTAGTCTAGCTGTTTTGCTAATGTGATATTTTATGTGATGCGTAAGTAAATGTAGTTAGGTACAGTTGTGGAACTGTAGTATTGAAGTATTTAAGAAGGCTTGTTCTTGATGTAAAACCCTATATTTAACTTCAGTATGAGCAATAGTAATTTCTTTGGCTTTTACTTAAATCCTTGCAGAGGTATTGAAATTCTATCCCATAAAAGTGATTAAATGCCAAATCAAAAAGAATGTGAGGCATTTTTTTTTAATAAAAAATGCTAATTAAAGCTACTGTGAAAATTACTTTACTTTAAGTACCTAAGTTAGGTGTCACTATCACCAAAGTACAACGGGAGTTGTAAAATCAATATAAAAGTTATGGGTTTTTTTCTTTGGATTGTACATACTTTGGGTCTTATTTATTTATTTATTTATATAGCTTTAGTATTCTGTGAAATGAGTGAAATGCATACTGTACTCAGTATAACTGCTTATGTGGTGTGGTTTAAAATAAATGATGATAAAAAATATGGTCCTTGTACAGTCAGCCTTAACAAGAATTAATTTAAGTGACTACAATCTTTGTTCTATAACTTGTGTGTAGCCATATGGCTACACATTGGGTACTGAATTGTAGCTACATATTGATACTGTATTATAGATCACAAATTGTAGACAGTCAAATTAATTCTTGCCGATATATAATACATTTTTTTAAGGTTGACTGTACCAGTCAAAATATTGGCAAATAATTACGTATGCTACGTTTTTATTGCGATAAATATGAACAAAATAATGTAAAAACCAGATCCTAGTGAAAATGCTGTTAATGTCACAAATATTAGAACAAGTTTGGTCCTTGTCGATGACTTAGGATTAGATCCTATGAATAATATTTAAAAAATAGTCTCACTATCAAAAAATGTTGTTCTTAACCTTGAAAGGGTTTTAGAGCTATTTTATATTTGGAGTTGTAATTCGATGCTAATCCGTACCTACAGTTTTGTTTAATATATTTTACATTTCATTTGTAAACCTGTGAGGTTAAAAGGTTGTGTGACGGTGGAAAGAGAATTTCTATGGTAGGTAAGTGAAATGTCGACGATATTTTAGTACAATGAGAGTTGTATCCGTAATTTTGATAGTGAAAGAATGCTGTATTAAGATTTATTTGAAAGATAAGTTGATGTAGTTAAGTGATAAGATGGTCGCGTTTCTGTTAAGTTTTGACGCACATAATTTCGCCGAGACTTGATTGTTAGGGAAACTCCATTATTATTGTGCAAGCTCACTTTTCGCTTTCGCGATGGATATATATGGACATTTTCGCGTGACTTACTACCGTGAGGGCAAATATAATGATTTAAATCTTTGATTGTATTTTTTGGACATAAACAAGATATTTGACAGTAAATTAACTTATTTACTGTCAAATTTATGTGTAATAATTTTCCTCTCGCTTTCTCTGGGAGTAATTTCGTGAAAAGGGACGAAAGTGACAGCTTGAGCACGGAATAAGTAAGTACTTTATATTATAATAGCATGGAATTATAGATTGTAAGTAGTGGGGTCTAATTTCGACCAGTGGGCGAGCACTAGTAATGAATAAATATTTCAGTAATTAGCTTTTTAAATTCTGAGGTTAATTCCTGTCGCTGCTCAGTTGCTTATTACCAAGGTTATGATGATGTTACACATCATATGCAACTACTGTAACGCTCGTTTTTTTTTGGTCCTAAGTTCCGGATGAATGCCGTCAGCTTTCACTCGTGAACTATTGACGGGTGTAAATGTGTAAGTATCTATAAGGTATGGGCCTAACCATGGGTAATATTTTACTTTACCTTTTAAAGATAGAGATTAAAGAGTATTTTTAATTTGGGGGTGGCGAGTTTAGAAACGAGTTAACACTGACATGAATGACTAGGTAACATACTTTTAATTCTATTGTCTGCCCGATCACAATGCAATAATGATCAGCACAAGTTGACGAAATAGTGTAATTTTATTCAAATCAATTTTTAATTTATTTATAGCCGGTTAATTGTATTCATTTGAGTTAGACGCGCGACACGTTTAACGTTTGCTTAATGATTTGTATTTTTTTTTATGTAAAGCTTCTTAGGCGGCCATTCAATAATTGAACGAGAATTGAGAGTGACATTTCAAGGGCGCGTCACGTTTATTCATATTTCGTTACATGAGAGAGAAGAAAGATATAAGTCTCTTTCTCTCACACTGAATCTTTTGTTCTTAATTTTTTTTTAAAAGCTTCACTTCTATTACGTGTACGGTGCTGTACACGCAATTTTTTATTTATTTTCCTCTTTATTGGCCTGTTCTTAGTTCGACAATTTTCTGGTTAGTATAGATCGCTTGGTCCTTTCTCCGCAAGTGACCATTTTAGAAAAGTAACACTACACATGTGCAACATTCTATAAAATTAATTATATCTCGCTGGACTGTGTCCAGAATTAGTGCAGAAACAAAAGAGCTTTGCTTCTGAATGTGTAATAGTGTAGGTAAATCATTCCACAATAATTGTGACGTCATAAAATATGTAGACTGTGGCGGTTTCTAGATTATATCATTGGGGAAGGCGACAAAGAATAAATAATAGATATACAATTATATGTATATTTAAATGGATATAATAATTTACGCTATTGTTCGTGGCAGTCGTGGTCATAAAACGCGGGAGCGAGATAACACGACACAGAGTTTTTAGGAATCCCGTACTAAATTTCTATAACACTAGCTGCTGCCCGCGGTTTCGCCTCTGTGGCTTTTTCTAAAATAAGTAGTAAGCTTAAGCTCCTTATAACATCAGCTATCTGCCGCTGAAAGTCACGTCAGAATCTAAACTATTGCTTTCCTTGATGCAGGGACGTTAATTGTTGAGGAGTTCTCCTGGTAAGAACCAGAACTGCCACTCACCATATGCATTGTAAAGAGCATAAATGGCTTAGCAACAATATTAAAGTACCTAATCGAATCGGAACTCGTTAAATACATCTTATTAAGTAGTTCCGGTGGTCATCTGTAGTCTTCATCATAAATTCCACTCCAACAAATAGTGCTTTCCGAGAGCAAATGCACAAGTTACTATAAAAATATACCTAAATCGCTATAGTTGTGACCTTACCCTTAAAAAATTGAGGATTTCCCTCGATTTCCATGGGATCCCCTCCTCAGATTATGACTTGGTGACAATGCCCATTTTCACCAAGCCCTCGTCCCTCGGGAGCATACCCTTTTAACTTTTAAACAAAAAATATGTTTTAGAATCGGTCCACAATTGACGGAGAAATAGGTGAACACACATAAAACCAAAAAAATATATATTCGGTCGAATGGAGAAACCTCTTTTTGAAGTCGGTTAAAAAGCTGTTATTTTGACATTACTACTCGCAGGTTTTATGACTGCGACTGCCGTGTCTGTGCTGTTGGAGTGTAGTATACGAAGTAGTATCAATAAACTCAATATTGTCTTCCCTTACTTTCATTTATGTATGTATGTATTCTGCTGGTTCAGATATTAATAAATTAATTTTAAATTATATATTCAATATTTTTGTAAAGTTATATGGCAGTGCTTGCTATAAACATACCAGTGGCTTAATGAGTGAAACATAGAAATGTCAATAAAAAAATACAGCTTCGATTAGCACCATATCGATTCATAAAACTATTTATTAATAACAACAGCAACTGTAGTAAGTATTAAAATTCACAATGTTAAATAAAAATAATATTAACGTTATTGTTCTTCATTCCATATCACAAATCCTCAAACACGTTCCTGACTGACAGTTGTCAAATTCTTCCACCTTTTCAATCTGTGAACAAGTAAAGCCAGTTTAGGCTGATTTCACAACTAAAGTGCGTTCACTATAACTTGACGCCTGACGCGTCAAGTTATAGTGAACGCACTAATTTCAATACTAATAGAGTTTAAAATAGCTCGATTGAACCGAACTACCAAGCACATGAGTGCAAAATTCAGTGCTACCAATCGAGTCATGCGTCAAGTTATAGTGAACGCACAGTACATTCATTCAAGAATGTTGGCGCCCGAATGACGTTGATAGAAGGGCGCTTTTAGTAAATATTTGTGCAATTGTTTTGAAATGTCACTTGAAATGTATTAAAAAACAAGATGGCGGTGTAAGTTCCGATCTTGGCCACGCGCCAAAATAACTACAAAAGATGTTTTATTTTATTGGGAGAGCAGATTGGTGTCTCGAGAGAATCTGAGATTGAAAATGCTATTTTGATAGCTTTGGAAAAGTGGTCCTGAGACAACCAGTCCTACCGCCGTGCCGAAGAGGAAACGACTAGCTACCATCGATTTTCTCGATCAAGAAATATACAAAATATTGTAAGTCCCGTGCAAGTAGGTATAAGAGATCATGATATATTAATAGTTGATCGCAGACTGTTGACAACGCCGCCGCCGGCGAATATTCGTTTGTCGCGGCGACAAGAGCTATCAAAGAGAGTACTCGCTCAGCGACGCTCGCTTGGCGGGTAGAACATTCACCGAGAGACTCACGCTTGATACATACGCATAAACCAGCGAGTAATCGTTCGTCGCCGTCGTGCACTCGCTACGCGTTGCCAACTTGTTTTTAGATCAAAGTCAAAGTTCAGTCAAAAATTATTTATTTCAAATAGGCACATAAAAGGCACTTTTGAACTTCAAAGCTTACAAAAAAATAGAATTGATTCTTGTCGACACTTTCAAAGGTTAGCTAAACTAAGATGCTAGCTCTACTCGCTTCTCGTGGGTGGCGGTGGGACGGCTGCCTGATAATCTTTGAAGTTGCAGAGATTCTAGTATTTACCATAACCAATGGACTATGCCCCCTGCAACCGTAGGCAAGGAATTATTCCACTTTGCCCCACCAAGCCACCCCCACTGGTGGGGCAAAGTGGCATGCCTTTTTTTTTTTTTTTTTGAGGTTGGGTAATCATCAAATAACTTCTCCCGCTCTGGGCGGAGCGGGAGGGTGTGTCAGACTCTTACTGACTAAAACCCACCCGTATTCCTTCCTGTTGCCTGTGTTGCGGGGGCCTCGGTGACCCATAAGTACCTTCCCGCGACCCCGGCAGGCATCGGCCCTAGTGGACCCCTACTTTGTGCTGACGACATCTCTTTGAGGCGCGCGTGGAATACGACGCGCCGTCGACCCGGGTCTGGTCCTTACCGGACGGTGAGCTACCCATTGCTCACCGTCCGCAAGCCCGCGCCTACGGTGGCTGGAAATCCGCCCGAGATTCCCGACGCCCAGGGCGTCTCCTGCGGCGGCTAGGGGCGAGAGGGCGCGAAACGTGCCTTTCCCTCAACCGTCCCGCCTCCTCCTTCGCGAGCATTACTGCTTCGCAGAAGAAGGTGACGGCTGCCCATGCCCTCTCGCTCCGTACCATGGCCTGAACCAGGGCCGGACGCGAGAGGTCTCTGCCGCCGAAAAGTGGAATGCCTAAAGTTGAATTATTATTCACTGGAGTAATCTGACATGTGCTAGCTGTCATTTTGTGTAATAAATGGTCTCTCGTAATAAATACATTTATTTTACATTTAAATAAATCGCACTTTCTATGCCAAGCACCCAGCATATGGGTCGAAAAATAATTCGTTCGTGTGCCCACAACTCGCATCCGAGTCGTCGCTATATGTAGCTAAAGATGACTTCTGTTCATGCCCACGACTGACGGGTTGTTATAGATTTGCAATAAACATTATATGGCATGCCAATTTGTATGTATTCTATGTACTTAGCGGTGAAAGTGTTAAACGAAACGATCACCATTACAATAAATATGACCATTTTAAAAGTGACAGCTAGCACATATCAGGTTACTCCAGTGAATTAATAATTCGACTTTAGTCTTTGAAGTTGCAGAGATTCCAGTTTTACCATAACTAATGCAGTATGGCCCCAGCAACTGTAAGCAAGGGCTATTGCAGTATAATGATGAATGTCGAAAGCCATCAGTTCACTGTAACTTACTTAACTTAGTCGTCTCTAAGGGCCGTATTACAGAACTATTAGTAGGTATATATTATTATATATTACCTATTACTAGTACCTTACTCAAGACTAGTTTCTTAAAACTAGTTTCAACCAATCAAATGGCTTTAAAAGAGTTTTAAGTAATGCTTGAGTTTTGAGTGAGGTTCTGCAATACGGTCCAAAAAGAAGGCTAAGTTAAGTAGGTATACTTAAGTTAAAAGTTGAAAAAAAAAATTACGACAAGCTTGCGAGTGAAGCGTAGTATTGTCGCCCTGGAACTGACTAATTTCTGTCACAGTGGAGCGACCTTCTAGGGTCATAGCAAGCAATCGACTTTTTATGCCGTCAATCACCATCTGCCTAGCTTTTTCCTAACTATGGATTCAGCTGAATACCAGTATTTTACATGGTGCGACTGCCTATCTGACCTCCACAACCCAGTTACTGGGTACCACGTTACCCCTTAGTAAGACTGGTTCTCCAACTTTCGGGCTTCTGAGGACCCGTAACAACTGTCAAAGATCTACAAATGACAGCCGGGACCAACGGCTTAGCGTGATTTTCGAGGTTTGTTTTACCATCATTAGCATTTTAAATATTTACCATACAATTTTTATATCTTCACTAATATTTTGAATATATTACTCAAAATTCCCACTTTCAAGGGACCATGATATTACTAGTCAAAGTGAGGAGTGTCAAAGGGACAGGTATCAAAGTGACAGGTGTCAAAGTGATAGGTGTCAAACCATGAAATGTCGACTAAGAGTGTAACACAGGTAAAAAAAACTTCCCGTGGTACTACTGGATCGCTTAGTAGTTTTACGGGTTTTAGTAGTACCACGGGAAACAAACGAGAAAATACAGTCTAAAGCTAGACTGGCTGGCTGTGTACTTACATCAAGAGTATTATCGTTGTGCTCTTCACAAATCAAAGTTAGCCTTCTTCCGATTGCCTTTTGTTCTATTAGTTTGTTGTTTATTTGTCTCCAAACACTGCTGGCTGATTTCAGAACATTCATGTTGCCAAAGATGTACAAGGCTGTAAGAATAAGGGGCCAATTTTTATATCTGGCCTGCTTTATAAAGAGCAGTGGTGGTCAAGTGGTAACGGGAGCCGGGGTCGCGGGAAGGTACTTATGGGTCACCGAGGCCCCCGCAACACACGCAACAGGTAGGAATACGGTTGGGTTTTAGTCAGTAAGAGACTGACACACCCTCCCGCTCCGCCCAGAGCGGGAGAAGTTATTTGATGATTTCCCACCCTCTAACGGGAGCGAGTTACGAGTCGTAGTTTCGAACCCAAGCAGGCACCTTTACTTTGTGTAAATTATTACATCACCACTGCTCTCAAAACGGTGAAGGAAAACATCGTGCGAAACCGGCACGTCTTAGAACCGAAAATTCGAAGACATGTGACATTCGCCAACCCGCACTGGGCCCGCGTGGTGGATTATGGCCAACCCCCTTTCACAGAGCGTAGGCCTGTGTCCCAGCTGTGGGAACGTTATAGGCTTATAGTGATTATGCTACTTTATAACGGCAAGGTTTAGACATTTAATATTTACTAGCTCATGCCAGATAGTTTCGGTTTCGGCGTGTAAGTTAACTATATCATAAAACATATCCTATTGCACTTGGAAATAGTGTAGCTTTCTATGTGAAAGAATTTTTAATCGGATCAGTACAGAGATGGTCTTGTGGTCGCAAGCGTTGCTGTTGATCATGCGGTCCTGGGTTCGATTCGCAGTTCGGGCAGTGTTATTGGGCAATTTCCATCGGGAAGTTCTCAGTAGCAGCCTGGAGTTTGGATTTGAGACCGGTTGATGGTAATAGGATCGCCCCCTATCAAATGGGACTATGTATACAATAATTAATGTCATCTAAATATTTTCCCTTTCAAATAATTCAGTTTGGCAGTTGTAAGGGAAAATACTTATGAATCCTTAGCTAAGAAGTTTAGCTTACCTTCTTTAGCTCGCGACAAAGCAACACATATCCTATTAGTGGCGCTCAAAAACCCGATCTTGTTGTCTCTGTTACTCCTTACAAGTGACAATATGACTATCCTGTTCTCTTCGCCTTGGTAGTTGTCAACAGCCGTTACTCTGACGTCACGAAGGGTGTCCTGCTTTTTGGTCAGCTGAGAATAGAAGATTCACGTAAGTATTAACAGGAAACTACAAAGTTACACAACAATCTAGTATTAAAATCGAGGTGTTTTTAGGGTTCCGTACTAAAAGGAAAAAACAGCATTTTCTATTTTGCATGATGTAATTAATTATTATTAATGTGATGAAATTATTAATTATATACTACCTATCTACTGGCACTCATTATCATCTTTTCTCTTGTTAATATGCGGATAATGTTATAATGGCTGCAATATTGTTAATATGTTGTATTATATTTTCTCTGTTCAAACACATATTGTAGCTGTTTATTGTCCCTGAATAAAGAAAATAAAATAAAACGGAAACCTTATAGGATCACTCGTGTGTCTGTCTGTCCGTCTGTCTACTCTCTGTTTATTTGTTTATTTATTTATTTTACTTTGATGGTCCTAGTTCATCATTTGTGACTGTTACAGCTATAGCAATATGTAAGCGGGCACGCCTTTTATGCTTGGCGGCTTTTATTTGGGCATTAAGTTCTGTTTACGTTTTTATCTCTGCTTGAGAATTAATAGTTTTCGGTGTTTTCCTTTTCTTTTTTTTTGTTGGTATAGTGGTGTGCTAGCTGACATATGGCTAATAATTTAATGTTTTATGTTGCACGTAATGTAAATTGTTTTGCATACTGTTGTATAGAATCCATTTTTTTTCCCTCTAACTGAACAGACAGCTGTGCTGCTGGGGAGTTTGTTGACCACTTCTTCTTCCCAGCTAAAGCACTAGGAAGTGGTGAAGGGTGGGCGTTTTGGGGGACTGTCTTATGTAATTTTGACGTTCGAAAAGTGCTGATTCTCAGCCTAGTTTGAATAAATGACTTTTGATTTTGATTTTCTAAGTCCGTTAACGAAGATACGGGCCCGTCAGAAAGTAGTTGATCCGTCAAAATGAGTGATAAATTGAAATTTTCGAACGGGTAACAACATCGAGAGTAGGGACAACTGTCAAATCGTGTTGTCATTCATTCTTAGTTCGGGCTCTGAACTAATATTAGATCACGAAATCCATGTGTCGATCGAAGTTACGTGCATTTCCCCTGATTTGCTGCGAATCGACTGGACCGAATAAGTTGAAATTTGGTGCACATATGACTTTCTGTGACCCCAACAAGGACGTGTATCGTAAATAAATAAATGATTTATTAATACGAAGGTAAATCAGAAAAATTATGAGAGGGAAGCTCAATTTTTTTTTTTTTATATTATAAGAAGACAGATGAAAATTGTTTTCCCCCCTTATCTCCAAAACTACTGACCCTAAAATGTTGAAAAAAAAATACAGAAAATAGTTCTTTACTGGAAAACCTATAAGAAGTCTAGGGTGTTAAAATAACATGGTAAATCTCTCAATATTATGCGTACAAACTTACATTTGAAGTTGGATTGTATGGGGGAACATGCTTTTCAACTATAATGTTAAGTTTGTTCTTGGGATAAATTCATCCCAACTACGGAACCCTTCATTTTGCGTGGTTTTTATAGATTCAACATCTGTAGTATGGTCCCGTTCAAAAACCATTTATTCCCATTCAAAATCGAGTATGCAAATACTTGTGCAGTTCTCCTTTCAAGAGCCAATTCAAGCTGATCGGCTTGAAACACCAAAAACTTCAATGTATAAGCATAATCAGCCTATAACGTTCCCACTGCTGGGGCACATAGACCTTCCCAAATCTTTAATGGCACCATTGAGATTAAAAGTTATTTCTTGTGCTTGCCTATTCATGACTAGCTTACATGTGTAAGCTAGTCAAGTTTCAGTAAGAGAGCTTAATTTTAACATGAAACTGCACTCTTCGTAATTTATGTAATCGACTGTCTAAAACATATTTAATGTATATTATATTACATATTTTTTTGTATTTATTGTATTCTAGACTTTTACACTTATTATTTATACATTTATTTTACTTATATAAATCGATGAAACTAAACGATCACCATTACAATAAATATGAGCATTTTATTACACAAAGTCACAGCTAGCACAGATTATTCTTTACTATTAATAATTCGACTTTAGGTACTCACATCTTTAAGAAGATTCACTTGCCCATTATACGTACTAAGTATAGTAATCTCGTCAGCACTGTACTTCATTTTTAGAAGGTAGTCTGCTAGAGCGACGCACCATCTGGCCTCAAATGAGTTTCTGTGACTCCAACTGTCATCCATGCCCTAAAAAATACAAAACATTTGGAAATAAAGGAAATTATTTAAAAAAACTAAAACCCGACTGTAAAATAAATAACTGAAAAGGGAAAAACCAAGCATTATAATCTATAGAATTTTGGTATCACAGGCGGGGACAATCACAAGTTACACCATATCAGTCGGGTTTTTTGTTTTTTTAAATAATTTCCTTTATTAAAAGGTTTTTAGTTTTATTAATATATATATTTGAAAATTACTCGTTACTAGCTTTTATTTGATACCAATATTGTTGCAAATAATTAAAAAAAAAACCCTTCCCTTCCTTTTTTTTGTATTTGCAGATGCAATTTATAGACACCTCATATGTCTAAATCCATCAAGCCGTTTAGGCTACAGAGCGTGCCAAAGAAATAGACATACATACATACTCTCGAAAAACATTACCCTCCTGGGGCAGTCGGGTAAAAAGAAAAGTGCACGACTCGTAGACAGAAACATGTTGATGATAAATTTTACAGAATAAAATCTAAGAAAATTCATGGATTTTTATTAGTATTTTTTTAACTGTTATGAGTTTGATAACGAAAATCAATACGACTCATCCGAAGGATGAAAAAAACTTATATATGAAGATTTAGATTAATCCATTTTGTGTGACGACGTGAATCGTGACGACAAACAGACATATTTCCCAACGGAAAGCACTACTTGTAATTTTTTTATGTAATATTTTTTGTTATATATAATTATCAGCCGCCGCAGGAGACGCCCAGGGCGTCGGGAATCCCGGGCGGATTTCCGGCCACCGTAGGCGCGGGCTTGCGGACGGTGAGCAATGGGTAGCTCACCGTCCGGTAAGGACCAGGCCCGGGTCGACGGCGCGTTGTATTCCACGCGCGCCTCAAAGAGATGTCGTCAGCACATGTAGTAGGGGTCCACTAGGGCCGATGCCTGCCGGGGTCGCGGGAAGGTACTTATGCGTCACCGAGGCCCCCGCAACACAGGCAACAGGAAGGAATACGGGTGGGTTTTAGTCAGTAAGAGTCTGACATACCCTCCCGCTCCGCCCAGAGCGGGAGAAGTTATTTGATGATTTCCCACCCTCAAAAAAAAAAAAAAAAGGTGTATCTATCTAAAAATATATATTAATCTTATAATGTCGTCTCTAATTTTTATAACTTCCCTGCTTATATGAACTCCATGTACAATTGAGAGTATAGCACTCTCACACGCTGAAGTGTTGTGAGGCGTGCAATACATAAAATATATCAGAACTGAGAATGAAATCATGTGGTTAAGGCCAACCGCATTTCTCTAGAAATAGATAGACAGCGCTTTTAGCGCAATATTCTCTCTTTTATACACCAAACATTATGAAATGTATATTATATAATATAATATGGAATATATAAAATAACAACATAATTTAATATAATATAATATGTAATATATCATAATATTGAATTGCTTGAATTGCTACTAAGCCCTCTTCCTCTCTCCTAATGTTGCTGTGCCCGACAGCGTCCATATTGATCTTTTACTTTTTATATCATATATGTAAAAGATTGGAATGCAATAAAGGAAGGTATATTGAGTATTATTTACTTATTTCGTGCCTGTAAGCGCGGTGATCAATGCTCGTACCTTCCCTGTATGAGAATAGGCCTTTGCCCTGCAGTGCGTCAATAACAGGCTGGTATTACCATAAAGGCTGTTTTCACGGATTTAGTGTTACTAATGACGTGCGATTGACCACAGTATAGTTGCAAATCATCATGCGAATTTTATGTTGTGGCGGCATCTACATCGCCACATGCGAACTACGCAACACACTGACGTCACGCAAAATCCTACATCGCGCAAGCAGAGTTTACCGCGCAACTAGCATATTATATACAACATCCCGACATCAACCGTCGGGCAGTTGCCCACCAGACACGACACCCGTCTGGTCGGAGGATCCTCCCTTTTCATTCTATAGTGCGTAGTGACGTATTTTATTTGGATGAAAGTATTATCACTTACCTCAGAATCTTCAAACACATCGTGGGAAAAGAAGTACAAATTGTCCTTCATTCCTCTTACATCAGGGTACGATCTCACACTAGAATGAGATTCCAACTTATCGTATATCACAGGAACTATCAAATCTACGAAGTTAGGACTCATTCTGCGTTGCGTAGAGAGAGTACGCGCGTGGATTCCGTTTCGTATCATTCGTTCGAAGAGAGATATTTCGAGGTTGTAGTCTTTGGCTAGCTTGTAGTGAGATGCTGTTGGCCGTAGCTGTTTGTGATCACCTGTAAGAACATTCGAAGGGTAATTTTGAGACTGATGTTAGAATGCGAACGTTCTTAAAAATACAGGAATAGCCCTGCTGGTTTCCATTCACAAGCCGCCAAGGGCAAACTGCAATTCGGTTTTTACATCAGGTATTTCTCTGTGGAAGCCCGTTGTCTGAATTTCTGCCAGGTTAATGGCAATAGACTCGCCCCGTATTACATGGGCCTTGAACATTACTGGCGAAAAATTGGCGTTTTAACCTTTTGACCGCCACAGTCATGTATAGATGACAGAGAAAAATGTGCCCAGCACGCCACGGTCAAGACTACATGACAGATTTTAAGGAATAATTCGTAGCTAGGCGCCGAGGGCACGTCTTTGCTTTTTTGACGTGGCGGTCAATAGGTTAAACGCCTCTCTCTGCCTTTCACTTCGGGGAATACAGGCGAGATGGCGAAAAAATGGCTTTTTAAACGCCTCTCTCTGCCTTTCGCTTCGGGAATATAGGCGAAATGGCGAAAAATTTGCATTTTAAACGCCTCTCTCTGCCTTTCACTTCAGGGAATATAGGCGAAATGGCGAAAAATTGGCGTTTTAAACGCCTCTCCCTACCTTTCGCTTGTTAATGTTGAAAAACGTAATACTCCAAATGTGTCTTCTTACCTATAAGTACGAGATGTTGACACTGATGAGTTAAAGACGCTACGACATGCGCTTCCAATACTTCTGCTGCTTCTTCGACTATCACTGAAAGCATATTTTAAATGATTAGCAGCCAAACTGAATTATCATTTGTCTAGCCTTTTCCCAACTATGTTGGGGTCGATTTCAGGCTACCCGGATGCAGCAAAATATAAGCAGTCAACTGCGTACAGGGTCAAATTAAATTAACTGGCATGACTTCACAGACATGACGGGTCGGTACCCGTACGGGTAAAGAATGATAAAAAAAAAAACGAACTCATTAATTCTCATAGCTCGTGCGTGACCTCTAGGAGCTGTATTTACTTGATAATTATTAGTTTGATTTCGATACCCGTCTGTCAGCGAAGTATCGCCAGTTAATTTAATTTCACCCTCATTTAGAAGCCAGAAAAATTATAAGCACAAGAGGCTGGTTATGTTTGTCTTTGGTCGGCGGACGTACCTAATACAAGGAAACGTTGAGGATTTCAAACATGTCACACGGCAGTTTTGTTATTAAACATATTAAGCCCTTTTCACATTCGTAAAGCACACAAAGAAAGAACTTTTTACAACATTGGTATGCATTGGCTGCAACTCTAATATGCAACTTTACCGACCTTAAGGGCCGATTCACACCGGGAAAGCAGCGGCCAGCAGCGGCGACGCGAGCACATTCAGTGTGAAATAATTTTAAACTTTATCTACACAATTAAAAGACCTTGAAAAGCACGAAAACGACGAGCGGCCGCCCGCGGTGCCACGAGGCCGCCCGCGTCGGCGCGAGCGGCCGATGCCGTTCCAGTGTGAGTCGGCTCTTAGGCCGTAAACCATATTTTTACTTGAAGGTGCAAATAAACAATTTTTTTTTACAGTTACTTTTTGGTCATTTCTCCCATACATTGCTCAAAATATCAATATACCTATAGGTGAGTGCAGTTTCCTCATGAGGTCGTGTCTCCTGGCTGCCGTGGTGGTAGTAACTCCCACTACCCTGACCGTCTTCATCACTTCACCGTCAATAAGCGTAGCTACTTCATTCAGCTCCTGGCTTGATGTGTTGTGCTGGTCCTTTGATTTTAAAATGAACGTGTATTAATATTATGTTCTTTTAGAAACTAGAACTGCATCTTATAGGCACGTCAGAACCTGACAGACCAAAAAAAAAATGCCACGATGAAGGTCATCAGTCACTTTAGAACTGTAGAGTTCTAGGTAGATGGCTAGAATATCTATTTTATTTCAAAGTCAAATGATTTATTTCAAACTAGCTGCACCCCGCGGTT
This sequence comes from Atethmia centrago, assembly GCA_905333075.3. Taxonomy (NCBI): domain Eukaryota; kingdom Metazoa; phylum Arthropoda; class Insecta; order Lepidoptera; family Noctuidae; genus Atethmia; species Atethmia centrago. The sequence goes on from HG995376.1 coordinate 24,336,930, forward strand.
TCACCCGCATAAGTGTCGATCCCGTGGGAATATCAAGATAAAAAGTATCGCATATCCTAATCCTGGTCATGGTCTACCCATGTGCCAAATTTCAAAGAAACAAAACACTTTCGCATAATATGCGAAAGTGAGGTTGTTATTATATAATATAATATTAGTTAGGAAGTTAGGACAGGCGCATAAAATGGACGACGCACTCGGGGACATCCATCGCCCTCCATACAGCAGGACCCGACGCGGCAGCGCGTAGTGTTCCACGCGCGCCCCTATTTGACGTCGCGGGGGGAGTCTTACACCTCACTCCCCCAGCGGGCCTGAGTTGGCCCGCAATGACGGCTGCAGCCGGTGATCGCGGAAGTCGCACTAGCTCCCGTGATCCCGGTGCAAGTGTGGGAAGGGAACACCGGGGCGGTTTTTAGTTAGTAAAAGTCTGACAGACCCCACCCCAGGGCGGAGGACATCCATTAGGATTTTCCACCCCAGAACCAAAAACAGGGAATTTGAACGTCAAATTCGTTTCTTACCAGCAAGCCGTTCATTTTGGTTAACAAATCGTTCTTCAGCACCCCGACGGCAGTATAGTATAGCCGCCATCTTTGTTCTGGCTTCAAACTGTACAGATCCTCAACTTCATCCAGTTTATATTCTTCTTTATTTTTGCTTTGTAGAGTTCTGTATTTCTAAAAGAAACATCTTACTTAAAAATCTTAAATTCTTCCTTGGTGCTCATATTCTTTATTTATGGAAATCTTGTGCAAAATGTCATGCTTCTAGAAGCATGAAATTTCCCTAACTGTCTGACAACGCTCAGCCTAAACCAGTGGGGCGGATTTTTTGTCAGGGATTTTTGAAAATTCATTCCCTAAAGGGGTTAAATATGGATGGGAAGAAAGTTTGTCATTATTTGCCGATGGAAAATCGCAGCGGGCGCTGGGATTTTCCATCGGCAAAAATGACGGCTTGTCCTACATATATTTACTGTCAAAATTTCTTTGAAGTTTCCTTTTGTAATATTTAATTTATTCAACCATGTTGACAGCACGTTTCTACCTTGAGGAAAGGAATCTTTCAGGCCCCTGGGATTTGTTTTGCATAATACTCGTGACTTTCGCAATCCAAATGTAATTAGGCTGTTGTACACCGCGCTGGTTCGAAGGAAACTCGAGTCCAGTGCCTGTGTTTGGCACCCCTGTATCACGATCCAAACATTGATGCTGGAAAAGGGACTTTCTTAAGATGCTTATTCCAAAGGTTATACCATTTCTTTCCCTACATGTACCACCCTACCAAAGTACCAACTATATTTTAGGGACGTTGGGCTTTAACTCGTTAAAGGTGAAAAGAGGCCTTGATCAGTTCATGTTAGCCTGTGTAAAACCTTACGGAGACGTATCTACTGCCCAGAGCTCCATTGCCTTTTCTGCCGATTATTTGTGCCCGACAAATACATCGGACACCGTCAGAGCCGGCACAATCTGTTTGCGCAAATGCTATCCTTCTGACTGCCAACCCTGAATGTGAAGCGGATGAATGGAGTAAAATTAGGCGTATATGTCTGGTGTTCCGTGAGAGAAAGTATGCAAGGGAGTCCACTGTTCCAAGTTAGTTTTAAATTAAATTGTATAATATATATATAACGTAATTATTGTCAACGGAATTATTATATTAACAATCTTTTCTATGTTATATAATGTAATTGGTGCCTGTACCGTTTTAACCTATTGACCGCCACGTCAAAAATCCAAAAACGTGCCCTCGGCGCCAAGCTACGAATTATTCCTTAAAATCGGCCATGTAGTCGTGACCGTGGCGTGCTGGGCACGTTTTGGTCTGTCATCTATACATGACTGTGGCGGTCAAAAGATTAATAAAGTATAAATAAATAAATGTCTGTCTGTACATCATTTTAAGGTAGACTGGCAGAAAATGCCTAAGGCATAAATAAGTCCACCGTTGTTTTGCTTGTGGAAAAGTTTAATAAAAAACAAAATAACTGCATAGTTGTCTTAAAATTTGTGTTGTAACTTGTAACCCATATGTACATTTTCTTCCATTTGAAACAGGAATAGAATTTGTACTGCAGATATTAATTTATAATAAAAATACCTACCTACTTAAAATTAGTTTTGACCAGTCAGAACTATTTTTAGGCATATTAAATTACCGATCAAACGATTGTATTTAGCTTTATAGTATTTCTATTAAGGTTGCCACTTGGCTCCGGGGTTTTATACATAGACATTAATTGGTTTCTAAATGATAAATTTAAGTAGACTTATTTATTTATTTGACTGGAGAAACAATTTTCAATTGAATATTGTATTTATTATTAATATTTATATTTTATTTATTATTATCGTTCTACTAATTTTGACATAGGTACCTACCTACCAAATCATTTATGTTTACTTCTCGCAAGATCAATATTGTATTTCGTATGCAATATAAAAATATCTATACTCCTCTTGGGATAACATAGCGACCTATGAACTTTAATTTAAGAACTGTATTCACTACCTATGTTATACGAATAAAAAAAATATTATGATCTTTATAATGATGATTATGATTAAATCAGTAATATTATGCCTCAGATCATCTCAGACGTATCATGAACTCATGACTTTATGAGTAAATATAGTAATAGGTCAATGTGCGGTCTTAAAACAACAGTAACTGTCTTTCCTACTGTCAGTCTCTAAATATTTTAAATTTTCCTTCTTTATACATTTTGAAAAGAGCTCTATTTGTAAAAAACAATCCACAATTATTTGAAAAACTGGCAGCAGTTCTAAGTAATCCGATAAGAACTCAATATGTAAATAAACTATGTCAAGTGAAATGTAAAACCGCACTTATGCAGAAAAGCTTTTTTGGTATTGCCCCGCGTAATTATAATAAAGTACCTGATGTCATAAAAAATATGACTGAAATAAAATTTAAAAGGGCACTAAACCAAATATTAATTGAGAAAAGCTATTATTACACAATTGAGGACTTCCTTGATGATAAATCTCTGCACTGATTGATAAATTATTAGTAAGATTGAAATACGAGTACATGTTCCTACTCTGCCACTTTGACATACTTTATTATTATTATTTTTTTGACATTAATGTAAAAATGTTACTACCGTTTAGCCTTAGTCTGTTTTTTGATTATTTTGTAATTCTAATAGTTTGACATTTATATTTATTCGATATCATAGAATTTCTGTTTAATTTTGGTATTGAATATTATTTGCATGCCCATGAGACGGTATAATATGGAGGACTCCTTTTTTAAGAAAACATCTATGTACCAATTACCCATGTTTGCAAAAATAAATTATTTGATTTGATTTGAATAACATAGCATAATCAGCCTATAATGTTCCCAATACTGGGACACCGGTCTCCTTTCTGTGAGGAGTGGGCGGTAAACCATCACGCGAGCCCAGTGCGGGTTGGTGGATGCGACATGTCTTCGAGCAGTTGAGCAGTGGTGGCCTAGAATTGTGAAAAATATTTTTGATCCCGCTGCAGGCCATTTTTTAGGGAATACGAGGGCTACACTAAAAGTATCGGGAATGGAATATTTCCACTGTTCCTATCATATTAAAATCTTTTTAATTGAAAACTCCTTGGTTTTAAAAATCGAATACCATTTATTTATTTAAAAAAAGATTCTCGGTCTTGTCACAAGGTTTTGTCAAACTTGTTTAGTCGTTGAGAAAATGGAATTGACTCGAGAAAATTCAAGAGCGATGATTTATTATGACTTTTGAAGTGGTTTAACACAAAAACAGTGTGTTAACCGGATGATTTCTGCATTTGGTGATGAAGCCCCATCCAAAACCACAATTTATCGCAGGTTTGCTGAATTTCAACGTGGACGTGTCAAGCTCAGTGATGATAACAGGAAGGAATACGGGTGGGTTTTAGTCAGTAAGAGTCTGACACACCCTCCCGCTCCGCCCAGAGCGGGAGAAGTTATTTGATGATTTCCCACACTCAAAAAAAAAAAAAAAGCTCAGTGATGATTCCCGTCAAGGTCGTCCAAAAACTGCAGTCACCCAAGAAAACGTTGATGCTGTGCGTAAGCTGCTTGAGGAAGATCGACATGTGACATACCGCGAAATTCAGGCAACTTTAGACATTGGCATGAGTCAAATACAAATAATCTTGCATGAACAATTAGGTGTAAAAAAGTTGTTTTGCCGATGGATACCGCATTCGCTCTGTGAAGAAAAAAGAGCAAAAAGCGGCTCGCGTTACTTGGTGCGTCAGAACTCTCGAAAGATTTCACGCAGGATCCTCAAATGCTGTATACAACATCGTATCAGGTGACGAATCCTGGATATACGCGTACGAACCCGAAACGTTAATGCAGAATGGTATGCTAGCATTTGTTTGCCACAGGTCGTTTCTGAACTCCGTAAAGAGTAACTGCAACCGCCGCATCATCCTCCATCACGACAATGCGAGTTCTCACACCGCGCACAGAACAAAAGAGTTTTTAGAGAAAGAAAACATAGAATTATTAGACCGTCCGCCGTACAGCCCCGACCTAAGCCCTAATGATTTTTATACTTTCCCTAAAATAAAGAATAAATTGCGTGGACAGAGATTTTCATCACCTGAAGAAACTGTGGACGCCTACAAAACGGCCATTTTGGAGACCCCAACTTCCGAATGGAATGGTTGCTTTAATGATTGGTTCCATCATATGGAAAAATGTGTCAAATTTCGCGGAGAATACTTCGAAAAGCAATAAATACATTTTTAAATAGTAATGTTGTGTCACTTCCTTGATTCCCAAATTTTCAGTGCCGCCCTCGTAGGAGACGCTTTATTTTAGAAAAAAGTAGTTTTGGAATCTAGCCTAGGTATTGGGAGCGAAAGGCTAGATTAGAAACTTCCATTTGTTTCTTGTCGTCGGTACTCAAGCAAGGATTTGAGATGGCGCCGCCGTTGTCTGCTATGGCACTTCTAATTAGTTTGTCAAATATTTTTGGACATTGGTCCATCTTCACTAAAAGGAACAGAATTGAAAAACTGTTGAGAGGATTTTCGAATAAAAACTTAACAATATTCAAGAAATCTTACCTTAAAACATTCCAATCTCTTGCTAACTCTACTGATCTCTGCTTTGAACGTATCAGTCATCTGTTTAGCCTCTAAATGATTGTCTGTTACATCATTTACGTATCTTATACTATTTAGCATAGAGTCTATTTCTCTTAGCACCCATTTTTCAGAAAAACACGTATGTATTTCTCCTGTAACATCCATTTCTTCTAGCTTCTCCCAATCTTCTAGATCTGACTCTTTTTCATTTTCAGATATTCTGCCAATTTTTATTTCTCCTTCAAACCAGCCAAATAGCCAATTAAGAATACTATCTTCGGTAGAATTTCTAAGTTCGTAGCTCTTTTCTCCAATTTTGAGGTATGGCTTCAAATAAGCGTAAGAAACGATCTCTTTCTCACATTTCTCTATCTCGCTCTGTAGTTCGGTCATTTCTTTGAAAATCTTTTCTAACTCATTCCTTTTACTTGCATAGAGATAAGAGTATTTCGACTTGATTTTCGTTCTTAAATTGTGTAAAGTGTAATATTCTAATAAAGGACTTTTACTCTGGCTGCCTAATCTAACAATACTGTTAGTAATACCAAGGATGCCTTCTAGAAATTGATCAAGGGCATGATTCGTGTAGCAGATGACAAGCATTGGAGTTCCTTCTAGGGACAAATTTCTTAGTATCGTAGCTGCGATTTTGATCCCTATGTACGTTTTTCCTGTTCCTGGAGGGCCTTGAATGACTGCAAATTCTCGTGTTAAGGCGAATTTGAAAGCTTCTAGTTGGGAGTTGTCGAGTCCAAATGCTGGGTCAGGCCATTGTTCTGTGTCTAATACTGGGAACGGTAAGTCTTCAGTTTCGAAAGGCACTGTGTAGATTGTTTCTGATGATAGGTAAGCTGGTGGGTTTGATTCTTTCTGTAAATTGTTTTTTTTTTAGAAATGGAATATAATGAAATGATTAGGCTTGGTTAGAATTGAAAATGATTCGGCAGCACTTTTTTGTTGAGCAATAGCTAAGACAAAAAGAAAAAAACTTTTAAGCCTTGTTGCCGTCGCGACATAGTTACGGCGTGCGGACAAAGTATTAAGGTTTGCTTGCTACTACGAATTTAAGCCTTAATCTTAAAACATTAAAGTTCAAATTTTAGTAAACCATTGCATACGGACCTGAACATCCACAATATATCTTCTCATAGGTAAATCATCCAGTCTAGAATCTTGTAGCACTTTCAGAACTCTGTGGTAAGGCTCAAAGAATACTTCACTTTCCACCATCAGGTAGGCTTCAGAGAAAATGGTCTTTGATGTCGGGTTTTGAAATGATACAGCTACCTGGAATCATAATAAAATTCAAATTCAAAATAAATTGTAATAATAAGTAGTGTTATACTCTTAGGGGAAGGGGTACCGTTTTGTTTGCATGGTTTTATGTTGGCTTAGGGCTGGTACGTGGCGGAGGGAGTTTTACACCTCATTCTGTCCCACGGGCCTGAGGTGGCCCGCAATGGCGGGCCAGGAAGTCACACTACATCCCATGATACCGGGTGAAGTGTGGGAGGGGAACACCGGGGTCGTTTTTAGTCAGTAAGACAGTCTGACAGAACCCTCGTGGACATCCACGAGGATTTTCCACCCGAAACAAAAAAAAAAAAGACTGGCACCTGGGGCTTTTGGGCCTGGGAGGTAGCTGTTATATATAAGCTGTATATGTAAAATTGACTGCCGCAGCCAATTTGCTCCGAATCTACTGGACCGATTAAGTTGAAATTTGGTACACATATGAATTTCTGTGATCCAAAAGCGGACGTGTAACGCAAATAGATGAATTTTGAATACGGGGGTAACTTTTCGGGGGCAAATTAGAAAATTTAAAAAAAAGTTTTGCAAACTGTAGGTACCTTGTGACATATCAAATGACAGGGCTTCTTGAAAAGTATTTTTTTAATAATTTTAAAATAAATACTTTTAAAATTATTTACGGAAATAGATGAAAATTTACCATTCTCCCCCTTATCTCCGAAACTACTGGGCCATTTTGAAAAAGTACAAGAAATATTTCTTTACTTAAAGATTACAGGAAAACCTATAAGAAGTCTATGGTCTAATAACATGGTAAATTTCTCAATGTTGTGCGTATAAAATTACATTTGCAGTTGGAATGTATGAGGGAACATGTTTTTCAACTAAAATGTTAAGTTTGTTCTTGGGATAAATTCATCCCAGCTACGAAACCCTTCAATATGCGTGGTCCGACACGCTGCACTTGACCGGTTTTTCTTTATTACTGTAGCCAAATCTGGTGCATTTTTTATAACAAAAAAAAAATATTTTGGACAAAAATATTAAAAATTACAATAGAAAATACTCACATATCCTTCACTAAGTAGACTTAAATTAGAATCCAGTACAGTAGCGCACAAAATTGTTTCAAAATTATCACAGGTGAAGAGTAACAGAGATCCAAACATGAGTTGCTTGTTGTACGCATATCTCTTGCTGTCGACCACTCCCTGGGTGGCTCGTTCCTTCCAAGCAATGTCTATGAGGTGGCCCACTCTGTTGTTACTTACGTAGTTGCGGAGAATACGTACTTTTGGATATACTCTGAATTAAAAAAAAAACAATGTTTGTAATCTAAACTTCTAAACGAATATTTTAATATTAGTTAATATAGAAAGACACACACAGACACTATCGCAGAGATTATCGCTTACAAACAAACAATTTTACCTCTTTAAAAGCCGTAGAGGTTTTTTTGTAAGAGATAATCTCTGAAGTTTTGACCCGAATACGAAAGATCTTTCACTGATAGAAAGCTATGTGGCCGGCATCTACATCGCTACATGCGAACTACGCAACACACTGACGTCACGCAAAATCCTGCATCGCGCAAGCAGAGTTTACCGCGCATCTAGCACATATTTCTATATATGCTAGTTGCGCGGTAAACTCTGTTGTCATCCCAACATCAACCGTCGGGCAGTTGCCCACCAGACACGACACCCGTCTAGTCGGAGTATCCTCCCTTTTCTATGGAGGATGAATGACCTTTACTCCCTGTTCTTCATGCCTCTATACTGGTGATCCCGACGCATTAATGGCGGTTGTCATAGGATATGTTTTATGGTACCTATAGTTGATTTCATGCGCATGTAAGAGTTGAGCACAAGGTAGTAAACAATAACTTTTTAGAGCAGTTTGTACGTTTCTTGCCCATTCTTCTCCAAAGAGATCTACGCTGTAGATAAACTTTCTGACTAACTGACCGACTCTTTGACAATCCAAAAGTGCCTGTAAATGGTTTAATTGATGTAAATGCTTTGATTTTGAGAGAGACATAAGAGACTAGTCCAGGGTTCAAAACCAAAATATTTGATTTCACATAAACCTACATGGGCACTTATGAAATGTCAGAAGCTAGGTGCTCGGTGCCAAATTGGTCGTTGCGTTGGTCCAATTGGTTGGCCAACCATTGGTGGCACGCCACAAAATAATTTGGGCACGGCATCAATTGAGGAATTTGGGTAGCTACCTAAGTCATAGTTACGTGGGACACTCAGAAAGTTTTCCAAAAATTTTACAAAATGTTCTATAGGTAACTATTTTTTTATTAAATCTTTTCAAAGTACATACTTTCCACTAGCCTCTATATAAAGTTTCATGCGTCTGAACCAGTTTTCAATACTTTTTCCAATCCGCCGCAGACACCTCGTTTACAGCCTGCTCGAACGCTGACAGCGAATCTTCCGGGGACGAAAATTGTATCACTTTGAGCAATTTTTTTTATTTTCGGGAATAATAAGAAGTCACACGGTGCTAGGTCAGGGTCGTAAGGAGGGTAAACCAGGAGTTGGACGGGCGTGCTGTCCAGGAAGTCCGTCCTTTTGAGCGTGGTGTGCGAAGGGCGTTGTCGTGGTGGAGCAGTAGCCCACGGAGTCCTGTTTGGTCGCTTATTGCTCACAACAGACAAAACTTCTTCCAAGCATTCGGTAGTATAGGTACCATTACCTGCCTTGATGCTTCTTTGCTTCCGTAAAGGAATTGAAACCAAGTAGCCAATGAAATTGAAAAAGCTCGCGATCAAAAAATTCCCCGGCTTCTAAATCGCTTCACTTTGGTAAGCGTTGATTCGTTTTGAAACACCCAAACCGTCGACTGGCGCTTCGTTTCTGGATCGTATTGATAAATCCAAGACTCATCACCTCACCACCATGATGTCGTAAACACGCCGAGACGAGCCTGCTTCAAATATTTTTATCATATCACGGCACCATTCCACCCAAGCCTGCTTCTGAGCATCGGTGCGGCACCCAGCGTGAAACTATTCTCCTTACGCGAAGATGTGTAGAATTTCGTGAAGGCTTCCCGATCCAACCTGCAGTATGTGCTGTATCTCTTGATACGTAACTTGCCTATTGTCATAGATTAAATTTTTCACTGCTAGCACGATTTCTTCCGTAACAGCCGTCAAAGGGCGACCACTTCTTTCTTCATCCCCCAAAGTTAGTCGACCGCGCTTGAATTCGTTATACCAACGATACACGGTTGTCTTAGAAGGGCCTTCATCCATGAATGCCATTTGAAGTCTATCGTACGATTCGTCCGGTTCCAGGCGACACTTGAAATCGTAAAAATCATAGCGCGAAAATGTACCCGGCGCAGATCCATTTTTTAATGAGACACGATCATTTAAATTAGCTCGCAAACAATGTGGAGGAAAATTTTTAAATTGGAACATACCTATTTTTACTTACAAATAATCATATTTTCAAAATAGATTATAACTGGCCAGTCTCTCATACATAAAAACCTTTTTTCGCAAAACTTTCTGAGTGGCCTGGTACAAACATAGAAATTTGAGTGCGCCCGGCTACGATAGGCGCTTCGATTTTGATTATCGTCGCCGCAAAAATGCAAGGAAAAGTGAACCTGATATAAATTATTTGGCATCTAGTTTGTCACAGCCGAAGTGATTTTAGATTTTATTTAAATAGGTACCTAAATATAAAACGATAAATGTTATGATGACTGAATAATAGTAAAATCTTTATCTGTAAACAGAAATAAACCTGTTTATCAAGTCAAACCTAAGTCAAGATTATTTGTTGGTACGTAATGGCCACATTCAATATTTATTTGGAAAATTTGGTATGTGGATGTATGTGCATTCAATAGTAACTAAAATATACAAAAGTAATATGCTATTGAGCTTGAGTCCTCCTTTAAATATCCTAGTAACAATTTAGCTACTGAAATAATTTTCTAAAAGAAATCTCTGCAACACTTACCTAATATTCTCATGTCGTCTCTTACTCGGAGTCTGCATATATTTACCTGCAATTAAAACCTGATTTTTTAAAAACCCTTAATAAAAATTCAAAGAAATTTTACATAATTTGTACCAACATATTCCTTCTCGTAATGGTCCAAAGCAATCCTCTCGTAACAATTTGAATTGTATGTCTAAATAATCTTCTACACTTGAGTATGCTCCATTGATTATGTTCGGTTGTATAGGAATCTTGTTGGGGGTTAGTAAGTCGTCTTGTGTGGGAAAAATGTTAAGGTTTTTAAAGTAATTCTTGTCTGGGTTTGTAGTTTCTGGTGGTGGGGTGCTTTCATCTTCGAGTTCATCTGGGTCCTGAAAAGAGACAAAATTTTTTGAATTATGTTTTAGAGTTTTTTCATTTATCTTATTATAGATTATAGTGGGATATTAAAAAACAACTAATAAAATAACAATATTATTTTCAATTTAACTATTAAAAAGTATTATTGCAAGATGTACTTACTTTTTCCTTTAGCAATTTCATTGCCTTATTCTTTAACTGTTCAATTCTTACAAACAATTCATTACTGAATCTTTCAGTGTGCTCTTCTCGCACACCAAAAGCACTGACCTCTGTTATTTCTAACAAATCTAATATTTCTTTCATAAACTCCAAATTTTCTCTCTCAAAGGTTATAATACCTTCGCAAAGATTCAGAATACTGACATAGAACCCTTCAGCATCATCCCATAATTGAGAATTCAACCTCTTTTCAACAATGCGAACACTTGGTAACTCATCCAAAAAGTTCTTTATATTCACCAAAAAGTTTGAATTCTGAAACCGAGTTCTCAGCAACTTTACTATTTTTGAATTTTCTCCTGGCTCCAAGGTCTTGTACACATTGGCCAATATTCTCACAATTAAAACTATAAAATCGCCTTTAAGCTCGTCTACATCCAGAAGATTCCAGAACCCAGGTCTATGGGATACTTCTAAATTTAAAATTGGGGGTTGTAATGTAGAAATGTCGAGAAGTCGTTTGAAACCGATTGGTTTTTTCTCGGTGTATTGGGGTTTGGTCTCTGGCTTCGGTTCTGGTTGGTCTTCGTCAGCAAATTCAGAGGTAGCCGCGGTATTTGTTCTTGCATCTTCTATCAAAGTGCCGTCGAACCAGTCTATACGAAGAGAAGCTTTGTGACCTTCACTCATGACTGAGAAGTGATACGTATATAAGTAGTGTTATGTATATAACGTAAGGAAAGTGTAATTAACCTATATTTTACACTTTATTACACTATATTCTACTTTAAAAACGCTAAAAGCGAAAGTAGGACAAACCAAAGATAAATGTTGTTTTCGTAGGTTGTTTTGACGTGTGCAAAACAGCTGACGCTGCCGTCAATGTCAATGTCTCGAAGCAACAGTCAGTACCTAACGTTTCGTTTTACAATTTCTCTTTCACTAGGATAATAACCGAAAATGCCAATTTTTTTAAACTAAAATGTTATCATTTTATGTTCAGAAACATAAAAATTCTTACCTGCAGCTATGCTAGTGAAGATCTGTATAACTTTTTGACGTTGGTATAATGATTTGTGGGGTGATAAATCTCGGTGTGCTAAGATTTTAATGTTATCAATATTTTTTATTCTGCCGTGTAGTTTCTTAGTACCTACTTAATTATTACCGTAAAGTGGGGCTTTTTGAGACTCCAGGGGCTATTCAGAACTTTTGTAATAAAAGATTTGGTCGAATATATTTTTTCTTCTAGTAACTGTACAATATTTTTTTATCAAAATGGAAATACTACAACTAATGTCAGTGCCACCGGCGAAATTTAGAGGTTATCAAAGTGTAAGCACGTGGCTAGACACATTTTTGAAAAAATCTCATTAAATCGACTTAATTTATACGTAGTTTACTTCCAGTTGATATACCAACATTTTAAAGGTAAGTAGAAAATGAATTCGTTCATGTAGACATATGTTTTCTTGGTATTCTATTGGTGTTTTCCATTGTATTGTAACCTGTTTTAGACGCCATACTTTTGTGTTTTGTAGAATGGGGCTTTTTAGCAGAAGTTTGAGGCTATTTGGAAAAGGATTCAAAATAACCCTTGTTTTGTGTGTTTTAGTTTTACTAAGTTTAAGATCGCTGTCTCAAATAGCCCCAAATGTCTTTTATTTCAAAATCAAGTATAAATTTAAGGGGAAGCTTTTACTTTCTTTTTGTATTTTATTATTATTACAGGTCCGAAAATATGGTGCGTATTAACCAAAGAAAGTACAAGTAGCTTGCCCTTAATTGTTCCAAATATTGCCTGTAATTCATATATGATTGTTAGAATACAATTACTTTAGATTCTAAAAGCCCCTAAGTGGTGCATCGCTTTTTTCATAATAAATTTTACGAAATATTTGGGTTTTTATTTCAAATAAACTAAAAACATAAGTTAAAAGGAAAGGCCCTATACCCTTCTATTGGTCCAAATATCGCAAGACCTGTTTAAATTGATACAGCTCCAAATGGTGTGAAAACAAAGTTAAGATTATGCCGATTTTAAAAAGCTCCAAAGCGGCGATATTTAGAATAGCAATAAGTTCAATATCTAAGTACTACCGCATTTCTCTGGAAGGTATTGATGAGGTCAGTCGTAAAAAGGTCAGTTGTCTAAGCTCATAACCTTAATAGTTTTTGTGTACAAGACTGTTTATTATAAAAAAACATACCAAATAGCCCCACTTTAGCGGTACCAATAATTATTAATAAAATTAAAAGAAAATAGAAAAGTTTTGATAGTACGGAAAGCCCTCAGCGCGCGGATCCTACTTGCACTGCCAGTTTTTTTATAACGTTTCGAATCCCATATGCAGCAAGTTCGACTTTTCAAAAATCTTTGAATGCTTTTTCTTATCAAAAATAAAAACAAAGATTAATATGAATAATATAGGTAGGTAGTAGGCACTTATATATGTAGATATCTTTCCCTACAAATATCGTCTTTAATTTCCATCCTGTATATTGCCTACGTACACTATGGTTTGAAAAGGCATACGACAAAGAAAATACTTCATAAAAACAATTCCATTCTATCATCCAGCAATGACACAACAGTCGTAACAATTACGAGGGAACATTTCCTTGTATTCCTAGCATGAGGCGTAAACAAACATTCGGTATACAATGCCAGTGTACTTGGCAAGTTGCCAGCACTATGGTCTTTACTTCTGAAGAGAGACTTTCTTCTTTACAAAAAAATATTGGTCTATGGCCACTTCATCAATATGTGGGCAGAATGGACCGATCTTGTGCCTTGTTCTTGACCCAATTCATTTTTTGTGACAGGAGTATTTGATTACCTCAGTCTCTCCCTACCAGGCGGGGTCGTCTCATTGGGTAAACTTAGGAATGCCTACGGAGGCTAGACCTATGTTGCCATGTTCTCCTCTATTATGTGACCTAAAACTTCGGTCTTCAATAATGACGTTTTCAAGGATGACAACATAACATAAACTAAAAAGGTTTATAAATGTTAAAAAGCTACCATTTGGTAGTTTTATCTACATTTTTGTTTTATTTGTTAACTAACAAGTTAGCCGATTTATTATTTCGGTTAATGTAATCAATGTTCATATTATTAAAATTGGATAAATAAAAATATAATGTATGTATAATATAATAGATATACGCTCTTATAGCCTAAGTTTGTACTTATAAATAGACAAAAGAGTTATCCAATCAAGCCAATACAGAAATAAATAATTAATTTAATTTACTGCAATGCATCGGGCAGAGCGCGGACGCTACTTATTTTCTAAAATTAATTTAATAGCAGCCCCAGTTCACAAGAAAAATGTCTGCCGGCGTGAGCGCATGATACCTAATCTAGGAACGTAATTATTTACTTTAGATGTTATTTCTTGTGAATTCTCTTTTGGCAACGTTAAGTGTTATCCTCACCATTAACGATGTTGAGTTGGACTTTTACAAATCAACCACTAACTTATGATTTTGTTGTTCAAAGTTTTCTACAAGCAAGAATACATTTTCTCCTATTACTTTAGATGTTATTTCTTGTGAATTCTCTTTTTGCAACGTTAAGTGTTATCCTCACCATTGACGACGTTTAGTAGTCTTTGACTTTTAAAAATCAACCACTAACTAGATTTTGTTGTTCAAAGTTTTCAACAAGCAAGAATACATTTTCTCGTATTTACCTTTTTATGTTAATTTCATCAATAAGGCTGCTTGACCACCAAAGCGGAACTGGAAAATTGTTACCTGTGCAATTGCACAATAATTTAACATCGGTTACAGTTTCCCAGTTCTGCTTTCGTGGACAGGCTTATATATATAATATAAGTATCTCAAAGAAATGCGATTTTGAATATCCCGCTTTCGCGAGTTTTCGGGGGCATCCACCAGGAGGCGCCAAAAACCGTACCATTTTATTTGTTCGTAGTTGTCATTCTTCTCCCTAGAGTAAATATGTTCCTTGCTCCCTACACTCTTTTATAAAAAATCCATAACTACGATTTTGTACGACCAAAGCAGGTAGGTACCTACTTCGTTTGTTATGGAAAGGTTCAGACATTTTCGTAATTTCACCGACCAATTCGTACATTTAACGTTTCAGATCCCAGTGATGCCCTCAGGCATCAGTTTTTCGACGCCAGAGAGCGATACCTGGATTGGGAACAACGGAAAAACAAAGAGCAAAAGTAAATTCAGAAAATCTATAATAAAACGTTCTAGATGTCTTATCAAGAAAAAATAACACTGGAAGCCTGTGTGAATACAGAATGAGATTTATTCTGTTTATGGCGAGTGGAAATACATTTGTTAAAGCTGTTGGTTCTCCTTTATCTAATAAATAAATACATAAAAATGTCGAAAAAATAGTTCTGGTTGTTAATTCGTTTTATTTTGGAAATAATTATTTCAAATTAAGAAAACAATTGAACGTCACCTTTTAAAGCGATTGTTTTAATTTTATTCATACTCACACCATTTCGAGCAAATTTTACCTTAATTATTTTATGGTTTAAAATTTCGTAAAAAATTCACTAAAAATCAGTTTCATTTGTTTTTTTTACTTTTAAATCTTTTTAAAAGTCAAGCACTTCATTACTTGTGCGCAACTGAGATTGCCAGGGCACTTGAGATGAGGAGAATTGATCAAACCTACAGAGAACCTACAGAACAGAAAACTACAGAGATCGCAAAAATTCGTCGCTGACCTGTTTCAACAATTTATCGCAGTTTCCAAGGATTCAGGAACTCTATTGCTTTTGTGAGAAGATCGGGACAAGGCAGAAAAAGACGTACTTCGAGCAGGGATGATCGTTTCATTCAGCTTCGGGTACGTAGGAACCCACGTCTAATGGCTGTCCAAGCCAGAAATCAGCTTCAGGAAGTTCGAGGTGTCACAGTAAGTGAGCGTACGGTAAGAAGAAGATTCAAAAATGCTGGTTTTGGTTCGTTCGTGCCCGCCAAGGCTCCAAAACCTGAGATACATTATTGTAGAAACAGACTAACTTTTGCTCGGGAACATCTACTTTGGACAACGGACCAATGGGGTAAAATATTGTTTAGTGATGAGTGCAGAATTCTTTTAAATCATTATATGTACGAGTATAGACGCACGGAGATCGATATAATCAGACAAATTTTGAAACTACGGTGGCATGTGGTAGACGATCAATAATGGTTGGGGGGATATGTTTGGGAGCTGGTGGTGAACGATGGAGGAAGTCTGACTGCAGCTTGTTATCTTAATAATGTGAATATCAAAGCTATGGAGTGGCCGGCAAGGTCACCGGATATGAATCAGATAGATACGAGGGTCATTCAATAAATACTTAGCCTACAAAAAGTAAACGAAAATTTTGGAAAAGTGGCAATTTATTTTTCAACAAAGTCTCCTTTTAGTTCGATACTCTTAGCCCAGCAGCCCAGCGATGCTCCAACTTTTTTAACCCGTCCGAAAAATAGTTTTTGTCAAACTCTGCAAAATAGGCCTCCGTGGCGGCGATGACCTCCTCATTCGATCCATATCTATTCCCGGCGAGTGATTTTTTCAGATTAGGAAACAGAAAGAAGTCACAAGGGGCCAAATCTGGAGAATACGGTGGATGGGGCAACAATTCGTAGCGTAATTCGACCAATTTGGCCATGGCAACGGCAGACGTGTGAACCGGTGCGTTGTCGTGGTGAAACAGCACTTTTTCTTCGCCAGATGGGGTCGTTTTTTCTTTAATTCGGCGTCGAATCGGCCCAATAAATCGGCATAGTAAAGCCCTGTAATTGTTTTACCCTTTTCGAGGTAATCGATGTAGATCACACTTTGTGAATCCCAGAAAACGGTGGCCATAACTTTTCCGGCCGATTTTACAGTTTTCGCCTTCTTTGGAGCACGTTCCCCGGTCTGGATCCATTGTTTTGATTGCTCCTTGGTCTCTGGTGTGTACCAGTGGATCCAGGTTTCATCGACGGTCACAAAACGACGCAAAAACTCCGCTGGATTCCGCTTAAACAGCGCCAAACACGTCTCCGATGTGGTCTCACGGTTGCGCTTGTTTTCTGGTGTGAGTAAACGCGGCACCCATCGCGCCGACAGCTTTCTCATGCCGAGTTCCTCGTGAAGAATATGATGCACTGTTCCTTCTGAAATGCCTACAGTCTCAGCTAGCTCCCGAACCTTCAATCGGCGATCTGCCAATACGAAATCATGGATTTTTTTAATGTTTTCCTCCGTAGCAGCTGTTTTCGGTGCACCTGGACGTGGTTCATCAAAAACCTACGTACGGCCACGTGCAAACTCGTTGAACTAATTCTTGACAGTGGCCATCGATGGAGAAGAGTCACCGTACACAGCATCCAAGCGCTCTTGGATTTCGATGCGCGTTTTCCCTTCCAAAATTAGGAATCGAATCACCGAACGATACTGCTCTTTTTCCATTTTTGTAAAACCGATCGACACGTTCGCTTCCATAAGTTGTCAAATTAAAACAAATGAAGGGATTGGAATGAAAATTTGAAAAAAGAATTAAAAAAGAATGTGCTACACTGTGGTAAAACTCTTTTGAAACTACAGCGCCCTCTGGCGATGAGGCTAGGTACTTATTGAATGCACCTCGTAGATCACATCTGGACGAACAGTAAAATCCAGAATCCCAAATCCTGTCAGTGTGGGTGAACTGCAAATCGCCGTAGTTGAGGAATGACAGAGACTATCACAGGAAACAGCATCATTGTCAGCAGGTCTAGGCGGTTGGAAACTTTAATAAGAGCACGTGGAGAGAACGCGTTATATTAATTTGTATTTTTTTATTTTAAAACTTGTTTTTTGAAAAGTCAAGAACGTGCATTTTTCACAAAAACGTATTTTTGTCGCAAAATTAATATTAAATGCGATCTCATTTTAATTTTAAAAGGTGTAATTAAAAACGAGAAAAGAAGATCACGAGTATTTTTCATAATCCCAGCAGGCATCGGCCCTAGTGGACCCTTTTTGTTTTTGGATAGGATATCATCAAATAACTTCTTCCGCTCTGGGCGGAGCGGGAGGGTGTGTCAGACTCTTACTGACTAAAACCCATCCGTATTTCTTCCTGTTGCCTGTGTTGCCAGGGGCCTCGGTGACCCATTGGTACCTTCCCGCGACCTCGGCAGGCATCAGCCCTAGTGGACCCCTACATTTGTGCTGACGACATCTCTTTGAGGCGCGCGTGGAATACGACGCGCCGTCGACCCGGGCCTAGTCCTTACCGGACGGTGAGCTACCCATTGCTCACCGTCCGCAAGCCTGCGCCTACGGTGGCCGGAAATCCGGCCGGGATTCCCGACGCCCTGGGCGTCTCCTGCGGCGGCTAGGGGCGAGAGGGCGCGAAATTTGCCTTTCCCTCAACCGTCCCGCCTCCTCCTTCGCGAGCATTACTGCTTCGCAGAAGGAGGTGACTGCTGCCCATGCCCTCTCGCTCCGTACCATGGCCTGAACCAGGGCCGGACGTGAGATATCTCTGCCGCCGATCGCCTCCACGAGGACACGGCGGTGCTCTGCCCAAGCCGGGCAGACCTCCACCGTATGCTCTACCGTGTCCTCCGGGCGATCCACACAGTGGTGACACCCGGGCGTTTCCGCCCGCCTTATCCGACATAGGAACCTCCCGAAGCTGCCGTGTCCAAGTGGTCTAGAGCCCTTATATTATCATCATCTGCCTAGCCTTTTCCCAACTATGTTGGGGTCGGCTTCCAGTCTTACCGGATACAGATGAATACCAGTATTTTACATGGAGCGACTGCCAATCTGACCTTCACAACCTAGTTACTGTGTAACACGATACCCTTTGGTAAGATTGGTTGTCAGACTTTCGAGCTTCTGACGACCCGTAACGACTGTCAAAGATCTACAAATGACAGCCGGGACCAACGGCTTAACGTGCTTTCCGAGGCACGGAGGGGTCTTGGTATGTAAAGATGGTCACCCATCCAGGGACCAACCGCGGCAAGCGTACCTAGCTTAACCTGACCGATCGACCCGTGCGGCTGTTATTAGTTAGCCACAAGCCCCTCACAGAGCCCTGTTTATATCGTAAACAATTTTATAGGTATACCTAATATTTCGGCCACTTTTTATAGCATTCAACTGTAAGAACGGCGAGTGGGTTTCCAAATCACAAAAACACCATAACAAAATGGTCCTTCGTCTTCCGAATCCAGTCAGCCAATACGTTAGGAGTCCTCACACCTGACTCCAGACTCTTGTCTGACTTACTTACATGCTGTTGCAGCGATAATTAATAGCCGCGTAAATTTGCTACGTGTAACCACTTGGCAGATATGTGGCCTTACAAATCCCGAACCTGTTTATTTTTTTTCTTCTAGTTTGTCTCTGGTAAACACAAACATTTATTTATCGCGTGTACAGAAACACGCGATATTCACGATAAAAATTCAGATTTAAAGAAAACACATTTAGAATCTAATAAACCTTTTCAATCTGTCTGTCTGTCCTCCAGAATTTTAAAAACCCCATTAAGGCGCTGACAAGACCTTAATGGGGTTTTTAAAATTGACCAAAATAGGCTTATCTTAAGAAAACAAATTGCCAAATCTCAAAAAATCAATGTTAATTTTGAACATTTTTCTTAGAACTTGGTTATTACAAAAACACGTTTTGAAAAAAAATCTCGATACAAACTAACGTTAAACTAACCTCTTACCTTGGGTTCTAATCCAAAATATCTGTATTAAATAGCAACACACGTTACGTATTTAATTAATAACAAGAACGTCTTATTTAAATGCAGAACTTGGTTGTTTTTTATATTCGATTACTCAACTAAATTTTGAGTAAACAGATAATAACTTCATGTTTCGCAATAAATTACAAGCCTTGTGTCATCGCGCTCCGCTTTCTTTACTATGTAATCTGAAAGTGACCGCGGTTTAGGTGTTGTCAGCGTCTTAAAAACGGATTGTATTTGGACTGCGTTATTTTTTTATGTTCTTTAAAAGTATGGATCACAAAAGTGATAATACCTGCTTAGGTACGTACGCTACGTAGATTTTTTTATAATTTTCTTTGATTTAAGTATTCGACACATAACATCACGCCTGTATTCTCCGAAGCGTTAGGCAGAGGTGTACCTATAGTACACTCACATTTCGCCAGTTATGTTTATGTCACATGTAATCTGGGCGCACTAACCGGGCGCAGGCAGAGCAGTGGTGGCCCAGTAGGATTGGCCGTGACTTACGAGTTGTAGGTCGTAGATTCGAATCTTGGCAGGCACTTCGTGTAAATCATTTCATCACCACTGCTCTCTCAACGGCGAAGGAAAACATCGTGAGGAAACCGGCATGTCCTAGAACAAAAAATCGAAAGCATATGACATCCACCAACTCGCAATGGGCCCGCGTGTTGGATTACGGCTTACTCCCTCTCACAGAGAGAAAGCCTATGTCCCAGCAGTGGGAACATTATGGGCTGATTTTATGGGCAAAGACTTCTATTCAGTTCTGTCATCAGAATACACGATATATAAGAAAGTGGCTTTATGATAGAGTTATTTAAAGTAGCTAGGTACAATTTCCATGTTGGACTTACCTTTTATTTGCTGTATGAGAACGCAATTATAACAATACCTTTAATATCTACTCTATGGTTTTTTTTCACCAAGATGTGTCTTGGGCTTTTATCATTAGGTAAAATCAGAATATTTTACCAATTTTCCAAAAAAGTGTACAATTTCCATAACTATTATAGCTACGTTAAAATAATTGAGGAAAACGAACAAAGATATTTAAATAGATATTGTGGCGACATCTACATCGCCACATGCGAACTACGCAACACACTGACGCCATGCAAAATCCTGCATCGCGTAAGCTAAGTTTACCGCGCAACTAGCATATATAACATCCCAACATCGACCATTGGGCAGTTGCCCACCAGACACGACACCCGTCTGGTCGAAGGATCCTCCCTTTTCTATGGAGGATGAGTGAACTTTGCCTCTATAATATCATTGAAACCCAAATTATTTCTGAAATCCAAAAACTACTAGCGAAACTTCCGAATAGGTATCACAAAAATAATGGCGATAATAAAAAAATCTGTGCACTTCCATTTTCTCTGTTAGCGTGGAAATAAAAACACTAGCCGAATATACTGTACGGCGTACCTACACATAAAACACGTCATCATCATCTGCATAGCCTTTTCCCAACTATATTGGGGTCTAACCGGATGCAGCTGAATACCAGTATTTTACATGGAGCGACTGCTTATCTGACCTCCTTAACCCAGTTACTGGGTAATGCGATGTCCCTTAGTAAGACTGGTCTTCTAAACTTTCGGGCTTCTGACGGCCCGTAACGACTGTCAAAGGTCTACGACAGCCGGGAGCAGCAGTTTATCGGGCTTTGCAAGTCATGGAGTGACCGTCAGGATAGCTGGATCAAACGAGATATGTACATGTGCACTGTTTAATACCTCATCATCTGCCTAGCCTTTTACCAACTATGTTTGGGTCGGCTTCCAGTCTTGCCGGATACAACAGAATACCAGTACACTGTTTAATACCTATTTGCTATTTACTACTTGTAATGAATTATTTGCTAGTAAGTAGTAGTTAAAAAATATATCAAAGAAATAAAGTGTTCAGCTATTCTGACGTCAAAATTTTATAAATGGATAAAACTTAACTATGGATATCCAGAAAAAAGTTGTCCATAAGCCACTAAGCGCCTGCAAAAACATTGTTAGCAATTATTCTCAAAAGAGAAGACGTAAGTAATAGATGTACAGGCGTTTTTATGGCTTTTATTAATAACTTTTTGTAGGAGACTCATAAAGTTGTGTAAAAAATATATGTTAAGGTAGCAAACAGGTAATAAATGTTTACATTAGCAACGCGGTTAAGACAACGCTAAAACTATGAGAACTTGGAAGTGGTCAGCCAACCTGACGTCAGAACGGCTGTCCAGTTTATTTCTTAACGCAAAGGTAGCAAATAATTCATTATAGGTAGTAAATAGGTACTAAACAGTGCACATGGTCTCATGTACATTTTTCGTTTGGTCTAGCTATCCTGACGGTCACAGTCACGGAGGTGTCTCGGTATATAATGGATGATCACCCATCTATGGACCGACTTCGCCAAGTGTTGCTTAACCTGGTAGACCGCGTAAAGCCGTTATTATTTAGCCACGAACCCCTCGGCACATAAAGCATAACAAAAAAGTTTAATTAAGGTATTCATAAATTGTATTCGTATTTATTCAGGCACATAGGCCTTACAAGATTTGTTGTAATAACAATTCGTTTATAAGCTTTACTGTGTTTGGGGTTCTGTACTCAAAGGGTGCCAACGGGGCGGATGGACAGCGGAGCCTAAAGTAATATCGTCCGTCTGGCTGTCACACACAGGGTACAGCCCTTTTGAACCGTAATAGGTAGACACTTGAGATTTTCACATAGTGTGTAAATGCTAAAAGTCGTAGCCGCTATAACAACGAACAATAAAAATTATGTCATTGTATTTTCCATATTATCCATACAAAAAACGTGGTTTTTGCTCGATCTTAAGAGTAGAAAATATTGTACGGTGGGACGGAAGCCTTCGTGTTTGTTTCCGACTCGCACTTGTAAGTTTTACTGTGTTTTTTGTAGAGATGCGCCGAATAGTGGTTTCACCGAATAACCGAATACCGAATAATACTTATTCGGTTAAGTTCTTACCGAACCGAATATACTGCCGGATAATTCGGTTCCCAGTTCCATAGTTTTGCCGCGCAAACAAGTTTATACACGCTAGATTTCCAAAACGCCGCGCGCGAACGGAGTGAGTGGTACCTCACCTTGCGCTACCTGCTGTACCCCGCCACTGTCATTGCGTAAGAAAACACAATACGGTTGCCAGATTTTAGTGCAGTACTTGACTATTTGATTAAAATTTTGGTGTTTGGAAACATGATAAGTCGACGGAAAAAGTCGCGTGTGTGGGAGATCTTCAAAGAAATCGAAGATAATAATAAAAAGTGTGCTGTACGTTGTGCAACGCAGTGCTTTCCCGCGGGGGCACTGGGCGGAATGCTTCTACAAGTGCTATAAATTATCATATACTGCTAAAGCATGACTTTTATGCTTTAGCATTATATGATAATTTATAGCACTTGTAGAAGCATTTTCAACAAGTTGCTTCGACATCGTCTAGTAGCAACTGCGCAGCGGATATGATTCCGGCACCAGTGGCTGGGCCATCATCTTGTCGGGTCATCATCGGTTTCAACTGTGCAACAAGCATTGCAGGATTCATTAGCCCTTATGATTGGTGGGCGAAACATAAACCTAAATATGCACATCTAGCCAATCTAACCAGAATATTCTTGAGTGCACCTGGTAGCAGTATATATAGCGAACGTTTGTTTTCCGAGGCAGGAAATGTGTATGAGGAGACAAGAAATAGACTTTTGCCAGATAGAGCTGAAACCTTGGTCTTCTTGCATCATAATCTACCGCTGTTTGATTATAAATATTAAATTTGAATTACAAATATTCTTGATTTATCTATGTTTAAATTTATTAGTGCCATAGTTGTAAAAACAACATAGTACACACACATACATAAGCACACACACACACACATACATTACACCACAAACACATACATGAGCGTGCATTATGCATAAGTAAACCTTTTTATTACAATATTATTGTAATGAGTAATTATTAATTGCAATAATCCCACTAGCAAAGTGGGAGCGTTTAAAAATTACTGATCTTTTAATATACTTGATTTTATGTAACTATTAATGCTAGGTTGTATTTGATTACCTGTGTTTAATTATATCTTTGTTTGAATACCTTACAATAAACAATTTCTAATAAATATGATTGTTAGAATATTCCTTTGGGATTCCTTTAATTTATTTTGCCCTAAAGGCTGATTTACAATGATCAATTAAACCGAATACATTCGGCATTTCAACCGAATAATTCGGCCGAATACGAATACCTCAAATTCTGCCGAATACGCCGAATACCTAATATAAAACGAATACTCGGCGATTCTCTAGTTTTATGGGTTTCGTACTGCAAAAGGAAAATCGGATCCCTTATAGGATCACTCATGTGTCTGTCTGTCCGTCTGTCATACCCGATTTGAATCTATCGGACCGATTAAGTAGACATTTGGTACAAAAATTAATTTCTGTGACATGAACATGTAACGTAAATACATTAAAAATTGACAATGTTAATTAAATATATTTGTACGCCTCTGGGCAAAACATAGAAGATCTACCTATCTGTAACATCTCACACTCTGTTGTAATTTGACCTATGTTTACAAATAAAGCATTCTGATTCTGATTAATTTGAATATGGGGTTCACTTTTGGAGAAAATTAAAAAAACAAAAAAATGTTTTGCAAACTGTATCAAATGAAAGGACTTATTAAGAGGATTTCGAGAATTTTTTTTTTATAATTTTAAAATAATTTGTTATAAAGTTATTCAATGAAACAGATGAACATTTACCACCACCTTATTTTCGAAACTGCTGTGCCCAAAGTTATAAAAAAAAAATACAGAGAATAGTTCTATCCTTATAGATTACAAGAAAACCTATAAAAAGCCTATGGTTTTAAAATAAAATGGTAAATCACTCAATATTGTGTGTATAAACTTACTGCAGTTGAAATGTATGGGGGACCATTTTTTCAACTCGGTACATGTTAAGTTTGTTATTGTGGTAAATTCATCCCATCTACGGAACCCTTCATTGTGCGTGGTCCAATACGCAATTGGTCAGTTTTTAATTTTTAATTAACTCAGCTGGGACAATGGAAATGCTAATAACTTTCGTCGTTCGAGCTTGCTACGAAACCTAATGCGATTTTAATTATTTTTTTGATGGTTTATTTAGGTTTGACGTTTTATTTTTTAAGAACGTTAACTTTTATTAAGTTTTATGTGACTAAAATGGTTTGTTAAATATTAATTTTTTTGCTATCAAATGTTATTGTTATTTGTTACAGGCGCATCTATAAAGATTTTCTATAAGTATATACAAGCTGTTGTTTTGAACCTGCAAAACATTTCAGGAGGTTGTTATGAAACTCGTAAATAATCGTATAACAATACGATACCAAGTCAATAATCAATAATACTTTTTATTTTAGATTTTTAAATTTTATCTTTTCTTTTTATTTTTTTTATGTTTTTTTTTATTTTTTTATTTATTTTTTTTAATTTTTTTTTGTTGATTCGGGTCGAGAATCACTAACATAATTACCTCCTAAAATGTTTTGCAGGTCCAAAACAACACCTTGTATTTTTAGAAAAAAAAACAAACTTAATATCGAGCGCTTCATTGGCATTTCAGTACCTACCTGCTCAATGTTACAAACTTTTACAATAAAAATTCAATCCTTTCACCAATCGCGGAGATTCCAGGAATTTTCCACAACCGTCCATCGGCTTTCCACGCTATGTTCAGTTTTCTGTAGCTACCGACTAGGTGTACGGGAGTTTATAATGAGATTTTAATGCACGTTATAAAGTGGTCTGTAAACAATGCGCGTGTTTGCTCCCCAGTCCGTTTATTAACGTTTCCGTTACAAGTAGACTCTTGAACGAACCGGACCCATATGCTATTGTGAAAATAATTTGATTTGGTTTAAGTGTGATTAATTTTATAGAGATTTTCCTGTAATATCACAAGTAAGGACCACTCCACAGGGCTTTGCACTTAAGTTTGTAGTTTTGTCTTATTTAAGTTTATTGCACATTAACGTTTCAGGTCCCGGTGTCGCCCTCAGATTTGATTTTTTTATTATGAAGTTATGAAGAATTTTATTATGAAGAACCTTAATTATGAAGACTGCCACGTTGGCCTACTGGTCCCAAGGGCTACTGCTGATCATGAGGTCCTCGGTTCGATTCCTGGGTGGCAAAGTGCTATTGGGTTTTTCCCTCAGAAATTTCTCAGTAGCAGCCTTTTTTTATGGATGGGTAATCATCAAATAATTTCTCCCGCTCTGGGCGGAGCGGGAGGGTATGTCAGACTCTTACTGACTAAAGCCCACCCGTATTCCTTCCTGTTGCCTCTTTCCAGGGGCCTCGGTGACCCATTAGTACGTTCCCGCGACCCCGGCAGGCATCGGCCCTAGCGGACCCCTACACTTGTGCTGACGACATCTCTTTGAGGCGCGCGTGGAATACGACGTGCCGTCGACCCGGGCTTGGTCCTTACCGGACGGCGAGCTACCCATTGCTCACCGTCCGCAAGCCTGCGCCTACGGTGGCCGGAAATCCGCCCGGGATTCCCGACGCCCAGGGCGTCTCCTGCGGCGGCTAGGGGCGAGAGGGCGCGAAATTTGCTTTTCCCTCAACCGTCCCGCCTCCTCCTTCGCGAGCATCAGTAGCAGCCTGGAGTCTGGATTTGTGCCCGGGTGCTGGCAATAGGCTCGCCCGCTATTACGTTTACAAGGGACTTAAAACATAACTGCGAAATGTGGGTGCACCTCTGCCCAACCCTTCGGCTAATATAGGCGTGATGTTATGCTATGTAATTATGAGGATTTATTTTTGTTTTCCATTTTATAATGAGTGTCCGTCTGTTTTTTAAATTTGTCAGTGTTCGATGCTAAATACTTCATTTGCAATCCACAATGTGTACTAAGGTGGTAACTTACTCGTAAAATGATATGTGATCAATATTGGCCCTGTCGGGCACAGCACAATACCTAGTAGGAGAGAGGAAGATTTGAAAAACTTAGCTTATCAGTCTTATGAACTAACTCTAAAGTCGAATTATTAATTCACTGGAGTAATTTGGCATGTGCTAGCTGTCACTCTGTGTAATAAAAAGGTCATATTTATTGTATTCTAGACTTTTACACTTATTATTATACATTTATTTTACACTTATATAAATCGATTAAACTAAACGATCACTATTACAATAAATATGACCATTTTATTACAGAAAGTGACAGCTAGCACATGTTAGAATACTTAATTCGACTTTATTATTATTTTAAATTATTTTGTATTAGGTTTTTACCATATTAAGGTTTTTTTTATACATTTATATGGTCTACTGTACTAATACTTATTAGTTCAGCACTTATATTTTGTCGTTTTTATGTGTGTCTTATATTCGTTAGATAAGTACATACATACTTACTATAATAGCATTTTCTTATTAAAAATTCTGTTTTTGGTTTTAGTGTCCGTAGATCTTATGTTCTATCAGTACCTATGTATCCTGACTTTTCCAAGTAGGCAAGTATAGTTAAGCTGGTTGGTACCTGGCGTTAAGAGATTAGCTGTCCCCCGATACACTCTACCTAAGTGAACATATATCAGGATCCATATCGGTAAAGTGCAGGCCATTTTCCGTAGTGGATACCTACAAAGGACAGCAGAACACAAACTAAGTAATGGATAACTGGGAAACCTTCCTTTAGTACGTATCCCAAACCCATAAGATGTAGTGTATTTTTTCTTACCTATTTGTGTTATTTCAAATAAGACATCATCATCTGCCTAGCCATTTCCCAACTATGTTGGGGTCGGCTTCCAGTCTTACCGGATACAGCTGAATACCAGTATTTTACATGGAGCGACTGCCTATCTGACCTCCACAACCCAGTTACTGGGTAACACGATACCCCTTGGTAAGACTGGCTGTCAGACTTTCGAGCTTCTGACGACCCGTAACGACTGTCAAATATCTACAAATGACAGCCGGGACCAACGGCTCATAGTGCTTTCCGAGGCACGGAGGGGTCTTGGTATGTAAAGATGGTCACCCATCCACGGACCAACCGCGGTAAGCGTAGTTAAACCAGATCGATCGACACGTGCGGCTGTTATTACTTAGCCACAAGCCCCTCTAACATAGCCACAAGTCCCTCTAACTTACAACATAGAACATACTATAAATATTTAAATATGTAAAAATTTAATAAGCACTAGGCTTAGCTCTGCGGGTTTACTTGCCTTTTAATTTGCGACGCTCTCAAAAAGCCGTACGTATTTTGTAATTCCACTTGAAAGCAGTTGTTGTCTCTTCTTAAAATCCTAATAACTAAAAAGGAATACAAACACAATAAAACACACTTTTAAATAAAATAAAAAATATTTATAAGTAGGTACATCTTTTTTAAAACGAAATTATGGTATAGTAAAAATCAAAATAACCTTAATTGCCGAATTCAATTATTATACATTATAACTCTTAACATTATAATAATATATAAAAGATAAATAAATACATATAGGTAGGTATCACACCTGAACAACCTCAGGATCCGTGATTAGTTGATTCACTTTCAAGAGATGCAGAGTATCTTCGTCCAGTTCTTTAACATTCTTTTCATATGTTTTGCGAATAGTTATAATGTATGGATCTGATGTATATAATAATGTATGGAAAACATGTTCGTTTGTTGCCGATCTTGAACATTTTCTCGCATGACGTAGTCTAAAGTTTTTGTAGTGTTTATTGCGAGACTCTTGCGCGTCTTCCGAAAGTTGTCCAATTAGTAATACGCCAAAGTGATTTATGATACTCTCTCCATGAATCAATAACTTGTGTACTGATGATGGCATATAGTACCAATTGTATTTAGTAACATATATTCTTGCCGTTACTAAAGCATAGTCACCAAACTTTTTAGCATCAATCATAATTCCTGCTGATAAAGCTTGTAGAATTATGTGTAACCTACGTATCAAGACTTCATCAATACCTGTTATTTCTGCAGAACAACTGGCATTACGGAAAAATCTTCTCGCTGTATTACCATCATTAGAGTTGCCACTAACTTGTCTTGGTTTATCAATTATTAAGCCCAGCTCTTCGCGAAACCGTTTTTGGACTAAAACATTTTTTTCCTGTTTTAGTCTTTTGTTTTCGTCATTGCTCGCTGACCATTTTTCAAATGAAAGATTATATGATATATGTAATAATAAAAAAAAAAAAAAAAATGTTTTTATTGACATTAATTAAGGAGTTACATTTTAATTTGAAGCCCTGACTCCTGAGCTAGGTGGTACCTGTGTTACAGGAGTCAGTGTCTTCCCCTGTTTTTGGAACAATAAAAATAGTATGCAAAAACAAAAATTAAATTAACGTAAAATTAAAATTATAAATTAATGAATTTAGTGCATGCATGCTCTTGAGTAGTTTGTGTGTGCGTGTGTGTATTTTTGTTGTGTTTTGTGTGTATGTGTGAGTGTGTGGTTTTGTGTTAGTGTGTGTGTGTGTGTGTGTGTGTGTGTGTGTGTGTGTGTGTGTGTGTGTGTGTGTGTGTGTGTGTGCGTGTGTGTGTGTGAGTGTTTGTGCTTGGTGGGTGGACTTTGGGTTATAATATCTGAGAGTTCATTTGCTACATTACTAATTATATTATTATTATCGTAATATCATCTCCATGCAACGAATCCAAGCATGTAATGTAGATAAACCATACTGGAATAAAATTTTGTTTTCTGGTCTGACAGTGACTTTTTCTAAATGATTCATTAACCGGGGAGTAGCACCACATATAGTAGATGTGGAACTTGAAGAAGTGTCAGTCAATACTTGAGCTACTTTACCATCTATCATTGTAAGGAAAAGTTGATGTTTTACCTGTATTCCTTCTCCATGTTTATTGATCAATGATGGGTTTAAATTGTTAATTTGGCTTTGAATATTATTAACAACAGTTCTTGTTTTGTCGGGAGTTTCTTTTGAATATCTATTGAAATAGGCCGACAAAACCTTACAGATGACGGTACAGGATTTTGCCAGACAATAGCGCCACTTGCTTCAATCCACTAACCTTATAGGAAAAAAAGAAGTAATAAACAGATTGGCATCTGAAACTAGTTCAGATACCTCTGGAAGAATTTGTTTGTACTCACTTTGACCAGATGAGCCATCACATCCCGACTTGCTGGATAAATTAGGTTTTTTAATCCAGTAATGTTGACAGTATCAATCAATAAAATTATAGCTGCTGTATGATCCAACAAGTCTTGTAAAGAAATAATTTTTGCATATGTATTGGTAATTTCCATCGATGTAATAGGGGGATAGCAACTTTCTTTACAGTTCTGTATTTTGTAATATGGTGGCAGAAAAAAACAGTTCCTTTCATTTGTTAGATTTCTCAGGTACAAATACGGTGCTTTGGTAAGATCCAAGTCAATGAAGACACTTAAAGCTTCGTCGACAGTTAACATTCTAATGTTTTCCGAACAAATCGAGTCCAAAATTATTTTCTTTTGTTGTTTGTCTGCAGATATAATAACTTCAATAAGGTTTGCCTCAATTCCTTCACTAATTGATCGTAATCCTTGCAAATATGCGTCATAAATGTGTTGGAATCCAAATTCGTTGAGTAATGCAGTATTTTTACGCCTCTTACTTGATTCAGAAGAGTCTTCATGAGAAATACAAGGTCTACCTCGCTTTGCGTTAGAAGTTTGAGGCGTGCAGAGAGACGATCCATCAGCTGTTCCTGAAGCAGGCAGAGTTACAGAATATTCTGTATTAAGCCAACTGTTATTGGTTTCATGAAATTGGTCCTTCTTGCGTGAAGCTTGAGCCCACCGATTATTGAATTGTGGTAATAATGTCTTTTGAAAATCACTTATTACTACTTGTATGTTATCTCCTGACATTTGATAATTTTCACGTAAAAATGTTGATAGGGCCGACACATTTTTACCGTTTTTAATATAAAAAAGTATATATTCACGTCTAGAGCAATTAAAAGAACTCATTATGAAAGTTATAAGTATTTTATATTGTGATTTAATAACAATTGTGCTAAAATGTGTTCTATGGCCAAGCTTTTTATACGAAAATCTAATAAGGGTGGTGTGCATTATATACCATTCTTATCTTAGGTGATCTTATTCTCACATAACACGTGTGCAAAACTATATCAACACCTAGAATATATGCCAAACCACAAAATTTTACCACAAAACCATTTACAATAGTTATCTATTCAGCTCTCACATGATAAAGCATTTGGGACGTTTTATCACATGATGCTTCATAACACCAAAAACCGCAAAAATCCACAAGTTTTTTTTAATATGTTACGTAGATACCTTGTGCACCAAATAAAATTAAATTTAGAACTTCGGCAAGCTTCGCTAACTAACAGAAGTCTCGTTGAAGATGAAACAACCATGTTTTGTTCATCGTTTTACGTAAAAAAATAGGACAGTTTTATTTTAACCCATATTATAATTAAATTAACTACATAAAATATTTTTTCTAAATATATACCACACTATATGCTTCTTTTTAACCAGTGTTCAATATCTAACTCTGAAAATATGTAATTTTCGGAATACAATTCGTTGAATTTCCATACTCCCGAGTTCTAATGCGATTTTGTCACTGTTTTCTAAAAAAAAAACCACGCCGGCGAATGACTCTTTTGTAAAATCGTTTTTGTATACATATATAATATAATAATCAAGATAAGAGTTCCTATTAAAATTTTAAGAATGTTAACAAATGTGGTTTTTATCAAAATTTTCCCTAAGTAGGCTGCCATTACCCTGTTCTCCCCGACAGCACAGTTCTGACACTGCACTATGTAGCCCAAAAGCACGACCAACAATTAACATTTACTTATAAAAAATAAAATCCTGATTTTCTCTCTCAAATATCCGTGTAAATTGCCACTGTAATTCTCCACTGTAAATTGCCTTCAATTTATTGGCTCCGTGATAATTACAACGAATCGGACATACATAAACAAAAATATAGGTGGAATACAGCTCGATTGTCGTTTGACAGTGACAGATGCCCATTTGGCGGTGGTAGTTCGAAAACAATTCGATCGTTCAATCAGAGATAACGTTCCAATTAAAAAAAATACCTACCTACTTGTTTTTATTTACTTCACAGAGAGTAAGAAAGAACCGGCTAAGTTCGAGTCGGATTCTACTAAGACTAGACTAAGGTTTTCGTACCATCAAAACATCTATTACGAGTATAAGGAGATCGCAGAAAGCGATAAAACTGCCCATTGTATATTTTGTGGTGTGTTTTTTTGTTATGCGTTACACCATAAAGGTGTACAATGAAGTATATAAAGGCATTTTATCGTCTTTGTCAGAAGATCGATTTTTGCGTGGGTTTTCTGGCGAGGAGATGTGAATGACAGTTAATAATATTCTGAATAATTACAAGTCTCTGATCTCGTTAGGGATTGTACAATAATGTAAACGACGTTCTACCGCGTACCTACGTGAGACACGAGCGCAAATCAATCAACTCACTGGACTGCAAGGGTAGTCACAATGATCACCAATATAACAGTCGCCATAAATCAACGGCGGCTTCGATCAGTGTTGCCAACCCCTACCAACATACATTCCCAAGATTTTTTTAAGTATAGGTTCTCATAAGTAACATTTCTTTGATGCCCAACTGCCCAAGTTTTTTCATTTGAACTCATAAAATAAACCGCATAAATATGGTGTGCCTTTTTTTTAAATTATAGAATACCTAAGCTATTACATACCTATTGCTAAACTACCTAAACTAAAATGTAATATTGTTGACTTTTATGTTTTCGTTTGTTATTGTGGAGGTCTCTTCAAGACCTCACAATAGAAAACGAAAACAAAACGTCAGACGAGGCAGTTAAACGTCAGGACCCGTCACGGAGCGATGGATTGAACAAACGTACAAACGAAAAGAGCGAAGGAGAACGAAACGAATAGATAATTTAATGAATGAGAAAAGAACGTGGCTCGCAGTTCGTTCCATTCCAGGCACGCGTTCGTTTGAGATCGCTCACACTGCGGTATGGTGAGGTTTTTTATGATGTCATTCTATTCCTACTGTTGTTCGATTAAAATTGCACGTTTTGTTGGAAGCCCCTAAAAATGTCCCCAAAAATGTCTACCCCTGAAAACCCCCCTTTTAGCACTTCTTCCCCTTAAATTTAGGGAGAAAAACCCAAAGTTGTCAACACTGGTTTCGATCGATCACCGCAATCGTCCTAGAGTTTCCATTTTGGCGGGCCGCCGCCTCACTTTCCGGGGTTAAGTCAAGTTGACAGCTGTCATAAACGTTCTAAAATCAACTCTGTAAGTTTAGCGTCGTAAAACCTTTAGACGCGCCGTCATATGTATAAATAAATGTAACTGCTGGGCAGTTGGTTGCGCCACTTCTTTTCAGCTAATACATTACGAAGGAAGCCGTAAAGTCCCAAGTAATGTTTGACTTTAAAATAATGCTGTTTCTCAGCCGAATTTGAATAAATGACTTGGTTTTGATTAAAGTGTAGCTACTTCTTTTTATTATTTATCACTAGCTTTTGTCTGCCCACTAGCGGTCTACCCATGTGCCGAATTTCATCTAAATCCGTTCAGCTGTTTTAGCGTGAAAGCATGACAAACCAACAAACACACTTTCGCATTTATAATATTAGTTAGGAAGTTAGAGGCCATAGTAACAAGTATTCTGTGAAAATTTCAACTAGCTTACCTGTTACCCTTTGACGTACAGACAGGTTGACCTAGAGACTGTTGTATATGAATACTTAATAATAACTTTTATTACTTCAAAGAATTTGTCCTTTTCGTGTCCTAAAATCAAAAGACTATAATTGAAGAACATTTGTCACAGATTTTATTGAAATACCCATTATTACAATATTATTATGGACGTCAAAAGTAACAATTTCATTATTAAATCTAAGGCAGTCTAAAACATTCTGTGGATGTTTTCCCAAAAATGTCAGTAGCAATTTTGGATTTCTAAATTCTACTTCACTCAAAACAGTTTTATTAAATAACAGATTGCTGAAACACTTAAATGACAATGATTATTTTTAAAGCAACTTCTTTGGAACTATCCTAACTAATAATTTATCATAAATGCGAAAGTGAGTTTGTTTGCTACGCTTTCACGCTAAAACGGCTGAATGGATTTGGATGAAATTTACCAAATGATTTGGAGAAGGACTGTGGCTACTTTTCATCCTGGATCGCAGACAAAGTCGTGGGCAACAGCTAGTATTTAAATAAAATAAAAACGCGAATCTCAAAGTGGATTGGCTATTTTTAAATACGTTTGCACTTTTCCGACAGCTGTAAATAAGTACTGAATCCACATTGCTGAAGCTTGCAGCCAAAAATATTCCAAAAATCGTTTGGATTC
The DNA here is from genome assembly GCA_905333075.3 of Atethmia centrago. Taxonomy (NCBI): domain Eukaryota; kingdom Metazoa; phylum Arthropoda; class Insecta; order Lepidoptera; family Noctuidae; genus Atethmia; species Atethmia centrago. The sequence goes on from HG995376.1 coordinate 24,370,967, forward strand.
TGCAATTGAAATGCTGGAATATTATACTGAGAAATGGCTGGAAATCTCATTTCTTTTGTTCACATTTCATTTGTTTTTCTCATTGCGTATTTTGTATGTCAATTTTATTATTTTCGTTCGCTTTTCATTAAGGAAATGGTTTAAATTTAATTAATTTTCTACTTTTAGAGATGAGGAAAAATTGGTTTAAGTATGTTTCTTTTCGTTTTGTTTTCGTGATGGTTTGAGAGAAGCTGTAAGCTAATTTATTTTTCTTAATTTTTTTTCTCCTTGGTGAGAGGAAAATAGCGTTGTACTAAATATTACATTATAAATTTAGTTTGTTCAAAGGAAATTGAATACTCAGCTTGGAAAATGCTCGTTTAATTGAATAGCTGTATATTCTAAAACAAATTAGACGCTTTCCCCTGCAGCTATTTTGAATAGATCGAGTTTCAGACTTAGTTTTTGTTTTATAATGAAGACAGTTAATGATACCTAACACCCGTATTTAGGCTTCAGTAGTAAAGAAAGAGAAAGAGGGAAAGGGGAAAGAGGAGGCGGGAAGGGTGTGGGGGAGAGGCACATTTGGCCCCTCACGCCCTTAGCCGCTGCAGGAGGCTTGTGCAGATTGGGGCAATATGCCTGTAGCACCCGCTAGTCTGCACGAGCCTTAAGTGTAGGGGTCCACTAGGGCCGATGCCTGCCGGTGTCGCGGGAAAGTCCGGAAAGGTTACCGAGGTCCCTGGCAACACAGGCAACGGAAGGAACACGGGTACGTTTTAGTCAGTAAGGATCTGACACACCCTCCCGCTCCGCCTAGAGCGGGAGAAGTCATTTGATGATTTCACACACAAAAAAAAAGTAAACAAAGAAATCTTTGTAAGAGTATCATCTCCGTTGGGTTTTTTTATGTTAAAAATCTATGGTAATATCCGAATCACTGTTCATATATTTGTCATCTGCTTTTACCCGAATGTCTCAGAAACATCCTCAAAATCCAGCAAGTGACAAGAATCAGTAAGGCCTCTTACAAAAAAAAAAAATACTGAAGAAAATAGGAATCTTACCGACTAAAACATTTATTACCATCAAATACCAAGACAATGCCTGTACAGTCCTTAATTTTCCCTATTATCGGTTATGGTGATGTGTGCTACTACGACCTGAATGCGGATCTCCTCGACAAACTTGACCGTCTTCTCAATAACTGCATTCGATTCATTTTCAATCTGCGTAAATATGATCATGTCTCTGCGCATCGGTCGCTTCTAAAGTGGTTGCCCATACGTCAGCGCAGAGAGCAAAGGGCGCTGACCACATTGTTTTCATTTCTTGACTCGCCCTCTTCCCCTAGTTATCTGGCCCCCCACTTTCAGTACATTTGCGCGAACCACAGTAGTAACCTACGTTCATCACACAATCGTCTTCTTCAATGTCCCACTCACCGCACTGACTTCATTCACTCTTCCTTCTTCGTTCAGTCTATCTCTCTGTGGAATACGCTCCCCCAGGAAATCAGGATGGCAACCAACCGATTATCCTTTAAAGTCAAAGTTCGCGAGCATATTCGTAAGAAGCTGGCAGTATCATCACAATGGTAATGTTTTCCCATTGTTTGTCTCATCTGTTTTAGTATATTCGTGTATTTATGTGTATTTATTAGGTCTTATATTTATGTATAATTAGGTATATATTTAAAGTTTTTAATAAATATTATATATATAATATTAAATAATATTATATTTAAATAAATATTTATTCCATAGTTTTCGCTATTGCACCTACCACTGTTTGTCTCTACATCACCTAAAGGTTGACTGGTAGAAAATGCCTACGGCATTAAGTCCGCTTCTGTACATTTGTGTGCTTAAAGTTTTAAATAAATAAATAAATAATCGTCACAACAATACCACTATAAAGAAAAGCAAACATTTTCCTACACTGGAAATACATTATTCGTAAACGGAACTCAAATCCGGAGCGCTCTTGAAGTATAACAAGCTTCTGAAGCAGTATTAAGTCTATAATAAGGCTAATAACCAAAAGATTCCTACAAACTTCTTTAACGATATACGTAAGAGTTTCGAACTCAATTTTGTGAATTTGAATTTTGCGTAGGAAAGTATTTTCAGTAGGTAACACGTCTAATTAGGAACTTGATATTATGTGGCACGTGTAACATTAGTGAAGAGGGGCTAAGTAATAACAGCCGCACGGGTCGATCTTCAATGAGTTTCACTTGCCGATGTCGGTCCGTGGAAAAATTACCATTCAATAAATACCAAGACTCCTCCGTGCCTCGGAAAGCGCGTTAAACCGTTGGACCCGGCTGTCATTCGTAGGTCTTTGACAGTCGGGACGGGTAGTCAGAAACCCAAAAGTGTGACAGCAGATTGATTGTGTAACATTTCAGCCGCGTTTCCACTAGGCAACAATTGACGCGCAACATGTTGCACAACAAGATGCCCAACATGTTGAAAGTCAGCGCGGAACTTTTGCTGAACAACGTTGTCTGTCTACGCATCTACTACTTTACGTCAGTCGTCGACAACATCTCGTTCGTTACACCACACTACGGACATTGTTACGCGTCATGTCTCCACTCGACAACTATTGATGCTCAATTAACGATGCTCTTTAAACAAACAACAAGCCGCGCGTCATGTTGCGCGCCAGCTGGCAACGTCGCGCGCTATTGTGCAGCGTTGCCGTACCTACATGTTGAGCGTCGCGTGTTGCGCGCCAAATGTTGCCTAGTGGAAACACGGCTTTCTTGTTGTACCTCAGCTTGTGGCTAAATGATAACAACCCAGGTCAATCGAAGGTTAAGCTACGCTTGTCGCGGTCTGTTCGTAGATGGGTGACCATCCATTATATATCGAGGCCCCTCCGTGCTTCAGAAAGCACATTAAGCCGTTGGTCCCGGCTGTCATTCGTAGATCTTTGACAGTCGTTACGGGTAATCAAAAGCCCAAGTCCAGTCTTTCCAAGGGGTATCGTTTTACCAAGTTACTGGATTGTGGAGGTCAGATAGGCAGGCGCTCCATGTAAAATATTGGTATTCAGCTGCATTCGGTTAGACTGGACGCCAACTCCAACATACTTTGGAAAAGGCTGGGCAGATTGATTGACCTAATTTATAGGTAATTGTATTATTGGAGCTAAAGAACGCCTAATAATAAGGTCAGTTATTGTTCTTATCTCAGTGTTCAAATAAAAGATAAAGACGTCTATAGGTTCTAGGAGTAAGTGTAGACTTTTGAACAAAGACATCATACGTACCGTGTTTATCACAGAAATGAAACCAACTGAGATTGCATGTTTGCAGTACTCCCATAATTAATCAGACAATTTTTAATAAAAAATAAAAATCAAATAAAATTCAGACAAAGTCCATTTGGTTAGTACAACACACAACTTAGAAACTAGTGTTAGTACTTATATCTACCCGAAGAACAAAAACAAAACAGTTATTAATTATGCGCCACTGTGGCATGTAGGCGCATCCAATGCCCCAGTATGGGACTGTCCCACCTGTCAGCTATAGTTTTCAGGATGCTGTTGGGGCTGACGCGTACCCTGCGCATGATGGCGTGAAAGCCATCAATGCCCGCTTCTGCTTAATAAAATGCTGCAAATATTTGCCAAAACTTTCCAGACAAAATGAGGGAATAGGGCATTAGGGGCAAAATGGCTCTTAACATATCAAGAGCCATTTTCTGTCATATCCTTTGAAACGGAAATGTGTTGGTAGGCGAGGGAACTTTCACGCCATATTAATGTGCCTTTGTTTTTTTTTTTGGGTGGGAAATCATCGAATAACTTCTCCCACTCTGGGCGAAGCAGGAGGGTGTGTTCTTGTGTGTTTGGGGTGGACTCTTACTGACTAAAACCCACCCGTATTCCTTCCGTTGCCTGTGTTGCCAGGGGCCTCGGTAACCCTTTCAAATTTCCACGCGACCCCGTCAGGATATTAATGTGCCTGGTACCTAATCCCGTCCTTTGCGAAAAGGGCGTGAAAATATACGCGACATAGAAGAGCAGCAACCCCAACTTTGACTTGATTAATCTAAACTTCGACATTCTCACCCACTTTGGTCCTTCCGAAACCTTCTCATTATATCCCTAGATAAACACGACTGATTAGTTTTGCTACACAGTTTATGAGGTCCTGGTGCTAAGGTCCGGACTAACGAGTGATTAAACGGTTGACGAAAATTAACATCACCCTGGGATTAATTAGGAAGACAAAGATATCTTGATAAGTCGAAGGTAAACTTGATCCTGCGGTCTTCGTTAAAGTTTGAGGATTTGCCGGCTCAAAAGGTTAATCTTTCAGTGAAAACAGCTTGAGGTTTAGAGGGCAGGCTCATAAAACATTCATTTTGGCGAATGGCTTATCTATGTTCTGCTGAAATATTAGAATGTAATGGGAATTTTTGGTTGGTGAAAAACAACTTGTTTGAATAGTTTGGCGAGCCTGGCATAAGGCCAATTTATTGTTAGATTCTGAAAAAATATGGCTAATATTAAAGTTGTTAGCTTAAGTTTGTGGCATCCAAACGGTTGTTTACATATTGTTCTGATTCCCATACTGTCAGTAAAATATTGAGCTAACGACGTCATTTAAATATACGCTATTTTAGCAAGCTACTATCTAGGAAACTTGGTAATACTATCTTAAAAGAATACTGAACAGGTTCGTCTAACAACCCTGAAGTAGAACACATTGAATGTTCAAGATTCACACACAGCGACACGCAGAGGCTTTTGTCCCCCACAGATTTTAATAGCCGATTTGTCGCTAGCGATGTGATAATCTTATGTGGAAATAAGATTTAAGAAATCGCCAGCGAGACGCCGGCGAATAAAGTCACTACGTATTCATAATCCTGGACTGACCTTGCTTTTATAAAGAGTATATATTCCAGGTCTTTGCTAAGATATAACCCTCAATCTTTCTTTGTTAAACACAAAGAATATAATACGTACTAAGATTATTATTATACGTAATCTTGGTTTTGTGTCATCTTAGAAGTATATTTATTATGTAGGTATACATTTACTTCGACCACCAAATGTAAATAAAAATTGTGAATCATTTACAAAAATTTGTGTCTTAAGTTTCATATTTTCAGTCCTTAAAATATGCTCGAAAAACCAACATTCCCCATAAAACAGGAAATGCCGCCAGCATCCTCGGTACAATACCTCAAGGGCCTTTTTTAGGTTTAACATAGTTTTAATTTAATTTAGTTAATGTTAATAACCATCTTGTAATTTGGTTATGTAAATAAACGAACATTATAAGTGCGTCAAACAGAAATAAAATGAGCTAAAACAACGAACGAATTTTGTTGCTTTTGTTGTATTTTGATGCTTAGTATATTTTTGAGAAGACTGTATGTCGCGGTGTGAGGTAGGAAGTAAGCCACGTTATCAAACGAAGCCGCAGGACTATGGGATCGACTGTTTATGCTTTGACGTAGTTGTAAAAACGTAAGTATTTATTTTTGTAAAATACTAGCAGTTTATTTTCGAAGTAATACAGGGAGATTTAGGGTAGGTCGTTCCAGAGTTCCTCGGTTTTGGTGGGTTACCTATATTAAAAAAAGCCTCCGAGTAGTGATACCTACTTATTATGTTATCTACAAGTGTGAGGATAAAGTACGGTCTAAATCATCTGTTAATCGTACCTTTCACCTGATTAATGGAGTGTTGGAATTATTGTTGAAGCTTAGGTAAGCTTCAACAATAATTCCAACAACCTTGGAAAAATGTATGAGGTGAGCTGTTCAAACAACATAAATACATAAATGACATCACGCCTTGTTTCCCTGAAGGATTAGGCAGAGGTGTACCTGTAGTACACCCACATTTCGCCAGTTATTTTTAAGTCCCATGTAATAGGGAGCGAGCCTATTGCCATCAAACGGGCACAAATCCAGACCCCGAGCTGTTACTGAGAAATTCCAGATAGAAAAACCCAATAACAATTTGCCCGACCCGGGAATCGAACCCAGGACCTCATGCTCAGCAGTAGCGCTTGCGACCACTAGACTCACGAGGCAGTCCAGTCCAGTCAGTCTGTTAAAACAATCAGAGATAAATTATGTTAGTTTTTTTTGCAGTGCTTATATGTATATCAAGAGATAATTTTTTCCCCACTCTAAACTATGAGATGCAGATGTGAGTGGAAATGCCGGGAGGGGACGCCCCAGAAAGACATATAATGACCTCATTAATTATGTTCTTCAAAAAGGTCAGGTGCGTAGTACTAGCAACCGGCGTGCGTGTATGACCAGATGTATGAACGTAACCGAAGCAAAAGGAGTATGTAAGGAGCGTAGCAGGTGGCGTTCTATAGTTTCTGCCTACCCCATGGGAAGAAGACGTGAGTTTATGTATGTTTTTTATATTTTATGCTAAACTATATGGTTCCAATGTAATGCATAAATAGAGATATTGCAGAATGCACGCAGAGTTCCACGCAGAGGTGAATGGAATCCGATAGCGCACAGCGTATACATTCATTCTTTTTGTGTTATCTGCCACACCACTGCCCACCACAATAGGAAAGATAAAATCACCAATTCTGTCGTAATTTTGCCTCTATTCAAATATTTTTCCACAGCTTGCTCCTATGGGCACTTTTTCATCAACGTTATTAATAATAAAAAAAGACCAAAATGTTTTTCCTCAATACTCTGTCCCCGTCTAAGCGTAAACCCGTCATCTCGGTCCATTTACTCCACTAAATTCGCAGTACATCGGAACACGTCACGGTTAACCCTTAAAATAAATCACGTGACGAGTCCACGTGAACGGCGCACGTTCCCCGGTGTGTACTGTAATAGATGTGTCAATAGCAGCACTTCACTTGTTCCGGTCGGGTAAGCCCGCGCGTTGGAGGGTTGAGTTGTGGGTAATTTAAAATCTTGTTTTTTATTAATTTTGTATACTTAGGTCATTTTGAAGCTGGCGTTTGTGTCAGAAAAGTGGAATAGAAATGGTTATGCAATAAGTAATAAAAGGTTTCGGTGGACTTTAATTTCATTCGAAGTAGGGTTTTATAAGATTTTATTTTATTTCATTACTAGTTATGGAGGGAAATTCGGTTAAGTAATTTGTTTTTAAACGGTTTCTGTGAACTTTTACCTTTTTTCGGAAGTCGTAAAAGGCTGTAAAGGGTTCATGAAAAGAAAATGGTCTGCATTTACTTTAATGGCTGATGAAGAAATAACAACTTATTGCCTTTGATATTTCCTTTTCTTTTTGAAGCTTTTTGTTCAACACTCGATGTCTACAACTTGCTGTGATGTTTTACAGTTTATAGTTTTAGAAGCATTGCCCTTGGGTTCATTCTTGACTTGGATAGGGGAAATATAAACAACAAAAGCATTCTTGTTCTTATTTTGCTCCTGAAATACAGTGAAAGTTAAAATAGTAATCACTTCTAAGGTTGCAATATAATTATCACAGAACTCTTCATAGAGAAAGTTACCTTCAAACCTGCAAATTGTTTGAAATAAGAGTGTTCTTTTCTTTTCTTGTATTTGCATATAACTATGAAGCGTGAGTATGGTATCATCTCGAAAGGATAGCTATTTTGTTGCAGGAAAAATGGAAACTAATATTTTTTCAGGTATATTTGGAATCTGGACCGATTTGGTTCATGAGAAATAGAGATTTGCAAATGCCTCAATACTAATTTGACTGACAACGGTGAAGGAAAACATCGTGAGGAAACCGGCATGTCCTAGAACCAAAAAATTCGAAGACACGTGACATCTACCAACCCGCACTGGGCCCGCGTGGAGGATTACGGCTCACTCCCTCTCACAGAGAGGAGGCCTGTGTCCCAGCAGTGGGAACATTATAGGCTGATTATGTTATGTATGTATGTATATTTGGAATCTGGACTGATTTGGTTCATGAGAAATAGAGGTTTGCAAATGCCTCAATACTAATTTGAGTGACAGCGATAGGTTTTAATTTTTGCACAAAAGCCTACAGCTGTTGTCATAATTGTAGCTCGTTGCAAGCTACGCCGTAGCATATGGCGAACTACGCCGTAGCAAGGTGCGTAGCGCTACGCAACGTGCTACGGCGTACTCGTCCAATTGTCCACTTGTGTAAAATGAACAGAAAGGAGATGGTTTTTCGTTCCTTTGATATTCACTTCTTTTTGATTACATTAGTGATCATTTGTACACTTCCAAGAAAAAAAGATTTTTTACTTCTTATGCTCTAAAAGTTCGTCTTTATGTTGTGCGTAGGTGACATAAAGTTGCTTTTTATGCTCTAGTGCATAGAGTATTTTTTTTTTCTATGAAGCAGGACGTCAGGCCCATCAGCCACGCGCACAATAAAATGTCGCAGATTAAAGTCGTTATTTTATTTAATTTGCTTTTAATGTATACCTGATAAAATAGTTGTCATTTATTATTTAAAAACGCAAAGAAACGTTTTTACGACTTAGCAGTATGAAGTACCCAAGTCGAATGACACATGTAGAAAATTAAAAAGAAAACTTTAAAAAAGTTTCGTGGCGGGTATTAAGCTTCAATTTTGCATCATATTTGAACAGTGAAAAGTGATTAAACTAAAACAATGGAATACTCAATTATGCCTCGTTTCATTTTCTCGCAATGGAAGTGAAAAGCAGAGTGTATAATTCGGGCATAAACGAGTCATTTTACCCCTCGTCAATCCACTATTTGTTCCGGTGGAATAAAGTTTTCTCCTTAATAACACTATTATACTATTTCCAGGAACACAGTCAATCCATTACTTGTAACATTATTTATAACGAGATTATTGCATGAAATTCCCGGGAAATTTATGAAAGTGTGATGAGGAAAAAACGAGATTGCTTCGTGTGGGAGTGTAATCTGTGGTACACTATCAGAGATTTTATAACCAACAAACATCTCATGAAACGAAAGAAAAATAAATTGTATTGAGAGAGATTTCTCCATTATAAGGAGACAACACATCGTTTGGAGTTTTGAGGTTTCCCATAGCAGACGGTCAATTTGATAAACTATGTTGTACGATAGGTATGTAAATGTTACTTAAGGGTTGGGTAATCGCCGTTGACCTTGGTCATACAAATGCGCGTCGCGCTCACGCCGTGCCACCGTTAGGTTTCATAGGGAATATTTATTTTTAGTAACGAAAATATGAATATTTGAAAAAAATCACAGATAGAATTATAGATACAATGTTCATACAAAAAAAACATGAAAAAAATGCCTCATTTATTGAAAGTAATATCGCTTTTTTGGGTAGATATAACTTCCTGAATTTAGTTCATAGAGTATTTTACTACAATACTTAAATATTCATATATAGAATTGATGTATGCGTTCTAGTTTAACATACATTTTTTGCATAACTTACTTGCATTATATAAAGGCGTAATAACAGATTTAACAGTTACTAAAATCACATATCTGCGCCTTAAGTAGGAATTGTAAGTCAAATGATTGTTAAGTTGCTTGCATCCATAAGTTGAATAGGTACTGCGCGAAACCACAATACAACTGTACTTATGCCTTATAGTTACATTTGTAACTAACTACTTCAACCTTACTTTGTATTCAGTTATCATTTAAACCACAAAGTACTCCACTCATTCTGTTAAACAATTCACAAACTACGATCTGAAATTGGCACGACCGCCATGAAAATTAATTTCAAAACTGTTTGATGTTTTAATCACTCCATTGTTATTCGCTAACGATAATAGATATTGGTCTGAAAACTGGTTAAAATGGCTACGATATCTATTATTTCTCTTTTAACTACGCTATTATTTTAATTACACGTAAGTTCACGCCTTGATTCTCCGAAGGGCTGGGCAGAGGTGTACATCGGTAAATCCACATTTCGACAGTTATGTTTAAGTCTCATGTAACAGGGGGCGAGCCTATTGCCATCAACTGGGCACACATCCATCCAGGCTGCTATTGAGAAATTCCGGACTTCAATCGAACACTAGACAACGAGGCAGTCTAAGTTAGTAGATAATCAAAACAAATCAAATCAAATCAAAAGTCATTTATTCAAACTAGGCTGAAAATCAGCACTTTTCGTACGTCAAAGTTACATAAGACAGTCCCCCAAAAATGCTCGCCCGTCACCACTTCCTAGTGCTTTAGCTGGGAAGAAGAAGTGGTGGAACAAACTCCCCAGCAGCACGTCTGTCTGTTTAGTTATATAAACTTGATTCTATACAAATCGTATGCAAAGTAATTAACATTACGAAACACAAAACATTGGATTAAATTACACACTTGCCATACGTTAGCTAGCACGCGCCAGTATACCAACAAAACAATGAACAAACTGTACTCAAGCAGATAAAAATTTCAACATAAAAAAAACGTAAATAGAACTTAATACCTAAATAAAAGCCTCCAGGCATAAAGGGCGTGCCCGCTTACATAAGGCAATTGCTGTAGCTCGAAGTGAGAAATGATAAACTAGTCCCATCGAAGTAAAATAAGTAAACAATTACTAATAACAATTAAAACCATGATCAGCAAGACGACCAGTCACCACAAGCAGCACCCGTTCACGAGCATAACGCAAAGATCAGCCAAGATCAGCCAGATATTACGCCATAAACTGGTTAAAATTGCCCCCATATTATTTCTCTTAAAGTTAACTAGGCTGTAATTTAAATTATTAAGTACTGTATTAGTTATTATTTCATTCGTTTAGACCCGGGGTTCCCAAACTGTTTTGGGCAAGATACCCCTTTTCCAAAATGAACTGATACCTCAGACCCCCATAGCCAAATGTTTTCATCTTGTACGAACTTGTGCACGCTTATCGACTTGTCGAGTTTTTTAAAAGTACAACAATGATACTTCCTACTAAAATATTAGTCATTCTTGTAACAAGTTGGTACACGTAACACAACTTATACAGTATCTTGAAATTTTCAAATAAGAACTTGTGTTGTTAATAGGGGTCGATTTTTAGACCTCGTCGACGCCCAAAATCAGTTTTCGTTTATGTCGACCCCTGGGAAACCTACTACGGTTACGGTTTAGAAAAATACAAATTGTTTTGTTAGATTTCTGTGGGGTCATACAACGGTTGCTGTGTCATTTTCATTTCAATGAAATTTAATATACTAGGGAATTATCTATAATATTGCTCTTCGCGCTGACCTATTATTACTTTTCTTAGTTATCGGATATAAATAACGAACATTTCGCGTTTCCGTGCTTGGTGTCTACACGTATTAATGTACACACGGCTACATATTAAGCTATACATTACCAGTAAAAACTGATCTCGCTGTGTACAGGATTTCCGTACAGCGCAGCTCAGCTTATACTGGAAATGTATAGCTTGATAATTATGTAGCCGTGTGTACCTGCAAGATATTTTTGTACTTGAAGGGGTACCCATACGAATGTAGTAGAAGCACTTTTAAGATGTTGTAATTTTGACACTGAAAGTAGCAATACGAGAATGCGTGTTCAAAAAGGTTTCTCTTTCCTTATCATACAGAATCTGGCACTATAATAAAATTTTATCTTGTCGCTCCATCTGTCACATACTTGTATCAAGTTTTTATAAGGTTTTCAATATACGCAGCGCCATTCAAAGCTCAACATTCTTTGACTCTTTCATTCTCTTCATTCAGCGTCATTGTAGTTCGAATTATCTTAAAAAGTGATAACTGAGTTATAGTTAAAACATTTAACTGCATTAAAAATGTTAATAGGTGCGCTCAGCCACTACACATCATCTAAATTGACACATAATAATTCGATACCTAATTGTTTTACAGCTAAGGGCGCTTTCAATTTAGACGGTTGGTGCCGGACTGTTGCAGTCCGGGTATCGTACTGCGCACGGGCGGTTATGGTTTTTCATACAAAATGTCTCGACGCAAGGTCGTGCGAGAGCAGTGCGGCGCACGTCCGTTGGCGGCACGGCAACAACGTATACACTACCTGCCTCAGTCGTTGTTCGCTAGTGCGGGTAAACGCATCGTGTTTTCGATGGAAATCACTAAAATTCGATCGGACTGCAGCTGCGTATCTCTTCAAATAAGACGATTTACGTCGTACTGCTGTCGTACGGCTCACGGTCGTAATAATCCTGCAACAACCGTGCGGCAGCAGTCCGGAACCAACCGTCTAAATTGAAAGCGCCCTAATAGTTTTTATAGATAATAGCTAAGGGTTAATATTCTTGGAATTTTACTTCAATTCCAATTTTAATTAAATATTTAGTTCAATAATTACTTTTAATTTTAAACTGAAGTGTTAATCGACTTTTGTCGCTGACTGTACGTATGTTATGTATAATTATCGCATGTCATTTCGCTGTGTTGATAAATAGGCCAATTTATCTATGTTCATGGATGTCTAAAAAGTACTTAATTAAATTTAACAAAGTGATGTGTGCCGTTAAAACTAATTTCCTTGGCTTATTTTTTCCCTTCACTCCACAGAATGTATCAGAGTCGAAAAAAATCTCAATAAATGGGTGAGGTTGGTAACACTGCAATAACTTAGACCATGGAAAAGTGCTGGAATAGACAGATGTGAAAAAGTGCACTCTCAATTTGGTACACCTGGCGTACCTTAGTGTAGTGGCCAGAATCTTTTGGCACGGAGTCAATACATTAGAATAATTTTGCTTGTTTTTCAAAGCGTATATATGTGGGAGCAGCATTGAATTTTTATTAATTTAAAAATATTAACGCCAGTTTTATAGCAATGTCCGGTTTAATAAGTTGTTCTGTTGACTACTCGCCCTCACCCACTGACAAACAGCCCATAGTTTAAGAGAGCGCGCAAGTAGCTCGATCGCGCAGACTTTGTTCGACTACGGACTCGGCAAGACAATTCTGAATGGTCAGGTACCTACGTATTATTTTGATTGTATTAGTTAATATTGATATGCTTTATTATTTTATGATAATATTATTTGTAAAGCAATAACTGCAGAATATGCTACATCGCCACGTATCTTAAAATGTATATAAGGTAACAGGCATAAAAACTAAATGGAAAATTTTAACAAATTATGTAATGAAAACTTTAGTAAAATCCGTAACAATAATTATTTTAATCTCTGTTTTAAGAGTGATCTGTGTGAATCTTCGGAACATGTTAAATTAATTGATGTATTTTACTCTGATATAGTCCAAACGTTACAAACATCTGCAGAACGTACTTTTTATTGTAAAAAAAACAGAAAAACCACACTGTTGTAGGTTGGAACTATCATGTGCGACAGTATCACGTTCTGGCTAGGCAAACTTTTTTACAGTGGGTTCAGTGTGGTAGGCCTTGCTCGGGATATTATCATGAGCAGATGTCTGGCGCGCGAAAGTACTTTAAAGCAGCCCTGAAATATGTACAAAATAATCAGGAAAAAATCAAAATGGATATAATGGCACGACATGAAACATCTAAAAATTTTGTGAAATTTTGGAAGGAAGTCAAGAAGTTAAATCCTAAGAATGGTACTCCTATTAGCGTGGAAGGGGAAACTGATAAGACTATTATTGCGAATAAGTTCCGGAAACACTTTGATGTAACGCCGCCCGTTAGGCAGATGCAGACTGTGACTGCAGAGAAGCTGCAGTATGGCAATAGTGCGGAGGCCTTCCATGTCACAACTGGTGACGTTCTTGCCGTGCTCAGAGGTATGAGGCGTGGAAAGTCTCCGGGACATGACGGCCTTAGTTTAGAGCATTTGGTGAATGCGGACCAGTATATCTGTTGTGTATTAGCACAGTTTTTTAACCTCTGTGCACAACATTGTTACATGCCAGCGGATCTCATTCGCACAGTGGTTGTACCGATCCCTAAAAACAGGACTGGTGATGTCTCGAGCATGGCCAATTACAGACCTCTCTCGCAAAAATAATGGCCAAGGTTCTTGAACGTCTAATACACAGAAAACTGAGTCCGTCACTTAAGATTGGCGATGGTCAGTTTGGTTTTCGGCCAGGGGTTGACAACTGATATGGCTATATTCTACCTTAAACAGGTTGTCAAGCATTATGTCGATCAGAAAACCAGTGTGTATGCTTGTTTCCTTGATCTTAGTCGCGCTTTTGACACCATAAATCATGAACTGTTGTGGGAGAAGCTAGAAAGTAATAATGTGCCAGCTGGGGTTACGGGGCTTATCAGATATTGGTATTGTAATCAGTCTAACAATGTCAGATGGGGTTGTTCTGTGTCCGAAGACTATAAACTGTCGTGTGGTGTTAGGCAGGGGGGTTTGACCTCTCCCGACCTCTTTAATCTTTACGTAAACGACCTGATTGAGGAGTTGAGTAGGACACCAGCAGGGCTCAGGTTGGGCAAACGGTATGTGAACAACCTGAGTTATGCTGATGATATGGTTCTGGTCAGACCCTCAATTAAGTGCTTAAGAAAGTTGCTGGTTATTTGTGATCAGTATGCTGAAAACCATGACTTAGTTTACAATGCTAGGAAAACAGAACTGGTGATATTCAGGTCGGGAAAGGGTCCACAAAATGTTCCGCCAGATTGCATTGGGGGGCAGACGATGAAGGCTGTGGAGAAGTTCAAGTACCTTGGTCATATACTGACATCGAACATGAAAGACGATGCTGATATCGATCGTCAGCGTCGTGCCCTATCGGTTGTGGGAAACATGCTTGCCAGAAGATTTTTTAAGGCAACAGTGACTAAAGTGCACCTATTCAGAACGTACTGTCAAAATTTCTACATGTGCCAGCTCTGGACTGAGTATACAAAGAAGTCTTGGGATGGCATACGTGTTCAGTACAATAACATCTACAGACACCTAATGGGGAAACGCTACTGTAGTGCCTCTGGAATGTTCGCGGAGGTGAGGCTGAATGCGTTCAATGCCATTCAGAGAAGGAGAATTGCATCATTCATGTCCAGGGTTGGTACGTGTAGAAACAGTATAGTTAAGGAACTAGCTGATAGGATGCATGCAACCAAGACCTACAAGCGGTGGTTGGAAATAGCTGCGTGAATGTAAATGTGATTGTTTGTATTTTGTTTATGTGCGAGAGAGTAGAGGAATGAGATTGTTTGTGTGTATGTATGCCTTTTTTATTGTGTTCTTATTGTTTGGTTATTGTGCTTTTTTTATATGGATCTGGTCTGCAATAAACATTTTTATTATTTTTATTTTTTTTAAGATATTTATTTCGCAAATATGGGTACAAAGCACGGTGACATAATAAAATATAATTAGCAACTGCCGTATTTAACCAGAAGGCATGCAAAAGTACAAAAATACACGAAAGATGGTAAGTACATAATAATAAAGATATACCTACAATGTCAATATAAAGATTGATTAACTATAATTCCTTGATTCCCTCCTACTAGAGAAACTTGAAAGACTGGGAATCAGAGGTACACAGCTGAAACTTTTTACTAGCTACCTGAGTGAAAGGTCTCAGTGTGTTCGTGTGGGAAACTGTAAAAGTTCTCACCTTCAGGTTACACATGGGGTACCACAAGGTAGCATACTGGGACCTACCTTGTTTATTGTGTACATGAATGATCTCACGAGTCTCGATCTCTCCCATGGTGAAATCATATCTTTTGCAGACGATACTGCTCTCTCATTTGCTGCCGATACGTGGGAAGAGGCTTTTGGTGCTGCTCAGAAGGGCTTCGATATCGTGGGAAAGTGGCTTCAGAGTAATATCCTTACATTAAATGTGGACAAAACAAAGTACATCTGCTTTAACATAAGAAATGTAACTGGAGATAGCATCATGGGAAGCATCATTTCGCACGAGTGCCACCACTGGAAAAATTGCAACTGTCCTTTACTGGAACGCGTGCATACAATAAAATATCTAGGAGTTAACATAGACGGTAATCTCAATTTTAAGGAACACGTTAGGCTGCTATGCTGTAGACTCCGAAAGCTCATTTATGTTTTTAAAAACTTGAGGCACATCGCTGACTTCAAGTTGTTAAAGCAGATATACTATTCTCTCTGTCAATCGCTTCTAACATATTGTCTATCATCTTGGGGAGGGACATCAAAAACCACTATTAAGTCTATCGAGGTCGCCCAGCGTGCAATACTGAAAGTCGCGACGTTCAAGCCAATCCGATTCTCTACAACAACACTATACCAAAATTGGGAGGTCATGACCGTAAGACAATTATACATACTAAGCGTTGTCCTATTACAACACAATAAACTACTATACAACCCACAAATACTCCATAAACGAAGAAAAGACTTAGTATGCGAAAGAACTATGCCGTTTAAAACTAAATTTAGTCAACGCTTTGCGCTCTTCATCGGTCCACTAATTTACAATAGGTTAAACAGAATCCTTAACATATACCCCTTAACAAAAATGCAATGCAAAAAGAAAATAACCGAACACCTCAAAAGACTTACCTATGAACAGACTGAACTTCTTCTACACATAGCATCTTAATATAAAACATATGAAACACAATATATAACACACATACATCTCTCATAGAATACACAAAAACGCGCGCACGCTCACTCACACCAAACACACACACATCCTCTTACACACCAGACACGTACATACTCATCTCACACAAATAAGAGGTCATGCAATCACTATACAATTTTATTCTATTTTCTCTTTTTATATAAACTCATACATATTTTTCGCTTTCCGTAATACTCAAGTAAATTAAATTTTATTGTAAGTTTTTATTTCTACATGTACAAGACACAAATTTTAATGCTATCACGCTAACGGCTACTTTGAATGTATAATACTCGAGGGGGTTGGCGCTGATATCCGAAATACAGGCTCTGCCTAGTTCGGATACAGATGACTACACCATTTATTCTAACCTAAATTAGCCTGTCACGAAAACTTGTATTCTATGCCTAAGTTTCTTTAAATAAACATTATTATTATTATTATATTATTATAATTACAATTTAATTATTATTTTTCTTTACATATCTCGGGACAATGGGGTCCCGGACTTTTGGAAGGCATACGAAGGGCCGAGGCCAACTCGCAGAGAGCCCCTTGGACAATTGTAATGGAATGAGGCACTTATTATTATGATTATTATTTATCGAATAGGGAAATAAGTGCGAAAACTGATGAAATGATAAGTTTAAAGTAATATCTATTGTAGTTCCGACTTCAGAACAATAAAGTGAAGCTTTGACATTCTATTCTGCACAAACATTTGGCCAAATGTTTGACAGCTGTCAAACGTTTGGCGGAAAGCGGAAATAAAAAATACAGACATTTAGCTTAAATCTGACACCAAAAAGTTTACCGCAAAACTTAATGGAAAAACCGTTAAAGTCTAGGGTCGCACCACTGCTCTAAACATTAAAACTTTTCTTTCCTTAAGCGGGGTACACATATGGTAAACCTCTTGTAAAGTATAACGTTATGTCATTGATAGATGGTAGTTTGGCTTAGTTAGCAAGTGTCGCTTCACCCTTTCAAGGCTGTGGTTACAATCTACAGTATCTACGCACACAAACTTGTAACAACTTTACCAAACAACTAACTCAGTTAACCCTTATAATTTAATTTTGTATATAAACACAGTTGCTTTTATAATCTGTTTGCTTTCATAACAGCAAAATGGAGTGCAACTGTTTTGTTTGCTGTGAGTAGATGCTTGGCTTGTATCTGTGAAAATGAGGCTTTAAACCACTGACCTCTCATTAGAGGTACTGACCTCTTGAATACACTGGTATTCAACTATTATAAAAAGGTAGTAAACAAAAAAGTACCTAAACGTATTAAATTCTACTTTACCTGCGGGTAACCTGTTCATAACATTATTTCAAGCCATTAGATTGCAGTTTACTTTGACAAATAGTGGAAAAACTGCGTTATTATGGAGCTCAGAGGGGTATAATTCATGTAAATATGAACGCATTTACGGTTGAAAGACGAAATATGATGTGTAGGACCGCCATAATGCGTTCTTTACGATTTGAATTTGACTAATGGCGTTATTTTATTTTTTACGGAAGATGTAAACCTGGGTTTAATATTGATTCAACTTCAACGTATTTTGCATGAAATATATTTAGAAAAATCACAGAGAATAATCCTATAATCAACGCTTGGCTGAGCATTGATCTAATTAATTTTTCAGTTTAGTTCTATACTGAAAGATTCCGTTACGTTATGTATTTGCTTTGGATATACAAAGCCAGATTTGTTAACAGAGATTTTATACAAGAAAATCTAACCTAAAATTTCTATGTAATATTATCCAGATTCCAGAATTACAGTGAATCCAATCTTGTTTCAGTTTCTACAGTATTTGTGAATCTAACTGAATTGAGCGACGGGAAATACAATTTTATTTCACAATCTGATACATGTTTACATTTAGATAAATCGAATAAAAATAAAAATAGCCTTTTTTGAAGAAATTGAAAAAATAATGCTTTGGCTGTATACTTGCTGTTTTTTTAAAGCAAGTAATAACATATTTTGGTTTATTCAGGTGACCGTACAAAGTTATTGATCAGGGTCAATTTTTTTTTTTTTAAGAAACACAATGGAACAGTTCGTGAAATGTGAAATATTTGTCTATAAAAATACATATTCTTTTATAATTCCAACGGCAAACACGACGCCCTACGAAAATATTTAACACTTAGCATCCTTATTAGAATTCAGTGAGCTTCCTCCATATTATTTAATAGAGTAAAAAATCGAAATAAAACCTAATATGATCTGTCATGCCGTCACTTCAACAAGAAAATAAGGCACCGCGATCCCTGGCCCCAGTAAGAGGCAGTCGGGACTCCCCATGCATACACAATTAGTACTTGATAGAGCGACTTATGCTAGACATTTTTCACGATCATGTATTATTCAGTTCGCAAATTAGGATGTCTGAAACTCTGGAAGATCATGTATACGTTATTCGAAAATAATAAAAATATACATGATCTTCCTTGACATTTCATTAATGAGATGGAGTTTGAATATTGAATAGATCAAAAACAAAATGTGAAGAATTAATTTGATACCAAAGTTGAATTTCGAACGGAACAGGGAAACAAAGGAGGGTTTTGTTTTCTTTTCACTTCTCATGCTCTAAAAGTACGTTTTTATGTTGTGTGTAGGAGACATAAATTAATTTTGTTTTCTAAAACGAAGATAATCAGGCCCAACGGCCACATGCACAATAAAACGTCGTAGGTTAAAGTCGTTATTTTATTTAATTTGCTTATATTATATATTTTTTTCTATCGTTAATTTAATAAAATCAGATAAAATAGTTGTCATTTATTATTTAAAAACGCAAATAAACGATTTTATGATTTGGCAGTACCCTAGTCGACTGACACATGTTGAAAATTAAAAAAACTTTAAAAAAGTTTCGTGGCGTAAATTAACTATTATTATATTCTTCAATTTTGCAACATTTTTGAACAGTAAAAGGTATTTTTATGTCTGTTTCATTTTCTCGCAATTAAAGTGAAAAGCAGAGTGTATAAATCGGGAATAAATGAGCCATTTTACCCCTCGACTTAACTATCCTATAGATATAAACGTCTCAGGGTAAAATGGCTTTTTTATGCACTAGCTGTACAATCTACTATTAAATATATGAGAGATAACAATAAATTTATTTTTATCAACTCTCTTAGAGGCCGATTGATAATAGAGTTCCACGTGAAATTCAACAAAGTAATGCTTAAAAATAACTTTTCTATTAAATACAGCTCGACCAATGAGTTCACAATTCATAGGTGGTTTATAACGCGAAACTAATTCCAACCGGTCCCACCACAATCCGCGCTATTCTGGCGGAAACGCCCCTTGTTCCCACTCTGCCAATAAGGGCTAAGAGTCAAAGCTTCTAGAATGTTCTAGAAGTTTTAACTCACCCCTAAAAATAGACAGTGTATACCCTTCTTTTGACATTAGCCGTCTGACGTTCGTCAACTGGATTCTGTGCGCACACAGTAAGTATGTGTGTATGTTAAAGGTATTAGTTGCCGTCGACGAATAATAGTAGATTGTACAACTAGTGCATAAAAGAAACCATTTCACCTCGAGACGTTTATTATACACCCGAGCCGCGGGCGAGGGTGGATAGTTAAGTCGACGGGTAAAATGGCTCGTTTATGCTTGAGTTATATACACTCTGCTTTTCACTTCGATTGCGAGTAAATGAAACAGGCATAAAGTATATAACAGTATTTAAGCAAAATTGAAGAAGAGAATAGCTAATTACCGCAACGAAACTTTTTAAGTTTCTTTTTTCATCACAAATATTTTATCTGGTTTTATTAAATTGCAGATAGAAAACACGGAAATGATATGAATTAAAGCAAATGAAATAAAATAACGCCTACATACAACATAAAGGTGAACTTTTAGAGCATGAGAAGTAAATAGTAGATTATTAACCAAGGGGATAAAGCAGTGTCTTCTGTCGCGGGTGACGATTTAAATCGCGAGCGTAACGAAGGACTCGAGGTTTACTCCCGACCGTAGCGAGGGTGTTAAAAACTTAAATCACGAGCGAAGCGAGGGATTTAAGACGAGTCCTGAGTGTAGCGAGGGATTTAAGTTCACCCAAGACTAAGACAGCTTTATCACCGAGGAAAATACTCTACTTTTCGTACCATTTACGAAAAAATGAACACAATAATAATATGAGATAAGCATTTATTAAAAATAATGACAATTAAAAGTAAAAGTTAACATTCGAAACATTGGTCCAATTATTGATAGAGTTTGATTACATTTTTGTTTGGTACATTTATTGTTGATGAGTTGAT
Organism: Atethmia centrago; assembly: GCA_905333075.3. Lineage (NCBI taxonomy): Eukaryota > Metazoa > Arthropoda > Insecta > Lepidoptera > Noctuidae > Atethmia > Atethmia centrago. Next base: position 24,391,745 of record HG995376.1, read on the forward strand.
TTGAGTATTTCTCTGTTCTTGCGTCTGAGGAACTTGCGTTTCATTGTAGATAGTATACGTCGGAGATAGTGGTGGTGGTGCATCGTGAGTTACGGACGATGATAAGATGCCGGAAGTTGATGGTTGTGGCTCTGATGGATTAAGTTTTATATTTTTGTTAATTTGACTGCTTAATATGGTTTTATTCGCCATTGAGCTTTCGATATAACCCTCAGCTACTCCATCAGAGCTCCAACCACCGTGTCTTTTTATTGACTTAATATTCGCCCCTGAATCCGCCAAGAAATTCGCCTGTTCGAAGTTCTTCTAAAGCAGTGACCGGTGTAGAGTTCAACATCTTTAAGTTTTAAATATTTAGCAATTTCCTTTGGCATATTGCTAATTTCATTTTTGCCGATGGCTTGTCGAGTACATTTCCCATTCCGATAGTTTATAAAAAATCTATTGCTTTCCATGTTGGTGGGACGTAATGCTTGGTATTTACCAATGATTTTAGTATATTGTCCTTGTACAATGAATAACTGATTTTTCTTTGTCTTAGTTTCCTTTACATTAATCAGCAGCAACTCATTGGAATGATTTTCAACGTCCTCCACCTTTAAGCTTACAAGTTCACATCCGCGGCAAGCACCATTGAGTCCAAAAATTAAGGCCACCTATAACAAAGATAAAAACAGGCAAATATATAGAATAATTACCATTACTAAGATACGAAATATTCATAGTTAAATCATGTATACTTACTTTTGTGGCCAGAAAAAATTCGTCAGGAGCTTCATTAAGAAATTTTTCCACATTTTGATTCGTAAAAATTTTAGACTTCTTTGCGCAATGCCCTTCTGATTTTCTTTTTAAAAAAGCCAGTAATTACGTGAATCTATTTATTTCAATGCTGTGTTTGATGCTTATTGTAGCTTTCAGTTTTGAGTATAAGCACCAAAGTGTATTCGGATTCTCGGTCTTGGATAAATAATCAAAATAGACAAGAAGTACTGATTCTGAAATTGATAGGCCTTTCGCACTTCTCCACGTTGAAAATTTTTCATAAGTTTTTAAATAATTTTCCTTGGATTTTGTTGGAAGCAAATTATTTATAATTGCGGCAGCATTTGCACTGACGGAATCCGACAATTCACTGTCACTGTCGCTTTGATTTAACATCGTAACGTATTTTTAGAACATTAACTTATTTATAAAAATAAATTAAAATAAACTTAACGTTTATGTATTTGAAGAAAACAAAAACGCGGCAAATTCCTAGACTAATATTTTTTTGTCGGAAAAGCAAAGGCATCAAGCTCATACGGCCTCGTCGGTTTTCGTAATTTTATTTAATAATCATAACTGCATAATAAATGCGTATTCCTTTTTCAAAAAGATGTATAATGCTTTGTATACAAACTCAATGGTGTAAACACAGATGTAATTCAGTATAAATTTCGGTAAGTATTCCAAATTTAAATCACATTCTCCCCCTAGAGGATGAATGAAATTCAATACAATTTTCTTTCCCTGTTTTTAACAGATTAAAAATGACTATTGTTATGTTCGCTTTTTAGAATGTCACTTTTTTGAACAAGTGGTACGAAAAATAATTTTCAATACACTTGCTTATAAAGTGACTCTTATGGCAACGCATTTAGGTCCATAGTTCAGCTTAGTTCAGCTTAGAGAGTTGATAAAAATAAATTTATTGTTAAAAACCCAACCACAAATGGTGTTATTTGCTGACAATACTTCCTTAATTTTTAAAATTAATAGACGTGCATCAAATTTTGACGACGTGAATAACGCCCTATTGCAGGTCCAAAATTGGTTCACTGCTAATAATTTAGTATTAAATGGGAAAAAAACGAAATGCATAAGATTTTCTTTACTAAATGTCAAAAGTAGTATTTGTGAGATAGTATTGAATCAAGGGAAATTAGAATTCATCGATAAAACTGTTTTCCTGGGGATTACGCTCGACTCAAGGCTTCAATGGGGGCCTCATTTAACTTCCCTTGCAGGACGGCTAAGTTCAGCAGCATATGCTGTGAGAAAAATCCGTAAATTTACTGATGTAGATACCGCACGGCTAGTATATTTTAGTTACTTTCATAGTATTATGTCGTACGGTATTTTAATATGGGGACGGGCTGCAGACATCGAGTCTATTTTTATTCTGCAGAAAAGAGCCATCAGAGCCATATATGGCCTCCGCAGGTGCGACTCTCTAAGGGAACTGTTTAAAGAAATAAACATCATGACGGTACCTTATCAATATATCTATGAAAACATCATGTACGTAAGGAAAAATCTACATCTTTTTAGTAAAAGAGGTGAAAGACACAATTATATCACTAGAAATAGGGACCAATTAGTTCAACCAGGTTTCAGGCTGGCTAAAGTAGACTCATATTTCATGGGGTACTGTTTAAAATGTTACAATAAAATACCTCCCACTTCAACTGAATGAAACAAAATTTAAATCTAGTATAAAACGCACACTATGCAGCCCAAGCATTGTGGGATTACATTGCTGATAAAAATGCTTGGCTCAACGCTGGTCCTTCTCCACAAGGGCGCAAAAATTAATTGATCAGGTATTGAAAATAGCGTTGGAGCTGCTGATGATTTTAAAAACTCTCTTTGCATTGTATAAATTCAATCTCTTAGTATTGTATAGCTGCACAGCACATTGTTATGTGAGTACTATGTACTATAAAGCTGCCATTTACTGGATACGTCTTTCATTGACTTGAATGTGCCCTGGCGGCTAGGAGTATGTCGTGCTCACTCTAATGTCTCGCTGATGGTGGCGCGTGTGTTGGATCATTTAGCTTCCTTCAAAATGGTTGAGCTGAATGGTGCTGATCAACGCGTCATGTTCGTGAACGGGCGCTGTCAGTAGAGACTGGTCATCTCTTAGCTGCCACGGCTTATTTTAATTTTAATTTTTGAATTGCTTTTTTTTGTTGTAATCTTTTTATTACGGACGCTTTTTACGTTTTGCATCGTTGTCACATATATAATTTCAAAATGAATGATGTAAACAATATTTTGTAACCATAATACGTTGATTTAAAAGTGTCGGTGGAGTTTCTTGCCCGTTCTTCTCCATAGGTACCTACTACGCTTTGGAATGGGCAACTAGCTTCATCTTTCTGACTGACTGACCGAACTCTTGACAATTCAAAAGTGCCTGTAATTGGTTTATTTGAAATAAATGCTTTGAGTTTGAGTTTTGAGTTATTAAACACTCGGTGTTTTTTACTTGACATTGCCACACTAGTGCTTTTAATTTACTTTTTTTTTAAATCTCCGCAAAAAGTTTTTATATGTAAAACAATGAATATTTTTGCAATCGAAATTATTTATTTCATCAAATTAAATATTTTTCACTACATATTAACCTTAATTTGCGTATTCAATACATTATTTTGTGTTTATTATATTTTATATTTAGAGCAGCTAGATTTGGATGGCAACACCATCAAAATCTAGCGGCCTACGAAACTAATAACAATACAAGTTTGTTTTTTTCCTCGCAAATGTGTTGAAAAATGCATTGATCATTACACACTCAGCACCCTTATCGTGCTTGCGTACGGCTCGCGCGGATAATACCCCTTCGAGTGTAATGACCAACATAGCATACTTTCATCATAATGTACTATTAATAGTACAAGTTAATTAATAGTGAAGAAAATGTGAATCTTAGTAAGAATTGAAATAGGAAGCCGTATAAGGTAACCATTAGCGTTAAACGATACACGCGCACGTTCTAAACGTTTTTTCATAATTACTGCTTTGGATTTATTAATTTACGTTCTAAGAATTTTTTGAGTAAAATTGGGTAAAACCTTGGTTGAAAAATAAAACTCAAAAGTATAAATACATAATGGTTTACTAATTGCCCTGTATTTCAATTTAGGTGCGAGAGAATGTTACTTTAAAAAATACAGTAACCACTAAACTTTTGGCCTCTTCCCTTAAGTAAAATTTGTTTCCATTTTAAAATAACAAAATTAAAGTCTACCTAAATAGTAGTTTAGCCGGAAAACTATCCTCACCGGACACGGCAGCTTCGGGAGGTTCCTGTGTCGGATAAGGCGGGAGGAAACGCCCGGGTGTCACCACTGCACAGTGGTTCCGCGCCCTAAGAGAGGCGGTCATAGGGTTTCGCGAAGGTAATGACTGTCGTTATCAATACTAAATATTATCATTATGCTTTTTTGTAATACTTCATGTTATAATAAAATGAAAAAACCGAATTAATGTTAAAAAACTTATTTTATTAGAATAAATAATGCATTTACGAAATACTTACTAAAATACAATAAAGGAATTGGAACTTAATAACTAATAAACTTAAATATATACATTTTTATAATAAAAATAAAGTAAATACCTAATTATTACCTAACTACAAATACAGAAATGGACAAAAAATATATTATTTACATGTTAATAGTTACATAATAGGAGCTGTATCTAAAATAATGTAAATCTAGTGTTTATTATGTAACTATATACATTTTATTCTATACCGACAACAAATGCAATACCTCTTTAGATATAATAGACTTCTTCTTCCGTGGTAACCTTCTCAAACCAGAAATATAAGGATCCGAATTAAGAAGAAGTCTATGTATCAAGTCGGTGTTTGTGACAACCCGGGACATTTTCCTCGTGTTGTCACGCCTAAACTGTTTAACTAACTTATTGCAAGATTCGGCAGCCTCTTCCGAAAGCTCACCTATTGACAATAATGCGTGGTCAATTACTTCCGAACCATGAATGAGGACCTTATGTACAGACGAGGGCAGGTTGTACCATGGATAGGTAGCAACAAGCTTACGTGCTGTGTCTAGAGCATACTCTTTAAAAGCCACGTTATTAATTTTGTATACCGACGAAAGACACTGCAGCAGATTATGACATCTGTCAATAAGGTCTTTGTCTAATCCAGTAATTTCCGCTGAAATAGCTGAATTAGAAAAAAACCTTCTGGCAGTGTTTCCATCGTTGGATGTGCCACTTCCTCCACTTCGCGGTTTGTCGACTATTAGACCAAGTCGTTGCCTAAACTGTTGCTGGACATGTTGTTTTTTCTGTGCAAGAAGAGCTTTATCGTCTGAGGAACGCGCCTGCCATTTTTTAAATCTAATCTATAGGTAACGTGAGTAAAATATTCAAAGAATCGGATATGCGAGTGAAGAGGAGATAGTCCAAATTGATATTTACTACTGTCTACAGTTTTGTTACATGATTTATCTATATCATTCATGTCTTTTGGAGTTAAACCACAAATATAGCACCTACTACAAGATGTATCACTCAGAGCACTGCACACTTTACCATCAACCATGGTTAATTGTAAAGAACGCCGCACCTTTATTTCACATCCATTGTGAGTGAAAGATGATGGCTGTAAACTGTCAATTTTATGTCTTGAAATAAGCTTCTTCTTGCACGGAAAGGTCTTTCGATTCTTTGGCAAATTGGAATCGAATAGGCCTACAATACCTGGTGGAGGAAGGGCGCGGGTTTTTCCAAACTATTTGGTCTGGGTCGGAAGTATTTGACTTACAAACTAATTGGAAAGGACAATATGAAGTAAGAAACATACTGCCATCATCCTCGATACCAGAATCACCAAAACACTGTTTATATTCGCTGTGCCCCGTACTCCCATCGAAACCCCATTTTCCAATTAAAACAAATTCTTTATTAAGGTCAATATTATTTAAAACGTGTTTTTGGAATTCTAGTATCCCGCATGCAGTATGGTCTAACAATGATTGTAATTCTACTTCAGCCGATGATTCCGTGATAAACTCTTGCGATGGATAACACCGCTTTGGTGCATTCGGTGATTTTGCATTAATGAACTCTTTCATCATAAGATACTGATGTTTAGTCAGTTTAGTCTCAGTTATGAGAGACAAGACTTCATCATTCAATCAGTGTTGAAATTTAAAGAAGCGTAAGCGGCGTCAGATCGACTTGAATCATCCAACAAATAAAATTGATCGCGGAACTGTCTACTTTACTTAAATCTGCAAGCCTGTGGCGTTTTGATCTCTTGCTACACTCTTCGAAGTCCTTCCTGTGCTGATGCTGTTGAGTGCTCGTCGAAGCCTCTGCTGCTGGCCGTTGAGTGTCGTGGCTCCCTGCTGCTGCACAATTTGACAGAACGCAAACTTCAATTTCGTTCAGCCAGTCTCCGTACTTAGATACCATGCGAGATTGATTGCGAGAGACTTGCTTCCAAATAGCTACAAATCTAGTACAAAGATTAGCAACTCTTTTTTTTAAGTCATCAGCAACCAAATTCTCAACGTCAGGCAGTAACTGTATCAGGGCTTGAAAAACTCGACGCCACCGTTGCAGTTCGGAATTGCTGTCCTTCATAGACAGCCAAGTATCTAGTACAAGCATTCTTTTAAAAGAACACTCAATACTAGTACCTAAAAAAAAACAACAAACAGTTAAATGCGGATCAAAAACATTACATATTTCGTAGCAAGTGCTACGCGTCCAGCCGCTCGGCGTAGACCCTGGCTGCACCTTACAGATGCAGCATGCCGCAAGTACTTTTTTTAAATTCTAGTAGTAGAGATTTTAAGCGACATTTTTATACCTAATTCAATGGCACAAGTAGATACAAACATAAGTAAAAGCATCAATATAAAAAAAATACAGAAATAAATACGCAAGAAATGCTGCGGCGTAGCACTGTATTTAAAAAAAAATAGTGTATTAAAAATGCAAACTAGTAAAGTAAATTAATAATACATACCTGTAACTTGAATGTCCATTGCAAAATAACAGGTCACAAACAAGTTCGGTCTTGAAAACACGCGTCACGTCTTAGGGTAATTAGCGCTTGGTGATAACACGGTTGATGACTAATTACATGTGTTTACTTCCGATGCCACAGCAACAATAGATTGCAAAACCTTTTATACCCTCAGGTAGTATGACAACTAGTGGGTAACTGAACCAGATATAATGGCTTAGCTCAGTCATTGCCATTGGAAGCCTATGACCTACTAACGGGACCACTGTGCACTGTGTGGGTCGCCCGGAGGACACGGTGGAGGTCTGCCCGGCCTGGGCAGAGCACCGCCGTGTCCTCGTAGAGGCAATCGGCGGCGGAAATCTCTCGCGTCCGGCCCTGGTCTAGGCCATGGTACGGAGCCGTCACCTCCTTCTGCGAAGCAGTGATGCTCGCGAAGGTGGAGGCGGGATGGTTGACAGAAAGGCAAATTTTGCCCCTAGCCGCCGCAGGAGACGCCATGGGCGTCGGGAACCCCGGGCAGATTTCCGGCCGCGGTAGGCGCGGGCTTGCGGACGGTGAGCAATGGGTAGCTCGCCGTCCGATAAGGGCCAGGACGACGGCGCGTTGTGTTCCACGCGCGCCTCAAAGAGATTCGTCAGCCGAGTAGGGGTCTTCTAGGGCCGATGCCTGCCGGGCTCGTGGGAAAGTCTGAAAGGGATACCGAGGCCCCTGAGAGACACCCAGAGCGGGAGAAGTAATTTGATAATTTCCCACCCAACTAAAAAAAAAAAGGTGGAACTAAAAACAGTTTCGCAAAAAACAAGCAAAGTGAAAGTTTTGGAGCGAAACAGTTCAGTTTTACGGCAAATGGACCATACGGGGACGCAATGGGTCGTTTCGTAGAATGCCCTGTGGCTACGGTTACGGCGAGAATTTATTTGAAAAAACATTTTAACGAGTCCCGGTTATGTAGCGGTAAAGTGGGAATTTCGGGTCATTATGTATAATCGCTGACAAGGTAAACTTTGTTAGATATAAGTGTGATTAAGTGTAAGTGAATTTTATGGCTGTTAATATTTAGTTTGTAATTATTATTATTAACGGAATAAATCATGTTTTAACGTCGTACCTTGTTTGTATCTGATGAAAGAGAATCCCTCTTTCTAATCTATACAATATTGTGGGACCAAGAATGCCGGATATTGGGTATCGAGACGCAAGGAGGAGAGGTACCCTATTGGTCTTATTTGGGTAGGGTTAATTGATTATACAGGGCAACTTGTATCTTAAGGCGCTTAGGAGCGTTTGGATAATTTCCGCCTTTATACTATTAACACTAAATGCGAGTTGTTTTGGTAATGTTCATAATAAAAGTTAATACACTACAACCTAATGATTATTGATAGTTACATGTAGCTTCCTCATATTAAATTTAAAATCATGTTTCACTGAAAAAAAAAAAATCGGTACACCTAATCGATTTTCGGTAGTATACACCGCTTTGGTCAGTAAAAATAGACCCTATTGTCCATAGAAGTAAAACTAACTGAAAAAAAAAACAGTTGGTTAACAGTAGATTTTACCGTGCATCTCTTAAGCTCTGAAAACGGCAATACTTAAAAGAAACTGTTTGTTTCAGTAAACTTTAATGTTCATCCAATTGAAATAACTGTTTAGCTCTTGACTGTTTTTGTCCATTTCAGTGCACTGTCAGTAATCAATTATTGTAACATAAAAATAAGTTTCCTGAACCGTTTTTTTTCTACTGTACAACAACAGTAAAAAGTATCGTTTCATTTTTTTCAGTTTAGCTTGTTGGACGTAATTACTTAGGTATCTGACCTACCTATCGATGAAGTCCAGCAAGAGTTGTCTTGAATTTTATCATACATACGTATTTTAGCCTTACGAAGTACTAGCATTATAGCTTGCAATTATTTTTTTTCCATAAAATTTATTGAAGGAGCCTGGATCTCACAATACAGGGAATCCTAGTGGAGGTCTAGGAATTCAATACACTTTAATGTAAACTTAGCGAAATAATTGTATTCTTATTCTTAATTTATTCTAATAATCTGATGAAAAATGGTTATGATTCCTGTCTAAGTTACCATCCGGCAATCTTCATAATTTCAAAGTTTTTGGTTCTCTCAGATCTACTGATTTATGTACCAATATTATAGCGATTATATAAGTTTACTGCCAAAACCAGGTGTGAATAACGTTACTCATTTATCTATATGACAATAAAATACTAAATAGTGTTTGCCAGACATTAATACAATCATTCAACACTCAAATAGCCTCAATAACTCTTATTAATTGGAATAGTTCAGTAACTAACTGTCCAATTATCTTTGCCTGAATAAACACAAGCCATCTTGCTAATTGGCTGATCTTTGACATTTACAGCAACTGGCGGAATCCCGGGAAGACGGGTAGTTAGTATTCCCTTTGAGTTTGCTTTTCATTATAATTTTTTGTGCATGTGGTATTGACTGGGCCCGCGTGGTAGATTACAGCCCACACCCTCTCGTAGGCTGATTATGTGATTACTTGCATGTAAAAATTACATCCTGGATTGGTTTAGTAGGTAAATTGTTCAGGATACGTGAGATTGTGTGCTTTTTACGTTATCCGTTTTTAAAAACATGAACAGCATTCTTATGTGGGGTTCACATGCTCTATTCCAAAAGTCACAATAAAATATTCAAATAATGTCCCATATACCTATAATAAAGAAGAGGGGCTCGTGGCAAGGTAATAACAGCCGCACGGGTCGATCGATCAGGTTAAGCTATGCTTGCCGCGGTTGGTCCGTGGATGAGTGACTATCTTTACATACCTACCGTTGGTCCCTGCGGCTGGTGGCTGCCATTCGTGAATCTTTGACAGTCGTTACGGGTCGTAAGAAGCCCAAAAGTCTGACAACCAGACTTAGCAAGGGGTATCGTATTACCAAGTAACTGAGTTGTGGAGGTCAGATAGGCAGTCGCTCTATATAAAATTCACTTAAAATTACTGGAAGCTGACCCCAACATCGTTGGGAAAAGGCTAGGTAGGTAATGATGATGCCTATAGAAAAGAAGACCTTTGCAAGCGTGTAAAATTGAGATGTAACTGCCAAAACCACTAATTAGTACTTTACTTTTGCACTTAAAATATAACTTAGAAACTGAATATTAATAATTCAGTGTTTTATTCATAATTATCTCACACTACCTACAACATACACCTTTTAATTATTCATAATTTAATATATTTGCAACACCGCTTTTATAAAAAAAACATGGTCCGTCACCACACAGAAATTAATTACCCCACAGAGAGGAAAGGTTAAGACAAGAAAAAAAAATAGAAAATTAAACCCGAAAACGTAGTGGAAAGCGTGTCACACATTTTTTAATATTTTTAACTTTAAATAGGAATGATAGCTTGAGGCGAAAGAACGGATTCCTTAAAAAATTAAATGCCTTAAAGATCTCGCCAAACTGAAGCGAATCCCGCGCGGGACGATATTCGCTCGCGTGGATAGTATCAACTACAAGTTAGTTGTTATAGAGATGTTCAAAGTGGGCGACTAGTCACGTCACTTTATCATAACTAAACAATTAAGAGACGCGCGCAGTCGCGTCCCACGTCCCACCCCCGCGCGGTTTTCGCCTCAGTGTGGCCAGAGCGGAAAAAAAAATATATATGAATAGTATTACTCTGTGGGGTAATCCACATGCTCTATTGCATTCACATTAGAAGAACCAAAGAATACCCCATATGAATGTAAAATAACCATAGAATGTCCCACATATCTATAGTAAAGAAGAAATTTATAAGCGGGTAGAATTGAGATGTCTATGCTAAAACCACTAATTAGTACAGTAGGTAACCGGCACGTAACTTTGCGAGAGTCGTTAGATGCACAGAATTCTTTTTTAGGTCTCTCTGGTTATCAAGAGGGACGCGGGGAACGAGGTTTATTGCTAAAGATTTAAGACTGTTACTTAGCAGTATTTTTATAATTATATAGGCTACACTACCTGTACACCTACGTGTAAGCAATGTTTTTACGCCTTACAGGGTAGCACATAGTGACACAATGTTTATTTTAATTTTATTTCATCATTATACATAATATTTCTTTTTATGTATTTAACAGTACACACATATAAACAGACAAGAAGAAAGGAACAGATAAATACGTACAAAAGTGGTGCTTATTTCTCTTCTCTTAGTTATGTTGACACCGTGTGTAAGAGTTGGAGAGAAAACAAAATACATAAAAAAAAAAAAACTATTCACTAATTTAAATAAACAATAAGAGAATATACTTACATAAATACATACTTCTAAAATAAATATCACTAAAATACATATATATAATTAATAGTATAAAATAATAAATACATAATATGCAACTATGGCAAAGACCCATGAGTACAAAAAAAAAAGGCGCATAATTATGATTTGTAACATCTGACATCTCACCTTGGTTATAAGCAACTGAGCAGCGCAAAAATTAACCTCAGAACTTTAAAACGCTAAATACTGAAATATTTATTTGAATAATTATTCTTTACTAGTGGTCGCCCACTGGTCGAAATTCGACCCCCTCTACTTACAATCTATATAGTAGTACTTATTCATTCCATGAGTACACTAATTCCATACTCATGGTGTCACTTCCTGTCGACACACTTCCGTCCCTTTTCACGAAATCACTCCCACAAAAAGCGAGAGGAAAGATGTTACACATCAATAAATTTTAATTTAGATCGTTCCGAGCGCGGGATTGGTTGGTCGTTCGACTATTGTTTCTCGCATGGCGTCCACGTTCCGTTCGCTCCCGAGTATATACGCGAACTTGCTCCCACTACGCCAAAACCTTGCCAAGTTACGCATTGACTGTACCTACTTCGCTTTTGAACTTGAACTACACAGCACGAAACAAAACAAAATATACTTTAGTATTTTATTCACGCCTTTTCAAACCACACAAAACATCACACTCATCTTTTACATAATCATTTCGTAACTCCACTTTTCCAAAAGAAATCATCGCCAGTAGCATTCCCAATTAAATTAATTATCCCACAGAGACGAAAGGTTAAGACAAGAAAAAAATAAAATAGAAAATTAAACACGATAACGTAGTGGAAAGCGGCTCGCACAGTTTAAACAATAGAAATGAAAGCTTGAGGCGAGGGAACGGATTCAAAAATTAAATTCTTTAAAGCTCTGGCCAAACTGAAGCGAATTCCGCAAGGGACGAAATTCGCTCGCACCGATCGTATCAACTACAAGTGTTTGTTTGTTGTCATTTGCCAGTGTCACAACACAGAGCAATGTAAATTGTCTGTGGTCCCTGCCTTTTTGGCTACTTTTTATGTTTATTTTATGTAATATTTTTAGTAATGTGCGTTTTGTTTGTGCAGAATAAACAATTTTTCATTTTTGTTTCTTTGAGTTAGTTGGTATAGAGGTGTTCAAACTGGCGCGAGCAGTCGCGTGACTTTAAATAATTAAACAATTTATAATATGCGTCCCGCGCAATTTTCGCCTCAGTGTGGCAGAGCTTAAATTCTAGATAGGACTAAAATACGAAATTGTATTTCGCCAAACTTGGTTTCTTCAACACATTTTCAGCGAAACATTCTTATTACGGCTAAGTCGCTTGCCTTGATCTCGACTTTAAAAAGAAAAGTAATACGGGATATATCTTCCGATTCTCAAGTAATGTTTTCTTTTGAATGTTTTAAGATAATAAATGGGCTTAAAAAGGCGCTTGTATTTTGTTATTGTAACCAAGAATGGGATAGATTTACGTTATCTAGCTTGACATTTTCTTTTGGACCGACTTTATCTTATATTTTATCAAGATCTGTAGTCATGATGCTGCAATGCGATAAATTGGATAGTTATAATATCGATTATATTCAGAGCTTGTCTATCAAATACCTACATGTAACGCACGACATGTAAAAAATGATTAGAAATAAGTAATTATATAAAATCAAATTATATTATTATGAGAGCAGTGGTGGCCCAGTGGTAACGGCCGTGACTTACGAGTTGTTGGTCGTAGGTTCAAACCCAGACAGGCCCTTTACTTTGTGTAAATTATTACATCACTACTGCTCTCAAAACGGTGAAGGAAAACATCGTGAGGAAACCGGCATGTCCTAGAATCAAGAATTCGAAGATATGTGACATCTACCAACCCGCACTGGGCCCGCGTGGTGGATTACGGCCCACTCCCTCTCACAGAGAGCAGGCCTGTGTCCCAGCAGTGGGGACATTATAGGCTGATTATGTAATTGTATTATTATTATTTGTTTTTAATTAAATTTCGATAAAATGTAAAAATTGTTAATGAAATACATAAATAAAATAATAGTAAATAGTGCAAGTTTATCACTAATATCGTAAGTAAAATCCCAATACTTACACTACGATATGTTGGGCGGATGATTCATACAATTGTTATCATGACTAGGTTTTCGTACCCAAAGGGTATCAATGGGACCCTATTACTAAGGCTCCGCTGTCCGTCCAACCGTCCGTCTGTCACGGGGCTTGTGGCATAATTAAATAAAAAAATAACATTTGTACGTCACTTGTAACAAATATAATTTAACAAAATAAAAAAGAACAACACCGTTTTTAAAATATCATACAAGATTTAAAAAGAGACAGATCATGAATTAAATTTAGATGTGTCGCATGCGAAAATATAAGTCCCTATAGGTTTTGGTTGCATCCACGCCATAATAGGTTCGCTTACATGATGAGATAAAAATGTTTGGAAAAATAAATCAAATGGGGTTATCTGTAGGTGACCCGGACGCCACTTTACGCGGTCACTCGAAGAATGACGCGCGGACGTTCCCTGACGGCTACCGCGAACAGTGTCTCACACCCGAAGGGCGGAGTCCGTTCTGTCTCTCGCGTTGCTGGCCAAAAAACGTCTGGTAAAATCGGTCTTTCTTACTAAATAAATAAAGGATACACTTGCGAAAATGAGTAAAATTACATACCAATTTGCGGTGAGATCAAAACCTTGTCACAAAAGAGGTCATGTAGGGTTTATGTATACGAGCTTCTTACAGCGAGAAAAACAAGTATCGTAAGGACAAATAATAATAATTACAAATGGTCCTGCACCCAGGCAAGAATTTTTGTCAATCATAACGACAAGAAAACTTTTTACGTTCCATCAAACTGTCGCAAACAATAAAAAATAAATTCAAAAGACTGACTGCAATGTGTCATTGATGATTTTAAAATAAGGTTGAATGTTCTCAAATTTAAGCTTTTTTAAAAGCTTACCATGGAGGATAAATACCAAAAAGTTTTATAGAATGATAATCCTACAGGCTGTATTTTTAGAACCGTAATAGGTAGACACACTTGTTCTCAGAGTGTGTACAACTATCAAATGGGCGCTATAACAACACATAATAAAAATAAAATAAGGTTAAAATGTTTTATATAGGTAGTAATTTTATTTTTACAAGAAACTTGTGTTTTTAGATTTTTTTTTAACTAAAGGCTCTTACAGACTAGGTCGATATCACGGGCGTGACAGGCATATGTTTGCCTGTCGCGACCGCAACATCGCGCTAGTCTGTACGAGCCTTTAAGTATTCAAATAAAAAATTGTGTTGAATATTGTACAGTGGTACGCACTTGGCCACTTTTATTATCCAAGATTGCTTGTTGATCGAAATTGTTTTGGGTTTTTATGAAACGAAAGATTCCTCCTAAAAATTATCTATTAAAAAAAATCAGCCAAGTCCGTGTCAGACCACGCATAATTAAGGGTTCCGTAGTCAGGATGAATTTATCCTAAGAACAAACTTAACATTGTAGTTGAAAACGAAGTTCTCACATACATCGACATACGTCACGGTCAATTCTCCAACTGCAAATGTAAGTTGACCGACAATTACTCGTTAACTTGTAAAGCCTACTTAGCTGTTATAGGTTTTAATTTCGTTATACACTACTGCCTTTAAAGCCTTATATTACGCAAACAGATCATCAGATCAGATATTTTTGAACAGCCTATACAATGATACCCCACACCTCGGGATAGACGAGAACAAAAAATATCATCCCCAATCCACCTTAAAAAAATTGTTTTCAAGATTTTATTTTAACACTTTTCGGCGTGATTAATATGTACGAGTATATACAGGGTTACTGGTAACTCGACGTATTCCTTGCAGGACGTCATAGTAGGGTTAAAATGCAACAAATTAAGCCACCAAATGTTCTACCGAAATTCAGTAGTTTTGAATTAGTTAAGAGTTTTAGTTTTTTAATGAAAAATCCCAGATTAAACCATTTGAAACCAATTTAAAAATGATTTACGGCGCGACTGTACTGAAATTTAAGTTATTATCATAGTTGACGCCGTAGCAGACCTTTGTTAATAATTAAAAGTTCAATAATGCCTAAAACTTTGGCAAATATCACTAACAAAACATTTATTTTTTTGTAATTTTTGCTATTACTTCATAAAAATGTAGTCTAGTGCAAAAAAATACTACACCTTGTGTACAAATTACTAAGAAAATATTCTTGTCTTATCAGCTATCCAAAAAGGTATGAAAGTTAATACAAAATCATGGACTACATTATGAAAATCGTTTTTGATTTAGTACAGGCGTGCGTTTCACAAAAAGGTGATTATTCGAAAAATCAAAAACAAAATCGTGAACATTATTATTCTTTTTAATCAATATTAACTTTAATTACACACATTTCACACGTCTTGTTCGATGCCCTCGGTTTCGAATACATGTTCTTATTCGCTTCCTTACTTCGGTTTTTGTTATTCTTGAGGTGATTGTTGCCCTCATCTGGTCCGCCGCATTTGTAATTCTCTCCCATAGTTCTTCAATTGAATTTACTGGGGTCACATAAACTAGATCTTTCATATGACCCCAGACGTAAAAGTCTAGCGGCGTCAGATCAGGGTTTCGTGCAGGCCACGGAATCGGCCCACCGCGCCCTATCCATCGGTTTGGATAGTTTTCATCCAGCAATTGTTGAATTGTGATTCGGAAGTGGGCTGGACATCCGTCATGTTGGTAAATCATGTTTGCTCTTTTTTCTTCCGGTACATCCGTGAGCAGTGCTGATAAATGATTTCTGAGGAAATCTTCATAAAGTTCCCCATTTAGTGTTCGGGGTAAAAAATGTGGGCCAATTAATTTGTCGTCAATAATACCCATCCAAACATTAAGCGAGAACCTTCGCTGGGATGCGGTTGGTTTCAGTTTTTTAGGGTTTGCTTCTGCTTTCGGTGCCCAGTAATGTAGGTTGTGGTAATTTGTGATACCATCACGATCAAAACATGACTCATCGGTCCACAGAATGTTTTTTAAAAAGTTTTCGCTGTCGGCGTCGGCGCATAAAACGACAAAATTCAAGCCGTCTCGGCGGATCTCCTTCTTCTAATGACTGGACTGGTTGGTAATGGTATGGATGTCGGCCTGACAAGTGAACTACAGACCAGACTTTCCACTGTGACATACCAAGTTCACGCGCTACGATGTTTGTCGATGTGTTAGGATCGTCAATAAAACGTTGAAGAATAAGCTCCTCGTCCTCAGCCGTGTATCTCCGAGAACGACCAGTGTCAACTTGCCTGCTTCTTTGGACGCTGCCAATTTCAGATATTCGCCGATAAGTCGATCCGAAGACACTAACGTGGGGGAGTCGGCGGTTGGGAAAGTGAAGTTGATATTCTCGCCGCGCCTCAGCAGCGTTACCGTCATAAAGTCCGTAACAGTACATTATGACAGCGTATTCAGGATTAGAATATGCAGCCATAGTCAGCGCTTATGAAGGCATAGCACAGCACAAGAGCAAGATACGCAGCAACAGTTAGGGAAATAGCCAGTAACAAAACACGAGCTTGCGCGACGTAGAGTTGAAACTAACTAACGCTGACGACCAAATTTTGCAAAATCGCACCCCCTGTCATGCCGAGAGAACAACAGCGACCAATCACAAAGCTCCCCGAGTGGTTGGAGTTCAAGCGCAGGTAAAAACTACGAATAATACGAATACGAAACAATAGGTTGACCGTCTCGCAATTTTACCTGCCCCCCATAAAACTCTTCTCTTCCCTGGCACACATGCAAAAGAATTGACAATCATACCTTTCTGAATAACTGATAAGACAACGATATTTTCCTAGTAATTTGTACACCAGGTGTAGTATTTTTTTTTGCACTAGACTACATTTTTTATGAAGTAATAGCAAAAATTACAAAAAATTAAATGTTTGGTTAGTGATATTTGCCAAAGTTTTAGGCATTATTGAATTTTTAATTATTAACAAAGGTCTGCTACGGCGTCAACTATGATAATAACTTAAATTTCAGTACAGTCGCGCCGTAAATCATTTTTAAATTGGTTTCAAATGATTTAATCTGGGGTTTTTCATAAAAAAACTAAAACTCTTAACTAATTCAAAAACTACTGAATTTCGGTAGAACATTTGGTGGCTTAATTTGTTGCATTTTAACCCTACTATGACGTCCTGCAAGGAATACGTCGAGTTACCAGTAACCCTGTATATATGCCCAATTCCAGCTTTCTAGTACTAAGAGTCTCTGAGCTAAGCCGGGGACAGGTGGAAGACATGGCGAAACTATAAGGGTTCCTTGTTGACTACGAAACCCTAACAAAAATATGCCACGCATTCTTTGCCAAAGTATGAACATTTCACCCACAATTAAGGCACCTCTAATTATACACTTTAACACGCCGGTCCAATCTGTTTTATACCACTATCATTCCATTCACAGGTTAACAAGGTCCCTTTGAGGTCCCCAAACAGAGCATTCAAGTTTCAAGTAACTGAACCGGTTTCCAAGTAAAGGGTTCTTAATGAAGTAGCGAGCTTTTAATAAAATATCGAGGGTCAAACAAGGGTAAGACTTGGATACCTGATGTTATTATGTAGTGGATATTTAAGGGAACTTATCTTGTAATGTATTTCGGATTTTAATGGATCAGTTTGGATTTTCTAGGAATATGGAATGTGATTGGTGATATTTTTCTAAGGTTGTTAGCAAAAGTGATCTCATTAGTTTTTAGGACCGGTTTCGTTTTTCGGGGTCTTTTTTAATACCCCTTGTGTTATGTAGGATATGATAAGGATTAATAATGAATATTCTTCATGTTAATGATATATAGCTCTGTATCAAATAAACTTGAGTATATTATTAATATTACAAAAACAAAATGTGAAGAATTAATTTGAGAACGAAGTTGAATTTTGAACGGAACAGGGAACAAACGATGGTTTTGTTTTCTTTTCACTTCTCATGCTCTAAAATTTCGTCATTATGTTGTGCGTAGGCGACATAAAGTCGCTTTTTATGCTCTAGTGCCAAGATAATCAGGCTCAACAGCCAAACGCACAGTAAAACGTCGCAGAGTAAAGTCGTTATTTTATTTAATTTGCTTTCATTTATATCACTTCCGTTTTTTCTATTGTTAATTTAATGAAACCAGATAAAATATTTGTTATTTATTATTTAACAACGCAAAGAAAAGTTTATATGACTGTGTCTGGCTTGGATACTTCATAGTACCCCAGCCAGAAACAGTCATAAAAAAAAAACTTAAAAAGATTCGTGGCGGGAATTTTAATATATAGCTAGCATAGCTATTTTTGCAACATTTTTGTTCAGTGAAAAGTCCTTTTATGCCTGTTTCATTTTCTCGCAATCGAAGTAAAAAGCAGAGTACATAATTCAGGCATAAACGAGCCATTTTACCCTTTTTAAAATTCTTCTTCCCTTTTTAAAAGGCTTCTTTTATGCACTAGTGTACAATCTACTATTTGACTCACCGTTTTTAACTAACTTTCTCACACGATTTATCCTTTCTTTTTCAAATACATTAGAAATAGTCGATTACTAATGGCAGGTTTGCGTTTTTTAAATGGAATCCTACTTGTGCTAGTAAGATTAAATTGTTTCTGTCCCCAGCCATCCTACGCAGCGTAGCATACAATCAATCTGCCTAGCCTTTTCCGAACTATGTTGGGGTTGGCTTCTAGTGTAACTGGATGCAGCTGAATACTTACAAGTATTTTAAATGGAACGACTGCCTATCTGACCTACAAAACCTAGTAACTGGTCAAAGTCAAATTAAAGTTAAATTATTTATTTCAAATAGGCACATAAAAGGCACTTTTGAACGTCAAAATTAACAAAAAAATAAAATTGATTCTAGTTGCCACTTCCAAAAGGTAGTTTCGTATGGAGAAGAATGGCCGTTAATCTTTTAAAATGTTTTATAAAATTTTGTATAGGTACATTTTAAAATTATATGTGAAGACGATGCACCTAGAATAAAATTACTATACCAAAATAGGTAAAAAAGAATGAAAAATAAAGCAATGATAGATAAATTAATTATGTGATAGGTACATGATGCTCACATATTTACAAACATTGTAAAAGTATACGTTTTCCTAAAAATAATAAATAGTTTAATAGGTCAATGTCTCACACATTAAAGTAATCATAGAATTTAAATTCAACATTGATTTATTATTTGTATCAAATAATAAATTGTACAATTAAAATAGCAACCAGTTTGATTTTGTCTAGACTCTAGATTGTCCTATGGAGCTGGACCAGCATGTTTCCAAGCATTCTTATCTTGGATATAATCCTCTAATTTGTAATAGGCTTGTTTACAAAGTGTAACTGAGTTTTACTTTTAACATGAGTTTTAAATTTTCTTTCTTTTAATTGCAATATATCAGAAGGTATTCTGTTGTAACATTTGACACAGTATCCCATAAAAGATGTATGTACTTTAGATAATCTGAAAAATGGTTGATCTGGGTAATGCGATACCCCTCAGTAAGACTGGTTGTCAGACATTCGGGTTTCTGACGAGCTGTAACGACTGTCAAAGATGTACAAATAACAGCCGGGACCAACGGCTTAGCGTGCTTTCCGAGGCATGGAGGAGTCTCAGTATGTAAAGATGGTCACCCTTCCACGAACCAACCCCGGCAAGCGTAGCTTAACCTGATGAATCCACCCGTGCGGCTGTTATTACTTGGCTACGTAGCATACACACGTCAAATTAAAGCTACGCAGATACGGTCACGTAGCAGATGCTACGCCGTAGCACAGAGCTACTAAGCCCAGGCCTTGAAATTCCTTTGGTCCTAAATTGAAATTCCTTCACTGGCCTTGTACTTAGTTTGAGATAAGAAATGGGTCGGTATAATAATTCAACTAGCCAGTTGATCCCCTACTATTTAAGGGCCTATTATGGACATTGTTGAGCAATTTATGAGAACTTAGTAAAATCAGTGAACAAAATGAAAATATGTCAAAGCCGTATTGAAATAATAGGCCGCCTTTTGCAAAATATCTTTACGAGTAGAATTTTGGTTACCTACCTAACTGTGGATAACCTCACTATGTACGAATAATTTAAAAAAATATAAGTTGTTATGCGAAATATTTGGCAAAAAAAAACATGTAGAAATAATTAAGTGTTATTATCGTTAATAGCATTCCGTAGTACAAGACGTGACATCTGCATGTATCACATATGTTTAAAGGTGACGAACTACTCAAATCTTTGTTCCTATGCCAAAATATTCAAAATTAACGACTACTAACGGTGAGACTACAACTCCAAGAACACTAAAATATCGGTAGTACATTTTGCATTCGAAGCATTCGCATGGGAGCTATGAATTAGCGGGCAATGGCATAGAACGTGGTATCTGATGGCCTATTTGTGGGATGGGTGATAAATTCGAACTATCCTTGTGTAATATGGTCCTTTCTTATCTGATTGGTTCCGTATTCTGTTCAATAAAGTGGGTGTTGGTATCAAAAGGGTTTTGGGACATTCATACACTACATATATACTAATATGTATGTATCTAATAAATCAGTTTATGTTAGTGTAAAGTTACACTGTTTTGGTATTGAATAAGGTTTGTTTGATAATATTTCCTCGAATCATCGCAAAAAAAACTTTAATAAACCGCTTATCTTAATACCTATGAATTATTGCTAATGCTTCTACTGATTTCCTCCTATACTTTCCGTTCTTTTTACACAACTGCTTCAAAAGGAGTGTAATGTGTTCATGTATTTAGGTAAGTATGTATGTGAGTTTCTTTGAGCCACCGTAACTTTGAAATGCCTGACCAGATTTAGATGCATTTTTTTTTGGGTGGGAAATCATCAAATAACTTCTCCCGCTCTGGGCGGAGCGGGAGGGTGTGTCAGTCTCTTACTGACTAAAACCCACCCGTATTCCTTCCGTTGCCTGTGTTGCGGGGGCCTCGGTGACCCATAAGTATCTTCCCGCGACAGATTTAGATGTATGGGATATTATTAGAATCCTTACATCATCCCGAGTGATATTATTATTGTAGTCGGGGGACCTCTTAGATTAAAAAGTGTTCCACAGAAGGGTCGACCACAATGAAAATTTTATTAATCTATTTAGTTAAATCGTCTATTTGCAGGGCATTTCTGTTTGTAATTTTTTAAATTATTTATCTTTATTTCTGTGTCAATCGTTCCCTGGAAGTTAATAAACGTAACGAGACCGCATATCCCTATAAATAAAGTTTCGTACTCTATATTTTGTGGAAGTTACAAACTCCGCATTTCCGAGCCAACATGACGTAACGCAAATAATAAATCAAACCATCCGAAAACTTTGTAAACTAATATAAAATATTATTGCAATATGTTTTGATCTTATCCTTCAAATAAACTCCGAGCATAGCCCGCTCCATGGCGCGCTGAGCGACCTTGAATTTGTGGACCAGCCCGACTGTCAGTGTCCACGTTTCGGCACCGTATGTAATAACGGGCAGGACGCACTGGTTGAAGACATTAGTCTTCAAACACTGCGGGATTGGCGACGAGAAGACTTGACGAAATTTTCAAAAGGACCGATGGCCGGTGGAGCAGACGAGTCCTGGAGTGGAGACCGCGTATCGGCAAGCGTAGTGTGGGACGCCCCCCAGCTAGATGGACCGATGACCTTAAAAAGGTGGCTGGGACAGACTGGATGCGGAAGGCGGAGGACAGGGTGTTGTGGCGCAGTCTGGGAGAGGCCTATGTCTAGCAGTGGACTGCTATAGGCTGAGTTGATTGATTGATTGATTGATGTTTTGATTCCTCTACTCTCGCGTGCTACCTGTTTTTCTTTCACAAAAAACGTGTTTCCCTCTATAGAAACGATGTTTAAATTTTCCGCAACGAATTCTGTGTAATGATGGAGCAAATGGGCGGAACAAATAATATTGAACATGCATCTAAAATGCGCATGGCCCTTTGTACACGGTACAGTTTCTTTACGGTACGACGTATAAACCGCACCGTAGAAAAATGTGTCTGTCAACAAGCTTCCACAGTGATCCATACAATACTGATGATCGTGCCTACATACGGTGAATAAACAGTATGTGTATAAAGAGCTTAAGTGGTAAGGCAACCTCTGCCGTTGGCAACGTGGAGCTCGTGTATATGAGCACTGACTCGCACTTTCAGGGTTCTACTTCCAGGCTGAGGACAGGGCGACTACCGATTCAACGCTGCTCCGAATTACACGCGTAGCTGAACCGCACGTTCCTTAGGGTCGTATGACTTAATGTCATTGCACGTTGCTCCAAACTGCACGTGTAGCTGAACCGCACGCTCCTTGCGGTCCTATAACTTAATGTCATTGCACGCTGCTCCGAACTACACGCGTAGCTGAACCGCACGTTCCTTAGGGTCGTATGACTTAATGTCATTGCACGTTGCTCCAAACTGCACGTGTAGCTGAACCGCACGCTCCATGCGGTCCTATAACTTAATGTCATTGTACGATGCTCCGAACTGCACCCATAGCTGAACGCACGCTGCTCCAAACTGCACGCGTAGCTGAGCCTAACGCTGAAACTGAGGTTCTATGGCCAGGTTACCTACTCTGCGGAGCCTGTGCTGACAGGCCACCACGTCTGCCACTTGCTGCCAAGGACGGTACCATTCTTATTCTTACACAAGTTTGTGCAAGTGCTCAGAACAGTCGGTGATCTGCCTACGTCTTAGCCATGTACTACATGTGGAATAGAGCATTTGACTACTATCAAAGACATACATGAACTAGTACTTATTTAAATATGTAACAAAAAAGAAACGTTTTGTGGAAAAACAAATAAAATCAGTGGGAAAATTGAGAAGTTATACGCTTTTGAAATTATTATTCAACCCTTGTCATACAAAACGATCATCGTACTGGATAGCACGAAGTTGCTATATATATATATTTTGCTATCTCCTGTGTTGTGACGTCAGATGCTAGTAGTGCTGTTTCTGTCTAGCATAGACTAGAACGCAAACAACTTCGTCATTTATTAGATATTTAAACAATTGTATTTAGTGTGGCAATTTTTTTCTAGGTTACAGTCAAATACCCTATGATATGTATTCATTTAACTTGCTGGTTTCCTGTATCTCTCTCAAAACTACCCAATCATTAACGGCCTGCGCAGTCTACCTGCATAGCTCTAGTCGTTACAACAAACATTGGTTATTTTCTAAACTTTTCTGCAAACTTAACAACTGCATAGATGACAAAGCTTTTCGTATATATTTGCGGCTACCGAAACATTTCTAGATTGTCCTAAATTCTGTTGACATGCAAATTTATTCTGCGTGTGGCCAGGCCAGTGGGATTTTGAGGTTCACATTCTATACCAGTAATTGAAGCGTGAACACGAATTCATGTGCCAGTAAATAGATTTATTTGTTTTTGCATGTTTAATGCTGGTATTGTGGTTGAGAGTAATGGATGCTGCATTTTGTACGCCTATTGTGCAGGTTATTTTGAGTAGTAAAATTATTCCCATAGGTTTGGTGAATTAACCGGTAGTAGGCGGATGACATATATATTATTTTAATTTGTGTTTTGTGAATGTGAGCACTATGTGGGTAATTTTTTCGTTTTTTTTCTTAGTTTAGTTTTAATGGCCTGGCATTTTGAGTACTTTATGCGGCCTACCCAAATGCTTCCCAAATCCTTTCCTTGATATTGTTCGTCGAGTCGTTGAGCTCCTTAAGTCCTGAGTTGAGCTACACGATTACTGACAAATGCTTGCATTGACTGGACAGGTCAACTCAAGTGTGGTTCTTTCCTCAAAAGACCATTTCAGACATGGATCTACATGGTCCTCACATGATCTGACCAAAATTATGTGTGGACTTTAAAAGAGAATTTGACTCTTGTGTTTGTTTCGCTATTTCTTCTCAGGGGTAGTAAGATAGGAAATGTCGACTCCATCTAGCTTATTTTTTAAAAAGACGTGTAAAAGTGATTCCAATAACCTATTTACAGAATAAACAATTTCATTCCATTTCATTTGATTATTTACGTAAGTGGTCATCTAACTTTCATATAACAACTTACCTTACGACCCTATTTACGTACGAGCCCATAAAATAAACACGCGTGAAGATAACTTTTCCACCGAAACTTTTCTGATAAACCATTAGAATGCGCTTTTCCGATACATTTGGCGGGAATCATTCCGCCATGTTGATCAGTCCGCCATGTTGGAAAATTACTGCGCGGGAAATGCTCGTTATATCGTTAGCGATGTTTTCAGATTTTTTATCATATTTACTCGCTACATTTTGTTTATTTTTCATACATTACATTCACACCTGTATTCTCCGAATGCAGGCAGGGATGTGTACTTCATTAAACCAAAATTATTATTCTGTAATAGGGACGAGCTTATTTCCATTTTCCGGATACATTCCGGACTTTGGGTTGGTTATGCGCGACTGGTGTGCATCTAGCACACCAGTCGCGCCTGGTACCGATTGGTCAACAAGGAATACTGTTTAATTTATACACTTTGTAAATATTTCTAACCTTTTTACTCGACTGCCCCAAAAGGAGGGTAATGTTTTTCGAAAGCATGTATGTATGTACGTATGTATGTATGTATGTATGTATATATGTCTATTTCTTTGCACGTTCTGTAGCCTAAACGGCATGATGGATTTTAACATATGAGGTGTCATTAGACTGGTGTTAATTGTGGGAGTGACATACGTTATATAATATTTATATATTGCATATGAAAATACAAAAAAAAGGGAGGGGAAGGTTTTTTTTAAATAAATTACAACAATATTGATATCAAATAAAAGCTATCAAATAAAAGTAATGAGTCAATTCCATATAAAACTAAAAAGCTGGAAATAAAACAAATTATTTAAAAAAGTCGGGTTTTTGTTTTTTTAAATAATTTGTTTTTTTGTTAAGAGGTGGTAAAAAGTCTATCATCTAGTAAGCACCTAGCTAGTTTTATTCTTTCTCCTACTATACGATAATACTCATAATGTTATCTTCTGTAAATATTACCGGTAGGTGCACTAATAGTTCACTGATTGTTCAAATATCTACGCCACAAAAAAGAACTCCAACCATTTAAATGGAACTAGCCAATTCTACCAAAAAGCACAAAATATTCTGATCCTCCTATCTGATCTGCTTAACGTTTTACCTACCAGCAATTCTAACAGAATCGAAATAGTCAAACAGTGGCAAAAAAGAGTCGAGTAGCTACGACAAACGAGATTCGGTATATTGGTCAAAGCCAGCAAATTGGTCGATTTTACTGACCGATTTTATCGACAGAGCTCGAACGTCCGCATATAACCAACGCGATTTTACTTTAGACATAGAATGGTTTAATAAGAAGTCCCATTTATAACCTCCGACATCAGCGTAGATTAGGGTGTGCCATCAAAAGGCTGTCAAACTGTCTCGCCTCTCATGAAATAGAGTTTTTAGTAGGTTTGGGTTGGTTTATATACACATTTTTTTTTTCTGCTGGGAAATCATCAAATAATTTCTCCCGCTCTGGGCGGAACTCGAGGGTGTGTCTGATTTTTACTGACTAAAACCCACCCGTATTCCTTCCGTTGCCTGTGTTGCCAGGGGCCTCGGTAACCCTTTTGAACTTCCACGTGACTCCGGCAGGCATCGGCCCTAGTGGACCCCTACACTTGTGCTGACATCTCTTTGAGGCGCGCGTGGAATGCAACGCGCCATCGACCCAGGCCTGGTCCTTATCGAACGGCGAGCTACCCAGCCAGCTGCTCACCGTCCGTAAGCCCGCGCCTACGGCGGCCGGTAATCCGCCCGGGATTCCCGACGCCCAGAGCGTCTCCTGCGGCGGCTAGGGGCGAGAGGGCTCGAAATTTGCCTTTTCCTCAACCGTCCCGCCTCCTTCTTCGCGACCATCACTGCTTCGCCGAAGGAGGTGACAGCTCCGTACCATGTCCTGGACCAGGGCCGCCGATCACCTCCACGGGGACACGGCGGTGCTCTGCCCCAGCCGGGCAGACCTCCACCGTATGCTCCACCGTGTTCTCCGGGCAATCCATACAGTGGTGACACCTGGGCGTTTCCTCCCGCCTTATCCGACACATATACACACTATGGAATTGTATTGTGCCTATCTAAGTGCACATCGATTTGTTTTATAATTCGTTTTTTTTTATATATATGGAAAATGTCGTCGGTTATATATTTACTCTCTCCGTAGCTCTGGGGAATACTATAATTTATTTATTAAAACTTTATGCACAAGTAAATATACTGTACAAAGGCGGACCTAATGCCTGAGGCACTTTCTACCAGTCAACCTTAGAGTGATGCAGAGACACGGCGAGACAAACATGGCAGGTGCAACATAAGGGACAGATAACTCGAAAATCAAAAATACATACTAATACATAGATACATACATATAAACAAAATAAAAGTGTCAGGAGAAATAACGATTGGTCGGGGAGAAAACGAATAAGCGCTGCGATGATTCTGCCAATTTCTTACGAATATATTCCCGCGCCGTCATTTTAAATGATAATAGACTGGTTGCCATCCTGATGTTCAGAGGGAGCGCATTCCAACGAAAAACCGCTTGTACAAAGAAAGAAGAGTGAATGAAACCAGAGCGTAATGTGTAACAGTTCGTTTATTTTCCCAAATAATAAAAAAACCGGCCAAGTGCGTGTCGGACTACACACAATAAAGGGTTCCGTAGTTGGGATGAATTTATCCCAAAAACAAACATAATGAGAACATGTTTTTCAACTACCATTGTAGTTGAAAAACATGTTCTCTTTAAGTTTGTTTCTTTGTCATGTTCTCCCATACATCGATATACGTCACGGTGAATTCTCCAACTGCAAATGTAAGTTGGTCGACTATTTCTGGTTTACTTTTTTTTGGGGTGGGAAATTATCCAATAACTTCTCTCGCTCTGGGCGGAGCGGGAGGTTGTCAGACTTTCACTGACTAAAACCCACCCGTGTTCCTTCCGTTGCCTGTGTTGCCAGGAGCCTCGGTAACCCTTTCGTACTTTCCCGCGACCCTGGCAGGCATCGGCCGTTGTGGACCCCTACACTTGTGCTGACATCTCTTTGAGGCGCGCGTGGAACACAAAGTGCCGTCGAACCGGGCCTGGACCATATCGGATGGCGAGCTACCCATTGCTCACCGGCTGGAAATCCGCCCGGGATTCCCGACGCCCAGAGCGTCTCTTGCGGCGGCTAGGGGCGAGAGGGCGCCAAATTTGCCTTTCCCTTAACCGTCCCGCCTCCTCCTCCTGATTCGCAAAAGGAGATGACGGCTGCCCATGCCATCTCGTTAACTTGTAAAGCTTACTTAGCTGTGTGTACCACAGCCATGATTTTCTCACATATCCAAAAACAACCATTTAGCTGGCAGGGGAGGGGGCGGGACTCTAACAAAAATTAGCACGTTCCACACGATTCCTGAATCTAAAAATGGTTTCCACAGACCCGCAATATTTTTGAACGGATGGTACTATCCGATATCCCACAGCGGGGATGATATTTTTTTTCATATAAAAAAAAGATATAAAAATAACATCCCCACTACGTGCACGGTAACCTAAAAAAACAAAATCCAAGATTTTATTTCACCATTTTGTTGGCGTGACTAATATGCATACCAATGCTAAATTACAGCTTTCTAGTACTAAGAATCTCTGTGCAAAGCTGTGGACAGGCTGACAGACAGACAGACGGATATTGCGAAACTATAATAATTCCTTGTTGGCTACGAATCCCTAAAAAGGGGTTCCAAATTTTCATTCATTGTGTCGCCATTTATCCCTTAGATCAATGGAGTCTTATCTATGACGACTGATGCATCTCAGATTAAGTCTGTGCAGGCTTATCTCTTTGCAAGACTCTTGCTGTACGGGTACGTATTAAGGTGGATCAGCAGTGGAAGCCCGCGAAATTCAAATTTTCTTACGTGTAAAAAAATATAATAAACACAAATAATGTTTTGAATGCGCAAATTAAGGTTAATAAGTAGTGAAAAATATATTTTGATGAAATTATGACATTTTTGAGGATTATATATAAGTAAACTAAAATAGTTTATTTATTCACAAAAATATTCATTTTTTTTTGACATAAAAACTCTTCGCGGTTTTCAATAAAAAAATGTTAAGTAAAAAAACACTAGTGTGGTAATATAAAGTAAAAACATCATCGAGACCATCGGTCCGTGGGGTCCCAGTGCGCATAAGTTATTTGCGGAAATCGCGAAACGTCTAGTTGATGTAACTGGTGACCGAAAAGCTGGCGGCTTTCTCGCGCAACGCATCAACATTGCAATTCAGCGAGGAAATACCGCCAGCATCCTCGGTACAATGCCCCGACCGGGCCCGGGCCTTTTTTAGGCTTAACTTAGTTTTAATTTAGTTAATTTTAATAATCATCTTGTAATTTGGTTATGTAAATAAAAGTAATTAAAAAAAATAAACAAATGTAAGACTTCTGTACATATCTGTTCCTTATACCCACGTATCTTTTACTACAGATAAAGGTTCTAACACGATTTGCTACTAAAAAGAATTTCACGAGAATTGACCCATGTGATAGAACCATCATTTTTCACGGCATAAAGTTTATGAAGCGCGCTTTCTTATCTTACACCCTTTGAGCATGGGTGAACAGAAATGTTTTAAACCGACAAAGAGAAAAAGGTTCCTATTTTTGGTTTGTATTTTTCCTTGGAGGGCTACAAAATTATATTTATTGAGGCTATAGTTCATACATGGCTAAAGTGTGGCTTATATTTACGACCCATAATTTTATGTATTGTTTTTAAAGCGTTTTGTGTATTTTGCTGTACATTTTTCAAGGTTTATTAGAGTAGGAGAAGACCAGAGAAAGGATTTTTTTTTTTTTTTTGATGGGAAATCATCAAATAACTTCTCCCGCTCTGGGCGGAGCGCAAGGGTGTGCCAGACTCTTACTGACTAAAACCGACCCGTATTCCTTCCTGTTGCCCGTGTTGCCAGGGGCCTCGGTTACCCTTTAGTACCTTCCCGCGACCCCGGCAGGCATCGGCCCTAGTGGACCCCTTTTTTTTTTTTGCGTTGGAAATCATCAAATAACTTCTCCCGCTCTGGGCGGAGCGGGAGGGTGTGTCAGACTCTTACTGACTAAAACCCACCCGTATTCCTTCTGTTGCCTGTGTTGCGGGGGCCTCGGTGACCCATAAGTACCTTCCCGCGACCTAGTGGACCCCTACACTTGTGCTGACGACATCTCTTTCAGGCGCGCGTGGAATACGACGCGCTGTCAACCCGGGCCTGGTCCTTACCGGACGGTGAGCTACCCATTGCTCACCGTCCGCAAGCCCGCGCCTACGGTGGCTGGAAATCCGCCCGGGATTCCCGACGCCCAGGGCGTCTCCTGCGGCAGAGAAAGGATGGACTGTGTGAAAGATGATATTGCTTTAAAGGGAGTGACTACCAAGATGATGACTAATAGAGAAGTATGGATGAAAAAGACGTGTGCCGACCTCAAATAAGTAGGGAATGCATGTAATATTTTATTTCACTAAATCAACAACAGACAGTAATATAAACCCAAGAAAAGTAATAAAAGTTAAATTCAACTACTGCTTGTCGCTCAAATAAAAAAAAATGAAACTCCAACTATGTACTACAGTTCAAACGTCCGTTTCTATTGCGGGCATGATGTGACGTCATTTACCACGAATCTTCTGTGTTTACATCTGTTTTTTAGCCCCATATTGTATAATTTTTTTTTGTGTTTTATTCCAGCAGAAACCGCACATATTTACCTTAGTGAGATGTGAGTGATGTGAGGTGTGAGTGTGTGTGTTTTTTTTTACCTTAGTGAGATTTCTTTGCAAGGAATAGATTTTTATTGGCATAGTTTCTTTCGTCACTTCCGGCATTGCCGAAGACGACGCGTTTTGAGTTTGCGTTCCCTTCCACCAAAAATACATAACATAAAATAAGTAACGCATTAAAAAATGTAAAAAGAATAGGAATTTCTTTCTTGACTCCTACACAATGTATATTTTAATAATGGATACGTTTTGAATTGCTTGCATATTCCCTATTGGGAGAAGGTCAAGGGAATGAAGATGATTTTTCAAGATCTTTTAAAAGTCGGTAATCGGGTAATTCGGAGCAAGTAGGTACAACATGATCCTACGAGTATATTCAGCAGATAAGGTACTCGTAGATTTTAGCAGCGCTTCAGGATTTTATTTTGGAAGAATAATACATATTTAGTAATTTTCTTGGAAAGCTATAAAATAGTTTTAATTTAGGCTGTAGTGAACATAACATAACATAACATCACGCCTTGTTTCCTCGAAAGGTTGGGCAGAGGTGTACCTGTAGTACACTTACAATTCGCCAGTTATGTGTAAGTCCCATGTAATAAGGGGCGAGCCTATTGCCATCAACCGATCCAGACTCCGGGCTGCTACTAAATTCCTGTAGTAAATACGGGGCTAAAGTGTGGCTTATACAACATGTCCCGGAATTTACGCTCACCACCAAACACTGTAATTAGAATATTATGTTATATTTATATAATCATGGTGCATCACGGCCCACTCCCTCTCACAGAGAGGCCGCCTGTGTCCCAGCAGTGGGAACATTATAGGCTGATTATGTATGTATGTATATTTTTTTATCGTTATACTTACACTGAATTTTTACTATTATCTATCAGACATTATTTATGTATTAATGTAGTTCTACTGATTGTGGGAGAAAATTGTAGTCACATTACAAATATACACGCGCACAAAGTCGTACATGTTTAAAGGTCTAGCGTACTTCATCCATTTTGATTTGTTTTGACAGCACAGCGGAAATGTGACTGTAATTTACGTAGTTTTAATTATTTTAGGGAACAAAATATTATTTAAATGACAGAAATAGATTTAGTAAACGATTCTGATCAAACTACTTTCATAATTTGTGTATTAATTCAGTTACACATTAAACCCAAACTCAAACTCAAAGCATTTATTTCAATTAAACCATTTACAGGCAATTTTGAATTGTCAAGGAGTCGGTCAGTTAGAAATATGAAGCTTATTCCAAAGCGTAGTAGGTACCTATGGAGAAGAACGAGCAAGAAACTCCATGGACACTCTTTTAAATTATATTGATACATAAAGATTAGTACAAAAATAATGTTGAGTTTATAACTAAATGTGAGGACGATGTAAAAGAAAAAACACGTCCATAGTAGCAAAATAAACAAAAACTATTACAAAATAAAATAATTACAAAGAAGCCGAGGAAGCTAAGAGGTGACCAGTCCCAACTGACGGCGCCCGTTCACGAGCATGACGCATGGATCAGCACCATTCAGCTCAACCATTTTGAAGGGAGCTAACGCCACCATCAGCGAGACATCTGAGTGAGCATGACATACTCTCAGCCGCCAGGGCCCATTCAAGTCAATAAATGGTAGCTCTATTATACATAGTACTCACACCTGTGCAATGCAATTGTATTTAAAGAGTTTTTTTTTGCATGTTGGTGTGTGAACACAGTGTTTTGTTTAGGTTGGCATAGTAGGCAGTGTTTTTTATTCTCAGTGACTATTTGAAGACTAAGATTTATGGTTCTGGTGCCTAATTTCGCGCCCTCTCGCCCCTAACCGCCGCAGGAGACGCCCCGGGAATCGTCGGGAATCCCAGGCGGATTGTAGGCGCGGGCTTGCGGACGGTGAGCAATGGGTAGCTCGCCGTCCGGTAAGGACAAGGCCCGGGTCGACGACGCGTTGTTCCACGCGCGCCTCAAAGAGATATCAGCACAAGTGTAGGGGTCCACTAGGGCCGATGCCTGCCGGGGTCGCGGAAAGTCCGTAAGGGTTACCCAGGCCCTTGGCAACACAGGCAACGGAAGGAACACGGGTGGGTTTTAAACAGTAAGAGTCTGACACACCCTCCCACTCCGCCCAGAGTGGGAGAAGTTATCTAACTTCCCACCCAAAAAAAAAATAATGGGTTCTGGTGCCTGTTCAGGTGCAGCATATGTAGGTACATTGAGCAGGTAAATAGGCATATTCTAATAAGCCTTCACAATTATATTTTGGTGACCCATATGTCATGACCTTCTATTTCGATTGTCACCATTCACTTCTTACAGGGACCAGATCAAATATTAGCCATGATTGACAAATATTTGTTCCGAACGGTTCCTGTTAGAGGATATAAATGAAATCAATATTTACTCTCGGATTTCTGGATAATGCTTTTTGTTTGTGTAGGAATTTGTAAATGTAGAACGTCTGACCGAACAGGGTAATATAGAATGAGGTTCATTTGTTTTTAACCCTGTCGAAAGCCAGTAGGATAATCCGCGAAACTAAATAAGGTCAATTGCAGAACTTACGTTTCGATCAAAATATCGGTTTTCGTATTCTTTAACGCTGTTAGATATGCTTGTGTCAAGTTCTTCGCGTCACTCGAGCGCATCCGCGCAGTTCAAAGATTTTAAGAATACGGTATAGCACTCAAACTTAACTGTAACTGCAACCGCAACTTGAACGGTGCATCATGGAATTAAGTGAAGCCTACGGTGTGATCAATATAAGTGGAAGTCGCAAAATCTTATAGAACCGTGAAATTTCTTGTCCCCCCGACCCACCGCTCACCGCGTCGCACCGCATCGCCCGCTCGCCTTGTTTTATTTTTGCATGACTCCTAAAGGTCGTAGCGTGATGATAAATAGCCTATAACCTTCCTCAAGATCTAATGAAAAACTATCAAATGAAAAGAGATTTTTTCAAATTGGACTGGTAGTTCCAGAGATCAAACAAACAAACAAACTCTTCAGCTCAATTGATTTCAAAGTAATATTTATAATTCATTGCTTCAGCTATATTATATTAACATGTGCATTCGCGGCACAAGGCATACATTTATACCAATAGCCAAGTTATTCGGCTTTGACGATGCCCTACTTAGACAAGACTGGTGTGGATGCAGCCGACGAACTGGCAAGACGTCGATTGCAAAAAACCGCGATGGATAAATGAGCTTGTTTTATTAGTTGCAAGCGCTACTGCTGAGCACGAGGTCCTGGGTTCGATTCCCAGGTCGGGCAAAATGTTATTGGGTTTTTCTGTCTGAAGTTTCTCAGTAGCAGCCCGGAGTCTGGATTTGTGCCCGGTTGATGGCATGGCTATTACATGGGACTTAAACATAACTGGCGAAATGTGGTTGTACTACAGGTACACCTCTGCCCAACCCTTCGGGGAAACAAGGCGAGATGTTATTGTTTGTGTTATATTATTTCTATTGTCACTAATAAGAGGGCATTCAAAACTCTTAACATAAAGAAAACTGAAGACTTATGGGGGATTTCCGTTAAGGTTCTTGGAGATATCATTGACACAATAGCCCCTGTCCTAACAGGCATATTTAATCAATGTTTAGACAGCGGTACGTTTCCTGATTTAATGAAACATAGTAAAGTAGTACCAATTTTCAAATCGGGTAGTAAGAGTGATCCCTCTAATTATAGACCTATATCTGTGCTACCAGCATTGAGTCAAATATATGAAAAAATCATGCTAGACCAGATGCTGTCACATTTCAATTATAATGGGATTTTACATAGTCGCCAGTTTGGTTTCACGAAAGGTAGGTCGACGACTGACGCAGGAGTAAAACTCATCAGTCACATTTTGGAATTCTGGGAGAAATCCCAGGATGCCATTGGCATTTTCTGTGACCTCTCAAAAGCGTTTGACTGCGTTGACCACAATACACTGACCTGTAAATTACACCACTACGGAATTCGTGGACAAGCTGCTAATCTTGTTCTGTCCTATCTATCAAACAGGCAGCAAAAAGTAAACGTTAACGGGGCGACCTCCTCGGGGTCTCTAGTAAAGATGGGCGTGCCCCAAGGTTCAATTCTTGGCCCTTTCCTATTTCTAGTTTATATTAATGATCTTCCTTACATGATGGCAAACTTATCGGATATAATTCTATTCGCTGACGATACTTCTCTCATTTTTAAAATAGATAGAAAAAATCCGGATGTCTTACACGTCAACGATAGTCTGGATATTCTTTCGAAATGGTTCGCAGCTAATAATCTCTTACTTAATGCGAACAAAACAAAATGTATTAAGTTCTCACTACCAAATGTGGGGTACATTTGGTAGAGAGAACTTAATACAGTGGCTCTAAATTTAAAACTTGATGGCAAGAGACTAGATGCTATTACAGAAACTATAGTTCTAGGAATTACTCTAGATTCAAAATTGCAATGGGGAGCCCACATTAGAGCTCTTTCAGGTAGATTAAGTTCAGCTGCATATGCATTAAGAAAAATTAGACAGTTGACTGATATAGCAACAGCTAGGTTAGTATACTTTGCTTATTTCCACAGTATAATGTCTTATGGCGTTCTGCTGTGGGGATCGGCAGCTGATGTAGATTCAATTTTTATCTTACAAAAGAGGGCAATCCGCGCAGTCTATAGAATGGGTCCTCGTGAGTCCCTTGAAACAAATTCAAAGAAATTAATGTACTAACTCTGCCTTCTCTTTATATCTTAGAAAGTATTTTGTATGTTCGCAAGAACTTATGTCTTTTCAAAACAAGAAGTGATTTCCATAATATAAATACACGTAGTAAACATGAAATTGTGATACCCAAATTTAGATTAAAAAAAACAAGCAAATCATTTGTTATCAACAGTATCCGCTTTTATAACAAGTTGCCAAAGTCAGTTACAGAACTTAGCGATGGAAAGTTCAAAACCCACATCAAACGTGTCCTTATCAAAAACGCATATTACAAGATTAAAGACTACGTTGAAGACAAGGAAGTTTGGCAATAATTCCTTCTGCACATGTGGCTTCCCTGGTACATCAGAAACGGCATAGCTTTGGAAATATCTATTTACTGCTCCCAAATTACGATGTTTATTATTATTATTTTTTAGACATACTTTTTGACATTATATTTTCACTATTTGACATTATATACCTACAATTTATATTTCAGACTTAATATTATTAATATTATTTTACATGGATTCTTGTGTACGTTGTGAATGTGAGAACGTTGTAGGCTTAATAGACTAGATCTTTTTTTTTTTAGACCGTTTCCTTTTCTCTTTTTTTGTTAAGTACTTCTCGACAGGCCTACACTGTTCTCCCATACCTAATTTGTGTAATTTGAAAACATTGTAAAAGCCAATTATTTTTAAAAGAGTAACCGTGGTGTTTCTTGCCGGCTCTTCTCCATAGGAAACGACCAATTGCAACCGTGCACCTAGCTTCGGACGTTTCATAAGTGCCCATGTAGGTTTATGTGAAATAAAAATATTTTGATTGATTTTGATTAGTTCATAATTCGTCAATAATTCGAGAGTTCTGTAGTTATTGATTATTTTTTATTATATATATATTTCACTTGTATGCAAAAATGTTGCTACTGTATTTTTAATAAAAGTTATTTATGCAACTGTTGTTGAGGAGAGAGAGTAAGGAGTATTAAAACACGAATGTGGGTTTATCACTTGAGTGTTTTAATACCTAATTATGTACAGTTGCATACATAGACTTTATCTACACACATGATATGAATCCTCTATAAAAGACACTGTACAACACACTATGGTTTATAGTGTGTTGTACAGTGTTGTAAGAAATGTTTAAATTCATGTAAAGTTGAATTGTTGAGTATCTAATACTATTTATATGTCCTCTGCTGCATTAGAAATATCTAGTGGTGTGTTATCAAAGCATGTATCACTTATTTTTTGTAAACAACAAAGTAATACATTTTTGCAATACTAATATCCAACAAAAATGGCGGGATACGACGTGAATTCGAATAACCTATTAGTTTTTTTTTCACTTCTAATGCTCTTAAAGTTCATCTTTATGTTGTGCGTGCCCAAGCACAACATAAACATGAACTTTACATAAAATCGTCTTTTTATGCTGGAGTGCAAAAAGTAAACTTTATTCTAAGACTAAGATGATCAGTTCCAACTGCCACTCGCACAATAAAACGTCGCTATTAAATTCGTTATTTTATTTCATTTGCTTTAATTTATATCACTTCCGTGTTTTATTTATTTATTTATTTATTTATTAAACTTTATGCACAAGTACACAAAAAATAATACCGTACAAAGGCGGACTGAATGCCTGAGGCATTTTCTACCAGTCAACTTTAGGGTGATGCAGAGAATACACATGGCAGGTGCAACTTAAGGGATCGATAACACGAAAATAACTATACAATACAAGAATAGATACGTAGATACATACATATAAACAGAATAAACTTTGTCAGGAGAAATAACGATCGGTAGTGGGGAACTAACGATCAGTAGAGGAGAAAACGAACCCAGCAAAATATCAGCGCTGGGATGTTTCTGCCAACTTCTTACGTACTCGTATATGTTCTATCGTTAATTTAATAAAACTAGATAAAGTAGCTGTCATTTATTATTTAAAAATGCAAAGAAACGTTTTTATGACTTGGCAGTATGAAGAACCTACTCAAGTCGAATGACAAATGTAGAAAAAACAAAAACTTTTAAAAGTTTCGTGGCGGGAATTAGCAATTCTGTTCTTTTTTTTTTTTTTTTTTTTTTTTATTTGTGATGGGTTTGCTCTTGACTTTAGTCTATGCCAGAGGCGACAGAAACAAAGTCGACGATGGAGCGAGCTTACCCAGAAGAAGCCTGTTCACTCTCACTTTGAAGAGATTAGGGTTATATGCGTTCGGAAACACAGACGCAGGCAGAGAGTTC
This sequence comes from Atethmia centrago, assembly GCA_905333075.3. Classification (NCBI taxonomy): domain Eukaryota; kingdom Metazoa; phylum Arthropoda; class Insecta; order Lepidoptera; family Noctuidae; genus Atethmia; species Atethmia centrago. The sequence continues at coordinate 24,428,713 of HG995376.1, forward strand.
CATTCCTTTGCTGTGCGCATTATAAAAGAAGTTTGGAAACGCTTAGTGCGAGTTGGTGGGATAGCCACCAGGAAGGGATGGTAACCTGAAGTGCGCCTAGATGACCGATAATAGAAGGGGGCCGGTGGAATGAGGTCGTGGAGTTCCTGAGCACACTCTCCGAAGTACAATCTATAGAAGACCGACAAGCAGGCAACCTTGCGACGATGGGCCAAACTGTGAAGCTTGGCATCCACCAGATTTACGTCGCCAATGAGCCTCTTAGCTCTGCGTTCCACCGAGTCAAGCGCGGCAAGTTGGTATTTAGCCGAGCCATCCCAAAGGTGGCTACAATACTCCATGCAGGATCGGACCTGCGCTTTATAAAGGGTCAAAAGCTGTCCAGGCGTAAAGTTTCTTCAATTTTGCAACATTTTTGAACAGTGAAAAGTGATTAAACTAAAACAATGGAATATTCATGTGACGAAGAAATTACACTCTCGCATCTCAATGCGAAAAACGTGGTTGAAGATATATTACCGCCGAAATCCAAGCAACTTTATCTCAACGCGTACGACAATGCGCTGGAGATCAGAAAAACAGGTAAATACTGTTATATACTTTATGCCTGTTTTATTTTTCTCGCAATTGAATTGAAAAGCAGAGTGTATAGCGCGGACATAAACGAGCCATTTTACCCCTCGACATAACTATCCACCCTCGCCCGCGGATCGTGTGGATATAAAAGTCTCTGAATACCAATCTTTTCAGCGAAGTCGGGGGAACTGTAAAGAACTGTTCCAAGAAACCGTCCCCAGACTGCAATGAACAGATTGGTATTCAGTTCAAAATCATTTAGCTTGTTTTTAATTTTTTAGTTATATTTTTGTAATTAACTTTTTGACAAGGCAGGCGTGTTTTTTAATTTTTTAAATTATTTATTTTATACCTCTTAGTGATAAAACGATTAATTTTTTATAAGTGTTTCTATGGGATATTGAATGGTACCTACTGTTATATTTATTTAATTTCTTTTAATATGTTATTAGTGAATGAATGCAAATTGAATACTAGTCTTATATATTTTTGTTGTATACTAAGCAAGCTCTAGACGATGATAGTATAAGTAGTAAAATATTTATGAAAAAAAAAAACGTTTTTTTTTATAAACCATAGCTCCCCCATTATATTGTTTAAATTTTAACTAGCCTATGTTACCCGCGATAACGCAACGCTTCTAACGATACCACATATATTGATATCGGTTAAGCCGTTTAGAAGTTATGGTGGAATAAAGAAACTCACAAACATACATGAACCCTGAAAACATAACCCTCCTTTTTTTGGGCAGTCGTGTAAAGATACAAAACCCTGTCTTTGCTGTCGCGCAGTAGGTTAATAAAACTAAAAGGATTGTAGGGCAGATGCAAGACCCCTATTGTTGCCAGTATTAAACAGTCTTTTGTTTTCAGCAATCTTTCCATTTTCAAAACAACAAAGAATTCGTAACTGTATTGGAAACAATACGACACGTTGATCCTTCAATTTTTAATTGGCGTCAAATTGAGTTAGGTTGCTGCAATTTCACTTCCATTTCACAGACGCGAGTTGTATCCGTTTGAACACAACACTTGGCAAGCTAAAGTTTCTTAAAATTGTTTCCGTGTTACATTGGATTGATTTATGGGTCACCGAGTCCCCTGGCAACATAGGCAACAGGAAGGAATACGGGTGGGTTTTAGTCAGTAAGAGTCTGACACACCCTCCCGCTCCGCCCAGAGCGGGAGAAGTTATTTGATGATTTCCCACCCTCAAAAAAAAAAAAATGCTGCTTAGAGGCTCGCTCAGACTGGCGCGATATCGCGGGCGCGACAGACAGCGCGACACTACATGAAGTTTTACATAGAAAACTTGCTACTAGTGTCGCGTCGCGCCTGTCTGCGGTCATAATGCGTGATTTATGACAATTTCTAAAAATGCTGCTGTTTCAAAAGTTTTTACGTGGTGCACTGCACCATCGTCTATAACAAAAAAAAAACCGGTCAAGTGCGTGTCGGACTACACATAATAAAGGGTTCTGTAGTTGGGATGAATTTATCCCAAGATTAAACTTAACATTGTAGTTAAAAAACATATTCTCCCATACATTTCAACTGCAAACGTAAGTTAGTCGACTATTACTCGTTAACTTGTAAAGCCTACTTAGCTGTGATAGTATTCCTTTTAACTTCGTTATCTATACTGTGCTTTTTTCACATATCCAATAATAACACTTTCTATGGGAGAGGCACACTTGACTAAAAAAAAAAAATATATTAAACCTTAATATTACGCAAACGGATCCCTGAATTAAGAAATGGTTTTCACAGACCCGCAATATTTTACGGCCTATATCCAACGATATCCGACACCATGGAATAGACGAGCAAAACAAATAACATCCCCATTTTACGTGCTAGGGAGGTACCATACAATTTTATTTTTTCAAGATTTTATTTTACCACTTTGTCGGCGTATTAATATACGGCGTATACCCATGCCAAATTACAGCTTTATAGTACTAACCGTCTCCAGACGGGCATGGCGAAACTATAAGGGTCACAGAACCCTAAAAAGGGACATTTATATTGTTGTCTAAAAACTAAAAAGCCAGCAGTGCCCACCGCAACAATTATGCAGGGAAAAGTTTTCTTAATTTTTCCCTTTACGGCTTGACGAAATATTGAGATTTCTTTTATATATGAAAGTTTTTATATTAATGTGTTATACACATACACGTTCCGGAATACATTTTCTATATATTGTTAAGAACCGTGTCAAAATCCGTTGCACAGTTTAGAAGAGCAACGAGGTCACACTGAGAGACATGAAAAGCGTCTTTAGATAATTTATAATAATATGTATTTATATGTCAACATACGATTATGAACGATTATAAATTATCGTAAAGTTGTGAACTGCATTTACAATTTAACGCGTTATTTTTCGATAGTTTATAATCTATCCGTGGCAAACCGATAAATTGTGAACTGGTATCAAACTTGCATGCGACGAACGCACCTTGCGCTAATTCTAAATAACTAAGTAACTGCGACCAACTAAGAAGAAGGTTTGTCACAGTTCTAACCTAACTGAACCCATGTAGACGGTGTGCCCTGGCTTAGTTACTGCGACCAATAAATTCGGCTACCGCCAAGATCTACCAATCAGGGACGGTTCACAATTTTATGGATGATACAATCGGGCAGATAATGAACCCTGTCGATAAGTGCAGCTTCGTTCACAATTTGACGATTTGACATTGATGGATTATAAGCTACCGAAAATCAATCGTTGTACTGTAGCAGTTCACAATTTTTCGGTAGTTTATCTCGCTAGATAGATAATAAACAAACGGTGCTCACAATCTTACGGTGACATTTAGAAATGGTTTTTTCAATCACAATAGCGAATGGCTCCAAAAATATTTAACAAACTACCTAGATCGATAAAAGCTTCAAAAGACTTAAACACTTTTAAAAAAACACTCCATAGGTTCTTAATACAGAAAGCATATTACACTATAAATGAATATTTAGAAGAAAAATAAAAACGTAATACTATCTTCTCAGACTTATTTATTACCTACTTACTGTATCTGATAAGTTTAGTTAATATGATTGTTACCTTAATTATTATTATTTTGTTAATGGTTTATGTTTATTGCTAAAGTCTGTGACTTAGCAGTATTTTTATTATTTTATAGACAATACTACCTGTACACTTATTACCTACTGTGTAAGAAATGTTTGTACGCCTTGCAGGGCAGCACATAGTGACACAATATTTTTATTTTTTTACATAATGTACCAACGTTATACCAAAAAAATAAATTAAATAAATAAATTTGAATTTGAGTTTGAATTTGAATATTTATTACTTAACTGTTATTGGAGCGATGTTCTTTTTTTAAACATAAGTTTAAAAGGAGTGCGGATATTTTATCAGGTAATCAATTGCATAAAACTGGACAACTTTCCCCAAGGAACATAGGTCGAAATATTGAAATTGTAAAGCGACTTTTGTTAGTGACTTATTATATGTATATATATAAGTTAAATTTATTTTTTTAGATTTCGACCTATGTTCCTTGGGAAAGTTGTACAGTTTTAAGTTCCTGATTACCTGTAACGTTACGATTGGCCGGAGGGCCAGTCGTAAGTCACGTTAAAAAAGAAAACTAGAGTAATAGTACTTACTACTAAATATTAAAAAGATTAGATTAAATATTAAAAATAGAGTATTCACACAGGAGTGGTCGGCTATGGCGTCCCAAGCCACGCGATTAGATTCGAGTGAATCACAAATCACACACGCTATGAGTTTCTTTAAATTATTATATTTTCACAGGTTCCAATAATTAATATATAGTTTTACAAGAAGTGAACAGTGTGAGCTATACTAGACTGAGACTATACTGACTGAACCGGACTCGAACTAGACTGACTGAACCCTTGTCAGGTCCGATGACCGCTTTTATAGATTCTGGCAAAAGTTCTAGAAGTATCTGTAAAGCATTATTCAAATGACTAGTTTGAGTGTCTGCCAGGATCAATGAAAACGGTTTACATGAGTACTGAGCCCTTCCATTTAAATGAGTACGATAGCGAATTAAGTCTGAAACTAGCTTTATCAAGGCCGGTATGCATAGAGAAAGAAAATCTTAGACAGATGACAATTTATGATGAAAGATGTCAATGGATAAAAATATTTGATTTTACAACAAGAGAAAATTAATAATATAAAATACAGTTTTCAGTGTTACAAACAGTTCATTGTGGTTTTGTTTTTGAGCTGTGGTGTTCAAACATATGTATGAAAGTTAGAGACAAAATATGATTTCATGTTTGAAGCAATGAAAACAGTATAGAGATTATAACAAAGGTAAAGTTTATAAATATAACATAAAGATGTGGCTTTGTGTAGCAAAATACCACAAGATGAGGATGATGATGTCTGGGTAAAAAAAAAGAATATCTATTTAGTCCATCAGTCAGATAATAAAAAATATTTGACACGTATTTTTTGCTTTGTCATATTAATAAAAAAATACTTAGATAAAACGCATAAAAGTTGGAAAATGGGGGCTCGCTACGTCACAATTCAGTATAAAATCTAGCAAGGCGTGACTTCATGACAAATTTTGGCTCAATGTATCGCCGGAATCTTTTGATTACACAAAAAAAGATAAAATATGTGTCCAATATTTATTAATAATCTACCCGATGGTAAAAAAAATTAATTAAGTCATCCCTATTCAGTAGTTGGGACTATTGTTCTTTATAAATGACACGTCCTGTATTGCACGAGTTGTGTTTTTTGTATTTAGAACAATTGAATGTGATGCAGCAGTGAGTATTCCGAAGAGTTGGGAATTTGCCTTTGCTGTTCATTTGTTTTAGAATTATTTAAACGGCGAAACGATTTAGTTTATTCTAATTATGCTCACTGTTCACAATTTGTGCTCGTATACTTCAATTGACAATCAATGAGAAAGCACCCACGGTAATCGAGCATGTAAACATAACACAATGTAACATCACACCTGTAATCCCCGAAGGGTTTGGTAGAGGTGTACCAATAGTACACCAACATTTCGCCAGTTACGTTTAAGTCCCATGTAATAGGGGGCTATTGCCATCAAACGGGCACAAATCCAGACTCCGAAAAGATCTGGAATATAAAAATAAATAAATAAATAAATAAATACATAAATAAATACACTTGTACCTATTTTATTTACCTGCCAAACTGCGTGATAGTTTGTCGGCAGGATTAGCACTCGTCTAAAAACATTTGGTTTAAACAATTTAATTAAACATCTAAGAAGGTAGATACAGATAGTTATAAATATATAGAATCGATTAATTATTGTCACATATAGCTATTGTAGTTATTAAAATAATGTAGATGTGATGAACTGCGAAAATATCGGCTTTATTAATATCCCTATACCTATCGGACTTTAAAATCTACCAACAAAATACCAAATTCTTGAGTCAATAGCTCTTTCCTTTTCACGCCTATATATACAGTGATGGCGCACCAAAAGTCCCAATTCTTGCCGATCGCGTTGTCGCCACAAATCCCTCGTCACCGCGGGGATTTCCACCACAACTTACTGCTGACGACGTACTTAGCTATTTTTCTTCCTAAATACTTTAGCGCGGCTGGAAGGATAGGTTCACCATATTTTGGAAACCACACTTCGTAAACCCGTATTATCTCACTTTTGGACAAAGGCCTCCCACTTACTCTCTTTTACTTTTTATACGACTTTTTTATCTTTGAGCATTTAAATAGGTAACATTGTATACTTAACTTGATTGTCTAAATAATACTCGCGCCAGGTTTTCAACCAATGTCCTCGTTAAAAGCCGTGATACCCCGTTATAGGCTAAAAACCCCGTTTTGAATGTTTTGCTTTCGGGTTGCAGGTTCTAAACCTGAAAAGTAAGTAAGTGATCAGAGAACAATGTGATTTGTCATGGATTATATACCATTCATCCGCCATCATCATCATCAGCCTACAACTGACCTTAACACTCAGCTCGATTCTCGGCAACTCTCATGCAGCTGCTACCAGCCACCTCGCGAAGATCTTCGCTCCACCTAGCCTGAGGGTGTCCTATGTTGCTGTCCCTATGTTTCCCGATTCGCAGTCTTCACTCAAGAACATGTCTACCCCAACAACCATCGGTTCTACGGCTTATTTCGGCCCATTGCCACTTCAGCTTATTCTACGATTTTACCACTGACAGTCAGTAAAAGAAAATATACTGAGATAATCTGGACAGAATCGCAATGAGTGAACACATGAAAAAATCTGCTGTTCCCTACATTTTGGCGAGTTAAGCGAACATAAATGTAGGGAACAGCAGATTTCTTTTCGCGACTTCATGTTTGGTCCCAGAGTAAAAGTTGTTCATAATGACGAGTACAATGACCTCTTAAGAGGATGCCCATGAATACAATTTCACCCTGTATAAAAGTAAAAGTAAAAAAGTTAAATGACAATATAAAAGAACAAACCTTACACAAAAATCCCAACAATCCTGTGATTTGTGTCTACTAATACTAGTACAATTACGTGTGTGATTAATGTGATGATAAATACCTGTGTACGAGTAAGTTATGCGGTTGTCTGAGCTTAATATAGGTTTTTGCCTTGCAGTAGAATAATTGCATGCCAGTGCCGGGGTCGCGTGGAAGTTCGAAAGGGTTACCGAGGCCCCTAACAACACAGGCAACGGAAGGAATACGGGTGGGTTTTAGTCAGTACGAGTCTGACATACCATAGGAGAAGTTATTTATATATAACTTCCCACCCAAAAAAAAAAACCAGAAAAGAATAAGAAAAAACTACAAATATTAAATAACAGTAAAGCTGTCCGCTTCATAACTATATTTTCTTTTGTTCACACAGACTGCGTTTCAAAAGGAACTCCAATACACGACTTTAATATTCTTATAGCTGTTTTAAGCAGTTTAAGATTAATGTTTTTCCTCTCTTATATCGACAGACAACACAATAACATTATTAATTCCAAAAAAAACTCATTTAAATTCAGAGCACAACGATGAACTTACAAAGACTTGAGCGAATAAAAATAATCGAGTTCAAAGAGAGTAGGGAATGAAAATATGTACCTACTTTTCACGATGGACTTAAAAAGTTTGGGCCATAGATTCGAGTTCTTTTGTCGTTTTAAAAGTTTTGGTTGCAAACTTCTTGGTAAATAAATAAAATGATTTTTCATTGGGATAAAGGTCGCGTTGAATGTTTATGATTAATCAAGTCGGGATCAAAAGGAGCATTGTTTTAAGCTAGGGAATGATGAAAATGAGAACGGATATAGCGGTTGAAGTCTGAGGGAGTTCTATAATATATAGTGGTATGAGGAACAGGGTGTAAAGTTCACTCATCCTCCTTAGAAAAGGGAAGTTCCTCCGATCAGACAAGTGTTATGTTTTGTGGGCTACTGCCCGACGATTGATGTCGAGGCGTTGCATACAGGGTGGATTTTTGAGATGGGGTAAGTGAGTAAGCACAGGTACCTTAACCGATGTCGCTACAAGAAAACGGTCTTAGGAGACTGTCCCTAACTTTTTGAGATATTTTGATCTGCATTCACAGATTAAAAAAAAAATAATTGTTAGATAGAAAATGGTCAGTTTTTATTAAAAAAAAATATTTGTTGCCAATCAATCCTAGGGGCAGACTCTCTAAGCACTAAATCCGTAGTTTCGAACGAAGTAACGGGTGTTTCCTTCTTCGTGTCACCTACGGATATAAGATTTCTTCGGAGCTCGAACTGAGAATGAATGACAATACGATTTGTCAGCCTTCCCTACTCGAAATGTGTTTGTGCCCATTCGAAAAATTTAATTTGTCACTTGTTTTGACATTAACGGACTTAGAGAATAGGTCCCCCTGTTTGAAACAGGGGGACTCCCCTGTTTCAAGGAACAAAAAATTATATTGGACTAACTGAGGTATAGGAGTACTAGAAAAGTCAGAAATCGCAAAAGATAATAGAGGAGATAAAAAGTCGATTTTGCGTGACATCAGTGTGATGTACGCAGTACGTAGTTCGCATGTGGCGATGTAGATGCCACCACATATGTATGGTAGTCTGCTTGAGGAATTAGTGCAGAATCTGTCTTGTAGTATTTTTCTAAAGATTGGGAATACTTTGATCAGTGTCATTTTATTAATACTTTTGTGGTCATGAAATACGTAGGTACATACCATAAGGTATAAAAAAATATCTGCAATTTGTTTATGCATTCTTTCGCAAGAAATTGCATCTAATAATTTGGAGGATATTATTTTATAATAACACAAGAAACAAAAATATCACATTTGTTCCTATGGCTGAAATATACGCAAATTATCGGAGTGAGTCGTTTGTCGCAATGAATATAAAATTGGACCCTGAAACATTTTCAAGGTACTTTAAATGATAAGACTTCGCAAGTGCTAATAAAAAGGAAAAAGGCACATTAAATATGGTCACCCTATTAGTTAAAAAGGTGAACAAACTTGTCGGAAAGATTTTCACGTGAAATATACGTTGCAGGTGTCGTTTCGCACTGCCTTCCGGGGTTTTCCGAACTTAACCGAACTTTGCCGAACACTGGTGGATCAGAATCACTCAAACTGTAGTTTATAGGTACTGTTTAATGGTCATTTACTTTACGATAAGTATGAACGTAAACGAAGCAAAAGGAGTATGTAAGGATCGTAGCAGGTGACGTTCTGTAGTTGCTGCCCATCCCCAAGGGAAGAAGGCGTGAGTTTAACCAAGTATGTAGTTAAAAATATACCGAATGTTTTTAGTAGTCCCTATGTAAATAAATTGATGTAACAGTCTTACTGATGACACTGTGAAGGCCGCAGGAATCCGCTGGATGCGGGAAGCACAGAACCGGTCGAAGTGGCAGTGCTTGGGGGAGGCCTTTGCCCAGCAGTGGACAGATTTCGGCTGAAATGATAATGATGATAAGCATTCAACAGTCTTAAAGTCATAATTATATGCTCTTGTAGGACCTGATTTATAGGCAAATGGAATTTTAGGAGTACTTAGATACTGATAAATTATTTAATTTTTTTTATTTATTTTATACAAACATACACGGTAATTATATTTTAAAAACTAGATGAGGTCGACGTTTCCTATCCGACTACTCTCTCTACTTAAGACTTAATCCAAAGCTGTGAAGGACTTGTGAGCATTAGGACCCACCTAATGGCTGTATTACAGAACCTTACTCCAAACTTAAGCATTACTTAAAACTCGTTTAGAGCCATTTGATTGGTTGAAACTAGTTTTAAGTAATGCTTGAATCTTGAGTAAGTTTCTGTAATACAGCCATTAGGTGGGTCCTAATGCTCACAAGTCCTTCACAGCTTTGGATCACACCATTAGGTGCATCGCATTAACAAATCTTCACAATAGGGATGATCCTGCCGGGGTCGCGGGAAGGTACTTATGGGTCACCGAGGCCCCCGCAACACAGGCAACAGGAAGGAATACGGGTGGGTTTTAGTCAGTAAGAGTCTGACACACCCTCCCGCTCCGCCCAGAGCGGGAGAAGTTATTTGATGATTTCCCACCCTCAAAAAAAAAAAAGGGATGATGACTTAATTTTTTTTTGTTCGTCGGGGTTTATTAAAAAAATATACATATATTTTTCTATTTACATATATTTTTTATTTTTTTACGTAATCAAAAGATTACGGCGATATATTGAGTTAAAATTTGTCACGACGTCACGCTTTGCTAGATTTTATACTGAATTGTGACGTAGCGAGCCCCCACTCTCCAACTTTAATGCGTTTTGTCTAAGTATTTTTTTATTAATATGACAAAACAAAAATACGTGTCAAATATTTTTTTTTACTACTAAATATAATTTCTTTTTTTTTACCCAGGCATCATCCCTATTAGCTAGCTCCTAGCCCAAGTAAAATGAATGTAAAAGGGGAATCTGGGGTCACCGTAGTACCCCGCCAAGACGAGCCAAGCGAAGCGCAAGGGTATCTTCTACCTTTTCTTGAAGAGCTTCGTCGTTTTTTTGAACCCTCATAACTTGGGTTTGGATTATACCAGATAAATAAAATTCTCGAAATATGATGTCAATAGTAGACTTATTAAACATAATAAAGTTTCAATTGCTTAGCTTTTATACTTTAGATTTTATTGATATCTAATAAAAACCCGATTTCGTCACTGACTCACTCACTAATGATCATCAAAATTCTTAGGGTACTTCCTGAAGTACTAGAAAGCTAAATTTTGGTATGTAAGCTAGTATTAGTACACAAACAACAACAACAATTCTAAAACTTGGAACTTTCACCCCCTAACCCCTTAAAGTAGGGGATGTAAGTTTGTATGTGACTTCCGCAAATTTTGATAGAGGTCTGAAAATTGACATAGGAGCCCCTATGTCAATTTTCAGACCTCTATCTACTCTAGATACTTGTTATATAAATAATAGTAAAATAAATTTCATCGACCAAAAAGAAGTAACATCTTGTTGTTGATGTTGCTCGCACTATCAAAAAGTTATCAAACCATGTAGAGTCAAGCATCTAACTCTACACGCCCTAAATTTACGAGCCCTAACTTGTCAAACTCTACATTTTAGTCAAAATATGGCTTGGCCGTTGCATTACTACAAGAACTATTGTATAACAGAAAATTAATAAACAGTGAATACATTTTTCCCCTTACGCCCATGTCATTGTAGCGAAATGTTCGTTAGTAAATAAGAATGCTTCAATTATATTTTTGCCGTAAGAAGTTTCTCAAAAATTGTTGAGGCTTTCCGTTAAAATTAAATGTTAAAACATTGTCTCTTGGCTAGGTATGTTCCCGTACGTTTATTTGGCGAGGTGCCAGGCTCGGATCTGCTTTTATTTCATTTTGTCTGATCTTTTCATGCTTTGTGGTTGAAATGCAATAATCCTTTAGACGAAGTTTTCACGGAACATTTTACTTATTTCCACATAAAGTAACCGGAATCTATTTGGAAGTATCGTTTTTCATCGTGGCTCCACCCGCATGGGTTGATTGAAGGTTAAGCTATGCTTGCCGCGGTCGGTTTGTGGATGAGAGACCATCCATTACCACCATTACATCTACATCCAGCTGTCATTTGTAGATCTTTGACAGTCGTTACGGGTAGTCAGAAGCCCAAAAGTCTGACAACGAAAAGGGGTATCGTGTTAACCAGTAACTGGGTTGTGGAGGTCAGATAGGCAGTCGCTTCATGTAAAATACTGGTATTCAGCTGCATCCGATTAGACTTGAACCCGACCCCAACATAGTTGTGGAAAGGCTAGACAGATTGATTTGTTTGAAAAAAAAAAAATGAAAAAAAAAAAGTGTTTATTCATAGAAATATTCTTTACAGTGAACACATATTACCTCTGCCAAACTGCAAAGCAGTTTGTTGGCAGACGTAGCTCCTTTTTTGTTTTTACATAATTTTATATTTTTTATTTTAATTTTTGACACTTTTTCACATAAAGGTAAACTACTATTCCTTCATTTCTTAAATTTAAAAACAGACATACAATTTTCGTTTTAGATATTCTCTTCAGTGAGGCTTTGACAAAAAATATTAAAGAGGTGTATTTTATTTTTAAAGGCAGTTTTTGTGATACAACTGTTTATATCGACTGGAAGGTTATTAAAAATAGTTGGGACTAAAAAACTTCTACACCTTCGACCATAATAATTATTATTACAAGTGGGCACAACAAACCTTCTCATATTATTGTTCCTTTGAGATCTTGTGCGTATAATGTAGCTTTTAAATTCATTGCTACCAAACTGTTCCAAAGCTACTGACAACACTACCCTCTCATGAACCGGCAGCATTTTACATTCCAAAAATAATTCTTCGTAATCACTACTTTTACAACGGTTTTTTGTGTTTTTATCTACTAATAGTTTCATGAATCTTATTTGCAGTTTTTTTATTTTATCTAAATATGTTCTAAAAGTGTTACCATAGCACGCCAGCCCATAAGTAAGCAGCGAGTCCACCAGCGCATAGTAGACCATGTACAATGTTGCCCTATCCAGCACAAAACTAAGGTGGTGGAATTTCACAAGTACATACCTGAGTTTGTCACATAAGTGTATAATGTGTGTTTTCCATGAGAAGCTGTTGTCTATGACTAAACCCAAGTACCTGTATTCCCCCACCACCTCAATGTTTGCACACTCACACAACGTCAGTCCACCACTATGCAGACACTCATAGGTATGCCCCACTATGCGCGGCAGACGTTCGATCTTTTTAAGATAAGGCGAACGTATACGCATACATTTGGTTTTATTTATATTGATTATGATGCCATTGTCGTGTGCCCATTTGATGATATTAGTAAAATCCTCTTGAATGTTACTTTCAATTAAATTTAAATCTTTTCCTGCATAAACTAGACAAGTATCATCAGCATACATATATATGCGACATTTATGAATCACATTACACATGCTGTTGACATGCATGATGTATCCGACGGGACCAAACACGGATCCGGTTGGCACACCACACGTGACGTGTCTGGGCTCTCCGACGACGCCGTCAATAACCGTTCGCAGTGTCCGGTCTGTGAGGTAGGCACGGAACCACCTGTTCAGTGGTCCCGCGACCCCGCACTCCTCCATGGCTTGAAGCAGCTGGTGGTGCCCCAAGGTGTCAAATGCTTTTTTGAAATCAATATAGACCACCACCACTTGCTTCCGCTGACCCAAGCACTCATTGACGTCGTCCGCGAATCGCGCCAAAGCCGTCGCCGTGCTTCGTCCACGTCGGAAACCGTGTTGTGCATTTGTCAGAATATCGTGTTTTTCCAAGAAATCACTTACCTGATTCACAATAAACTTTTCTACTATTTTATTTACAACTGACAATAAGGCTATTGGCCTATAGTTTGCATAATCACTATGTATACCTTGTTTAAAAATAGGTCTAATTAATGCTGTTTTTAGTTTTTCGGGGTATAACCCCTTTTCAACACACAAGTTAATAAATAAAGCAATAACAGGGCTCAACTTAGTTTTTAATAATTTAATTTCTTTAACTCTGATTTTGTCTACTCCTTCAGACTTATCACAACTTAGCAAATTTATTATTTTATCTATATCCATTGGATAAGCTTTTTGAAACCGTAGTGAAACCTTTCCGGAATCAACATACTAGATCTTTCCAAAAACCTATGACTACAGACATGTTTTATATCTAATATTTCTTTGGTAAAGGTTGTTGAAAATTTATTACATATACCCTCAACTGAACCTTCTAATTTTCCCAAGTATTTTAAAATAACAGAATCTACACTTCTTTTTTCATTACCTATCCATGAATTTATTTTAGTCCAAATCTTTCTAATATTCTTTTTACATTTCTTTATTTATTCTTGGCGGTATTTACTTTTAGCTTTATTTATACATTTATTTAATCTATTTCTAAATCTGTTATATTGTCTACGCAAATTCATATCCTCTGGGTTATTTTTACAATTTCTAAACAACCTATCCCTAATACCTATCATTTCCCTAAGCTTTTGTGTGATCCAGGGTTTACTTTTCCTTTTGTTGCGCACCATTACTTGGATTTTAGCTTCATTATAAGCGTCAGAAAAAGTTGAACATAATCTGTTATATAGGTCTATTGGACATTCACAATTTAACAGCTCATTCCATGAAACCTTTTCAAGTCTTTCCAATACCTTTTTATCACAAATAATAGTCCTATAAGATTTCAATGCACTCGGAACATCCTCCAAGACCGATTTACTAGCGAGGCACACACCTACAACATAATGATCTGATATCTTCACAGTCAACACATACGCAGATAATGCACGTTGAGTTCGAACCCACACATGGTCGATGCACGACCGCGTCACTGTGTCTCCGTACACTTCCTCTCGCGTTACGTCACTGATAGCACATTCCAAGCCCAACTCGCTCATATTATTTGTGTAGTTATTGATAACGCTGCTTACACCGGTTTTGCACAATAAATCTATGTTTGTATCACCAATCATAATCACTTCACAGCCTAAGTGAATCCTGGATAACAGCCTATGTACTTCCTCAACAAAACCATGTTTGTTTGTATTTGGCGGCCTGTATATAGCTAAAATATGAATAGTTTTACTTCCATCTTGGAAAAGCTGCCCGTGTATCATCTCATAGTAATTAGATTTAATTGTGGTGGCAGTAAAATTTAACTTGTTGTTTACATAGACTAAAATCCCCCCTCCCCTTTTAGTTTCCCTTGTATTTATGTATGTGTCATATCCTTCTAAACTGTATAAACACAGTTCGTGTTTTCTGATGTTAATCTCCGTTAATGCAATAATATCCAGTTTTTCTTTACAATTGTCTATCAATACTTGTAGTTGATTAAAGTTTTTTCTAAGTGATCTTATGTTCAAATGTATAATATTGACATTGTTATCACGTTGTAGTAAATCATCCTGCCAGCTTTCTGTACATATGTATTTATTGTATTCAATGTTAGATGTTACGTGTGAAGCGTGGTTATCGAATTTTGAAATAAGGGCTACTCACGATTTATGACGCACTGTACAAAAAAAAAAAAACGTCATTTTATACTGCGTACGCACTAATGTCGCTAAGTGTGCGAATCGACTTGATTTTGTTGTCATTCGGATCATCTTTTCTTATCAGCACCTTACCGTTCTGTATCCAAATGTATTTAAATGCTTGTTTTAGCTCGTTCTTTGCCGTCCATAGCAGGTTGCGCATATGTTTGGTGAGATCCTCATTTACCTAGATTCGTTGTCTATTTCCGCTAGCAAATATATCATCATTTGTAAGCTGGTGGGATTTCCTTGTGGCTATCCATTTGTCGCGGCTAGCACGCGTAGCCATAGTGATAACCACTGGGCGTGGCTTTTTCTCGCGCTGCGGCTTCTCGGTTTTTATTTCTTCACCCACCCTCTTTACCTCACATATCAATCCACCTTCTACTCCTAATTTGCTTGCTATAATTTTAATTGTATTCTCCAAATTCTCGTTTTGCTGTTCCTCTAAACCAAATATTTCTACATTTTTTTCCTTCTCACGTATCTCCAAGTAAACTATCCTTTCTTCCAGTGCCTTATTACAGGTTTCAAAATGAACGCACTTATGCTCCAATGCTTTAATCTTTTTGTCTGTTTTTTCCTTCTCTTCGATCAATTCCTGGTACTTTTCAGCGTAGAAGCTTATGTCGTCTGACATGGCCTCAAGAGTTTTTTTCATATTGAAGACTATTGTTAGCTTTTCATTAACTTCGGCCAGCACTTTTTCTGGTGTCGTACGGGACATGTCGACTTCTATGTTTGGCTGGCGAAACTTCGGTGTGATTTGGCATTCATCGCATAAACCGGTGTCACTAAATGCCTTGATTTTTGCAACACATTTTTTATGGAAGATAACACCACAGTCACCATTACACTTTGCAAGACTGTCGCCTTTCACTCGGGCCAGCGACAGTTTACATGACTTGCACTGCACCATCACGTTCGGTTAATTTCTTAAAATAGTATTCCGTAAACAGTCAATAATGAATTGAGTCACAGGTGTCGCGTTCGCACGGTAGGAGCGCACGCGCTGAACGTTTTTCATTGCCTTTAATAAATGTAAGTTATCAATGCTTTAAAACAACTGTTTTTTAGGGTACCTCCGTTGCACGTGTTGTGGTTTGTAATCCATCCATGCACACAAACATGCGAACTCAAGTACCTATGTTTGAGTTCGAATAGAGTTATATGTTTGAGGTCGCTAACCATCGTCCGCGTCACTCGCGACACTTTATAATCACTTTAATCTTAGTTATTGTTTATAAACCGTGTTTAGTTGTAGTAACTTTATTATTAAATTAATTGTGTAATACTCAATGAATATTTAATTTTATAACACTATAGAATCCATACCAGAACCTAACAAAAGTTATATACACGTAATGTGGGGATGATATTATTTTTTCTTGTCTATCCCATGGTGTGGGGTATCGTTGGATAGGCCGTTCAAAAATATAGGCGGGTCTGTGTACTAGTGATGGCGATTCTTTCCGAAAAATATCGATTCTTAAATCGATTCGAATCGAAATCTGATGAAACGATACACAAAAGAATCGAGGTTTAAAAAATCGATTTTCCAGAAATCGATCTTATTTCGATTTGCTTTTCGAGTTTGTAATTTCTTTATTAATGTTACAAAATACGTTTGTAATACAAACGTATTTTTTATTTATTTCTTTTACCTATTTACGAGTGACGAAGGAAACTATGTACACAGCCATCTAGCGAGTTTTTGAGTAATTAAGTGAACAATAAATTCAACTAATTGTAAATAATTTATGATTCAGGTTCTTATCAAAACAGAAAAACCGAGTCTCGATTATCTAGGGTGAAATATCGATTCACTGGATCGATTTCGTACTAGATATCGATTTAAAAAATCGATTTGTTTGGTCCAAAAAATCGATTCTTCGATTAATCGAGCTCAGATCGCCATCCCTACTGTGTACACCATTTTTCGATTCAAGAATCAGTTTGCGCAATATTAAGCTTTAAAGTGATAATTTTTGTTAGAGTCAAGTGTGTCCCTGCCAGCTAAATGGTTGTTTATGGAGAACTGAAAAAAATCATGACAGTAGTACATATAATGAAATTAAAAGGAAAACTATCACGGCTAAGTAGGCTTTACAAGTTAACGAGTAATAGTCAACCAACTTAAATTTGCAGTTGGAGAATTGATCGTGACGTATATCGATGTATGGGAAAACATGTTTTTCAAATACAATGTTAAGTTTATTTTTGGAATACATTTTTCCCAACTGCGGAACCGTTCGTTGTGCGTGGTCCGACACGCACTTGGGTTGTTTTATAACAAGCAACTGGAATTTGTCACGTAATAATTAGAAGAAGTCTGATGTGGGACTATTGAGTCATCAGTGAGGACCATTTCAAACACCAATCTACATGGCCTTCGCATGATCTGACCAAGATTATGTCTGGACTTTAAAATAGACTGTGACCTCTGAGTTTGTTTCGGCCTTTCCTCTCAGAGTAGTCAGATAGCAAACGCCGACCTCATCAAGCTTTATTTATATGATTGAGGTGTAAAAGTGTTTGTATAAACCTACTTACAGAAATAAAGATCATTTATCATTTATTTATCATAATTATTTAGACCTAAATTAACATAGTTATGTAGCAACCCTAGCTCCTAACAGGATCCCTTCTCATTCCGTAATTTCGTCATCCGGAAATTCATTCTCTGCATAGCGTTTGTAGCCGTTTCATTTAAACACGAGGTTTTCCGTTTGAAATACTAGAATTTTTAGACGAATACACTGTAGTGCATTACATTTGCATATTTTACAGCGAGGCGCTGAAAATTCCTGAGAAAATACATCCATGTTCCTTTATGTGGCTTAAGTATGCGGGGAATCTTAAATAAGAATTGTTTCGTTTTCATGTGTCGGGTGGTTTGTGAGGGTTTGTGCTATTTTTTTTCTAGGTAAGTGTGGAATGGAATGCTTTTCCATTCCACACATACACCAGGTAAAGAGGTGAACAGGTACCTAAGCAAAACATAGCTGCTATTTTCGGTCGTAGCGGAGCTCTTTCGAAAAAAGTCGCTACCTAAGCGCAATGAAACGGGTGACTGTAAAAGTGAAAAATATAACAACACATAACATAACTTCACGCCTTGTATCCCCGAAGGGTTGGGCAGAGGTGTACCTGTAGTACACACATTTAGTCAGTTATGTTTTTAAGATCGGTCCTGTGTGATAAGGGGCGATCATATTGCCATCAACCGGGCTCGAATAGAGACTCCGGCCTGCTACTGAGAAATTCCAGATAGAAAAAGCCAATAACACTTAGCCCGACCCGGGAATCGAACCCAACCACTAGAACAACGAGGCAACATATAAGCCTTTTTATTACATCTTAAAACAGCGTTAAGAAAGACCTTGATGGTACTTATGTCTGTAGGCGGCCATAACTTCTCACTAAGAGCTATCATCGTTGTGTCAACCAATTTTAGTATGGAATACCAAAAATTAAATCGATTCTATGAATCACTCTCTTACTTTTCGAAGAGAAAACTCCTTTAGACGCCTTGAGCGATTTTTGGTAGGGGAGAAACTTATAGGTTCGCGTCACCGACATGCCCGCGCCGACATGCTGTAGTAGCAGTAAGCGAAATTAAATTGACCACGTGGAACGTTTAATTTGTGTATACTGTGTATTGTTTAAATTGTGTTTTAGATAATCATTACTTTATTGAAATAAAAAACTTATTTAGGCGCCTTGAGCGATAAGTTTTCCCTTCTGACGGCAGTTCCCATGACTGCCTATATTATTTTCTTTTAATGATCTATATACTTCCATAAAACTATATCATAACTTCTGTTGTATTGAAGCTATAAAATTCCCACAGAACTGTATCCGGCATAATACTTCATGCCACACATTGCAGTAGATACACTATTCGTAAATAGAGAATGTTACAATGTTACAATGCATTCCTTTGTAGCCATTGCCAAACTACTGGGTAGGTACCTACCATTGTTCGGGATTGTTCTGTAGATTTCAGTGTGCTAAATAGCTTGAATTTTAGTGGTAGGTAGCAAAGAGAATGTAAAGAACCACTGACCTCGACATTATGTAACAATAATGTCAATGCCCACTGCTCTGGCAATTATAACCTACTAAGTTAATACTCTACTATAGTCTACCCTATCAGAACAATTATGTAATTCTACCATAGATATCCGTAATTCTACCCTATCAGAATAATGATGTAATTCTACCATAGATATCCGTAATTCTACCCTATCAGAATAATGATGTAATTTTACCCTATCAAAATAATTATATACTTCTACCCTATCAGAATGATTATGTAATTTGACATTATCAAAATAATTTTGTAGTTCTACCCTATCCTATTCGACCCTATCAGAATAATTATGTAATTCTACCCTATCCATAGACATTCGACCCCATCAGAATAATTATGTAATTCTATTCTGTCAGAAAAAATATGTAATTAGGAAGAACTTAGCCCATATAACCAGATTCTAGTTTTGCTAGCAATTACAAGATAGCAATATTGTTAACTTAGTGAAATGTGTGTCCAACAAGATCAGCTATTATTTTTTATACAAACTTTATTAGGTAGAATGACCAGCTAAGGTTTTTTTGTTATGTAAGAACTATTTAGGTATCTACAGTATCAGTTTCAGTTTGATTAACGTAATGATTTCAATTCTGGCCAAGAGCCATTCCTAATTCCAAGTATCCCTTTTTCCATCATAATTTCAATTTCCCGTTTCAATTAAACCTCATTTTAACCAGACCTACCACAACACTCATATATTCAGAACAAGTCTAACAGACTAACAATACCGACATTGGCTTTGAACGCGACTATTGTTCTGCAATGAATGCGGGTAGTTCAGTAATTATAACGTTCAATTGTGTTTGATGCACGCTTTTGTACTTCCGCTGCAGTGTTAATTAAATATATTGCACGACATTGCTGATAATAGAGTTGTTACTGGTAAAGTGATAATGGTTGGGTTGATATTTCACAGACTAAGTATTTATATTATAAATACGGGCGGATTTCCGGCCACCGCAGGCGCGGGCTTGCGGACGGTGAGCAATGGGTAGCTCACCGTCCGGTAAGGACCAGGCCCGGGTCGACGGCGCGTTGTGTTCCACGCGCGCCTCAAAGAGATGTCGTAAGCACAAATGCAGGGGTCCACTAGGGCCGATGCCTGCCGGGGTCACGGGAAGGTACTAAAGGGTCACCGAGGCCCCTGGCAACACAGGCAACAGGAAGGAATATGTGTGGGTTTTAGTCAGTAAGAGTCTGACACACCCTCCCGCTCCGCCCAGAGCTAAAAAAAATATTTGACGATTTCCCATCCAAAAAAAAAAACAGCCCTACCGACGGAATGGCGTGGGTTTATTAATTATTAATGTAAAAATATTATGCTTACGTCAATTAAAATTTTCATAGTTAGTATTTTTTTACAAAAGGTTTAAAGGTTTGAATAGAGTTCAAAGAAAATTCCTGGACACATTTTTATAGGTTATATTACTCCAGAATGTTAAAAATTTTCAATATCAGCATAAGCATAATCAGCCTATAATGTTCCCACTGCTGGGACACAGGCCTCCTCTCTGTGAGAGAGAGTGAGCCGTATTCTATCACGCGAGCCCAGTGCGGTTTGGTAGATGTCACTTGTATTTCTTTTTTAGTTCTAGGACATGCTCACGATGTTTTCCTTCACCGTTTTGAGAGCAGAGGTGATGAAATTATTTACACAAAGTAAAGTGCCTGCCTGGGTTCAAAGCTACGTCCTACAACTCGCATGACGCGGCCGTTTCTAAAACAAATCAGCTGTTCCCTAAAAACTTGTTGTTCATATTCATGCGAACCTACTATTTAGTAAAAGTAGGTCCAGGGAAGACGGACTCGGGGACATCCGTCACTCCCCACGCAGCAGGACCCGAGGTGGCGCGCGCCCTTATTGGACGTCGCGGGGGGAGTGTTATACCTCACTACCCCCGCAGACCTAAAGTGGCCCGTAAAGGCGAGGTGGCACGTCGCACAAGATCCGATGATCCTCGGTGCAAGTGTGGAAAGGGAACACCGGGATGGTTTTTAGTCAGTACGTGTATGACAGACCCCTCCGTCCGCACCAGCGCGCAGGACATCCATGAGAATTTTCCACCCCAGAACAAATAAAAAAATGCATTTATTTTATTTGGACCTTAATAAACTCTTATTTATTAAGCTAAATTTAAAAACTCAACTTTCCAACAGACAATAAATTAATGCACCGTGTCGGCTCCCCTTTTCTGTAATAACCGAAGTTTAAGATAACCAGTAATTAATATTCTGCAACAAACTTGAAGAAGCATCTTAATCAGTTTTAATCAAGTACCGCGAATTACAAACGACTTAAGTTTAATAATCAAATTAAGAGATACTCCTGTTAATTATGAAAGCTTGTTCGTTAATGAAGTAGGACTTTGTGAGTTAGTGTAAGAATGTTTTAGTCTGAATCTGAAAGTTAGTGTTGATTGGTATAGTCTGCGCGCTAGTGCTAGTCACCGTCTGAGGTATGCGAGCGGTGAGACGGGGAGGCCCCGTTGACAAGATTAGTAGACTGAGTTGGCTTCACCATTATCTACCTCCCTCGTCTCACCACTCACATACCTCAGGTGGTGACTAACATGCGGATATTCCAACACGGAACAAAAAAAAAGGTGACTAGCACTTGCGTGCGGACAAAAGTGTGATGTGCATCACAGTAAAACTAACATTAGCTTAATTTGTATAATCTATATTTCTTCTTTTTTCTTCCATTGAAGGTGGGTAGGCCTTTAGTGTGGGATGCGACGTGTGTCGATACTCTTGCGCCATCTCATTTTTCTGGCTCGTCGTGCTGTGCTGGCGCTGCTGCTGCGGCTGCAAAGAACCTCAAACGGCGCAAGTATAATAACCTTGTTGGTCATTATATTTTCGAGCCGTTTAAGGTTGAAACCCTCTAGACTGAGTTGGCTTCACCACTATCTACCTCCCTCGTCTCACCACTCACTTACCTCAGGTGATGACTAACATGCGGATATTCCAACATCATCTGCCTAGCCTTTTCCCAACTATGTTGGGGTCAGCTTCCAGTCTTACCGGATACAGCTGAATACCAGTATTTTACATAGAGCCACAGCCTATCAGACCTCCACAACCCAGTTACTGGGTAACACGATACCCCTTGGTAAGACTGATTGTCGGACTTTCGAGCTTCTGATGGACCGTAACGACTGTCCAAGATCTACAAATGACAGCCGGGACCAACGGCTTAACGTGCTTTCCGAGGCACGGAGGGTCTTGGGTATGTAAAGATGGTCACCCATTCACGGACCAACCGCGGCAAGCGTAGCTTAACCTGATCGATCGACCCATGCGGCTGTTATCACTTAGCTACAAGCCCCTAGCACACACACACATAGCACATGCGGATATTCCAACAAAGATCAAAAAAAAATGGTGACTAGCACTTGCGCGCAGCCTAAGGTGTGATGTGCATCACAGTAAAACTCCTGCCGGGGTCGCGGGAAGGTACTAATGGGTCACCGAGGCCCTGGCAACACAGGCAACAAGAAGGAATACGGGTGGGTTTTAGTCCGTAAGCGTCTGACACACCCTCCCGCTCCGACCAGAGCGGGAGAAGTTATTTGATGATTTCACATCTAAAAAAAAAAATATCTCAGTAAAACTAATATTAACTTAATTTGTATAATCTAAATTTCTTCTTTTTTGTTTTGCCTATACGTCCCACTGCTGGGCAAAGGCCTCTCCCAAGTCCTTCCAGTAACTCTTTCGCCCAGCCATCCCTCGCGATACGCGTCCAGCATCCTATATGCACACACTATCAATCACAATCTGAATGATTTGAAGGATATTGCTATCCATTGCTTTATATGTTCGAAAAATTTGTCTGCTGAACAACGTATATTAACGCAATGAATGTGGTTGAAATGTCAAAATCAAAGCCATTGCTACGGTGTGTCACGCAATTACCCGCTTTGTGGCCCGAACTCAACGGCGCCGTCCATCTTCAGGCACCCATTGTGTAGAGACTTTTCCCAGCGGTCATCCTGTATGCGGCTGTTGTGACTATACAGGGTGAAATTGAATTCATGGGCATCCTCTTAAGGGGTCATTGTACTTATGATTATGAAAAACTTTTACTATGTGGCTAAACCTGAAATCACGAAAAAAATCAGCTATTCCCTACACTTTGACGAATCAAGCGGACATAAATGTAGGGAACAGCAGATTTTTTTTTCGCGACTTCTTGTTTGGTCCCATAGTAAACGTTGTTCATAATGATGAGTATAATGACCCCTTAAGAGGATGCCCATGAATTAAATTTCACCCTGTATACATGGATTATCTTTAATCTCTCTAAAATATAATATATGTATAGTCTATAATTATACATGTTACAAATTGAAGTCACTTTTCGTGTGTGTCTGTGTGACCGCGTTATTCTTATAAACTACGAAACGGAATTTGATGCGCTTTTCACCAGCATTTAGAGAATTTGTTACCGAAGGTTTATGTGTATAATACGTTCTATTAGTCTTACATGTAATAAAGAAATCTCGACGTTTTGTCAAGTCGTAACAACGTAAGCAGCCCCTTTTTTTGTGTGGGTAATCATCAAATAACTTCTCCCGCTCTGGGCGGAGCGGGAGGGTGTGTCAGACTCTTAATGACTAAAACCCACCCCTATTCCTTCCGTTGCCTGTGTTGCCAGGGGCCTCGGTGACCCTTTAGTACCTTCCAGCCCCTGCTTACGTTGTTACGACTTGACAAAACGTCGAGATTTCTTTACGCGGCTCATCATTTCAGCCGCAAAACGTCCATTGCCAGACATAGGCCAAAGCATCACCACTTCGACTGGTTCTGTGCTTCCCACATCCAGTGGATTCTCGTGGCATTCATAAGGTCATCGGTCTACCTTGTGGGGGCCTTCCAATGCTACGTCTTCCGGTACGCGGTCGCCACTCCAGAACCTTTCGGCCCCATCGGTCATGTGTTCTGCGAGCAATGTGCCCTGCACACTGTCACTTAAGATTGGCAATTCTTCGGGCTATGTCGGTTACCTGGGTCGGGCGGGTCGTTAGTAAGTAATTCTACTTATATAAGTATTTAAGAGCTGTGGTGGCAAGTGGCTACGGCCGCGACTTACGAGTTGTAGGTCGTAGGTTCGAACCTGGACAGGCGCTTTACTTTGTGTAAATTATTTCATCACCACTGCTCTCAAAACGGTGAAGGAAAACATCGCGAGGATACTTGCTTGTGCTAGAACCAAAAATTCGAAGACATGTGACATCTACCAACCCGCACTGGGCCCGCGTGGTGGATTACGGCTCACGGGAGTGAGAGGGATCTCACAGAGAGGAGGCCCTGTATCCCAGCAGTGGGAACATTAAAGGCTGATTATGTAAGTTTTTTAATGTAAATAAATGAAAATTAATTATGTACTCAAAGCTTTTAAGATAGTCTTTTGTAACAAACGTAAACCTTTTTAGAGATGATTTAAACTCGAAGTAGCATTTTTACCACATTTGAGACGAGTTTTCGTTAAAAGGTTCAATTTACTAAAACCTTTTCTAATTTATTCTGAAGCTGATATACCTACTAAGTAATCTACTTAACAAGCACTTAAGCATGATTGGGTCCAATTATATCGTAAACTAGCATCCCGCCCCGGCTTCGCCCGGGTAGCAGAAAATATATACCCACATTTTTTTCTGACGTAGTGTCGTATCAGGCTGTTGCGTTGAGCATGTGCGTTGGATTAAAATTTCGCTGATGTTCATCCTACTTGGAGTATTTTACATCGTCATATTTCAGCCAATTTAAACGAAACCTTAATTAATTATACCTTAAACCTTCCTCATGAATCACTCCGTCCATTGGTGAAAAATGTATGAAAATCTGTTCAGTAGTTTTTAAGTTTATCGCATTCAGACAGACAGACAGCCGTGGGGGGACTTTGTTTTATAATATGTAGTGATTATTGATTGATGGCTAAGTAATAACAGCGGCACGGGTCGATCCCAAATTTAGATTAACAAAAACAAGTAAATCAATTGTTAACAACAGTATCCGCTTTTATAACAAGTTGCCAAAGTCGGTTACAGAACTTAGCGATGGACAGTTCAAAACCCATATCAAACGTGTCCTTATCAAAAACGCATTATAAGGTTAAAGACTATGTTGAAGACAAGGAAGTTTGGCAATAATTCCTTCTGCACATGTGGTTTCCCTGGTACCTCATAAACGGCATAACTATGTAAATTTCTATTAACTGCTCCCAAATTACGATGTTTATTTTTTTATTTATTTATATACATACTTTTCTGACATAATATTTTCATTATTTGACATTATAATTATACCTGTAGGTATATAATGTCAAATAATGAAAATATTTTGATATTACTCTTTATTAGTGGCTTTTGTGAACAGGATATTAATTCAGACTTGTCACAGTTGTAATGGCAAACATGTTATTTGGTTTAAATAGGGAAATATAATGCCCATTAAAGTAATTTCCCAAATTCGGTGCTTTCTAAATTAACCATATAAAATCCCGCGTGAGAGCTAGTTAGCAATATCAATTATTTTGGAGAATCCCTGAACAAGCTTTTCGCTTTAAAGCAAAGACAAGTAGTGTTGTCATATTTGTTCAAAACAGAATCTTCTAAAAATTGCAGAAAAATAACCATCTAGGAGCCCCCGTCCCCGTGTCATAAAAAATAAGCAAACCAAAGACTCCGACCGGGGTGGTTCTTTGGTTTGATTATTTTTCATGTTTATGTAATACTTGAATGACCCCTTACCAAGAGGTATCGTGTTAACCAGTAACTAGGTTGTGGAGGTCAAATAGGCAGTCGCTCGATGTACTGGTATTCAGCTGCAGTTAGACTGGAAGCCGACCCCAACATACTTAGTTGGTAAAATGCTAGGCAGATGATAAGTGATAATAAATTGATTACATAAAGTGGATAAGTGGTAGGTATGTATGTATGATAAGCAGTGATGGAAATAACAGTCTTATCGGCATTAAAACCTACCACTATTGGCCGCTTCCTATATCTTATCGACAGTAAAGTAGGTACCTACATAAATCAACACCACCCTTTTTTTTTTTTTTTGGTTTTTTTTTTTTGAGGGTGGGAAATCATCAAATAACTTCTCCCGCTCTGGGAGGAGCAGGAGGGTGTGTCAGACTCTTACTGATTAAAACCCACCCATATTCCTTCCTGTTGCCTGTGCTGCGGGGGCCTCGGTGACCCATAAGTACCTTCCCGCGA
This sequence comes from Atethmia centrago, assembly GCA_905333075.3. Taxonomy (NCBI): domain Eukaryota; kingdom Metazoa; phylum Arthropoda; class Insecta; order Lepidoptera; family Noctuidae; genus Atethmia; species Atethmia centrago. The sequence goes on from HG995376.1 coordinate 24,455,198, forward strand.
TCCCGGCAGGCATCGGCCCTAGTGGACCCCTACCTATGCGCTGACGACATCTCTTTGAGGCGCGCGTGGAATACAACGCGCCGTCAACCCGGGCCTGGTCCTTACCGGACGGTGAGCTACCCATTGCTCACCGTCCGCAAGCCCGCGCCTACGGTGGCCGGAAATCCGCCCGGGATTCCCGACGCCCTGGGCGTCTCCTGCGGTGGCTAGGGGCTAGAGGGACACTACCCTGAGCGTGCTCAGCCACAAGCTGGACAACCCCCTTCTGGGGCACTGGGCTCAAGCACGAGTGCGTGTGCTCGGGGCCCCAGTGGGCGGTAAATACTTAAATTGATTTTTTAATTTATAATTTTAACCTTTTGACCGCCACAGTCATGTATAGATGACAGACTAAAATGTGCCCAGCACGCCACGGTCGCGACTAAATGACAAATTTTAAGGAATAATTCATAGATTGGCGCCAAGGGCACGTTTTTGCTTTTTTGACGTGGCGGTCATAAATGTAACATAGTTTTAAGTCGTTATACTAACAACATTATATACCAAAATGTGTCTGAAATCTTTATTTCAGACACATTTCGAATGCTCATCATGCATTGAAAACAGATGACGCCTGTAATACCCGAAAAGCTAGGCAGAGGTGTACTCATCATTATGTTTTTAAAAAAGACTTCCTTAAAAACATTATACATGAAAGGATGGTACTTAAAATATACGTATATGGGGGTGTCTATATCGACTGTGAATACAGAGTGTACCAAGACCCATCAAGTGGACATCAACTACGCATTCTGTTATCACTTGTGACTTCGAGCTCAAATATGGCGAGGGGGGTGATGACTGATCTTTGCGTTATGCTCGTGAACGGGTGCTGCTTTGCTTGGGGTCGGGTAGCCTCCTTCTCTCAAATATGGCAAGGGGGTGATGGCTGACCTTTACGTTATGCTCGTGAACGGGTGCTGCTTTGCTTGGGGTCGGGTAGCCTCCTTCTCTTCTCTCAAATATGGCAAGGGGGTGATGGCTGACCTTTACGTTATGCTCGTGAACGGGTGCTGCTTTGCTTGGGGTCGGGTAGCCTCCTTCTCTCAAATATGGCAAGGGGGTGATGGCTGACCTTTACGTTATGCTCGTGAACGGGTGCTGCTTGTGGTGACTGGTCGTCTTGCTGACCATGATTTTGTTATGTTTATTAGTAATTAACTGTTCGATGGTGCTAGTTTATCATCTGTGACTTCAAATTACAGCTACAGCTTTATGTAAGCGGGCACGCCCTTTATGGTCGGAGGCTTTTATTTACGTATTAAGTTCTGTTTACGTTTTTATTTTTTATTTCTGCTTGAGTATAGTTTTCGATGTTTTCTTTTCGGTATTGTGGCGTGTGCTAGCTGACATATGGCAAATGATTTAATTTAACGTTTTGTGTTGCATAATGTAAATTACTTTGCATACGAGTACTATAGAATCAAGTTTTTCTAACTGAACAGACAGCTATGCTGCTGGGGAGGTTGTTGCGCCACTTCTTCTTCCCAGCTATAGCACTGGGAAGTGGTGACAGGAGGGCGGACTGTCATATTGTAATTTTGACGCTTGAAAAGTGCTGATTCACAGCCTAGTTTGAATAAATGACTTTTCTTTTTTTTGCGGATTGGGCAAAAATAAACGCAGAAAAAAAAAGTTGGTATTTTGACCTTCAATAGCTCCATAATAAAAGGGTTTCCAGGTATGGTTCCGTACAAAAAATTATCACAATTACGGCCACTTTCGGCTTTGTTATGCGTCTTTACACCCGTTATACTTAAAATATATATTTGTGTCTGCTAATCATGAAAGGTTCCATCTCGAATCCGTTTCGGGCAGTGTTGTTCTGAAATTTGCAGCAGCAATCACACAATCAGTAGCAATGGGATTAATTTTGCCAGTTCAACTGCTGGGGAGTTTGTTGACCACTTCTTCTTCCCAGCTAAAGCACTAGGAAGTGGTGAAGGGTGGGCGTTTTGGGGGACAGTCTTATGTAATTTGACGTTCGAAAAGTGCTGATTCTCAGCCTAGTTTGAATAAATTACTTTTGATTTTGATTTTGATTTTTCAACAACATTCATTGCGTTATTTACGTTGTTGAGCAGACAAATTATCCCAACATATGAAGCAATGGATTAGCAATTTACTTCAAAATCATTCAGATTGTTATTTATAGGGTGTTATACAATTAAGGTGCTGGAGCCTCGTCCCGGCTAATATAAATTGACTTGCCACCTACCACAGTGACTTACAACAACTAGCGATTTGGGTCTAATAAACAACCTCTGTTTAAAACTTCGAGTAATACAAGCTTGTTTTTTTAACTTGGAAACCAGACTAAAGTTTCTTCAACACTAAACAACCCCAAATTGAAACCGATTTATAACAAGTAATCCTTTAAACGGTTAATCTGTGGCAAACTAATCTCTTTCCGTACTAATTTACATCAGCCGTTAAAACTGCCCAGAGTTGTTCACCCATACTAATTTAATTCGGGGTTCAAACACACTTAAATACGTATAAAGTTGTTACTGTTAATTAACATATTTCGACAAGTTCTATCGAGGGTGAAAATTTGCCGTAAAACTTGTGGAGGCCGTGTTAACTAATGTGTTGATAAAGGGCGAAGAATTGAATCCTGAAGATAGCACAGTATTCTTGGGCTTAACTGTGGATGCTAAGCTTCAGTGGGGTCCACATATAGATAAATTGTCAAAAAAGCTAAGCTCCGCACCATACGCTGTTAGAAAAATTCGTAATGTAACTGATATAGCGACAGCCCGTTTAGTGTACTTTAGCTATTTTCATAGTGTAATGTCGTACGGTATTCTGTTGTGGGGAAATGCCGCTGACATTCAGATTATCTTTGTTTTTTAGAAAAGAGCTGTTCGATCAATTTATAACTAAGTCCGAGACACTCTCTCAGAGAGAAATAATGACTGTGCCCTCTCAGTATATTTTTGAAAATCTTTTATATGCCCATAAAAATATAAAATTGTTTAAAACATACAGTGATATCCATAATATAAATACTAGGAACAAACACAAATTTGTTGTTCCTACAACAAGGCTCAAGAAAATAGGTGGCTCATTCAGATATCAATGTATACGTTTTTATAATAAACTTCCAAGCCACGTTCAAGATCTAAGCCTTAATAAATTAAAATCATTTATTAAAAGTCAGTTGTGCCAGAAGGCCTTTTAAAACGTTAAAGATTTTATTGAGGACAAAAAGGCTTGGGATTGAGCTGCTCCAATATTTGAATACTAAAACTTTTATTTTATTTATATTCACTTTTACATTTACTGATTATTTGTAGAATAATCATATTTACTTTGTGGAGCTTAATATATTATTATTTAAATGATTGTGAATATGAGGACTATGTGGGTCATATTTTGTTTTGTGTAATTCTCAGTTAGCTTTAATGATAGTCTGGCAGTTTGAGTGTCCTTTGGTATTGTTCGACGAGTCGTTGGACTGGATAGGTCCACTCAATCTGTGTGGTTATTTCCTCAAAAGGACCATTTCAGACACCAATCTACATGGCCTTCGCATGATCTGACCAAGATTATATCTGGACTTTAAAAGAGACTGTGACCTCTGAGTTTTTTTCAGCCTTTCCTCTCAGAGTAGTCAGGTAGGAAACGCCGACCTCATCTAACTTTATTTAAAAATATGATTGACGTGTACAAGTGTTTGTATAAACCTACTTACAGAAATAAAAATCATTTATCATTTAAGAGTAGGTTTGATTTCCGTATGAAAAATCGGCCACGTGCGTGACTGACCACGCACAATGTATTTGGGATGAATTTATCTCAAGAACAAACTTAACATTGTAGTTGAAAAACATGTTCTCCCATACATTCCAACTGCAAGTAAGTTGCGCGTCTATTACTCGTTGACTTGTAAAGCCTACTTAGCTGTGATAGTTTTCCTTACTTCATTGTACTGCCGTGATTTTTTATACATTTACAAAAACAACGCACATTTAGCTGGAGTCGTGTGAAGAGGGGCCCCGCTTCACACGACTCTAACAAAATTTTGCAATTTAAAGCTTAATTTGCAATTTCGCAAACGGATTCCTGACTCGAAGAATGGTTTTCACACACTCTATATTTTTGAAATGCCTATCCGACGACACCCCACACTATGGGATAGACGAGAAAAAAAGTTCTTCCCCACTTTACGAGTAGACACTGTTACGTGGCAACCGAAAAAAAAAAACATGATTTTATTCTACCACTTTGTCAGCGTGATTAATGTACCCATACTAACAGCTTTCTAGGACTAGAGAATAGTCTTTAAGCTAAGTCGCGGACAGACAGACCGACGGACAGACGGACGGACATGGCGATACTATAAAGCGCTGAGCAGACGATGGGCATTATGTCCACAACGATAGAATGGACATTTATGCAATAACGCACACGTAAGACAAATAGACTGAGAGGATTTCCATACGTTATATCGTCACCGACCTGTCAAAGACCCCTCCGTGCCTCAGAAAGCACGTTAAGCCGTTGGTCCCGACTGTCATTTGTGGATCTTTGACAGTCGTTAGGGGTCGTCAGAAGCTCGAAAGTCTGACAACCAGTCTTACCAAGGGGTATCGTGTTACCCAGTAACTGTGTTGTGGAGGTCAGATAGGCAGTCGCTCCATGTAAAATACTGGTACTCAGCTGTATCCGGTAAGAGGCTAGGCAGATGATATCGTCATCGACCCGCCCGTATCGAAATTGTTCGCGGACAAATTATCCAGTGTCTGCTCAGCGCTTAAGGGTTCCTTGTTGAATACGGAGCTTTAAAAATCGGAGTAGTCGTAAAACCAAATAATTTAGATTTGTGTTTTTTGTTGTATAACTGGTGTCCGCAACTGCACGTCCAAGCGCGTATTTTTGATGTGCCACAGGATTCAAAGTATAAACGGTGAACTTGACAAAATTGATCCCTTCGCATACATTTTTAAACTTACCTTCACTATTTTAACTTTATTCTTTCTTATCGTAAGAGTATCGTCTTGTTTTGTCACGAAGTTACTGGAATCTCCAAAAAGGTTGAATAAGAGTGACACTGGCTAGTGACAATCACTCTAGCAGAGCGTCGCGTCGATGGTTGCGTGGCGGTGGCGGCTGTCTTCTGATGAGAGATGAGGTCAGGGACTGTCGTACTACGTCCATGAGGAACTGCTATATTCCGGCACAATATTGATGACATTGAAGCTGCTGACTCTCTAATACGATGACCATTCTGGTAAAGGCTACGCCTTAAAATCAAAAGTCATTTATTCAAACTAGGTCAGCCTTGTTTAGCGTAATTTTGACGTTCAAATACTGCTGATTCTCAGGAATTAGCAGTTTTCGAAAATCAAAGTTACATAAGACAGTCCCAACGCCCGCCCATCACCACTTTCTAGTTCTTTAGCTGGGAAGAAGTGGCGCAACAAACTCCCCAGCAGCACAGCTGTCTGTTCAGTTAGCAAAACTTGATTCTATACAAATCGTATGCAAAGTAATTAACTTTACGAAACACAAAACATTAATTAAATTATTCGGCATATGTTAGCTAGCACACACCAATATACAAACAAAACAATGAAAACTGTACTCAAGCAGAAATAAAAAAGCTAGAGCTGTAACTCGAAGTCACAAATGACAAACTAGCACTATCGAACTAAAATAAATAAACAGTTAATTACTAATAACAATAACAAAAGCATGGTCAGCGAGACGACTAGTCACCACAAGCAGCACCCGTTCACGAGCATAACGTAAAGGTCAGCCATCACCCCCTTGCAATATTTGAGAGAAGGAGGCTACCTGACCCCCGACGCTACCGCAAGCAGTGACATCTAAGGGAGCATGACTATAAATGCTTTACGCCTCTTTTCCTTTTTAAAAACCCTTCCCATCATTTATTAAATAACTCACATTTCTCTTCCCGAAAAAAAAAGGTACTAAAATGATTAAAAGAAACCAGCGGTTTCTTATTACAAAAGCTACAAAATAAAGTGGTTGAGATAAACCTTCTCTCATTGCGGAAGGCGTTAATTTCAACCCCTTACAACCCTATTTCACCCCCTACAGTTGATCCCTGAAGTCGTTACGGAGGGAAGCGTCAGGCTTCCTATTGCTTACACAAATATCTGTGGTTTCTGGGCTAAGGAAGATGTTAATTGACGTAATTCGTGGTATCTTGAGGCAACTAGCTACTCTGTGTTTTAGGGGATTTGAGAATTTATGGGTTGAAACTTGTGTAGAATGTTTTGTGCGATTTCTTGGCAGGTTGCAAAATTAGAAGTCGGAAAGTATCGGAAAGATCAAGATAAAAAGAGCGTAGGTAAGTAGGTACTTTGTGGAGGCAGTGAGAATGTTTAAGAATATTTTTCAAATAATACTTTTCTCATAGGAGTTACGACGGTTTGCCTACTAACTCCTTAAACTTTGAAATAAAACTTTAAACTGCTTAAAGACACTGATTCTTATTTCTACTTTAATTTCATTTGTTATGTAGGTACCTAAAAATATTTAATAGTTTTGGGAAAGCACGCTGTTATGATTTTAGTGCACAGTTCTGAAAATAAAACGGTCGTTTATATCATCACAAAATGAACCAACAATCAATTATTTGCTTTCCTAGCAACGAAACCAACTGAAACCATAAAATGTTATTAAAACCGATACAGTTCAATTGAATCGAAACCAATTAACATTGAATTCTGTTATCGAGCGGAGCGGTAATATTTAAATGCTGTTAATTGGGGATTGTTTCATGTATCAACGCTTGGTCGAAAAAAAAACATGCCGACAGAAGTAAAAACTTATCACTCAACGGGCCTAAACAAGTTTTCAATTTAAAAGAGGTAGTCATGGGACTGCCGACAGAAGTAAAAACTTATCACTCAATGGGCCTAAAGAAGTTTTCACTTTAAAATAGGCAGTCATGGGGACTGGCGATAGAAGTAAAAACTTATCATTCAACGGGCCTAAAGAAGTTTTCACTTTAAAAGAGGTAGTCATGGGACAGGCGACAGAAGTAAAAAGTAATCACTCAACGGGCTTAAAGAAGTTTTCACCTTAAAATAGGCAGTCATGGGGACTGGCGACAGAAGTAAAAACTTATCACTCAATGGACCTAAAGAAGTTTTCACTTTAAAAGAGGTAGTCATGGGACAGGCGACAGAAGTAAAAAGTAATCACTTAACGGGCCTAAAGAAGTTTTCACTTAAAAAGTGGTAGTCATGGGGACTGCCGACAGAAGTAAAAACTTATCACTCAACGGGCCTAAAGAAGTTTTCACTTAAAAAGAGGTAGTCATGGGGACTGCCGACAGAAATCAAAACTTATCACTCAACGGGCCTAAAGAAGTTTTCATTTCAAAAGAGGCAGTCATGGGGACTGCTGACAGAAGTCAAAACTTAATACTATGAAATAACAGTGGTCACCCTTATAGCTACAGATATATTTTTAACATTAGCATGTTGGTGACGCTCAACGCGCTTAACGAAGCTTTCACTTCAATCATTTTACGAAGTTTCTTATTACGTATTAAAATTGGTACCTAGTAGACATCACTGTGAAGACTTTTAAGGTAGATCCGCAGTGGTAGCCCGTGAAATTCATATTTTCTTACGTTTCTTTGCAATTTGCAGGTCAGTCTTGAATCTTGATCAAAATCTCTTATTAGATTTGTTCCTTAAGAAAGATCCACGAATAACAGCTGGGACCATCGGCTTAACGTTCTTTTCAAGGTACGGAGGAGGCTCGGTATGTAAAGATGGTCACTTATCCACGGACCAACCGTGGCAAGCGTAGTTTAACCGGATGGATCGGCCCGTGTGGCTGTTATTACTTAGCCACGAGCTCCTCTACTAGCTAGTTAGCCCATAATAAACTTAAATATTACCTTACGAGATCATTTCCAATCACTCTAAACTGGATTCTAAATTTGGATAGGGCCTTCAGAACTCAATCGTAGAGCAGTGGTGGCCCAGCGGTAACGGCCACGACTTACGAGTTGTAGGTCGCGGGTTCGGAATCGACGAGATTTCGATGGGTATAATAGCGTTTATTTCGACCAACAAAGGATCATAGGCACGAAAGCATACAAGACATTTCAAAAGTAAATAAAAACACAATTAAAAAGACCACAACATATTTGTAATATGTTAATGTGGTCTTTTCAAATTCAGATTTAAATAAAAATAAAATAAAATAAAAATAAAATATTAATAAAAATAAATTCAAATTACCCGTTTAATAAAGGATCTCCATATCTTCTGCTAGTCAACAGAATTCCGTTGCAGCTGCCGCGCATTCTGCAGATCAGCAAATGCTTCCAACTCCGTTATTTTTAAAAGTCTGATTTCCTTATGAGTAAACAATATAATGATAATGATATAATGATATTTATTTCTGTAAATTGGTTCCAAAAATAGTTTTACACGTCAAAAATAAATTATCGTTTAAAACTAGATGAGTTCGGTGTTTCCTAGCCGAATACTCTGAGAAAAATACCGAAACCTACTCAGAGGTAGACAGTCTCTTTTAAATTACACACATAATCTTGGTCAGCCCATATGAGTGAGATCGTCTGAGATCGTCTTAGCAGACCACCGATTTTGTGCTAAATGTAAAATCACTATAGGTAGGCTTTATTTTTTTGCATATCTCCGCGCTAACACAATCTTACACACATTGGAAAGAAATCACTAACAGTTTAAACTTACATACCTAATTTACTAAAGTACTCGTACAATAACCCTATCCACAAATCCACAAAAACAATAGGGTATTTTACTATAGACGAGAAAAAAACTATAAATATATTATTGAGATAGTTTAGGCAAAAAGGAGTCGGAAAATGTTAGTTTTAGTTCATAAAATAACAAAATAAATTTTAAAATTCAATTCAACGTTTTCAGTTTTTCTAATCAGTTAAAAAACAACATGAAATAGGAACCGCCATGTTATTACGTCATACGGCTATTTTAACAAAAACGTGTCAATTATCATACAAAGATCAGCGCATTTGTTTTCATAGCCCAGTGACGTCATGACCACAGAGCAACACGGAGTCGACTGCGTCCAGCGTTTTCGTCAACCTACGCGCGAAATTTGAAAATGTAAAATTTGAAATGCATTTTTATGGCACTTATCGATTGAATAAAAATTGTGTGATTTTTTTTGGGGCATATTAGCACTATAGAATTTAATTAAGACACTTTACAAAAATGGGCGTAAGACCCTATTGTATCTCTATAATATTTTTCCATGGCGTTATTGATTAGATCACGTGGCAGTGCGGAATACACTGCAGTATGTTGCAAATAAAATTTTTGGCAAAATTACAGTTTTCTGCATGGATACGTCGCGAAATGAAACAATGTGCATTATCTTCGACTGAGTACTGGTGCCCCTGCCTAGGGGAGTACTTTGTGCAATGGATACTTAAAGCTCCAGTGTTTTGTGAGTATACAACTACGGCTTTTTTTTTTGGGTTGGAAATCATCAAATAACTTCTCCCGCTCTGGGCGGAGCGGGAGGGTTTGTCAGACTCTTACTGACTAAAACCCACCCGTATTCCTTCCGTTACCTGTGTTGCCAGGGGCCTCGGTAACCCTTTAGTAGCTTCACGTGACACGCAGTATTGACATAGATAGCGATTGCTTTATGACTGAATTCGGCTGCCAAGTCCTAATGGGGTCCTTAGACAGTCAAAATTGCTTAATAAGCACGATAAATCACAATCTTGACAAGCAATTTTGACCAAAGTCAAAGACAAATTATTTATTTCAAATATAATAATATAATATAATAATAACTTTATTTCACAAAAATATAGATTTGGCATGTTATAAAAAAAAAATACAATTTAAATGAGCTTTGGTAGTAACACAATGCAATATAATCTAAGAACTGAAATCTGTACACAATATGGAAAACCCTGCCTCTCAAACTAGGAAACCTGTATCTTGAGAGACAGTGATTCAGCTTAAAAGTGGTGCTATAAGTATAATAGTAGACTGTGTCGATCTACCTGAGCGACTATGAATATAAAGCTAATTTAAGTATGTGTATATATATTAAACATGATGTGTGTAAGTGTGTGAGTGTGTGTGTGCGCGCGCGTGTGGGGGTGTGTGTGTGTGTGTGTGTGTGTGCGTGTGTTGTGTGTGATTAGGGATATGTAGGTAGTTAGGAGACGTACTTGAGTAAGGATTCTGTTCGTTGGTAGTCTTGTTCAAGTAGCCATTCCGTTAATTTTGATTTTATTTCATATTTATTTAGATCGACAATGTTTAAGTTTTTGTGAACCTGTTTGTAAATGTATGTACTTAAAGTGTAATATTGGTGTTGAGCGAAGGCGGTTTTGTGAGGGGTACTTAAGGGTAGTTTCTTCCTTTTTTTAGGGTCAGTTGGGGGAACGCTAGCGTGTTTTCTAACAGTAGACAGCAGTACAAAAAGCTGGCGCACTGAAAGTACTTTAGAATCAGCGTATAATTGCGTAGTGGGATAGCGATAAGGTTTACGCGACATCACCTTCAGTACGGCTCTCTGCGCTCTTTCAATCCTCAGAAGACTGGTTTTATTTGCACCGCCCCATACTGTAATGCAGTATCCAATGACGGATTGGCATAAAGCATAGTACACCATCCTCAAGGTATCAGGCGCAGCCGAGTCTCTAAGGGATTTGAAAATATGCAAAAGTTTTAAACATCTAGTGGTAATGGCCTCAACCTGTTTGTCCCAGCGTAATCCTCCGTCTATTTGGACACCCAGATATTTCAAACTATCAGTTCTAACAAGTGTTGGACATACGCATTGTGGGAATTGTTTAGAACAGGTGTGCGCTGTTATGGAGAAGGATTTATCGGGCAAGTTGTTACGCCGGATAGCGAAGGGAATGTACGACGTTTTGTCGCAGTTAAGGGTGAGCAAGTTTAGGTTGAGCCATTTCATTATAGTTGACATTGCCGATTCAGCGTAGCGCCTAACGCTATCCCAAGTTGGCCCGTGAACTATGACTGCGGTGTCGTCTGCATACGCAATGATCTTGGAGTTGGGGATGGTCATTCTGCACAACTCATTGACGTATATTAGGAAGAGGGTGGGGCCTAAAATACTTCCCTGAGGTACACCGTAAGTGGTGGATACTTCTTCACTTATGTGCTCTCCAATTTTTACTCGTTGGGTCCGGTTGTTTAGGTAGTCTTTGAAAATTTCGAGGGTATTTCCTCGTACCCCCAAGAGTTCCAATTTAGAGATAAGTTTAGGAACAGAAACTGTGTCAAATGCTTTAGAAAGGTCTAGGAAGATCCCCAGACATTTAGTTCTACTGTCTAAATTCCTAGCAACCAATTGTGACAGCTCAAGAACTGCATACAATTAAAATAGCAACCAGTTTGATTTTGTCTGGACTCTAGATTGTCCTATGGTGCTGGACCAGCATGTTTCCAAGCATTCTTATCTTGGATATAATCCTCTAATTTGTAATATGCTTGTTTACAAAGTGTACTTTTAACAATGAGTTTTAAATTTTCTTTCATTTAATTGCAATATATCACAAGGTATTTTGTTGTAACATTTGACACAGTACCCCATAAAAGATGCATACTTCTTACATACATAATATTTTCATAAATGAATTGGCAAGGTACTCTCATAATATTAATCTTTTTAAATTGTTCCCTAAGAGAGTGACGGCGACGTAGATTATAAATGGTTCTGACAGCTCGCTTTTGCAAAATAAAGATAGAATCAATGTCAGCAGCCCGACCCCACAATAAAATGTCGTACGACATGATGCTGTGGAAGTAGCTAAAATAGACCAAACGCGCGGTTTCTACATCTGTCAACTGTCTTATCTTTCTAACAGCATAAGCGGCCGAGCTTAGCCGCCCCGCAAGAGATGTTATATGTGGTCCCCATTGTAGTTTCTCGTCTAGAGTGATTCTTAGGAAAACCGTTTGATTAATAAATTCCAGTTTTTCTCCATTCAATATAAGATCATATTCGCTACTTCTGACATCAGGTAATTTAAATCGAATGTATTTGGTTTTTTTTTCATTTAGTACCAAATTATTTACCGTAAACCAATCATGGACCTGAAGAATAGAGTTATTTACGTCGTCATGATTCTGTGATCGTCGGTCTATTTTAAAGATCAATGATGTGTCATCTGCAAATAACAGCATCTTCGGTTGATTTTGAAGTAATTGGGGTAAATCATTAATGTAAACTAAAAAGAGGAATGGACCCAATATCGAACCTTGAGGAACGCCCATTGCCATTTGAGACCCCAATGAGTTTACGCCGTTTACTTGAACTTTAACCTTTCTATCTTTTAGGTATGATCTTAGTAAATCAAGAGCTGACCGTCTAGGGACCCCATTAGGACTGCGACCGAAATCGGTCGTAAAGCGATCGCTCTTTATGTCGAGACTGCAGGGCCAGAGCCATCTGTGTTGCTTATCATAAAATCGAATCGAAAACTTAACCACAATCCTTACACTTTTAGAAATTAAAATAAACACCTAAACGAAAAAGTACAAATCAATTTTTAATTTATTCTATTGTCTTTAAGGAACCCTGTAATAATCTGCAATGCTATCAGTTATGTCCGTTTTATATCACGTAAAAAAATAAGTTAGATTAAAATTACTTATTAGTCTTAGGCTAGTTTGCAATAAATTATTAAGAGCTTGGTTATGTTTAATAAAGGATAAAAAATAAACTTATTTTATTTTTACACAATACACACACATGAGTACAACTTAGTACAACTTAATTAAACGAATGCAGTTAAACTTTCATCTCTCTTATAAACTTTGTCTGCTGGGTAGCCTGGGTCGTTCCATATAAAGCTATTGTGGAGCCATGTCGAATTAAAGCGTTCAACTTTCTGTGCACGCTCTTGTTTATGAGATAATAAGTCACAAGCCACGTTGTTAGCGGTGCGGGAGCGATTTCAGAAAAGATTTTAACTGGCTCACGGTGATCACACTAAAAAGAAGATGATATACTTAGTTTGTGCCGAATACTTTATTTATTTATTTAAACTTCTCGCACACAATTAAGTACAAAGGCGGCCTTAAGCATTCTCTACCAGTCAACCAAGGGTGTACTTTCACCGCTTTAATTAAACTGTTAAAACTCTTCAGGCTCGAGATGATATAAAGCAGTTAACTTATTAGCTAGACTATTATTTCAAACCGTGGACGACCATTCAAGCAAAAAACGACTGGCTCTATTCAAGGCTACGCTTGCCCATGAGGACACTACGTTTATGAACACAGCTCCTACGGTCCACTGATTTTGTCATGGAGTGTTTCGTAAAGGTACGCGTCAAACTTAATGGCGGCTCTGAATTACGCTACTTGCTGTGCAGTACCCCACCCCTCACCCCTGCCGATACATGAATTCGTTACTGTGCAGCGACTCGCCTCATGTTCCGGCAAAATCAGCTGTAACGAAAAAGCTATTTGCTTCTCGCTCTCTACGAGACCTACGCTTTATCAAGTACAATGAATTTGGTAAAACAGAGCTTTTTGGTACATACACTTTTGGAAATGTGACAAAATATTCGAGTTTTAAAGTGTTTGTAATTTAAACGCACTCATGAATACGTATTTTAATTAACGCTCGAAATTGTTTAATTTAGTTAAATTAGGTATAGTTTGTTTATTTATTTCAGTGTGTACTTAACTGACAGGATGAACACAAGTTATTTCTACATGCTTATTATTGTACGCTTTATGATAATAATTGAGATGATAATGCCGTCGGTATTTTGTTTATTTGAGATCTTGCCTGTTTTAAAAAAGTTTTATTTAGCTTGCCCTCGCAAGTCGAAAGCTGCATAGTGGATCGCAGAGTTTAGAGACAGTCAATACTTCAACGTTATAATGACGAAATTAAGGCAACTTATCAATACAAAGAACTTACTTCGTCAACTTAGAATCGGGATGCAAGCATGGATCTTGGTTCCACCAAAGTCAAGATTTTGTATCGTTTCGAGGACTGTGTGGCGTTTGGGTGGATAAAAATTATATGTCGTAAGCGACACCTCGAGACACCTTGCCCATCTATTGGACCTCGGGGGTCGACTGTTTTAATGTTCATTGCTCGTGGGAACAAAATGGTATAACAATAAAACAGAAACAAACAAAAATAAAACAGAAACTGCAACACAGCAAAAATATTTTTTTTTTGTCTGATCAATGCCCAGTCAATGGTCAGCGGTTCTCAAACTTTGGTCACGGAACCCTTTTGACAAGCAAAATACTTGACGGAACCCTACAATAAAACAATAGTTTTTAAAAGTGTATTCTTTATTATATAAGCATAATAAAAGTACAATGTAACAGTTACTAATTATTACTTACTTTACCACATGGCAAGTACAATAATAGAAGATATTAAAAATGAAAAAGTCTTAACTAATGGGAGGTATGAAACTGTTTTTTATTTTTCATCAATTGGTTGATATCAGGTTTGATAGAAGACATTTGAAGTCTCATATCAGGTTCGGCGTCCAGTCTATTGCGATATTTTGTTTTCGTGGCTGCATAGGTTGAGAATCCTGTTTCGCACAAATATGTTGTTGAGAACGGGAGAAGAATATTCAGAGCCATTCTGCCAAGCATTGGATATTCATCACGGATTCTGCACCAAAAATCGTTGAGAGGCGTCGTTTTGAACAGTGACTCCATACTTGTGTCTGATGACATTTCTAAAAGAGATTCATATATCTCGTTTGACATACTTTCGGGCTTTTGCAAGTTGTGTAAAAAAGGATTATGAATCCATGAATTCAGCTTCGTTTTTGTATTCTGTTCTTCGGGAAAATACTTTCAAAAGATGCGCGCATCGAAGTGAGATATTGGACCAATTCTTCAAACACATCATCTTGAAACATTTCTGAGTCGTTATCGCTAACAAACTCACTGAGTGACGTAAAGCTTTCTATTTCTCTCTTACCAACGCAAATAATCCAAAAATCTAATTTTCTTTTGAAGGCAGTTATTTTGTTACAGGCCTGGAACACTGTTGTCTATTTACCTTGCAATGATAAATTCAATTCGTTCAGTTTTTGAAAGATATCCGCCATAAAAGACAATCGGAACAACCAAGTTTTATCATACAAACGGTCTTTCAAATTAAAAGAAACTGTATCTGCTGAAAGAAACATTTGTAACTCGGCTCTAAGTTAATAATGTTACACGTCAGGATGGTGGGGTCAAAATAATGCACAATCGTTACTGCGTTTATGAGACAAAGTTTAGTCCAAAGAAGAAATGTACAAAACTGATACAATCAGAATACAGCAGGCAGTAGAACTTACAAGCAGGCAGCAGGCTAGCCAGCTTGTAAGTAGGTAGGTACGAACTTATCGCTCCGAACGCTAATCGTCAACTGACTGACGAGGCGCGACTTTTTTTTTTCTTTTTATTTATGGCATCTCGTACTTGACCTTGAGAGGTCGTGACTACTTAACCGGACTTTCCTGTGGCTGCCAGGGGCGAATTTCTTATAATACTAAGTGACTGCACGCTAAGGGCACCCCCTGTGGGGTACGGACCTCGGCTTAGGGCGTCGCTGGGGGGAGGACAGCAAGGTGGGACAGGCTGGATCTGATCAGTATTATTATTATTATTAATCGGGGAATTTAACTACAGGCTCAGCTGCGGCGCAGGCTGGCGCTTCGTCGAGCAAGGGTCGGGGGGGACAATTACATCGGGGTTTACGCGAGGGACCTTGGCGGCGAGGTCGGAACGTAGGTCGGTGTGTTTTGTGCACTGTACTCGTGGCCCTACTGCTTTCCTGGAGGAGGTTAATGGGGTCATCGGGGTCGGTGAGAGTATGCCTTGGACGGCGAATAGAGCTTATGGTGGAGGGCCTATAACTGGCGGCCTGCACAACCAGAGGGTTGCGGTGGGTGGCGGCGGATTCGAAGAAGCGCTTCGTGATGCGCTTCATGAACTGCTTGATGGTGGGGATTTTAAGATCGAGATGGAGGATCTCGTTTCGGACGAACCAGGGGGCTCCCGTTGCCTTTCGGAGGAAACGGTTTTGGAGGCACTGCATCCTGTGGATGTGGTGGGGCCTAGCATGTGCGAAGACTACACAGGCATATGTCATGATGGGACGGACGCACGCTGTGTAAATACGCAATTTGCCCTTAAGGGACAATTTGCTGATATCATGCACTTCGTCCGGAGTGACGGGAGGCAGAGGATAATCAAGGTCTTCAACGGGCGGGAGGGAGGCTCTACGTTCGACTTCCGCGTCGACCTGGGACAGGTGAGCTTGGTCTACTGGTTGAGAGCTAGGTGAGCATTGAGCCTCAAGACTATCGGCTAGGCATTCCGCCTTGTCGACGTCATCGAAAGCGATGGTCTTGTCGGGGCGTACCAGTGGTCGGGAATGGAGTCTAGTTGGGGACCTAACGTGGTGGATTTCAGGCAGTCGCTTACTTTCCTCCAGTCTGTAACTAACTTGGTGAGAGGAGGTCTGTCAGGGTCGTGGAGACCTAGGCGTGGAGCCAGCTTTACGACAACTGGACGGAGGTCAGAGCAGAGTTCGTCGAGCGCCTCTATAGAATCCAACCGTAGATTGATACTCTTCAGAAGCGCTATGTCAAGTACGTCGGGGGTATGGTTAGGGTCGTGGGGAAAGTGAGTGGGAGTCATCGGGGCGATGATGTCGAAGTTGAGGATGGGACATAGGTCAAACAGGTGTTTGCCTCTGGTGGAGATCCTGGTGCTGTTCCAGGCATGATGTTTGGCGTTGAGATCGCCCGCTATGATAACGGAGTTACTCAGGCCAAGTAAAATGGAAAGGTCGTCAGAGAGGGGGGAAAGGGCTAACTCCGATGTGCAAACGGGGGGAACATAGGCCGAAACTATGGTGATCGGTTGATGGCCAGTCATGCCTAACTTACATATGGACACTTCTAAACGTGAGAGAGGGGGCGGGTCCCTTGGGATGCAGTGCAGGGACGTTCTATAATAGATTAAGGTGCCGACCTTGTGGCATCTAGTCCTGTCATTGCGAACTATGCGATAGTTGGCAATTGACGGGTTTCGAAGGCTGGGCTTTAAAAAGGTTTCCTGTAAGAGGAGAATATCAATTTGGTGGTCGCGGAGGAACGCAGCGATTTCATCGCGTTGTTTTAGCATGCCATTAAAGAAACCTAACTTTAGGGATCGGGGTTTAGTACGTGCTTGGACTCGTATATCCATTACTGGGGGGGTTTCGCGAAGTTTTCTAGGGCTTGCGTAATCTCGGAATACGCGAGGAAGATTAGCTGGATCTGAGCGAGATCGCAGGAATTTCGGGCGGCAACGAGTTCGTTGGCCATTTTACGCGCGCGGGGCGTAAAGAATAACGCGAAGGTTCCAGAGATCACGCTGAACGGATCTACTGGGACAGACGGACCGACCTCTGGAGTGGTTGAAGCGGCGACGGGCCGTGGCGCAGCGGTTGCGGCAGCGGCCATGGGAGCGGGTGCGGGTCTCGCGGGTTATACGGGTACGGGCGCGGGGACGCGAATGCGGGGATCCATCAGCGGTCTGACGGGAGGCGGATTGGGTCTCGGCTGAACCATAGCAGGGAAGGCCTGCTGGTGGTTCAGGTAGTTCCAAGGGCTAGGCCTTTGCGGGCTTAGCCTCTGGGGGAGTTGCGAGAGGGTCTGCGGTGGGGGGAAGAACCCATATGACGGGCACTCTCTCTGCTGGTGGGCGTCTGCACGCTTCACCAGTTTTGAGGAAGAAGTCTTGGGGGCCATACGACAGCCACGGTAGTTGTCTGGGTGCCCAGCCTCACCGCACAGCACGCAGCTGGGCAGCTCGGTACAGAGTGACCTATCTTTGGGGCGGGGGCAGTCGGACGTGCCATGTTCACCCAGGCACTTGACGCACCTGAGTTTCGCATGGCAGTTCTTCTGCGCATGCCCGTAGAGCTGGCAACGGTGACATTGCCCGACTACACCGCTCTTCCTGGGCTTCTCTATTACGAGGCCCGTGAGACGGCAGATATTCGATATTTTAAAAATAGGGTGATGCCCTTCTATCCGGGGGCATACGACGAGAACCATGTCGTATGCTGAACCCCCCCTGGCGCGGTGCATGCGGTGCTCTTCGTCCACGGGGACGCCTTGGGACTCAAGGTCGGCCTTGATGTCCGCTGTGGGGATTTCTTTAGGGATCCTGCGGATCATTTTGGTCGCCTGCGAGGAGGTCGCCTTCCTCTGCTTCCTCTTCTTCCCCTTTCCGGTGACGGCCACGAAGCCGTCGTCCTCGGAAGAGGAAGCAGAGTGAGTAGAGGAAGATGAGTTCACAGACTCGACATCGGGGTACGCGAATGGGGTCGGGCACCTCTTGTCTTGCGACAAGGGTTCCTCAGTGTCCATAGACACCGAGGGACTAGGAGGGATGGTCACGGTCGCGGTCGCGGGGGCCAGGGCATCGCCGAAGTCAGCGATGGAGTCGGCAGAAGGCGGCTGAATGAGAGCCGTAAACTTAGCGCCATACTTGGCGAGGAAGTCTGGGTCCTTAAAAAGGACCTCTTTGAAGAATGCCACTATAAGGGCGTCCTCCATGACGGGGGAGAGGGGGACTATTGGGGCGAAATTTTGGAAATTTATTCCTCCTACTATAGACCTAACGGCCCTAAACCTAACTCCCCGGGTGGATAGGCCCGGGGATGAGTCGCCGTCCCTGTCGGGTGCAGACAGGGAGGTGAGTACCTAATTGTGAGCCCTAAGCTTGTAACCCTTTGCCAGTCTTAATGTGCAAAGGGGCCCTGAACCAGTCTAGCGCGAAGGGTGTAGACACACCCTAAAGACACTAGGTGAGTAGCTGAAAAGGAATTCAGTGCACCAGAGCCAACTAGGAGATCCCCCAAGGCCGGTTATCTCTGGGACCCTTCCAATTGACTGCCTAGCCCTGAAGGGGTTCGGCGGGTTTATTGGGACAACAACACCCCACTCGGTTTCGTTGGCACCGTAAGGTATCCACCGAGGACCACGAAACAGTGGTTTTAGCCCAGAGGGGGCCTATGAAGCTACTCTGACACTATTCTTTTAAAGAAACACTTGCCTTGAAAAAGGCACTTTTCGTGATCAGTACGGCCGATTAATAAAATTAATCGACCGTGGATCGGAAGTAGTCGGCGACTACTGGAAGTTACGGCAGCGTAACAATATCCGGATTCGACGGGGCAGTGAGCGAGTGCAGCGAGCGGGAGTGGCAGCACGTCCGTTCACGGCGGGTGGCGAGCACGGAATGGACGAGGCGCGACTTTTTTTTATTTTTTTTATTTTTATATGTATGGCATCTCGTAGTTGACCTTGAGAGGTCGTGACTTCTTAACCGGACTTTCCTGTGGCTGCCTTAAGCGAACTCAAAGCCTCCAGCCAGGGGCGAATTTCTTATAGTACTAAGCGACTGCACGCTAAGGGCACCCCCTGTGGGGTTCGGACCTCGGCTTAGGGCGTCGCTGGGGGGAGGACAGCAAGATGGGACAGGCTGGATCTGGTTAATATTATTATTATTAATCGGGGAATTTAAAGCTACAGGCTCAGCTGCGGCGCGGGCTGGCACTTCGTCGAGCAAGGGTCGGGGGGAACAATTACGTCGGGGTTTACGCGAGGGACCTCGGCGGCGAGGTCGGAACGTAGGTCGGTGTGATTTGTGCACTGTACTCGTTGCCCTACTGCTTTCCTGGAGGAGGGTAATGGGGTCATCGGGGTCGGTGAGAGTATGCCTTGGACGGCGAATAGCTAATGGTGGAGGGCCTATAACTGGCAGCCTGCACAACCAGAGGGTTGTGGTGGGTGGTGGCGGAGTCGAAGAAGCGCTTCGTGATGCGCTTCATGAACTGCTTGATGGTGGGGATTTTGAGATCAAGATGGAGGATCTCGTTTCGGACGAACCAGGGGGCTCCCGTTGCCTTTCGGAGGAAACGGTTTTGGAGGGACTGCATCCTGTGAATGTGGTGGGGCCTAGCATGTGCGAAGACTGCACAGGCATACGTCATGATGGGACGGATGCACGCTGTGTAAATATGCAATTTGCCCTTAAGGGACAATTTGCTGCGCGCATTTAGGACGGAGTGTAGTCTACCGAGAGCGAAAGCGGCACGCGAACGCACCTGATTAATGTGCTCTGAGAACGAGAATTGGTGGTCAAGGGTCACGCCTCCATGGGATCTGGAGGCAAAAGCCCTCGCGCACGTATGGGAGTGGCGCGAGGAGGCGAAACGCCGGGGCGTAAGTCCGCTGCCGCGAGAAATCACGGCACAGCGGACGGAGCTCCAGCGGGATCTCATGGCGTCATGGAAAGTACGGTTGTCGCAACCCAGTGCTGGGCACGCCACGATTGCGGCGATAAGTCCCCTCTTTGAGGAGTGGCTGGAGAGGCGCCACGGCGTCCTCACCTTCCGCCTGACGCAGGTCCAGGGACGGTTGAGGGAAAGGCAAGTCTCGCGCCCTCTCGCCCCTAGCCGCCGCAGGAGACGCCCAGGGCGTCGGGAATCCCGGGCGGATTTCCGGCCACCGTAGGCGCGGGCTTGCGGACGGTGAGCAATGGGTAGCTCACCGTCCGGTAAGGACCAGGCCCGGGTCGACGGCGCGTTGTATTCCACGCGCGCCTCAAAGAGATGTCGTCAGCACATAGTAGGGGTCCACTAGGGCCGATGCCTGCTGGGGTCGCGGGAAGGTACTTATGGGTCACCGAGGCCCCCGCAACACAGGCAACAAGAAGGAATACGGGTGAGTTTTAGTCAGTAAGAGTCTGACACACCCTCCCGCTCCACCCAGAGCGGGAGAAGTTATTTGATGATTTCCCACCCAAAAAAAAAAAAAAAGGTTCACGCCTAGGTATGTGGCTCGCTTCTCCCAAGGGATAGGCTTGCCGAACATGGTGAGCGGTCGGGGGGGGATGAGGTTTCTACGCTGTTTGGTGAAAAGAACAGCCTGACTTTTGTCGGGTTTGACCTCGATTCTCCACTTTCTAAACCAAGCGCCAAGCTTGTTGACTTCGGTCTGGAGAGTGCGAGATATGTGGTCGTGGACTAACCCGGTTTAGTAGATGGCCGTGTCGTCTGCGAACAGAGCCAACTGCGCCTTTCTACTTTTCGGGATGTCGCTGGTGAAGAGGGTAAAAATGAGAGGGGATAGTACAGAGCCCTGAGGGACGCCTGCACGGATAGGGTGAGGGGAGGATAGCGCTCCTTCGATGCGATAGCGAAAGGTGCGGTTTGACAAGAAGTCTCGTAAGATGAGCACGAGACGATCGGGCACACCGAGTTTGTAGAGCTTATATAATAAGCCGTTGTGCCAGACCTTGTCGAACGCTTTCGCTATGTCAAAGAATACAGCACCGGTCGTAAGACCACGTTGAAAGCCGTAGCTTATGTGTTCAACGATGCGGTGGACCTGTTGGACGCAAGAATGTTGGGATCTAAAACCGAACTGCTGGTCGGGGATGAGGCCCTTTGTTTCCGCAAAATCTCTGAGGCGTTTTAAGATAAGCCTCTCATAGATTTTGCCGAAGACATTGAGCAGACTGATGGGCCGGTAGCTGGTGGGCTCCGTTTTCGGCTTACCGGGCTTTGGTATGCCGATGACGGTGGCCTTTTTCCACTCTTGTGGGAAGATGTTATTGCTCAGGGCTCCATGGAAGATGGTGGCCATGAGCATTATGAGGTGAGCGGGGAACAGTTGGAGCACCCTATTGGTGATTCCGTCTGAGCCGGGGGCTTACGAGGTTTTAGACCCTTGATGATATCATGCACTTCGTCTGGAGTGACGGGAGGCAGAGGATAGTCAGGGTCTTCAACGGGCGGGAACGAGGCGCGACGCGCGATCGCCGATTTTATACTTAGTCCTAGACTCGAACTCGAACATTCTCAAAAATACTCGAGTCGGCGCCTTTGATAAACAAAAAGCGGAAATAAAAATAGAAATACAAAAAAATGCGTTGTAAACAATCTCGACTTTATGTTTTTGAAGATAGAGCCGAAAGTCGCTTGTTCACAACTATAGCGTCTAATTCAGAGGCGGCTTTTATCAAAGGGACTGCGCGCTCAC
Organism: Atethmia centrago; assembly: GCA_905333075.3. Classification (NCBI taxonomy): domain Eukaryota; kingdom Metazoa; phylum Arthropoda; class Insecta; order Lepidoptera; family Noctuidae; genus Atethmia; species Atethmia centrago. The sequence goes on from HG995376.1 coordinate 24,477,315, forward strand.
AAGTATATGCGAGGCGGGCGGAGTCAAAACGTTCGACCAGTGACCAGAGAGAGGTGTTTTGATTTTTATTCTAAATTCTTGCGGAACCCTGTAGGGGTTCCGCAAGAATTTAGGATTTATACCCCTACAGGGGTATCGCGGAACCCTAGGGTTCGGCGGAACACACTTAGAGTACCGCTGCCCTAGATTGATGAGGAGAGTGGTGTGATGACAGGTACCTAGATTGTCTACATCATTTTAATCTTTATTTTCAATAAAACCGTTTAACTTAATTTTTTTTTACAATTTTTATTATTATCGTTAAACATCATATTTGGTTTTCTTTTAATAACCTGTTTAACACCATTAATGAATCCAGCAATTACACGTCACGGTATTTACCGTGACGTGTAATTACTTTTTGCGATCATTTGATCGCAAACCTTATCCCAAAATAATAACATAACACAGGGGGTAACATAATAACATAATACAGGGGCGCAAACTGTAACCATTCAGCACATGATTCTAGACCTCCTAGTGTAGATGACTTTCGTCGGTTATAAAAAAAAGCATCTGCTGTTTCAATTTTTTTTTTCTATAATCGACGAAAAATTCCCACGCCCCCCTGCCTTGAAATTTTTCGGCGAATATAAAAGAAAATGAAATAGCAGTTGTTTTTTTTTTCAGTATCCATGGTAACAGGTAGCGCGTCGATGTCCCTGCCTCTATAACATCACGCCTGTTTTCCCCGAAGGGTTAAGCAGAAGTGTACTTAGTACAACCATATTTCGACAGTTATCTTTAATTCCCATGTAATTTGTCAACAAATATGGGCCTTCTGTGGAATTAGCATAACTTCTAATGATATCCTTTTTTAAATTAATGAACCTTTCAAAACCTTTGAGGTTCTAATGATGTACCTTTTTTAATAATGGAGCCTCTTTTTAAATTTTCGTCCTCTTCTCACATTTGGTTGCATAACTAAGCTGGATACACCGATTAAACTGGTTAGCTTAGGTTACAACTGTGACTAATCACGCGCAACCTGGATTGGTCGCAGCAGCTAATATTCATTTATCTAGTTCTACTGCGATAGATTTTCGTCATCTACCATCTTCTCTTTCTCCATCTCTTTTTTATTTATTTATTTATTTATTTGTTATTTTTAATACAAAGATAATTTTATTGTATGCTACAGCAGATAGCGTCACAGCAGGAGCAACAGCGACATCGTCGTCCATTTTCATTGAGTTCGCAAACGAAACTGCGAAAATGCGAGTGTGGAGAGACATGTTTTTACGCGAAGTTCACGACGCGAATCGGGGCATCAATTCAGAATAAGATTCGTGTGCGTGTGAGGAGCGTGCATTAGAACTGTGACAAAACGCGTGCGAGCCGAGCGAGCGTAGCGAGCGGTGCCGTGGCAGCGGCCAGCTATCGGTGTGGTCACATCCAATTTGGTCGTAGTTACTTGTTTATTAAGTATTTTTAGGACCAAGAATAGGAATTATTAGAGGTTCACAAAAAGAACTGCATTCATTAAAATATTAAAGTGATCAATAACATTTTTTGGAAAGCAAAACGAAAATTATTTGAGGCTCGATTAAATACAAGCCATTGCAATTTTGCTTTTGACTTTCAACAACCATTTCATTTGCATACTGCAAACCACAATAAAGCATTCGAGACAGTAAATATTTTACAACCGGATACACAATAATGTTTCATACTGGCAAATCCCAAAATGTATGCTTTGAACATAAATCATAACTGGTATAAGTACTGTATGAGTTAAATGGTTAGTTGTGTTATATGTTGTAGGTATATGTATAAAGGTATTTTAATATATATTAAAAAGAATTGCATGAGTTGGTAAATGCTTTATACACCAATTTATACGTTGTGTTAGGTTAGCTAATGATTTTAATTTAATGGACACAAATATGATCGTTTGATACACTGGAAATACTGTTTTTATTAATAACAATAAATTATTTATTATAAGTAAGAATCGAATCCTGTAAGTAGGTTCTATATACTGACCGTGAGTGTTATATATTGTAGGTATATAAGCATTTTAATATGTATTAAAAATAACTGCATGAGTTCGTAAACGCTTTATACACCAAACTACACGTTATGTTATGTTAGCTAATAATTTTAATTTAACGGACACAAATATTATCGTTTGATACACTGGAAATACGATTTTTTTATTAAAATAAATTAATTGTTCAATTTAAGTAAGAATTTAAACCTGAAAATAGGTTTCTATATACGGACCATCAATTACCCTGTTGATATACCTAACATAGAGATTTGTCATAACAATCTGGACATAATCATGTCGTATTCTACGTTATACTGACGCCAAAAGAACACTCTAAATGCACTCATTGTACCTTTACATAATTCAGTAGAGATGAAGTGTTAAATTATGTATTTCCAATTATGTTTTCACTTACAAATTCAACCACTTTTTTCCCAAAAGTAACCCTTGCAAACGAAATTTTGCTACAAGTACAATTATTAATATTTTCTCGTTACAAACGAAAAACAAACAGAGAATTATATCAAGTCCGAACAAATCTTGTGAACGAACCACATAATCTGCTAATCCGGTAAACTATCATGCTGCGCTAATCTCTGCTCGAGTGCGCTAGATTACGTTAGATTAGGCCATAGTGACATCAAAGCTAACCTGAGCCAACACTGTCAGGGTGCCAAAGCCTGGATCGAAACCACAAAATAGATAGTTACAGAAGTTCAGCTCTATACAACGCGTGTAACTAAGAGCGAATCCGGTGCTCTCAGACACACATAGCCCACTTCCTGGTGTCCAAAGTGTCCCTACATTTGTATCATTAGAGCAGTGTTTCCCAGACATTGTTCGGCTATGGACTGGTAAATTTCATGCTACCCCTTCGTGACCCACTCAATACTTTTAACCCCCCTCGCTGGTTACATGTAGGTATGTATTACTCTAGAATTATTCCGACTGCTGACAAAATAGTATTTCCACCAGTTTCATTTTCAATCAAAAATTTTGTTATAATTAATGAGTAGTTTGATATAACCGATGATACAGAACTTAGAACAAATTTATATAATTACAAAATATATATATATTTTAAATTGAATAAACTATAGAAAGTTGTCAAAATATTTTTTAAAAAAACAATGAATAAACTGTCAATTTTCTGCTCACTTTTCTATCATATGTGGAAGACATTTGCGAGTTACGGTGCGTAGATCGATGGTATTATTTTAAAATAAGGCCGGAAAGCTGCGACCCGGTTTTTTGTTTTGATGGCCCGGGTTGCGACCCACCAGATGGGAAACGCTGCATTAGAGGATATTAAAAACGCCATTGGTAGGATTGAATATATTTATTTGCTAAGAATGTAGGTATTACAAATATGTTAGAGCACTTGTACATTCTGCCTTTATACATGCAAGCATATTACGAGTATAAGCAATAAATCTCTACAGATATAAAAATAAACTAACTTACGAGGTCTTAATCCAAAGAAATTATTTTATTATAGTAAGTTATCAGCTAAAAAATCAGCTACGGAGTAAGAACATTTATCTAATAGTAAATTTGTAATTTTTTTTTTAAATTTTCTAAATGGTTGTTGGTTCTTTAATATTGTTAAAGAACAACCATTGCATCACCCATGCACCTACTGGGCCTAGGTAATTTGGCTTGATGAATAACGGCAACAAAATGATGACGACCATCGATATAAAAGAAGAATATGAGGAAGAACGTGTGAAAACAGGCTCACGCACACGTAGATACTTACGTCGCGAGTGTTTTTGCTCGTTAAATAGAGCTGATCTTCTGTACCTTTCTGTCTTGTGTCGAAACCAAACACTAAATAAGTGTTACTGTTAAAATGTATTGGTGACTGCGTAAGCCTTTAGTATGGTAATGAACTGTTTATTTTATTTTGCATAATTACTTGGTATTGGCTGGAGTTTTCGGGTTCCGGGTCGAGGATAGGCTTCCGTATTTTTTCACTTGGATCTCGTCAAAGTATGTATTTATTTTGAATAAGCCAATGTCTAAAAGGTAATTCGTAGAGGCTGACTGAATGTCGACTTGTCGTTTTTTTAGTTTCAAAGGTTTTCTAAAGCTTTTCTAAAGAAAATCTTTCAATACTAATAAGTATTCTACTAAAACCTATTCAGCGTTTATAAAATTGGTTCGTGAAGTTGGTACAGTGCATAAGTTAACATCACAGGGTTCAAACTCTGTCATACCACTAAATAGTTATATGTTATTATCATTTGAAAGTGAAAAAAAGAAAGAAAGTAAAATATTTTATTAAAAAAAGGAGCATTTCAAACTAAATTGAACACAATTTACATATTTGGAATAATAAAATAGAATAAACAAAAAACAAAAAAAAGAAGACTTGTGCGACGCCAAAAAGGCTCCTATCTCACCATAATGCTGCGATATTTAAAAAATAAATACCGCAGCGCTGGACACACTAAATAAATTCGGAGTGGAAAAACAAAAATAGTATATTTTCTGGTATTCTATTTATTAAAATAATATTATTACAGACTTAATTAAATTAAAATATTATATATTAATAATATCTAATAATATGACATAATATAATAATAATATGACATCGATTTACTCACACTTCTCTTTTCAAAATTCCGGAAACAAATGAATAACGTTTTTTTGTCCTTGGCATTCGCATTTATATTGGTGAAGAATCAAACAAGTTCATGCAAGATTGCAAGCACAGCTCAAGTTGTATTTCGTCCCGTTGTACGTCTGAATAAGCGTTGCAGGAGGGCGGGCGGCGCTTTGTAAGTCTCGACACAATTCTCTCTTTCATAAAATACATACCTACACTTATGTATTTTATGAAGTACAAATACATAGTACACGAAGTACAAGTACAAATGAGTAGTGACTCATAAAAATTAAGGGTGATTTTAAAAAAGGAAATTAATGCTAAATAAGCAGGCTATCTGATCCATATGACCGGCTTAACTGAAAAAAAAACTTCATGCCCGTGCACCAAAAAAAGGAGCGAAAACTTGTTTTTTTATTGTTTTTATAAAAATAAAACAATGAGTGAATATTATAAGATAAGGCAAGGAAAGGGTATAAATAAATAATTTAAAGTATCGTTGTGTGTATGATGTGTTGTGTTGTGTTGTGTTGTGTTGTGTTGTGTAAACGCTCGTGCAGACTAGCGCGATATTGCTGCCCGTCGCGCCCGCGATATCACCTTAGTCTGCGGGAGCCTTAAATCGGAAGAAAAAGAAAAGAAAAGTGGCAGTCGATATTTTCTTGACATTTAGCCAATCCACAGTTATAAACTTACCTAACCTTAGTAGGTTAGGTAAATTTATATTTACATACGTATTCCAGTAGTTATTCTCGTAGATCTCAGAGGCTACGTTATTGCACCCTGTGATTTGTTAGAGGAACTACTAGATATCAGTTTAGTAACCTCACGGCCAAGTTCCAGGCAATAAGGTTTAAGTAGAGGTCTTTAATGTCTCTACTTGTTTGTACGGTTAGTTTTTACTTACGAGTTAGGAAAGCTGGGTTTTCCTTTGTTAGGTGCCCGGGAAGATATTAGGGTGGCGTAAATTAGATTTCTCCCAAGTACCTAATTTAATTCAGAAAGTCGTTGTTGCTTGTTTGTTTGTTTGTTTGTTTGTTTGTTTGTTTGTTTGTTTGTTTGTTTGTTTGTTTGTTTGTTTGAGAACCTTCTTCCTAGGTTCTAAGGTGAGATTACTACAAATGACAAGTGGACGACTAAGTTAATTCTGAACACATTTGAGTTACATACATTGAAATCCAATAATTTTATCAGACTGGGAAGCAACACCCATAAACTGACAAAATCTTGAGTAGGACTAAGGTTTTATAACTTTAAAAGTATTATTATGCGTTGTAATGGGGAAGGCAATTGTCAATATGGCGCTGTCGTAGCTAGTTCCCAAAACCAGCTAATAATACAAGGCGAGAGAGAGAGTGGCTTTATTTTGTTTATGCGAAAATGATTAATTGTTGTGTTGCAAATGCTCCGAAATTGAAGTACACCATTTTCCGAAAGACTTTAGAATCAGTAGGTTTGATCCGTACTTTATGTAGATACTGAGACCACATAATATATCTGTTTAAAATCAATCTGCCTAATCATTTCCCAACTATGTTGGGGTCGGCTAACGTCTAACCGGATGCCACTGAATACCAGTATTTTACACGGAGCGACTGCCTATTTGACCTCCACAACCCAGTTACTGGGTAAAACGATACCCCCTGGTAAGACTGGTTGTCAGACTTTCGGGCTTCTGACGACCCGTAACGACTGTCAAAGATCCACGAATGACAGCCGGGACCAACGGGAGGAGCAGTGGTGGCCCAGTGGTATCGGCCGCGACTTACGAGTTGTATGTCGTAGGTTCGAACCCAGACAGGCGCTTTACTTTGTGTAAATTATTTCATCACCACTGCCCTCAAAACGGTGAAGGAAAACATCGTGAGGGAAAACATTCGAAGACATGTGACATCTACCAACCCGCACTGGGCCCGCGTGGTGGATTACGGCCCACTCCCTCTCACAGAGAGGAGGCCTGTGTCCAAGCAGTGGGAACATTATAGGCTGATTATGTTACACGGAGCGGCTGCCTATCTGATATCCAAAACCCAGTTACTGGGTAATACACTACCTATTGGTAAGACTGGTTGTCAGACTTTCGCGCTTCTGACGACCCCTTACAACTGTCAAAGATCCACGAATGACAGCCGGGACCAACGGCTTAACGTGCTTTCCGAGGCAAGGAGTTTAAAGATGGTCACCCATCTACGGACCGACCCGTGCAACTGTTATTACTTAGCCACGAGTTTCTCCTCTGTTACACAAGTGAAATAATATGGCAACCTTCTGACACCTTGTAGGCTGGTGCCATCTGTTCCGGTAGAATAAAAACACCATGGAACTTGGATATCATAAAATAGGACTAGTTTAATTTCATTTCCTTCACTGATTGTACGAGAAAACAAAATAGTAAAACAAGTATTTGTCAGTACAATAACATCAATACTTGGTTACCATGGCAACCGAATGTTTATTTGTAGAAGTTAAGCAATCATGACACGGGAAAGGTTTTCATGTCATGAGCGCAAATATGTCCGGCACAACACGATAACACGGAAGGTTGAATAGAGTATATTTCGATCGACTGATCTTGATACTTGACGAAATAGGGAACTGACACAAAAGTACCGAACTGACCGGTATTTTTTATGGTTTTTATAATAAAGGGAGCTGGAAAATAAACTTTTTATTTATGTATACATTTATTTAATACTTTAAGCACATAAATGTACAGAGGCGGACTTAATGCCGTAGGCATTTTCTACCAGTCAACGTTTGGGTGATGCAGAGACAAACAGTGGTAGGTGCAATAGCGAAAACTGTGAAATATTTTTTTTTTTTTTTTTATTAATTTTATAAATAAATAAATAAATTTATTTCAATGTTTGGGTGGCAAATAATAAGGCGGCTCACTTGACGATAAGTGGTGTAAGACCACTCTCTAAGGGTCGGGTAAACGCCGTTAACCTTGGCCATACAAATACGTGTCGCGTTCACGCCGCGCTGCCGTTCGGTGTCAAAGGTAATATTTTTTTTAGTAACGAAAATATGAATATTTAAAAAAAAATCACAAATATAATTATAGATAATAAAATAGTCAGATCATACAAAAAAAAGTATCATGAAAATATCCTAAGTAGTTCGAAAGTAATATTGTTTATAAATACTTTGGGTACCTATACATTACTTTCTGAATTTATTTCAGAAGTATTTTACTACAATACTTAAATATTCACATATATTATAATTTGATGTGGACGCGTTCTAGTTTAACATTCATTTTTTGCATAGCTTACTTGCATTATTTGAAGACGTAATAACAGATTTTCACTATATCTGTGCCTTAATAAGTAATGCTATTGATTCACAGATTATTGTTTTGTTATTCAAATTACGCTTTACCTTAATTATTATTATTGTTTTTATAAATATTGTCTTACATAAATATATAATGAATTTAAGCACTTGCCGTATTATAAATAATTACCTGAATAATTATCTAATCAATTTAGTAATCTAATAATTATCTAATTTATACAGTGGCATCCATTACCCTTGACACTGGAACACGGCAACGCTGATTACGACAGACTCCGGCTAACTTCGTCACAAAGCTCTACAACAACATAAAACATTTTTTTCTCCAGTACATTTTTTTCTCCGGTACATTTTTTTCTCCAGTACAATTTTTTTTTGTTCACTTTCAGAAAGTAGTGCCGTGTAGAAGGATCAATACGTTTTGGTCCTAATTTATTGCGCTTCGGATTCTATCAATAAATCGAAGCATATGTGAGTATATAAAATACCGCCCTGTTTACGTTTCGACCGTATTATACTAGTATTTGGATTTAAAGTCAATAAAACTTTGTAGTGAATTGCTTGTTAACTTATCAATGGAAAGTTAGGTGAAGTAGAAGTTATAATAGCAAAATTATTTTGCAGTTTTGTCTGTCTATGAAAAGTTTTGATGAACTTCGGATTGTCTGTAAAATACTATTGAGACATTTCATTTCGAATGACACTTCGTATTTTCATTTCGAAATACTAACTTTGTAAGTTTGATTATGCACTTATAATAAATAGTCTTAAGATTTAGATGGATTCGTAGATTAATAGTTTTTATTTGACTTATAATTACTAGTGCCAAACATGCTTATAATACTTACCCAAAAGCACTTTTTAGGGTTCCGTACCGTATTACTAAGGCCACACTTTCCATTCGTCCGTCAGTACATCAGTCACAGGGCTCTATCTTTTAAACCGTAATACGAGTAATTAGGACACTTAGAATTCACAAAACTGTATACAAATATGGCTGCTATAACAACAAAACAATAAAAATAAAATAAAGTTGAAAATTAAAGGGGTCTCCTTACAAGAATTGGAAATTATTATATGGATACTCGGACTTGCACCTATCGTGTGCAAGTCCGAGTCGCACTTAGCCGGTTTTTTGGAAACTCTGTTATCAAAGACCACTTAAAAATATGTTTCTTCTAATTACTTACTACCTCTACCTCAGGCGCCATCTTCACGGACGAGAGAATCGCGGCGATAGTCACGTTGTGCCTTCAAATTATCGCCGCGACGATATCACCGTGTGGAAACAGAAGTGTTTCTACTCGTATTGAATTTGATGGCATCGCCCGTGGAGGTGGCCCCTTTAACGTATTACACAGTGTAACGAAGTTGCGAACTGCGAACCACCCTGCGAATAATGACAGAAATATATAAGAATCAGTCGCAACGCTTGCTCAATGAGTATTGTCAAGTACAGCAAAAAAATACACTTTAAATGAAAAAATATCGCTTTATATAATATAATAGTACACTAAAATATTGATTATGAATGATTGAAATCCTAATCCTAACTATATAATATAATATTATATATTATATAATATTATAATTGTTAGTTTTTTTGTGTATTTGTTTTTTTGTTTGTTAGTTACGCTTTCACGGTAAAACGGCTAAACGGATGTGGTTGAAATTTGGTACATGAGTAGACCATGATCTGGATTAGGACATAGAATACTTTTTAGCCGCTACTGAATGTCGAAGTTTGAAATGTCGACGTATGTTAGTTCTAAAGTACAGGATCTCGATGTACGCCAGTTCGAAAGATCACTGGAGCGAAGTATGCAAGGCCGACGTATCGTTAGTTAGATAGCATACGAGTGCGGTGTAATAGAGGGGATCTTGCGCTCGGCGGTCGCTGCCCCGACACGCTCGCTTCGCTCGCTCGCCTTCGCGCGTTAATGGTCACTGTTCTAACTTAACCTAACCTAACATTATCCGTCGCTATATTCGCACATGGCGTAGATCCTGTGCTTTAAAACTAACATACGTCGACATTTCAAACTTCGACATTCAGTAGCGGAGTTTGTAACGTATTGACAAATTAATCAAAGTATTATAAAAAGTATTCTATTGAAGTGTTTCTATTGAATTTGATGGCACGGCGAGACTATCATCGCGATTTTCTCCCCCGTGGAGGTGGCCCCTTAAACGTTTTACATAGTGTAACAAAGTTGCAGTCGTAATAAGCCTGCGTTTTACAGCGGGTTGTTTCGTTACCTACATTATTTATAACACTATCAACTAGTTTAATTGACCCTTTTAAAGTACTTAACCGTTCTGTTGCAGCTGCTGGAAACAAGTTCAGTTTCTCAGAAGCTGTATAGCTTTGAAGTGGGGTACAAAGTAGTTTAGTAATTAATGTAAGTAAGTAGAATGAAAACCTATTAAAGTGTTATTTTGTTCAATACCTAATGTCAGTGGTAATATCGTGATTTTTTTTTTGGGTATGATATTATCAATTACCTAATAAATGCATTTTCAGTGACCTAATAAATGATATTTGTTCCTAGGAACAAATCTGTCACCTAAATTGAATCACCAAATAATTTTAAAACCCCTACCTAAATATTAATTAATAATTACTTGGAAATAATATCAATCATCAAATAATTATATTGGGTTTCAAAATAATAAAAGTGTCACTAAAACTGAATCACCAAACAATATAAAAATGTTTGCCTAAAAAAATATTTTTTATTCTAATCTAATATTGACCTTTTTTTATTGGGTGGGAAATCATCAAATAACTTCTCCCGCTCTGGGCGGAGCGGGAGGGTGTGTCAGACTCTTACTGACTAAAACCCACCCGTATTCCTTCCGTTGCCTGTGTTGCGGGGGCCTCGGTGGCCCATTAGTACCTTCCCGCGACCCCGGCTGGCATCGGCTCTAGTGGACCCCCACATTTGTGCTAACGACATCTTTTTGAGGCGCGCGTGGAATACAACGCGCCGTCGACCCGGGCCTGGTCCTTACCGAACGGTGAGCTACCCATTGCTCACTGTCCGCATGCCCGCGCAATCTAATATTGGCCTGGAATTATACCACAAGGCTATAAAATGGTCAGTATAAGCCTATATCCCCCAAGCACCGCCACTACGACCGGTTCTGTGCTTCCCGCATACAGCGGATTCCTATGGCACTGAAACGTGGTCGCTCACAATGGGCTTTATCAGAAGGCTAAAAGTCACACAAAGGACAATGGAGAGGGCTATGCTTGGAGTATCCCTACGTGATTGAATCAGAAATGAAGAGATCAGCAAGAGAACAAAGGTAACCGACATAGCCCGAAGAATTGCCAATCTGTTGGATATAGGCCTCTCCAATTGCTTGACGTTTAACTAAAACCTCTGATACTGTCAAAATCAAAATCAGAAGTCATTTATTCTAACTAGGCTGAGAATCAGCACTTTTCGAACGTCAAAATTACATAAGTACTGTAATCCAGCTACTACAAGCCACCCTGCAAATATTGACAGAAATATAAAAGAATCAGTCGCAACGCTTGCTCAATGGTATTGTCAAGTACAAAAAAAATACTGTTTACGGAAAATTCCACTAGGGGAATAAAAAATAAATAAATAAAATATTTGTTTTATTTATTTGTTGTTTTATTTATTTTTTATTATTACGAGACTCACAGCGTACTTTTATTATTGACTCATGCCCGACGCTCGAACGTTACTTGTCCAAGCTATAGACTATTGTTTATGCCATCGTACACAAGCGAAGGGACGCGGGCGCACTGCGTTGCATTCGTTTGGCTGCTAATGCATTAAAAAAAATAGTATTCATTACAAATAAAACAATGAGTGAATATTATAAGGCAAGGAAATGGGGTAAATAAATAATACGATGTATCGTTGTATGCATAACTGTGTTGTGTTATGTAAATCAGAAGAAAAAGAAAAGAAAAGTGGCACTAGATATTTTCTTGACATTTAGCCAATCCACAGACTTATAAACTTACCTAACCTACTATATATTCCAGTAGTAATTCTCGTAGATCTCAGAAGCTTAGTATTTTATTGCACCCTATGATTTGCTAGAGGACTACTAAAGTCAAATTATTAATTAACTGGAGTAATCTAAGATGTGCTAGCTGTCACTTTGTGTAAAAGAATGGCCATATGTATCGGATTTATTGTATTCTAGACTTTTACACTAATTATTATACATTTATTTTACATTTATATAAATCGATGAAACTAAACGATCACCATTACAATAAATATGACAATTTCATGGTACAAAGTACCAGCTAGCACATGTTTAGCAGAAGTACTGCAGTGAATGAATCATTTGACTTTAGGTAACAGTTTATTAACCTAAAGGCACTATTCCAAGTCATTAGATTTAGGTAGAGGTCATTAATGTCCCTACTAGTTTGTAAAATTCGTTTTCCATTTATGTGTTAGGAAAAGGGCTGGGTTTTACCTTGTTGTCCGGGAAGCTTTATAGGGTGGCGGATATTAGGTTTCACCCGAGTACCTAATTTAATTCGGAAAGTCGATGTTGCTTGCTTGTTTGAGAACATTCTTCCTAAGTTCTAAGGTGAGAATACTACAACTGACAAGTGGTACGACTAAGTTGATTCTGAACACATTTGAGTTACATACATTGAAATCCAGTAATTTTATCAGACTGGCAGCGTCACCCACAGACTGACAAAATCTTGAGTAGGTAGGACTTTAATAAGGTTTTATAACTTCAAAATTAAACTTAATTGTAATGGGGAAGGCAACTGTCAAAATGGCGCTGTCGTAGCTAGTTCCCAAAACAAGCTAATAATACAAGGTCACAGGAGGTTTTATTGTATTTTTGCGAAAATTGTTAATTGTTGTGTTCCTAAATGCTCTGAAATTGGAGTCCACCATGTTAAATTAGAAGATTGTGGCTTAAAGCTATTCGTAGAGAAAAACAAATGTAATTTAACAGAGTTTGAGGTTATGTCGTAAAGTCATGTTTTCAAGAAAGTGATTACGAGGAAATAAACAATACTTAGTCAAGGTTTTACATTCTGACACTTTCCATGTCAAATATACATATATTGATTTAAACTATTCATTTAAAATAAAGAAATAGTAAAAAAAAAACCAAACCAATTAAATTAACACGAAATTGAATGAAAGCCATTGAATGGACGAAATGTCAAAATAGTATAGGCTGAAGGTACCTAGCTATGGTCACGCGCATATAGCTTTGACTGACTTTCCCCATAACGCAGGTACAGCCCGATTCAAACTTTATGGCGGCTCGGAATATGAGGCGAGTCGCTGCGCAGTAACGAATTCATGTGTCAGCGGGGGTGAGGGGTGGAATGCAAAGGGAGTAGCGCACTTCAGAACTGCCATTAAGTTTGACACGTACTTTTTGTAGATATTGGTACTGAGACCACTTTATACCTATCTGTTATAAATCAATCTGCCTAGTCTTTTCCCAACTATTTTGGGGTCGGCTTACAATCTAACCGGATGCCAAGGAATACCAGTATTTTACACGGAGCAGATGCCTATCTGACCTCCACAACCCAGTAACTGGATAATACGCTACCTCTTGGTGAGACTGGTTGTCAGACTTTCGGGCTTCTGACGACCCGTAACGACTGTCAAAGATCCACGAATGCCAGCCGGGACCAACGGGGACCAACGTGCTTTCCGAGGCAAGCAGGAGTCTCGGTATGTAAAGATGGTCACCCATCCACGGACCAACCCGGCAAGCGTAGCTTAACCTGATGCATCGACCAGTGCGACTGTTATGACTTAGCCATGAGCTCCTCATCTGTTACACAAGTGAAATAATATGGCAACCTTCTGACACCTTGTAGGCTGTCGCCATCTGTTGAAGTAGTTAAAAGACACCATGGAACTTGGATACCATAAATAGGATTAGTTTAATTTCATTTCCTTCACTGATTGTAAGAGAAAACAAAATAGTAAAACAAGTATTTGTCAGTATAATAACATCAATACTTGGTTGGCAACCGAATCTTTATTTGTAGAAGTTAAGCAATCATGGCACGGGAAAGGTTTTCATGTCATGGGCAAAAATATGTCCGGCACAACACGGTAACACGGAAGGCTGAATAGAGTATACATCGACAGACATAGCTTGATACTTGGCGAAATAGGGAACTGAAAGAAACGTATTGAAACTGAGCGATATTTTTTATGGTTTTTATAATGAAGGGAGCTGGAAAATAAAGTTTTTAATGTTTAATAATTATATATTATAAAATAGCCAGATCTTACAAAAAAAATCATGAAAATATCTTAAGTAGTTTGAAAGTAATATCGTTCTTTATGCTTTGGATAAACATTACTTCCTGTTTACAATACTTAAATATTCACACATAGAATGTGATGTGTACGCGTTCTAGTTTAACATACTTTTTAGCATAACTTACTTGCATTATTTGAAGACGTAAATGTCACTAAAATCATATATCTGTGCCTTAACTTGTGAAATGTCGCGTGATACACGATTGGTGCATAAGAACTTAGGTATCCGGAGTCTGGCGTTCAACGGTTAAGTAATATTATTGATTCACTGATTATGGTTTTGTCATTCAAATTACGCTTTAACTTAATTAGTGTTTTATAAATATTGTCATATAAATAATGAATTTAAGTACTTGCCGTATTATAAACTAGCTGTGCCCTTCGTGCGACTTCGTCCGCGTGGAATAGTGACTTTTCGTGCAGCATATTTCGAATTACATATACCGTCGTTTGGGTAGCTAAAAATTTACTTTACAGTAATGCTTCTCTGTATACGATATTTGACGTATGGCCATCGGGGATGAAAGCATACAGGCTCCTAGGATTACTAACCCGTGACAGAGCCACATACAACTGACCGTGCGAGAAACAGCTGATACTTAGATCTACACCCACAACTTTCAGCGTCTAACCTTGGGCTTTATTAATTGTCATCGCAAAACATAGGCTGACTGGAAACTGGACTCGTTTAAAACTAAATAGAAAATTGTTTGGAATGAGAGGAATCCGAGGAATGAAAACACTTTCACTTTTTCCACACCATGTTAAAATCTCTGCTTCTATCAGATTTCGTTGTAAATTGGTCACTTTTAACCTGGTGCCATTGCAAAGTTTTGGGGGGCTTAAATTTCTAAGAAGCATTATGGGTACGCCTACTTTTAATTTTATTTTATGTGCTGGTAGTCCAGGAGCATTGAGGGATTCTAAAAATTCTACTGGGTAGCTTGTAGATTCTCCTTCTTCCATGACTCTGTTAATGGAGATATACTCAACATAATCCCCCGGAACATAGCTCAAAATTTCAGCGTTTATTGTTGCTGCTTGGTCGTTTCGTGGCGTCAAAATAGCTCTTTCGCAAAGCCAGGAATTTTCGCAAGTTGGTATTTGCGTTGCGTTTCCATACACAGATGATATGAGGTCTCGCATTGATTAAACTATGTAGCATAGGTTTTCATTAAGAACATTTCCTTGTTCCTGCGGATACACACCGTTACCAATCTCAAGTAACAAATCTGAAAATTCTTGAGCATTTTCGTTGCCTCCAATTTGCGCACGCATATTTAATGTCAAATGCAAAGGGATAATGTAATGCCACAGTCGAGAACTCTTTAGGCAGGCTCTAACTTCATCAGCCCTTGTTCCACGTGGTATTACAGGGAGAGTCTGACGAAAATCGCCACAAAAAAGCATAGTAATGCCACCCATGGGTTGATCATTTTGCTTAACATCACGCAACGTTCTGTCTACTTCTTCTACTGCTTTTCGATTGGCCATTGTGGACTCATCCCATATAATAAGGCTACAATCACGAATAACCTTAGCTTTATCGCTGTTTCTTGAAATATTACAAACAGGGCTTTCTGTGCGGTCTAAATCGATCGGAATTTTGAACATTGTATGAGCAGTTTTCCCACCTGGCAACAATGTGGCTGCTATGCCTGATGAAGCGACAGCAAACGCGATTTTAGCTTGGCTTCGTACCTTTGCCGAAATAACTTTCGTAAGAAATGTTTTACCCGTTCCACCGGGTGCGTCTACAAATAGAATTTCTCCCAAAGTACTATCAACGCTGCGGCACACCCGATCAAATATCAAACGCTGTTCATCAGTTAGCCTCGAGACATCAGTTTGTAAAATTTCGGCCAGGTCAATTGGATCATAGTTGGTTTCCATCGCGTAATCTCTATTAATACATTCACCGTCAAATGATGCCTCCTGCATGCCATATTGAGAAATAGGATTACCCCCAATAGATGTAACTCTATCTTGAACAACGATTCAATTGACTTTCACGTAATCTCTCCTCAATTGGGTTGTTATCATTAAGTAGTACGTGCCTGAAAAAATCCTCAGCCAATTTGTTCTCATACTTATACCACAACTGTGCAGCGTCAGAAAGTGCACAAAACACCAGCATGACTGCAAACAAATGTCGCAACCGATGAAGACTTTCGCTAATACTTGCTTCTGACAAAGCAACATCCCAATGTTGATCCCCATCCAGCACGTGCCCGGTAAGCGGCTTGGTATGTAGGGTGTACGATATTGTCAACCTTTCGGAGATCGGCAAAAGAAGTAAGCCCTCGGACAACGTGCAGCAGTAGGCGCAGATAAAAGCATTCGGAGTTATTTGGATGAACCGTATTAACCCTACCGATGACATGATCTTTAAAAATACCTGGTTCACCTACTACAGCTGTTCCACGTCGTCTGCGGTTAAAAATACCCTGTTGTTTATTATAGGTATAATACGATGGAACTTCGTTGTATAAGAGTGTCTTAGCAAATGCGTCGGTTTCGCAAAGATCAAAGAAAGCGAGCAGAGTGGTTCGTCTTGGGTTGTCCAAACGCTCCGTTACATTATCAGGGTTGAAGTATATTCTTTGTCCACCTTCAAGATGAACGTCAAGGTGGATGACGGGTGGATATCTCTCGTGGATCGAAAAACTTAAAATACGCCAAACTGCCTCAGAGGAGCTTATATACCGGCCCGACTGAAACCTTGTAACTTCATCGTTATCATTATTAGCAAACCCCACAGTTGCTTGGTCAGAGCCCTTATTCACATATTTTCAAATATATTTGATGGATTCAACACTGTTACATGCCACGACATTGATGTGAGCTTGAAAGGTTCGTGATAGTACCGGTGAATAAGGTACCACCCATCTATTATCAACATCTATTTCCTGGCCATGTAATCTTATTTTAGCTGTGAAACCACCTTGTTGCGGTGACTTTTGACGGTATAATGGATACCCATGTTCTCCTGATATCGTTTGTTCTGAAAGGGCCAGAGGGTATCTTTTAGAGCAACGACCTTCTTGCATACAGGGAGAATTTCTGTTTAACGTGCCGCATGGTCCGTGAATCATATGAGTCTTAATAATATCGAATAACACGGGATCTTGGGTCTTATCGGGAAATTCAGCACTTATAACAGTATCGATAGAATCAGTCTAAGTTTTTCTTCTAACCACAGTAGAATGTGGGCAGGTGGTAAGCCCCGTTTCTGCCACTCAACGCTGTACATAAAACACACTGATGGTCCGAAAACCTTTTCTTTTGTAATTAGGTTAATCATCAGCTTGAGTTTAAGGTGAAACACTCGTCACTGTCGTGCCGATCATGTGGCGCCTGGCCGGCAAAAAGCCCTTCTGAAATTTCATTCCACTTTGGGTTAGTGGTAAAAGTGATAAAAAGGTCAGGTCGACCGTACTTACGAACATAGCAAAAGGCGTCTTGAGTACGCTCGTGCATGTAACGTGGACCTCCTATAAAGCTTGACGGTAAGATAACTAATCGTCCCATGTTCTCCACGTTATTATCTTGCTGCATTGCGTCTCGCAGATGCACATAATCCTCAGAAGGTAATCGTATCTGGTTAGTGCGTATATAAATTAACCTCTCTGTCTCTATTTTTGCGTACATATCGACGATGAATTGGCTGAATAATCTTCTAAATCGTTGCAAATAATTAAAACAATTCCGTCTAATTTGTATCTGGTAAGAATAAAACTGTAGGGCTGATATTTTTTATTGTAATTTGTTATTCTAGTCCTTGGATTAACTTGATAGAGTCCGAAATTGTACCCATCCTCACCATGGAAGTATATCAATGGATATTGCAGAGCGTCATAAGCTCGATTTGTTTCGTAAATGCGTTGTAAGCGATCATCATGAGTACGTAATACTATATCACGTCTGTCACATTCCTGATCGATTAAGATTACTGCAACTTCGTCTGCAACAGGAGCATTGTACCTTTCACGATGTTCTTCCACAGGACGTCTATCAGCCTTAATTATAATTTTATAATTGTTATTTTGGCCTCGTGGGATGGAATCTATTGCAGCTTTGAAACTTCTGACATACGGATTTACTTGATGTAATATATTTTGAAGTTGAGATATAAGGTCGATGTTCAATCGAGGAAAGTTATCATGTCGGATATGAGCTTGTTCATTGTAATTTGACACAAAATAAATTTGAAGAAATTTAGGCTCATTTTGTGGAAGCAGAGGTCCAATAAGGTGATAAACCTGGCCCTGCACCTTAAAAGTCGGCATGAAAGAGCCCTCTGTGATTTGTTTGACGTTCTGTGAATTGTAGTGTTGTGGTAGTGTAGTGGTCTGTGAATTGTAGAAAAGTAGTGTCTGTACAGACACAACTTTTCTACAATTTTATTATATGTATAGATAATTACCTGAATAATTATCTAATCAATGTAACTTACATAGATGAGAAATAAATTTATTTACATAACCAAATTGCAAGATGATTATTAACATTAACTAAATTAAATTTTTAAGGGGCCGAGGGCCTTTTTTAAGCTTAACTTAGTTTTAATTTAATTTAGTTAATGTTAATAATCATCTTGTAATTTGGTTATGTAAATAAAGATTGTTAACAACGAAAAAAAAAAAAAAAAAAATTAAATTAAAACTAAGTTAAATCTAAAAAAGGCCCTCGAGGCATAGTACCAAGGATGCTGGCGGCATATCCTCGCTGAATTGCAATGCTGATGCGTTGCGCGAGAAAGCCGCAAGCTTTTCGGTCACCAGTTACATTAACTAGACGTTTCGCGATTTTCGCAAATAATTTATGCGCACTGGAACCCCACGGACCGAGGGTCTCGACGCCAAAGGGCACAAAGTTGTATTCTCTGCCAAGGCCTCTATATTTAATAAGTTTTAGATTTTCGGCATTTTCACATTGATTAGATAATTATTCAGGTTAATGTATTTGACTTACGTTAAGCAGTGCAGACATAATTATAACGCTCGTTAACTGATGGCGCTTGATGCTCCGTACTGCAGGCTTAGTACATAATTTTGTGTCATAGAAGAAATGTTAGTGAGTTATCGTTCAGCCTTTGATGTGTAAAGTGCTCCAAGTGGAAGTATTTAAATATATTTGATTTATTTCTTGAATGTTTTTAAGGTTCCGTACCTCTAAAGGAAAAAAACGGAACCATTATAAGATCAATTCGCTGTCGGTCTGTCCGTCAGTCTGTTAAGACTATTTCTTTCAGGAACACGTGGAGGTATCAAGTTGAAATATCAAATAAGTCTCCGGTCCGCAAATATGCAAATATTCATAGTTGATATTGACCACTGGTCATTGTCAACTATGGATATTTGCAATATGAGAGGAATTGCGGGTATGTTGGTATTCCAGAAACAAAACTAAAATGTCTTATGTGCCTGAATTACAGTGGCATCCATTAATTACCCTTCCAACTGGAACACAACAACGCTGATTACAACAGACTCCGGCTAACTTCTTCAAAGAGCTCTACAACAACATAAATCATTTTTTTTTCTCTAATACTACATTGTTTTTCTCCAGTACATTTTTTTTGTTTACTTTCAGAAAGTAGTGCCGTGTAGAAGGATCAATACGTTTTGGTCCTAATTTATTGCGCTTCGAATTCTATCAATAAATAGAAGCTTATGTGAGAATAAAGTAACGCTCTGTTTACGTTGTGACCGTATTATACTAGTATTTGGATCTAAAGTCAATAAAAATTTGTAGTGAATTGCTTGGAAACTTATCAATGGAAAGTTAGGTGAAGTAAAAGTTATAATAGCAAAATTATTTTGCAGTTAGGTCTGTCTATGAAAAGATTTGATGAACTTCGCATTGTCTGTGAAATACTATTGAGATATCTCATTCCAACGTGTCTTTTCGAGTGACACTTCGTATTTTCATTCGAAATACTAACTTTGAAACTTTGAGTATGCATTAGATGGATTCTTAGATTAATGGGTTTTATTTGACTAATAACTGCTAGTGTTAAACATACTTACAATATCTAGCCACAAGCACTTTTTAGGGTTCCGACCCGTATTACTAAGGCCCCGCTTTCCATCCGTCCGTCAGTCCGTCAGTCACACTCTAACTTTTGAACTGTAATAATTAGGACACTTGAAATTTTCACAGACTGTGTACTACTATGGCTGATATGACAAAAAATAATAAAAATAAAATAAAGTTAAAATAAAAGGATAAAAGAATTGGAAAATATTATATGGTGAGGGGCTTGTGGCTAAGTAATAACAGCCGCACGGGTCGATCGATCAGGTTAAGCTACGCTTGCCGCGGTTGGTCCGTGGATGGGAAAAGGCTAGATGGTTCGTGCCTCGAAAAACACGTTAAGCCGACGGTCCCTGCTGTCATTTGTAGATCTTGGACAGTCGTTACGGGTCGTCAGAAGCTCGAAAGTCTGACAACCAGTCTTACCAAGGACTATCGTGTTACCCAGTAACTGGGTTTCGGAGGTCAGACAGGCAGTTGCTCCATGTAAAATACTGGTATTCAGCTGTACCTGGTAAGACTGGAAGCCGACCCCAACATAGTTGGGAAAAGGCTAGGCAGATGATGATATATGGTGGTAACTTTCGTGTACAAGTCCGAGTCGCACTTGGCCGGTTTTTTTTAAAACTCTTTTATCAAAGACCACTTAAAAATATGTTTCTTCTAATTACTTACTACCTCTACCATAGGCGCCATCTCCATGGACGAGAGAATCGCGGCGATAGTCACGTTGTGCCTTCAAATTATCGCCGCGACGATATCGCCGTGTGGAAACAGATTAAAAGTGTTTCTATTGAATTTGATGACACGGCGAGACTATCGGCACGATTTTCATGTCTGTGAAGGTGGCCCCTTAAACGTTTTACATAGTGTAACAAAGTTGCGAACTGCGAACCACCCTGCGAACATTGACAGAAATATATAAGAATCAGTCGCAACGCTTGCTCAATGAGTATTGTCAAATACAGCGAGAAAAATACGTTTTTAATGAAAAAATATTGATTATGAATGATTGAAATCCTAATCCTAACTATATAATATAATATTATTATATAATATTATTATATTATAACATAATTATATATTATTATAAATGCAAAAGTTAGTTTTTTTGTGTATTTCTGTTTTTGTTTGTTTGTTACGCTTTCACGCCAAAATGGCTTAACGGATGTGGTTGAAATTTAGTACATCAGTAGACCATGACCTGGATTAAGACATAGAATACTTTTATCCCGATATTACCACGGGATCGAGACTTATGCGGGTGAAACCGCGGCGCGCAGCTAGTAATTATTATTGTAACGTATTGACAAATTAATCAAAGTATTATAAAAAGTATTCTATTAAAGTGTTTCTATTGAATTTGATGGCACGGCGAGACTATCATCGCGATTTTCTCCCCCGTGGAGGTGGCCCCTTAAACGTTTTACATAGTGTAACAAAGTTGCAGTCGTAATAAGCCTGCGTTTTACAGCGGGTTGTTTCGTTACCTACATTATTTATAACACTATCAACTAGTTTAATTGACCTTTTTGAAGTACTTAAACCTTTCTGTTGTAGCTGCTGGAAACAAGTTTAGTTTCCCAGAAGCTGTATAGCTTTGAAGTGGGTTACAAAGTAGTTTAGTAATTAATGTAAGTATGTAGAATGGAAAACCTATTAAAGTGTTATTTTGTTCAATACTTAATATTTGTGGTAATATCAGGCCTTTTTTTTGGATGGTACATTATCAAATAACTTCTCCCGCTCTGGGTGGAGCGGGAGGGCGTGTCAGACTCTTACTGACTGATATAAACTCCTTACTTCTACCGTTTATACGCCAACATTTTCTTTTTATTCATTGTCAATTTCTCATCAATGACAAGTTGTGTCATTTCCTATGTCGAATTTAAAACATAATAAAACCTAGTATATTGGTTGGTTGGTTGGTATTGGTTTTGTCTATCTATTTCAATTTATTATGCTTTAATAATGGAAAAATATTTAAGGCCGGAAAGGTTTGATGCCGACCCATCGGACACTGCCGCATCCGGAACATGGGTGCATTGGCGTAAAACATTTGAATACTTCTTATCAAGTCAGAAGAAGGCGACCGCTCTTTCGTCATCAGCAGATCAATGGAACGAAGTCAAGTATCAACTTTTGGTAAACCATATCTCTCCTAACGTATATGCTTACGTAAGTGAAACTCAAAAGTATGAAGAAGCGATTATTAAACTAGAGAAGCTGTTTGTAAAATCCAAAAATAATTATATTTGCACGACACATGCTTCCATCGCGAAAACAACGCTCTGATGAAACTATAGACACCTATTTACAAGCTTTAAAACAACTATCAAAAGACTGTGACTTCACTGTCATCGACGCTGAAACAAACAGAAACGTCTGTATACGTGATGCCTTTATATCAGGTATCTTATCGAATAAATATAGGCAACGGCTTTTAGAAAATC
Organism: Atethmia centrago; assembly: GCA_905333075.3. Classification (NCBI taxonomy): domain Eukaryota; kingdom Metazoa; phylum Arthropoda; class Insecta; order Lepidoptera; family Noctuidae; genus Atethmia; species Atethmia centrago. The sequence goes on from HG995376.1 coordinate 24,500,073, forward strand.
TTACTTTAACACTTGATCAAGCTTACAATCAAGCAATTTCCTTAGAAACAGCCGAGGCCCATTCCAATAGTTTCAATAACCTGCCAGTGAACGCAGCTCAAAAGGAAACGGCTCAGGTTGCCTCCAATTTATCCAATCAACAAGTTGAGCAAAACTCCTCTGCCGCTGCTCGTCGACGAAAATGCTTTTTCTGTGGAGGGCAAGTACATCTTCGCAGAAGCTGTCCTGCGTTTGATGGAGTCTGCCAAATTTGCAACAAAAAGGGACATTTTGCTTCAGTTTGTAGAAACTCATCCAGATTTTTCAGCGTGTATTATTATGGCAGCATCACCATTGTCCCTAAGAAAAGCTACTGTGCCTGCGTACATCAAAGCTATAAGAGCAGAAGTGCTCTTAGACACAGGAAGTTCTGTTTCTTTTATCAATGACAGCTTCTCCAAACTCTGCGGACTTAAAACAAAGCCTTGCTACCAAACAATTTCGATGGCCTCACTTAACCATGTTTCACAAGTAGAAGGCCAAACTTTTCAAATAATTAACATTGGAGATCACAACTACGAAAATGTGAATTTCCTTATTGTCAAAAATCTTTGCGCCGATATACTAATAGGTCATGACGTCCTCGGAGAACATGCGTCACTAGAATTCTCATTTGGTGGACCAAAGAAGCCACTTCACGTGTGTAATGGAGCTGCAGCATCTGTACCGGCCGTACCACTTTTTGCAAACGTCTCTCCTAAATGCAGACCTATTGCTGTAAAATCCAGAAAACACAGCGATGAAGATACCAAATTTATTAAAGACGAGATCGACAAGCTTTTAGCAGAAGGGGTGATTGAGGAGAGTAAATCACAGTGGAGAGCCCAGGTCCTCATAACGAAAAATGAAACTCATAGGAAACGGCTCGTAATTGATTATTCGCAAACAATAAACCGTTATACTGAGCTTGACGCATACCCACTATCCAACATAGAGGACTTAGTCGCTAAAGTAGCCAAAAACTCAATCTTCAGCTTAATAGACTTGAAAAGCGCTTACCATCAAGTTCCGATTTTACCCGAGGAAAGAAAGTATACCACCTTCGAAGCTATGGGTAATTTGTATCAGTTTAGGCGCATACCTTTTGGAGTCACAAATGGCGTCTCAAGTTTTCAACGAACTATTGATTGGATAACTAGAAAAGAAAAGCTTCAAAAGACGTACGCTTATCTAGATGACATAACCATTTGTGGCCTTACTCGTGAAGAACATGACCAAAACTTGGAGCGTTTTATGACTGCGGCCAAAAAGTACGGTCTGATCTTGAGTATGCAAAAATGTAAATTTTCTCAAGATTCTATTAATATTCTCGGCTACAACATTCACAACCACGTTATCAAACCTGACGGTGAGCGCCTCAAGCCACTTATTGACTAACCACCACCACAAGACGTACCGACACTGAGACGTGCACTCGGTATGTTCGCTCACTATTCCAGATGGATTCCTAATTTTTCAGAACGTATTCACTCACTTGCTAGGACAACAGTTTTCTCCCTTACAAATGAGCAAACTAAATGCTTTGAGAGTCTGAAAAATGACATTGCTAAATCTTCAATTCATGCTATCGATGAAAATGTGCCTTTTAATGTCGAAACTGATGCATCAGACCATTCAATAGCAGCAGTGCTAACGCAAGACTCCAGGCCTGTAGCATTCTTTTCAAGAACCCTAAATCCAACCGAACAAAATCATTCTGCTATAGAAAAGAAGCTATCGTGGAATCATTAAAGAAATGAGGACATTACCTTATTGGCAAGCAATTTCGCTTGGTCACCGATGAACGCTCGGTTGCTTTTATGTTTAATATGAAACATTCAAGCAAAATTAAAAACGAGAAGATTCAGAGATGGCGGTTGGAACTTGCTGCTTACAAATTTGAAATCGCGTATATACCAGGCAAAGAAAACTACGCTGCTGATGCTCTATCTAGAGTTTGTGCATCTACAGAATCTCGTACTACCAAACTTATATCACTCCATGAAGCTCTCTGCCATCCCGGTGTTTCACGCATGTTTCATTGGATACGGTCAAAAAATCTACCATATTCCCTTGAAGAAGTCAGAATTAAGGCCGAGATACGTACGAAATACCAGTGATGAGCATAAGAGACTTATTAAAGCGACGGCACCCTTCGAACGCTTGAGCATAGATTTTAAAGGCCCGTTCCAACGAATACAAGTAACAGATTCATTTTAACTGTTATTGATGAGTTTTCACGATTTCCATTTGTTTTTCCATGCTCAGACGTCAGCTCAAAAACAGTGGTCAAACATCTCAACAATTTATTCATGATATTCGGTTTTCCATCGTATATTCATTTGGATCGTGGCACAGCTTTTCTTTCTGCCGAGGTACAACAATTTCTTCATATAAGAGGTATTGCCACAAACCGAACTACAGCCTACAATCAACAAGGCAATGGGCAAGTGGATAAATTGAATTCTACACTCTGGAAAACAATACTTTTGGCACTGAAAACTAAAAACTTATCAGTCGAGAACTGAGAGCAAGTTTTGCCGCAAGAAAATTAGTAGCGATGCAAAGTAAGGATCGAATAGAGTTGCACTCTATTCGATCCTTACTTTGCATCGCTACTAATTTCACACCGCATGAGCGAATGTTTAGACACCCACGGAGATCTACTAACGGCATTTCTATACCAACTTGGGTTACGTATTCCGGTCAAGTAATACTGAAGAAAGCACAAAGGAGTAACAAATATGAACCAATTGTTGAGGAGGTGGAACTTTTACACAGTAACCCGGATTACTCATATGTCCGATATTCAGATGGAAGGGAGACCACAGTATCAAATCGTTATCTAGCACCGCTGGGATCACATGACATAGCTCCTCAACCTCAAGCAACTGAAACTGATTCGTTTGTTACACGACCTACATCACCGGTAACTGAGAACCGACCTGAGACAATCCGTAGATCTAGTCGCGTGCGCAGACCACCAACTTTTTTAACTGATTATGTTACAGACTAGCGCGGGAGAATGATATAAACTCCTTACGGAACTCCTCCTTAAACGGAAGAACCGATTATACGCCAACATTTTCTTTTATTCATCGTCAATTTCTCATAAATGACAAGTTGTGTCATTTCCTATGTCGAATTTAAAGCATAATAAAACCTAGTATATTATATAGGTTTTGTCTATCTATTTCACTGACTAAAACCCACCCTTGTTCCTTCCGTTGCCTGTGGCCACGTTTCGGTCTTACCCACGGGTAATATCGGCCTTGAATTATACCACAAGGCTATAAAATGGTCAGTATAAGCCTACATAGTGCACTAGACACCTCTGCTGGACATAGGCCGCCGCTACGACCGGTTGGCACTGAAACGTGGTCGCTCACAATGGGCCTTATTAAAAGGCTAAAAGTCACACAAAGGGCAATGGAGAGTGGAGTATCCCTACGTGATCGAATCAGAAATGAAGAGATCCGCAGGAGAACCGTGGTAACCGACATAGCCCGAAGAATTGCCAATCTGTTGGATATAGGTCTCTCCAATTGCTCGACGTTTAACTTGAACCTCTGATACTGTCAAAATCAAAATCAGAAGTCATTTATTTAAACTAGGCTGAGAATCAGCACAATACTGTTTACATGAAAAAATATCGCTCTATACATATATTATAGTACACTTGATAATGAATTTTTGAAATCCTAATCCTAACTATCTAATATAATATAATATTATATTAGATAGATTTGTATAATATTATAAATGCAAAAGTTAGTTTTTTTGTGTATTTGTTTTTTTGTTCGTTTGTTTGTTTGTTACGCTTTTACGCCAAAACGGCTTAACGGATGTGGTTGAAATTTGGTACATGACTAGACCATGACCTGGATTAGGATATAGAATACTTATTATCCCGACCGCTGCGCGCAGTTAGTAATTAATATTGTAACGTATTGACAAATTAATCAAAGTATTCTATTGAAGTGTTTCTATTGAATTTGATGGCACGGCGAGAATATGGGCACGATTTTCTCGCCCGTGGAGGTGGACCCTTAAACGTTTTACATAGTGTAACAAAGTTGCAGTCGTAATAAGCCTGCGTTTTACAGCGGGTCGGTCCGTTACCTACAATATTTATAACCAGAGATCGGATATTCGGATGCATATTTACCTAAAGTTAATTTTTAGCTCTGAAAGTATTGAAGCGGCTTCTTAAATTTTTTTTTTTTTAAAGAGGCCACGAACAACGGGAATGCATAACTAGGTATGCATAAGTAGTGAAGCGACTTCTAAAAGACATTTATTTAAAAAAAACCCGGGATTATTGGATTGCATGTTTATTTAAAATTAATGTTTCTACCTACTTTACATCATAATATTAGGTAGGTACGTATGCATCCAATTACATATGTAGTCAGAAAAAAACATAAAATTTGTCGATTCGGGAATGGCGGGCGGGATTTTTACGATTGATACAAAAGTGTATTCCATATAAGCTAACATTTGAAAGTAAGTTAATATACATTCGATTCTATAATCAGAAACCTGAATTTGTATTCCCAGAGCCGAGGAATTTTGCGATACAAAAGCGCATTCCATATTAGCCAACATCTCAACTTTAGATGAATATGCATCCGAATATCCGATCTCTATTTATAACACTATTAACTAGTTTAATTGACCTGTTTGAAGTACTTAAACCTTTCTGTTGCAGCTGCTGGAAACAAGTTCAGTTTCCCAGAAGCTGTATAGCTTTGAAGTGGGGTACAAATTAGTTTAGTAATTAATGTAAGTATGTAGAATGAAAAACCTATTAAAGTGTAATTTTGTTCAATACTTAATATGTGTGGTAATATCGTGTTTTTTTGGGTATGATTTTATCATTTACCTAATAAATACAGTGACCTAATAAATGATATTTGTTCCTAGGAACAAATCTGTCACCTAAATTGAATCACCAAATATATTAAAACCCCTACCTAAATATTAATTAATAATAACTTCAAATAATCATCAAATAATTACATTGGGTTTTAAAATAATAAAAGTGTCTCTAAAACTGAATCACCAAACAATATAAAAATGTTTACCTAAAAAAATATTTTTTATTCTAATCTAATATTGGCCTGGAATTATACCAAAAGGCTATAAAATGGTCAGTATAAGCCTATATCCCCAAGCACCGCCACTACGACCGGTTCTGTGCTTCCCGCATACAGCAGATTCCTATGGCACTGAAACGTGGTCGCTCACAATGGGCCTTATCAGAAGGCTAAAAGTCACACAAAGGGCAATGGAGAGAGCTATGCTTGGAGTATCCCTACGTGATCGAATCAGAAACAAAGAGATCCGCAGGAGAACCAAGGTAACCGACATAGCCCGAAGAATTGCCAATCTGCTGAGCTACCCATTGCTCACCGTCCGCAAGCCCGCGGTGGCCTACGGTGGCCGGAAATCCGCCCGGGATTCCCGACGCCCAGGGCGGCTCCTGCGGCGGCTAGGGGCGAGAGGGCGCGAAATTTGCCTTTCCCTCAGCCATCCCGCCTCCTACTTCGCGAGCGTTACTGCTTCGTAGAAAGAGGTGATGGCTGCCCATGCCCTCTCGCTCCGTACCATGACCTGAACCAGGGCCGGACGCGAGAGGTCTCTGCCGCCGATTGCCTCCACGAGGACACGGTGGTGCTCTGCCCAAGCCGCGCAGACCTCCACCGTATGCTCCACCGTGTCCTCCGGGCGATCCATACAGTGGTGACACCCGGGCGTTTCCTCCCGCCTTATACGACACAGGAACTTCCCGAAGCTGCCGTGTCCGGTGAGGACCTGCGTCAGGCGGAAGGTGAGGACGCCGTGGCGCCTCTCTAGCCACTCCTCAAAGAGGGGACTTATCGCCGCAATCATGGCGTGCCCAAGCCACCCTGCGAATATTGACAGAGATACAAAGAATCAATCGCAACGCTTGCTCGAGTATTGTCAAGTACAGGAAAAAACATACTGTTTACATGATAAAATATCGCTCTAGAGTACACTAAAATATATAGATTATGAATGATTGAAATCCTAATCCTAATCCTAACTATATAATATAATATTATATATTATAGATATTTATATAATATCATAAATGCAATAGTTAGTTTATTTGTGTATTTGTTTGTTACGCTTCCACGCTAAAACGGCTAAACTGATGTGGATGAAAGAACAATGGCAGCCACCCATACATTAATTTAGCTGAGATTAAACTCTTGCGTCTTTAAATGAAAAATATCTTGTTAAACTCGGCGTCAATTTCTGAATTAGTTGGTGCAAGAATTTTTGTTCGAGAAAGCCGGAATTAATAGAAATTCAGTCGTGAACTTTTGTAGGTTATGTCAATGGTAATTTCAATTCGAGAAAGTTAAAAGGGCAATATTACATTAGTTTTTCCCTTACCCAGTTATTTTAGCATGCAATGCCTTGTAAAAGGTATAAATACTCTCTGGTAGGCCTTACCTTAGGTATACTTACTACATGACTGTGTACAATTATAGGACTGACTGACTGAGGCTGCCAGTCACCGTCAGCATTTTTTTAGGTATTGAAGCGATAGGATTATAATAGTATTCTGGGATTTTATAAATACTTGCTAACATTCAGATAAATAAGAATGTATAAAATCCTAGAATGCGTCTGGAATATGTTGAGTATGTTCATAACAATCAATAAAACAAGTTTATTTTTATATTAAGTAATGTTTATTCTTCGTCATCCTCTCTTATAATTATTTCATCCAGAAATTCTGCAGGTGCTGAAATATTTTGCTGATGTCTGGCCCATCCAAATACCAGACTAGCGTCATGACATGAGCGCAACATCCTACTGTGCGCCGATCAACTAAGCAATTACAACAATACTCGCTGATTCCTGTCCTACCAGGAATATCATTTTCTATTAAAATATACACATACCTAATATTGCTTCCTGGATACGTGACGTGACTTAATTTTGCCTCTGATAAGTGTTGTCTCGCCAATGCCTCTAAGATTGTATTCAGAGGAATCAATGTGTTCACTGGAAACTTCAATTCTGTACCCGCCGTGGAAACGTATATTCTCGCCATAATATGAGCGAGCTTGTCTTATTTGGTACGTTCCCAGGGCGAAGAGAATCAAATCTCTATATTCCAGGGTTGGGAAGCATAAAACATTATTGCGATCAGCAGTAATGCTACGAAATTGTGAGGTTCTTCTATTCATATTTAAGGGTTCCATCATATTTGCCAGATTGTTCGGTAAGTTCATCCTTTCTCTAATTATTTGAAGTATTTCATTTGCATATTCATTATTTTGAAAGCGAACACCAAACTTGTTCAAAAGAGCTGCGGCTATTTGGAATGTTTGCATCATGTGTGGTAGAGACCGATGAAAGTATTCTTGCCTAAAAACTTTAAAATCTCGTTTAAAGTGGCCATTCACAGCCTCTACCACCCATCGGCAGATAGTGACACAGCGACTTCTGTTAGCTTGAGCTGTAGTTAATTGGTGTTCGCCTTCTAAAAGTGATTCTGGCATACATGTTCTAAAGCCACATCCCTCTAGTAAACTTATACTGTCCCTAAAACCCCTATCCAGAATGAACACGTCATCTTCTCTGAAATACGATCTTAAAGAACTGCCAGAAGAAAATAAACCGGACATAATTTCAGCGTCTGATGTAGTTGCTTTGTATGGGCCATAACAATCAACAATATATCCATCACATGCAACAATCATAAAAGGTTTTAGCAAGTTCCTGTACTTATGTAGAGAATAACTTTGTTTTTGAAACATGTAGTTTGAACTTTTATGTATATATATGTATGTGCCATCACATATTACTATGGCATTGTTACCATTTCCGTTGCCTTTCTGCTCTTTCTGTTTTTGCCCGTCATTAGTTGAAAGTAATTAATTTATTTTTATTTTTACACTACAATATTTTTACTTCCCTGCAAAGAACACTTCCACTTAGAAATAAACAGTATTGTTAATTCATTTACTCCATTTAATTATAATAACAAACAAAAACTGATTTTAATACAATAATGCTGTATGTACTTGCTGTCACTTGGCAGAAAAAAAACTTTTCATTTTAAATATCTTTTTTATCCGGCTTTAACTAGTTAATGTGATACTTTGAAAAAACGTAGAAAAATAATAGAAATGCCTTCGTATATTAATTACTTTTAGACGCTCCAATAAATTTCAGCTATGATTTCGCCATTGTTCTTTGGTACATGAGTAGACCATGACCTGGATTAGGAGATAGAATACTTTTATCTCGATATTCCCACGGGATCGAGACTTATGCGGGTGAAACCGCGGGCCGCAGCTAGGTATATTATATTTATATATTATAATACACTGGCCTGCAAAACTAAGTACTACACTTTTAATTTTTTTTTCTAAGCTGTAGAAGTTAGAGAATTAAAATAAAAAAGAAGTTTTATAACAATGTTTATCAGCTTTCTTTGAAACTATAGTAAATTGTACATTAGTAACATTTTTAAATTTAAAACAAGATAAAACAATAAAAATGGCAGTTTTTAGCTTAGTTTCATAAAACTCAATTAACATTTACAAGTATGTTATTTATTTTTTAATTACTGGTATTGCCTCCTTGGGCTTTGCTTACAGCTTCGAGTCGATTTGGCATACCGAACACGGGGTTTCGGAGCCGATGTTGGGGAATATTCCCCCATTCTTCTATCAGGGCCTGTTTTAGTGCCCTGAGGGTGGTTGGTGGTGGTCTGCGGCTTCTGACTAGCCTCCCTAGCTCATCCTAGGCGTGCTCAATCGGGTTCAGCAGTGCTATTTTGTAACCTTCTCACCGTGAAAACTTAAGTGAAGTGTACGAGGAGTGAACTGTCAGTGTCATCCCACCTGATACTAGGGATGGACCAAGGATTACATTTACAATCATAATCGAGATTTTAATAATATTTTTTGATAATTATAATGATCATAATCAGTTAACAGATTAAATAAACGCAATCCCATGACCCAACGCGATGTGTTTTGAAGAAGCGATAATGGATTGAGTCGACTAAAGACTGTGCGACGTTATTCAGCATTGTTATTAACCCAAATCTGAATAGATTTGGGTTAATCCAAATAAGAATAGATAACCGAGTGTGCCAAGTGATCGAGTGAGAAAGTTTGCCTGGCTGACGGACCATAGAATTTATCCCGATAAAGATGTTTGAGTATGTGACATAAACCATTTGAATAAAAAACATGCGGGTTATTTAATATGTACCTTTCTAATATTTTATTAGGTAGGTAGGTAGGTAAATTTAAACCGACCTACGCGTTGCCAATAATAAAATAATATTCATAAAATCACCGTCATCAATACTCAAAATTCAACAGTTCAACTGACATTCGCGCAGCACGCGCACCGCGGCCGGCGGACGGCTAGGCTCACTTCATCCAGCCCAAGTGAAGTGATGTTGCTATAGCAACGAGAATCGAGTGAAGTGATAAGATCACAATACTCGCGCGTCGCGCTTACCGATTCACTTCACCTAGCCGATTCACTTCGGCGCGGGTGGTTACTGTGGTTACGAGAATCGGGTGAAGTGATAAGATCACGCCGCGCATGCGCGTGAGGCGCTGTTATTAATATCAAGTTGAGTTTTTTTTTTGAATTTGCCATTTTTTTTTGCGCGACAAACAAAAATTTGGTTTTACGCCTTTTATATCAAAATGCAAAATGGCGGCTACAATCATTTTTCATCATGGGTGTCGTTTTCATAGTTTTCGGGGGTGTTACAGCCGATAGTGGAGTCAAATAAATAAAGCATGATGGCGGCTTTTTTTTTTTTTGAGGGTGTGAAATCATCAAATAACTTCTCCCGCTCTGGGCGGAGCGGGAGGGTGTGTCAGACTCTTACTGACTAAAACCCACCCGTATTCCTTCCTGTTGCCTGTGTTGCGGGGGCCTCGGTGACCCTTAAGTACCTTCCCGCGACAAGATGGCGGCTGCGAAAATATTCAGATTTTTCATCATGGGTATCGTTTTCATGGTTTTCGGGGGTGTTAAAGCCGATAGTGTGGTCAAAATTAAAACAGCAAGATGGCGTCTTACCAGGTCACCTGTAGACACTTCGCCTTCCATCAGAAGTGTAAAGTGAGAATCGAGACTCACCTGTAAGCAAAATTCTTGACCATTCTTCTTGATCCCACTGTATGTGTTCACAGGCGTATCGCAGTATCGCTACTCGATGCACTCTCTCGAGTTTAGGGCCACTCGCTGGTCTTCGGGGTTTCAGGTTTGCTTCAGCCAGTCTTCTTCTCACTGTACTGTCACTAATGTAGTCCCTTTGGGTCTGAAGAAGCTGTTGCTGGACTTCAACTGCATTTAGGTGGCGATTTCTCAACACAGTGGAAACAATATAACGGTCTTCTCGGGCACTAGTACACCTGGGTCTGCCATTACCAGGTCTCCTCAAATGATTTCCAGTCTCTTCGTACCTTCGCTTCAACTTCTTGACCGTGCGTAACGTCAAACCCACCATTCTTGGAGTACGACGCATACTGATGACTAGTTCCAGAAAAGTCATGATCCTAACACATTCTTCAGGTGAAAGAGGCATGATAAATAAGTGTATGTGCTGTTGTCTAACTTAGCTTTTGTATCAAGACTCATCGATCCAGAAAAAAATTGAAAACAAAAATGGAAACAAAAAATTAATGTAAAATTGTAATTCGAAAAGGATTATTTTTGATTTTAAAGTTTTTTCAGCCATTTCTTAAAAGAAGGTTACCGACTATGAAGTTTTTATGTACAAAATTAAACTATTTTTCGAATCCTTTTTGTTTCAAACCTTGTGTACCTTGTGTACTTAAAAAGTTATTGCAATTTTATACGAGTACTTAGTTTTGCAGGCCAGGGCAAATTATTATCAATGCAAAAGTGAGTTTATATGTGTATTTGTTTGTTTGTTGGTTTATTACGCTAAAACAGCTAAACGGATGTTGATGAAATTTGGTACATGAGTAGACCATGAACTGGATTAGGACATAGAATACTTTTTATCCCGATATTCCAACGGGATCGAGCCTTATGCGGATGAAACCGCGGCGCGCAGCTATTAAATAATATTGTAACGGATTGACAAATTAATCAAAGTATAAGACAGCTATTTGCGATTTCGCCAACGTTCAGAATACACCGTAGTATCGATTTATTGCCCATCAACACAACATCAATTCAACAACAGTATAAGCAACATATATAGATGTACCGTCGATACAAAAAGAAGAAGAATTGCTCATCGCAAAACCCACCTTCATTCTAATCAATACAGTACAATGTCGAACGCAACCATGTCTTGGTCAGCCAGTTATGACGTGGTGACATGACGTCACTGTTATTAGAGGAATACACTTACAAGTCTTAGCTGACTCATCTTTGTTAGTGCGGTCGGCTGGGCGCTTGTCAGAAGTCGAGACATACTGGCTTAAAGGTTGGTGAGCGAGATTACCCGTATCTACTTGTAACTAAAAATTGAATATGGGACTCCAGGATTACCGGATACATTCCCATTTTGTTTCGTTGGTCTAGTGACTGCCTCGTTGGTCTAGTGGACGCGGCAAAGTGTTATTGGGTTTTTCTATCTGGAATTTCTCAGTAGCAGCCCGGAGTCTAGATTTGTGCCCGGTTGATGGCAATAGGCTCACCCCTTATTACATGGGACTTAAAAACATAACTGGCGAAATGTGGGTGTACTACAGGTACATCTCTGACCAACCCTTCGGAAAAACAAGGCCTGATGTTATTTTTTTATGTTTATGATTGTTTATTTCCATTTTATTAACGGCTCGGTGGAGGCAAGGTTCTCGTGGAGCAATTTCTATAATAACTTCACGGTAATTGTTCTAAAGGTGTCGCGTGGCGTCAGTCTGCACGAGCCATAACTCTCTTAATTATAACGTAACTACCGACCCGTATTAATTTCGTGCGGTTTTAACGACTTGACAACACATGGAGATTGTATTATAAGCATAGAACTTTCGGAATAAATTCTCCAAATTATGCTGCATTAAACTCCATTGTGTGGTTTAGAAGAACGACGTGATAATACAGGCAGACACGAAAAGCGACTTTAATTTATAATATGAATAGATTACAGTTTATGTTTGAACAGTCGGTTCGTAGCGACTCTTACTGACTAAAACCCACCCGTATTTCTTTAGTTGCCCGTGTTGCCAGGGGCATCGGTAACCCTTTGGTACCTTCCCGCGACCCCGGCAAGCATCGGCCCTAGTGGACCCCTACGCTTGTGCCGACGACATCTCTTTGAGGCGCGCGTGGGACACAACGTGCCGTCGACCCGGGCCTGGTCCTTACCGGACGGTGAGCTACCCATTGCTCACCGTCCGCAAGCCCGCGCCTACGGTGGCCGGAAATCCGTTCGTAGCTTTTTTTTTTGATGGGAAATAATCAAATAGTAAGAGGCACACCCTCCCGCTCCACCCAGAGCGGGAGAAACTATTTGATAATTTCCCACCCTAAAAAAAAAACCCGGAACTTTTAATTGTACCACCGCACCGCAATTTTGCAATCCTGGTATATCTGTCTTCAGAAACTGCTTACAGAATTTGTTTAGCATAAGCATAATCATCAGCCTATAATGTTCCCACAGCTGGGACACAGGCCTCTTTTCTGTGAGAGGGAGAGGGCCGTAATCCATCATGCTGGCCCAGTGCGGGTTTGTAGATGTCGTATTTCTTCGAATTTTTGGTTCTAGGACATACCGGTTTCGTCACTATGTTTTCCTTCACCGTTTTGAGAGCAGTGGTGATGAAACAATTCACACAAAGTAAAACGCTTCTCTGGAATTGAACCTACTACCACTCGTAAGCCGCGCCCGTTACCACAGGGCCACCACTGCTCAGAATTTGTTTATTCCCAAGGATATGCTGAAAAATTCTAAAGACTGTTGGCTTTCTTTGATGGTCACAAATGTTAATAAATCTTTAAACATCACGCCTGATGTGAGGCCTGCAAATACTTGTATGTTTTTAAAACCTTAAAGAAACTTTAACTGTCATTTCTATTCCCACTAGCTATATTTTTCCAGACGAGGGATTCGTTGTCCAAACTCGCTCTACTTACATCCCCATTGTTTGTGGACATAGGGCCAGACGACCCAACAGCCTCACAGCTGAGCACTCTCTACGACAAACAAAGAGCCACTTTGAGCACGGGGCGAAATTTAGACGACCCACAACAGACTCCGGGTTAGCACCAGGATGCTATATATGTTGTAGGCTTGTGAGGTTAGATTATAGTAGTTAAGGGTCTAGTAAATGCAGCTGACCTTGGTCATACAAATGCGCGTTGAAAAAAAAAATGTTTTTTTTTTAAATAGTTTTAAAGTAATATCGTTTTTTATGCTTTGGGTAGACATTACTTCCTGAATCTATTTTATAAAGTATTTTACTACAATACTTAAATATTCACATGTAGAATTGATGTGTACGCGTTCTAGTTTAACATATTTACATTTTTTGCATAGCTTACTTGCATTATTTGAAGGCGTAATAATTTAACAGATGTCAAAGTGACTAAAATCATATATCTGGGCCTTAATGCCTAAAATGTTTGCCTATGCTGGATTATGGAATTATTTTAGTGACGGACTTGGACCGTCTTAAATATCTTCTAAGTAGAATAAAAAATATATATATTAAAAATCTTTAATTCATTCATTCACTTTTGCATACAATTTTGCACAAGAGTTCCGAAAATGAGCGGTAAGGAAAGATGTTTTGAAATTCTCTTCGTGGAGGGGTTGAATAAGGGATGAAAGTTTGTGTGTAAGTTTTTGGCTGAAATACAATTTCTATCGGACACATCGGGAACATATGGCTTGTATTATATGATTTTAAATGATAAAGGCGGCGATAGCGTCGTTGTTTGTTTTTTTCGAGTTAATACATAAACAAAAACCAATAGTTTACGTCTAGGATAGTTCCATATGTTGTATAATTTATTTTTGTAACTTCCAACGTAAATAGTGATATTATAATAATATTTGTGCTAGAAGGAGTTTATAATATATGAAGTAAGAATATTAAAACGTCAAGAATTAATTGCATATCTAGGAAATATAATATTATCTTTATGCGCCTGCTTTCAAGTTATTAATTTAATGAGTTAGTTTAGTTATTTTCATTCATTTTGTTTTACGTTTTACAGCTTATTTTCCTTTAATAAAGACAGTTTTCAGAAACATTTGATTGCTATTTTTTCATCTGACATAAAGTGATCAACATTCTACGTCTTTCTTTACCAAAATCACGGAATACCCGTTTAAAAAACAATAAAGTATACAACTGACCTCGGAACTTAAATCCAGCTAGGTAAGTTTAGTAAGTGGGTAGTAATAATTAAGAGTCGCATGTGATCCCTCTGGAGCCAAAACGTGACCAAGTGGCCAGACGACAATACTGCGGCGAGCTGTGGAGCGACACTCTTTACTAAGCGGGTTTTTATGAAGAATGGCTGTTGGATGGTAGATGTCGGCTGTGTGTGTGTGTGTGAGTGTGTGTGTGTGTGTCTTTGCAGGAAATGATGAAAGATTCTTTGGAAAATTGGTGTGCCTATTTTTTCGTTTGAAAGGGTGTGCTCCCGAGGTGGTCTCATCGTCACCAAGTCATAATCTGATGAAGTGATCCCATGGAAATCGAGGGAAATCCTCAAATTTTAAAGTTACACCTATAGCGGTTTATGTATTTTTTATAGTAACTTGTGCATTTGCTCTTAGAAAGAACCATTTTCTTCATCATCAATTCCACTCCAGGAATTGATGATGAAGACCACAGATGGCCACCGGAACTACTTAATAAGAAGTATTTAACGACGAGTTGCGATTCGATTAGGTACTTTAATATGGTTCCTAAGCCATTTATGCTCTTCACAATGCATATGGTGAGTAGCAGTTCTCCTGGTTCTTATTGATCATGCAATTTAGAATTTACGTTAGGAAAGCCAATTAAGTAGCCTGATTTCGGGAACCCATTGCATCGCCTAGAGGTACATATATATTTGGGGTATGTTTAATCACACATTTGATTGTGTTTATTCACTTTCTCAAACGGTGAAGGAAAACATTATGAAGACAAATAAAATCGGGTTCATGTAGACATGTGACATCTACCAACTCGCACTGGGCCCGCGTGATGGATTACGGCCCACTCCCTCTCATTGAGAGGAGGCCTGTGGACTGCTAGGAAGCAGTGGGAACATTATTAGGCTGATTATGTTTATGAAGTTATGACTTATTCACTTTCACGGTCGAAGATGTCTTCTCAAATATTAATCACTTCACGCTCTAGGCAGAGTCTGAAAAAAGTTCCAATGACGAACCAAATGCCCATAATAGGTGCTCGTAGTAATATTAAACAAAAATCCCTTTTCCCACTGCTCAACTGTAAGCTCAACTGCGAATAGTTGAGCAGTGGGAAGTCCCCAATGCTCAACCGAATAACAAATGCTTGCCAAATATTCACCAGCTCATTACCCCTTAAAAGGTCTTCAACAAAATGCCACGAACAATATAATATAATACAATAGCGTTATAATCTGAGTACCTACTGAGTAATGTTAGGATAATGTCGCCTCATAAACTGTCACGGTGACTGACAAAGCCTCTCCAAGTTTGTTAAGGATTCTGAGTATTATAAGTGGGTTATTGTGTTATAGATACAGAGAGATACAGGGAGTTTATAATGTTATTATAACAATTAGGAAATATTAGGAAATCTTATGTAGTACTCGTAGAATGATACAGACGCGAAGAAGGAAAATGGGTTTATACAAGGTGTCGTTTTGCATCCTCGTCAAATTCAAGGAGGTAACTATGCTAATGATTCTCGACACGAATCAATAATAAAATAAACAGGTCTTTTTTTCTAAAGTCAAAGTCAAATTATTTATTTGAAATAGGCACATAAAAGGCACTTTTGAACGTCAAAATTTCCAAAAAGAAATAGAATTGATTCTAGTTGCCCCTTCCAAAAGGTAGTTTCATATAGAGAAGAATGGGCAGGAAACTCCACCGTTACTCTTTTAAAATGTTTTTAAAATTTTGTATAGGTACATTTTAAAATTATATGTGAAGACGATGCACTTAGAATAAAATTACTATACCAAAATAGGTAAAAAAAGAATGAAAAATAAAGCAATGACAGATAAATTAATTATGTGATAGTTACATGATGCTCACATATTTACAAACATTGTAAAAGTATACGTTTTCCTAAAAATAATAAATAAAGTAATAGGTCAGTGTGTGAGTTAAAGTAATCACAGAATTTAAATTCAACATGATTTATTAACCCTAGAACCACAACATTGGGTCATGGGTGACCCCACGCACACGTATTTTTATTTTAATTTAGCGAGTTTTGCACCTACAACACTGTGCGTCTAGGTACCTTCCGTAATTGGTAATCAGTGGCCCGTGACGCATGGCGGGGTGCGCACGCTCATTAGGTTCGGAGATATTGCAGTTTGGGGTCGCCCGCGACCCGTGTTGTGGTTATCGAAACTATTTTTTTGTGATTAACTGTTGTGTGATTTCACGTTTATTTCACGAATAGTCTTTCAATATGGCCTCAACGTCACGAGCCCTTGAAAGTAATGAAATTGAGCAACTTTTGGAGGAATATGAAGGTGAAACCTCCAGTTCTTCGGACGAAGATGGATCTGAAACTGCAGAAAATGAACATATATCCGAACACTCCGATGAAGATGATTTGTTTGATGTTGAATCTGGATCAGATGGTGATGATGTTCTTCTGTCTGATTTCTGTATGGGCAAAAATGGTTATACTTGGCGAAGAACTCCGTTCACTGTTCCTAATACACGCACTGCAAGTAGAAACATCGTGATAAATCAACCTGGTCCTAAAGGTATCGCACGCGACGCAAAAGCCGAGTTAGAAGCGTGGAAGCTATTTTTTCCAGACGAAATATTGGATATTATTGTGATGCATACCAATGCACAAATTGACAGAATTTCTGAGACCATAAAAAACCAACGTTACACTTCTAAAACTGATAAAGTGGAGTTGATGGCTTTATTTTGATTAATGTATCGTAGTGGTTTATACAAAACAGCTAAAACTAACTTGTCCGAGTTATGGTCGATTGTGGATGGTCCACCTATTTTCAGGGCCACAATGTCAAACAACAGGTTCGAATTTTTGGTAAATTACTTGCGGTTTGATGATCATGAGACACGTGAAGCAAGTCAATGATAATTTTGCAGCGCTGCGTGATTTATGGGACAAATTTCAAGTACTATGCTCTGAGTCTACACTCCGTCGGAACATGTAACAGTAGACGAACAAATACTTGGATTCCGTGGTCGCTGTAAATTTATTGTATATATGCCACAAAAACCTGATAAATATGGCATGAAAGTTGTAATGATGTGTGATGCTAAGACTGCTTACATGATATCTGCAATTCCATATGTAGGTAGAATGACAGAATGTCCTACAGGACAGTCTATCCCATCCTATTATGTTTTGAAGCTATCGGAACCTATTCATCATACAAACCGAAACATCACTATGGATAACTGGTTCTCCTCAATTCAACTTGCAAATGAGTTACGCAATATTGGACTAACAATGATAGGCACGTTGCGAAAGAACAAACCCGAAATACCTCCAAAGTTTTTAGCAAAGAAAAAAGATTTCCCTACTTCGGTATTTGCGTTTGATAAAAACATCACATTAGTATCTCATGTCCCGAAGAAAAACAAATGTGTTGTCCTGATTTCTACAATGAACAACAGCGGTGAAATTGACCCTAATACACAAAAACCCGCAATAATACTGGATTATAACGCCACGAAAGGCGGCGTTGACACGTTTGACCAATTAAGTCATTCTAAGACAACAGCAAGAAAAACACGAAGGTGGCCGCTAAGATTTTTCTACGGCATGCTTGATGCTGGAGGTATAAATTCATATGTAATACTCAAGGCAAACATTCGCAGGAGTAAACTGAAAAGGAACTACTTTCTAAGAAACCTAAGCCTTCAATTAGTACAGCCCTACGTGAAACGCCGCCTTGATGAGGTCAAAAATTTGCCCCAATCTCTTAAAGTGATAATGCTTCATGTTTTGGGAGTAGATGAAGAAAACAGTGCTCAGGTAGCCCAAGCTCGATCAACTTCAAGTTCCCGCTGCTATTTATGCACTAGAGCCAAAGATAGGAAGGGCAGAGAGAAATGTGTTAAGTGCTCCAAAAATATATGTGCACAACACAGGTTACCTATTTGTCACCAATGTATCTAGATTTTCAGATTTGTACTAAATTTTTTTCCCTTAAGCATTCCATTAATATCCAAAAAACCTTGTAATAATTGTTTAAATTTATTAAAGTTTAATATTTTGAAGTAATCATTTTTTTATTTTGGGGTCACTCATGACCCATGTTGTGGTTCATTTAATTAAATTTGGATGTTGTAGTTGTAGGGTTAAGTATCAAATAGTAAATTGTACAATTAAAATAGCAACCAGTTTGATTTTGTCTAGACTCTAGATTGTCCTATGGAGCTGGACCAGCATGTTTCCAAGCATTCTTATCTTGGATATAATCCTTTAATTTGTAATATGCTTCTATAATTCGGAAATCGGCATGTGTGGGACACGCATGTTAAAACGCGGCCCGTGTGATACCGCACTGTAACTGCCCTTTTACACACACTACCGCATACCCAACGGGGTGATTCTGTGCTGTGAAAGTGGTGTATTCTAACATACTGTCAAACTTAAATAACTAAAAATATAGGTAGTATGTATTAATTTCTCTGAGTAAGGAGTAAGGAGTAAGGAATTCTCTGAGTTCTATAAGTCGACCAATAAGCTAAAGGTTGGACTGGGCCGCCCTGTGAGTGTGGGGGAATGTAGTGCGTCGGACGATATAGCTCGCATGTTTAAAGATCGGTTTATGGTATCATCTCCACTTGGGCCGGCCCAGGGGGTGAACGATGATGAAACTAGTCGTGATAACCGATCCGTTTCTCTGCCAGGCATGTACGTGACTTAGTCAAAATAATGGCTAAGGACAAGTCTCCGGGTCACGACGGTCTCAGCGTTGAGCACCTCAGGTGTGCTGGTGTACATCTGCCTAGAGTGCTGGCGATGTTTTTCACACTTTGCATTAGCCACTCATACGAGTACCTCCCACCTGATATGCTCAAAACAATAGTGGTACCAATAGTGAAAAATAAGACTGGGGATGTATCTGATGAGGCGAACTACCGACCGATATCCTTGGCCACTATAATTGCTAAGGTGTTGGACGGTCTGCTGGACAATGAACTTGACAAATTGATAACTTTACATGACGCACAGTTTGGGTTTCGGCCTGTACTTTCCACTGAGAGTGCTATCCTCTGTCTAAAGCAGACCGTTCAATACTATAAGGATAGAAGTACTCCGGTGTATGCCTGCTTCCTTGATCTCTCAAAGGCATTTGACCTTGTGTCATATGATGTCCTTTGGGATAAGCTCAGGGGAGCAGGTGTACCACCTGAGTGGACGGGTTTGTTCCAGTACTGGTACTCTAACCAGTCGAATCAAGTTCGTTGGGGAGACGTTCTTTCAGAAGCGTACAGGTTGGAGAGTGGGGTGAGACAGGGGGATTAACCTCGCCTAAGCTCTTCAATCTGTATGTAAATGATTTGATCGTTGAACTCAGCAGCAGACCAGTTGGGTGCAAAGTAGGTGTTGTTAGCGTCAATAATTTAAGCTATGCCGATGACATGGTGCTGCTTGGTCCAACGGCTGGCTCAATCAGGGAGATGTTGAGCGTCTGTGAAAGGTTTGCGGCAGCACACGGCCTAGTATATAATTTAATTAAAAGCGAGTAACTGGTCTTTGCTGCTCCTGGAAAACATCAAAATTATGAACCCTTAATATCGCTCAACGGACAAAAACTTAAGAGGGTTGCCCAATTTAAATACTTGGGGCATTATGTCACTGAGGATCTCAAGGATCAGGTAGATATGGATCGCGAGCGCAGGGCAATGGCAGCCAGATGCAATATGCTGGCTCACAGGTTCGCTCGTTGTAGTAACGAGGTTAAAATAACTCTGTTTAAAGCTTATTGTCAAGGGTTCTACACGGGCAGTTTGTGGGTCAGCTATACGCGGAAGGCTGTAGATGCTCTGCGTGTGCAATATAATAATGGCTTCAGGGTGCTGTTGAGGTTGCCCTGGTTCTGTAGCGCGTCTAGCATGTTTGCAGTGGCACGTACTGACGACTTTTATGCCATTATGAGGAAAAAGACCGCATCCTTATTAAACAGATTGAGGACTAGCAGCAACAGCATTTTGAAAACCCTGGCGGATCAACACGATGCACCAATGTTGAGGCATTCTGTCCGTTTGCTCGTGCGCCAGGGATGAATAACTGTCTTGTGTACTTAGTTAAGAAATACTAACCCCTAGTGAATAAGTTTGTGTTTGTACTAACCAGTGGGCCAATTTTGTCTAATTAAATAAATATATTATTATTATCTTTTATTTCACTATTTACACATTATAATTTTAATTTTAAATATTAGGATATAAAAAATATATAAAAACATTAAAAAATATAAAAAAATGGTAGCCCACTGGTATCGGGAACAGGGTCCAAGTTACCGGGCAGGGCTCCAGAGAGAGGAACCTCCTGATAATGCGAGCCGTGTCCAGAAGTACCGCTTTCTGAATCAAGCCCTTAATCCAACCGTCCAACGTGAGCCTCTTTAGGTGTTGGTCGAGGCTCTTGACAATTAAGCCATTGGCTGATACGACTATCGGCACAATGATTGCTGAATCCACATCCCACATGTCGACCACCTCGCGAGCCAAGTCAAGATACTTGATCTGTTTATCTTTCTCGGCTTTCACGAGATTCCCGTCATGAGGGACTGTTATGTCAACAATCATTGCGCGCCGCTCTGTTAGATTCACCACCACTATATCAGGCTTATTCGCAACAATAGTCCTGTCAGTGATGATGGATCGATCCCAGTACAATGTGATATTTCCATTGTCGAGAACTGGGTCGGGCACATACCTGTAGTACGGCACTTCAGATTCTACAAGGCTGTATTTCAGAGCAAGTTGCTGATGGATAATCCTGGCTACAAGGTTGTGTCTATGCAAATACTCTTCGTTAGCTAGACGAGAACACCCGGAGATAATGTGTCGGATTGATTCTCCCGGACGGTGGCATGTCCGACACACGTCAACCGTGCCGTCCTTCACAATAAATCTCCGGTAATTCTTCGTCATGGTAACTTCGTCCATAATTGCACAGACAAAACCTTCGGTTTCTCCAAAGAGGTCACCGAAACGTAGCCAGCTACGGACGCATGGAAATCTACATCAGGTTCATGTAGGGCCCCAAAAAAGCGTCCGTGAAGTTCCTTACTCTGCCATACCTCCCTGCGATCGTTAGTGTCAAGCACTACAAGCTTGCGCCAATTCTCTTTAGCCAAGGAGAGTGGGGTGTGGCCCTAGTCCACCGCGACCAAATCTCGATGCATCCCTGCATCCATGCATTATTATTATTATTATTAATTATTGAGCATGTATCGTAATTTTATTTGATTATATATCTCTTTCATAGCAGCCTCCTGAAATTTGACGAGGATGCAAAACGACACCTTGTATAATGCCGGTTAGATAACATAAGTATAACGGCGCAGGAAAGCATTTACCAGAACTGATCATCGTTTTTAATGGTTCAGCAGCTTCAATATCATCAGGATTGTGCCGGAATATAGCAGTTAGTCGTGGACGTAGTACGACAACGGCTCCCCGACATCATCTTCTCTATCATCAGAAAACATACGCCACGCAACCTTCGACGCGACGCTCTGCTAGAGTGACTGTCAGCAGCCAGTGTCGCTCGTTTACGACCTTTTCGGTGATTCCAGTAACTTCGTAGAAAACTAGACGGCGCCACTTGCTGTGACGTCAAATAAATCCAAACAGAATGATCACTTAGCAATTAAAAAGACTCCTATGACCTTGCTCACTCAATCATTCTACCTAGCCTTTTGCCGACTATGTTGGGTTCGGCTTCCAGTCTATCCGGATCCATCTGAATACCAGTATTTTACACGGTACGACTGCCAATTTAATCTCCACAACCCAGTTAATTACTGAGTAACACGATATCCCTAGGTAAGACTGGTTGTCAGACTTCTGACTACCGCGGGAAAGTTCGAAAGGGATACCGTGGCCTCAGACAACACACAAGCAACGGACGGAACACGGGTGGGTTTTAGTCATTAAGAGTCTGACACGCCCTCCTGGAGCGGGAGGGCATGTCAGACTCCCAGAGCGGGAGAAGTTATTTGATGATTTTCCACCCAAAAAGAAAATACTTCTTACTACCCGTAACGACTGTCAAAGATCTACGAATGACAGCCGGAACCAACGGTTTAACGTACTTTCCGAAGCACGGAACAGCTTAACCTTCGATCAACCCGTGCGTCTGTTATTATTTACCCACGAGCCCCTCCTTACCTCTAAACCTTGCTCACTGCGGTAAAAAAATCACTTTAACGAACCGATACTCGTACGTCTATTTGTGATGGCTTGCCGAAAAAAATACAAGCATTTGTTTTTCTAACTATAGGAAGGGTAAATTGCCCCTCCCTATAGTTACAAAAACAGTTGCTTGATTTTTTCAGGGGCTCATTAAGAACTCTCGCTTGATGTCATCCCTAACTATATATACATCTATACAATTGTAACTAATATTATAAATGTGAAAGTGAGTTTGTTTGTTTGTTTATTTATTTGTTACGCTTTGACGCTAAAACGGCTACATGGAATTACGAATTACATGGATGTAATTTAGCACATGGGTAGACCATGACCTGGAAAAGGATATAGGCTTCTTCTCATCCTAGATCGCAGACGATGTCGCGTGCAACAGCTAGTATTGTGGTATGTGGTAGCTGAATATACGGTGTATCGAACCCTTGTCGTAAATAGTGGTCTAAACCACTATTTACGACAAGGGTTCGATACACCGTATATTCAGCTACCACATACCACAATTTGAACCATTATTTCCCATAGATCTCAGTTTTTATTTTTTTAATAAATTGACTTCTTTCTTTACTAATTTGGCTGTAATTTCAATAAATGACATTATATTTTGATTTTGTTTTTTGTTTATGACTGTGGAATGAATGTGCTAACTGCTGGCGAAATAAGTAAAGAAAAAAAAAATATAAACAAATATTTTATTCTGAGACCCATGGAAAAAAGTGTTTCAAATTGCGGTATGTGATAGCTGAATATACGGTGTATCAACCCCTTAGCGTTGGACCGCTATTAACGACACACCCTGTACATATCTAAACTGATATTATAAATGCGAAAGTTAGTTTGTTTGTTACACTTTCACGTTAAAACGGTTAAACAGTTTTGGATGAAATTTGGGTACACCATGACTAAAGAAGGACATCGGCTACTTTTCATCCAGGATCGCAGACGAAGTCGCAGGCAACAGCTAGTCCACTTTAAAATAATGTTTATATACCTTTTTATAAAAAAAGATAAACACATACATTTGATAATATGTTTTCAAGCATTATGTTAAAAAACGTTTTCTACTCTGAAAATGTAAGAACATTTTTTTCCTTTGCCTCCAACCCTGGATAAGACCTTTCGTAACAAAGAGTATCAGATATAAGATCCAAAATGTGAGCCCATCGCCTTCAGAACCAACCTTATTATATACACGTTCTAAGATAGCAACAGCTAAGTTAATTAATTAAGGAGATAATTAACTGTTAGTATCAGAGTTCTTGTGTCTACCTGCTCCTATGTGGGAAGGTCGTTTACTTTACATTAGACGGCTTGAGGTTAGTTAGGAAAATTGCATGATTTTGAAAAGGAGGTTTTAATCCGACAAGCAGATTCTAGGGAAAAAAAGATTATAGAAAAAATACTAAAAAGTTTACAACTCCATCGTATAGGTTGGATATTTTCATAATATAAACTGAATTACACAAGTGATAGTCTACATCTGCTCCCATATCAGTTTCAGGTCTACTGAAACACTGATACAGTTGGAAATCACCCGTCACAACAAAAACTCAAACGGGGCACAGATGGTTTACTGATTTATAGTCAATCTATACAAGGCAGTAAGTAGGGTACGTTCATCTAAAACGTTAAGTATAAAAAATAAAATAAACAATACAAAAGCCTAGCCCAGAAGAATAATTCAAGCTAATATTTAGAGATTGTCCAAAATTATTATTTTTTGCTATTTGAAATTTCCTTGTTTTTGTTTAAAATAGAAATGTATTTATTTGTTTAACCATTTATGTACACACATATAGAAACAGACAAGAAGAAAAGAAAAGAAAAATACGTACAAAGGTGATGATTATTTCTAAACAAATCTCATCCAGCATACTGTGATAGGAAAGTAGATAAAGAGATGTAGACACCGTGTGTAAGAGTAGAAGAGAAAATAGAATACATAACATTGAAAGAACAGTAAGGTCCAAATGAGATCAGCCTAGGTCTTATACTGTTGCAGGGTCAGATGGATTTATAGGAAGGAGAAACAGACAGCATATTTTGAAGCCTCCGCAGTCACCTGAAATGGTATCTCAAGATATGTTACGAAAAAAGTCCAAATATAAAGACATTTCCTAATTTCCATACAGTAGCACCGTCTTTTGAAGAACTCCAGTTGCCATAAGACCGCTAAGATGGTTAGATTTATAAGAGTTAATATTTTGTTAACAGACCAAACATGTTGGCAATAACTGTGAAGGACTGATTGATTTAGTTAAGTCTAGAATATATATAGATAGAGACTTAGTTCAACAAACTGTCTTATTTTGAGTTATTTAAACAGTATTTGTTGTCAAAAGTTATTGTTCAGAGTTTAGTAAATTCGTAATATTTTAACTTTGTCTAATAAGGAGGATGTTATGAGTAGGTAACGTCACTATTGTGATAGAGCATCACTAGTCGATAAGAAGGTGGGCTGTCAAGATGACGTCCTAACTACGGCTAACTCTCTTAGATGTAATACTTTAGAACATATAATAAAACCAAGTTTAATTGAAGTCCAGTATTACCATTTTGAACACCGACCAAAACACAAATAATATGGGAATATACGAGTATGTACATTTATTTGTTCACTTACAGAAGAGAGTTCCCTCTTTGAGGGTTGGTGGAAATCACTTTCTGAAATGACGTGGACATTTTATCATCTTTTCACAGCTGAAACCTAAATACTTTGCGGTAAATAAGAAAATGTACAAAATGTTGCTGCTTTTATTAGATGACTTACAAATATTGGACGCAGTGCGAAATAAATCGCGAAACTAGATATTCCTACAGTCAGGTTACGGTAGGAATAGCCACTGGTAGACGACCTCATTGCATAGGTATGCTATGGCGTCGTTGATTAATTTGATTCAGTTTCGAATTGCGCTACAGCTGAGCATGAGGTCTGGGTTCGATTCCCGGAGCGGACAAAGTGTTATTGGGTTTTTCTTTCTGGAATTTCTCAGCAGCAGCCCGGAGTCTGGATTTGTGCCCGGTTGATGGCAACAGGCTCGCCCCCCATTACATGGGTCTTAAACATAATTGGTGAAATGTAGGTGTACCTACTACCTCTGCCCAACCCTTCAGGGAAACAAGGCGTGATGTTATGTTATGTAGTTTCGAATTGAAATTTGAAAATTTATTTGTATTGTTATTTTTGAGTTTGATTTTATATTTTCTTAAAATAATTTCGTTCATAATTAAGAAGCATAAGCGCCTATTTATTATTGTATGCCTACTAGGTGGGACATAATGGACCTGTAATTTACCTAACATTTGTATGTAACCTATGTCCACAATAAAAAGATTTGATTTGATTTGATTTTTGATTTGAAAATCGACAGGCGCTATTTTGTAAGTTTTACATGAAAATTAGGGACTTCTTTCGATGGTTGACGTTTAGTAGAAAATGCTTAAGGCATTAAGTCCACCTGTGTATACATTTGTGTGCTTAAATTATTAAATAAATAAATAATTGCCCACATCATCGCCATCGCATAGCACCACGCTCACAGGACAGATGGCCACACAGCCCCGTTGAACGCCAGACTCCAGATACCTAAGTCCTTATGCACCAATGGTGTATCACGTGTCATTTCAGAAGTAGGCTGTCAACAGCTAAAGAGCGGTCACTGTCGGACTGCATAGAAAAGAAAGAGAAGCGCGATGAAACAACGCTGGTAATTTATTGCAAAATATTTAGCAATTATCTATTTATAAAAAGCTATTGATAGGATAAAGAAAATAAAACACTATTATGCCAATATGTCGCTTGTAAAATAATCTGACAAAAAATCAGAATGATTGCATGTATTTTCGTGTTTTTTTTCTATCGTATATAGTTAGTTGTATTATGTTTTCAACACACTATCTACCTAGCATATATCCTGAAGAATATCATATATTTTTCTGATTTTGTTTACTGCAGTGGATCATATACTTTTAGGCATTAGAAAACTTGCGTTTAGTTCCTGTAGTCCCCTTAACACCATATTTCCTTAGCCGGGGTGACAGATAAGATCGAGGGGCACTTTCCGTCCGAAACGACTCGAACTATCAATCGTTGCATCGTCACTTACAATAAAACTGTCTACGTTATAAATGATCCCTGTCGCGATCCCTTTCGGGGATGATATTTTTCTTGATCATTTTGCTGTTGGTTTTTGATTTATGAAATATGTTAATGCGTTGGAGAAGATGGTATGGTGGATATGGATGATGTTAAGGCGCAGATATATGATTAAGTGACTTTTAAATATGTTTTTATCTTACTTGCATTATTTGAAGGCGTGATGCCTTCAAATACAAATACAAATAATATAAATAATTTATTTTCTTTCACAAGATAAGTACTACATCTAGTGGTTGAAGTGACCTTTTAGACAAAAATTGCCTGTGTTAGGACACTTCGTTCTTCCGAGGCTTAAAGTTACGTCATCGCGTAACTTTAAGCCTCGTACATCTACCAACAATTTTAATTTTAAATTATTCAAATAATGCAAGTAAGTTATGCAAAAAATGTGTGTTGAAATAGAACGCATACACATTAATTCTATGTGTGAATATTTCAGCATTGTAGTAAATTACTCTATGAAATAAACTCAGGAACTAATGTCTACCCAAAGCATAAAAAAACGATATAACTTTCAAACTATGTACTTAAGATATTTTCATGTTTTTTTTTGTATGGAAAGACTATTTTATTATCTATAATTATATCTGTGATTTTGTTCAAATATTATTTTTTGTTACTAAAATTGAATATTCCTTTTAAAACTGAACGGGAGCGCGGCGTGAGCACGACGAGCATTTCTAGTGCCAAGGTCAGCGGCGTTTACCAGACTCTTAAGTGTTGTTTCATTTATCACTAGAGTAAATTGTGATAAGTTTAGATGACGTGGGGCGTCACTGGGACTAGTATCGTACCACCGATATTGCTTCATCTGGCGTCGTTTTTCCAATACATTAGGGCGTCACTGGGATCTGAAACGTTAGCTTAATCAGCCTACAAATTTCCCACTGCTGGGACATAAGCCTCATCTCTGTGAGAGGGAGTGGGCTGTAATCCACAACGCAGGCCCAGTGCCGGTTGGTATATGTCACATGTCTTCGAATTTATGATTCTAGGACATGCCGGTTTCCTCACGATGTTTTCCTTCACCGTTTTGAGAGCAGTGGTGATGAAATTAAAAAGCTGCCATGTTAAAATTTATTATATACGAGTAATACGCACCGTTCGTCGTCGAACATATTTCGACCATATTTCACAACTTCTCTTTGTCCCAAGTCCCAAGCTTCTTGGGAAGAAGCAAGAAATTCTAGTTCACAGCGAATGATAGTCAAAAGGATTAAATTAGTTATATAACCGTTACAGCTTACCTACCCAAATATTTACTAATCTGACCTACCTAATCCTTAGAATTAGATACACTAATCTAAAGTCTGATTGAAATTTGATTGAATTAGTTATACATATTTACTTACCGTACCCGGTATCTTAGTCCTAAAGGTATTCTTTGAAGTATTAGTACACATGTTTTACTTAACGAGGCCGAAGCACTTTTTTATACTTTGAAAGAAAAAGGCCAAAAAGAGGTCCAATAAAACATGCAAAAGAAAAAGATTTTTATAACTTTTGTCAAAATGACAAATTTGAGATATGAACAAAAATAACAAAGTTTTCAGAGCACTCAGTATGTCTGATCTACTTATTTTATTGCAATTTTAAAATTACATTCAAAATAACTCCTAGCAATTCAGTGGCAATCTACCTATAGCAACAAATAAATAAAATTGAAGTGTCTATTTGTAATATCAAAATAACAGCTTTTACTAAATGTATAAGAAAGTATGTATGTACCGTCGGTACTTTAAAAAAAAAAATGATGTTGGTCTGTCTGTCTGATTGTTCCAGCTAATCTCCGAGACGGCTGAAGCGATATTGACGGGACTTTCACTGGCAGATAGCTGATGTTATAAGGAGTAACTTAGGCTTTAGATCTAGTCTTCTATAACTATACATATTATAATTTAAAATTGTTTTTTGTTTATTTCTGTGTGACCGCGTTCCAAATCAAATTAAAAGTCATTTATTCAAACTAGGCTGAGAATCAGCACTTTTGAACGTTAAGATTACATAAGACAGTCCCCCAAAAACACCCACCCTTCACCACTTTCTAGTGCTTTAGCTGGGAAGAAGAAGTGGGGCAACAAACTCCCCAGCAGCACACCTGTCTGTTTAGTTGGATGAACTTGCTTCTATACAAATCGTATGAATAGAAATTAACACTACGAACCACAAAACATTAAATTACTTGTCATATGTTAGCTAGCACACGCCAATATACGAACAAAACAATGAAAACTGTACTCAAGCAGAAATAAAAATTACAACATATAAACGTAAATAGTACTTAGCTTACGTAAACTACTTAGCTGCGGCAAAAAAATCATAAAGTTTCACCTGGTGCGGTGGCGGTCGAAATGCACATCAATGGACCTTTTTGACAGTGCATATCAGTCCTTTTTGACCTAACACCACTAGCATAGATTAAAGCACTATAACTTTGCGAATACATGGTGTACACTGTTTTTAATACTGTTAAATTTATCCTGAACCCAGTTTCTTTACGTTCGTTTTTTGCGCCCCTGGATCTGTCAAACATGAAATATGTAATCAACCAAGGAAAGTGTCAGGCCGATAACGACTGATACCGCGCTAGAAAGTACTTTTTATAGTGATGGGACAGACAAAAATATAGGGTTATCGAAAATAAAACATAATTATAAGAAATAAAAAAGTATGTATTTAGTAAATCACATAAGTCAGACAGGAGCAGTAACTAATTTGGTACGTGTCTTTCTTTATAACACTGCACGCAAAGAAATTGATTGCATTTGTTGCGAAATGTTTCAATTTTTTAAAGTTTATTTTTTGCTTCTTTGCACTCTAATGGCCGTCGCAGCTTTTCATAGCACCATGCACAATTTCTACAGGTATTTTTACAGGTGGAAATGTTTGTGCATTTTCATGCAAACCATCTTCACTATCACTGTGCAGCGTTATTTTTCTTTTTTTAGGTTGCGCCGTTCTTAAACACTTGTCGATAAAATAACGACACGCACACGTACTGTCTTATAGAGAGCACAACACTTACTATCGGCTCGACGCTTGCGCGCGCGCTTCTTGCGGCAATAGGTCGGCAACGGTCATATTCCACAACAGGCCCGCCGCCACAGGGAGCGGGTGTTCTTCGTCGTCAGTGCGGTGGTGGTCGAAAAGGGCCCGCCACGATGTTTTAATGCCAAATACCTACATTTGTAACAACAAGCCGAAATCTACATAACCAAATGACAAGATGATTATTAACATTCACTAAATTAAATTAAAACTAAGTTAAGCCTAAAAAAGGCTCTCGGGGCATTGCACCGAGGATGCTGGCGGCATTTCCTCGCTGAATTGCAATGCTGATGCGTTGCGCGAGAAAGTCGCCAGCTTTTCGGTCACCGGTTACATCAACTGGACGTTTCGCGATTTCCGCAAATAACTTATGCGCACTGGGACCCCACGGACCGAGGGTCTCGACGCCAAAGGGCACAAAGTGGTACTCTCTGCCAAGGCCTCCATATTTAATAACTTTCAGATTTTCGGCATTTTCTGCCGCTGCACCCGCTTTAGAAGTAGTCCGTTGGAGGTGGGATGGTGTCAGTGTGTCTGCACAAATAGCGTCCCACACAAGCATCCGTCCCAAACTCCACGGGACCAAAGACACATCATCACGTCTTTTGCCATCATCTCTGACAAAACCAGTCGGCTCAAGAAGAGCAGGCACATTGATGCTGCTAGAGACCGGCGGATTATGTCATTAAATGTCGCATGTCTTGAAAAGCGGCCTGCACTTTTTTGACAACAAAGTCCTTGGTGACCCAGTCGTCCACGTCTGTGCCACAAGGGCATGTGTGTGGAGTGCATACCGTGACCCCAAGCCGCAGACCCGTTGCCAAACGAAGCGAGGTCGGATTCAGGAAGGTACCGGTATATGGAGAAGGATGGGCATGTAGCCAATGACCGGCCTCTCTGGCTCCGACCGCCAAAAGTCTTGCGTGATCTTGACCTGAACTGCAGCTCAGAATCGATTTGTATATTAAATCGCAATAAATATCGTCCCAGCTTCTTTGAGAAATCTATATTTGTCTCTGTCGAACTCCTACAAATACCGAAAATAATAGTTCCGCACCAGCGAGAAAGATATAGATTGCGCACCAGCGCTAAGCAACGTAGCGGGCCGATTTTGTGTGATCCGCAGTGAACGTGTTAATAGCTAAATAAAAGCCTCCAGGCATAAAGGGCATGCCCCTTACATACCTAAGGCTATAGCTGTAACTTTAAGTGAGAAATGATAAACTAGCATCATCGAAGTAAAACAAATAAACACTTAATTACTAATAACAATAATAAAACCATGGTCAGCAAGACTGAACTACCCAACGGAATTTGATACGGTTTTCATAATCATTTAGAAAATTTATTTCGAAGGTTTACATGAATTTTACAATAATATTAAAATTAAACATAATAAAGAAAACTCGATTTTAGGTGAAGTCGTAAAAACCATGCAAACAGGGGCGGGTCGCTAGTAAGAATATAAATATGACATCGATAAGTCTCTTTAAACTTAAAGTTCAACTGACTTAGGTGAAATTAAAAGAGTTCACTTTTAGTTTAAGTGAATTTAAGACTTCATATTAGTTTAAGTGAACTTAAGACGCTGACAACACCTAAACCGCGGTCACTGTCTGATTACATAGAAAAGAAAGAGAAGCGCGATGACACAACGCTTGTAATTTATTGCAAAATATGAAGCAATTATCTATTTACTCAAAATTGAATTGAGTAATCGAAAATAAAAAACAACCAAGTTATGCATTCAAATAAGACGTTCTTGTTATTAATTAAATACGTAATGTATGTTGATATTTAATGCAGATATTTTGGATTAGAACTTAAGGTAAGAGGTTAGTTTAACGTTAGTTTTTCAAAACGTATTTTGTTAACAACCAGGTTCTGGGAAATATGTTCAAAATTAACATATATTTTTTTACAACCACAAACTATACAGATTTGGAAATATTTTTTCTTAACAGATGCCAATTTTGGTCAGTTGGGTCTTGTTAGCGCCTTAAGAGAGTTCACATTTTGTTTAAGAGCCTGTCCATCGCAAGCAACATAGTAAGTTACAAGTTTTCAATAAAGTACTCAAATTAATATTCTTTGTTTAAAGATTATCCACATAGAAGGTTTTGTGACATCTTGTCATATGTAATCAGCATGGACTTGAGTGAGTTTATTAATTAAATATTAAGTCCAATTTTGGCCATGTTCAGTTTTACTGCTGTTAGGCTAACTCTTGTGTATATACCTGTGGGCCCAGCACGAACGCGCGGAATAAACGTAAGTAACTTACATTCGAATTCAAACGATTTTAAAATTTAAAATACTCTCTCAACATGACCAAACCATCTAAGCATATTCTTTTAAATTTTTGTCACTACGTCTTCTTTTCAACTGCACCGTTGCCTAATACTCGTTTCGCACATAATATTTACTTAGTTTTAAGTATTTAATCATATATAGCAAATGTGTGACTGATGCCGTCGTCGATGTCTTGTACAGGGCCAACTTATGTGGACCAATCGCAGGGATTGAGGGACGGTGGCATTCGTCCTATTGCCGTAGGGGGCACCTACGGTAGCCAAAATATGCTGCAAATTGTACGGCGTAATTTTAAACAAGTTTCAGCCCCTACAGCTTGGCTTTGGATCCAAAAGGGCTGCGAGGCTGCCGTACATGCCCTTTCCAGTTTTTTTAAATTCCGGTAAAGGTGAGGTCATCTTCAAGGTTGACGTTGAGAACGCTTTCAACTCCGATACTTCGTGGGCTAAAGTAACAAACAAAAGGAGTTACCGGAAATTTATGGGTTTTTGTGGCAGTGCTACAGGAACCCATTCAAATTTTTATGTAAAGACAACGTTTTGGAAACTGCAGTCGGATGACAACAAGATGATCCTCTTGGGCCAGTCATTTTCAGTTCGGCTATCCACCTCATAATACAACAACTAAATTTCGATGATGAAAAGTTAACATTTTAATGATATTTCGGATAGACTATCTAAATTTTTTTTTGTAATTCACCCTTATCAGATACTGCTGTTTCGGTCCAAATTTTATGTATTTTCTCCGGTCTTCGTCTATACGGAAGAAGCCACACCCTTTTTAGACAAAATCGATCAAAGTATTCGAAGTATTCTTACATCCATTTTAAATGTGGCATTCGACGACCGTGCGTGGCTGCCAGCCAGACGACTCATTCGGTTTGGTGGTCTCGGCGTCCACAAAATGTCTAGTGTAAGCTTACCTTTTGTGTAAATTCCTGTCCTCAGTCCACAGTACTGAAAAAATAACCACAAGAATTAGCCCCTTCTCAGGTTGACTCTGAAGAGCCGTATTTGACCGATGCGGTTTACGCCTGGAAAGTGGCTTGCCCGGATACGATTCAGCCCGAAAACCCGTCTTCCCCGAGACAGTAGGATGAGTCACTCTGTAGTTTGGTATGGAATACGTCCACCAACTGCTGAGCGTGCCCGCCTGCTGGCTGTGGGAGAGTGGGAGTCGGGCTTCAAGCGCTACCGTCACCTAACATAGGCACTATGCTGGGTGACACCGCTTTCCGGCTCGCTACAAGTCAGTGTCTGGGCGCTCCATGCGGGGCTCCACATCGCTGTCAGTGCGGTAAAGCAGTCGACCACCTCGGACACCGTGGCTTATCCTGCAGCAAGACCACTGGTCGGTTGGCACGAAACGCCAGCATTAATAACATAATCCGTCGGGATCTTGTCACCGCCAGGTTTCAGCTGTTTTAGAACCCAATGGCTTGGTACGCGACGATGGGAAAAGGCCAGACGGAATGACAATAATGCCTTGGAAGTTGGGAAGACCTTTGGTGTGGGATGCAACCTGTGTCGACACCCTCGCGCCATCCCATCTTCCTAGCATGGCGGCTTGTGCCGGGGCGGCTGCTGCAGATGCAGAAAACCTCAAATGGCGCAACCTTAAATTAATATATTCACTTAAAAATAAAAGCATTTCCTCAACTTAATTTAACTTCATCTATCGCCAAGTAGCAGAACCAAAAAGACGCTATCACTACACAAATAAAACATTCAATGTTTTACAGAAATAAACTCAACTGTATTAGGTAATATCAATCTAAACTTATTAAATGAAAATAAAGAATCGAATACTACAATAGAATACTATAATATAATACAGAATAGGTGAAAACAAATAAAATGTGCAATATTCCTCCATCTTGTTCTCACTGACGCATTTTTTCTATATCTGCCTCTGTCTCTTCACGATTATGCCGTTTTGGCGCCAGGTTATTTTTGAACATTATTTTTGTTGTTTTAGTTCAAAGCTAGGCGTTTTGTTGTTTGAATGTTATGGTGAATTAAATACCCGCAGTTTATATTTTTTGGGAATAGTATACACTATTGACTGTGCCAATTGTCAATAGCGGTAGAGTTGCTGATGTAAACCTCCGTAGGGAAGCTAGTAGGAATCGTGTTATATGGTGCTTTCGCCACTGGTCTGCAGGAAGAAGAACAAACATTCCAGCAAAACAAATGATTTAAAAAACAATAAACTCGACTGCAGAAACACAACTGAAAAGAGAAAAACAAGCATTATAATCTTTGGTATCGCCGGGGGGGACAAACAAATGATGGTTGTTTTTCTGTTTTCAATTACGTGTTTTCAGTCGGGTTTTTTGTGTTTTAAATATCTTTTTTTTTTTCAAAGTTTTTAGTTTAATAATATATATATGGAATTGGCTCATTAATAGCTTTTATATATATTACTAGCTTAAATTGTGGTAATTTATTTAAAAAAAAATACTTTCCTCTCCCTTTTTTGTATTTGCAAAAGCAATATATAAATGTTATGTAGCCTATGTCACTCCCACAATTGAGATCAAGCCGTTTAGGCTACAGAGAAATAGATTAGATTAGATAGAATTTTATTACTCATTTTATTCTTCAGACCGTAATTTTTATGACTTTCCATTACTCTTAAACGTAATAAAAATTAATACCAGTTATTCGAGATAATTGTTTTAAAGAGGCGGAATTCCAGAATTATTAATATTCTACATTTGATACTGAAAACTAAAACAGGACTAACGACGAATGAAACGGCCAGCAGGTTGGTTTCTGGTAACCAAGCGTTTCAACTTATTTGTCGCCCACCTAGTTAAAATGTCCTGGTACTTAAGATGATAATTACAACGTTGGAAAGACGGTCTTTGCTGGTTCTAAGTAATTATTTGCTGTTAATAAAGTGGTAATAATTTAATGTGTAAAGTAAATGATAATGATAAATGATTTTTTTCTGTTAGTAGGTTTGTACAAACACTTTTACACGTCAATCATATTTTTTAAAACTAGATGAGTTCGGCTTTTCCTATCTGACTACTCTGAGAAGAAAGGCCGAAACAAACTCAGAGGTCACAGTCTCTTTTCAAGTCCAGACATAATATTGGTCAGATCATGTGAAGACCATGTCGATTGGTGTCTGAAATGGACTTTTGATGAAAGAACCACACAGATTTAGTGGACCTGTCCAGTCAGTGCACGCATATGTCAGTAGTTGTGCAGCTCAACTCAGAACTTAAGGAGCTCAACGATTCAACGAACAATACCAAAGAAAGGACATTTGACTAGGCCGCAAAAAAATACTCTACTGCCAGACCATGTTAAAAACTAACTGAGAAAAAAACAGAATTAAACAATGACTCACATAGTCTTCACATTTACAATAATTAAAATAGTATAATACTTCACAGAGTAAATATGCATGTCATTGCATAAATAAAATTCATCAATGTAGGTTGGTATCCGAAATGGTCTTTTGAGGAAAGAACCACACAGATTTGAGTGGACCTGTCCAGTCAGTGCACGCATTTGTCAGTTATCATGCAGCTCAACTCAAAACTTAAGGAGCTCAAAGATTTGACGTACAATACCAAAGAAAAGACATTTGGGTAGGCCGCATAAAGTACTCAAACTGCCAGACCGTCATTAAAACTAACTTAGAGACAAAAAAAACAGTGACCCACATAGTCCTCACATTCCTAATAATTAAAATAATATAATACTTTACAAAGTAAATATTCATGACATTGTTTATATAAAATATTATATAGAATAAGCAAATATAAATAGCTAGCAAAATAAAAAGAGTAAAAAACAACACTCACTGTAAATTTATTGGAGCAGCTCAATCCCAAGCCTTTTTGTCCTCAATATAATCTTTAACAGTATAAAAGGCTTTCAGGCCCTTTTATTAAGGCTTAGTTCTTGCATGTGGCTAGAAAGTTTATTATAAAAACGTATACATTGGCACCTAAACGAGCTGCCTTTTTTTTTAGTATTTGAAGATAAAGATAAAGATATTTTATTTTGCAAATACGGGTACAAGTCATGGTGTTACATAATATAAATACAGAAACAGCCATATTTTGTCAATTACAAGGCATTACATATTTCCTTATAATACATAATAATATTCTAATTCATAATTCATTAATAAAGATAATCAGTCAATAATAAAAGTAATGTCACAATTTCTAATGGTTATTTAAATATAATATATAAAATAGTCAAACAACTTCGTTCTCCAATAAAAAATCTTCAACCCTATAATAAACTTTGCCTACTAACAAAAACGTAACAAGCAAAGAAGCGTAACAAATATAATAAATCTGAAAAGATTTTCGTTTTTACAAATTATAAATAGTTCAGGAATCGAGTCCCGCACTTTTTTCCGAGCTTTTCCAGAAATTCAATTTCCAAAACCTATAATTACTTATATTATTGTTATACTAACAGTTCGTACCTAAATTAGTTATGTAAACTTATTTTTTACTGAAATATCAAATTTAATCCAGATTTGTAAGTGGTGACTGAAAAAAGAATGGTACTATAAATAAAGACTATAATTTAATTAAAAATTGTAGTTTTCAGATTTTTCCCTGTGCTTGTAGTATAAGACGATATTACTTGCCAAATTTCATAGTTCTAGTCAGCGGAGAGTGTCGAAATATACGTTTTTTACGACATAAACGTCCAGTAAAATCAAAAGAACTTCAAGGCAAATTACTTTAGCGATAGTTTGATTTGATTATTTTCATGTGTTGAAGGGTGTCTCAGAAGTCCCAGCAGTGGGAAAACATTATAGGCTGATTATGATGATGATGATCAGATGAAGGAAAAAAAAAACAAACATAGCTTGCCATAGAATAAAAAAAATCATACCTTTTAAATATTCAGTGGCACTAAATGACCTTTGAAAAGGATTTAAGTATCCGTTTCCTGCACTTCACGTGATGACTACGTACTTTTATTATAATTCCTTTCCAAGAATTGTATCTAAATTCCGTACAATTTACAGCTCAACGCTTCAACTTCAAAAAAAGTAGAAATTAAGAAATAAATCTCACATTTTTCACAGCCTACACTTTTACGAGCGCACATATAAAAAGCCACTTTACTGGCCACTTCCTTTTCATCGTGGTGTGATGATAAATCTGTAGTTTACCCGGAAGTGACGCAATGTTGTCCTGTGCGTGACCGATATGATCGCTAGAATACCCTTGTGTCGTAATGTCATAAGATTTCCAGTGATTTGGGTCACTGAAGCTTTATCAGAGCTTAGGCCCCATGTTTTTCCCGGAAACAAGAACGCGGCATTATTTTTGTTTTTAAAAAAACAATTTACGTTGAATGGCTATATAAAATTTCTTTGCAAGATCGGTGCAGCAATAAAAGGGGTTTAATTTTGCTAATTTGACCGGGATCGATTCCTAAGCCAGGCACAGAAAAACAAAAGAAAATATTTGTCCTCTCCAAGATCGGGTTCAAGGCCCTTTGAGCAATTGTTCTAAAAATCAATGTTAGTCTTACTTCTCAAAAACACGGTACGAACGAAAAATTTATCACACTAAAGCCAATTACTCTTGATTGATAGACATTAAGTATGATCTCCAAGATTTGGCGTATTTTCCCGAGTCATTTATTTGTGTCGAAGCGCCGACGAGACAGAAAAAGTCAACTCAGAATCTTGTTAAGATGAGATTCTTATTTTGGAAAATACTTTCATGAAACTTTTTTTGCTTTACATTAAAGAGCGGGTACAATTGACGTAGGCAAGAAGGCTGTCAGACTCAATTAAAAAAAAAAATACCAACTTATTCGTTTGATGGCGAGAAGCGCTTGTTATTATACAAAATTAATATTCTTATAAAAACTAACCTTAAAACTACCAACTACGTACTATTTCGCTCAAGGATCAGTCACATCGGCACGAATAGATTGCGGACGAGCCGCGGACACCGGACACTGACAGATTCTAAGTACACTCGGCCACACACCAAGGCACACATTCCCAGTACAAGCTAATCTCGCATTGTATAGGATTTCCGTACAATGAGAGGTCCGCCCACGCCCATACCAGAAACGCATAGCTCCATACGTAGCCGCGCGTACTAATTAATAATGGGATTGGCCGGGTCACATCAGCTGCATGCACGATGACTACTTGGCAAAAGTTTGCATACGATGGGTGCCTGAAGATGGACGGCGCAACCACGCAGAAAGAAGTAGTGAGATGGGCTGGACGAGTACCATGAGGGCTGGTTTGAGGTGGCACGGAAAAAGAGTTCCTGGGAGGGCTTGGGGGAGGCCTTTACCAGCAGTGGGACAGTTTAGGAGCATCTATGAGTGCCTGTACCTTTAGTAAACTGTACTTAAGTCTGTCCTAAAATAGCTACAAACCAACTGACTGGCTAATCTTACTACTTCAGAATAGCATAGGTTAAAATTTAAAATAAAATATCCTTTATTCAAATTTTTTTAATCCACACTTTTTGAACGTCAAAATGAGATAAAAACCGGCTAAGTGCGTGTCAGACCTCGCACAATGACTTAGGGTTTCGTAGTTGGGAAGCATTTATCCCAAGAACAAACTTAACATTGTACTTAAAAAACATGTTCTCCCATACATCGTTATACGTCACGGTCAATTCTCCAACTGCAAATGTAAGTTGGTACACGAATATCTATGGTCCACTATTACTCGTTAACGAAAAGCCTACTTAGCTGTGATAGTTTTCCTTTCAAGTAAGTTATATTATAAATACTACTGCCATGATTTTTTTCACATATCCAAAAATAACCATTATTTTACATTTTTTTATTTTTTTTAAATAACCTTCATTTTTTTTTTCAGGATTTTATTTTACCTTTTTATCGGCGTGATTAATATGTATACATAACACTGGTCAACATTTTTTTTTTTTTGCGCATGGGTTTTACTTAATATATTCTGAATATAATATAAGCACATATATAAAAAAAAATGTGATTACAAATTGAAAATATTTGCTTTTTAAGAACTTAGCGCGATTTGACTATTTTTGATTTTCGCGCCCAATGAATGTCGGTCTTTGCGCGCTATCGGTGTAGAAAGAGAGGTACGAGGAGAGTAGTGTTTCTTGCGTCCAGTGTGACCATATGTGGCAGTTTCCTGCCTTTTTGGCAGGATTTGCCTTCTATTTTAGCCTCCGGCATGGTTAGTTAACGTTTCATAAAATTGGCAGTTTTTAGCAGTATTGCAATGTAGAAAATAAATCCATACTGACATCTCAATTTGTCGAAAATGGCAGCCCTAAAAACAGATCGTAAGGGATAATCTCTATGAAGTCTGTGCAAAGGTGCACTTCTCGTGTTATGTTTGTATCTCATTCAACTAAGAACATAACAGTAGTAGTTATACAGTTGAAAATCGTAAAACGAGTATTCTCTATTCGTAATTTTATGGTTGTTATGTTATTTCATTCAATCAGTCATAGACGTAGATACTTAAATAATAAACAAAGAAATGTTAAATCGTATGAATAAACCCATGTATAAAGAGATAGAAAATGAAGAATATGAGGCTACTTGAAATGTTTAATTTACCTTTGACCTAATTAATAATACAAATATGATATGTAAAACAAAGTGTTTTTATTTTTTTACTACTACTATTACGCTAAACAAAATCGGCAGTTTTTTGGCATTTTTTACCCGAGTCTTTGGCAGGATTTGGCAGGTTTCAGACCAAACTATGGCAGTATCGATAATTTTAAGATGGTCACACTGCTTGCGTCGCTTGTTGTGTACGACAGTATGTCTTTGAATATTACAGAGAAATAACGTGTTTTTTGCTGTATCGACCTGTACGAAATGGCTACGAGAAGTTGTAAACGAGACGCTGACTCATTTTGCTATATTTGCGGCGAATTTATTAAAATTAGAGAAAAAAAGTATCATTTAAGTACAAATTTAAAGATTTGCGAGGCACATCAAGCTTACTTCAACCTACCTGTTAAAAATCAAGACATAAAATGGGCTCCACATGTGTCATGTAACTCTTGCAGATACTATCTGGACGGTGAGTTAATTTTCTCTTTTTTTTTATTAACTATTTTATAATAACATTAGTTAGGTTTACTACATACGTTACGTTTTATT
Organism: Atethmia centrago; assembly: GCA_905333075.3. Taxonomy (NCBI): domain Eukaryota; kingdom Metazoa; phylum Arthropoda; class Insecta; order Lepidoptera; family Noctuidae; genus Atethmia; species Atethmia centrago. Next base: position 24,540,352 of record HG995376.1, read on the forward strand.
GCAGGCTGGTACCGAGGCGAGAAAAGAGTAATGAAGTTTGCAGTGCCGAGAATTTGGAGGGAACCCAGTGATCAATCACACAGACGGTTATTTTTGCATTGTGAATCCACTCAGAGGTAAAAATTCAAAGAAAACATCTTATCCTGATCTACCATCGACATCCGCTCCAATACAGAAGAAAATCTGTACCTGCTCCTCCTTTGTTGGAAAATGAACTACTCTCTCAAGGCAACCAACAATCACGGAGTTCATCTTTATCCGTACATTCCGAATTCGTTCTTGAATCTGAACCAAAAATACCACATCTCATCAACTCTGAAGATCTCAATAACTTAATGACTTAATATGGGAACTTATTCGGAAGAACAAGGGGAACGCTTCCATCAAGATATAATGGAATTTGAGAGACGTTACCAAGGCCAGTATACTGAAAGCATGATGGGAGACTATATTTGGGGGTTAATAAGAGAAACTTCTACTGAACATGACAGGAAAACTAAAACTGTTCATTTTTAAACATTTTTAGTCTATTTTAAAACTTCTATTGTTGTTCGGTATCTTTTAATAAATCATCTCTATGTCAATTTTTTATGTATTTTCATTGATTTTAATTTTCCCATTTTTTACTCATAAAAGCAAATTCAGAACTGTTTTTTGTTCTTGTTCTTATTTCTATATATAACAGCAATAAAAATAAATAATGTATAACCCGTGCGCAAAAATGCTGTAGATCGGTGATAGTTTATAATGCTCCCACTGCTGGGACACAGGCCTCCTCTCTGTGAGAGGGAGTGGGCCGTAATCCACCACGCGGGCCTAGTGCGGGTTGGTAGATGTCACATGTCTTCGAATTTTTAGTTCTAGGACATGCCGGTTTCCTCACGATGTTTTCCTTCACAGTTTTGAGAGCAGTAGTGATGAAACACAAAGTACACAAAGTAAAGCGCCTATCGGAGTTCGAACCTACGACCTACAACTCGTAAGTCGCGGCCATTACCACTGGGCCACCACAATATGTATACTAATAATAAGTATACCTATGCCAAATAACAGATTTCTAGTACTAAAACTCTTTGAGCTAAGCCCCGGACAGCGAGACAGACGGACATGGCGAAACTATAAGAGCTCTTTATTGACTAAGAAGCTCTAAAAATGTCCCCCAAAACTTCACTATTTCCTAAAGTTTTAGCTGGGAAGAAGAAGTGGCGCAACTAACTCCCCAGCAGAGCAGTTGTTTGATAATCCTCCTTTTATTGTTGGAATAGAGAAATGATTTTATTGTTGTTGATATGGTAGAAAAATAAGCTTGCCTACAGTATTCCTTAACTCAATCATATCGAAAAGAAAATGAAACGTTACCCAAAAAGGAACCAGAAATAACTACATCACGCAATTTTTGATCCTTAGGGCTGTTTCTCGAACCACCTCATTGGCAAGCCACAAGAGACAGACATATTTGTATTGTGAGATCTCCCGACATAGCTTAGACAAACGTTCTACCTAACAAAAGACTTGGATGCCTCAGGCAGTCTAGTTATGCCAGACCCTAAGGAATTTAATTATGACTACGTTGAGTGTTTTGTTTTTAAGTATTATATTCGATTAACGTTATTTATGACTGGGATAGCTAAATGAATTAGCAATGGCCGAGAAGCTGTATGTAAAGTTTTAAATTTTTCGGGATGACAATTAATTCAAAGGAAAAAGGGAAGCAGTGAGGTAATCAGGTTGAAAAGGAGTTCAAGATGCTCGCTGTTTGCTGCCAAATAGATTCGGTTAAAACCGGTTTAATACGCGGAGTAATTGCGTATCACACTCAGTAGCAACAGGTTTTATTTTGACAGTTCAACACCAGTCATTGCGTTCATAAACAAAATATTTTATTTCACATAAACCTACATGGGCACTTATGAAACGTCAGAAGCTAAGTGCACGGTTCCAATTGGTCGTTTCCTATGGAGAAGAGCAAGAAACTCCACGGTTTCTCTTTTTTTTTTAATAATTGGCTTTTGCAATGTTTTCAAATTACAGTGTTAATAGGGTACTTAACAAAAAATAAATGGTCTACAAATCTAGTCCATTAAGCCTACAACGTTCTCACATTCACAAAATATAAAAGAATCTATGTAAAATATAAATAAAATAATAAAAACCTTTTTAAACCAAATTACATGTTTGTTAATACAACTGTAACAAGTCTTAATTAGTATCCTGTCCACAACAGAAACGAATAAATAGTTTGATATCAAAATTGTGGGTATATAATGTCAAATACTGAAAATATTATGTCAAGGAATGTATAAAAAAAAGAAAATAGACATTTACATAATTATAATATTATTTACGTTGTTGAGCAGACAAATTTTTCGAACATATGAAGCAATGGATTAGCAATATACTTCAAGAGCATTCAGATTGTGATTGATAGTGTGTTGAAAAGATCTGCACCTTTTTTTTAGGTAGGTAATTATCAAATAACTTCTCCCGCTCTGGGCGGAGCGGAAAGGTGTGTCAGACTCTTACTTACTAAAACCCACTCGTGTTCCTTTCGTTGCCTGTGTTGCCAGGGGCCTCGGTAACCCTTTCGAACTTTCCCGCGACCCCGGCAGGCATCTGCCCTAGTGGACCCCTACACTTGTGCTGACGACATCTCTTTGCGGCGCGCGTGGAATACAACACGCCGTCGACCCGGGCCTGGTCCTTACCGGACGGTGAGCTACCCATTGGTCACCGTCCGCAAGATCGCGGAAATCCACCCGGGATTCCCGACGCCCAGGGCGTCTCCAGCGGCGGCTACGGGCGAGAGGGCGCGAAATTTGGATTTTTTTTTACAAAAAATCTGCTTCTCGTTACTCCTTTTTACTTTGAAGGCAAGTTATCTTCTGAACAACAAATAATCGCGAAATCATACTTGGGGGTGATTCGGAGGACCCTCAATCAAAGGGGTTTTACCTTTGGACGTCAGTTTTCCGGCCACCCTGTATATGAAGAAAGAGTCTGTAAGAAAGAGTCACAAGTATATGTATACAGTACACTTAGCAAAACTCAAAAGTGATTGTCTCGTGGAATAACGATTGCAACTTTTAGATAAGACTGGTTCTTAATAATATAGGTTCTAAAATATTATGTTCGTAACAAAATAAAACGACAGTAGGAGAGAATCACTTTTAAAAATGTATACATATTTTAAGAGAGTTCGTTGAGACGAATTTAATAATGAATGTTAAGAAACTCAAGCACTTTATACTTCTGACTCTCGGCCCACTAGAAGCGTGGGTTGGAAGTATTCTCGACATTCCTGTTCCCGAAACATAATCTGCTTTTGCTATTTTTAGATTCGTTATAAAACGTCTTCATGGCCGGATTTACAGGTGTGGAGGCCCTAGGGCAACCAAGAAGTGGAAGGCTCCGAAAAATTTGTGGAACAGATGAAAAAAAAATTTAAAAAAGGTACCTATCTTGCGACTGAGAACTTCTTTTTCTTTTATGATTGTGAACTTTTTTTCTTTGAAGTACCTACACAAAGGATATATTTTTATCCTATCTTAAAAAAAAACCAATTGTTGAGGCCCCTTTTTTGTGGAGGCCCGGGGCCAGTGTCCCTGTTGCCCTGCCCTAAATCCAGCCCTGAACGTCTTTGTTTAATTAGCATTGAATGGTGTAGGAATATCACACTTGTCAGAATAACAATATTCATATATTGTTATTCTGACAAGTGTGATATTCATATTTTGGATGGTTTGCTTACATTATTTTACACATACTTTTCTAATATGAAATATGTATACGAGGTGATAACTGGTGAGAACCGAAGTTGTAGACATAGCTCATAGAGGAAGTGGCTCTGGGCCGGCCATATTGGTCGTAGAACCGATGACCGTCGGGGGTTCTTGAGGGGAGACCGCGAATCGGCAAACGTAACGTAGGACGCCCTCGGGCTAGGTGGAGCGACGATCGTCGCTGGGTGGCTGTGAGCAGCTGGATGAGAGTTGCCGAGAATCGTGTTAAATCGCGTGCAATTGAAGAGGCCCATGTCCAGCAGTGGACTGCTGTAGGACAGCCCATCATCAGGATGATGAAATATGGATATTAACCAAACTGCAAGATGGGCTGTCTGCCCCGGCTGCTAGGCGTTCACGTCAGAACAGTCTCGTGGAGACTGCTGTAGTGCATTTGCAATGAATGTGGATTAGGAATTGTACGGGTCTGTGCCAAAGTAACATTTTCAAAAATCGTCAATTTAAAATTTTCAAAAATGTAACACTTGTTTCTATTTTCCACGAGTAATAATAAGTTGGAACTTCGGCCTGCAATATCTCTGTAATCAGAAGGTTCTTAGGTATGGTCCAGTACAAAATATCCCAATGGCGAGGAATACAAGTGTATTTCGCCTTTATATTGGCGGATTTTGTTCTTTGGTCTAGCCAATAGCTATGATTGGATTGGAAACCGTGCTTCAGTATTTTTGCAACGAATTAATTGGTCAAGGACAGCTAATGAGACACAATTGATTTTATTTGTTTGACTCCGAATCGGTGCTAGCTGTTGTATCATACGCTAGCTATCGATATCGACCTACCTAAGGCATGTGGTCGATATCGGTAGCTATCATTCTTCTCAAAGGTGTTTGATTTGTGAGCTTAGCTACCCCCACTTTATTGTAGGTCGTTTATTTATGGAGTAGGTCCACGCCTCCATATTGCACAAAACTGCAAAAATGTGAAGTTTTATCACCATATTTTTTGTCTTAGCTTGTAAACGACTGAATAATTCATGTTTGATCTAGATTTCCAAAAAATCTAACTTTGCTCCTAAAATGTCTTGCTTTGAAAAGCTATATAAACAGTTAGATTTATTTATTCATCTACTAAAAATTCTTACAGGAATTCTTATCACAAAACTTTAATAACAAAACTCTAATGTTTCCAATGCATACTAATAACCAAATACCTGCAACTAAGCTGAACGTGCTTATATTTAAAATGCCTTCACAATTAGACCTAATTGTGAAGGCATTTTAAATACAAGCACTCAATTGTACTAAGTAGACTACTACCTGTAGTAGTCTACTTACTACAATTGAGTCAAACTGCAATTATAATTTATTTTCTCCTTTTCTTAAATAAACCAGAGTTTCATATTATGTATTTATTATTTTATACTACATTATAGGTATATAAAAGTATTTTAGTGATATTTATTTTAGAAGTATGTATGTACATAAGTATATTCTCTTATTGTATGTAAACGAAATACATAAAATAAAAATAAAAACAATTCACTAATTTAAATATACAATTTAAATTAGTGAATAGTTTTTTTATTTTATGTATTTCGTTTACTCTTACACACGGTGTCTACATTTCTTTATCTACTTTCCTATCGCAGGTATGCTGGAAGAGATTTCTTTAGAAACAAGCATCACCTTTGTACGTTTTATGTTCTTTTCTTCTTGTCTGTTTATATGTGTCTACATAAACTATTAAATAAATAAATAAAATATAAAAAATATCGCGTATGTCAAAATGTTGGCCACTGTAAATCATCTACATATATGTATGTTCAATTGAATTTTTAGGTTAGGTTGCAATCAGACCCCGACATACTTGGCAAACATTCTAGGAATACGCCAATGGATAAGTTATTTACGATCGAAAAGGCTTGCTTTTTCTTATAGTACCGTTCTTTTCATAGTTAAAACTATAGGTGTGTATTTGAAAAAAAAAAATTGGAAATTAAAAGCTTTGAATTTCCAATTAAATTCAAACACCTATCGCTCTCTCAAACTCAAAGCATTTATTTCAATTAAACCATTTACAGGTACTTTTGATAGTCAACAAGTCGGTCAGTTAGAAATATGTCAAAGTCAAATTATTTATTTCAAATAGGCACATAAAAGGCACTTTTGAACGTAAAATTAACAAAAAAAAAAATAGAATTGATTCTAGTTGCCCCTTCCAAAAGGTAGTTTCGTATGGGGAAGAATGGGCAAGAAACTCCACCGTTACTCTTTTAAAATGTTTTACAAAATTTTGTATAGCTAAATTTTAAAATTATATGTGAAGACGATGCACCTTAAATAAAATTTATATAAATTTATATTTATTTATATTTATTTATTATGAAGTAAGTTGTCCATTCCAAAGCGTAGTAGGTGATTGTGTGATAGTATTAAATGGAGAAGAACGGGCAAGAAATTCCATGGACACTCTTTTAAATTAAATTGTTACATAAAGATTAGTATAAAAAACCGGCCAAGTGCGTGTCAGACCACGCCCAATGTAGGGTACCGTAGTTGGGAAGTTGGTATGAATTTATCCCAAAAACAAACTCAACATTGTAGTTGAAAGACATGTTCTCCCATACATCGATATATGCCACAATCAATTCTCCAACTGCTTTAAGTTGGTCGACTATTACTCGTTAACTTGTAAAGACCACTAAAGTTGTGATAGTTTTCCTTTTAATTGCATTATATGTACTACTGGGGATACCTCCTTTTCGCATAATATTCTTTTTCCTAATATACATTGACATAACGATTTTGGTATTATTTGTTTTGCCATAATAATACATCGCCATATTTTTTTTTTGGCATACAGTTTATGTTGGCATAATTATATTGAAGGCTAATTTATTTCTAAATTTAATTCGCATAACGTTACTAGGCCTAATGACTATTAGCATAATAATATTACAATTAATAGAAATAATTGTCTTGGTATATTTTCCTTTTTTAGTTGATATGTACTCCAGACTTTGGGTGAAAATTGTGGTGGTGAACATGCAGTGCCCCATACATAATTCTGATCAAAAAAACTAGGTGAGCTCGGGATTCGGTTCTGTCACTAACTTTCGTAGCACTACATATTGAAATTTTAACCAAAAATTAACAATAATTAACAATTATTTTAATATCAAACCATTTTGCTATAGTTTCTGTAACAATTATTGTTACAGAAACTATAGCAAAATGGTTTGATATTAAAATAATTGTTACATAAACAATGCAACAACGTTGCATAACAATTATTGTTACAGAAACTATAGCAAAATGGTTTGATATTAAAATAATTGTTAATTATTGGTTAAAATTTCAATATGTAGTGCTACGAAAGTTAGTGACAGAACCGAATCCCGAGCTCACCTAGTTTTTTTTTTCTAAATATGATTGACGTGTAAAAGTGTTTGTACAAACCTACTTACAGAAAAATAAAATCATTTCATTTCATATTATCATTTCATTTCATTTTGAATCGCTGCAAAACCGACTCCACGTAGTCTTGTCTGCCCTACCCCTAGAGTGTAATTTAAAATCGCGTAGGCGCGTAGGGGCGAGGCGGTCCGCGGGCTGAGGAGCAGGCGGCTGCGAGCGAGCCGCCGCAACTGAGGCTGGCCGGCCAGCAAGCCGAAGCTGCGGTGGTGAGCGAAAGCCATCTGCGACGATTAGCACCATACCTGCTGCATGTTGCATGCTATGCTTAGTAAATTTATGCTTTAGAATGTTATGCTTAATCATTATTATGATTAGAGAATTATGCTTAAAAAATTAAGCGTAAGCTGTTATGCGTAAATAATATTATGCGAAAATATAATTAGGACAAACAAAAGTATGCCAAGTTATATTAGGTCTTACAATTTTATGCAAATGGATAGGGAACCGTACTACTGCCATACATTTTTCACGGTAATACCTCTGTTGGCATAACATTTTAAGGCATAATGTAGTTTGGCATAACGTTTTCGCATAACTTTTATTAGCATAATAATACTGCTGCATAATAATACTTTGGCATATTGCAAAGGTTAGCATAACTATCATGTAGTTTAATATGTTTTGGCATAAGTTGGAGTTGCATAAATTTTAAAGGCATAATATTTATTCATCTAATAATCATGAACCATAAATATAAAAAGTCATAATTGGGTGAATGTAGCCAATAATTTAAAATTGATCTTTAGGTACTTTTTTTTTTTTTTGGAGGTTGGCAAATCATCAAATAACTTCTCCCGCTCTGAGCAGAGCGGGAGGGTGTGTCAGACTCTTACTGACTAAAACCCACCCGTATTCCTTCCTGTTGCCTGTGTTGCGGGGGCCTCGGTGACCCATAAGTACCTTCCCGCGACCCCGGCAGGCATCGGCCCTAGTGGATCCCTACCTATGTGCTGACGACATCTCTTTGAGGCGCGCGTGGAATACAACGCGCCGTCGATCCGGGCGTGGTCCTTACCGGACGGTGAGCTACCCATTGCTCACCGTCCGCAAGCCCGCGCCTACGGTGGCCGAAAATCCGCCCGGGATTCCCGACGCCCTGGGCGTCTTCTGCGGCGGCTAGGGGCGAGAGGGCGCGAAAATTGCCTTTTTTCTCAACCGTCCCGCCTCTTCCTTCGCGAGCATTACTGCTTCGCAGAAGGAGGTGACGGCTGCCCATGCCCTCTCGCTCCGTACCATGACCTGAACCAGGGCCGGACGCGAGAGGTCTCTGCCGCCGATCGCCTCCACAAGGACACGGCGGTGCTCTGCCCAAGCCGGGCAGACCTCCACCGTATGCTCCACTGTGTCCTACGGGCGATCCACACAGTGGTGACACCCGGACGTTTCCTCCCGCCTTATCCGACACAGGAACCTCCCGAAACTGCCGTGTCCGGTGAGGACCTGCGTCAGGCGGAAGGTGAGGACGCCGTGGTGCCTCTCTAGTCACTCCTCAAAGAGGGGACTTATCGCCGCAATCGTGGCGTGCCCAGCACTGGGTTGCGACAACCGTACTTTCCATGACGCCATGAGATCCCGCCGGAGCTCCGTCCGCTATGCCGCGATTTCTTGCGGCAGCGGACTTACGCCTCGGCATTTCGCCTCCTCGCGCCACTCCCATACTCCCGTGCGCGAGGACTTTTGCCTCCAGATCCCATGGCGGCAATCCGGCAAGGAGGCTCGCTGCCTCACAGGAGACCGTGCGGTATCCCCGGACCATCCGGATGGCCATGACCCTTTGGGCCGCGCTCAACCGGCGGGCTGGCCGCAGCGCCAGAGAGCGCGCCCATACAGGATCTTTAGGTACTTGGTAATTTAATACAGTTGTGGTCAATGATATTTTTACCCGACTATGGCGATGCCAATAGGAAGGGTAAGAAGTGAGCTCGGGACTTGGGGCACCCCGACTCGGACAGGTTAGGTTCGAAGGGCATGATTCACCCCCTTCTCCTGCCAAATGATACTAGATTTTACCCATAGAAGCTGAGAGTTGGAGCAATAATAATCAATAAGGTGAAATAGTGTCCACAACTAACCGTTTGGAGTTATTTATTAGGGTTTATTAGTTTCATTCCAAAGATTATTATGTGTTTATATTATTATGCGTTTATAACATTATGCTTTATAAAATTATGCTTCATTATTATTATGCTAGTAGTATTTATGGCAACAAGCATTATGGCAAAACATTTATGCCTAATAATATTATGCGTAATGATCATTATGTTGAATTTTGTTATGCCAATTTATTTAATGCTTATCATTTTTCACATCTCCATTAACAACCATTTAGCTGGCAGGGGGGGGGGACCGCTTGACTCTAACAAAAATTAGCACTTTAATGCTTAATATTACGCAAAAGGATCCTTGAATCGAATAGTGGTGTTCACAGACCTGCAATATTTTGAACGGCCTATCCAACGATACCCCAGACTTGGGGTAAACGAGAAAAAAATATCATCCCCAGATTACGTGCAAGGCCAAGGTACCTTCAAGATTTTGGTTTATCAATTTGTCGGCGTGATTAATAAGTATACCTATGCCAAATGACAGATTTCTAGTACTAAGCGTCTCTGAGCTACAGTGGGGACAGACCGACAGACAGACAGACAGACGGACATGGCGAAACTATCAGGGTTCCTTGTTTACAACGGAACCCTAAAACGATATCGAAGTATTGTGAGTTCAATTCAAGAGCAATATTGCGCATTATTTGTGAACGCTTAGGCGATATTTCTTCTTGTATACTAGTACTTGCTACAAAAGTAATGCGATAATGACCGTTCAATATTAGAAACCGATTTATGAAGCCTTTCCACTTAAGGTTCAGAAAATTCGAAGATCGAAAACTGGAGCAAAAATCATAACCAGCCAGTCGTAACTAAAGTTATTAGGGTCTTATTACTAACAACTCACCAACAATGGCGTATGGCGTAGCGAAAAATATAATTTCGAAGGCAAACCGGAAAATTCTGAAATAATATAATTCGCAAAAAGGTTTTTCCAAAAGTTTGGAAACCGATGGGAAATGCGTTGTATAATCCTCATATATTTCAATCGCTTCCCTAGATAACGGGGTATTTATGGCTTTGACACCCACTTTAGAGATTGATTTGTGGGTTTTTATAAAGTGAGTTACGGCTCGGTCCGTTGAATATGAAAAAAAAGAATTAATGAAATGATAATATGACAATTTCATATATTATCAAATACATAACCCAAGTGACAGTCAGTGACCCTAGAGCGTGTGTATCTACCGACCGACCCGGCCGTAAGTAATTATTTCAAGGACACTGCCGATACGTAATACTGCTTACTGTATTATACTGTGTACGTATACATACGTCAAACACTAAACATATCATTAAAAATCCAAACAACTTTCTTATTCAATAATAAATATTATTATTATTTACAGGCAACATAATACACACTAATTAAGATATTCAATCGATTGTAAACGTATTTAGTAATAATGCGAGTTAATTAACCATATGTAACCGCATAGGCTAATCATGATTCAATCAGAATATAATTAGGACAGAATTTCATTATTAGCGGGCTGCCAAAAGCACAGTATAATAAAACAAGCAGTATTACGTCTCGGCAGGGTCCTTGAAATAATTACCTACGGCCAGTCGGTAGATAAACATGCATAAGTATAATCTGTAGTTTTAGCTACGCTATTTTCTGATTGTAGCTATTATTATCGCTGATTGTACTATTCTTAATAAAAAAAAATTCCAATACGTTTCTCTTGTTGTGTTAACAGACACTTTTACAAATTCCAACGCCTAGACTAGAATGTTCGAGACATTCCATTTAGAACACCAATGCAAATAGCACTCATAGTATTCCACATTGAGCAATTATACCGCGCAAAAACCCACGGGCATTAAGTATTGAAAAACATCGATACTTAAAAAAAAAAGTTTATTAGTCATGTTTTGATGTGTGCAATATTGTCTTCTTCTACCTGGTAGAATTGAAAAGTTCGAATCATGGCGCAGAAAGTTACTCAGCTATTACGCTAGTGTACTTCTCTACAGTAGAACTGTTTTTACCATAAAATTGCACTTTTCATAGTTTTTTTACCAAAACTTGGTTTATCTTACCTAGTATTGCACAGGTGCATTTACTTTGTCTGGTAGATAAAATAAATATATCTACCAACCACCTGCAACCGACAATTCTACAGTTTTAATAAGAATAAATAAAATAGCAGATGTTCTGAACAGACGATGTTTATTCTTATTTCTGCTTCTACAGCTACAATTTTGCTTAAATCTCTGAAGACGGATTAAAATCGTCAAGAAAACTTAAATCTTGGTGAGATTGATTGAATACGAAAGTATGACAGTCCGGAAATAATGTATGATTATAATGGTGTATTTTTGTTGTTCATTGACGGTGAAGATTTTGAAAACATAAATATTATAAAAATAAATATTATAGAAATTTTATTCCAGTTGGGCGTGGACTCACTATAAATATTAACCGAAAACAATGGGTCCCGATTGAAATCAAATGTTTATTTAGGCTTTTTTTTTATTCTCTCTGCAACGTTGTATATTACATTTTTCTGCACACATTTGGTTGTAAGTAGGTACTGCCAGTATTTGAGACGATGGACTACTCGTATAAGCCCCTTCACACTAAAGCCGCGCCGGGAGGGTGAGCCGGGTCGCCGCGGGCGGCTTCCGAACGTTGCAAGTCAGACAACTTTTGTTTAAATTGAGCCTTGGTGTGTAAACACCCTTATATATATCTCAGTAACAATATTTTACAATAATGAATAATATTAAAATTGAGCAAGGTTCTGCAAGTGCTTAGTCAGTTTTATTAAGAATTAGAAATATAATTGTTACCGTTATCGCTTGATATGAATTTATAATACTGAAAGATAATGCCACTTCCATACTCACTTCAAAATATAAAAAAAAATCATTGATAAGTACCATTGGCACTTGTTGTAAACCCGTTATACTTACCAATATAAATGAGATGACACAAGCTTTTGTGATTTTTACAACATTTCTATTGCAGTTCTTTTTAGTTATGACAACGTAAAAGATTCTACAGAAAAACAAAACATTCATTGTCAAAACGATAAATTTTAAACACGAGTAAACCATGTAGTATGCAGAAAAATATTGTGGCATAAAAAAAATAAAGACTGGGCACAAAATTCCTAGTGGTATCGTTATTACAGTCCAAATAAGCAACGACAGAACACCGATATTCGACTTCTGCAACACAAACACTAGCACAAATTTTTCGTATAATTTCTTCGTGTACACAGCCATCCAGCATATTCATACGGCGTCCGTTTGCATGTACAGTGCGAGCATTACGATGATGATGCATGTTAAATATAGAATTTGTTATCAAAAAATCCAGAATCGTGTTCATTAATCTCGCTACTGTAAGCTGTGTGAGCATCTTCTGGTCCGATTCTCTTATCTTGGGCCTGATTATGAAAAGTACTGTTTGAAGTATCAAGCATAGCGATGATAAGATTATCCCCGTGATCCAAATAAAGTTCTCTAGCGGGCTCGGAAGAAAAGGGTTAATGTCTGAGTCTGTGACTTCCGTTGCGTTTATTGTTGCGTTCGACATAATGTTGATATGTACTGCTCTGTTGCCGGTTACTATCAAACTATTAACTCCATTTCCCGAAATTCCGACCATGCGAGCAAAGTTTATCAAATCAATTAATTATGGTCAAACACAAAAATGTAATTGAAACTAATAAATTTGGGATCATACAAAAATGGAAGTGGTATTCTTTGTATGACAGAATATTTGCTTAAAAGCCAATATTCTTTCATACAAAGTTCCTTTGAAAAAAAACAGTTCATTTTCAATTTTAGTAATCACCAGGTTGGTAGTTTGTTCAGCAGAGTAACTTTAAGACCGCATGGACATTGTGAGCCTCTCTGTTGAGCGAACAATTGAAATAACCTGTATAGAATTGGAACAGTCCATTATATCTAGGCATTAAGTGTGTACAGACCTCCTTCATGGTTGTGTTTGTTTTGAAAAGGTTATGGATGAAGTGTTGTACAAAATTGGTAAAACGAACAAGTCTGTCATGTCATGTTAGAAAATTCTGGATTTGGTACTAAAATTATACTTTTATTTCAGTCATACAATTTTGCTCACAATTTTTGGAGCCCACTAGAATAACTCCCACTAGTAGTGCCACATGCCTAGATAACACTTATACAGATGTTATACCAAACCACAAAGAAATGATTCATTTAATAGACTCAGATCATTGCGGACAATGATTGACGATCACTATTCCAAAGCCAAACAAAAAAATTACTAAAAATGATGCACTGGTAACCCAAAAACTACTAAGCGCTTGGACACATTTTAAAACTAACATTTTGAGAAAATTACCACTTTTGCCAACTAATGATGCTAATCAACGATATAATGATATTTGTGCACACAATTTGATAATACTTTCTTTCCAAAGCCATTCTCGGTTAATAGTAACGCTTCCTTCAGTGACTGGGCCACCATTGGTATACATAAAAGTAAAAAACGACTGTTGTGTGATGAATGGACTTGTATAAACACTGCTGAGTTTAATTTATGTGTTAAGATGTTTAAAAAGTTTGTTGTATGGCCGAGTCGCATTACTTGAGTTCAAAAAATTAAAAATAGCAGTAATGTAATTAATATGACGTGGAATGTCATTAATAGCAAAACGTCATGCAACCGAAGTAGTGATTATAGTCTTGCTATTGAAAACAATATAATTAAAGCAGATTCTCAAGTCACCGCGGCCTTTGAAAATTTATTTGCAGGGATTCTCGGGTCGACTACTAAATCTCTAAACTTATTACCCACAGCTGCAGAGTCTTTACTTAAAGAAAACGTTCCAGTTTGTGATTCTGATTTTCATTTCCAATATGTCACCTGTAAAGATGTAAATAAAACCTTTCACACGTTAAATGTTTAAAAGACCGCATACCTATGGGGTAATTCTGTGGACGTTGCTAAGTCGATTATAAACATTGTAGCACCTACTTTAGCTGTTATTTTCAATCATTGTATTGACCATGGTCCTATTTCCTGATCTTTTGAAAAACAGTAAAATAATATCGTTGTTTAAAACGGGTAGTACATCAGACCCTACTAATTATAGACATATTTCAGTGCTTTCCATTTAGTGAAATTTTGAATAGCCTTATTTTAGATAAAATGCAAAGATTTTTTAACAAATATAAATTATTGCATAACAAACAGTTCGGTTTTACAAGAGGTCGTTGACTTTTAGGATCGTGTTATAATACATGGGATGATTAATGCGATACTTTGGGCAACTTTTGCGATTTGGCCAAGGCATTCGATTGCGATCTTCATGAAATATTAATCACGAAACTGCACCACCACGGAATCCGAAACGCCACTCTGGATCTTCTTATTTCATATTTAAGTGATAGGATTAAGAGAGTTGATGTTAACGGAAAAAGATAACCCAGATCTGTAGTAAGAATAGGGGTCCCCTAGGGCTCAATTCTTTTCCCATTTTTGTTCTTATTTATATAAATGATTAACCATATCTCGTATGGGATAAACATGACATAGTGTTGTTTGCAGACACCTCACTTTTATTTACACTCAAACGTCAGCGTAAATAGCGCCTTCGCAAAAGTAGGTATGTAACTAGTTTAATGTTAAGAACCTACTTTTTAACGAGAAAAAGAAAAGAAATGTATTAAGTTTACGATACCTCATGTATCGCGTGTGTACCTCATGTCAGACAAGTAAAAACTAGTTTTCTCATAAAGTGAAGAGTTGAAACCCGAATATACCACAGTATTCATAAGCATAACTTTGGATGCCAAGCTTCAATGGGGCCCCCTGTAGAAAAATTGACAAAAAAAGCTCTGCAGCATACGTCGTTAGAAAAATTGTAATTTAACTGATTTAGAGACAGCCCCTTTGGTATACTTTAGTTATTTTCATAGTGTGATGTCGTACGGTGTAGGTACTGTTGTGGGGAAATTCTGCCGATATTCAGACAATTTTTGTTTTACAAAAAAGGGCAATTCATTCAATTTATAAATTAAGTCCCACAGAGATAAATTTAAAGAGATGAATATAATGATTGTGCATTCTTGGTATATTTATGAAAATCTTTTGTATGCATATAAAAACGTTAATCTTTTTAAAAAATACAGTGATATCCATAATGTCAATACTAGGAACAAACAGAAATTTGTTGTTCTTACAACCAGGCTCAAAAAATTGGTGGCTCGTTTAGATACTAATATATACGTTGTTATAATAAAGATCCTAGCCACATTCAAGAACTAAGCCTTAATAAATTTAAATGTTTTATAAAGTGAACTGCCAGAAAGCCTTTTAATTGTTAATGACTATATTGAGGACAAACCGGTTTAGGATAACTAATAAATTTACGCAGTCAATGTTGATTATTGTTTTTTTGCTAACTATGTATAAATATATTATTTTTCTATAAACCATTTTACATTTTATTATGTAATACATAATATGGACAGATAATTTGAGGAACATGTAGATTGGTGTCCGAAATCGTTTTTTGAGGAATGAATCACACAGAGTTGAGTGGACCTTTCTAGTCAGTGCATGCATTTTTCAGTGATTGTGCAGCTCAACTCAAAACTTAACAAGTACAACGATTCGACGAAAAATGCCGCGCCATAATATACAATGACATGAATATATATAATTATATTATTTAAATGATTGTGAATGTGAGGGCCGTGTGGGTCACTGTTTTTTTTTGTCTCAGTTAGTTTTAATGATGGTCTGGCATTTTTCGTCAAATCGTTGTGCTTGTTAAGTTTTGAGTTGAGCTGCACGATCACTGAAAAATGCATGCACTGACTGGACATGTCCACTCAACTCTGTGTGATTCATTCCTCAAAAAACTATTTCAGACACCAATCTACATCGTCCTCAAATTATCTGACCAAGATTATGTCCAGATTTACAGAGTTAACATATTTACTTTGTAATGTATTATATTATTTTATTAATGTGAATGTGAAGACTATGTGGGTCATATTTTTTTGGTATAATTTTGTTCAGTTACTTTTTATCATGGTCTGGCAGTTTGAGTAATCTATGCGGCCAACCCAAATATTCTTTCTTTGGTATTGTTTTTTCAGTGTTTGTACAAACGTAGGTTTGTAAGTAGTTACAGAAATAAAATCATTTGTTCGCAATGGCTCAATTAAACTTTTTTGAAAATGATGAAATGTAGACAAACCCTGAAGCAGCTGAGATGAGAATACTAAGAAGGATGTATGATACTACACGAATAAATATGATAAGACACCCATACTTAATATTATAAATTCGAAAGGAACTCTGTATGTTACGTGTCTCTGTATGTAAGTGGTCTGTGTGTATGTTACGCTTAAACTACTGGACCGATTCATCCAAGGGGGTAAAATAGGGGGTGATTTTAAAATTCACATGTAATATGACATTTCTGTGTACTATCTCTTTTTAAGAGATTTAAGGGATTGGAACTATGGTCATAGTCGATATCTTGAGGTAACATTTAGCCTTTATTTCATTGAAACTCGGACAAAAGTTATTACAATTTAAAGTCGTTAAATAACTTGGCTAACATGTAGGTATTACGTGGTCAATGGCGGCGCTAGAATTTTACAAATGAATAGTTATAAATAATTAAAATGTTTAATTATTATTTTTAAGTTCGACAGATTGATTGATTTAGAATGATAAAAACCTATTTTATTTATATTAAAGAAGAATACATAATAAGCCTATTTAATGTTCCCACTACTGGGACACAGGTCACCTCTCTGTGAGAGGCACTCCCTCTCACTGCCATAATCCACCACACGAGCCCAGTGCGGGTTGGGAGATGTCAAATGTCTTCGAATTTTTGGTTCTAGGATATGCCGGTTTTGCTCACGATTGTATGGATATATGTACATATGATGCGGAGGAATGATGAAAACGTCGTGAGGAAAGTTATGATTAAGAATGTGGATTATATATACATAATTATTATTATTATTATTATACGAAGTGGAGCAGGACGATTGACATTCCTATAAACCACGTAAAGAGTGTCATGTTCTTTACCCGTATACAAAAAATCAATCAAATCCAATCAATACTTTAATCACAGGAAATTATTTTTCATTTTCTTATTTTTCAACATGATGTAGATCTGACTCCGTAATAATAGGTAAACATTGTACGGTCAGGAACCTGTGCAAAAACGTACGATTGTATTCTCTACGTCTCAATATGCTTGAAAGACAGAGAAAGGTGTCATACCATTCCACTCTTACGCGCCCCGCCCACTCCCACAAAATACTACAATTAGAAAGAAAAAGAAATATTAATACGCAAATAATGTATTAGTGGTGCATAGAAAACTGCGGGTGTGTGTGTGTGAGCGGATTTTTTTCGGCAAAAATACTTTTATTGACTCGGTAACTATGTCAGTCAGTGCATAGCGGAGCCCTTTTACGAGAGCACACGCGCGCGCGCATTGTTGTGATTTTATGAAAAGTTTTAGTTGTTATTGTGTTAAAGACGATTTATGATAGTTAGATGAGTGCACAGGTTATTGTGACATATTGTTAAGTGTTAGTGTATTATTAGTTAGTTAATTAGGCATTTATTAGTTAGTTTTTGGATTTAGGTTAGGTTTGTAAGTTTTTTAGTTTAGGTAATATTATGCCTCAAATAAGGTACACAGCTGCCGAGTACACTGACATTGTACTTATGTACGGAGAATGTCACCAAAATGCGGCTTTAGCATTGCGTACATGTCGGGACAGATATGGTGACACACGAACGTGCCCTACCAACAGCCCTGTTTTTACCCTGGCCGTTCAGAGGTTACGAGAGAATCGGCCTTTGGTTCCTCAAGGAGAAGGCGTGTCTTCAAATTCAAATATCGAGGAGCGGATATTACAACATTTTGAAAATAACCCGACTTCTAGCCTCCGGAACACAGCGCGGCGGTTTCAAGTGAGTCATAGAACTGTCCATAGATATTTGAAACGGCAAGCACGGCGACCTTACAAGTTCAGAAAAGTACAACAAGTGTTATCCAGTTTTGAAATGTTTTGAAAATTTAAAAATTTGGCTACTTATTGATGATTTAAATTCTGATTGTGATGTGATATGTGATTAATTATTCAATTAGTGATCTTTTATTAATTAACAACGCGCAACTTAGTGAGTTTATGCCGCGGATTTGTTTTTCTCCGAATAAAGTACCTACCTACGTCCACCTACGTCCCGCACCCCCGCCCGCTGCATCCAGCACCACACCGCGCAACAGGTCAGTGACTTTTCGTAGATAAAGCGTGTTTACATTTTATGCAGTTGATTTTGCTATTAATTTTGTTTGAAAATTGCAATTCTTAAATTTTCCATTAACTACTAATCTCCGTGTTTTAAAATGTTTCGATGGACTAGTACTGTGCTCGTTTTAATTTAATGTCGTAAGTCCAGATCCACATTGTATACATCGATTGTCTTTAGAGAAACAATGAAAATTAAATGACTAGAAAGGAGTGACTACTGAGATGACGACTAATAAAGAAGTATGGAACTATTGTTAGATCTCCGTACTCTTTTGTAGGACAATCTTACCTAGTCTATATTATTTTATTAAATTGTGTGGACTATAATGATTTTAAGAATATAAATGTAGGTGTTAAATAAATATACAAACGTAAATTCACAAAGTTATATTTTTATTATAATATGTAACGAAAACATTAAAAATCACAACAACATTCATTGTAGCATAAAAATAAACAATAAAACATAGTCACTTACATTTTAAGTTTAGACTTGGAGGTGCGCACTCTGCAATCACTGAGACTCCACTGCGCGTACGCTTTTTTTTTTTTTTTTGGTGTGGCATCTCGTAGTTGACCTTGAGAGGTCGTGACTACTTAACCGGACTTTCCTGTGGCTGCCTTAAGCGAACTCAAAGCCTCCAGCCAGGGGCGAATTTCTTATATTACTAAGCGACTGCACGCTAAGGGCACCCCCTGTGGGGTACGGACCTCGGCTTAGGGCGTCGCTGGGGGGAGGACAGCAAGATGGGACAGGCTGGATCTGGTTAATATTATTATTATTAATCGGGGAATTTAAAGCTACAGGCTCAGCTGCGGCGCGGGCTGGCACTTCTTCGAGCAAGGGTCGGGGGGGACAATTACGTCGGGGTTTACGCGAGGGACCTCGGCGGCGAGGTCGGAACGTAGGTCGTCGGTGTGTTTTGTGCACTGTACTCGTTGCCCTATTGCTTTCCTGGAGGAGGGTAATGGGGTCATCGGGGTCGGAGAGGGTAACGCGTACGCTTGTGCAACAACCGTTTTTATACGCCTACTAAGTGGCGGGAGTTATGAGTCACACAACACGTGCGTTTGTTGTTGCAGACGCACGTTTCGTTTTATGGTGAGCACAAACGTACTAGATTATTACATGTATTCATTTTAGCATTTTATATTTAATTATACATATATATTGTCTATCCTATTATTAAACTATACATTCTGACAGTCGGCCATCCTATGCTAAGCATGACCTCGTGCTTATATATGTAACATAACAGATGATAAAATTACTGTTTATTCATTAATTAATTAAAATTACAATTGAACCATTCCGTTCGTAATCACACGTTATTTTTCAAATAGGACACATTTTTCCTTAAAAAAAAAATATATATTAGACATATTTATACATACTCGTATTTATTTTAAAATATATATATATATATTTTTTCTTTTACAAAGCACTTTATGATGGGACCCTTCCGTCCTTTACAAAATGACACCTTTGTCACCAGTACATTTTATGGGACCCTTCCGTCCAATACCATATGACACCTTTGTCAACAGTACCTTTTATGGGACCCTTCCGTCCAATACAATATGACACCTTTGTCAACAACACATTTTATGGGACCCTTCCGTCCAACACAATATGACACCTTTGTCAATAATACATTTTATAGGACCATTCCATCCGATACAGACAATATATGATGGGACCCTTTAGTCCTTAATAATGTGACACCTTTGTCAACATAAATAAATTTACACTTAAAGAAATATACACATTTAGTATTGCAGTAAAGACCCTTCTGTCTTTATAAGCAATTAAATAAGACCTTCCTTTATTCTAATTATTATTTGATCTGTTTATTTTATATGAATAAAAATACTTGCTTATCACTCAGACTCGTTGGATAAATCATTGTCACTATCATGTGGCCTATTAAAATACAGCCACGGTTTTAGTTTATCAACCGCAACTATCGTAGAATAACCTCTACCACCCTTTTTTGTGAGAGGTGTATCTTCAACATGATACCGGTCGTGATCCAATACTTTTGTAATTCTGTATGGACCTTGAAATTTAGGTATTAACTTTCTACTGTACCCTGTAGAAGGCACTTGACGCTCGATACGTACTAAATCCCCTTCCTGATATTTTACTGGGGCGCAACGTTTTTTATCAAAGTAAGATTTATCTTTCTCCTGACTGGTGGCTATATGCTCACTAATTTCGTCACGGATTTCTATTATATTTTGCTCATTAGCCTTTGTAATATCTTCCCTAAGTTCGGAAATAATTCTATTCTCACTACTTCCCGTTAATCGTTTGCCAAATAAAGCCTCCGCAGGAGTCCGATTAATACCCTTGTTTAGTGTATTATTTATTCCCCATTGTATCTCAGGCAGGTGATCATCCCATTTATTTTCAGCCACACCAATAGTTTTTGCTGTTAATGAATCTACAATTGTCTTATTATATCTTTCTACCTGCCCATTCGCTCTGGGGGTAGCTACAGCATTAAGTACATGCTTGATTCCTTTTTCATTAATAAATGCTTTAAAACTGTCACTTGTAAATGAGGATCCCCTGTCAGAAATGATTCTTCTAGGAACCCCAAAGATGCCAAAATACTCCTTTAGAACTTTAATGGACGTACTAGTTTTAGTGTTTCTTACTGCTTTCAAATAAATATATTTAGTAAAAGCGTCTATTAAAACTAAAATATACATATTGCCTTTACTACTTCGCACAAAGGGACCTGTATGATCAATGTGTATGGTGTCAAAAGGAGCTGCTATTTTTGGGATTGGGTTAAGATAACCAGGTTTTTTTCCACCGGATGATTTTGCATATGCGCATTCTAGACATGAATCTACGTATTTTTTAATAAAACGTCGCATTTTATTGAACCAGTAATTGGATTTAATTTTATCTAAAGTTTTGTCAAAACCAAAATGACCTATATCATCATGGTTTTGCTTTACAATTTGCCAACGCACTCCTTTAGGCACAACCCATCGATCCCCATCAGTAGTTATTCGAAACAATTTGTCATTTTTTAGTTTGAAATTAGATTTTATATCGACTAAGTCATCATATTTCGGATCTTTAAGAATACCTATTATTCTTTGAATATCATCATCGGCATTTTGAACAGTAGTCAACCATGCAGATTCTGACACCGCAAAAACTCCGGTTTCCAAACTTGGTACCGGATTCCTACTGAGCGCATCAACGTGGGACATGGATGGGCCTGGTCTATAATCAATTGAAATATTGTACTCTTGCATCTGTTCCCACCATCGCGCGACACGGGGAAGCATATCCCTTTTTTGGAACGTTGCTTTTAACGAGTTGCAATCTGTGATTATTTTAAATGATAAACCAACTAAATAAACGCGGAACTTTTGAAGAGCGGATACAACCGCTAATGTTTCCAAGTCGTACAATGAGTAATTCTGTTCTTCAGGGGTCGTTTGTCTACTGAAATAAGCAATTGGTTTGAGAACTAAATTTTCATCTCTTTGTAAAAGAATTCCAGCTATACCTATTTTGCAAGCATCGGTATGTAATTCTGTCAACGCGTTAGGATTGCATAATGCCAAAGTAGGTTTTTGAGACAATTCTTTTTGCAAAACTCTAAATGCTGTCTCTTGGTCTGGTCCCCATTGCCATTGAATATTCTTTTTTAACAGATGGGTGAGAGGCTTTGCCAAAATAGAAAACTTGGGGACAAATCTCCTAAAAAAAAAAAACTAGCTAGTCCTAGAAACTGACGGACGTTATGCTGATTTTCTGGAACAGGGAAACGTTCAACAGCTTCAATTTTTTTTGAACCTGGTCGAATACCTTTTTCTGATACTTCAAACCCTAAGTAGTCTACTGCACGTTTAAAGAAAAAACACTTAGATGGTTTAAGAGAAAGTCCAGCGTTTTTAAATAGATCTAGTACAGACTGCAACCTTTCCATACCTTCAGAAAGAGTTTTACTGGGTATGATTACGTCATCTAAATATGCCAAAGCTTCCCCATGTCGAGCATTCCCTAATATCTGATTCATTAATCGCTGAAATACTGCTGGCGCATTAGCAAGCCCAAATGGCATGCGATTAAACTCGTAATGTCCATCAGGTGTGACAAGTGCAGTTTTATGTTTATCATTTTCAGCAATAGGCACCTGACAGTATCCGGATGCCAGATCTAACGTAGTAAACAACTTATTACCTGCTAAAATATCCAATTGATCGTCAATTAGAGGCATTGGATAATTTTCTTTAATCGTTTTTTTGTTGAGCGCTCGGTAGTCAATACAAAGTCGGAATTCACCAGTTTTCTTTCTAACGAGGACTATGGGACTCGCATAAGATGAAGTTGAGGGGCGTATGATATTATTATCTAATAGCTCTTTGATCATTACTCTAACTACTTCTTTTTCTGCAATGGCCAGTCTATAGGGCCCATAAACTACCGAGGTCATCAGCAATATTTAATTGGGATTCTGTTAAGGTTGAAGGCACACGAGCTGTACAGTTGGTGATATTTAAGACGTGACATGTTTCCTCTTGGTGGGCTACTAGGCCTCGCGCTAATAAAAAGTCTGCTTCGAAGCCTAATCTCGAAGAGGGAGCACAAGTAACAACTATAAGTCCGAGGCCATTCCGAACATAATACATACCAGATAGAACCGAGTATTTTATGTGTTCTTTATATCGTACACTACCTTCTACGAATATTTCCCCATCAAAACTAGGATCATTACTGTATACCTCGACAATAGTAAGTCCTGACACTTCAGTCTTGTTTTTACAAAATAATTTAATTTTATGGTTATAGCTTTCAAGAATACCTAGGCTTGATATATCTAAACAATCACTTGTTTTTTTAATTATTATGTGCGACTGTTCTGTAAACGTTTGACCAATCATAAGAGGAAAAGGCATGACATTGTCTGGGACTATGAGCAGGTCCACATTGGCTGCAGTACTGTTTATGTTAATATGAACATTAAGTTTACCGATGGCACTGACTATTGAATTACCGAAACCCCTTAGGACCGGCAAGTTCTGGGTGTCAAACTGATTACTGATCTTTCGAAACTCAGAATCTTTACTCATAGAGCATTCGCTACCTAAATCAATGAAGGCCTGCATAGACACCCCATTTACAACAGCCTGTTTGAAATATTTTTGATTAGGCTTTAATAAAACAGAGGCAACGGGTGATAAGCCTTCTTCGTTACTGGCAACTCTTAAAACGGTTTTATCTGGGGCTGGAAATTTAGAGTAGCATTGTTCGGTTTCATGGCCGATTTTACTGCATTTACCGCATTTCTTAATTGGACGCTGACACTGAGCAACGAAATGACCTTCTTGCTTACAATTTAAACAACGGGTTTGCTTGCTATTGCCAGAAGTTCGCGACTGTGTATCACTGTTTTTATTTAGAGGACCTTTAACGTTTTTACGATCGTTAAGTGGTTTTATATTTCTCACGTTACGCAAATATGATAACAATTTATCTGGGTCTGAAAACTTAACAGCTTCGGCGCCCAACCTCACAGATCGGTCGTCAATACCGTGCAAAACGCATTCTACAGCGCGAGTACCTTCTATACCACATCGATTTATTAAACCTATTTTTTCATAGAAGTATTCCTCTAATGAATCGTTATATCGGGCCCTTTTAGCCAACATGTCACTGAGCATTTGTCCGTAATTTTCTTCCGGAGGGAATGCAGACAGAAGTTTCCGTTGCCATTCGTTCCAGGAGTAAAGGACAGACGATAGACCCTCATATCACCTCTTGGCAACGCCACTTAACTTGGGTAGCGCAAAGTGTACAATTTGTTTTTCAGTCAAACTGTAAATGAGTGCACATTCGTTTACTTTGTGTAGCCACATGGTCATCGTCTGTTCTTTCCTACCTGGATCGAATTCTGGTATAGTATTTTGCATAGACCCTAGTTTCTCCAATGAATCAGTTTGGTTTACAGATTTTATCATTTTAAAGAGTTGAGCAATATCATCAATTTTATAAGAATGTGCAGCTGACTCACCCGGATTCCGGATCTGTTCTTGACCAAGATAGCGGAGCGGCTGATAAGTTCCTGAAGGCTGATTCTGTGTGCCAGAAGGCCACTGTTCACGTTGGCTGCAGGGCTGCCTGCCTCGTTGAAGACTGCGTGACCTCCCGTCATCTTGGCTGCCCATCGAACGCTTATCGCTTTGGCCCCGCGGTGATTGGTGATCGCGTCGACTGCGCGGTGACTGCACATCCACTTGATTGTGCGGCGACTGCCAATCGCGTCGACTGCGCGGTGTCTGCCCATCACGCCAACTTTGCCCATCGCGCCGACTGCGCGGCGACTGCTCGTCGCGCCAATCGCGCGGCGACTGCTCTTCGCGCCAACTGCGCCCATCTCGCGGCGACTGCTTGTCGCGCCGACTGCGCCCATCGCATGGTGGCTGCTCGTCGCGCCGACTGCACGTCGACTGCCCATTGCGCCGAGTGCGTGGCGACTGCCCATCACGCCGAATGTGCGGCGACCACCCATCGCTTTGGCGGCTAGGCAATTGCTCATTGCGTCGGCTGCGAGACAACCAACCATCGCATCGGCCGTGAGGCGATTGATCATCGCGTCGGCTGCGCCGTTGTACCCCACCTCTGTTCTGCTGCTCTATGCGTTCCCTACGAGTCCTCGTTGTTAATATAGGACTTGGAGTGCGATGTACGGGGCTGCGCGATCGATGTACATCAGATCGGCCGGTAGCGTGCCGCGAAGGTGTATGTCCCGCAGCAGTCCCAGTAAATTCTTCCATTTTATCTGGAAATTAGGAAATAACGAAAGCAAACTACGCAGATTTAGCCGTTACACAATTTATTGAAAAAAAAAAAACAAAATAAAAGAGTTTATGTTTGTATATTTAAACGAATGTCAAATTCGTATCCCACTTCTGATATGTTAGATCTCCGTACTCTTTTGTAGGACAATCTTACCTAGTCTATATTATTTTATTAAATTGTGTGGACTATAATGATTTTAAGAATATAAATGTAGGTGTTAAATAAATATACAAACGTAAATTCACAAAGTTATATTTTTATTATAATATGTAACGAAAACATTAAAAATCACAACAACATTCATTGTAGCATAAAAATAAACAATAAAACATAGTCACTTACATTTTAAGTTTAGACTTGGAGGTGCGCACTCTGCAATCACTGAGACTCCACTGCGCGTACGCTTGTGCAACAACCGTTTTTATACGCCTACTAAGTGGCGGGAGTTATGAGTCACACAACACGTGCGTTTGTTGTTGCAGACGCACGTTTCGTTTTATGGTGAGCACAAACGTACTAGATTATTACATGTATTCATTTTAGCATTTTATATTTAATTATACATATATATTGTCTATCCTATTATTAAACTATACATTCTGACACTATGGACTAATAATGAAGTAAGGAAGTTGAAGCCATGCTGCGCTGACCCCAAACAAACCAGTAGTTCTGCGAACTGTAGACCTCGCGAGCACAATTTTTTTTGCATCAATTAATATACTACAGTTATTTATTTAAACGGTATATTTACCAAGTTAAAAAAAAAAACAAAATCAAAAGTCATTTATTCAAACTAGGCTGAGAATCAGCACTTTTTGAACGTCAAAATTACATAAGACAGTCCCTCAAAAACGCCCGCCCTTCACCACTTCCTAGTGCTTTAGCTGGGAAGAAGAAGTGGCGCCTACCTAGTACTTAAAAGGCCGATTCCACTGGTAGAAATCTAAAAGTGAGCAATTTAGTGAGCATTTTGATGAGCTATTCTGATCATCTCGCCGAAGGTCCTCTACTACCTAGGTACTACCTTTCAAGAGCTTTCCTTGCCCCTTTTTAGAGGAATTACCCCTCCAATCAAAAATTCCCGACGACAAAAAAAAATCTATAAAGTCGTAAACCTATATAAGTACCAAGTTTCGTTTGACAGAGGAAATCAAATTTTGCCAGACTTGAAGCAGCTTCGCTCGCTGGGTCAATTAGTTTTTGGGCAAGAGAATAAAGATAAAACCCTTACAGATATTAATGTAGACTTCGCAAATAGCACGTGCACTTTACTGTGCGGTCAAGCGAGAGTAACAAAATATTATTTGAAAAGACGCACATCTGATACAAAATAAATAACGATCTGGCTCACTATTATTTAATTAGGTTTATCGCACACAGCGATATGGTCGGTCAGTGCCGTTTAGGTCATAACTAGGTATGTACTACAATCAGCGTCGAAAATACAAGGTCATGTTTAATTATTTGTTTTTGTTTAAACCATAATGCTGTTAGGTGAGCTAAAAAAATTAGTGTTACAAAAAACCTTATCAACTCAAGAGTGTTCGTAAGGATTAAGCAACTATTATTAAGGTTAAGGTTAAGGCTTAGAACATTAGGAGCTCATGGCTAAGTAATAACAGCCGCACGGGTCGATCGATCAGGTTGTGCTACGCTTGCCCCGGTTGGTCCGTGGGTGGATCCATCTTTATATACCAGGGCCCTCCGTGCCTCGGAAAGTACGTTAAGCCGTTGGTCCCGGCTGTCATTCGTGGATCTTTGACAGTAGTAACGGGTCGTCAGAAGCTAGAGAGTCTGACTACCAGTTTTACCAAGGGGTATCGTATTACCCAGTTACTGGGTTGTCCTCTACAACCCAGTAACTGGGTAATAGGTAATTCAGATAGGTAGTCACTCCATGTAAAATACTGGTATTCAGCTGTTCATTCTCCTTTTCTGACATTACCACAATCGGATAAAATACTGTTTAGAATTCTTGAAATAACAAGAGATTCGTCTTTATTTTAACCCAGGCAACGATATGAGAAAAATACATAAAATTGCAGCATACTAATCTATGTTAATTTTTGAATGTTTAAACTATCACTAAACTACTACATACAGTCCTCAAAAAGCACTCGCAGCTGCTTTATGATTCGGATCTATTGAAGGATAAGCGAAGAAAAGGTACTGTGTGCAGTACTACTTTTTTCCGTTCTACTCTTTCCCACAAGTTCTTCTGTTACCTAGGGGATTATCTTTATAATGTTATCAATAAGGCTCTAAATATTTACCCATTACACAAACCCAGTTGTAAACAAAAAGTAACCGAATTCTTGAATGCTCTTTCCTATGATGACACAGAGAAATTGCTCCACTCAATTAAATAACACGTGTATTCAAACAATTGCCTACACTTTCACCATCATTCACCTACACATTCACCACCATTCACTTCTATTCACAAACACATTCACCAAGATTCACCTACACATTCATCTCCATTCTCCACCATTCACTCTTTGACTGCTTTTGTTGTGTTATTTTAATTTAATGTAATTTTAATTTTTCTTTTAATTTATTTATTTTTTGTTTTAATTTTTTTGTAGATATACATATTACCTGCCTGTTTATGTGTATGATGCCGCTTAGTGGGGCCTGGTGACCTGTAATACAGGTTTTCTCTAAAACCTACTTCAGGCACCAGCTCTCACAATGTGAATTCTTATAGTTCAAAACTGTTAAGTGCTACAAAACATTGTGAGAGAAAATAAATTAACTAATTATTATTATTATACTAAACGTCAAAAAATCATTTTAGTGGCAGTGGAAACTGAACCATACGCAGTTAAGTTTAAGTTTTTAATCCCAAAGCATGAACATTTTCTCATCTCGGCTTTAATATAGGTATTTCCTACTATTAAGAATTGGCTCAATCCGTGGTAAAAAGATTTTAAGCATTTAGTAGGCGGGTAGCACGGCTGACCGACTGTCCAGACTTCCAGGGACCCTAGGCAAAGTGAGATTCTATCAACAATAACGATTATGGTAAAGTCTAAAATGTATTGAATTGACCTGGATAGGTCGATTTTCAACTATGATTTAAAGTCGAGCCATTGAAAGTCGTTGTAACAATAAAAAACGTCTTGAAAGTGTTTTCTACTAGGCCCTCAGCTTGTGACAGACAAACGTATGGGTATACCACTGTTGGAAGCCTTTCGCACCTGCAAACTAAAAACATTACAATGCCGTGCAACAAAACGAAAAAAAGATACACTACACATCACCTTCCTTTCCCCTAAAATCGGAACAACTCCCCGTTAACACAATATAGAAAATCAATCTCTCATGTATTTTCCTTATTACCCGTAAGATATTGTGTTTCCCAGTAATGGCGTCAGAGAGATCTATTTCCTTTTCTATATTGCATTATGACACGCCAGTGTATTGCTGTGTTTTCTATTAAACTTGTGTACCTATTTTGTTTTGGTTGAACAAAGGTAGAGAATACTTTTGATATTTGTGTAAAGGTGAGTATACACTAGAGCATTTACTCTAGCAAGTCTATGTAATATAACGTTCTAACGATTGGTACAATGCAAGCAAAATGTCAATTTTGAAAAGCAAGTCATGTAATGTAACGTTCCTTCGAATGCCCGACACGGTGTTCGAAGAAATGTTCACGACGAATGAGCATTTACCTGTAACATTATTTTCTATTCTGTATTTACTCTTCGTTGAAATGTCGAATCTTTAGGTCGATCTGTAGATCGCCTGCAGTTGTGTAACCCACAAGTTCGGTCGTTTATGTGTAACAAAACGTCGCTCTGCTCATTATTCGGTTCGTGAAAGGGTGGCACATAAGAGCGGCTGGATGTTTTATTACTAAGTAAATGCTCTAGTTTATACTCACCTTAAGGTGTGTACACATAGGTAATCAGCCTATAATATTCCTACTGTTTTAAGTTGTGTTCAGTCACTTGTAATGTGTAATGTAATCTATCTTGTTATGTAACGCTCGGGCTGGCGCTCGCGCTGATCCATCGGCTGTCGGTTTCTAGCGCGAATACAGTGCTCGTTTGTATGCCGTCCACACAATTCGCGTTACATTACACGAAACACAACATTACACGTGTCTTTACACGCCTTTAAGCCGGGTCCAGACGAGTGTAACGTGTAATGTAAGATTACGTGTAATTTAGCATCAACAGTGTGGACGGCACACGAACTCAAAGCGAATTGTGAACGCAAAAATATTTCAAAAGCTGTTTCCACTCAGTTGCTACGAACATGCCGAATAGGAAGGTCGTGATAGCTGGTGCGGCTTTTATTTTCATGTATTTACTAACTGAAGACCGCAAAAGTCGGAAGCGTCGATGGTGGAAAACTAATTTGTATAAAAGAAGATCTTCTTTACTTGTGGAACTAAAATCTCAACATATAAGTGGTCAATATAAAAACTTTACCCGGATGTCGCCTACTGACTTCGAATATTTGTTAACAATCATTGCGCCTAAAATATCAAGACAAGACACTATAATGAGATCTGCAATTTCGCCGCAAGATAGACTGGCTCTAACACTAACATTTTTGGCAACAGGAGATTCATTTACAAGCCTTCAATACACCTTCAGAATTTCAAAACAGTCAATGTCTTGCATTGTACCAGAAGTTTGTGAAGCGATTATAAAAGCATTGAAAGAAAACATTAAGGTGAGTTTTACATATTTTTATTTATTTATTAAAATAACAAATTAAGCTATTGTATTAAGTAGGGTAAGCAAAATTAAAATTATTCCAAAATTAAAATTAGAAAGTTAAATCAAATTGTATCTTCAAATCATGTAGTACAAAATTTATTCTTTTCAAATCAGGTCATTCACAAAATCTACATGTTCATATGAAGTTTGAGATAATTCTGAGGGAACAGGTGAAGCATATGGAGCAGTAGGGCAACTTGTCTGATTCTGACCTGTTGAATACCCTGAAGTAAGTTCTGAGCGATTAGACAAAGAAGGTGGTTCATTGCAGTATCTTGATGAAGGAACCGAGCCTGTTGTATACCCACTGTAATTGAATGCCGATGGATAATAATGTTGAGAAAAGTTAGTGCATCCTTCATCGGCTTTGAATATTACGTCCATTATTGCTCGCTGCACGGCATTTTTAGTACTTCTGTTATATTGTTGCATCTTGCTGCATATAAAATTTGAAAAGAAAAGGGTTTCACTGTCAAAATTGTTTGGATTATTGTTTCGGGGTTCAGGAGTAGGACTAGAAGCAGCACTCTTAAGCAGGCCAAGAGCCTCCGAAAGCATACCCATTTTTTTTATTTTCGTCTGATTTCTTTTTTTTGGGGGCCTGACCAGTTGGTGATATAAATTCTGAACTGTTATCATTTTCTACACTTGTAGATGCACTCTGTTCCGGTTCATTTGTAATCTGTAATTAAAAAGAAATTAATTGTTTCAGCTGCCAAAAACAGAGTCAGAATGGATCCAGATCTCAAACAGATTTGATGAATTGTGGAATTTTCCCCATTGTGCCGGAGCCATAGACGGTAAACATGTCATTCTCGAGGCTCCGGTACATAGTGGCACAGAATATCGTAACTACAAATCGAATTTCAGTATAGTGATGTTTGCTTTAGTAGACGCGGAATATAATTATAAATTTCTGGATGTCGGATGTCAAGATTTCAGATGGTGGAATTTTTAAAGAAACTGAATTATATAAAAAACTAGAAAATAATTCGTTAAGATTGCCTGCACATGAAGCACTGCAAGGTAGAAACAAAGTAGTACCATATGTTTTTGTAGGAGACTCTGCCTTCCCTTTACAAAACAATATAATGAAACCCTATCCAGGAGAATACCCCAAGGGATCGCCGCGAAGAATTTTTAATTACCGGTTAAGCAGAGCTCGCAGGATTGTAGAAAATGTATTTGGTATCACAGCATCTGTGTTCAGAGTTCTACGAAAACCTATGCTCCTTCAGCCCAAAACCGTGGAGACTATAGTCATGGCTATTGCACACTTGCATAATTTTTTGAGAAACACGGATTCATCTAAAAACTTGTATGCACCCCCTGGCTCACTTGACAGCGACCAAAACGGAAGATTATGTGAAGGTAGTTGGCGGAGAGATTGTGAAATGTCATCTTTACTTCCATTGAATAATGTACCTAGAAGAGCTGCCTCAACGGCAAAACAAATTAGGGATGAGTTTAATGACTATTTTATGAACGAGGGTACAGTTTCTTGGCAGAATACATATTGTTAAGTTTTTTTTATCAAGTCGAAGGAAACTAGTTCAATGCAGTTACCTCTGTGTTGCGTCGTTTCCTTGGATTATTTCGATCTCCTAAAAATGCCAGCGCCTCGTAAGCAAACCATGTACTTTTGTACGTTTCATCCCAAACCTGTAAAATAAATTACAATAAATAAACAATACAATAGAATATAGTACATATATGTATAGTAAAATATAGTAGAATATAGTAATATAGTGGGTATACAATAGAAGTAATAATTGTACTAATAGCAAGTAAGTGATAATACCTAAGTAAAAACTAAATTAATAAATAAAAGTGTGTAATATGTAAAGCAACAGAAATTTATAATAAAACATACCTTTTCCGGAACTATGGCTCTTCTTTACTTTTCCTTTTTCTCTTCGATGTGAAGCAAGCAAACTAATCATTTTGTTTTTGCATTCTTCTACATCTCTTTCCAATGAATGAGCAATATCACTCCAAGCATCGTGTTTCAGATTTTTTTTATAGTATTGCGGGTTTTTTGGATCCCAAATAACAGGTTTTTCTTGATACAAACTAATAAGTTCAAGCGATTGTTCGTCACTCCACATCATGAACGTACATACGACACAACCGTCACGAACGCCGTCCAAACGAGCACTGCGAGCGTCTTTGTGTTCGCGCGAAAAACCGACAGCCGATGGATCAACCCCGAGCGCCGCGCGAGCGTTACATGTACCTAATGCTCGTAGTGCCGTCCACACGTAGAATTCGTGTTACATTACACGGTGGATTACATTACACGTTACACTCGTCTGGACCCGGCTATACGAACACGCGTACCTACTCACGACTATTTGCAAAACAAATTCGTAGAGCGAATCTCCGCGAATTTGTTTTGCAAATATTCGTTGCTCGGGTTTTTGTTACGCAACAATCATTCATTCGCGAAACGAGCAGTTGGGTGATTACGTGAATCCAAACACGAAAAAGAATATGCTTATAGCTGTGCTCGCGAACGAATG
The DNA here is from genome assembly GCA_905333075.3 of Atethmia centrago. Lineage (NCBI taxonomy): Eukaryota > Metazoa > Arthropoda > Insecta > Lepidoptera > Noctuidae > Atethmia > Atethmia centrago. The sequence goes on from HG995376.1 coordinate 24,573,069, forward strand.
TTTTTTTCGTTAATGAATGTTCCTTGCTTACCAAACGTTGGCATAACAAATTCGAGAAGCGAATGCTCGAGGTAGGAACCACCCTTAAAACAATAGCATGTAGGTACTATCAGCCGATATGATTGCTTGATTTATCGTGGGGCACTCCACTTAATGAAACGCCGCTTCGTGAAGACTACGTAGATTAACACAGGCACAATAATTGTTACAATAGAACTTTGACGATGCTTTTAGACGATACTTGGGGAAGGGCGTTGTTAGGTACGCTACAGTTTTATACTTTTGCAGCTTTCATCGTTTTACTTGTTGTGATTAGTCTTATATTATTGTTCCGAAATCATCATCATCATTTCAGCCGAAAGACGTTCACTGCTGGATATAAGCCTCCCCGAAACACCGCAACGTTGACTGGTTTTATGTTTCCCGCATCCAGCGGATTCCTGCGGATTTCACAAAGTAATCGGTCCACATTGTAGGAGGCCTTCCAACGCTACGTCTTCCAGTACGAGTCTACTAGTACTCCAGAACCTTTCGGTCCCATCGGCCATCTGTTTTGCGAGCAATGTGCCCTGCGCCCTTAAGTTTGGCAATTCTTCGGGCTATGTCGGTAACCTTGGTTTGCCTGCGGATCTCTTCATTTCTGATTCGATCACGTAGGAAAACTCCAATCATAGCCCTTTCCATTGCCCTTTGTTCCGAAATAAACTTTATTTTTAATTTTATTTTTTTTATACTTTACAATGGTTCATATGACCGTAAAAAAATATCCGTACATTTAGAGAAAACATGAATTGGATATTTATGCCACTGTCGAGTTGTAAGGACAGACAGACGAAGAGACTGCGCTTTTTTAATATTTAAGGTGTAGGTAATTATCGAGATTTATAATAATAATTGTTTATTTGCACATACATTATTAATAATATTAATAAATATAATCATCATCATCATCATTCCAGCAGAAAGACGTCCATTACTGGGCACAGGTCTCCCCCAATATTGGGGGGGTTTGCCATAATCGCTACGCTTGGCAGGCGGGTTGGCGATCGCAGTATGGTGTTAAAATGCATAGAGAACGCTGCTGTCCATTCTCTAGTAAGTCCCTTAGTCGCCTTTTACGACACCCATGGGAAGAAATGGTGCTATTCTTTACGTCCGACACCACACGGAACATAAATATAATTATTATATAAATATAAAAATAATATATAAATATAATAATTATAATGAATAATTAAGTAATTAAAAATATTAATTTATTATAAATATATTCATTATTTTGTTATTATTATAGGCAGATTTATTGTTATAATATGCAATCCAGTGCTTCAACCACATTACACCAGAAAATATTTCACTCAGAAACTAGTTAAGTTAGGTACAGAAATAAGTAAATCCACCTGCATTTTAATTTGAAAGTCACAAAGAAAAACGAAGAGAGCGAACAAAGCTTTGAAGTAAAACGTGGACGCGACTCTTGTTAACCCATTTTAATTAGGATTCCCTGCATATTATCTGTACTGGATTTTTTGCCATTTAGCTAGAAGAGTTGTAAATAACTTTATATACAATATAAAAAAGGGCTTGTAGCTATGTAATAACTACCGCACGGGTCGATCGATCAGGTTAAGCTACGCTTGCCGCGGTTGGTCCGTGGTTGCCGTGGTGGTCTTTACATACGAAGACCCCTCCGTGCCTCGGAAAGCACGTTAAGTCGTTGGTCCCGGCTGTCATTTGTAGATCTTTGACAGTCGTTACGGGTCGTCAGAAGCTCGAAAGTCTGACAACCAGTCTTACCAAGGGGTATCGTGTTACCCAGTAACTGGGTTGTGGAGGTCAGATAGGCAGTCGCTCCATTAAAATACTGGTATTCAGCTGTATCCGGTAAGACTGGAAGCTGACCCCAACTTAGTTGGGAAAAGGCTAGGCAGATGATGATGACAATATAAAAAAAAAACAATAATGTGTAGATAGAATGCGTCTATCATTAAATTAATCACTTTTACGGTGGGTTCTTATAATGCATATACAGGGTGACATTGAAAACATGCGACAAATCGAAATGGGCTGTCCCCTACATTTATGTTCGCAATACCTCATCAAAATGTAGGAAAAGCAGATTTTTTTTGGGATTACAGCTTTGGTCCCTTAGTAAAAGTTGTTCATAATGATGAGTACAATCTCCCATTTCGATTTGTCGCATGTTTTCAATTTCAACCTGTAGTCCAAAAAACTACTTGTGTGTATGGACGATCATAAGCAATCAATAAGTGAAAAACCAAATCACAACATACTTTCATAAACTTACGCCTTTTTCTATGGGAGTGGACAGGCAATATACAACAAAGCAAAAATTGGTTGATGGCTCGCCCCCTATTACATGGGACTTAAACATAGCTGGCGAAATGTGGGCGTACTATAGGTACACCTGTGTCTAACCCTTCGCGGAATACAAGACTGATATTATTTTATTTTTGTACCTAGGTTCATGGGTTGAAGCCTTTTCGACCAGAGCTAAGTCAAGCTACGCTATGAAAATCAAACGATACTATTGGTTGATTACATACACAACCACCGCTACGCAGTTTCGACATCTCTGGTGGAAAGGCAGCCTTAAAACTATTAGGGTGTGCTTGCTAATGACCACACGATAAAAGTGAAAACTTACGACTGGAGCCGAGTATACGCGATTCAGCGTCAACGACCGACTAGAGCCGAGTATACGCGATTCAGCGTAACCGACCGACTGGAGCCGAGTGTACGCGATTCAGCGTCACCGATCGACTGGAGCCGAGTGTACGCGATTCAGCGTCACCGATCGATTGGAGCCGAGTATCCGCCATTCAGCGTCACCGATCAACTGGAGCCGAATATACCCGATTCAGCGTCACCAGCCGACTGGAGCCGAATATACCCGATTCATCGTCACCGACCGACTGGAGCCGAGTATAAGCAATTCAACGTCACCGACGGACTGGAGCCGAGTATACCTGATTCAGCGTCACCAACTGATTGGAGCCAAGTATACCCATTTCAGCATCACCGACCGTCTGGAGCTGAGTATACCCAATACAGAGTCACCGTCCGACTGGAGCCGAGTATATCCGATTCAGCGTCACCGACCCGACCGTGACGATTGTTTCGCAAAGTGCGCCTAAAGAAATTTCCATTTAAAAAAATATTCTGCCACCTCAATCTTTTACACACGTACCTATCCATTACAATAAACGCCATATTTGAAAGAGAAATCTGATTAATTCACTCGGGCCAGACGAGGCGCTTAAAAGATAACATCGTTGGCTCGTTCCCATCTTTTAATTTCAGCTTTAAATATTAACAATGTTATGATGTAGGACCGCGTTTCGGATCTTACTAATTTCCTTTATCTTTTACCCATTACAATATGGTACAATGAATACTTAATAAACATCTATATGACCAAACTGATTTGCAGACGGATCGGTAATTGTAAAGTCAGGGAGATGAATTGTTAAGCAAATTGAGTACCAATTTAAATTTGTCCGGATATTTAAATAAATGCATTTATTTTCAGTCGACACAAGCCCATAGATTAGGGATGGGGAAACTATAGCTCGCGGGCCATCTCCGGCCCGGGAAGCGTTGAAATCCGGCCTGCGACCATCAAACAAAAATCAAGTGAAGTTTGCGTATTGCTATAAACTTCATTCTCATTGGCAGTGAGCGGCTCGCATCACGTATTTTCCCGCAAGTCCTCTATAAGCTTCCCCTCTATCATGCATTACAGTGACCATTCAGCCAATAACCCTGAAGATATCTGTAACCTTTTCTCAAGCTTTTTTAATTCGGTATACGAGCCATCCATTTCGATTGATGGTATTTCATCGCAGTGCGTAGATTATTCTGAAACCTGTTCTCTCCTTAGTAACATACGGTTTACTGCCGATGAAATATTAAGTGCGCTAAGAGCATTAGATCCATCTAAAGGACCGGGACCAGATGGTCTACCAGTTATTTTCATTAAACAGACCGCCGCTAATCTGTGTGTGCCATTACAAATTATTTTGATTTATCTATTTCACAAGGAGCCTTTCCCCAAGCATGGAAACTTGGAAACATAACTCCTGTTCACAAGTCGGGACCTAGACAAGATATCGAGAATTATCGTCCTATATCGTTATTGCCAGTTTTGTCAAAGCTTTTTGAGAGACTTGTTCATGATAAAGTTTATCCTCTATTACATAATAACATAATTCCACAACAACATGGATTCGTCAAAAAAAGATCAACTACCACTAACCTGATAAGTTTTGTTGACTATTTATTTAACAGTATGGACTCTCGTATTCAAGTTGATACTATATACACGGGCTTCCAAAAAGCGTTTGACTAAGTGGACCATCAATTGCTGTTGAGTAAAATTGCCTTTAATGGCATACGTGGCAACCTATTGATATGGTTCTCTTCTTACGTTCTTAACAGATCTCAGAAAGTTGTGATAAACGGTTTTAATTCTGCGACCCTAAATGTCACTTACGGTGTTCCTAAGGGCTCTATACTGGGTCCTCTTTTGTTTATTATGTTTATTAATGATATAGGTACGTGTTTTCGAAATTCTAAAGTATTACTATACGCAGACGATCTAAAAATTTTTAGGCCGATTATTAATTTACGTGACTGTTTACTTTTGCAGGAAGATTTAAATAGATTCTCTGAATATTGTGTAAAAAACAAACTAATATTAAGTGTATCCAAATGCCATTGCATTAGTTTTACTAAAAATAAAAAGTAATTAAATATGTCGGCTCAGGAATTTCAACGCCCTGGTACTTATTTATACCTATATAAAACTTTGGTCAGGTCTCAGCTGGAATACGCACGCGGTCGCGGTTTGGAATCCCTTCTATGAAAAATATTCTAACATGTTAGAAAAAGTACAACGCAAATTTTTAAAGGCCATGCATTTCCGTTGTTTACGTGCGTATGCATCTTACAGCGACTTACTGAATAAATATAAACTTCAAAACCTTAAATCTAGACGTATAATGTTGGAATCGATGTTTTTGTTTGATTTATGTAGCAATTCATATGATTGTATAGACATAAGCAATAGGATAAGTTATGTAGTACCCAGAACTACTATATGTCGAGGTGTGCGCGCACGACCGCTGTTTGCTGTAACCTCATGTCGATCAAACGCAAGATCTCGAGCACCCCTACGGCGTCTTACTACTAGTTTAATAAGATTTTCCGGGATATAGAGATCTTTGCTGTTTCCGCTGGAAAATTCAGAAGTATTGCGCTTGAAATTATAGCAGAATTAAGTACATACTAAAATCATAATTTCTATTTTAAATGTTCTATTATATCTTCTTTCTCTTTTTATTATTTTTACCTGTATATGTTTCAGTTTAGTTTATTTTTTTAATTTTAACCATACTAATGTAGATAATTTATATCGCATACCGTTCGTGTTTGTTTAACTTTTTATATTATGTGGAAAATGTTGTTGGTTATACATTTATGCTCCTATTTTAGCGTTAAGTTCTATGCCATAACACTGTGTAATGTGTAACCGTTTATTTTCCCAAATAAAATAAAATAAAATAAAATATATTTCCGTAGTAAATATTGTCACGCAAAGGAAAAAGTTTCACCATACCTGCCATAGATATATGCCATATACCTTAACCTAAATATACATATTTTTCTTGTACACAAAACTTGTGTTAATAAATAAGACTTAAGACTATGTTAGTAGCTTGACTATGTGCTTCACTTTGCACTAGCTTGACTATGTGATGTCCTGTGGTAATTGTCCGCGGAAGCAACGACGGAACACCACGTCCTGCGGCCATGTCTTCTTCCATGACGAGGGGCAGATAACAATTCAGTACACCACGAACGCCTTTAAATTCGACATTGCGGCACCAATCCAGTAACTGCACCCTCGGCGTGTCCCTCGTCTTCTGGCGCACGTACTCCACGATGTCCTCCGCCTTAGTGGTGTAGGTGGGAGACGTACACCGGTGTGTTCGGCTTTGCGGTATGCAGGCCCACTTCGGCCCCCGTAGTAAATAACAAATGTCATTCTTTGGCATTCTTTAAATGGCTATAACATGGCAAAGTAATTTTGGGTGTCGTTTTTCTGACTCATCACCATCTGGGGTCGGCTTCCAGTATTACCAGATGTAGCTGAATACCAGTATTTTACATGGAGCGAATGCCTATCGGACCTCCTCAACCCTTAATGGGTTAACCATACCCCTTGGTAAGACTGGTTGTCAGCCTGTCGGGCTTCTGACTACCTGTAATGACTGCCAAAGATGAACAAATGACAGCCGGGACCAACGGCTTAACGTGCTTTCCGAGGCACGGAGGGGTCTCAGTATGTAATGGATGGTCAATCATTCTCGGACCGAACTCGGCAAGCAGCCACGAGCCCCATCACAACTTATGACAAGGTATACCTTGTAATTACTGTACCACCTTTAGGTTGTACATTAATTACAAGGTTTACCCTAATTATCCTGACTGAACAACCTAAAACTTCTAACTAAAGTTGTTGTTTTGCTGAAAAAGCAACTTAGCGCATTAACTTGTACTAAGTAGTAAACACAACTATACAGTAATTCTCTCTTCTCTCTTCTTCAATTCTCTTCTTCTCATGTTTAGTTATTTTATACAACTTGCAATTCGGTCCAGCTGCTAGAGCACTGTATTGTTCTTTCTGGTTAAAATTAGCATGAATCAACTAAATGAATTCGTTTATCTGACTGCAGCATTTTGTCCTTGATACATATTTTAACAAATATTCTTTCTTTTCATTTTTCAAAAGCACATTTTTCTGCAATTACTCGGTATTTTAGCTTTCCACAGTAAATAAGGAACCCCTAAAGTTTCGCCATGTCCGTCTCTCTGTCTGTCTCCGCTGTAGCTCAGAGACGATTAGTATAAGAAAACTGTTATAACAGCTTTCTTGATTTGGCATAGGTCGTAGTCGTAACGGTAGCATCACGCCGACAAAGTGCTAAAATAAAATCTAGAAAAATCTTTTTTTAGGGTAACGAAATTAAAAGGAAAACTGTCGCAGCTAAGTAGGCTTTACAAGTTAACGAGTAATAGTCGACTAACTTAAATTTGCAGTTGGAGAATTGACCGTGACGTATATCAATGTATCGGAGAACATGTTTTTCAACTACAATATTAAGTTTGTTTTCGGGATAAATTCATCCCAAGCAATCTCAACTACGGAACCCTTCATTGTGCGTGGTCCGACACGCACATGGCCGGTTTTTTTTTTGTCTTTTCCGAATGTCTGTACCATTTTTTGCTTTTTTATCCCATGGGGAAATCCTCAGGTATTCCTACTGCTACCATGAATTATAGGGCGGAAGATACTTGTACCTACATTCGCCGTACCCCCGGAATATCTATACCTAAAAAAGATTCGAGGTGATATCAGACCAGATTAAAGGCTCTTACAGACTGGTGCGATATCGCGGGTGCGACAGGCATATTAATGCCTGTCGCGCCCGCGACTCGCCTCAGTATGCAGAAGCCTTAATGTAAATAATAAGACACTAGCAACCCGCCTCTGCTAAGTACGGTTTTTAAGACTTGACAAAACATCGAGATTTCTTTATTTCACGTAAGTTTTTTATACAGGACAGGGGGCCGATTTGAGCTGGATTCTTAACCGTTGAACATTTTACTGGACGTAGATGTGTGCAGCGGGCGAGAAGAAAAAATCTGAAGTTGATTATTGATTTTTAGGTTATATTTGAACTTGACAAAATTTATAAAACAAAACGTTGGACAGTTTCTAGGCACTTGTTGTTCTTACGATGTTCGATGCTCAAGAGAGCTTCTCCACGCCGCTGTAGCGCTCTCGTCGACTCGCACGAATGCCAGGCTAGACTCTGACGAAGCATGCCAACTTCACACTTGCGTTTCGTTGTCAATTGACATCCCGTACTCATGACCCTTCCGATATATACTTATTTATGAGCAGTGTTGGCCCAGTGGTAACTCTCGTGGCTGTGACTTACGAGTTTGTAGGTCGTAGGTTCGAACCCAGATAGGCGGTTTACTTTGTGTAAATTATTTCATAACCACTGCTCTCAAAACGGTGAAGGAAAACATCGTGAGGAAACCGGCATGTCCTAGAGCCAAAAATTCGAAGACATGTGACACCTACCAACCCGCACGGGGCCTGCGTGGTGGATTACGGCTTACTCCCACTCACAGAGAGGAGGCCTGTGTCCCAGCAGTGGGAACATTATAGGCTGATTATGGTTATTGTAAATGTTTTATGCACATAAACCTTGGCTTGGAGAGGCTTGTGGCTAAGTAATAACTGCCGCACGGGTCGATCGGTCAGGTTAAGCTACGCTTGCCGCGGTTGGTCCGTGGATGGGTGACCATCTTTACATACCAAGACCCCTCCGTGCCTCGGAAAGCACGTTAAGCCGTTGGTCCCGGCTGTCATTTCGAAAGTCTGACAACCAGTCTTACCACGGGGTATCGTGTTACCCAGTAACTGGGTTGTGGAGGTCAGATAGGTAGTCGCTCCATGTAAAATACTGGTATTCAGCTGTATCCGATAAGACTGGAAGCCGACCCCAACATAGTTGGCAAAAGGCTAGGCAGATGATGACACATAAATCTTTCCGAAATCAATTATCGTAATGACAGTGAAAACCGCATTAAAATCCGTTGCGGAGTTTAAAGAACAACGCTGTCACACAGACAGACACGACAAGCGACTTTTATTTATAACTGGCTTCTGCCAGTGGCATCGTCTGGGTTAAATTTCGGCCCCCGACGCACCGCCTCGCATCCCATCGCCCATCCGCGCTATTACTTCGTTTTTGCTTAGCGTTTTTTATGACTTTTTATCGTTTTGCTCGGCTCCCAAGGACCGTAGCGGCTTTAACCATTGTCAAGAATTGGGCTTCAAAATACAAAAATAATTTTTCAAATCCGACTGGCAATTCCAGAAATCATCCCGCATCATTTTTCGATTATACCCGTGTTTTGATTGACTAATTTGAACAAAAACGGTTATAGTAACTTAACTATAATAGTTAGACACATACCTCGCAGACTTTTTTATGGGTAATGATAAGTTCTATAAACGTGTTGTACATTATTTTATGTATCATCAATAGTTTCCGCAGCGCACGACAAATAATGACTTTTATAGGCAATTTTTTGATACCTTGGGTTACATTATTGTAATTTCCGTAGGGATCTCAAACTATTTTCAAAATAAAATGCAGCCCATATTACTTGCTGATAATGTAGCTTTCTATAAGTGAAACATTTTTTTAAATCAAATCTTTTCTCTTTATAATATTATTATTAGTATTAGTATAGAAAAGTCATAAGCATAGATTTACTTACTTATATATCAATTTCCAAATAGCTTACACCATCACAAAAAGCTTCACAATTTCAGAGCAAGTATTTCTCACGTATCTCCTTCAATTGGCTGAAAGCTTCATCTAACAACTTAAACTAATATCGAAACTTGTACAATGTTTGTACAGCAAGTTTTTGTGAACATTAGGCTGAAGTTAGTTCTAATTGTGTTCGTTGTTAGTCAATGTGTTTTCTGTTACAAGATAAGGAGAGCCTACTTATTGCCTAGGTTTTTAGTAGTTCGTCGGGGCTGTTTTGCGGTTAAAATGGTCAAAGGAAATAAGTTTTGGTAAGAAAAGAACGGTTTGTAAAGTAAAAGGAAAATTAAATTTACTGTAGGCAAATAAAAAGAGCGTATGCTTGTTTGTTGCGTAAAGTTACGGTCTCCTAGAAGAGCGGTTCCGATATATTATAACGACCGTCATGAAACTCTGTACCTAATTTTCACTAGTATTTGACATTGCTTTTATCATGGTTGCTTGGAAGAGATTGGAGTAAGCGATAAGGCCGCCCATTGTATATTTTGTAGTGAATATTTTTTATTTTTGTAACGTGTAATGTGGTGTTCAGTAAAGTTTAAATAAAGAAATATATCGTCGGTGATATTCTGAAACCGCGGATCTAACAGTGTTTAAAACCGCGTATTAACAAAAGTAGCAAAATCGAGATTTCGGATTTTCTAATTCATTAATACATATTTTACATAACTAATTCCTACAATATTTAGAGGAATTTGACAATTTGAAAGTTTAAACAATAGAAAGTCAAGTGGTTTAGTAAATATTACGTTTTTCCTCGTTCCTGTAAAATTCGCTGCACCTACCTTACGCGGTTTTAAACACTGTTAGTTCCGCGGTTTCAGAATATCACCGACGATATGTCGGATATACGTTAGTCACTAGTTTGAGTTTGACTAATCGGGACGCCAGCGCCACCAAGCGGTGCTCGACAGAGTCTACAACATAACGCTCGACCCGAGTTAAGTGCAGTTTGTCGGAGGCGGTCAAGGAGTGAACACGTTTAGAAACTCACGTTCACGTACCGCACGTTCCGTATAGTTATGTCGTGTACCTACAGTGTGTGAATAGCTAGTGTGATTAATTATTTGATCGTAATTTATAATTTGATTTAAACTGCAAACGGTTTTTCTATTATGCAATAACCAACACTTCCCATTGTACGCCCACAGTAGTTAAATTATGGCTGATGATAACGAGAGAGACTACACGACTACGAACTTCTCCGTCATATAAATAAATAATTAGGGTGTCAAAAAACGCTCTGTATTTGACAGCCGTTATTGTGTGATCCGTTCACCACTTTCTTAGGAAGAGTACTCGTATACTTAAGTAGTAATACGGAGAGATCTATAAACTTGTTAGGTTTCAATCGGCGTTTTTAAATAACTATTAATTATTAGCATTCAGTAAAAAAATATGAACTAGATACGTTCTTGTTGCTGCTTGCGATGTGCGAAAATACAGTCAAATCTACAGCCTTCTTAAAAAAATCTAGGAAAACTTAAAAATTACGAAATACGTCTGTCAGTAGGTATATTATTGATTTATGTAATTTGTGTGTCAATGTTGTATTTATGTTGTTTTTATTTGTTTATATTTATTTATTATTGAATAATTTAGAGATGTTTTCTAATATGGGTTATGTCGTACCTGAAACACCTGAGGCACGATCAGCCTAAGCGTTCGACTTGTGACGCATCTCTCTCTCGATAACACGCAAAATTATCGTGCGTAAACCGACTTTACAGACATCTAATTTTTATTTTTATTTTTAATTAATCAGGTTGAAGTGTATAACTACTTCCGTGCCAAATATTAAACTTCTTATGGATCTTTGTGATATTTGACAAATTCATCATTTTGCTTAGTCACATTCGTTTAGTGTCAGCTGAAACAAGCGTACGAATGAAAATGGCATTTTCACAGAAACACGTTGTTCCTAATTAAATTAAGTGGAAATTTTACCCGACCTACATTTTTGCTGATGGTATTTTGTACTTTATGCTGCCGTGTTTAAATCCAAAGTTGTTTGTCAGGAGTAAGCGGAAAAATATAATGGCTTAATTAGCTGTCAGGAGATTGAAAATGCTTTAGCTTTTATCATTTTAATGGAGGATGCCAGCGTTGGATTTAATCACGTTTTTAAAAACAACATGTTTGGGTAGAATTACAGGAGTGATTAAGGATGACTGAGGTTAGGGGTCGCTTGGACATTTATTGGGACAGGTTTTAGCATGTTTTGAAAAGTTTTATTATACTGGACGGGTCCACTCAATCTGTATGGTTCTTTCCTCAAAAGGACAAGGGGAAATCATCAAATAACTTCTCCCGCTCTGGGTGGAGCGGGAGGGTGTGTCAGACTCTTACTGACTAAAACCCACCCGTATTCCTTCCTGTTGCCTATGTTGCGGGGGCCTCGGTGACTCATAAGTACCTTCCCGCGACCCCAGAAGGAAGTAGGTTTAATAATCTCTCAGAGAGGAAAGGACGCAATAACAAAAAAACCTGCCTTTGTGAGACACACAATGTTTAAAAAAAAGAGTTCGCTCGAAGCCACAAGTTAAACAGTTAAAACTGTATTGTAGCACATTTGAAACTCTCCCAATGTACTGGAATATGAATAATTAAAAGCTTCTTTGTCACCATGAAGCTTAAGTTTTGTCGCAGTCATAAGATTATGTGCAATGTTGCAATGTTGGAGCAGGTAACTTTCATAATGGAAGTCGGGAATTGAAGCTAAATTAAATAATGTTTACTAATAATACAATGTATGAATGTTTAAAACAACGTTCACATCTGGTATAGTTAGTTTTTAAAGAATCAATTCTTTACAAAAAGTCAACAAACCGTCTGACGAAAAGTGGATAACACAGCCCGTGACTTATTGGAGCACCGATATGATGACAACCACGTGGGTTGCCTCGACGGCAACCTATTGTTTATTAATAATGAATTATTTATTTCAAATAGGCAAATAAAAGGCACTTTTCAAGGTTACACTATTTACAGAAAAATGCGATTCTAGTCGCTCCTTCCAAAATTTAGTGTCGTATGGAGAAGAATGGGCAAGAAATACCCCCCGTTACTCCTGCAAAATGTTTTGTATACAATGAATATAAATTATATGTGAAGATGATGCACCCACACTAAAATTTACATCACAATAGGTAAAAAGAATTAAAATAAATGCCGTAAAAGTAATTAATTAAAAATAAATGGTGCTCACATATTTAAAAATCAACAAAACAAAAACCACTTGACAGTTTCTTAACAAAAAATACATGATACTTTTATACAATGAATATAAATTATATGTGAAGATGATGCTGTAAAAGAAATTAATTAAAAATAAATGGTGCTCACATATTTAAAAATCAACAAAACAAAAACCACTTGACAGTTTCTTAACAAAAAATACATGATACTTTTATGGGAATTAAACATAGAACCAATTGAAAACGGTAATACCCATGTTGGCATAAAATTTTAAGGCATAATTTAGATTGGCATAACGTTTTCGCATAGCTTTTATTAGCATAATAATACTGCTGCATAATAATACTTTGGCATAATGCAAAGGTTAGCATAATATGATCATTATGCTGAATTTTGTTATGCCAATGTAAATTATGACTCGTATTTTATGCTTATCATTAGTAAATCATTGAAAACAGCTGAACGTCGGGTAGAAAATGGCCATTAAAAGTTTTACAACCAGGTTTAAACCACAATAACCTCTTTGTAATATAATAACAGCCCCTATTCTCTTTCCTCCAAAAGGATGTGGTCAAAACGAGTTTTACAAGAAAACATCCCCAGGATGCTATTATAATCGCTTTAAATCTATAAAGAGACGCTTTCCTTTCATTTCACAGACTTCCATTTTGTTCGTCTTCTTGTGGCTAGTTGAATTAACTGCTTTACCTTTAAAATGTAATTCTAAATGTCTTTGTAGGCTGGCGGTTAAAATTATCCTACTTTTATATTAATTAGAATTAATATATAAGTAGGATTTTGTATCTAATAAACTTTTCTCTCGGTAAGAGGTTTTCTGGCGTTGCGTTAATTAGTTTTTCTGAATTCCGGTAATTTTAGATGTTAACCAACATTTATTAGGTGTTGTTTAGAAATTAATATTGTATTCAAAAATCAGAACGATAATAAATACCTAGTTATAGGTATTTTATTATTTCGGTATTCTGAACTGATCTGAGAGGAATTACCGGAATGTAAATATTAATTTTAATAGCGAAGGTATCAGAATGAATATATGTGCGTGAATATTGGAAAATTATAATTGAATAGCTTTTTCCCGTGGCTTCGCCCACGTAGAGATCGGTAATTATGCCACGGGAACGTACTAACGGGAAAAAGTATCCTATATCCTAACCCAGGTCGTGGTATATCCGTATACCTATCATCCAAATCCATTCAGTCGTTGAAGCGTGAATAGGTAACAGACAGACAGACATATTATAATAAATGCAAATAATCTTCTTTTCTTTAAAATTAAACAGGTTTTTATGATTCTAAATGTCTAACTTAAAAATTATAATTATTAATTTTAATATTATTACCATTAATTTGAAATACTAGAGTATTTACCACAAAAGTTATTACAATTTACGTGGTCACGTAAGTTGTAATAACTTTGCGCGGTTTAAACGGGTGGGCCGATTTTAATGAAATACATAGTAAAATAAATACGATACCGACTCTGACTATATTTACAATTGTTTAAAATTATTAAAAAGAGGTACACAAAAATGCCAATAATCATGTGTATTTTAAAATCATCGCCTATTTTACCCCCTTGGGAGAAGGTTGTGCAAAAACGCTGAAACACAATTTTTTACGTCTTTCCAAAAAGTATAAATTTTAATATCCCTAACTTAAGATATGCTAAGTTAAACTTTAATCCCCTATATCACCCCTCAAATCTTATTTTTGGGATAAAAAGAAGCCTATATCCTTCCCCAGGATGTTCCGTTCAGTGATTTAAGTGTGAAAAGGTAACATGCAGACGGATAGGCAGACAGAGTTACTTTAGAATTTATAATATTAAGTATAGATGTATTGGTAAAGCTAATTTAAAATGTAGTATGTATGTTTTTAGCTTGTTATTATGATATAGCCTAGAATATCCGATGAGTTGAAGCTGGCTTCCCACGGTGTGTGATATTGCGATCGGACGCGGACCAGCCCGCACCAACGCACCATGGGAAGATTATCGTCCGTGGTAGAGCAGACACGTCCGTCGCGGCGAGTTGGTAACATCAAAGGTGCGGTGCAAGCTCTCTTTACGAGTTCTCTTTGACTTTGCAATTCGGAATGAAAATACACTCGAGATATTGCTCTCGAGTGTATTTTCATTCCTCGTGCAATGCTCCGATCGATCTTCTCGTGCTGTGGTACATTTAGCCCTGCCTGTTCCTGGTCTGCGTAGGTTGGAGCCGGATTCCTCGTAACTTCGGAGAACTACTTGTACAGTTGACAACGACACACCAACTTTATGTTATGTTATGTTAGAGGGTTTGGTTTCCGCACTTAGTCCTTCAGGTGGACCATTGTGCGTGGGCCATTTTTGGTGGTTATTCCAACCAGCCCTCCTCCCTCCTGAAGTCCTGCCGTTAACCGCCTGGTTAACTTACTATCTAAGGATGGCATAGCCTTCTTGTACTGTCTGCACCCCGGTGCCGAGGACCACTCTCCACTTGTGTGAGTGGGTAAGCTCCTGTAGCCACCTGCGTAGTTAGTTAAAGGGGATGTGCACGATCGGCTCCGGTCCACAGACTGACGTGCTGGATGCTTTTCTGGCTAGTTCGTCAGCTGCGTCGTTGCCCAGCGATCCACTGTGTCCTTTTATCCATTGGAGTGTCACTGTGTTGCGGTTGAATACCGTTATACGTTCTAGCGCATTGTGACATTCTTGTGTTAGTCTCGAAATACTGTGTTTCCTCCCTAGGGATTGGTGAACTGAGGCGCTGTCGGAGAGTATGCGTATATGAGTGTCCGTGACTCTCCTTGCTTCTATGGCATACGTCGCTTTTGTAATGCCCACACACTCCACCTCGTAGACGGTGTTGAACATTCCAAGCGGGCTGGATATGTTTACGTTAAGGTCGAGTGAGAAAACGCCAGCTCCGGTTCCGGAGTTGGTCTTTGATCCATCGGTGTATACTCTTACCTCATACGGGCCTGAATAGTCACACCGTTCCTCTGTGAGTATTATGTTGTAGTACTTTTGGAAACAGTGTAGTTTTGGGGCTCTGTCGCAGGGTGATGCCATCAACGGTCTTCGTTTGATCGCATCCTCCCTTATGCGTATGTGCTTGACTCTAGAGTCTTTGCTCAGGGTTCCTGTTATGTTAAGCCTAAAAGCGGCCAGGGCCGCCTTCTCTCGCACGATGAGGTGCAGAGGCGGCAATCCAAGCATCGCCTGTAGGGCGGCGGTGGGCATAGTTCTAATACAGCCCGTGATTGCTACACAAGCAAACCGTTGCAGTTTTTCGAGATCCTTTTGGCTGTGCTCAGGACTGTCCTGGGCCACCTGACTAGTGAGTCGTGAAGTGATTCGCTGGGAGACGGGTGGCGGGGCGGCGGGGTAGGTAGGCACGGGGTACCGGCCCTTCTATAAGCTAATTTTGAATGTCTTTAGTGCAGGAGTTTAATTTCTATACGAACTAGATATTATTTCTTTTTCTGTGTCAAAACTTTAGTTTTCTTTGGCAAATTCCGTCACAAAAAGTAGAATCTATTTTCATTTACCAGACTCAATTGGCGCAGATAATCCTATTTGTGGATCGTTTTCCACGTTGGTAATATCCTCGTGTTGGGTTCTTTGCTCATAGTAAGAAAGAGCCAATGGTTTTTAAAATTTTTTGAATCGTCGTTTTCGATTTTCCTCTTGGATTTCACTCAGGAACCACAGTTATTATAGAAAGACCTAGCCAGTAACTGTTTGAAAAGGTTTCAATCATATTTTCTTTTCCTCTATATTTAGTTGGGTTTCTTAAATTCTGAGTTGAGCTACACGATTACTGACAACTGCTTGCACTGACTGGACTGGTCCACTCAAATCTGTGTGGTTCTTTCCTCAAAAGACCATTTCAGACACTAATATACATCCTCACATGATCTGACCTAGACTATGTCCGGATTTTGAAAGAAACTTAGAAATGGCGAAACAAAGTCAGAGGTTTGGTTCGCCATTTCATCTCAAGGGTAGTCAGATAGGAAATGTCAACTATCTGACTTACATGATGTGGAAAAGTAAAAAACAAAACAAAAACCACTTCATTTGATCCCATAATCGCACCTGTTCTTGTTTCTTATTGTGCAGGTACAATTTTACGGTTTTAAAGTTCAATAAATATGTAGTTGATCACCGTTTCGCGTGATTCATTTGTAACTAATAACGTGAGTAATTTAATAATGGGCTTCGTTTCGAAGCGTCACTAAAGAGTTTTAATATTTACCTACCTACATACATCATAGGATCATACTGTTATTTGCTTTTGAGGAAAACGGTTTAAAGGTCTAGATACCCGTTTACCGATAAACCGTTTTCCTTAAATAAAGTTAATTTCTAGTTATGACCTAAATTGCTAGTAGCAATGTAGGTATATACAGGGTGGAATTGGTTGGTTTCGTCAGACCATACAATGTTACTCAAAAAATTAGGGTTTCGGTCAATTTCTCCAAGCATGTTTTCACAAAATTGTAATCGTCTGTCACGATCCCCAATATGCAATTTTTGCACCAACCGACCTTCACGATAGCATTTATACTTATACTTTTTCAGCACTTTAAGTACGCGAGTGTGGGTTGTTCCTAATTCATCGGCAGCATCTCTACTTGAAGCCTTTGGAAATGATTCAAAGTATGTTAAAACATCTAGTTCAAAATCGAAATAGTTTTGCTGAATAGTTTGCCGTCTCTTCTTGAAACCACCCGTATTCTTTAAATTGTCTACCATTCTTTTCAATACGAACCGAGTTGGTGCCTGTCGGTCTTGATATCTCTCTCCATACCACCACAGAGCTAGATTCACGTTTTTGTTATTTAAAAAATAAGCTTCCATTAAATCAAACTGTTCTTGATAAGCCATTTTCACCGTGAGACAAAATGTGAAATGAGTTGTAAAAACAATCAAATGTGAATAACAACTATGACAATCTAATTTTCAAATTTTAATCTAACATTCCATATTTAA
Source organism: Atethmia centrago (assembly GCA_905333075.3). Taxonomy (NCBI): domain Eukaryota; kingdom Metazoa; phylum Arthropoda; class Insecta; order Lepidoptera; family Noctuidae; genus Atethmia; species Atethmia centrago. The sequence goes on from HG995376.1 coordinate 24,590,709, forward strand.
ATTACCTCATACACGCAGCTACGAGTATGTCGCAAAAAAGTCTGCATTACAAAAGATGGATGTTAGTTAAAGAGCTTTAACTTGACTCATTGAATTTGTAACTTCAGATTTCCTGGTTTTCCTTTCATTTAATTTATCATGTTTGTTAGAGAGATTTCATCCTTATAATTGACCCTAACGATCGATGCAATAAAAGTACAGGGTATAATTTTTTCAGATTTTAGCCGGTTCGATTCCCGGGTGTGGGAGAAGAGAATTTTCGAAAATCTTTGAATGCAGTTTGCTTTCTATTCAAAAATAAAGGAATGTTTCCTTTGAGTAAAACTTTCTATCTGCAGTATTAAGAGTACTTTCCCTCCAGGTGGCATTACAAAATTCCACCCTGTATATACCTACTAGCAATTTAGGTCATAACTAGAAATTGACTTTTTTTTCATCGTTTCAAGTGGGATGTCAAATTGTCTTAAAGAGTACTCTCTAAATATATATTGGTTATCTAAGTTATACATATATAAACCCTAAAATAATGCATATAATATATACTTTTTTTATTACATGTGACTCTGGGCTATACAAAAACCGAAAAAAACCGAAATAGCTGTCTTGTTGGCGTTTTTGTCGTAGTTAGGTTTACCTTATAACTTTTTTTGACGTGATAACGTCTTATAAATCGATGAAAGCCGGCTGCACGCACGAAAAAGCATGACTCATTGTCACGTTCCGCCTGAGCAGAGCGTGCAAGCGAGAGCGTGGAACTAGCGATAGAGAGGCCGCGATCGGTCTAAGCGTTCGGCTTGTGACGCATCTCTCTCTCGTTATCACGTAAAATTATCGTCCGTAAACCGACTTTACAGACAACCAATTTCTTTTACCATTTGTTCACATGATACTAAATCTTGGATTTCTTAACAATATTCAACATTTACAATATACTCCCATTATCTCTTTAAAAGCGTTTTCATGTGATCTAAGGTTCTCCATCGATCTTGATAACAGCTTATTATCTGTGGTGTTAAAACTCGCTGGCTCACTGCCCGTGCCGTGTCGGGTTACGCGTGAAGTTTCAGGAAAAAATGTGAAATGTCATTCGAAGCTGAAGCTGACAGATAAGGTCAAGAGTGTTTGATATATTACTTGGCGGTAGTAACGTACGTAAGACATTAAACTTTTGTTTGACTCCTTTAATACTACTCGTATAATCAGTAAAATGCTTTCAATTTTAAGATTCCGAAACCTCTTAAAAAAACTTATGTTTTATAGGCCTCGGTCATGACGCCAGTTTTGCGAATCAGTTCAGTAAGTAGATGCTAGTGAAAGGCCAGTGGCTGAACTGTCAACTTACAGGAAACCTCTCCAGACATTTCTAAAGAAGCTTTTAGCATAAAGAAAACCAACCAACTTCAGCTCCTCGATAAAATCAAGAAAAAAAACGTTAAATTTTAAGATATTCGAACAAAAGGAATAAATATCTTGAAATGTCCCAGTGGTGGCGTTAAATCAGATAGCCACGAATCGGCTGTAGCACCAAGTACGCAGTATGAATGTGTAATGTTCGCTCACTGGTACGCAAACTTAGGTATCTACTTCGTACTTTGGGGACGTGGTCTTAAATCATTGATACGGACTCACTGTGCCAAAGGTATTTATTATGTAACTATGATTTATGTTAGCTCCATGTGTGTAATCTTTAGATATTTACTCATTTTTTCAAAGTTTTATTTAAGAGGCCTATCACAAAATTGCGTTCTGAAATGATAAATGATAAATGATAAATGATTTTATTTCTGTAAGTAGGTTTTTACAAACACTTTTACACGTCAAAACATATTTTTTAAACTAGATGAGGCCGGCGTTTCCTATCTGACTACTCTGAGAAGAAAGGCCGAAACAAACTCAGAGGTCACAGTCTCTTTTAAAGTCCAGACATAATCTTGGTCAGATCATGTGAAGACCATGTCGATTGGTGTCTGAAATGGTCTTTTGATGAAAGAACCACACAGAAAGATTAAGCAGCCGACGCATCGCTTTGTGTATTAAGTAATTTGGCAGCTGGAATTACGTTTATTTTACAAATGTTTGCGCTGTAATATGGTGCGGGTGACATTTGGCGAACTGTTCCTTTTCACTCTTGAACGTTACCGCGATTTACAATCATGATTGAAAATTTTAATAAGGCGATAAGTCCCCTCTTTGAGGAGTGGCTAGAGAGGCGCCACGGCGTCCTCGCCTTCCACCTGACGCAGGTCCTCACCGGACACGGCAGCTTCGGGAGGTTCCTGTGTCGGATAAGGCGGGAGGAAACGCCCGGGTGTCACCACTGTGTGGATCGCCCGGAGGACATGGTGGAGCATACGGTGGAGGTCTGCCCGACCTGGGCAGAGCACCGCCGTGTCCTCGTGGAGGCGATTGGCGACAGAGTTCTCTCGCGTCCGGCCCTGGTTCAGGCCATGGTACGGAGCGAGAGGGCATGGGCAGCCGTCACCTCCTTCTGCGAAGCAGTAATGCTCGCGAAGGAGGAGGCGGGATGGTGAGCAATGGGTAGCTCGCTGTCCGATAAGGACTAGGCCCGGGTCAACGGCGCGTTGTGTTGCACGCGCGCCTCAAAGAGATATCGTCAGCACAAGTATAGGGATCCACTAGGGCCGATACCTGCAGGGGTTGCGGGAAAGTCCAAAAGGGTTAACGAGGCCCCTGGCAGCACATGCAACTGAAGGAACACGGGTGGGTTTTAGTCAGTAAGAGTCTGACACACCCTCCCGCTCCACCCAGAGCGGGAGAAGTTGTTTGATAATATGGCAACCAAAAAAAAAAGTCGGATTTGACGTCCTTTTTATTTTATTCACGACCTTCGACCAGTCTTCCGGTTGGACATTGTGAATGGTCTCTTGTAGTAGTAACAGCATCTTGTTGGCTGTGAATGGAGGAGCCGTGTTATTCCTAGCGGGCGGCGCGGCGTGGCGTAAAAATAAACATAAACTTATGATTAAAAAAAACACAATTTTATTTGAAAAATTGCAAGAAGATCTGAAAATCGGAATTGCAATTACAATAGTTATACTCGTACCTTTAATTTGGGCACAAATGAGTTCACTGTCGTTATGTTACAACGATTACGGCCCACTCCCTCTCACAGAGAGGAGGCCTGTGTCCTAGCATTGGGAACATTATAGGCTGATTATGTATGTATGTGTGTAATAAAGAGAACGAGCGAGAGTCGATATCGATAAAATTGAATTGCATAATGTCACTGACCTAGTCATGCGATTCTGACATCTGTCATCATGCTTCAGTGCAAACAGTTGGAAGACTATTTAAAAGTTATTATTGTATATATTTCATTACGCTTGCGTACGGCAATCCACGTGCTCGAAAAAGTGCCGTTGGGCATTTTATGAAAAACTTGCATCGACCGCTATAAACTATACTAATAACTATTCTCCACCACTTAATAAGTAAAAGTTGTCGAAGTCTTTCAGTTTCTCAGAATAATAACGCCAAAGTTGGCCATTTAACGCAAAAATCACGGTCGAAATGTAATAGGCCTCCTATTTCTTATGCTTATAAATATATAAAATTTGAAAGCTTACGATAGTCTGGCATGTATTTAATCGTACCTCATTTGATTTCCTAAAAATATTTATGGAAACGCGCATTATAATAAATGAGGTTTTTTGTGTAGCCTCAAATAATTTCCACTGTGGTTTACTAAATAATACTTAATCGATACGCTAATACAATGGTGCCGATTTCCTTGATCACAAACTACACTAAATTTAAGTTCAGTGCATCTTTTTCTTTCTATTTCATTAAGAAAAGGACAGAAGATAAATTTTAGTTTAGTCGTGTCAAATTAATCAGCGCTTGACGTAAATTGACGTAATTTTAGTACGCAAGTTTTTAATCACGTCTAAACTTGTATGGAGCAGTGACAGCCGCTAATTAATTTGAGCAAGCCAATAGATTCTGAGATTAGCCACCTAACTGAATATGTATATTTATTACTTCAGCAATTAGGATTCATAAAATACGATGAAATGATTATTTATTGTTGGTATTTTAGCAATTTTGTCGACATTTTGTTTTGCGATTGTTTCAATAAATCTTACATGACTACATATGATTATTTATGAGTTTACTTTAAGATGAATTGTTGGGTCGTAGCCAGAGTTATTATGTCATATTTTACATTTTGATGTAGTATACAATTTTGGCTCGCATAGAATCAGAATTTAAGTGTTACAAATCGTTACCGAGGCCCCTGGCAACACAGGCAACGGAAGGAATACGGGTGGGTTTTAGTCAGTAAGAGTCTGACACACTTTCCCGCTCCGCTCATAGCGGGAGAAGTTATTTGACGATTTCCCACCCAAAAAAAAAAGTGTTATAAATCGTAAAAATAAAGTACGATCCTATCCCGCCTATCCCTTGCTGCCCTCCCCCAGCGACGCCCTAATCGGAGGTCCGTCGGTTTCCCAAAGGGGGTGCCCTTAGCGTGCGTTCTCTAAATGAGTGTACACAGCCGTCGGAGAAAATCGGAAGCAAAATAATATACGGGGTGATAAACACGCGTTGCCGAGTAGACGCCCTAGGATGGCTGTTTTAGGGTTGATAAACGGTACAACAACGGGCCTTAGGTTGTGTGGTATCTCTACGAGACCACGTCTATTAGCTTAGATACTTACGTGGTATGGAAGGAGCTGATGTTGTCCTGTATTTCTATTATCCTTCGGTTAGAATATCATACCAAAATCCGTGTTTCCAGCACCGCGTGAACTGTATGGTGTGCATATAGGCTCAGCTTAAGACACTGACAACACCTAAACCGCGGGCTCTGTCAGATTGCATAGAAAATAAAACAAAGATTTTGCTTCACATATTAATTAATATAGGATATCCTAACCAGAGCTTTAGTTTTAGAGAAAAACACTCTTATTTTTGAATGAATTAAACATTTTTATTTCAACATAAAGAAAAATAGTTCCTATTAAGACGCTGACAACACCTAAACCGCGGTCACTGTCAGATTGCATAGAAAAGAAAGAGAAGCGCGATGACATAACGCTTATTGAAAAATAAGAAGCAATTATCTATTTACTCAAAACTGAGTTGAGTAATCGAAAATAAAAAACAACCAAGTTCTGCATTCAAATTAGACCTTCTTGTTATTAATTAAATACGTAACGTATGTTGATATTTAATACAGATATCGCACGCTTAATAGAATACTGGCTTAACTCAAAAGTAGATTTCTGGAAATCTCAAAGGGAAATCGCCGTTAAATGTTTTGCAATTGGGTTCTAGTCGGCTTATTAGCCAATATAATAGACATGCAATTTACTGTTAAATATAATACCTACTTTTCAAAAACCATTGATTAAATCTGTGCAAAAAAAATTGCAGAAATCCTAACTTTGACTCAAGCTATAATAGGTCAGTATTCTATTAAGCGTGCGAATATTTTGGTTTAGAACTCAAGGCAAGAGGTTAGTTTAACGTTAGTTTGTATCGAGATGTTTTTTCAAAACGTGTTTTGGTAACAACAAAGTTCTGGGAAATATGTTCAAAATTAACATATATATTTTCCACTACCACAAACTATACAGATTAGGCATTTTTTTCTTAAGAGAAGCTAATTTTACTCAATTGGGTCTTGTCAGCGATTTGAGCCTTTGTCTAATCGTAGGTACTTGGCAAGCTACTCACTTATAATTTTTTAGTGGGGAATGTGTAAAAACTTACTGACCTTTTAATGATGCACATTTTTTAAACTAGTGAACCTCTAAATACTTTTTGCATTCTAAAGATACATACCTTTTTAAATAATTGAACCTCTTTTTAACTTTGTGGTCTTTTTTTCGCAAATGTTCGCTTGGCTATCGGCCGCGACTTAGAGTTGTAGGTCGTAGGTTTTTTTACTTAGTGTAAATGATTTCGTCACCACTGCTCTTAAACTGGCGAAGCAAAACATCGTGAAGAAACCGGCAGGTCTAAGAACCAAAAGGTTTTATAAGGTTTTATTGGAAGTCCTCAAGAAGTCTGAGAGAAAACGCATTTTATCCGACAATATAACCGCGGTTGATCCTCGGCCTCGCTCCTGGGCTCATCTACCAGTCCTGAAAGAGGGGCTCATCTTCAGCTTCCGTGGGAGCCTCCCACTCCAGACCACCCGTACTGCACGGTGCTGCGACCCTAACCCCGGGCCATCCCCGCTATTCGGCGTGGGACCAGCAGAAGTCTTGACTCCTTGCAGTCACGCCGTGCAGCAGAAGCCCGAGTAGCCCACTCGGGCTTCTGCTGCACGGCGTGAGAGCATCGCTCTTCTTCCGGCCGCTGGTAAGCTCCCTGGATCATTGAAAGACTACGACCAACCCATTTAATTAATAGATTGTAAGTAGCTAGAAATAAAAATGGCCATAATCTTTAGGTAGGTAGGTTACTCTTCCTATATAGGACCCATCTGTCAGAACCTATACCGTAATACTATAACTCGTCAAATAACTTGTGGCCAATGGTTTGCCTTGTTATTTTCAAGACGAGCGAACTGTAACTCTACAGTCGACTTGCGAAATGCCATAAAAAATTAAATAAAAGTACTTTATTTATTTTAACAAACTTATGCAAGATGCAGTTTTGAACCTGCAAAAAATTTCAGGAGGTTGTTATGAAACTCGTAAATAATCATATAACAATACGATACCAAGTCAATAATCAATAATACTTTTTATTTTAGATTTAAAAAATTTATTGTTTTTTAGAATAACTCTCTTAATAACCCTATCTATCTAAGATCTATGAAAGAAATGTCGGTTGCATTTGTTTGTGTGTGTGTGTGAAAGCGCAGTTTAAGGATACGTACAGACTGGCCGCGTTTTAAAAAGGGGAGTTCACACTTACCGATTTCCGTAAATAAGAATAAAATGAAAAAAAAAAAATACCTACCCATTTTATTGTTGATTCGGGTCGAGAATCACTAACATAATTACCTCCTAAAATGTTTTGCAGATCCAAAACAACACCTTGTATATACTTATTTTAATTTAATAGAGTGTCCGTGTCTCCATAGGAACCTACTACGCTTTGAAATGGACAACTAGCTTCATCTTCATCTGACTCACCGACCCCTTGACGATTCAAAATTGCCTGTATTTGGTTTATTGGAGTTTAAGTTTGACATACAAGTTATCAGTCAATAATGACGACCGATGTTGTTATCGATGAGTAATGTTAAAAAAAACTTGTAGGACAGGCGGTTAATAACATACACACATCACGCTTATATTCCCCGATGGGATAAGCAGAGCCGTATAGAAGTATGTATAAGTCCCATGTAATACGGGGCGAGGCCATTGCTATCAACTGGACACAATTCTAAGACTCGGCGCTTATGTAATCTAATACTCGTACTTTATCCAATAACTTTTATAACAGAAATTTAAATATATGTAGGCCAAACATGACTGATCTTAAAACTATAATGTAATTTAATAACTTGCATGCTCCGTATGTATACTCATGTTTTCATAAATAAATAATCAAATCAAACCCTTTACTGTCCAGGCCACTCGTATGTGGAATGCTTTGCCAGTTCAAATAAAACGCGCGCAATCGTTACTCGCATTTAAAAGACTCGTAAAGGAACATTACTTGTCGCTGTGAGCTTGTTCTCGTAACTGTAATTACCTATAGTCTTCATTTATTTTCGTTGCTTATACATTTAATATGTATGTATTTATGTATATATTATTTAGGATATATATATATATATATCTGTGTATCAATTTTAGTATATTGTATTTATTTATTTTTTTACACCAACGACAGCCCCACTTTATGTCCAGGCAAATCACTGTCCATCCTATGGTTGCCTGGAAGAGATCGCAGAAAGCGATAAGGCGGCCCATTGTATATTTTGTAGTGTTTGATTTATTTTTTGTCATGTATTTTTTGTGGTGTACAATAAAGTATATATAAATAAATAAATAAATAAATAAATAATCTTTAATCTTACTCCGGCAATAACACTTTCCCTGACCAAGGAATCGAACTGAGGACCGCATGCTTAGCAGTCACGTTTGCGAACACTAAACTAACGAGGAGTGAGACAGATAATAATATGACAAAAATACTAAATTATACACCCCGAACTAACTTCTGTCCTACCAGAAATAGTACATATTATTCAATCAAATAACGAGTCACTCAAATGTCACAATCGATAAAGTCTATGAATTTTACCTTTATACACAGTCTACAAAGCTATTTTTGACTATGTATTAGGTAACCATTTTTTGCTTCGTCATATGCCTTACAAATTATGAATGAAAGTTGTGGGAAGTATTTATGTACTAAAAGTACTGTCGAAAAGGTCGAGCTAGAAACAAGGCGCGCTCGAAATAAGGCATCTTTTTTTTTCGAGTCTAGTAAAGGAAAGTATCATTATAAGGGGCTGGATTTGGAGGCGATCGGCGGCAGAGACCTCTCGCGTCCGGCCCTGGTTCAGGCCATGGTACGGAGCGAGAGGGCATGGGCAGCCGTCACCTCCTTCTGCGAAGCAGTAATGCTCGCTAAGGAGGAGGCGGGACGATTGAGGGAAAGGCAAGTTTCGCGCCCTCTCGCCCCTAGCCGCCGCAGGAGACGCCCAGGGCGTCGGGAATCCCGGGCGGATTTCCGGCCACCGTAGGCGCGGGCTTGCGGACGGTGAGCAATGGGTAGCTCACCGTCCGGTAAGGACCAGGCCCGGGTCGACGGCGCGTCGTATTCCACGCGCGCCTCAAAGAGATGTCGTCAGCACGAAGTAGGGGTCCACTAGGGCCGATGCCTGCCGGGGTCGCGGGAAGGTACTTATGGGTCACCGAGGCCCCCGCAACACAGGCAACAGGAAGGAATACGGGTGGGTTTTAGTCAGTAAGAGTCTGACACACCCTCCCGCTCCGCCCAGAGCGGGAGAAGTTATTTGATGATTTCCCACCCTCAAAAAAAAAAAAAAGTGTTCGGTCGCAATAATGCACCAAATGAATCGACTGAAACAGTTGAATATCTTAAAGAGGAAATACGGCGCGTTATAGGTGAAATACAGCCACATTTATGCGAAAGCGTTATTCAAAATTTCAACAAAAAAATAAACCTGTGCCAGAGGTTTCGTGGTGGCCATTTGCCTGATGTTGTATTTCACGTTTAAGGCGCTGACAAGACCCAAATGACCAAAATAGGATTCTCTTAAGAAAAAAAAATGCCAAATCTGTATAGTTTGTGGTAGCGGAAAAAAATATATGTTAATTTTGAACATATTTCCCAGAACTTGGTTGTTAACAAAACACGTTTTGAAAAAAAATCTCGGTACAAACTAACGTTAAACTAACCTCTTACCTTGAGTTCTAATCAAAAATATCTGCATTTAATATCAACATACTTAACATATTTAATTGATAACAACAACGTCTTATTTGAATGCAGAACTTGGTTGTTTCTTATTTTCGATTACTCAACTCAATTTTGAGTAAATAGATAATTGCTTCATATTTTGCAATAAATTACAAGCGATGTGTCATCGCGTTTCTCTTTCTTTTCTATGCAATCTGACAGTGACCGCGGTTTAGATGTTGTCAACGTCTTAATTGGAACTATTTTTATTTATATTGAAATAAAAATGTTTAATTCATTCAAAAATAAGTGTGTTTTTCTCTAAAATTAAATCCGGCGCTCTGGTTAGGACATCCTATATTAATTAATATGTGAAGCAAAATCTTTGTACCCCTTTTTATGAAAATTACGCGGACGGAGGAGTATGAAATTTGGCACAGTTAAAGTTTATATGGAGGAGGAGTGCAGAAAGCTAATGTTTTTATATGATATGCATTAGAAATAAATAAAATTAATTAAAAAACATTTCACACACTACCATGAGTTTAACACACACACAGTACCAGAGCCTCATGACTTGAAGATAGATTGGTTACAGAAGCGACAGCTTGAGCATGGAGTAAGTAAATACTTTTTAATAGCATGGAATTAGTAAGAACTATAATATAGATTTGTAAGTGGAGGGTTTTCCTTAATAACTTAAAATTTAAATGTTTTATGGTCGAATTTCGACCAGTGGGTGACCACTAGTTATAGGAAATAGGCATTACATTAATATGCGGGGCAGCGTACTAAGGTCATCAATTATTTATGTTGTGAATTCTATTATACTACCTTTTGCTCGCGGATTCACTCGTGTGGTCGGATTTTATCGCACGTATACAAAGTATTATATATCTTAACCCAGGTCATGGTCTATCCATTTGCCCTTCATCCAAATCCGTTCAGCCGTGAAAGGTAAGAGAAAAACAGACAGTTACTTTCGCATGTATAATATAAATATGGATTATTATTTCATTGAAATTAAATAAATATTACCTACCTATGAATATTCTGCTCAAGAATTGTTATCACCACACCTTTTTCACACTAGAATTAAGCACATAATTGTTCCCCTAAAATGTAAGTACTACTTTTTGATGTTTTGAGAGACTCTTCTGGTTTTTGCCGCTGTATTGGGTTATCTCTTTTTTGACTGTGTGTATTTTCAAGTCTTGATATTTCCTTTATTTACCTGTAATCTTGTATAATCTTCTTGGACAGATGGAAGACCCCAGTAACACGGGTTCCACCTAGCATCCCGGTAATTGATCAAATCTCTGTGCACTTGTCAGCACTACGCTTTAAATGCTGCGCATACCTACTGTGTGGGATTGTTCCAGGTATAATTATGGAAATAATTTAAAAAAATACGATGCTTGATGTGAGCGTGCAATTTTATATTAACAATGAAAGATGTAGGTAGCCGGTCGACAAACGTTAAAAATAAAAACGATTAGCTATAATTTACGTAGCCTCAACATTACACTGGTAGGTATGCGAATTTAGGTAGGCGCTTGCGGGAACATACCCCCGGGCGTTGAAAGCCTGCCTTTCAACCACTAAGTTTCTTCAAACTCCGGATATATAGGCAACGGACAAATCTTGCTGAATGATCTGCGTAACAGACTGCTAGAAGTCTTGACGTCTGCAACTCTAACGACGCCGTCTGTCCCTGGATACGTAGCAACGATCCGACCCATTTTCCACTTGAGTGGGGGGAGGTTGTCTTCTTTTAACAGAACCAAAGAATTAAGCTTCAAGGAGCCCTTACATGATCGCCATTTCATGCGAAGTTGGAGCTCCGAGTATTCTTTACTCTACCTGCTCCAAAAATGCTGTCGGAGAAGCTCAATACGCTCAAATCGAGTCTGAGAATTGATGGACTGGTGAATGATGTCATAGGACGTCCAATCAAAAAGTGTCCGGGTGTGAGCGGCGTCAGATCCTCGGGGTTCGATGATAACGGCGTCAGTGGTCTGGAGTTCAAAATGGCTTCAACCTGAACCATCATGGTATATAGCTCTTCGTAAGTAAGGTTACAATGGCCTAGCACTCTGACCAAGTGACGCTTGGTTGATTTAACACCAGCCTCCGCAAGGCCAGCGAAATGAGGAGAATATGCAGGAATAAAGTGAAAGTTAATTCCTTCTTTAGCTATCTCATCGGAAAGCGAATCGCAACTCGCCTTAAGAAACCTAGAAAGGTCATTAGATGCACCAACAAATGAGGTGCCATTATCAGAGTAGATATTTCTAGGCTTACCTCTACGTGATATAAACCTCTTTAACGCCATAATGAAAGTATTGCTTGTTAAATCACCGACTACTTCAACGTGAATTGATTTCGTAGAAAAACAAACAAAAATAGCTATATAAACTGTTACTAATTTACAGCCACGACCTTGACGAACAGCTGACTGAATAGGACCTGCATAGTCCAAGCCTATATTTTCAAAAGGAAAACCTGCTAGAAGTCGCTGCTGTGGTAAATCTCCCATAATAGGACTTACAGTTTCACCTCTAAATCGGCAACAACGAACAATCTCGTATAGACGCCAACAATAACTGGGGTCCAGCGTGAAATAATCTTTTATGCTCATAATTAAAAAGTAACTTAGAGAAATGATGACTAGATTGAATAAGAATCGGGTGCTTTTTATTATAAGGAAAATCTGAATGCTCTAGTCTACCTCGAATCCGCAATATATTATTCTCGTCTAGAAAAACGTTAAATTTATTTAATTCACTTTTCTTGGGTTTTAATAATGAGTAGTAATTTATAGTCTTTAAAAGATTGATTTTGAGATAAACATATAATAAAGTTTTCAGAAAGAGGAACGCGAATAGGTTATTTTCTACATGCGTCAATAAAACGTAAAACATAGGCGACTGTTCGCTGAAGTCTTAAAAGGTTTGAAAACCGTGTAAAATTAATCAATTCACTAAATTCATTGTTATTAATTAAAACATGTAAGTTGTGGTCTAATTTAATTTGAGGCAAAATTGCGTTATTAGAATTCATTAATTTAGAAGGCCAATAAGACATGAAATGTCTTATTGGCCTTCATTAAAAAACTAGGACCGGACCACCAAGCATCTAAACTAGGTAATATATTAATGTCTAATCCACGAGACAAATAATCAGCAGGGTTTTGGTCAGTTGGAACATGTCTCCTCTCACAGCCACCAGTCTTATCTAAAATCTCGGCAACCCTGTTACGAACGAACGGCTGTAATTTGTTTGGTAACATTTTTAACCATCCTAAAACAATAGTGGAGTCAGTTCAAGAAAGTGCGCCGCGCGCTGACTCGTAATGCTGCTACAACCCTTTCAAAGATGCGAACACCTACAAGAGCACCGCACAGCTCAAGTCTGGGTATGGTCATCGGCTTGAGTGGCGCAACTCTGCCTTTGGCTAACAATAAACGCACTAAAACCTGCCCCTGCTTATCAACGCTTCGTACATACAGACAAGCACCATATGCGCGTTCAGACGCATCAGTAAAGATGTAAAATTCTAAAAACTCATAACAATCAATTAAAACTCGACGTGGAATATGAATTTCATTTAGTTTAGGTAAATTAATAATCATTTCTTTCCAAAGCTTACTAATGTCCGGTGACATTGGTTCTGTTCATTCCAAGACAGTTTTTTTAACCATAACTTCTGAAGTAACATTTTCATAACAATTACACACGAAGCCAATAATCCAAGTGGATCAAAAACTTGTGAAACAATTAAAAGCATGTCACGTTTCGTGTTATTAAAATAAACTGACTGACTATTTGGAAAACAAAGGTTATCTGACAGTGGCTGCCAACCTATGCCTAAGGTTTTGGTTGACTCAAATCCACCAACATTTAAATCCAGTGAAGACTGGGGAAAGTCAGAACCAATTACCAATTGTATGTCATTCGACTTCCACTTTCTTAGATTCATCTGCGCTGAAGCGAGAGTTGAAGTAACTTTATGACGCAACTCCTTTACCTCCTTAATGTCATCTCCGCCGGTGAGCAAGTCATCCACGTAAAAGTCAGGGAGGATGACGTCACCTATCTCCTTATCAACACACTCTAGCCCTAACTGCCGAAGACACCGGGTTGCTAGATAAGGAGCGCTGGCCGTGCCGTAGGTCACGGTATTAAGTTGATAAGCGTGTAATGGAGTTGACGGATTATCACGCCAAATAATTTGTTGAAGATACCTATCATTTGGATGGACAGCTATCTGCCGGTACATTTTCTCAACATCAGCAGCTAGGATGTACTTATGCTGTCTAAAACGCAACAGGATCGATAAAAGATCGTCCTGTACCACAGGTCCAATCATCTGTATATTATTAATAGAAATACCAGTATTAGTTAAACTACTTGCAATAAAAACCACCCTTAACTTAGTGGTGGTGCTGCTTTCGCGCAGAACTCCGTGATGCGGAATGTAAAATGCTTGATTATCAATAGTTTTACATCTAGACATATGACCTAAAGTTTCATATTCCATCATGAACTCTTTATACATATTACAAAATCGAGTTTTAGATTTAAATCTATGTTCCAGAGAAGCAAAACAATGTTTGGCTCTTGACAAAGATTCGCCTAAATTATCTGGGGAACATTTTAAAGGAATCCTAACACAAAATTAACCATTTTCCAAACGAGTAGTGTTTTTCATAAAATGCTCCTCGCATAACTTCTCTGGGGAATACGGAGACAAAATACACACTTTTTCAAGTTGCCAAAACTTTGTGAGTTGTTGATCAACATTAAAATTTAATTCATCATCACAGTCTGAACGCACCTTTATAAAATTACATTTTAAAACTTTAGAAGAAATACAACTGTTAATTGGGCCGGAGACCAACCAACCCAATTTAGTCTCACAAAGAATTGGTTGCCCATCACCTAACTTAATTCGTTGAGATTCCAATAAATCCCAAAAGATCTCAGCACCGAGCAACATATCGACAGGCGCGTGAGTAATAGTTGGGATCTGCGAGACAAACATCAGTCGGAATTTTAATTTTTAACAAGTTAACATGTTTACTTGGAATCTTATCTGTGATGGATGGGAGAATAAAACAATTAATATCTATACTAAAATTATTATTTAAACATTTGATTGAACACATAGAACACATTTTATTGATAGAAGATGATGAGTTGTTAATACCTATAATAGAATTGTTTACAGTCTTGGCAGTAAAACTTAGCTGGTGGTATAACCTCTCGGTCATGAGACATGACGTGCTGCCACTGTCAAGCACGGCACGAGAAACATGCTGCTGACCATTAATACTCATGACCTTGACGAGTGCAGTGGACAATAACACGTCACCGTATTCAACACTCGCGGACAGCGACACACCGGTACCTATACCTATAGTAGTGGGCTGAGTGGAGACAGTCGCACTGCCATTCGTGTCAACAACGCTGCTAGCAGAAGCACCACTTGCGTCTGACTTCAAGGATTTATCAACGTGAACAATAGTGTTGTGTTTACGACGGCATATTTTACAACCAGGCTTGTTGCAGTTGTTTGCATAATGTCCCAGATTAAAACAGTTGTAACAAACTTTGTATTTAGGTAATAACTGCAAACGAGTTTCATTGCTCAACGATAAAAATTGAGGACAACTACTTAACTTATGATCACAGTTACACATAACACAATTCTTAGGCTTATTTGAAACACCATCATCCTGTTTACTTGAACTTTCACCTAAATTATTTTTATTAGAATCCTGTACCAACATTGACCTAACCTTGTTTGAATGTTTACCTGTGTGTGAGTGTTTAGTATTCCTAGAAGCTTCCAATTCGAACGTTTCTAATATCTCAGCACGGTTTTTAATAAAAGTAATAAATAATTCAGACGTAACTTTAGAATTCTTGTCCAGGCGACCCTTATACTCACGCCATTCACGATAGCTTTTGCTATCTAATTTGTGTGTGACAATATAAATGAGTAAAGTATCCCATTGATTGACAGGTTCATCTAAGGATTCTAGGGCTCGTATGTTTTTGTTAACAACATCAAGTAAACCCTTTAAATTAACTGACGACTCCTTTTGAAGGATGTCGATTTGAAATAATGCAGAAACATGATGTTGGATAAGCAGGTGTTTGTTATCAAACCGCTCGCAGAGAAGATTCCACGCTACCGAATAATTTGCAGAGGAAAACTGAATTGAGTTGATTACCACAGCAGCAGACCCTTCTAGGGATGACCTCAAAAAGTGAAATTTATTTATTTCGTCCATATCATCGTTTGAATGGATGAGACTAACAAAAGTGTCGTGAAACTCTAACCAGTTTGTATATGAACCACTGAATTTCGGCAACTGAATAGTCGGTAATTTAACAAACTTATGATTGCTAGAACGCCAAATTACGTCACAGGTATCGTTAGAATCTCCTTTCCTATTATCACCCAACATTTGTTGAGCTTTAGATAGGGTTTTGTAATAAAGAGATTCAAACTCTGCGCATTTTAACATGTGACCATCCAAGTCATCAGCACTACACTCCAGCAATAACTGCACCTCATCATATTGGGCATACAATGCCTCGAGTCTAGTAAAACGTAATTGCAACTCGCTTACATCAGTAGGGCTCAAAGAAGAGGGATTCAAAGAATTTAAATGGTTTGAGAATATTGTCACCTTTCCTTTGCAACTCGCTCGTTTTCTAACGAGATCTTTATTGTCCTTATTTAATTCCTTATACTCTGGCATTGCGTAATCTGGTATGATCAACCCGGAATTTATATAAATAAAGTTATAGCAACGCTTAAATTACAATTACAAATGATGCAGCCTGAAATACGTACAATATTAAAATACACTAACTTTAGAGTGAATTTACATAAATATAATAAACTATGCGTATTGACGGATAGATTGTACTAAACTTTAATAATAACAGTGCAATTGCAATGAATTCTATTGTCTATATGTGCTAAGTAATGTGATTAGCTAACTGTCTCAATAACTGTAAAATTATTACACCGGAAAGCAAAATAATGCAGTTCCTACAAAGAACTACTCTTAACAACGTGTAAATAACAAAAAATTAACAATAATTCCTGATCAGTTAATAATTATATTACAATTTGTAACCACTCACAGAACAAAGAAAAATGACAATAGGTATTCCTTCCTACCTGGCTATTAACGGCTGACTTACACTAATTATATCTGTTAAATAGAGTGTTTGGTACACAAATTTGATAATAAATACGCCTTTTCTCAGCTATTACGTATCCAGACCACGTAAATTCCACCAATCTTCTGAATGACGTAGAAGAATTCACCTGCCACACCAGGCGTCGACTATGATTTTTGATGTCCACCAATTCTCTTCAATCCCTTTTTTAAATTCGCTGATCGGAGTAAATATTCTTCAAATCTCCAGAATCCGGGCTCGAAGGACCATGTGCGGGAATGTTCCAGGTATAATTATGGGAATAATGAAAAAAAATACGTTGCTTGATGTGAGCGTGCAATTTTATATCAACAATGAAAAATGTAGGGTAGCCAGTCGACAAACGTTAAAAATAAAAACGATTAGCTATAATTTACGTAGCCTCAACATTACACTGGTAGGTATGCGAATTTAGGTAGGCGCTTGCGGGAACACCTACTTTGTTCATTACTTTTGAAAAATACATGATTTATTATTAGTATTATTATTTGATCTCGAAGGCTTAGATGGATTTTAACTTTAAATACTTACATAATTAGCCTATAATGTTCCTACTGCTGGAACACAGGCCTCCTCTCTGTGAGCGAGAGTGGGCCGTAATCCACCACGCGGGCCCAGTGCGGGCTGGTAGATGTATTTAAATACTTAATAGACCCAAAAACAATTGTTGGAACTCTTTCCAGCTGATTCTCGATCCAAGACACCTATCCCACCAAAGTCCGCGCCCTCACGCTCCTAGCCGCCGCAGGAGACGCCCTGGTTGTCGGGAATCCCAGGCCGACACCCGGGCACCGCAGGCGCGGGCTTGCGAACGGTGAGCAATGGGTAGCTCACCGCCCGATAAGGATCAGGCCCGGATCGACAGCACGTTGCATTCGACACGCGTCTCAAAGAGATGTCAGCACAAGTTTTTAAGGTCATCGGTCCATCTAGCTGGAGGGCGTCCTACACTACGCTTGCCGATACGCGGTCTCCACTCCAGGACTCGTCTGCTCCACCGGCCAGCGGTCCTTCGACACACATGGCCAGCCCACTGCCACTTCAGCTTGCTGACTCTGCAGGCTATGTCGCTAACTCCGGTAATAATATGTATACACTTAGCAAAATACAAAAGCGATTTTTTCGTGGAATAACGACTGCAACGTTGAGGTAAGCCCTATGTCATAATAGCATGGGTTCCAAAATATTATACTCGCAACGACATAAAATTACAATCAACACAGTAGAAGAAAATCACTTTTAAAAGTTGCTAAGTGTATACATATTGGTGCTCGTAACTGTACACCTTCGGGGAAACAAGGCGTAAAGATATGTTATATAATTTTGAAATAAATATGTGGTTAAGTAGGGCATTAATTTTTAGTATTATGCTTGACGAAGCCATAAAATTTTCTTGACAAAAAAATATTATATTGTAACCTTCAAAACGAACAGTAAACCGCTAGTATTAAAAAATCATTAAAATAGATCATGAAAATTTCCATAATAACTGAACTAAATATAAAGGAGATACTATGTTTTATTTTTAATTACCGTTATTTTTATCGTAAAAAGAAATTACCTAAACAATCGGCGCCTTGGAGCCTTCTCCCTGCCGCCCTGTCTCGCTTACTCGCATGACCGCAAGCAGTAGTGTGCAAGCGTGATAAAGATGGTGGCTGACTTATGTATTATGGAATCTTAATAAAGGGTCCTTGAAACAAGAAATAGTACTGTTAATAAAAACAATTGAAAGTTACTTAATTTGTTTTCGATTCCGTTTCTCTAAACATTCATTAAGTCTAACTGAAATCCCTCGTTATTCTGAATTGAGTTCAATATTATTATATTAGATGAAAGACCTAAATACAGGCCTGTATTTAGGTCTTTCATCGAATTTTGTTTTGTTATGAATGATTATACTTACACTATCTTTTGTTCGCGGCCTCACCCGCGTAGATGTCGGCAATTATCCCACGGGAACGTACTACCGGGATAAAAAGTACCCTATGTCCTAACCCAGGTCATGGTCTACCCATGTGCCAAATTTCATCCAAATTCGTTTAGCTGTTTTAGCGTGAAAGCGTAACAAACAAACAAACCCACTTTCGCATTTATAATATTAGTTAGGATACTGCCTTATAATTATTTTTTCACGAAACAGTGTGAATTATCGTTCTGATAACCAGTCTTACCAAGGGGTATCGTGTTAACCAGTAACTGGGTTGTGGAGGTCAGATAGACAATCGCTCTTTGTAAAATACTGGTATTCAGCTGTATCCGGTTATAAATACTGGAAGCCGACCCCAACATAGTTGGGAAAAGGCTAGGCAGATTGATTCAGTGTGAGTTATCGAAGCTTGTCAACTCGAAGCCAAAACTTTTTCAGGAAATTAAATATTTTTATTGCTATAAATAATAATAATAATAATAATAATATAATAATAATAATGTTTATTTGCCAAAAACAGTGATTACATTTCCTTATAGTCTACATTAATAACTAGGTTTACAAAAACAAAATAAGACGCAAAGGAAGCATTTTGCTTATGAACTCCACACTAGGTCGAGCCTGTCTCGTGGAGTCAATGGGTGGTATTACCATATAGTGAAAATGCGCATTACATTGATACATATGAAAATCGTTAATTATTAGGGAAATTAAAACATTGTTTAGGTTTAAAAGTGCAATTAAAACAATAAAAATTAATCTTTCTTGATTAAAACAAAAAGTAGGTAAACATACTATTATGGGAATGTGCACTATGTGTAAGAATGTGAGTGAGTGTTTGTGAGTGAAAGAGAGTGTGAGTGTGTGTAGACACATGCCTACTACTAGTGTACTATGAAATTACCTTTAAAAGAGATTCAGATTCACCATATGATTGGGCTAGCAGCCATTTGCGAACAATCTTTTTTACTTGGCTTGTTCTAGAGTTACTGATACCACACATTCTTTCCGCTTTGTTGTATATGTGGCTGAGCAAGAATTCTTGCATGTGTTGTGCAAAATTTGTACGTGTCCTTATTGAAGGACACTTGAAAACTCGGCGTTTGAGAAGCTGCGAGCATTCCGGGGTCTGTGTTATAATTTTATGCTGTTTCAGTACCATTTTTAATATATATAATTGTCGGACATTGAGTAATTCGGCTTCTTTGTACAAAAGGGCTGTGGGGTATCTAAAAGGCTTCCTGAGCATGACTTTCAAAACCGATCGTTGTGCTCGTTCGCTTTGGATCATGGTGGTGATTCCAACTCCACCCCATACGGTTATACAGTAACACAGAATTGACTCACATAGTGCCACATATACCATGTTAAGAGTGTTTTTATTGGCAGAGTTACGCAAGAGTTTCATTATGTGAATTAATTTTCTAGTGCGTTTGGCCACCAGGTCAATATGGGGCTTGAAAGAGAGCCGCTGGTCTATTATAACCCCCAAATATTTGATCCATTCTGCCCTTTCAATTTTCTGGCAGTTGCACTGGAAAGAGTTACAGGTTGCAGAGTGGATAATGATGTCAAGTGGTAGTTTAGGCGCTGAGGCCTGGGTTTTATGGAAACACAAATAGTTCGTTTTGTCGATATTTAACGAAAGAAGGTTGTAATCGAGCCAACATTTGATACTAGCCAAACAATTTTGAGCCTCTATATGCACTGATTCCCACGATTTGCCATGAAGGAGAATAACCGTGTCATCAGCATAGCATATGATATCTGCATTTTGTGTTAATGTGCGATGTATATCATTTATGTAGATGATGAACAAGGTCGGGCCGAGAACACTACCCTGTGGGACTCCATAGATCATATTTTTCTGACAGCTGGTGTTCCCACCCACTTTCACACACTGGCGTCTATTAGTTAGATAGGTTTTAAACCAGTCTAATGACAGTCCTCTGATACCAATGACCTCAAGTTTCTTTAGGAGTATAGGTATTGCAACGGTGTCGTGTAAAAGTGGTTTTTATCAGAAAACTTGTTTTATTTGGTGATTCTATTTTTAAAACAAGAGATAAAATCACTTTTCTTTATGCTGACACAATCATAACTACCTACATCATTTTTTTTGTGAAATTATTTTTTTTGTTTTTGAAATTATTTAAAAATATTGTATAACATTTTAAAAGAATAACTGGAGTCCATTGTCCATTCTTCTCCATACGAAACTACCTTCTGGAACTAGAATCAATTAAACTTGTAAACTTTGACGTTCAAAAGTGCCTTTTATGTGCCTAATTGAAATAAATGGTTTGACTTTGACTTTGAATTCTATTTTTAGATTTTGTTCTGATGGTTGTAGAAGGCTCAAGTATCAAAAGGTCTTAGAAATTAATTAAATCAGGGATCATAATTTTTAAAGGCGCTTAAAAAATTATGGCGATGGAGTTTATTTAAACACTGAGGAATAATAAAAGTAGAAGCTGTTTTGAAATATTTATTTTAGGCATACCCATTACGTAAATGCTTAATAAAAGTAAATGAGCAAACCATTACCAAGCACTTCATTAAAATATTCTATGTTTTAGCACCAGCTAAGGTATTAGAGATGGCTGTTCACAATTGCCTTTATACACAGATAGGCTCTCATTTGTCTGATACGCAACACGGCTTCCGTCCTGGGCACGGTACAACGGGGAACTTGCTTCACCTGATGACACAGTTGGTACCAGCTGTCGACGCTGGGCTTCAGGTTGACGTAGCCTATCTGGACTTTAAGAAGGCGTTCGACACAGTCGACCACGACATACTCTTGTCAAAGCTGGCGGTTATGGGCTGCACATATCATACTGTAAAGTTCTTCGCCAGTTATCTCCGAGATAGACGTCAGTATGTGGACTGTGGCGGACACTTCTCGGAGCCCTACTACACCAGATCGGGCGTCAGTCAGGGTACTAATTTGGGACCCTTATTATTTATTATTATGGTAAATGATTTACCAAAGGTAGTCAGGTCAACATGTATACTGTTTGCTGACGACCTTAAGCTATCTGCAGTCATAAAAGACACTGCGGACAGTGACATGCTGCAGCACGATTTGGATAGAGTCACCGAATGGAGTTACTGCAATAAGCTATACTTTAATGTATCAAAGTGTTCGGTGCTTTCATTCACGCGCACACGAATCCCACAACACCACCAGTACAGCATGGACGGGGAGCCGCTGCAGCGTGTCATGGAGGTCAAGGATTTAGGCATTCATTTCGCCAGTGATCTGCAATTTCGCAAACACGTGGTACACGTTTGTAAAAAGGCGTACAGGAATCTGGGATTTGTGCTGCGTCAGTCAAATGACTTCACAAACATCAGTGCACTGAGGGCTTTGTATGAGGCTCTTGTGAGGAGTCATCTGGAATATAATGCGGCCGTCTGGAGCCCGAGTGAAATAAAATACAAAAATATGCTCGAACGGATACAGAACAAATTCGTCAGATTTATTTATTTAAAGCTGTATGGGAGATACCCGGGATACCCGTTACTGTATCCTACCTTATTCTGTCTTGGTATGGTGGGCTACTACAAATTAGAAATTAGGCGTGAAGTGGCACTGGCAACGTATATTTTCAAAGTTTTAAGAGGTAGTATACAAAACTCAGGTATACTATCAGAAATTGGGTTTAATTTACCGGATAGGTACGTGGCGCGGCGACGCAAGCCGCAGCTGCTGGTGGTGCCGATCGCGCGCACGAACCTGCTGGGGCGCGCACCGCTGACTCGTGCGCTGCGCACTCTCAACACGGTGGCGGATGCCATAGATATATTCACTTGTACACTGGGTGAGTTCACAAAAGCCACGTACTGTGTAGCATAGTTAGAGTTAAGTATATTTTAAGTTACTTTGTCGCATTAGATTTATTATCTGTAATGGCAAAGGAAACATTTCATGTGATAAATAAATAAATAAATAAATGTTAATGCAAATATTTTTATAATTCATCAGACTTATTTAATATTAAAAACTTGTAACTCTATTTAATATTATTTTAAATAAAATAATTTTAACATCTTCTAGTACGAGAATAATCTAAGTAAGTACCTACCGTTAGTTACTTTTTGGGATTTCAAAAATGAAAAACTATTACAACTATTTTTATCCGTAGCTATCTGTGTCACGAACCAACAAAGCCTCGAATAGTTTTCTATGATTTCAACCCATAATAGGAACACATATACCACCATCCCACGACCACCATGTCATCATTATCTACCTAGCCTTTTCCCAACTACGTTAACGGCGGCGTAAATTTCTTTTAACGATTAAAAACCATACTAATATTCATGCAATCATTGTGATTTTTTGTCAGATTATTTTACAAGCAACATATTAGCATAATAGTGTTTTATTTTTTTTTATACAATCTATAGCTTTTTTGTAAATCGCTACCTACCGGAAGACCTTATGTCTTCCGGTAGGTAGCGGTGTCGGAGACATAAATTAAAAAGCAGAGCAAGAACCCTATACAGATGTGGCCCAGCATTCTTGAGGTGCTCGACGCTGAGGCCGTCGTGGCCTGGTGACTTACCTCTTGTCATTTTCTTAATAACCGTAGCAACCTGTTTAGCTGAGAATCGTCTTCACATATAATTTTAAAATGTACATATACAAAATTTTGTAAAACATTTTAAAAGAGTAACGGTGGAGTTTCTTGCCCATTCTTCTCCATACGACAACTAGAATCAATTCTATTTTTTTTTTGTTAATTTTGACGTTCAAAAGTGCCTTTTATGTGCCTATTTGAAATAAATAATTTGACTTTGACTTTGTCGGCCTCTTAAGTATTATACTTATTGAGAGGATAACATGTACCAGAATATTGATTTTTGTAAAACTGTCACCTAATCAAGATTAATCATCATCTGCCTAGCCTTTTCCTAACTACGTTGGGGTCGGCGTCCAGTCTAACCGGATGCAGCTGAATATAATCTTACATGGAGAGACTGCCTATCTGACCTCCACAACCCAGTTACTGGGTAACACGATTTAAAACTGGTTGTCAGACTTTCGGGCTTCTGACGACCCGTAACGACTGTCAAGGATCCACGAATACCACCACCAACATATACGATGGTATTTATACCACCATATATTAATACCATATTAATCTTCATTTCTATTGGGCTGATCTGGAATCCAGTAGAGGCAGCTGCAAGACTTGACGATACCTGGGCCCAGGTTCTTCTTTATGATTCATTCACTCAACGATGATAGTCGCAGCGTCAATAAATCGACTGTATTATTGAGCTGTTTTAAAGATTTTCACGAAATTCACCTAAGTACGTAGACTGTGGGGCAATTGCGTAAACACACATAAAATGACAATTGATCGTAATCGGTTTCATTGTGACAGTTCACCCACGTTCATTGCGTTATTTCCATTGTTGAGCAGACGAATTTTACAAACCTATGAAGCAATGGATTAGCAATATGCTTCAAAACTGTCGGATTGTAATTCAAACTGGGTTACGCAATAAGGCTGCAGGTCTTATTGGTGAGCCTCTATCGAGCAAGTCCTCCGAACGCAGTTCGATTACCGACCGAATTTAATCGGTAATAAGGACTGGGGGAAATGGATTGGGGAATTTGGGATAAATATAACATTTACACGGTAATAAGTAGGATAAAGCTGGGTATATAATTGATAATCAGAAATATAGATGAGTTTGAGAGGAAAATATTTATCTTGCTTTATCTGCTTTATTCTGCTTCACCTAGCTTAAGCCTTTGTCTCATCATAGGTACTTGAAAAGCTACTCATTTATAATTTTTTATTTGGAAATGTTACACAGATCCTGTGAAAACTTATTGACCTTTTTAATGATAGACATTTTTTTAAATGAATGAACCTCTAAAAACGTTTTGCGTTTCTAATGCTACACATTTTTTTAAATAATTGAGCCTCCTTTTAACTTTATGGCCTTTTTTCACAATATTGTTCACAGTTACTTGGCTAACGGCCGCGACTTACGAGTTATAGATCATAGGTTTTTTACTTTGTGTGAATTATTTCATCAACACTGCTCTCAAAACGGTGAAGGAAATCATAGTGAGGAAACCGGCATGTCCAAGAGCCAAAAAATCGAAGACATGTGACATTTACCAACCCGCACTGGGTCCGCGGGGGAATTACGGCCTGTTCCCTGTCACAGAGAGGTCCCAGCAGTACATAATATGCTGATTATGATGACTTGGCTATTTAGAATAATGATCGGATTGGTAAAGGAAGCGGTGGTTTGGCCACATAGTGTCGCAATGATTTTCCTTATAAAATACTTGCTACTTCCTCTTCACACTATTCACTGTCATCTGTGTCAAAGGACTCAAAACCATTTTTGGTGTTGTCTTCTGCCCCTCCCACTATTGATTATTTCACTGAACTCGTATTAGTACTTGAATCTTTGGGTTCAGAGTATGCACGTCGCATCATCATGGGTGATTTCAGCACAAACCTCCTTGCCCACAACTCCCCTTGACCCCGTAAGGTCCTCGATCTTATCGAGTCAGCTAGTCTACGTGTTGTCGCTCCAACCATCATAACACTGTCGACGATGACACCTGGCTCAATCTGATCCTCACCTCGAATCCTTCCCTTGTTTCTTCTCATGGTCAACATGACGCTCCTACCGTTTCTCATAATGACATGATTTTGCTTTTATATATCCTAAAACCTCCCAAACACAAACCCAAGGTTCTGTACGGGCGTTGTTTTGCGTGGATGAATATTGAGAAACTCAAGGAAGATGCGTCTGTGGTTGATTGTGAGCCTGTGATAGAAGCCATTTCTGTTGACGACAAGGTTGCGATCTTCAATGATGTTGTGGTCAAACTTTATGACATTCATGCTCCCGTCATAAAGTGAAATTTAAACGCCTGACTGCACCATATAATAGTGGAATACCGATGGCACTGATAAATGATTTGGTTTGTACAAACACTTTTACAGGTCAATCATATTTTTTAAAACTAGATGAGGTCGGCGTTTCCTATCTGACTACTCTGAGAAGAAAGGCCGAAACAAACTCAGAGGTCACAGTCTCTTTTAAAGTCCAGACATAATCTTGGTCAGATCATGTGAAGACCATGTCGATTGGTGTCTGAAATGGTCTTTTGATAAAAGAAGCACACAGATTGAGTGGACCTGTCCAGTCAGTGCATGCATTTGTCAGTAGTTGTGCAGCTCAACTCAGAACTAAAGGAGCTCAACGATTCAACGAACAATACCAAAGAAAGGACATTTGGCTACGCCGCAAAAAATACTCAAACTGCCAGACCATATTAAAAGCTAACTGAGAATAAAACAAAACTAAACAATGACCCACATAGTCCTCACGTTCCTAATAATTAAAATAATATAATACTTTACAAAGTAAATATTCATGTCATTGTTTAGGTGTATAAAGTGTTATATAGAATAAGAAAATATAAATAGTTAACAAAATAAAAGAGTAAAGAATACTATTCACTGTACATTCATTAGAGCAGCTTAATCCCAAGCCTTTTTGTCCTCAATATAATCTTTAACAGTATAAAATGGCTTTCTGGCACAGTCTCTGTTTAATAAAACATTTGAATTTATTAAGGCTTAGTTCTTGAATGTGCGTACAAAAGATTTTCATAAATATACTGAGAAGCTACATTCATTATATTTAATCTCTTTAAATTTTTCTCTGAGGGAGTGTCTGGGAGTTAATTTATAAATTCAGCGAATTGACCTTTTTTCTAAAACAAAATTTGTCTGAATACCGGCGGCATTTCCCCATAACAGAATACCGTATGACAGTACGCTATGAACATAACTAAAGTATACTAAACGGGCTGTCTCTAAATCACAGTGGTATCTTTGGGGTTCAACTCTTCACCCTCTATCTATGAGAACACTGTTTTTTACTAACTTAATTTTATTATATTGAGGAAAAAAGGCTTGGGATTGAACTGCTCCAATAAATTTACAGTGTACCTATGTTGTTTTTCACTCTTTTTTTGCTAGTTATTTATATTTTCTCTTTCTCTATATTTTTTTATATAAACAATGACATGAATATTTACTTTGTAAAGTATTAT
This sequence comes from Atethmia centrago, assembly GCA_905333075.3. NCBI lineage: Eukaryota > Metazoa > Arthropoda > Insecta > Lepidoptera > Noctuidae > Atethmia > Atethmia centrago. The sequence goes on from HG995376.1 coordinate 24,617,354, forward strand.
ATTATTTTAATTATTAGGAATGTGAGGACAATGTGGGTCATTGTTTAATTTTGTTTTATTTTCAGTTAGTTTTTAATATGGTCTGGCAGTTTGAGTAATTTTTTGCGGCCTAGCCTACTGTCCTTTCTTTGGTATTGTTCGTTGAAACTTTAAGCTCCTTTAAGTTCTGAGTTGAGCACAACTACTGACAAATGCGTGCACTGACTGGATAGGTTCACTCAATCTGTGTGGTTCTTTCATCAAAAGACCATTTCAGACACCAATCGACATGGTCTTTACATGATCTGAACAATATTACGTCTGGAGTTTAAAAGAGACTGTGATCGTTCTGATGAAAACTGGACACCATTCAAAGCTGCAAGGAATAACCAGATGATACGCAATGCTAAAATCACAAAATCATGACGACGTGAATAACTCTATTCTTCAGGTCCAAGATTGGTTTACGGTAAATAATTTGGTATTATATGAAAAAAAAAACCAAATGCATTGGATTTAAATTACCTAATGTTAGAAGTAGCCAATGTGATCTCATATTGAATGAAGAAAAACTGGAATGTATTAATCAAACGGTTTTCGTAGGAATCACTCTAGACGAGAAACTACAATGGGGACCACATATAACATCTCTTGCGGGGCGGCTAAGCTCGGCCGCTTATGCTGTTAGAAAGATAAGACAGTTGACAGATGTAGAAACCGCGCGTTTGGTCTATTTTAGCTACTTCCACAGCAATAAGTCGTATGGCATTTTACTGTGGAGTCGGGCTGCTGACATTGAATCCATCTTTATTTTGCAGAAGAGAGCTGTCAGAGCCAATAATCTACGTCACCGTGAATCTCTTAGGGAACAATTTAAGAAGATTAATTTTATGACGGTACCTTTCCAATTCATTTATGAAAATATTATGTATGTAAGAAAACATCGACATCTTTTTAATAAAATAAGTGATAGACATAATTTTAATACTAAAAATAAAGGTAAATAGATCAACCATTTTTCAGATTATCTAAAGTACATACATCTTTTATGGGGTACTGTGTCAATTGTTACAACTACAGTTACAAATGAAAGAAAATTTAAAACTCATGTAAAAATTACACTTTGTAAACAAGCATATTACAAATTAGAGTATTATATCCAAGATAAGAATGCTTGGAAACATGCTGGTCTTTTTTTATTTTTTGGGTGGGAAATCATCAAATATCTTCTCCCACTCTGGGTGGAGCGGGAGGGTGTGTCAGACTCTTACTGACTAAAACCCACCCGTATTCCTTCCGTTGCCTGTGTTGCGGGGGCCTCAGTGACCCATTAGTACTTCCCGCGACCCCGGCAGGAACATGCTAGCTCCATAGAACAATTGCTATTTTAATTGTACAATTTGTTATTTGAAACAAATAATAAATCAATGTTGAATTTAAAATCTGTGATTACTTGAACTCACACACTGACCTATTACTTTATTTATTATTTTTAGGAAAACTTATACTTTTCCAATGTTTGTAAATATGTGAGCATCATGTACATATCACATAAATAATTTATCTGTCATTGCTTCATTTTTAATTCCTTTTTAACCTATTTTGGTATAGTAATTTTATTCTAGGTGCATCGTCTTCACATATAATTATATAATGTACCTATACAACATTTTGTAAAACATTTTAAAAGAGTAATGGTGGAGTTTCTTGCCAATTCTTCTCCATATGAAACTACCTTTTGGAAAGGGCAACTAGAATCAATTATATTTTTTTTTGTAAATTTTGACGTTCAAAAGTACCTTCTAGTGCCTATATGAAATAAATAAAAAAAAATAATAATAAATGTCGCCACATTCAAGAGTATTAGTGGATTAGAGTACAAGAAACTAATCATTGGCTTCTGCCGATGATTAGTTTCTTGGACTCTTGGTATCGGCAAAACGCGAAATTTAAACCTTCCTAATTCAATTGACTTGGACGATCTCAACCGTCATTTCTCTACCGTTTCTACCATGGTTCGACTAATTAAGCAACAAAATATTTTTTTATTTTTATTAATCATATGACTTGTGAGCAACAAAACCTTTTTTATTTTTATTATTCTTATAACTTGCGAGCTTCAGTGTGCGTGTATCATCTATAAGCAGATAACTTGCAGTCTGTACCGACTGAAAAATATACTACCAGCAAGTACGAAGACAATCCTTGTGCAGTCCCTAATTTTCCCTATCATCAATTGTGGTGATGTGTGCTACTATGACCTGAATGCAAATCTCCTTGACAAACTTGACCATCTTCTCAATAACTGCATTCGATTCATTTTCAATCGCATAACCGACTGATGGGCATGATCATTCATGTCTATGCGCATCGGTCGCTTCTAAAGAGTTTGCCCATACGCCAGCGCAGAGAGCAAAGAGCTTTGACCACCTTGATTTAATTTCTTGACACTTACACTTCCTCTAGTTATCTAGCCCCCCACTTTCAGTACATTTGTGCCAACCACAATAAAAAATTACGTTCATCAAACAATCGCCTTCTTTATTCGCTCTTCCTTCATCGTTCCCTCTCTCTTTCTGTGGAAGGGTCTCCCCCAGGAAATCAGGATGGCAACCAACCGAGACTCGTAGAAAAGATTTACCTACTATTCTGCAGGCAAAGCTTAATGTTGTTAAACACTCATCACGCGTGCAGTCTGTCAATCTGTCTTACAAATTACCAGCAGAATTAAAGAATATTCAAGGTGGGAACATTTTAAAAAATAGGGTCCAGGCAAGGTCCGATGAGTACGGTGGGTGACGGAGAGCTACCAGCTGTAACTTTTGTAGCTTTGTGATGGTCTGTCGTGAAGTGTGAGCTCGCGCTTTGTCGTGGAGAAGCAATGGGGAAGAGCGATTGACCAGTCTTGGTTGTTGAATTGCGAGCTTCTCCATCATTGTTTGGAATTCTTGGCAATAGACATCTGCCGTCACTGTTGTGCCATTCGGTAAGAAGCTGTGATGTACAAGTCCAGCACTGATCCACCAGACAGTCACCATCATCTTCCTATGAGTAATCTTTTTTATAGCGCACTGATTAGGTGCTGTACCCGGGTGCACCCACTGAGACGAACGCTTACGGTTATCGTACAGGATCCACTTTTCATCGCAGGTAACAATTCGATTAAGAATTCCATCGTTTCTATGCTGATTTAATGCTGATTCATTCATCGTTGCTATGCATGCTTCGACGCGTAAGTCTCGCTGTTGTTCGCTTAGTTGGTGTGGCACCCACTCATTTAGATTTTTTTTTTTTATCGTTCCGATTTGACGCAAGTGCTTCTATGTTGTTTTGACACTAACTCCAAGGCTCGCAGTAAGCTCAGCCGTAGATTGAGTTGGATCCCCTTCCACTATCGCCCTCAATTCGTCGTTGTCGACAATGGTCACCGGCCGACCGCGAGGCTCGTTCATCAACTCAAAATTTCCAGATTTAAAACTATTGAACCAATAATGGACCGTATTTATGCAAGCAGTGTTAGGCCCGTACACGTCGTTAATGTTTGGTGTTGTTTGCGCAGCGGTATTTCTACGTAGGAACTCATATTCGAAAATTGTATGAATTTTCAGTTTATCCGTGGCGCTTAAAACTACCACAATTTCACAAAAACAAAAAACTATCTAAATACAAATGACTGAATTTGAAATTAAATTAAGACTACTTACGAATACAATTGTATTTGAATTTCGAATTGCGTGACAATCCACAGATAATTAAATCTGAAAATGCTGGTTATATAATCTCCAATTACATAGGTAAAGACCTATTATTAATGTTTGTAAAGTTAGTATTTTGAATTTGGATAGACGTTCTAACTTCAATGATGGGTGAGGAACGAGGTTATATTATAATTGTTTATGTTGTTTCTTTTTGTGTACCTACTGAGCAAATATTTCGAAACAAATGTATTTTTGTTATGAAATAAATAAACGGTAATGTTTTCCCATTGTTTGTCTTATTTATTTTAATATATTCGTGTGTTTATGTAAATATATTTACCCTTACATTTTGTCCTTATGTGTAATTATGTATATATCATATTTATAGTTTGTAATAAGTAAAAGTGCATTTTTATATTTAAATACATTTTTAGTCCTCAATTTTTCGTTATTGCACCTACCCCTGTTTGTTTCTGGATCACCCAAAGGGTGACTGGTAGAAAATGCCTATGGCATTAACTCCTCATCTGTACATTTCTATGCTTGAAGTATTAAATAAATAAATATTTTGAGGTCTCCAAAATATAAATCATTTAACGTTCACAAAAAGAGGCGGAATTATTATATTAGAGTGTTCAATAATATTTTACGAACGAAAATGGGATTTATTAGAGGTTACATTAAATATATGACTTTGTTTATTTTATGTGCCGTGCAACAGCTTTCGGAGCTCCATATTTTGATGAAGGCCTTAGGCAGGGAATCATGGGCACGCCACAATTGAGTGGCTAGAGAGGCGCCACGGCGTCCTCACCTTCCGCCTGACGCATGTCCTCACCGGACACGGCAGCTTCGGGAAGTTCCTGTGTCGGATAAGGCGGGAGGAAACGCCTGGGTGTTACCACTGTGTGGATCGCCCCGAGGACACGGTGGAGCATACAGTGGAGGACTGCCCGGCTTGGGCAGAGCACCGCCGTGTCCTCGTGGAGGCGATCGGCCATGTTACGGAGCGAGAGGGCATGGGCAGACGTCACCTCCTGCTGCGAAGCAGTATTGCTCACGAAGGAGGAGAAATGGGTAGCTCGCCGTCCGATAAGGACCAGGCCCGGGTTGACAGCGCGTTGTGTTTCACGCGCGCCTCAAAGAGATGTCAGCACAAGTGTAGGGGTCCACTAGGGCCGGTGCCTGCCGGGATCGCGTGGCAGTCCAAAAGGGTTACCGACGCCCCTGGCAACACAGGCAACGTAAGGAATACGGGTGGGTTTAAGTCAGTAAGAGTCTGACACACCCTCCCACTTGCTCAGAGCGGGAGAAGATATTTGATAATTTCCCACCCAAAAAAAAACATTCTAAATACAACCTCATTATATTACAAAATGCAATAAATATTCTCATACCAATTACAACGACAATATAAACTTTAGTTAACCATAACGTAACATAACATCAAGCCTGAAATCCTTGAGGGGTAGGCAGAGGTGTACCTGTAGTACACGACCCACATTTCGCCAGTTATGTTTAAGTCACATGTAATAGGGGGCGAGCCTATTGCCATCAACAGGGCACAAATCCAGACTCCGGGCTGCTACTGAGAAATTCCTGAAGAAAACTCAGTTTAATCAGGTAACCCTTTGAATAATAAACTAAAACACCCAACACGTTTTATTGAACTTCATAAAAAACTAAAACGAGACTAATCTTTTGAGTACTTAGCCCACGTGGACACGGGTGCTTTTTTATGGCGACGATTTTTACCTTACTCTGGGTTTTCAACGCTCAGCTTAGCGCCGAGAGTTGAAAATCCAACTGTGCGCTTTTACACCGCGCTAGAATGGTGCTCTGTTAGATTCTCAACTCGGATCGACGCTAAGCAGCTTAGTAAGTAGGCTTACTCTTTAAAACCAAGCATTTCAAATAATCTGAAATCAAAGCGAGTGTCACTTTGAGTATCAACAAGGTCAAATCAAGTGAAAACGGTTCCTTAATCCTTCAAAGAGGCTTTAAGACCTCTCAATCAACGCAAAAAATAGATAGATTCGGAAGGCCAGGTCCATACAACAGCCGAAAACGTACGCGCAAATCTACACGGCTCACATACAAAGCAGGTGACCTATGCTGTAAAAAACTCAAAGTAAAAATAAAATTTTCATGGAAAGATTTTTACAAAATACTCGTAGGCTGGCTGAAGTGCACTCGCGACTGACATTCGTTTGAGATCGCTGTGCGTACGCCTGTATGTGTGCTTTTTTTGAACAAACAATCAGTAGTTTTAAAAGCTTTTACGGCAAAATATACTTATAACTAAAATGTACCTACCACAGAATTTATAAACTGTTCTCAATGAGAATGAGTACCTAAAGGATAAACTCTTTTATTTTGTAAAAGAAAGGGTCATTGCCATACATGCAGTATGTTTTTTTTGGTTGGGAAATCATCAAATAACTTCTCCCACTCTGGGCGGAGCAGGAGGGTGTGCCAGACTCTTACTGACTAAAACCCACCCGTATTCCTTCCGTTACCTGTGTTGCCAGGGGCCTCGGTGACCCTATAGTACGAGTACCTTCCCGCGACCCCGGCAGGCATCAGCCCTAGTGGACCCCTACACTTGTGCTGACGACATCTCTTTGAGGCGCGCGTGGAACACAACGCGCCGTCGACCTGGGACTGGTCCTTACCGGACGGTGAGCACCAGGCCCGGGTGTGACTACCCATTGCTCACCGTCTGCAATTATGGACCCTGTCGGGCACAGCATAGATTAAGTAGGAGAGAAGAGGAAGAAACACTGGCTGTTTAATGTGTTATCTGATAAATTTTATTAATAGTTCGTAGGTTATACGTTATATACTGTTTTATTAATAAAGAATTGAATTTAAGAATTATAATTCTTGTTTTATAAATTATATACATTTATTTATTAACATTGTAAAAACCTTTTATGTTATAAATTATTCATTATTGTTTTATTTACTTATTATTATTTTTGTTTATTGCGTAATTAATATGTATCATCCCTAGGGTAAGTTATTTATTGGTCGCTTCAAATTTATTTAAAAATTTATTTTTCGTATTGTAAGTAGGTAGGCGTATTTTTAATAGTAAGTTTTTGTTGATAAAAATAGATAGTTATGAAGATACTTACAATTTATCATTTGCTTACAAGGAAAAGCTTCAATTTGTTGATAAAGATGTTATATTTATTTAAATTCTTTAATTATTTCGGGTAACTTATTATACATTTTATGGACATGATAAAGGTACTATTGGAGTGCATTTTTAGTCGCGATATTGGTAAGTTTAGTCTATTTTTATGTCTTAAAATAATTTTCGTTTGTATGTCCTCTCTTTTTGTAAGGAATTCTGGGTACTTACGCACGAACTTACAAACTTCAAGTATATATAGACATGGTAGGGATAAAATCTTAAGTTCCTGAAAGTAGGGTTTGCAGCTATCGGTGACTTCAATATTTACTAAGATTCTAATTAGTTATTTTCTATTTTCACTCGTTAAACGGAGCAGGTCTTCTGCATCTATCATCATCTTCTGCACCTCTGACCTCTGACTCAACGACACGGCGACTTGTAAAAGGCATTAAAGATGTCGTTTCATCTCTTTTCCATAATTTTCTCTTTTTCCGAATTTATAATTTCTTAGCTGATCGTTTCCTTGTAAGAGAGTAATTAATTTAATTTGGCGCACTTTAGAAGCACTGGGGAATATATTACGAGTATAAAGCTGTAGGATAGAAAACAAACTTTGAACTTTATCTCGTGAAACATCATCCACATCGAAATTTTGTAATAATTAAAACATAATATTTAGTTTTCATATTTGTTCTAAAAGTATACATAATTGAAAACATTGAACAAACAATCAGTAGTTTTAAAAGCTTTTACGGCAAAATATACTTATAACTAAAATGTACCTACCACAGAATTTATAAACTGTTCTCAATGAGAATGAGTACCTAAAGGATAAACTCTTTTATTTTGTAAAAGAAAGGGTCATTGCCATACATGCAGTATGTTTTTTTTGTGTGGGAAATTATCAAATAACTTCTCCCGCTCTGGGCGGAGCGGGAGGGTGTGTCAGACTCTTACTGACTAAAACCCACCCGTGTTCCTTCCATTGCCTGTTTTGCCAGGGGCCTCGGTATCCCTTTCGGACTTTCCCACGACCCTGACAGATACATGCCGTATGACATTAAAGGTCGGGTAATCGACGTTGACCTTGGCCATACAAGTGTACGTCGCGCTCACGCCGCGTCACCGTTCGGTTTCATATGGAATATATGAAAAAAATATGAATATATGAAAAATACCACAGATATAATTATAGATAATAAAATAGTCAGTTCATAAAAAAAAATATCTTAAGGAGTTTGAAAGTAATATCGTTTTCTATGCTTTGGGTAGACATTACTTCCTGAATTTATTTCTTAAAGTATTTTACTATAATACTTAAATATTCACATATAGAATTGTATACGTTCTATTTTAACATTCATTTTTTGCTTATCTTACTTGCATTATATGAAGTAGTAACAAGCGATTGAAAAGTCACTAAAATCATATATCTGCGCCTTAAGATATGGGGAGATATTCTGAACATATACGAGGTAATAGTATTACTTATACCATCACGCAGAGCTAAGAGGCTCATTGGCGACGTAAATCTGGTGGATGCCAAGCTTCACAGTTTGGCCCATCGTCGCAAGGTTGCCTGCCTGTCGGTCTTCTATAGATTGTACTTCGGAGAGTGTGCCCAAGAACTCCACGACCTCATCCCACCGGCCCCCTTCTATTATCGGTCATCTAGGCGCACTTCAGGTTACCATCCCTTCCTGGTGGCTATCCCACCAACTCGCACTAAGCGTTTCCAAACTTCTTTTATAATGCGCACAGCAAAGGAATGGAACTCTCTGCCTGCGTCTGTGTTTCCGAACGCATATAACCCTAATCTCTTCAAAGTGAGAGTGAACAGGTTTCTTCTGGGTAAGCTCGCTCCATCGTCGACTTTGTTTCTGTCGCCTCTGACATAGACTAAGGTCAAAAGCAAACCCATCACAAATAAATAAAAAAAAAAAAAAATCACCTGTGGCTGTATTGCCACTTTGAAATGATTTTCTCTGAGATTCTTTCATTCCTGTTTACCTAAAGTATTTTTTTTTAAAGGGGATAAATCTTTCCTTTGCAAACCATAAATAAACCAATATCTACTTACATAATTATAGAAAATGCCTATGTCAAGTCCGCCTCTGGCATTCGAGTGCTTAAAGTATTAAATAAATAAATATAGCAACTAGATAGGTATGCGGTAATAGGGTATTTGACCGTCGCCGTCGTTACGGGTTACTGGTAGTCAAAAGCCTGAAAGTCTGACAAACAGTCTTACCAACGGGTATCGTATTACCCAGTTACTGGGTGGTGTAGGTTAAACTGACAGCCGACTCCGACATAATTGGGAAAGGCTAGGCAGATACAAATACAAATATTTTATTGGAACAAAAACATAAAAATAAATAAAATGAGGTATTATTGAAAATGTCTAATCATTTTCATATTAACAAAATACGTTACCCTTATTTCATTACACTAGAGTACTAAAATGTCCACCGTCATAATACAGTATTTAAACCATAATATAACGAATTTCTCGATTTAACAAATTTTTCAAAATGCCCTAGAAACGTCCATAAGAGCTAATGCAAAATATACCTTTACATTACGAATATATATTTACCAAAAACCTTTTTATAACGAATTTTTAATCATTGCAGAATATATACGTACCTACCTATATAAAAATTTAATGACCTCTAACGATTTTTTCTACCCATAACCTTTACATAACGAATCCTATGGTTATCAAGGTAAGCAGATGAGCATCTACGTAATGTTTAGATTAATGAACAATTTTTTATACCTTTTTAACCTTTAGACTGTCAGTCATGTATAGATGACAGCGCAAAATGTGCCCAGCACGCCACGGTCACGACTAAATGACAGATTTCAAGGAATAATTCGTAGCTTGGCGCCGAGGGCACGTCTTTTCTTTTTTGACGTGGCGGTCAATAGGTTAAAACAAATCGTAGTCCAATCTAATCTCTATACAACGCAGGTTTCTCATTGTAACAAATGACGCGGTATAGCGAATATTTAATAATTCCCTTGAGTTTCGTTATATCGAGGTTGCAATGTATTTACAAAAGAGCCTCTCTGACTCCCCTCTTCGACAATGGTTCAGTTTTGGTTAACACAATAAAAAAGCGCTCTAAAAATTACTGAGCGCTTATAGCGCTTCACTTTTCTACCTGCCATCCTGTTTTTTGTACTACATAACTTAATTTTCTTCCGAACGCACGGTAAATTGGTATAAATAAATATGTTGCTGATGGATAGCAGCTTGTTGATGGTATATTGTGAAACAATGTCGTGTGTATGTGGTTTTAAGCGACTTCAATAAAGAAGGTGGTTATGCATTTGGAAACATTGTTTTATGAATGCACCGTTTTCTCCGTTATTAATAGGCCGAATTACATGACCTTTTTTCTACCAAATTAACAAAGATCCATCAGAATAATCAGCATATAATATTCCCACTGCTGGGACACAGGCCTCCTCTCTGTGAGAAGGAGTGGGTGCGGGTTGCCTCAAAGAGATGTCAGCACAAGTGTAGGGCCGATGCCTGCCGGGATCGCGTGGCAGTCCAAAAGGGTTACCGAGGCCACTGGCAATACAGGCAACGGAAGGAATACGGGTGGGTTTTAGTCAGTAAGAGTCTGACACACCCTCCCGCTCTGCCCAGAGCGGGAGAAGATATTTGATGATTTCCCATCCAAAAAAAAAAGTGCGGGTTGGCGGACGTCGCATGTCTTAGAATTTTTGGTTCTAGGACATACCGGTTTTCTCACGATGTTTTCCATCACCGTTTTGAGAGCAGTGGTGATTAATTCATTTACACAAAGTAAAGTGCCTTCCTAGGTTCGGACCTACGACCTACAACTCGTAAGTTGGGGCCGTTACCACTGAGCCACCATTGCAATTGCACTCAGAACGACTACTTAATGAAAAATAACATTAATTTCGGAATTCGGCGAAAAATGGAACAAAACAAAAGACACCGACTACCGAAATTAAAGTTATGTTTACTTTGTAGTGGTTCTTTTGTGTTTTTGATGTAAAACTTTTAATGTTGAAAGTATGCATTGTGGTTCAATGTAAATTCGCGTTTACACAATCAAAGTTATTCTTGGACAATTAGATTTCGACGTTTTTTTGACCGTGGCAACATTGGCGCACGTGGCGCATTTGGATGACAACGTCGAATCAAAGTGGACTAGGACCGCGTTCAACTTGTCATACTGCTTTGTGAAATCTACTTAGTACAAGCGTATTTTGTCTGTGTCAACGCGGCTTTAAGACGCTGACAACACCTAAACCGCGGTCATTGTCAGATTGCATAGAAAAGAAAGGGAAGCGCGACGACAAAATGCTTATAATTTATTGCAAAATATAAAGCAATTATCTATTTACTCAGAATTGAATTGAGTAATCGAAAATAAAAAAACAACCAAGTTCTGCATTCAAATAAGACGTACTTGTTATTAATTAAATACGTAACGTATGTTGATATTTAATACAGATATTTTGGATTAGAACTCAAGGTAAGAGGTTAGTTTAACGTTACTTTGTATCGAGATTTTTTCAAAACGTGATTTCGTAACAACCAAGTTCTGGGAAATATGTTCAAAATTAACATATATTTTTTCCGTTATCACAAACTATACAGATTTGGCAATTGTCTTTCTTAAGAGAAGCCTATTTTGGTCAATTGGGTCTTGTCAGCGCCTTAACTGGAGCAGACACGGCGAACAACATTTTTGCGCAAGTTTTTGCTGTTCCATTGCTTCATATGCTCGAAAAATTTGTCTGCTCAACAACGTAAAAACGTAATTAACGTTGTTGAATTGTCAAATTGAAACCCATTGCTACTCCTAGTGCATTACGCAATGTCGCAGGTTAAATTCAACACTCTAACCTTTTAGGTTTGGGTTGAGTTTCCATCAGCAACTCAATAGCAGCCCGGAGTCTGGATTTGTGTCCGGTTGATGGCAATAGGCATACACCGTGGTTGACACATTTGAGATCCGCGGGACACATATTTAGTTTGTAAAAACCGGTCTAGTTTACATTGACCCTCAATATTATAATAGGCTTGTTTAAAACAGGTAAAACCTTTTACATACAAGAATAGTTTAGCCTACATCGCCTACCTATTCTTAGCTAACCGCATCGAGAATATCTCAGTTGCGCGGATTCACGAGATATTTTCTCTTTTCCTTTATTTTTAAATCCTGTGAAGCTTTTAGATTTCCTCCGACAGTAAGGAGACACGTGACAGTCGCTTTCAAAGCGTTTTGTATTTCTACAAACTTTCAACAGGAATAAGCTTCTTGGTAGCTTTTAAAATCAAAATCAAAAGTCATTTATCCAAACTTTTTTGACTTTCGAACGTCAAAATTACATTAGATAGTCCCCAAAAACGCCCGCCCTTCACCACTTCCTAGTGCTTTTACTGGGTAGAAGAAGTGGCGCAACAAACTCCCCAGCAGCACAACTGTCTGTTCAGTTAGAAAAACTTGATTCTATACAATAGTACCTACCTATGCAAAATAATTTACATTATAAAACACAAAACATTACATTAAATTAGTAGCCATATGTCAGCTAGCACACGCCACTATATCAACAAAAGAAAAGATCGAAAGCTATACTCAAGCAGAAATAAAAAATAAAAATCTGGCCAAGTGCGTGTCGGACCACGCAGAATGAAAGGATTACTTCGGCTGAATTAATCCCAAAAAACAATCTTATCATTGTAGTTGAAAAACATGTTCTCCCATACATCAACATAGGTCACGGTCAATTCTCCAAGTGCAAATTTAAGTTGGTCGACTTTTACTCGTTAACTTGTAATGCCTACTTTTCCTTATAATTTCGTTTATGTACTACTGCCATGAATTTTTTCACATCTGACTCTAACAAAAATTAGCACTTTAATGCTCAACGTTACGCAAACGGATCCTTGAATCAAAAAGTAGTGTTCACAGACCCGCAATATTTTTTAATGGCCCATCCAACGATATCCCACACTATGGGAAAGACGAGAAAAAAATATCATCCCCACATTACGTGCAAGGGCCAAAATCTTCAAGATTTTATTTTAGCACTTTGTTGGCGTGGTAAATATGTATACCTATGCCAAATAACAGCTTTCTAGTACTAAGCGTCTCTGAGCTACAGCGGGGACAGACAGACAGACGGACATGGCGAAACTGTCAGGGTTCCTTGTTTACTACGGAACCTTAAAACACGTAAACAGAACTTAATACCTAAATAAAAGCCTCCAGGCACAGAGAGTGGCTCGCTTACATAAAGCCATTTGGTCAGTCCCATGCATTTTTGAAATTACAATCCTCGTTATCGCTGATAGATTGACAATTGAGGAGCGTTTTCACAAAGCAATACATCAATCAAAATCTCAAAATTGTTTTTTTTTGTCGTTTCGTACTCAATCTCTATAGGGCTACACGATTGTCTTTAAGAATTAATATTAGTAAACGATACATAAATCATTCTAAAAGTACAGCGAAGTGCATTAGTTTTTTGAAAGTGATACATCTTTAACGATCGATTTTTTTCAAAACGATACATCAAACGCTGTTATTGTTGTTGTCTCATTCTTAAAAAACTAAATAAGCTCTCCCACTTTTTCCCCATTCGAGGCCATAGTTTTATGCCTCCTGATAAAGTGTTTGGAAGAGTTGAAATGATTACCGCCGACGTGAAGTTATTGTATCGCCAAATGAATACTATTCCATTCTAAATAAACATGGCTACGTCAACGAATGGGGTAAAGATTGGTTTAGTTATGACATGAAAGCTAAGGCCAAAGATATGATAAAGGCAAAACTTCCATTTAAAATAAGCCAAACCGGAATACTACATTATACTGTAGTTGGATCCCGCGCTTTAAAATATATTGAAATTAGTGTTCAGGAAGTTTATTCTGCTGCGCCAGTTATAGTTGATGTTAAGAAGAAAAACGTCAAATCTTTTTTACGATTCGACTGTGCTCAGTTGCCTAAAACCAACATGGTTTCTTCAAAAAAGAAAGCAGATGTTGAAAATTTACTAAAATTCTGTGATATATCTGATGATCCTGATGCTCAGGCATTTTATGCAGATGTTCTCCAGGGTTCAGCTCTCGAAGATGACAATGTACGACGAAACTATGACGATGAAGAACCCGTAATATAATCCACTAATATTATAAAGGTGAAATCCTGTATCCATGCAGCAAATTCGAACTAAATGTATCGGGTTTTTATCAAAACGTGACATCAACTTTAGATGTATCAAAGTTGAAAAAACTCGATGTTTTTGATGTCATTTTGTTGGTATGTTTATGTGTTCCTTTTTTATTGTATATGTAAAAAGTATCTCATTAAACTAATTAATAAATTAATAAGCAATTTCATTTAATATACTTTATAGAAACCCTTGCATTTAAATAAATCACGTTACTGAAAAAAAAAAACATATTACGATGTATCGTTTTGAAAAAACGCTCCTCAATTTGTCTAGGCCCTCATAACCTGATTAAAACAGACAACACTTTTATCTGACTACATAAAATAATTCCCTTAGGATTCAAGCAAATTATCAGGCAACAGCTAGCCACCGACAAAATTATCATCCTTTACAGATGTTCTATGTCACGAAGTCCGTTTGGCTATGAATGTTGTCAAGCGTGCACATGCACATTGTTTTTGTGTGCGTAACCTCGAGAGCGCTCAGTGTCGATCGGGACACGGTCCGGATCAGTAGTGGTTTTTTAGTTCGCGCCAAATTGTTTCACGGAGTAAGGTCAGCATGGCAACAAAACGAAGAAGAGTTGTCTATAGTGAGGTAATATGTGTTACTGTCATTTATTAAATACTGTGAACACCTCTCATATACAGCCGTGTTTACAACAAAATGTACTCCCGTGTTACGTCTGTTAATTTCGTACATGACAGCTGTCCCTTCTGCCGTGTCGTGTAAAATATTAAGTACCTGTGTGTTCCGGAATTCATTCGTAATTACAAGGCACTTCACGTAATGGAAATCGTTTTGAAATTACATTAAAATTATTGGTGGACGCATATATTTGGAATTTCTACTTGCACATTTTTCACTTAACATACAGGGTGCCAAAGACATCGCATCGCGTTGTAGGTCGTGGGTTCGAACCCAAGCAGTACAATTACTTACCATGTAGGGCACAGCAAAAAAATAAATTTAAAATAATTCTTAAAATAAAAATAAAATTAGGAAAGAAATGAAAAATCAATAATTTTTAACATTTCAAATCACATTATTAACATTAATTAAGTAAATATAAAAAAATATATTTTGTTGAGATCAGTTATAGGTTGTGGTACATAATAATTATTTGGTCAGGTCAATTTATTAAACATATATCATATTATATTTATCTATGTATGTATGAATGAATGTATCTATGACTAACTGTGTATGGAGTCCGATTGTATTAAATATTTTTTTTGTTATGTATGTATTCGTTAATTGTGTATAGTATGTTTTTCAGGGTTCAGTAGTAAACAAGGAACCATTATTATTTCGCCATGTCCGTCTGTCCGTCTGTCTGTCTGACCCCACTGTAACTCAAAGACGCTTAGTACGAGAAAGCTGTAATTTGGCATACATATTAATCACGCCCACAACGTGCTAAAATAAAATCTTGTAAACATTTTTTTTAGCGTAATGCTTTGCCCGTAATGTGGGGATGATTTTTTTTTTTCTCGTCTACCCCATGGTGTGGGGTATCGTTGGATAGGTAGTTCAAAAATATTGCAGGTCTGTGTACACCACTTTTCGATTCAATGATCCTCTTGCGTAATATTAACCATTAAAGTGCTAACTTTTGTTAGAGTCAAGTGTCCCCCTCTGCCAGCTAAATAGTTGTTTATACAGATGTGAAAAAAATCATGGCCGTAGTACATATAATGAAATTAAAAGGAAAGCTATCACGGCTAAGTAGGCTTTACAAGTTAACGAGTTATAGTCGACCAACTTAAATTTGCAGTTGGAGAATTGACCGTGGCATATATCGATGTATGGGAGATCAGGTTTTTCAACTACAATGTTAAGTTTGTTTTTGGAATAAATTCGTCCCAAGTATTGGATTACTTGGGACGAATTTGTGCGTGGGCCGGCACGCACTTGGCTGGTTTTTTCAATTAATATTTGCTTGAGTATACTTATAAATGTATCTGTATGATCTCATCTCTCTCACCCGAGAATTATGGGCCGAGTCCATTGAGTTCATTTAGATTGTTATATATATACTAAGAAGAAGACCTACACATATTAGGGCTGTGGTTGTGAGGTAAATTAAATGGTTATGGTTTCTGGTATCTATGTATTGATATCTTTTATTCTTGTGCGAGCGCTGACACATCGTTTTGTATTCTAGATTCGTGCAGCGCCCGGCGACACGCCAGTTCGCCCGTAACCGCCGTTAACTATAGACGCACTCTTAAACTGATAAGCTACTCCTCTGTAATATTTCGTAACAAGTTAATAAGTAAAGTTACCACAGAGTCTTCGCAGCATTTCATTTCTCTCCGTACACACAACCCAAAGATATTACATACACGCACACAAAATTCTCATTATTTTTATTTCTGTATATTTTCAGTTAGATGTCCATGTTTAGCGGTTTTTATTAGGTACCTACTTGTGTTTGAATAGTATGTTTATCCTCCTAGGTTTGGTAAAATATTTACAACTGAAAATTCTAATTAGGTTCAGGTAGGTTCCTAATTAACTGCAAGTTTTAATTACTTTTGAAAATCGTAAGAAATCTATCTATCCTTTATTGAAGATAGTAAAGGTTGACTCAATTAAGTGGGACCCAGTGGTTTCATGAATATAGCCGCTGGAACGAAGTTACGGCGTGCGGACGGTTTTTTCATACGCCGCTGCAAAAACAGTCTTCAAGACCTAACTGTCAGCCAGACATGGAATGACGGCCGTGAAGCGCGCACACCATTAAGAATTATATTTTGTTTATTTTTATATTTATTGATAGTAACGTAGGTATATTATGGTTTCATTGGAAATGGTTCATGAAAGATTTAACCCTTAACTTGGCAGAGAATTTGATGTGTTTTTTTTATATCTTTAATATATTTAGGTCCATACATGGTAATTAGACACCTGAAAAATAAAAAATAAATTCTAACAATATTTGTTTTTTATTTAAACCATGTGTCTAACTATGCACACTGCCAAGTTGTCATGTATATATTTTTGGAAATCCATGTGCACTGTAGGATACACTGCTTGATTGCTAGAAAATTAAATACATTTTATTTTATAACAATATTTATTTATGTAGTCTTAGACACAGATATCTTAATCAAAATATGTTAAATCACAGTATTTAGTGTAAAGTAGGAACATAACCGTCATCTTCTTAATAATAAAATTTTATTAAAAGTTAAAGCAAGTTATCGCAACGATATATTATATTCTATGAGATCAATCAGCAATCAGTGAGTTTAAGAAAGATAAAAAAAATAACGAAATAAAGGTAACTAACACCTATAGGTATTACACCATTTTGCCTTACTACTTCTTGTGATAATTATAAAAACAGTTTCGATCTTCAACTAAAGAAAGCCTCATTTGGCATTTCAGGCATATAAATTTAGTTTCACCCTTTACACAAAACCTATATCGTCCTTTGGATGTAAAAAAATGTGGCCCACTTGGTCATAACGTGTGTCCGGCTGATTTTCAGTTTTTTAACCTCGGTGTTCATGTTAGTAACAGCTCGATCTACAGTAATAAGACTGTTAGCTATCGCGCATCTAACATCTTTGAGTTTGAGAGGTTTTGGACAGTTGGTTTCTCGTCGGTAAATTAGCCATGCGTTGTTGATACAGATATCAAGCATTTGCGAGAATAAAGGTATGTACCATCTATGTGCTCGCATTTCTGTGCGGTAAAGTGCAATTAACATATCCGCTAGGTCCACACCCCCCATATGGGCATTGTTTTGACGAACTATGTTCGGACAAGGCACAGGCTCTTTTTGATCCTGGTTTCGGAACTCATGCCAACATTTTTTGTGCTCTTGTACCAGCCTGAAAAGTAAACAAATAATTATTTTATGTATTTATTTCCAATACAGATAATATATTTCTATAGGTTGATAGTTATGTATTTTATTGGCAGTGTATCTGCAAATGCACACTGCAAAATTCAGGTCTTAGTATGGTAACTTGGCAGTGTGCATTTGTAGATACATGAATATTGACAGTCATGTTTTAGATAAAAAAACATCATTGTTTGATCTTTTTTTACGCAAACAAAGGAATGCACATTCAATCAAATGTCTTTATGTCCAGGCAAATCACTGTCCATCCTATGGTTGCCTGGAAGAGATCGCAGAAAGCGATAAGGCCACCCATTGTATATTTTGTAGTGTTTGATTTATTTTTTGTCATGTATTTTTTGTGGTGTACAATAAAGTATATATAAATAAATAATAAATAAACTACATTTATTTATCGTAATATAGATATTTAAATAGGATTATAATCGATTCTTACCTTATAATTTATAGACGCACGCGCACGCTCCGCCATCTTGCGATTTACTGACTACAAATATGGCCAGATGTAATAAATACAATTTTTCTACCAACCACAAGGGTCTTATATATCGGTTTTTTTTTAAATAAAATAAAACATAAATACCGAAACTGTTCTCAAATATTTTTTCTTGGAATGTGTGCATTATTAAATACGTTACCAAGTTAAGGGTTAACAATGTCGCGGGAAGGTACTTATGGGTCACCGAGGCCTCCGCAACACAGGCAACAGGAAGCAATACGGGTGGGTTTTAGTCAGTAAGAGTCTGACACACCCTCCCGCTCCATCCAGAGCGGGAGAAGTTATTTGATGATCTCCCACGCTCAAAAAAAAAACGGGTTAACAATGAGTGAAACCGTTAAACCCCTTACATTGAACTGTTTTAATTTTATAATCATTATCCCCCTCACAGATATCCGTGTTCTCAAATGAGTACATATTAGGGCTCATTCACACGGGTTCCGTCATTGACGATTTGTTATAAAACACGATACGTCATGACGGATGGACGTTCACATTGCGTACGGAATCGTATTTTATCACGATTCGGCCAAATATCCAAATTCACATTCGTTTCGTGATTCAGAGTGTCAAACGTATGTACTAAACTGTGCGGGCGCAGGCGGGCGGGCCAGCGCATCAGCAAATCCGCCACAAAAAAATCAAGACTCGTGTTTTTTAACGAACGTGTTTTTCAAAAGACAATACGTGATTTAAGACTTATTCGACATTTTCGTGATTCGTGATGTGTGTGAACACGGGCATTATTTTAAAAAGCATAGCAGCCGTAAAAAAAAAACGAATCGTGAAAAAAGACGATACGTCAATAAAAACGAATCGTCTTCGTGTGAATGAGCCCGTAGACAAAATTTATCAATACATGTATAACCTACACAAATAATCTCGATCGTAAAAATACTTCTCAATCACCCTTTTTGTCCGAGTAAACACAACATTGAAAATTAACACTCACAACTTGCCCTTCAATTGTCGGAAACCGTTGCGGGAATAGCGAAAAACCCTTTTATTAAAGGGACCTAAACGAAGCCAATCACAGTGCTTTAAGGCTCCCGCAGACAGGCGCGACGCGACTCTATATTAGGGCTATTATAAATGCAAAGTTAGAGTTATAAATCATTATGTCAATAACAATTAAATAGTTACTCAGAACACTAGCAATGATCCATAAGGGTTGTAAGTGCGAGCGAGAGGTCCGACGAAAAAATATGACTAACTTTGCGTTTGTAGAGCCCGAGTACATCACACGGTCATTACCCTTTTCCTAATATCTCTCCGTAAGGACCCAAACAATAAACTATGTATGGTTTTACGTTATTGGAACATGTTGAAGATCAAGGTACTTACATATTGATTCAGGACTTTAACGAACTTTTTTTTCAGTTTTTTAAATAAAGAATGTTAGAAAATGTAGGCGTGACCGCTATTGCCACGCTAAAGCGATTCGGGTATACCAGGATCGCGTCGGACCGTCGCGTCGCGCCTGAGCTATAAAAGCAATTCGTTTAGCGGGGCAATGTGTCGCGATAGCTCCGATAGCTCCAACCCTTGCACTCAATGGGGTTTTTTTCTTTCTTTATTTACGCACTATTCAGTCTGGGTTTCGCTCTCGAATTTTTATTATTTTGAACAATTTGTACTTTGTTCACAGTATGGTCAACATCGCATGTAGTGTTGCCTAAATTCAGTCTTGGTCTTGCAGTCTTGGTCTTGTTCTTGCGTTTTTGCAAGACCAAGACCAAGAACAAGACCGCGTATTTTTAGCAAGACCAAGACCAAGACTGACCGTGCAAGACTTGAGCAAGAACAAGACATAGCCTGCAAGACTCTTGCGTCTTGCAGCTAGGACTTAGCGCTATTTCACTGAGTAGTTAGGTGTAACAGTTCGGTGTATAGGTAGGTACGCTTAGGAATTCTATGAGACGCAAAAAACTGTATCAAAGAATATGAAAAACTGGACCTATGCGCATTACGACTAATACCATAAACATAGCGAATAAAAAAATATCTATTAAAATCAAACTGAGTGCATGCATAGTTATGTTTTAACCATCGGCACTTTGATAATGCGGCATCAAAGGTTTTGTACTTACTTCTCAAAGAAATTTGCCGCTTTTCGGAAGTACATGGTTATGATACACGCGCCGGCGGCTTCTTTTGAAATCTAAAACAATCGTTGCCGCCACGCCGAAATCATAACATTTGTGACACTATTTGATTGCCGCCATAGGGCGTAGGTATACTCATGCAAAAAAATTTCGAATTTTTTTAAGAGTACCTACAGGTGTTCCAAAGAATAAATAAGTTTCAGAGTGCTTAGAATGAAAATGAATACATTATACTGATCACGCAAGTAGTATTATGATTAGGATAAAATGGTAAGGATAGGTAGTAGATGTCATATTAATTCATTCTAGTAAGTATATATTATAATATTGATTACTTATATGGTTTTAAACTAATTACTTAGGTACTATTATTGTACATTTAGTCATTATATTTCTTAAGTTTTTACAAGAAAAAATAGCAAAAAAGTGTTCAAATATCACCCGTTTAATAAATATTGTAGCCACTTTTAAATATACTTGAAACGTGTAAAAAAATTCTACAAAACTAATAAAATAATATAAAAAGCGTAGGTACTTACCTACTAATAAAATAAAAAGCCTGCGATAAGAGTTTTGTATTACTTACCAGCCCGAATATCTCTGAAAGAGATGATGAGAGTAAGTATTTACTAGCTGTGCCCGCGACTTCGTCCACGAGGAATAGTAACTTTGGAGGTATAGTGACGTTCAGGACTTATTTATTTATTTTAAAACTTCTGTCATCAAACATACAAACGAACTCTTCAGCTTTATAATATTAGTATAGATGTACGCCAAAACATTCACTTATATGTAAAGAATAGTGATTGGCACTAATTCTATTTTATTCACGCGTCGCGTCTGTACAAGTAGGTAATATTTAGTGTGTGTTTGTACGCCGCACGCGGCATTGTTTGATTTGCGGCGGCATCCTTTTCATAGAGCCGGCACGTGGCGAGGCGGCGCGGTAGAAAGCAAGGAAACGTACTATAAATAAAGGAATTATTTTAATTCCAGTCATTTCCAATTGAGCTGTGCTTCGAGTCTAACTTAATAATTGTTTTTACTAATTCTCGTTGTTTTCTAAAAACGTATCACGTGTACAATTTAATATGAGTGACGAAGATTCAACTTATTCTAGTCCGAGTAACGAGAGTTTGAGTCACAGATCTAAAAGACCCACAAGCAAATTTGAGGAGTTTTTCGAAATAATTCATGCATCCCAAACTGCCTTCTGTAAATTGTGCCAACATAAAAAGATTGAAATAAAAATGAAAAACAGAAACACTTCAGGCTTAAGGAAACATCTAATATCTTTCCACAAAAAGGAATCAGAAATATTTCTTCCTGTTAAACCAAAATTAAGTGGAGATATCACAAGCTTTTTAGTAACCGCTGGAAGAAGTGGACAGGTAAGAATATTTATAACAAATATCAATTTAACGATTTTCTCGATTTAACAACAACAAACCTCCTCCTCTTATACGCTCAAACCTAGTATGTTTTAAATAATAACACAAGATTTATTGTTTTGTTTCAGTCGGAAAACAGCAGTGACAACATCACGACAGCTACAGTTGATTGGGTGGTGAAAAAATATCTTCCCTTCTCATTTTTCGATGACGAAGCTACACAAGTATATTTTCGACGTATTTGCCCTAATATGGTGTTTCCTAAAAGGTCTACACTTAGAAGGAAAGTCAAAGAGCGATTTGAAGAGCTCCAATTGAATCTCAAGGAACGACTTCAACAATTATCATCTAAAATGTCTTTTACCATTGATGGGTGGACGTCAATTGCTGGTAGGAGTTACTACGGGGTTACTATTCATTATATAGACAACGAATGGAAGTATCAATCTGTAGTTCTTGATTTTATACCATCACGCGGTCGACATACTGGGGAAGATATTGCAATGATTTTCCATGAATGTTTATTGGAATATGGCATAATTGATAAAATACAAGGTATCACGGTCGACAACGCAACTGCAAATACCAAATTTATGTATGAACTGGGCAAACAGCTGCCGCCACACTTTGATTCAGACAATCAACATTTCCGGTGCTTTGCTCACATTTTAAACCTTGGTGTACAAGATTTATTAAAGACCTTAGCATTACACTGTGAGTCTGACACTAACGCGCAAGATCAGCAGTACGAAGACTATGCAGACGAAACTGAGGATGAGGAAGATGAAGAATCTGCACCAAATATTGCTGACTCGCGTACATCTGTAACAAAGTTACGCAGTATTTCCAGTAAAATAAAAAGAAGTGAGATAGTGAAGAAGAAGTTTCAGTCTGCTTGTGAAGCAGCTGGCGTGCCATCAAATCTAAATGCCATTCTTGACTGTCCAACGAGATGGAATTCCACACATGATATGATTGGATTTGGTTTAAAAGTGAGAGCGGGCATTGACATATTGTGCAGTTCTGTCACCGAATTAAATGATTTTCAAATCACAGCTAATGAATGGCAGGTACTCGAAAAATTACATAAATTTCTAATAAACTTTAAACTTTTAAGTACAAAACTTGGTGGAGACAAATATGTTACATTACCGCTAGTCATTGTATCATTCAATCTCTTGCTAGAATTGAATCCATGGTAAAACAGTTAGATGAGAAACCTAATCGATCTGAAGTGGATGAAAGGCTCATTCTAGCTTTCCAAGCAGCTCGAGACAAAATGCTTAAACATTACAAGAAGAGCAACTGGATTTATTGTACTTCTTTAATTTTAGACCCAAGGCATAAGGCTCAGACTTTTGACCTGACAATGTGGGGGAAGCAACTCAAAACAGAAAGTCTGCGCAAGTTCAATGAACTTTATGAAGAATATAAAAGTCTACACTCACTGAACAAATCTCTGGAATTACCAGAAAAAGAAAATAAAGTATGTGATGAAGATGAAGACGTAATAGACTTTGATAAACTCTATGAATGTCCCTCGACGTCATCTGGATCTTGTCTTCAAGGCTTAGTGATAGACGAGTTGGAGGAGTACCTGAGAAAACCAAGAACTGCCAGCTCGGAAGACATTTTAGATTGGTGGAGGACGCATGAGACAGAGTATCCGATTTTATCGAAAATGGCCCGTGATTTTCTCTCAATACCTGCAACTTCAGTACCTGCTGAGAGGTTATTTTCTAAAGCATCATTAGTAATTAGAAAACATAGAAATAGGTTAAGTGATGAGTCAGCCAGATGGTTACTTTGTATTAATTCTTGGTCAAAAAAATTGATATAAAGTATCATAATCTAATGATAAAGCTGTTGATTTGTGTTGTATTTTATTTTTTATTCAAATAAATGATAAATCGTAAAACTCTTTTATTAAATTTCTTATAAGTTGAGGGTTCAATCTCTTTCTAGACAGATAAGTATTGTTCTTTAAAATACAGTCAAGTTATTGTAATTAATTTGTTTTTTTACATGTTTTAGCAAATGTAAGCTTATAAATCATAAATGTTTATTAAGAAACAGTTACTTCCATGGAAAACGACATATAGGTCAGTTGATTTTTCGAATTTCTTATCAAATCTTCAGTTATTTATTAATCTGCTTGATCTTTACTATGGCTATGTTAATTCAAGCTCACAATGTTCCAATTCTAATACGTTTTTCTAAGATTTAAAGTAAACTTTAATAAATAGTAATAGACTAATAGGTAATTGCAAGACTTGCAAGACCAAGACCAAGACCTAGACTGGGAGCGCAAGACCAAGACCAAGACCAAGACCAGGTGTATTGGCGCAAGACCAAGACCAAGACTGGCTAAGTCTCGTCTTGTTCTTGCATTTGGGCAACACTAATCGCATGTGTTGCTTGACGATTGTTTCTTTTATCTAAACTGCTGTAGTGAGACTTATTATATATTATTATAGATATAAAGTAAAATAACTGCCTCGATGGTCTAGGGTTCGCAAGCGCTAGTGCTGAGCATGAGGTCCTGGGTTCAATTCCCATTCATTTCTCTATCTGGAATTTCTCAGTAACAGCCCGGAGTCTGGATTTGTGCCCGGTTGATGGCAATAGGCTGGCCCCCTATTACATGGGACTTAAACATAACTGGCGAAATGTGGGTGTACTACAGGTACTCCTCTACCCAACCCTTCGGGGAAACAAGGCGTGATGTTATGATATGTGTGTTATTATTATTATTATTATTTATTTATTTCAACCAACTTAGGATCATAGTATACAATTAAAATCAACAACACAATTAAAATCAACATCACAATTAAATTAAGATCAAAAATAAAAAAATATAATAAAATTAAAACAAATTAGAATAAAAATTAAAACACAAAAATTTAAATTGTTATAAATTAAATCAAATTAAAACACACATTAAAATTATTATAAAGTTAAATTGAATAAAGTTATGTGTAAAGTAAAATGTTTTGATATTTTAGTAAAGAAAGAGAAGGAATTAGAGAAAATGGTTTCTGCAGGCTTAGCATGACGCTTTCTATTTCTGCAAAGAATAGACACAGCTCTTTCTATACAAAGTGACATTTCGTTTCTCCATTTTTGACATCGCACCGTAGAAATCCTTCTACAATCGACAGATTGTACAAGACAAAATGACAATTTTGTCTTTCGTTTCTAACGATCTCTGTCTAGGCCCTTTTTATGGTTCCGTAGTAAACAAGGAACCCTTATAGTTTCGCTATGTCCGTCTGTCTGTCTGTCCCCACTGTAGCTCTGAAACGTTTATTTATGTAGCGTCATGCTAAGCCTGCTGTTATATATTTTGGCTTTAAATGCGGTTTTGACCATTATAGCCTACAATAGAAAAACTTAGCTCGCTAATGGCTTTATAAACGCCTAAACCATTTCAACAATAGATACCGCAACGTCATGACTGAACCAAAATAAAAGGATGAAAAATATCCAAAGCGTTCTTCAGTACCTACGACTCCATCAGTTATCTTGTAATCCCAAAAACCCGGGATTGCACTGGATCCAGTTAGTTTCTACCACGTTGTTCGGGATAATTTTATTTATTGCAATGGGGATTCCCGAACAGAGGGTTAGATTAAACGCCTTTCCCGTTTTTATGTTCCGTAGCGATCGCCAGGCTCGAACGTTCACAGATGTTGGTAATAAAATATTTTTTTTTTATGGATCGTTTGGTTCCCGTACTTTCCTACCATCTGTTCCAGATTTTTCAGTATAAGGATCTTTAACGTTTGTTTATCTTAAATGATCAGGGTTTTATCAATCAATCTTACACAGGGCTACAGTTTGTGGAAGTCAGATAGACAGTTGGTTAGACTGGAAGCCAACCTCAACATAATCAGGAAAAGGCAAGTCAGATGATGATGACACTTTTTCATTTTTACGTAAAGACTAAGAGACTTTGAGTGAATGGAAAAAGATGGAAGAAAATGTGAAATCTATCATTAATTATATTTATATGTAGGTTCTTACTAAACATACCGTCTCTAAAATTACATCCGCTCTCGGCAAGCAGTCCTTATCAACAATCCTAGAGGTCGTTGGTCCTTCTGGGCTGGTAATCCTAAGCTGCAGAGTCCATAATACCTTAGCACCACCTCTACTACTCTTTATCGCCCTCGCACACTACTGCTCACAGCCACGCGAGCAAGCGAGATAGGTTGGCAGGGAGAAGGCTCCGAGGCGCGGATAGCTTAGGTAATTTCTTTTTACGGTGAAAATAATGGTAATTAAAAAAAACATAGTATCTGCTTATATTTAGTTCAGTTAAGTAAAGTTTCATGTTTCATAATATAAATAATATAACATCATGCCTCTAATCGCCAGTTATGTTTAAGTCCCATGTAATACGAGCCGAGCCTATTGCCAACAATCGGGCACAAATCCGGACTCCGGGCTGCCACTGCGAAATTCCTAATGGAAAATTCTTTGCTCAACCCGGGAATCGAACCCAGGACCTCATGCTCAGCAGTAGCGCTTGCAAACACTAGACCAACGAGGCAGTCATGTTTCATTTGAAGTATTTTTTGAATACTAGCGGTTTATTGGTCGGTTTGGAGGTAACTTTGCATTTTTTCTATAAGAATTTTTTATGGAATCGTGTTTTCATCAAACATAGTAATTCCTTAGCAAATAGTGTAATAATACTCAATCTATTCGATGACCAGACCTTCAAGGAATATTTGTGCAAAATTTGAACAGAAACTATTCAGTAGTTTTTGCGCCAATCCGGAATGTACATCCAGACAAACAGACTAACTAGCAAAAATTCTAAAAACTGTATTTTCGGCATCACAATCTTTCCCACTCCTCTTAGCAATTACTTTTTATTAATATTTAATGTACAGTTTTGACGTCGCTATTTTATTATCTCAATATGTATTATAAAACAAAGTCCCCCGCCGCGTCTGTCTGTATGCACGCGATAAACTCAAAAATTACCCAACATATTTTCACATGGTTTTCACCAATAGACATTCATTCATGAACGTTTTAGGTGTATAATTCATTAAGGTTTTTTTGTAAATTGGCTGAAATATTATATGACGATTATTGTTGATGATGTCGGCAAAATTCATGCCGACTTGTGCTTTATTGGCATGCCCCGCGTAAACCGTAAGAGATACATAAAATTATTGTTCTACAGGATTGTACGTCTTAAAAAGTTCAATAAAAAGGTCCGCGATAGTAGGTATATAATGTTTATCTTGGAAGGATGACCCACAGTAACCATTTTTATCATTCAGAATTTAATACAATTTCATTGTTATTTCCGAAGCCATTTTGACCGGTATATTTATTAATCGTTATCCAATAAAATACACATACACACACATACATAAACTCATGCTTTCTTCCCATAGGGGTAGACAGAGACTATAGAACGCCACCTGCTACACTCCTTACATTTTTGCTTCGTTTACGTTCATACATCTGGTCATACACGCACACTGGTTGCGAGTACTACGCATGTGACCTTTTTGAAGAACATCACCAATGAGGTCACTATATTTGTTTCTGGGGCGTCCCATCCCGGCGTTTCCACTCACACCTGCCTTGTAAATACCTTTTTTTAGTTGCCTTTCATTCATCCTCTCAACATGACCAAACCATCTAAGCATACTCTTTTCAATTTTTGTCACTACATCTTTCTTTAAACCGCCCCGTTGCCTTATCACATAATTTTTCAGTCAATCATTTATAGTTAAACCACACATGCTTCTCAAGGAACGCATTTCCAGAGCATTGACTGTATTTTCATTCTTCTTTTGCCACACCCAACATTCACTTGCATACATAAGCGTAGACACGCCATTATGAACAGCCAGTCGAGCCTCTTTGGGCATCGACTGGTTGGTTACCATCGCATGTATAGCACCATTCACTTTATTTCCCGCATTTACTCTCCTTTCCACATCTTTATCAATCTTTCCATCCCTTGTAAACAGACTCCCCAAATATTATATACAAATTCACTTACTTGCTTTACACTCATATCATTTATTTTCACATCACACACCGACATATTCTTTTCTCTTTCAAATACCATGACCTTCGTCTTATTTACATTTATATTATTTAAATTGGGCATTTAATTTAGATTAAAATATGCCTTGACATTATATAATTTAAATGAACCTTAAAATATATCACAGATAGAAAATTACGCATAACGAAATAATTATGGTTGACGGCGGCGCACAGCGGTAGCATAAGAGTCAATGACCTTTTCCTCGGCTATTACTACAACAAAATAAAATTGCTGAACGGATTTGGATAACATTTGGCGCACAAATAACCTGGATTAACATATAGGATACTTTAATCCCGGTAGTGCTTTTATGTGGGGTAATATCCGACCTCCTCACGGGCGCAGCCGTGGGCAAAAGCTAGTGTATGATGTAAACATATTGTAAGAGCCCTCAAAAAATATTAACCTTCATAAACCGAAGTAAAGTTCCCTAATAACTAGGGTATTCCCATTTTTATCCTCCTATCTTCAACAAAAACTGAAGTACCACCACTAAACAAAAGGACGACCCTCAAAAAGGCATATGATACAAATGACGATAAAACCTCTGTTTATGACGACGTAATATCGATATAACATCGGCATAATATCGATAGAGTATCGATAGAACACATCTTTGTGAGAACGTCCCTATAAATCCCAAGATTCTTAAGTTATGGGCAATCTAAGAAGCGAGTAGTCTTTGGATTATCCGGTTCAAGTTAGCATTACCGTTTTTAGGCCAGTCCGAAATATGATTTAAATAAATTGCCTCGGTCCTTACCCGGATAAAGCTAGCTTTTACAAAAGTTTGTGTGTGAAAAACCAGCCAAGTGCGTGTCGGACCACGCTCAATAAATGGATCCGTAGTTGGGAACTTGGTATGAATTTATCCAAAAAACAAACTTAACATTGTAGTTGAAAAACATGTTCTCCCATACATCGATATATGCCGCGGTCAATTCTCCAACTGCAAATTTAAGTTGGTCGACTATTACTCGTTAACTTGTACAGCCCGGTTAGCTGTAATAGTTTTCCTTTTCATTTCATTATATGTACTACTGCCATTATTTTTTTCAGATTTCCATAAATAACCATTTACCTGGCAGGAAGGGGGGGACGGGACACTTGACTCTAACAAAAATTAGCACTTTAATGCTTAATATTACGCAAACGGATCCTTGAATCGAAAAATGGTGTTTACAGACCCACAATATTTTTTAACGGCCTATCCAACGATAGCCTACACCATGGGATAGGCGAGAAAAAAAAAGGTTTCATTTTAGCACTATGTATACCTATGCCAAATTATAGTTTTCTAGTACTAAGCATCTCTGAGCTACAACGGGGACAGGCAGACAGACAGACAGACAGGCAGACAGACGGACATGGTGAAACTAAAAGGGTTCCTAGTTTACTACGGAACCCTAACAATGGTCTCTAGATATAAATTTTCGTACATAAAAGCAAAATGCCAATGAAAAAACTAGGTACCTACGACAAAACCTAAAAACATTTTGCCTTAAAATTCTGTCGTGTCCGTCTAACAAATAATACTGTCTTTATCAGCTTTTTTTCGTAGCTCGTAGTTCCAATTTCGCTAAAAACTCTAGGCCGGTGGTAAGAAAATGAACACCTGAGGCAAGAAATAAAGGCATGAAATATTTTAAACATCAAATAGGCTGCCGAGTCCATAAAAATCGTACACAATACAGTCTCATAAAAAAGCCCGTAAATAATATTATCTATAGTGACCTAATATCGGTACCCAAAAATACACAAGTGAACCACATAAACCTGACCTGTTTATACCGGCATAAAGTGAAAAATATACAATAGTACGGTTGCGTTAGAAGCGAGCGAGTTATAGCTCCCTTGTGAACGATTTACTTGAGTTGGAGCCTCGAATAAGATTCAGTGGAAGGACTGACGTATATTGAAAAGTTGGAGTTTAATATCACGTACTTATTTAACTTCTTCGTTTCTCTAGGCGACACAGCAGGTTGGTAGCGTGTAATAGGCACGAACGCGCGGTGTAAACGTAACGTGAAATCGAACGACATTAAAATGAAAATACTCGTTTCGAACGTAATATATACTGTGGCGTAATTTAAATTAAAAATGCTTTCGGTGACTAAAACATATAATTTAAACAAATTATTTAAAAAACAAAAAGCCCGACTGCAAAAGCACAACTTACACCATATTTCAGGTTATTGGTTTGTCCCGCCTGCGATACCAAAATTCTATAGGTTGTAATGCTTGTTTTTCTCTTTTCAGTTGTGTTTTTGCAGTCGAGTTTTTTTGTTTTTCAAATAATTTGTTTAATTTCAAGCTTTTTGGTTTTGTATATATATATGGAATTGACTCATTACTAGCTATTATTTGATATCAATATTGTTGTGATTTGTTTTAAAAAACTTTTCCCTCCCTTTTTTGTATTTGCAGACCCAATATTTAAAAAATACATAGCCTTTGTCACTCCTACAATGAAGACGAATCTAACGACATATCTTATGTCGTTCGATTCTTCGTAAAATCCATCAAGCAGTTTAGGCTACAGAGCGTGCCAAAGAAATGGACATACATACCTACATAAATACATAATTATCTACATACTCTCGAAAAACATTACCCTCCTGGGGCAGTCGGGTAAAAATAGACAAATACTGAAAAAAAGGAAAATAATAAATTAAATTTTATGCGATCTAAAAAAAAGGGGTAAGTACACTAGAAGCTGTTATGTATAAAAGTACGTTTTAAGGTGGGTGGTAAAAGTCCTAACAAGAATTATTGCAATCGGACTAATCAGGTGCGTTTAAAACGCCCACGCATCCTAAAAAACACAGTGCTCGCATTTGCCAGTAGGTATTTACTCAGACAAATAAATACTCGTAACCCAATTTATACTTAGTTTTAAGACTTTATTCATATCGGATAGGTGATTCTAATTGTGCTTGTCGCAAAAATCTAACCCAAAATGCAACCCTATATTATCTTATTATTATTATTATTATATTAGAAACCCTATATTACCTGGTAGCTTATTTCATATAACTACTTCAATGAAAAGGGGTTTGTAGAGCTACGATGCGTATTTTCTGAAATATCGTAGTTTTAGTGAACGCTTTCGGATTTCGGGCGGTTACTTTAGGACGTATCCGCCGAATGGCGGCGTAGGGGCGTGACAGCTGAAGGGAAGGATAGTTGTTTTTGCGAATAAAAATCGTTCGTCTTAACGTTACGTTTACGTCGCGCGTGCGTGCTAGAGTCCCTAAGTTAGCTAAAGGTTGTCTTAAAACGTTCGCTGACAGTGAGCACTTACCCTGACACCACATTACGGCAATAGAATTTTCCATACCATACTAAATGACAAGCGTTTCCCAACGTAGTGTCATTTTGGCCACATGTTTGCCTGCCGAAATTTTGCTTGGCCAAATGCTTGCCAAAACACTACGTCGACAGACACTACGTCCCTCGACGTACTGTCATAACGCACTATTTTAATTTCCCGCCTAACGACGTACTGTCAGCGAACGTGTTAAGAAGTAAATATTTTGTTATTTGTCGCTTACATACTTATTATATAGACATTGAAGCTTGTCAACATTAATAATTATTATTATCGTATCTGCATTCGTATTCCGGTGCACTTAAAATCACGTTAACACTCCACACATCGAAGCATTTATCTGTATGCCGTAGCATGTTTTATTCACACTTGTGAGTGTATGAACCAGACTGAACCTACCTATTGACACTTGTATGGGCAAAGTGAGCCTGTTGCGTGCCATGCGCTAGTCTCAAGGTTTCCTTTGTAACAAAGGGACTCAACTCTGAATTCTACCAATTTACCGTCCCGTCTGTAATTCTCTACGGCCAAGCATCTACATACTTTCAGCAGGAAATAAATAAATGAATTGCCAAAAAAACTGCATATTGTAACGTCTGGTTGCAAGTAGGTACCTACAGTTTCAGTAATGATATCTAAGTTCAACTTAAGAATCAAAGAACATTGTCAAGTACTCATTAGGTACATACCGAAGCCCCTGGCAACACAGGCAACGGAAGAAATACGGGTAGGTTTTAGTCAGTAAGAGTCTGACACACGTCCCGCTCCACCCAGAGCGGGAGAAGTTATTTGATCATTTCCAACCCAAAAAAAGTCCTTATTACATCACAATAGTTGAACTTAATTCATAACTCTTTTTGGGTATTTCCTGAAGTCACAGTATTCATGCCATTTTCCTTACATGAGACTTGCAAGAAAACTGTTCTAAAAATATATTATTTAAAAAATATCTCAGGTGCATGCTCGATTGACAGTCAACCTGATCATCAGTGATCAGTGATGCTATAAAAATTCGGTCTATATTTTAACACATATATTTTTCAGTTAAACTATCTCTACGCACGTGTACGCCAAGCTCGTTTGAAGGCTGAAGCTACATTGTGCATGTTATCTTATTCATGGCTATACACAGCTGATAGCCGTATTAATTCTATTGAAATATTGTGCTTAAAACTATGAAATAGAAGGAAAGATAAAGATGCTGTTCGCAGTCCGCTCTTCTGTTTATAAGGAGACTAATGCTTAAATATATCAGCCGATGTACTCGACTTGTCGGGTGTGCCGAGAGTAACTAGGAGTGACTACAATTCAGTATTTTGCAAGAAGTGACGAAAATTTAATTTCAAATTCGTGCTATCAGTAATTTTCTCTTGCTTCTTGTAACACGAATTAAATGTAGGTAATTTGAGTCAGTAATTTGTTTACTGACTCAAATTACCTACATTTCACAGACACGTGCGAAAAACATGACCCTTCTTTGCAGTCGGCTAGAATAAATAACTCGAGTGGTAATAGCAGCAGTAAGGAAAGAAGAAATTAAATTGTTTGTTCTTGTACGACGCACACAGCTAACCAAGCCTTAGTAGGTAAGAAAAATAAAAATTCATAATTTTTTTTTTCTATAATGGCCAACTAACAAATTGATTGCACCGTTACAATAATAAAATAATATTTTACTTAAATCTAAGCTTAGTGTAACAATTTCTTATAGGTTAGCATCGCATGCCCCGTAAATGTAATACTTGTGCCACAAGCACTATACTATAAAATTAATAACTGAGTACGTAGTACCAACCAAAGAAACGAGTTCAAAATAACGTGAGATAATATTAAAATCAAACAAGACTTTAGCCTTAAACACAAAACATAGAGGCACCGATAAATTATATTAAGACGCTGACAACACCTAAACCGCGGTCACTGTCAGACTGCATAGAAAAGAAAGAGAATCGCGATGACACAACGCATATACTTTATTGCAAAATATGAAGCAATTATCTATTTACTCAAAATTGAGTTGAGTAATCGAAAATAAAAAACAACCAAGTTCTGCATTCAAATAAGACGTTCTTGTTATTAATTAAATACGTAACGTATGTTGATATTTAATACAGATATTTTGGATTAGAACTCAAGGTAAGAGGTTAGTTCTAATCCAAAATATCTAGGTTAGGTTAGTTTAACGTTAGTTTGTATCGTGATTTTTTTCAAAACGTGTTTTGATAACAACCAATTTCTGAGAAATATGTTCATAAATAACATATATTTTTTCCGCTACCACAAACTATACAGATCTGGCAAATTTCTTTCTTAAGCCAAGCCTATTTTGGTCATTTGCCTCTTGTCAGCGCCTTCAAAATAAACATAAATAAAAGGTAATAAAATTTAGACCCCACGCTCAGCACCCCAGCTGTCACTTGCGACCTCGAGACCAACGGGGCAGTTTTATATTATACATAAGTAGTTGCAGTTTTATATTATACATAAGTAGAACATTTGTATATACTTAGTATTCTGTTCTGCGTTTCTAACTGCCCATTTCAACTGTCACTGACATTTCAGCTTTTTTGACATTTGACATTTCAAATTATTTAAAAAACAAAAAACGGGGTTTTTGTTTTTTTAAATAATTTATTTTATTTCAAGCTTTTTAGTTTTATTAACATATATATTTGAAAATTACTCCTTACTAGCTTTTATTTGATAACAATACTGTTGCCATTAATTAAAAAAAAAACCTTCTCCTTTTTTTGTATTTGCAGGTGCAATTTATAAATATGATATAGCCTATGTCACTCCCACAATTAAGACGAATCTAAGGACACCTCATATGTTAAAATCCATCAAGCCGTTTAGGCTACAGAGCGTGCCAAAGAAATAGACATACATACATACATACATACATACATACATACATACATACATACATACATACATACATACATACATACTCTCGAAAAACATTACCCTCCTGAGGCAGTCGGGTAAAAAGGGTCTTGACAGACAGACAGACAGACAGACGGACGGACAACGAAGTGATCCTATAAGGTAACCATTTTTTTCTTTGAGGTACGAAACCTTAATGATTGCATAATATCACGCCTGTATTTGCCGAAGGGTTAGGCAGAGGTGTACCTGTATTACACCCATATTTCGCCAGTTATGTTTAAGTCGCATGTAATAGGGGGCGAGCTTATTAACATCAATCGGGCAAATCCAGTCAAATCCAGACTTCGGGCTGCTGCTGAGAAATTCTAGATGGAATAACCCAGTAACCCAACAGTGCAAAATGACTATCAACTCAACTCAATTTAATTTAATGCATTTATTTCAATTAAACCAATTACAGGCACTATTGAATTGTCAAATTGTCGGTCAGTTAGTCAGAAAGTTGAAGCTAGCTGACCATTCCAAAACGTAGATCTCCATGGAGAAGAACGAGCAAGAAACTCCGAACTCTTTCTAAATCGAGATATTACAAATTCTGGGTACATTATTCTTATTACTTCTATATGTGAAAACAATGTAAAAATAAATAAATTCAAAACTATTCAGAATATAAAATTAAAAGATTGAAAACAAGCTCTGGCAGTTAAGAGATGACCAGTCTTAACTGACGCCAATCACGAACATGATGCGTGGATTAGCACCATCGAGCTCAACCATTTTGTAGGGAACCGAATGACCCAACACAGGCGTCACCATCAGCGAGACATTTAAGTGATCATGATATACTTCTAACTGCCAAGCTTTTTCTAAGTCAACAAACATCATAAACGGCTCCATGGTACTTACGTTTACAAAATTGAAAAACTGCTTCTAAATTATACAAAACTATAGTTTGCAATGTATTTGAAAGATCAATAAAATGTACCAGCAAAAGGAAAGAAAAGAAAGAAAAGCATTATTACCTATTGAATGAAGTACTCAACAACTAAACTATTTACCAAGTTTATCCGTTACAGCGTTCCAAGTGAACAAAGAAAGCTTGAGAGTCACTTTCGACACTGTGCAAAGAAGAAAAGTGAACTATAATTTAGTAAAACCACACTCCATAACTTTATCTAAAGAACGCAGATCATTTCCATAATGGTACCAAAATTCCCTAGA
This sequence comes from Atethmia centrago, assembly GCA_905333075.3. NCBI lineage: Eukaryota > Metazoa > Arthropoda > Insecta > Lepidoptera > Noctuidae > Atethmia > Atethmia centrago. Next base: position 24,652,807 of record HG995376.1, read on the forward strand.
GTTTAAGGTCTTCGGTACTAAAAGTGCCTCCATAAAGTTCTAGTAAGTTTAATATGAGCTATTTAAATGAAGCCCATATTATATGTCATACGCCCCCATCATGAAAACATGTTCGAATTTCTAAGGTCCTCCGTCTTTGATATTCAATTCACACTATTATTACATTATAACAAAGGGTCGTACGTCCAGCTGAAATGTCAGTGACTGTTGAAATGGGCAGTTAGAAACGCAGAACAGAATACTAAGTATATACAAATGTTCTACTTATGCATATAAAACTGCCCCGTTGGTCTCGAGGTCGCAAGCGGCAGCTGGGCTGCTGAGCGTGGGGTCTAAATTTTATTTCCTTTTATTTGTTTTTATTTTTAATATAATTTATCGGTGTCTCTATGTTTTGTGTTTAAGACCAAAGTCTTGTTTGATTTTGATATTATTTTTCTTATTATCTCTGGAACCATAAGTCGGATGAAAAAAATATATATTTGATATTTAACATCACGCTGAGGGGCTCGTGGCTAAGTAATAACAGCCGCACAGGTCGATCGATCAGGTTAAGCTACGCTTGCCGCGGTTGGTCCGTGGATGGGTGACCATCTTTACATACCAAGACCCCTCCGTGCCTTGGAAGGCACGTTAAGCCGTTGGTATGGCTGTCATTTTTAGATCTTTGATAGTCGTTACGGGTCGTCAGAAGCTCGAAAGTCTGACAACCAGTCTTACCAAGGGGTATCGTGTTACCCAGTAACTGAGTTGTGGAGGTCAGATAGGCAGTCGCTCCATGTAAAATACTGGTATTCAGCTGTAAGACTGGAAGCCGACCCCAACATAGTTGGGAAAAGGCTAGGCAGATGATGATTTAACATCACGCTAGGACTCTTAAGAACGCTAAACAAAAACGAGATAACAGCGTGGGCAGGCGATGCGATGCGACGGGGTTGGTCAGGGTCACAAGAAAATATGAACTACTTAGGTCACGGAGAAGCGTGGCTTAAGTGCGGGTTCAGTGTAATATAAAAAAAATTGGAGCACTTCTTGGAGAACGACAAAAAGTGGCCATCATCATTGGCACCCTTGTTCCTTGCACTCAACCTAGTATGGGCCTCTTGGCCTGGCCTGGCCTTTTGTGCCATGCTTCCCAACCCGTTCATCCAAACAAGGATTATTTATTGTGCTAAAATCCATTTCGATAAACATATGATGCATGGCTCCACCACGTCACTAACTCACAATTGCATAACACGCATAAAATGACAATTGATCGTAATCGGTTTCATGGTGACAGTTCACCCACGTTCATTGAGTTATTTACGTAGTTGAGCAGACGAATTTTGCAAACCTAAGGAGCAATGGATTATTATTAAAAACTCTCGGATTGGGATTCAGACTGTGTTATGCAATTAGGATGCTGGGCCGCCAGATCACATTACAAAACAATCGGTATTTGAAATCTAATTCCCAACTTCCCACTCTTTTGTTTTCTCGCAAATACTTTAAACCACAGAGCACACAATATAAAAAATAAAGCCGGGTTCACACTGAGACAACCACATGCTACAGTGTAGAAAGCAACGTATTGTCAGCCAGCAGCACCTATCAATCAATCAATCAAAATATTTTACTTCACATAAACCTACATGGGCGCTTATGAAAGCTAGGTGCACGGTTCCAATTGGTCGTTTCCTATGGAGAAACCCATACCTCTATACTTAGTTACAAATGACTACCTAAACCTATACAGCTTTTGGCTATAAATAGTATTTGTTTATACTTATCACAAAGTCACTTTTCGTAGTTCACTGTGTATGCTCTTAGTTCTTCTAAACTACGTACTGGATATGACCATCATTTACAGAATTTATTCCGGAAGGTTTAAGGTATTTAAGTAAGGAATCTCGGTGTTTCGTGCGTAGCAGAAAATCAAAAGTCATTTATTCAAACTAGGCTGAAAATCAGCACTTTTCGAACGTCAAAATTACATAAGACAATCCGCCAAAAGGCCACCCTTCACCACTTCCTAGTGCTTTAGCTGGCAAGAAGAAGTGGTACAACAAGGGTGGGTTGCTAGTTAATTTATAGTAACTTTTTGTCTTGACACATAAAAGCATAGATACCACATGTTAACTCCGCTACCATTATACAGACCAGCCATCTTTTTGACCACTGCCTTTTCATTTATTTTTTCGGGTGGGAAATTATCAAATAACTTCTCCCGCTCTGGAGCGGGAGCGGGAGGGTGTCTCTTATTGACTAAAACCCACCCGTGTTCCTTCCGTTGCCTGTCTGGCCTCGGTATCCCTTCCAGACTTTCACATGACCCCGGCAGGCATCGGCCCTATTGGACCCCTACACTTGTGCTGACGACATCTCTTTGAGGCGCGCGTGGAACACAATGTCGACCGCCGCCGTCGACCCGGGCCTGGTCCTTATCAGACGGTGAGCTACCCATTGCTCACCGTTTTTAGCACTGCCTGAGCTACCGACTCATTTAGTGCATGCTGACACGAGAAGCAAATAAGCGCCAATATGGTAACATAATTACCGCTATTTTGCAAGACGTTGTTCAGTGTAAAGCCGGCTTAAGGGGGAAGCGATATCTCGGCACTGTGGGTGCCCTTGACACGCCACAGTCCATCGTGACGGCTAATACGAGGAGGTCAAATGGAAGATACGACGTCAGCACCAGATACTCGTGTTACAGGGATTTAGAAGAAATGAGTTTCTTTGAAGATTTTCTCCGTTATTGTTATGGTGAATCTTGGGTGTTAAAATGACAGTCAGACATTTATTTAGATGAAATTTATTTGGTCGTCTAATTTTCTAACAAAAATAGAGATTTTCCAACGAGATTTCGAAACGAACGATGTTCTATGATTGTTAGAGTTGCAGCTTAAAAATATTCAAAAAGATAATGCTTTCCAAACTTAAAAATACAAAAAATAACTGTGGCTAGCGGTTTCGTTCGCATTCAATACAAAACCAGAGGAGTAATCAGTAGCAATCGGTTTGATTCTGCCAGTTCAGACAAATTTTTCGAACTTAAAAAGCAATAGATTAGCAATATACTTGAAAATCATTCAGATTGTGATTGTTAGTGTGCAATTGTCCCATTCGGGGGTTAATTCTTGAAAAACCCATTGTTGGTGCCTCTGTACCGTTTTTGAGAAACACTTACCGCCTCGTTGATTTTGTGGTACACGGAAAAAAAGGATGTCTTAAATTAAGACAATATCCTTTTGGTCAAGACAAATATTGATTAATTTAAGGGGAAAACAATATATTCTTGAATAAAGTAAAATTTTGTCTTAGTTTTATTGTCTTCTTCGAAGACGTTATACTTAAATGAAAAATTATTAAGTTTAATTTTAAGAATATTAGATATTAAAATTAGATATTGTTATTATAAAAGTCTTAAATCAAAAATATTTGCTTAAGTCAATAATAAAAACCAAGTATTTATAATTCTTAATTTGAGTAAACAGGTTTTCTTAGACTGAGTATATTTACTTACGTTAAGAAAATATTTAGTTCATTGAAACAATTATTCTGACACCGTCATCGCGCATGAAATTACACTCTAATAGTCCCTACGTAATGTCCATAAAGATATTCAATAAACTACCTGATGCGTTAAAGGATGAAACTTGCAATAAAACATTTACTAACAAACTAAAGGAAATATTAATTAAAAAGGCTTATTACACCATTGACGAATACATACATGAGAAAGCAATTATTTAACTCAGAAGAACTGACACTAGAATACCCGTACATACCCAAAGTTGGTCAAAATTTAAATTTGTTTATTGTATTTATAAAAGGATACCTACCTATGTTTTTGAAACCCTTCATTAAATAAATTTGTTCTTAAATATGTTTAATTCAAGAAAATAATTATTATGAATAAGATTTTCAACATTCTTTATTAGTTCACACTTATGTTAAATTTAATTTAATTTTTTATATTTTTTGCTGTGCCCTACAGGGTCCATAATTGTACCTAGCTTTAAGCCTAATATAAGATCTGTAAAATTAACATTATGGAATGCAAATAAAGATATGAATATGAATATGAATATTGATATTCTTCGCTGAAGAGATCCTTTTTTTCGGTGTAGCAATGTGTTTATTTATTTATTTATTAGATAACTATGGATGACTTACAGCTAAAACAAACTGAATAAAAAATTGTATGCGAGACTGACGGCCAGTTAAAAGTCTTCACTTCTAAAAACAGATTGGAAAGGAGTGTGAACAGCACAATACAGCTACCAAAAAAAAGAGAAAAAAACTAGTATAACATTCAAGCTTAAACTGAATTCACATTTCATATTCCATACAAGAATAAAAACCTGAACATACAAATCTTAATGAAAAAAGTCAAGGTACAGGCACTTTCTGGCCGAGAACACACCTGTTATGAAAGGATCAAAATCATGCCGTTTCTCGTATTAGAGTGTTTATTTTATTTATTTATTTATTTAACAGTTTATGTACACACATATAAACAGACAAAAAGAAAGGAACAGAAAAAAACGTACAAAGGTGATGCTTATTTCTAATGAAATCTCTTCCAGCATACCTGCAATAGGACAGTTGACATAGAGATGTAGACAACGTGTGTAAGGTAAAAGAGAAAACAAAATACATAAAAACAAAATAAAACTATTCACTAATTTAATTATACACTATGAGAATATACTTACATAAATACATACTTCTAAAATAAATATCACTAAAATACTTATATACTTATAAATTAATTATAAGTATATAAGTATTTTAGTGATATTTATTTTAGAAGTATGTATTTACATAATATGCAACTATGGCAAAGTGGAAAGATAGTGTTCTTTCACTCTTCTTTTAAAAACAGCAACCGTTTCGCAGTCCCTAATGTCAGGTGGAAGTGAATTCCACAGCCGAACCGCGTGCACAGTGAAGGAGTAGGAGTAGAAGTCGGTAGAGTGGGGAGGGGATTTAAGGAGATTTCTAAGATGCGACCTGCAAGGTGCACCAGAAAGACAGGCGAAGGAAAAACGTTCCCGCAGATAGGATGGCGTACTAGGATTATGAAGGATGTTAAATAGCAGACACAATATCCGAGAGTTCCTGCGAAGACGAATGGGGAGCCACTTGAGAATCTTGCGAAAGTTAGAAACATGATCATACTTTTTAAGGTTAAAAACAAAACGAATGCAGATATTTTGCAAACGCTCAAGTTTATTTAAAAGCTCCTCGGTGGCATCCAAATAACAGGTATCAGCGTAGTCTATGATGGGCTGTATGAGAGTTTGAGCAAGGGAGATTTTGGTATTCAAGGGCAAGAAGCTCTGGAGGCATTTCAACGAATGGTTTTGATCAGAAATTTCTCAGTAGCAGCCCGGAGTCTGGATTTGTGCTTTCCGGTTAATGGCAATAGGCTCACATGTGACTTAAACATAACTGGCGAAATGTTCTTGACCTCTGTCTTCAGGGATTAGAGGCATAATATTATCATCATCATCATATCATCATCTGTCTAGTCTTTTCCCAGTTGGGGTCGGCTTCCAGTCTTACCGGATACATTCCAGTATTTTACATGGAGCGACTGCCTATCTGACCTCCACAACCCAGTTACTGGGTAACACGATACCCTTTGGTAAGCAGTCGGTTGTCAGACTTTCGGGCTTCTGACGACCCGTAACGACTGTCAAAGATCCACGAATGACAGCCGGGACCAACGGTTTAACGTGCTTTTCCGAGGCACGGATGGGTATTGGTATGTAAAGATGGTCACCCATCCATGGACCAACCGCGGCAAGCGTAGCTTAACCTGATCGTTCGACCCGTGCGGCTGTTATTACTTAGCCACAAGCCCCTCAGGCATAATATTATGTTATAATGCTATAAGCATTATTTTGAGATGTGCGTTGTCGATCAGTCGGTCAAGTAACTGTCTTATAGTTCAGCTATAGATAAAATAAGAAGTTTGGTATCATGAAGCAGTCTGCAATTCAAGCACTAAACTGAAGTTAATAACATCATAAATAATAAATGGCTGCATTGAACTACATATGTAGAGGCTACGCTTAAAGTCTAATAAATAAATAAGTAGGTTCGATTTGTTTACCCATTACTTACGAATAGCGTTTAAACTGTGTGTACATATATACTTACTCGCTTGGTAGGTCTCAGCAAAGACGACGGCCATATTGCTAAAGGCCTTTTTCCGGAAGAAATAACAGTTTTACCTCTGTTTACCTCCACTGAAAGTTTAAGTATGTACATATTGTGGCGTAATTAAAAAAAAATTTAGGGTGACACTTTGAAAAAACGTACAATTTCGTAAATAATATTAAATTAAAAAAAACGGCTAAGTGCGAATCGGACTCGCTCACGAAGGGTTCCGTTCCATTATCTATAGAAAGGGCAAAAAAATCATTTCTGTTATATGGTAGCCCCCTTAAATATTTATTTTATTCTGATTTTTAGTATTTGTTCTTAGAGCGGCAACAAGAAATACATCATCTGTGAAAATGTCAACTATCTAACTATCACGGTTCATGAGATACAGCCTGGTGACAGACAGACAGACAGACGAACAGCGGAGTCTTAGTAATAGGGTCCCGTTTTACCCTTTAGGTACGGAACCCTAAAAAAAGGAATTTCAAATTAACTGTCAGAATTCTATGAGAAAAAAGCATAAGTACATGTACTACATGTAACCAAGATTGTAGTTCCCGGTGCTCTTGACGTGAATGATAAAGAATTTAGGAGAGAACTTATGTTGCTTTTTAGGATGGATGAAAATACAAGGAACAATTAAATGATTCGAAGATCATTTAACCTAAAACGCGACGCTAATCTCTAAATAATGGTATAGTTTTAGTTCAAAAGAATAAGCCTACTAAGATATTTTTGGTTATGCGCTAGTAGTTAACAAGTTAAGAATAGAAAAGGGTTCAAAATAAAAGTTAAAGGATGAAATAAAAGTATCAATCCCACGACGAACTGGTATGTAATTCACTCATCTTTTTCATTCTATTAAAATCTGGTTGATAACTTATCCATTATAATTTATTTCAGTAAGTTCGTTGTTCTACTTAGCCATCACCCATTTAACGTGGTAAGGCAGGTACCCAAAAAAGTCGGCGTGATTAATTTGTATACCTGTGCCAAATTACAGCTTTCTAGTACTAAGAATTTCTGAGCTAAGCCGGGGACAGACAGACAGACGGACATGGCGAAACTATAAGGGTTCCTTGTTGACTATGGAACCCTAAAAATTGGTATCCTATCCCTTGGGTGTTGTATTGGTTAAGAAAAAGGTGGAGTCTGTGAATTGTCTACTAATAGTCCATCACCAATCCTTTTAAAGCGTAATTATCTGGGCAATATTGATGAGTCTTCTCTGTAGTTTTTTTTTAACGAGGTCCTGCTCAAAATATCTAGGTAATATCAGCCATACTGGCAGGTCAACATTATGTTTAAGCTGTCTTAAAAACTTCAATCTACATCATTAAAGGAACGTACTAAAGTTATTTGAAGAAAAATATGGCGGGATGAGTTGGATTCCTTCTTAAGACACTTACAACACCTAAACCGCGGTCACTGTCGACTGCATAGAAAAGAAAGAGAAGCGCAATAACACAACACTTGTAATTTATTGCAAAATATGAAGCAATTATCTATTTACTCACAATTGAGTTGAGTAATCGAAAATAAAAACAACCAAGTTCTGCATTCAAATGAGAGGTTCTTGTTATTAATTAAATACGTAACGTACGTTGATATTGAACACAGATATTTTGGATTGGAACTCAAGGTAAGGGCCTGTGCACACCATGTTTTTAAACGCGCCGTTGACGCGCGTTTGTAGCGATACAGACGCGATACGCACGCGAGTCAGACGCAGCCTGTAGACCTTTTGTAGGATAAAAGCGCGCCGTAACGCACGTTTGTAAAACGCGCGTCGACGGCGCGTTTAAAAAACGTGGTGTGGCCCTAAAATGTTAGTTTAACGTAAGTTTGTATCGAGATTTTTAATTATGTAGATAAAGTTTAACATTATTTCATACTGAAACTGCTCGCTGCGCTGCTGCCGACCGCTGCTTTCTCGGTGTGAAACGGCCCTAACACAGGCTTATAATAATAATTTTAAAGTAATTTCAAGATCATTCGTTGGGATAACATAACATAAACTCAAGCCTTCTTCCCATGGAGGTAGGCAGAAACCATAGAACGCCACCTGCTACGATCCTTACATACTCCTTTTGCTTCGTTTACGTTCATACATCTGGTCATACACGCACGCCGGTTGCGAGTACTACGCACTTTTCTGAAGAACATCACCAATTAGGTCATTATATGTACTGGACTAGGGCATCCCCTCCCGGCGTCTCCACCTCTGCTTTGTAAATTATTTTTGTTAGTCACCTTTCATTCATCCTCTCAACATGACCAAACCATCTAACATTAAGTATTCTTTTCAATTTTGATCACTACATCTTCTCTTTCTTTCTTCTTCTTTCTCTCTTCTTTAAAACTGCACCGTTACCTTATCACGTCATTTTTCAGCCTATACTTCATAGTCACGCCGCTCGCTGTGATGATAATGGTAAAACCTTTTCAGGTACTTTAACGAGATTTATGAAAACAATGACATCACCTAATGACACAGATAGTATTGTAGGCGTAACACAATTTAGAGTTCACAATAAACATCAGTTGGTACTTGCGTAGGTCGTAATCTCTCAAAGGACTATATTAAATTCCTGTAAACAAAAAGCCCTGAAAAGGTTGCCTGAAAATAAAACGAGTCCGTATTTGAAGAGGTTTTTATTAAAATCCTTTTTATTCCGTGTCACTGCTTTATATTCTAGTACAAGTCTTAAATAGTAGGTAGAACTTAATATTAATTTGATAGATAGTTGGATAGGCGCGAACTTATCTAAAGATTTGGTGTATCATTTTAATATGTCCAAAAAACATACCAAACTCAATTTACATCGTCATAAATTAATCATCAACAAACTTAGCACACATACAAAAACATATCAACGTGTCCATGTAACTATTATTGCTTTTGTTCAGTCAAAAGTAAACCAAATTCTTTCTATAAATCAACAACAATACGAATCGATTCAAATCTGTGAGCATGATTTAAAATTTCATTCCATGGCTGATAACAATTTCGATTTAAAACCTTCACTGTATTTTCCAAAAGCATATGAGCTTAGAATCCAATACAGAATTTTACTTTAAAAGTCAACAGATTTAAAAGTCGCTTATCAGAAACTACATCCCTTAATGCATTGTTTACAATAACACGTTCCCAAACAACAAACATCATTACATATTCATTGGTTTGAACGAAAGCAAACGACATTTAAACAAATGAAAAATTGCAATGACCCTAATATCTACAGAAACTTGCGCGTTCAACGAATCGTAGGTACAAAAGAATTGATGTCCTCTTCGAATTCAAAGTTAGTACAAATTGAGCAGTTTGTGAACAAAGTGATAGCTTAATATTTGACTCAACAATGCATACACGAAGTTTGAGACTAGTTCCAGAGTTTAATCGTATAGATTTCGAAGCTAGTCCGAAATTTGGCTCGTTTGATTATTCTAACGAACATACTATGATACAAAATAAGAAAGTGTTGGAATAAACAACAGTTTACACGGAACAAAATAAAGGACGAAATGGAAGGCTGGCAAAATTCAGGGGAACTCTTTTTGATAAATGATGCATGAACGCTGATGAAAAGGAAATCATTTTAATTAGTCGATACATCATGCATCGTTCTCATTACATTTTATTTTTTAAGTTATTGATTAACTTCGACTTCGATTGCTTAATTTGCTACCAAAACGGAATTGAATAAATTCACTTCCAAAACTTCATGTTAACAGCAAACTTCGAATCGAGTAATTAACGGCTCAATTAGGTCACGACCGAAGGGGACAAAAACGTCCGAAAACAATGAAAGCAAAAAATGTGATCAAGAAACTAGAAAAAAAATGAGTTTTCAAAGAACGTTTAACTTGCTATGAAACCTTATTTTTTCAGAACCTGTAAAGACCATGTAGTTAAGAAATACCAACCTTTTTGCTGACCAAAAGAATTTAACAGTGCAGTGTTTGGAATTATCCACGGGATTAAAATTCTTCAGCGGTCAAATGCCATGTCTGAAAAAAGTTACTTTGCGAAAGTTAGGCAATTATCGCAAACGTTGTGCTAATCATATGCTTGAAAACGAAAGTAATAAAAATTGTAACCTGATTTGTAAAAGTAAATGTTTCAATTAAAAACGAATAGTTGACTAGAATAATGTAGAATATTTAATGGTAAATTATTTGAGGCCCATAGTTATACATATAAGGTTAGTTTATTGCTTTTATATACTAACATTTTATAACTGGATAAAAGACATTGAAGTAGTAAATAAAACGACAAAAGAAGCAAAACTTATTAATAATTTCACCCTTTCAAGAAGTTTTGACCTATTTCAATTATTCAAAACGCAACCAACGCGACCTGTTTTGCAACAAAATGGAAAGTTGTTGGGTCACAGAATCACAGTTGAGAAAATTTTAAAGGTCAGTTTTATTTTAGTACCTACTGCTGCTACGTGCTACCGAATTTAAAATGTATGCCAGTCAAGCGCCAACAGAAACTTGAGACTTCGTTATATTTATAGAAATATCCTACTCAGGTGGAAAAAAACTTTTCGAGGAAGAGGTGGTATTAGCTAACTTTGTGGCTCTTTACGACGCCAGTCCAGTTTATTACGTATCTTTAGTAGGTTGTTTAGTTTTAGATCAAAACGGCTAAAACTTTAATTTGTGTGTGTTATTTTTACTCATTTCTCATGTCCCTTTCATAGAAAATTACAAATATCATGTTCGAGTAAACTTAAGAGAACAAGCCGGGATGACGGTGAAACATTAAATATTCAATATCTCATTACCAAAGGAAATAACTTTATTTGTCGTAAGATTAGAAAATACCTATGCAGAATTACCATCGTTCTTGAATAACAACCCTACAGAAGATTCAATAAAGCCTTATTATTATAGAAGCCTGTCGGAGATATTTGGCAGTTAAGACAAACTGCACACTGCTGGGACTGACCAAAACGGCATAACCTCTGGAGATTTAAATCCATCGCTTCGCTCAAACAATGAAGATCTTTCAAATTACCTAGTAATTGAATGGCACGAATCGTGGTTATCGAGCAATCTGACAGAGAAGTGAAGGGAGATGAAGAAACAGTTAGACAAGTACATGAATGACACGACGGAATTTATAAACAAAATGTTACAGGAATAAACAAATAAAAACAGAAGATAAAGCCTAAAAACCAACAATAAGGCTAAATAACGTCAAACTCGGACGGAATGTGAAGACCTTACACGATTTTGATAATAATGAATGTATTAGAATAATCTTAGCATACATCTACATCTGCCTTTGATTGTCGAATGGCGCTAAATACTTTTCTTTACACGCGAGCACATCGCAGGCACGATTGATTTGTGAGTTCTTTAAATGTTTAGACAGTAATTGTAATTGATTTTGTCGTTACAGGATTAGATTCATAAAATATCATAAAATATATTTATCTAATCTCATATCGTAAAATTCGAATTATAAACTTCAAAACGAGTTTATATTGACATACTTTATAAACACAATACCGAAATTTAAAATTAAAATCATATTATAACACTTTTTCTCTAACGAAATACTGTTATAAAACATGTTTTTTACCAATACTATACAGGGAAAATCCAAGAAGTTAATATCACCAAGGAGTTTCCATCAATTATTTTTTTTAATTGAACGCTTATGCGGGGCGCGCCATTTTTATAGCATTACAAAAAAGTTTTGATTCCAATTTTTACTTGTCTGCGGCAGCGCTCGCTTTAGCGCATGCGCGGTGATATGCTGGGTTTTGGCGCCATTTTTTTATCTTTCATTTAGTAGGTTCAATCTCAATGTATGAGAGTAGATAAAGTAGTGTATAAAACTGCATATAACTAGGTAATAAAACACTCGTGTTTAAAGCCTCTCATTATGCAACAGTTTCATAAACTACTATTTTACCTTAATCAGCTTATACATTTAATTTAAACAGTATTTGGGTTTGAATGACAAACGTCTCGATGTCTAAAGATAGATTTTTGTATCGATTCAGTCGGGTACTACCATGAGTTTATTTACACAGACGATGTGAGATTTGATCGAGAATTAGAAACATTATTTTGTAAAGATATTGAAAATGTTTAAAATGAAGCAGATAACCTTATTTATAATGCGCTAAGTGAATTCAATAGTATATCGATTAGTCAACTGACATAGAGATACAAAGCATTTATTCACTTAAAATATTATTTTTTTCGAGTTTTAAAACAGTTGTTACATGTATATCTAAACTCATGGTAGTGCTCCTTTTAAGCGGCATTTTGTATTCAAATTGATGTACAATGTGGTTGTTTGCTATTGTGAAGGTTCTTTATATTGTATCATTATTAAATTTAATAGCCCTTACGTAACTTAGCTCTCTTACGTCACTTTCGGGTAACCTCATTATAACAACGCCTAAAATGTTTGAGGAATGTTAAAGGTTTTTATTTTAATCGATAACTTGGGACTTAACAAGGCCTTACGCCTTGCTAAGTAAGTTTTTAGGGTTAATGTATTTTATGCCCTATGAACTTTCACTCCGTTTATTATTAAAAGAGTAAGCGTATAAAATGTTATAATTATTATGATAGTTATTAACTAGCCTTTATATATCAAATTTGATGTACGACATAGCTACATTTAATATTATACCCGAAAGTGTTGTAATAGAAGATGAAATAATTTACAATTTAAAGTTAATATGTACAAAGATATAACAGTATTTGGCCATTAAAATATATTACTACATTAAATACTCGAGCAAGAGTTATATCTAAAATTGATAAAGAAAGGATTGATATTAATAAAAACAACTAGTTATCACTCGACATATCTATTATTGTTAGAAAACTAGATGCTATGCAATCTAGAAATAACAAAATCTATAATGTGGCATCAGCTTAACGTTTAATAAAAGCAAATTGTTATTGCCAACTAAGATGTGATGAGATTACAGAAAAAATTGAGCAGAATTTATTAATATCAACCTTATCTAAAATTAATAAGTTTGCTTAGGATATTAGCGTAGACACGAAGGACGTACTCGACAGGGCCAAATTATTCATAGTAGATAAATCAAATAAAATTACTACGTATCAAATTATTTTTCTATAAATTTAAGTAAAAGATACTCTAGTTCCGTATTGAGGTAAGCAATTTGATTGAAAAAATCAATGGAAGAGATATAGAGGCAATTCAAGCAAGTCAATTAATTCTAATCTATACAAACAATAATGTGGATAATGAAATAAATCTTAACTGTAATAACAATGAAATTGTTAAATAAATCAATAATTCTGATACTTATAATAGCACCACACGTCTAAGATTTGCGCTTAACGCACTATTATAGCTACTAGTATGTATATATTAGATATGATGAAGAGAAGAGAAGAAGACTAAACTACTGGAAATATATGTAGAAAGTTATCATTAAACTTATTTCTATGTTCAATAATTAATTGGTACCTTTCGAATCTCACACCACAAAAGTTCAATGAAAACATATCAAAGCATTCAAAACTTTATTAAATTAATGAGTTATTATTCAGAGTCCATTTAAAGCTACGTTTCAATGCACTTAGAAAGTATATTCGAAGAAAATTATTCTGGTTTAAAATGAGGTTTATCAATTCAAGAATTAAAGTCTTTCCTTTTAATTTGGGAAAAACGTTCCAAGCGTTATCGTGAAAAATATTGAATACCGCTTGAAATTCACGTAAGTTACAAAATGATAACACATTAACAACCTTGATGGTCATAGATTAAAATACATATTGGTCCTTGAAACCGTAGACATTTAGAATCTCATTATCTACTTAAATTACACGTTAGTTATCGTCAGCCGTCTTGGACTTCTTGGTCTATTCAAATTTGAACCTGACCCTCTGACATGGACTTGCACAGACCCTGGAGGCATATCCACAGCTGAATGTAGACTTGCAGCTCTTGAAGTTCGGGGAGAAGGAGCTACTCTTATATCTACTGCGCTGTGCAAACTGGCTGCTCTTGAAGACCTAGGCGTGTGGTGGGACATTTCTGAAGGTGTGATGAGGGCTGGGATGTCAGCTGCTGAGCGAGACCGCCTTGGAGGACTCTCAGGGATGAGCGCCATTCCGCCCATACCCATGCTACTTACGAAGACCGAGTTCTAGAAGATGGAAAGAAGTGAAAATAATGCTGTATTAGTTTTTTGGCATACAGAGGTGAAAGGTGTGTTTAGTTTCCGTTTTAAAGAAAATTACTAGAATCTACAAGTGACACAGAACAAGGCTAATGATTTAACTTGGTGTTGTATTACCAAACCGGTGATATTGTTTAACTCTTTATTTGTGTTATGAATATGACTTATTTGTAGTATCTGAACATTTAAAGTTAAATTTTTCAAACAGTATCACATTTAATGCAACAGTTTTGCTTCTAAAATTCAGTTTTTGATAATTAGCTGATAATTTTGTTGTTCCTTACCTGCCGCGGTCTATGGGACAGGTACCCGCATGGTTGATAAGATGGGAATGATGCCCCGCAGTCGTATGACACACAGCCGCGTGACAATGATGCTCGGTGCTGTACAAAGCAGTGTTTTATTACCATAGGTCGGGTAGGTAGTGCAACTCAAGGTTAAAATTATACAGGGCCTTTAACATTTTATAAAATCTTTTTTATGTGCCGTTATAGATCACCTCTGTGATATTGGGCTATTAATTTTAAAAAGATCCTGTCTAACCATTGATATGTCCGCGGAATTCAGGGGATTGAATGTATCCTTTTCTTGATTACGCTTTTATTCACCGAAACTATACATTTCCTAAGAATTTTATCAAGCTAAAAATTAAGAGTTTAGTGGCAAATTTAACATTATAAGAATGTTTTAAATAAGATAGAGTACTTTTCAATGTAACTAGGTGTAGTTTTTTTTGCGTATTTGTAATCCCGGAATATTAACACTTTTATAGCATGTCAATATTAAAAATTCTTCGTGAAATTGCACTGCCTACTTCGATCTATGTTCATTACTAGAAAATCTCTTACCAAGCCAATCCTAAAGGTGGTCAGGGATAGTGCTTGTGAAGAACTTTAACATCAATGCCAAAGTTTAATTGTATGTTTTATTAGAATGGTGGACTATACTTTCTGTTTATATGTCATGATTATCATTGTTTTTATTAATTTCAACTTTATTAACTAGGAAGTGGGCTCCACCCACACTGGACTCGCATAATAGATTACGGCCCAAGTCCTCTCAAAGAAAGGGAGGAAGCTTATGTATTAGTGTTGGAAAATTATATGCTGAATTACGCTTATGCTTATAACGAGAAAGTACAATCCACAAAAAAAAAATATGCGACTGTCTAATGACAATCTAAAATCAGTGTTCGTTCGAAATGAGTTTGGATTGCGTGTTCTCTAATTAGGAGCGAGAAATACCTTACAATATCATTATAATTTAGGCATTCACTTTCTGCAGTTTGCTGTAATAAAAAAGGTTTGCGATGTACTGCTTGCAAAATAATATCCATTGTTGCTTTTATGTCACTTATTGCAAAATGCAAAATCTCATGTAGCGTTAACACATGTGATTTTGCAAGTTCATCAAGAACTTCAACTTTTGTTGTATGATTGTATCGAATTTGTGTCGAATTCTAAGTAACTAACTTTTTGTTTTTGGATAGTGGGTGTTTATGTTTTGGATTAATTTTCTCTACATCTTCTCAACTGTATTACATTTTAGATTTTTATTTCTCAATAGGGATGATGCCTGGGTAATAATAGAAATTTTATTTAGTCCATCAGTCAGATAATAAAAAAAATATTAGAGACGTATTTTTTGCTTAATCATACCAGGCCATTCAGAAAGTATTGCGAAAAAAGTTTTTATGTATGAGAGACTCAGGACAGTTTTAATATATTTTGAAAATACATACACTTGAGAGCAATAAAATTGCACACGTTGACTTGTTGTTAAAGCAGTTTTTTTTCATGAATGTGAATACATATTAAAATAAAACTTACCCTATTTGAATGTTTACTTCAGTACCTTTCTAATGATATCAAATACAGTGTAAAAAAAATACCCATAGGGGGTTTTAGGGCACAAAACCCGACATACGGATAAAATTACCCAATTTCGCTTAAGAAAGAATAAAAATAAAACTCAAAATGCTTGATCAAATTGTTTTTTAATATGGTGTATTCTCTCCCCTAGCCTTGATTACAGCTCTTAATCGGTTTTTCATGGACCGTATTAATTTCACCATGAAATCTTGTGGTATGGCGTTCCACTCCTCTTCAATGGCAAGTTGAAGCTCTTGGAGACGCGTAGGAGCAGGGCTTCTTATTCGAACTCTTCTTTTTAGTTCACCCCAGACATGCTCAATCGGATTGAGATCAGGACTACGAGCTGGTCACTCCATCGCGGTGATTTCAACGTCTTCCATGTAGTCGCAAACTGTTCTAGCGACATGCGGTCTGGCGTTGTCGTGCATTAAGAGAAAATCTTCTCCCATAAGCCACGCAAGCGGCCTCACATGTTCTTCGAGCACTTCTTCGACGTATCGTGCAGCCGTCAAACTTCTCGATCTCGGGCCGGTATTCGCCGTAGTGATGATATTCATCACTACGGCGAATGTCAGTGTCAATGTCTTTTTTTGTTTTAGTGTCCAACATTATGCCACCCCAAAACATACACGATCCACCTCCAAAAGCCACACGTTCGCTTATGCAGCATTGTGAAAATCACTCTGATGACCTTCTGTAGACCCTAGAGCGTCCATCATGACCATGTAAAGTCATTCTGCACTCATCAGAGAACATAATAGCCCGCCATTGGTCATACGTCCAATTTAAATGTTCCCTAGCAAATTGTAGCCGGGCTTGTCGGTGAGCTGTGGTCAATTTGGGACCATTTGCTGGGCGATGTGAAGTCATTCCTGCTTCACCTAGTCTTCTTCAAACTGTCCACCGACTTATACTGACATTGCGAACTTCTCGAAGCTGTTGTCCCAGTTGAACCGCGTTCAGTTGCCGATTTCTCAAAGAGCTTGTCACAAGAAAGCGGTCATTACGCTCTGATGTTGTGCGTTCCCGGCCAGATCCTGGTTGCCGAATGTAGCCACCGGTCTCTTGGAACCTCTGGTATACACGACGAACAGAGTAGCAGCTCAAATTTTGCCGTCGAGCAACTTCACTTTGGTTATGGCCTGCTTCGAGCAAGGCAATAACTTGAGCGGCTTCTGCGGGCGTGGTATCCATATTTTTCCAGTAAATCCGGATGCTTCCAGTAGAGATATTATCACGTTGACCTTCGGTATGCAAATGATTAAAAATTGCAATAAACCGACCTTTTTATACCTGCGGCTAAGGGTGCAAGTAGTGACAACGCAAACGAGTGAATTTGGGGAATTCGGTGTACGGTCGGTTTTTGTAAGTTACGTGAAGGTCAATGATTTTAATTTTATGTTTTGTAAAGCTAAGCTTGTATGCTTTAATTTTGTCTAATGATTTTTACTCAATATCTTTAGATTTTAGAAAACAGTCAGTAATAAACCAAATTACAAGGGGTGTGCGATTTTATTGCTCTCAAGTGTATTATTATTTTCGGGATACAATTTTCGTCGCCAGAAGATGCGCTGTCGCGTTCGAGCAAGCTGTAAACGAGGTGTCTGCGGCGGACTGGCAAAATTGTTTCCATAACTGGTTCAGACGCATGAAACTTCGTATAGTGGCTAGTGGAGAGTATTTTGAAAAGATTTCAAAAAAAAATATTTACATATAGAATGTTTTTTTTAATTTTCGAAAAATTTTCTGAGTGTCCCGCGTATTAATAAAAATTACTTATATTTGGGAGTGGGGGCTTGCTACGTTACAATTCAGTATAAAATCTAGCAAGGCGTGACCTCATGTTACATTTTAACTTAATGTATCGCCTTCATTTTTTCATTTTGTTAAAAAAAGAAAAAGCACGTGTCTAATATTTTTAATAATCTTGGTACCAGACGAGCAAAAAAAATGTCATCATCCCTATTACATACTTTAAATCAATGCAAGCATGCAAACAACAATAAAAACTCACATGAGGAGGCACCGACACGGAGTTCTCAGCTAAAGCACAACTCTGCCGATGTTGCTGCTGGAACTTTGGCTGATATGGCTCCAGCATTCTAAAGGAAACAACGTGTATTTGAGTACAAGCTTAAATAAATAATAATAATTTGGGTACGTATTTTCAGCATCAAAAAGTAAAAGATTTTGTAGAGAAACACGGTTGAAATTTGGAATTTAGTACCATCACTGATAGCAGGTACCGATAATCGGTACCTTATCAAAATGATTACTGAATTATACGTAACTTAACCTAATCGCAACTTTGTATCCCAGCAGTGGGAACATTTTGACTAAATAAAAAAGCTATCTATATCGAAATCAGTATTCTACAAACTCCTTTTGCTGTTAACTTGACAAAGAAAGAATAACCTTTTCAGCAATATTTTGATCAAACTATTTACTACACCTTACGACAAAGCCTCTATAAGTGAATTAGGTTTTTGTGCCCATGTTCTGAAAGGTCTAAAAGGTATAAAATTTGGAAGAAAAGCGTTATTACCTTTTATGGACAGTTTCGAACGACTTAGGTTCATAAGTGCGTTGAAAAATTTTGAACCTATAATAAGTAGTGCCACAAGGTTTTATTTATTTAATTTTATTGATATGTAACTATGTGATTTGAGTTTGAGTTTGAGTTTGACATGTAACATAAAAATATTTCCTTTAGGTTTCTGTGGGAGTGATTTCGTGAAAAGGGACGGAAGTGTGTAGACAGGAAGTGACAGCTGGAGCATGAAATTAGTAAGTACTATATAGATTGTAAATAGAGGAGGTCGAATTCGACCATGATGATGATAATGAATCATTATTCGAATATATATTTCAGTATTAATTTTAAATTCTGAGGTTAATTCCTGTCGCTGCTCAGTTCTGACACATCATATGCGACTAGTGTAAGGCTCGCTCGTTTTTATTTAAATAGATACAAATACGACACAGGTATAAGTATTTAGTACAAAGATACTGCTTTTTTCTTAAGAAATTTCTTCCAGCAGACCTGCGAAAAGAGAAATGAAAAGGAAATATAGACAATAGTTTGTGAGAACAAGAAGAGAAGAATATGATTTTGTGACACCTTAAACTAAAATATTAAATATAATAAATAAACGTTTATTTCTCCATCACTTAATGAAAAACTGGTACAATACACAAATGTATATACAAAAATACATTGATGTTGTGGAGACTGGAGGCTGTAACTATATGTATACCTACACATACCATGTAAAAACTTAACATATACTAAATTAAATCATTATGCTAAATAAACCTATATATTTTTACAAATATAAAATTGAAGTGTCTGTTTGGTCAAAATAACAGTTGTTTACTAAATGCTTATGAAAGTATATGCATAATCAGCCTAAAATGTTCCCACTGCTTCCCAGCAGTGGGAACATTTGAACACTCGAGAGGTGGCCTGTGTCCCCACAGGCCACCTCTCGAGAGGGAGTGGGCCGTAATCCACCACGCGGGCCCAGTGCGGGTTGGTAGATGTCACATGTCTTCGAATTTTTGGTTCTAGAACATGCCGGTTTCCTCAAGATTTTTTCCTTCACCGTTTGGAGAGCAATAGTGATGAAATAATTTACACAAAGTAAAGCGCCTGGCTTGGTTCGAACTTCCGACCTACAATTCGTAAGTCACGGCCGTTACCACTAGGCCACCACTGCATATAGAAGTATATACGGATTATATGATACATGACACAAAAACATATTTTGTAAATGTTTTGTCTGTCTATTTGTTCCGGCTAAACTCCGAAAAGGCTGGACCGATTTTGACGAGACTTCCATTTGCCAATAGCTGATGTTATAAGGAGTAACTTAAGATCTTAACTTTTATTTTAGAAAAAGCCACGCGGGTGAAGCCACGGGTAGCAGCTAGTACGGATATATAAATTATCACAGGTAATGCTCTTTTACTCGATATTTTAATTGAGAAATAGATTTTAAATCTCAAATGCTAGGTAGATGTGAGTTCCACAATCTTACAACATGGCCAGGGATGGTTATTTCATCCTGTCTAAATTTCATCCTGAATAGCTTGTTTTGTGAGGATGGGATTTAAGGAATGATCTAAGGTGTGATCTGGAAGATTATTCTAATATGTATAGTTAACTTAGTTATAGTTTATGATACGGTCTAGTTTTCTCCAGACGTGTTAGCAATTGACTCTAAAGTCGGCAATAAAATAATTTTCTTCTGTCTGCGTTTGTGTAATGTTAACAAAAGTTAACAAGTACCTACCTAGTATTTTTCTTACTACGCTCCTACATTATAAAAATAATATTATCTTAAGAAAGTTAAAGGTTCTTTTTCAAATAATGATTTGAAATGTTGAGAAGGTTGATCTATATACGGTTCCGTGGTATTTTAACTGACAAGCGTTTCGTATATTTTTTTTCCTTGATCTTTATTTATATATAATTTATTTTCTATTTATTAATTATCTACATGTCGTAGCCAGATCTTAGAATTGATCATTTTTATAAAGTGTTCGACTATTTCATGAAATTGTCGAGACAACTAGCCCCCCTCGATTTTAAATCTATATAGTACTTACTAATTCCATGCTATTAAAAAGTACATACTTATTCCATGCTCAAGTTGTGACTTCCTGTCTACACACTTCCGTCCCTTTTCACGAAATCAAAGAGCGAGAGGAAATATGTTACATATCAATATTTGGTAGAGGTGCCACAAGCGGCGTGAAATGCAACATAACGCTTAAAATAGGCCTTATGTTGCATTTCACGCCGCTTGTGGCACCCCGACCAAATGGGTTAGGTTAGAACTGTGACCAACCGCGCGCGAGCTGAGCGAGTGGTGCCATGGCAGCGGCCGGCGAGCACTACTTCCAAAAAAAGTGCATCTACTTTTTCTGTGTGGTCACTAGTCACCTCTTCTTTGTTTGATTTGTTGCTGCCGCCATGATGCAACAAAGCGACATCAACGCCTCTACCGGTGGAAAATCTAACTATTATACGTTATACAAATGTCTGGCCACCTCATGAAGTAGCCGTGCGTTTAACCGTATGTATCGACAAACGTTGAGTATTCAATGATCTGGCCCGACGTCTTAATGTGACCAGACCACGTCATGATATGACCAGCGGTCGATGTTCTATTTCATGAAATACAATAATTTTATGGTCGAAAACTGCATGAAATGATCAATTCTAAGATCTGGCCACTACATAATACATATTAAAATTCAATTATTCAAGTCGCTGTTTGAGTCTGTCTAGATCCGTTATCTTGAGAGTCGCCATCATTGAGAGAACGTATTCCAAAAGGTTTATGTGTAATAATTAATATTAAACTTATATCTAATAAAGAAATCCCAATGTTTTTTCAAGTAGTAAATCGTGCGAAGCAGGGAGAGTTGCTTGTTAAATGTACTTATCAGTGAAGTTTTGGCCTTTGATCTCTTTACCTACAGACTACATTAACTATGAATTGTTTTTCAACGCTTCTGAACTTTAGCTTTAAAAACAAAGTTGGACTCCTGTCAGATTTAGCTCACGTAAATAGTTCACTTTGAGTCTATCAGTACCGAGTACCTACAGAGAAATAGAGTCTAGCTATGAAGTTTACCTAAGTGCATCTATTTAACAGAGGCTGAGCTCAGATTAGCGTAAGGTCACCCGGGGCGAAAGCAACTAAAAAAAAAATTCTGAAACTTTGATTCCCTCCACCATGAGCTACTTAAATAATAGGGATATTCTAATAAACGTACTTCATTGCATAGCTTTCGATGAACAGTTTCGACATAAATTAAGTTACAAATAAACTTTGGTTTTTCATTAATTTGCATTATTGTTGAATAAGACCAGTAAAAGTTACATTCACCCCACTTTGGGGTAAATGTGACTATTCGTTATAACTCAGTTGTAATCTGTTTCTAAATGTTGATGTCAAGAGTACATGTAGATGCACACAGAATTATCTGTAAAAGCTATATAGCGTCGCCGAGATAGAGTTCAGTTTGAAGCAAATTTACTTTTCTTTTTTTATGGGGTGAATGCGACTCCAAAATGGCGGCTGACAGAAAATGATCTGTCAGTACTACAGTAGGTGAACTAGTGATGCCATCTGTACTTTATTTGAAAAAACTATGATTCCGCTTTACTCCAATAGATAGAGCTATCTACAAAAATGATTAGATTGAGAGAAAATTGAATTAGTTGCTTTAGCCTCATAGTTGCTTTCGCCCCGGGTGACCTTACATACTTTTAAAAATTATTTTGGACTGACTTTTAATTCGTATAATTACTAGCATACCAAATGAATTTAACAACTCGTAGTCATGTCGTCATGCTTAAACTTCGACGGATTTGGACGGTACTTAGACCTTAGTTTAGGGCCTTAGTAGGTAACTAAGGGTGAATTTAAACAATAAATCTTACCGCCAACTGCAGCACATCTAAACTATGCTCAAGAGCTATCAGTGTCATCGTGTTACGGAATGTTAACATTGTCAGCTGGTGAACGCCGTTTAGATGTTCTGATCGCAATCCACACATATCGGGTCTACTCTCTAAGTCCGTCAACGAATATACGGGCCCGTCCGAAACTAGTTGATTTGTTAAAACAAGTACTAAATTCAATTTAGAGGACAGGCAAATACATATCGGGTATATAGGTACAGCTGTCTAACGTGTTGTCATTCATTTTTAGTTCGGGCTTCGAACTAATCATATATCCATAGGTGATACGGAGTATATACCCGTATAGATATACCCGTACTTCGATCGAAACTACGGACCTCGTGCTTAGGGAGTAGAGCTCCAGGGTCGTGGCCAAGTCTCGAACGGAGCGTGCTTCGTCAGAGGCTCAAAAAAATATTCATGTGTACATTTTATATGAACTCGTTCTGACTGGCGACTGCACTTCATTTCATTACCTAGTTTGTGTGTGTTACGGCCCTGTTACGTCTCGGACACGGCCCTCATATGTGTAGATGGACTTATAGCCCGCGATTGAGCCACATTCTACTTTGTTGTGTGTGTATTGGCCAGCTAGTAGTCTTTCAATCTGATACAAATTCTGTGCTCAGCTTCTCTCACTCTAGTGCAATAAAATAAAACAAAATAATAACTACGTACAGTTTATAGACGCACCTGATCTTGCCCCAACGATTGAAAAACAGTGCTATGGCGGCCACCCACAGTAGGAGGACAAAGGCTACTATGAGAGCCTCTTCTGCTCTCACTACGACACCACTGCCATCTGTTGGAGAAATTACATAATTATCAAAATGCCCTTCTGAGCTATCACTGGCGGGTCTCCCTTGTTTCATCGAAAAGAAATTGCCAAATTATCACTTCCCAAACAATTTTCCGCATAATTTCATTTGCCAAATTATTACTTAGCAAATAATCTCTTCACAAATAATTGTAACGCAAACCTAATGTTTGGCAAGTGAATGTTTAAACAATAACTTGTTTACCAACTGGTACTTTTAACAATTTTTATGTAGGTAGTCAAATATTTCAGTTGGAATTCATTTATTCATTTTTCGCAAAATAAAATTTCTACCTCGTCTAACTAGTTCGGTTCTTTTTTCTATATACCTAATCTATTCGTTTCTGGCATTCGCCGGCCACTGCCGCGGCACCGCTCGCTTCGCTCGCTCGGCCCGTGCGTAGGAGGTCACAGTTTTACCTAACCTAACCATTATTTAAAATAATTAACCTACTCTAACTTCCATAAGTAACCATAAATTTGACTTGTTTCAGACAAATTCAAGCACATCTCATTCACACATCACATTCTCTAACGTTTATTGTCTAAAGATTGTTTGCTGTAATAAATCATTTGATTAAAGACCAAATGCCTAAATGACATTATCCTTGATAATATTCTGCCAAGTAAAAAATTGACCAAATGAAAATGTGCGTACTAAAATCATTCCAAATATTGCAGTTTGGGTAGTGAAATTTTAGCTAAATCTTTTCGGCAAAACGGCAGGATCCCATCACTGGCACAAACTTTACTATAATATCTACTTAAAAAAATAATTGATGATGATGTTATTCAAACAAGAATTGTCGTAAATAATGGTGAAATATAAAGTTGAAACCTTCTAAATACAGATGAATGTTTTACTAATTCCCTTCAGTGAGTGATTGCTTAAGAATTTAATCTGAACAGGGTTTGTTTACAATTTCATCAAGAAGTTTTGGAACAGATTATAGTACAGGTTATGTCGTCTATAATATAAGCCGATCAGTAAGACGATGTTAGCGGGGCTGACTGCCATTTATGTGGATTGGACTTGCGGATGCTATGTTGGTGTATTTCTATTGTACCACTCAGACCAAACAAAAAACCAAGACAAAGTGCTGCGAACAATACAGTGAAGCCATGCCAAAACTACACCTCCCTCTGTACGTACACGCTCACACGCACACATTTACAACCCATTTCAACCAAACTACACCTCACTAAGTGCACACATGTTTATGAAACCAGCCTCACGTCACTTTTGACAGCGCTGTCTTGGTTTTTTATTTGGTCTGACTTGTACCATTGTGCATCCCTTGTATATTAGGCAGTAGAGGGGCACACGGCACATAGATAGTACGCGCACGAATTAAACGATAAGAGAAGGTCAAAGCTGTATTTATCTTGGTAGGTGGTGGCCGTAGTTTTTGGGATAAGTAGATAGGTAAGTACATATTTCAGAAATCTTTAGGAAAACGCAAATTCCACGTTTATGAATGAAAACATGAATATTTTTTTTCTTTATTTTAAGGGCTTTATCGCTGAGCGATAACGTCACCCTGTAACATCAGCACAATCAACTTAACCTAAAAACACTTTGTCATTCTGACATTAATACTTACTTTAAAACAGAAAATGCCAGTTTGTACAGTATCCTCGCTTGTTCCGATAAAGGACAAGCCAGGATAGCATTACACTCTCCAATATCATATCTTTGATTAGTTGAACCAAGCAAATGAAATCGCAAAGCTTCATTCCGCACACACTCCATCAAAACATGTTGTACATCTTCGACTACTCCACATTTTTCACAGTTGGGTGACGTAACCTTTTTCATTAGAAAACCAAACTTTCTTGATGGAATGTGACCGGAACGAAGTCTTAGTGCTTCTGCTAAGCAGATTTATCCAACTATACACTGGAAGCTGTGGTTGGATGGTCTTGTACCATATTCCCTTTTCGATTGACCTCTGGTTAAAGTATTCATTCCACACATCTATACACTGTTGTTTTACTAATCTTATATAATCTGTATATAAAGGAGGAACGTTTACCGAAATTCCGTCTGACACGGCTTGATTGGCCAAAAGATCTACTCTTTCGTTATCCTGAATCTGTACGTGAGACGGGATCCACTGTAAAACTACCGAGATTGACTTTTGACCTAATTTAAATAAAGTCTCCAAAATCATGTAGGCTATCGGTACTCCTCGCACGGGCGAAGTGCAACGAGCCAAATGTTGCAGCGAACTCTTCGAAACTGATAGAATGACAAATTTATCATGACTAATTGAGTCAATATAGGAAAGAGCCTCAGCTATTGCAATTAACTCAACATGCATAATGGAGATATCAGAGTCTATAGCAAGTTTGACATTTGTATTTAATTGTGGATCCCAAACTGCAGCGCCACTACCAGCACTACTTTTAGAACCATCTGTGTAAATCTTATGGAAACCAAAATATTCCTCTTCTATAAAATTTGTGTAGATTTGTCTCAGACGGTTGCAGTCATAATGTCGTTTAGGCTTAGTTATAGATGGAATATTATGTTTAATAGTCTTATGACATGTTGCTGACCCATGTCCCCAGAGAAAACATTTCAATCAACCTAACCGAGTGGACAGCAGAAGATTTAAGCTGATCGTAAATTGAGACCAATAGAGGTTGTTTAAAACATGATGATATGGAGACATAATAATCATTAACCGAAAGGAGTCAAGTAGCCAACATCTTATCGTCGTTGCAAATTATAATCTCCTATGTGACGTTATGGCGAAAATTTGTTTTGCAGATATTTGAAACGCAATTTTGAATACCCATACTTAGCAAAAACTTCCATGTCTCTTCCATCTTATTATTTCGATATACCCGCATCATTTAAAAAACATTCAAGTGTCAGCCTACATTTAATTGTAAATAAAAATGTGCTATGTGTCTGATGTACACGTAAGAGTTTTTAGTAACAGTTTTATTACAAAAAAATGAAAATTAGATCTATCTTAAATGTGATCAGATCACCCAACGTCGAGTACTACAATTTTGTGTAAAAAAGTTTTTAAATTTGCAACGACTGCGATGTTATGTTAATATTAGGGGGCTTGAAGTTGAGGCCAAAAGTAGTGACACTGATACTTAAAGAGCACTTGAACATAGTTCTGCAATATGCAAAGAAATTATTTTAATTTAATCGACTTAGGCCCTTTGCAGACACACGGTTTTCTTGCCGTGAAAACAACGGTTTATTCACCGTGTGCAGGCACGGTCGTTAGTTTTGTATGGATCACTATGGAAGATTATTGACACGGTGGCACTACGGTACGACGCCGTTGCCGGTATGCGCGGTGTCTGTGCGTGGCGTCATTACACCAGTGTTGTATGGCAGTCTAGAGAAGTCTGTTGAAGGCATCGGATTTTTTCACGGCGGCAATTATTTTCGTGACGGATTACCTACGGTAATTTTGTTTTAAAATAGAGTTAAATCAGGAATTATTAATAACATTGATTCATGAAAAGCCTGTGTAATATGGGATAAGATGATCGGATGTATCCTAAACCTTCTTTTCCTTTTTTTTTGAGTTTTCTATACATGTAATCAGCAATTATGATCTTTTTCTTATATGGATTCATGATCAGCAGCTTGCACAGAAATACACATAATTGAGCCGTACCTAACCGTTGTAACGTCCAATTGTTTGCCGTATCATTAAGTTACCACAAACTGTCAAATTTCCTTATTCGATTTTGAACTTAAGTAACAACATTTTAAGGTTTAAAATAATTTGTTGATATTTGATGTGACTGTACAAGCTCACCCGTTTTTTCTACTGCACGGTTTATACGCCGTACCGTAATGAAACCGTGCCGTGTACAAAGGGCCCAAAATTCTTGAGACTGCAAACAAACGCCACATGGAGTGTACTTCCAAAATTAATGATAAACAATCATCAAATAACAAGACAAAGGTCTAAATTAGTAAGTTGATGCAAAGCGGCCATGACAGCCATTGTGTACCAATTCATTCCATCAGTATTCCTTTGTGTTTGAATTTGGAATAGGCACTCTATGGGTAGAGTGTAAAGGAGAGAAGTAGTTACGTTAGACATTACGTTGAAGACAAGGAAGTTTGGCAATAATTCCTTCTGCACATGTGGCTTCCTTGGTACCTCATAAACGGCATAACTATGTAAATGTCTATTAACTGCTCCCAAATTACGATGTTTATTATTATCTATAATTTTTTTTAATACAAATTTTCTTTTTGCCATATTATTTTCACTGTTTGACATTATATACCTAAAATTTTGAATTCAGACTTGTTGTAATGGCAAACTTCATTTGGTTTAAATGGGTTTTTATTTTTATTATTTTATTAATATTTTACACAGATTTGTGTTCACCTTGTGAATGTGAGAACGTTGTAGGCTTAATAGACTAGATATTTTGTAGACCTTTTTTTTTTTGTTAAGTAGCTGGTACGTCTCCACAGGCCTACACTGTCCTCCCATACCTATTAACACTGTAATTTGAAAACATTGTAAAAGCCAATTATTTTTAAAAGAGTAACCGTGGAGTTTCTTGCCGTCTCTTCTCCATAGGAAACGACCCATTGGAACCGTGCACCTAGCTTCTGACATTTCATAATTGCCCATGTAGGTTTATGTGAAATAAAAATATTTTGATTTTGATTTTGAGTCTTTGATATCGGTATTAAATTTATTTCGTTTCTTTATTTATATTATAATATTTATTTATTTATTTATTTATAGGCGGTTGGATAAAAATGCGGCAGTGTATTTGTGGATCGAGTTTAATACAGTTCAGTATTAACAAGGTATGGAATTCATAAAAAACTAACAGACTTTACCTATTTGTGTGCTTGTATCGCTGTGAGACTGACGATCAATCTGTCCTAGTCTTATCCCAAATAAGTTGGGGTCGGCATTCGGTCTAAACGGATGCAGCTGAATATCAGTATTCTACATGGAGCGACTGCCTATCTGTCTTCTGCAACCCAGTTACTGGGTAACACGATACCCATTAGTAAAACTGGTGATCAGACTTTTGAGCTTCTGATTACACGTAACGATAGTTAAAGATCTACGAATGACAGCCGGGACCAACGGCTTAACGTGCTTACCGAGGCACGTGGGATCTGGATTTGTAATGGATGGTCACCCATCCACGAAACGACCGCGGCAAGCGTAGCTTAACCTTCAAATGACCCGTGCGACTGTTAACATTCAGCCAAGAGACTGAAAATATGATGTTACAATTTTTATTATATTTAATTTGTGCTAACATAGAATTTATCCCATTACCTATGAACATTTTAGGTAAACTACGCTTTAACCTTTTGACCGCCACGTCAAAAAATGTAGTCGTGACCGTGGCGTGCTGGGCACATTTTGGTCTGTCATCTATACATGACTGTGGCGGTCAAAAGGTTAAATAAAGCTTTCCCAAGAAGAAATAATTCAAAATCTTGCTTCTATTCTTGTATACCTCACCATACATCGTTAAAATCATATTGTATGTGCAGTTATAACTAAGTGAACTCGCTCGGTATTGATTCGATTTATATCCACAAACAGTAAAGTGACAGGCCGACGTCGACACAGTTAACCCAGAAAATATTGTTTCAGTCCCAGTTAACGGGTTTAACCTCAAATATTATATGAAAATTGAAAACTGAGTTTGATGTTGTGTGGTCAAGATTTTTATATTTTTAAAATATTTAATTTAGTTTCGGAGTAAGATTAATAAAGAATTTCTGATCTTAAAAGAGAACAAAGAATTTTTGATTTCAAAGAGTGTCCGTGGAGTTTCTTGCCCGTTCTTCTCCATAGGTACCTACCTTAATGGGCAACTAGCTTCATCTTTATGACTGACCGACCCCTTGACAATTCAAAAGTGCCTGTAATTGGTTTATTTGAAATAAACGCTTTTAGTTTGAGTTCGAATTTGAAATAGCAACTCGTTCCGATGTAAAGTAGGCCAACCTCGGCAGACCACAGACTAAAAATAAAATAGACCTAACAACAACAATGCCTGGTGTACCCACAGTTTCTTCCAAAAAAAAAATGTCAAGAGTCTCCTCTTCAGAGCATTTGTTTTTTACCACAGATAGGTACGTGTTAACGGTCGATATTATCACAATGTGAATAACGCGATACTGTTCGAAAGCGTTTAGTTCAGACGCGTGCGATTTTACACACGCCTGCTAAGGAGGACGCGAAGCATCAGGTGCATTTTCTACGTCGCATACCTACGCTAAATTATTAGATATTTAATTCAATTGAAGTTTAATTTAAAAGCGTGCTAACCACTCAATAGGGAATATCAATAGATAAAACTCCCAGGGCAAGCTCATAAGACGCTTTATTGCAATGTCGCAAAACACACTGACTTAATATCGGATCGAGCTACATAGCCGCGGTTTCATCCTTCACATCTAAGTAGTTGGCTGTGTTCTTTACCAAGTATGTGCTACTCACCGATGTCAGCTAGAGAGCCATTGACTCGTGACGTGGACGAAGGCGGGTGGAGTCGCAGCACCACTTCCGCAGGAGGGCCACCCGTCGCGCCGCTCCATTCTGTAAAACATTACATGCCAGACAACTGATATTAGACAATACCTGAAATGAGACATGTAAAATGGGTAGTTCTACTTTTAGATTTGTCTGACCTCGCCAAAATCCGTACCGTACCGTGTATGGTTCCTACGGTATCAACATCTACGCGCCTGCAACGGCCTGAGCTAATCTCATCCTGTCGAGTATCAATGTGCACGAGATCACTTTGATTTAATTGGAGAAGGTACATCTGTACTGATTGATCTCCTCATATCCAGATATAGGGATATCAATCTGTACAGATGCACCTTCTCCAATTAAATCAGCCTAATGGCCAGTCATTACGCCGGTAACACGTTAGAAATCCATTCATGATGCAAATATGCAAAGAAGAATGGGCCATTTTAAATTAACTACACATTTACTGAATACGAGGGTCCAATTAAATAGTTGACTTGCAAATCAAATACGTAAAAATATATATAAATTTAATTCTAATGTAAGTTGTACCCAACATATATTTTTAAAACAATTTATGTGCCAAGTTCCAAACCACGCTAATCCTACATCTAGAACTTGTGTGGCATGCATCGGCTATAAACATGGCATACAGAAGCCATAAATTGTTTGTTATTTATGGCCACGAAGGCCTTTGGTAACAGAACAATAAAAGGCTATTCAGATATTTCCAGTGATATATTTTGTCTCCTACACTGGAGCATTTGCTTGGCACTACGATACATGAAATATAGTGGTTTAAATGTAAGTGTGGATTTTGTGGTTACTCGATACCAGCAGGCTTAGCATGACGCTTTCTATTTTTACGATGAATAGACATAGCTCTTTCTATACAAATTGACATTTCGTTTCTCCATTTTTGACATCGCACCGTAGAAATTCTTCCACAATCTGTTATTTTGTATTTCGTTTCTAATGATCTTTGTCTAGATACTTTTTTTATGTAGAAGGATTCACATGGATTGATCCACAGGCTGCTCGTGTAAAATGTTTGGCAGTATGCTTTAAACAGGGTGATTTTAACCTGCGAACTGCAACGAGCAAACCTGCGTGCCAGCATATTATTTCTGACCGCCAGCGCCCTGCGCTCCGTTTCAATATCCATTTGATCGTCAAGGCTCTCAGTAAGGTAGTGTCCTAGATATTTAAAATTATACACTCGACTGAGCTTGACTCCATTCAGTCGAATTGGAGGCACACTGGATGGACCTTTACCGAAGGCCTTGAACACCAAAAACTGACCTTTCTTACAATTATATATAAGACCGTGTTGACTTGCGTAGTTTTCACAAACGGCCAACAGTCTCCTTACTGCACTTATTGCACTTATTTGCAGAATATTTGTACCAAAAAACATCCATAAACATAGAAAGAAAGAAAGAAAAAAAAACATTTTATTTGGGACACGCACAAGTAATACATAAAAGTAAAAATGGGAGCATTTAAATCTAACAAATTTACATATTTGTTCGATTTAACAAAATAAAAAGAAAATAAATAAAAACGACTAGTGCGACGCCAAAAAAAGGCTCCTATCTCAGCATAATGCTGCGATATTTAAAAAATAAATACCGCAGCGCTGGTATTCTGATAGGGCCCGATTCCCATAGGACAATAAGACATTACGTATTGTGGTATGAATTCTATCTAGCAGTACCTAGGTATCGACTAAATCAGTCGTGTAGGAATACCATGATTATTAAGGCGCAGATATATGATTTTATTGGATTTTAAATCTGTTATTACATCTTCAAATAATGCAAGTAAGTTATGCAAAAAATGTATGTTAAACTAGAACACATACACATCAATTCTGTATATGAATATTTAAGTATTGTAGAAAATCCTTAATGAAATAAATTCAGGAAGTAATGTCTACCCAAAGAATAAAAAAACGATATTACTTTCAAACTACTGAAGATATATTTATGTTTTTTTTTTGTATGAACAGATTATTTTATTATATATTATTATATCTGCGATCTTTTTCAAATATTCATATTTTCGTTACTAAAAATAAATATTCCTTCTGAAACAGAACAGCAGCACAGCGCGCGGCGTTAGCGCGAGGTGTGGTAATCGCCGTTAACCTTAGCCGTACTAATTATGGCCAAGGTCAACGGCGATTACCCGACCCTTAATTTCGTACCCGTAAAGACACGAGGCTAACACGAAACACAATCAAAATAATCATTCGTTCCCAGCAACAATTCTTACTACCTAGAACAAAGCAAATAAAACTAAGCTACAACTAAATAAAGTTGTTTGAGGTGTGAATGCCTAATGCCGCCTAGGAGTGTCGTGAGACTTCCAAATACCAAACTGTGCCGCATGTAGAGAGGAACGGAGCAGCCGTAAAATTAGGCAAATTAATTATTATTGGACAGGTATTTAGGCATAGTTGGCCGTAAAATATGCCAAATAGGCAAATGTTATGTAGCGTGTGTGTGTGTGTATGTGTATGTTATTTTAGTCTGCTAAATTCTAAACTAGCGTGCCTGCTTTAGGATTTGAATAAACCGTCGTAATATCGCATCATCGTAAAATGGAAATAAAGAAAATAACCCAAAAAAAAATAACAAGTATGACTGAAATAGTACCCAAATGAAATTAAATAGAATATTCTTTATAATGTACTATACCATATGAATTACAGATATAAATGTAGAAATTTTACAGACGGCGGCACAACGGGCGGTCTTATCGATAAAGGCGATATTTTGTGATAGCCTTTGGATGGATTAATGGAAGAAGGAAAGGATAATACTGGAGGTAGTCTGTGGTTTACAACTTACATAGACAATAAATACATAGATACATAAATATGTACTTACAAAATAATGATGAAACAAGAGCAAAGAACGACTATTTGCAGTGCAATTTTGCTGTTGCTGGCAGTACCAGACTTAGTGGGACAATCGGTTTTTGTATTTTATGGACAGAGGATAAACAGTTTCGTTGCTGCACTATCCGCAAAAAATATTCAATGATAAGTATCGTTGAATTGATTAAAATGCTTGTTTTTCTCTGTTTAGTTACTTATGTGTTTTAGCTGTTGGGTTTATGGTTTATTAAATAATTGGTTTTATTTAAAACAAACCCCACAAAAAAATCTTCAGCTTAATAATTTATTTGTTCTACCAGGGCACTCAGAAAGTATTGCGAAAAAAAGTTTTTATATATGAGAGACTGGCCAGTTATAATCTATTTTGAAAATATGATTATGTAAGTAAAAATAGGTAGGTTCCAATTTAAAAATTTCCCTCTAAATTGCGAGCTAATTTGAATTATCGTGGCTCATAAAAAAATGGATCTGTGCCGGGAACATTTTCGCGCTATGATTTCTTACGGTTTCAAGTGTCGCCTAAAACCGGACAAATCGTACGATAGACTACAACTTAACATGCCATTTGTAGTCGCCCTTTGACGGCTGTTACGGAAGAAAACGTGCTAGCAGTGAAAAATTTAATCCATGCATAGGCGAGTTATGTATCAAGAAATTCAGCACATACTGCAGGTTGGATCGGGTAGCCTTCACGAAAATCTACACGTGCATCTTCGCGTGGAGGATAGTTTCACGCTGGGTGCCGCACAACCTCACTGATGCTCAGAAGGAGCCCGGGTGAAAATAATATGATAAACAAATTTGAAGCAGGCTCATCTCGGCGTGTTTACTACATCTTTACGGGTGATGAGTCTTGGATTTATCAATAGGATCCAGAAAAGAAGCGCCAGTCGACGGTTTGGGTGTTTCAAAACAAATCAATGACTACCAAAGTGAAGCGATCTAGATGCGGGTGTAAGGTTTTTATCACGAGCTTTTTCAATTTCACTGGCTAGTTAGTGTCAATTACTTTACGGAACCAAAGAAGCATCAACGCTGAATGGTATACTACCAAATGGTTGGCAGAAATTTTCTCTGTTGTGAGCAACAAGCGAACAAACACAGAGCTCCGCGGGCTACTGCTCCACCACGTCAACGCGTCTTCGCACACCGCGCTCAAAACGAGTGACTTCCTGGACAGCACGCCGCCGGTCAAACTCCTGGGTCACCCTCCTTACAGCCCTGAGCTAGCACCGTGTGACTTATTTTTATTAAAAAACAAATTTGTGAATATTAATTTTTTTTTAATAATCGCTAATCTTTCTGAGTGTCGAATGTATCATGTTTAGACATCGATACCCATCGCATCTGCAGTTTAGCTAGCCAATTGAAAATAACCCTGTATACTAAATCTATCGTCTCTATGGTCGAAAATAATGGTGATGCCATGATGAGTGTTGACAACGGTAGTGGGGTGTGATCTAATCAATATCAACTAGTGGAATCTAGTTACCGCTCTCACCGGCGGAGATGCGCGACGAGTGCGGCTGACTTCTCCTGGTCGAGGGATTGTCTGCCAAATCGGGTTCCTCGGTTATGGACGTTATAGTATCTGTAACAAAGATAGGTAAATTATATATGTATCAATCGAGAGAACGATGAACAGCTTTGTTTAATGGGTTCCAAGATCGGTTATAGAGCTCGAAGTTGTGCTTTGATTCTTGAGTTGGGTGGTGTTTTTAGGCTTTATTTTGAGCAAGTTACCACTGCGTTACAGAAGACTGCATCCACGGGTTGAGTGCAGTATCCATTTTTATCGTCACTGTGGAATTATGTACCAATTCTTAAAACCATGCCGTCCCGTTTAGGGAATACTGGGGTAATTATTTTTTTTTTAATTTATTTTTTCTTTTGTTTTCTGTACAGGTTTGCTCGCCAAACCTATTTCGTTTGATGGCGAGAAGCGCTTGGTTTTATATAAAATTAATATTCTTGTAATAACTAACTTTAAAACTACAAACTACGTACTATTTCGCTCAAGGATCAGTCACACCGGCACGAATAGATTGCGGACGAGCCGCGGACACCGGACACTGACAGATTCTAAGTACACACGGCCACACACCAAGCCACACATTCCCAGCACAAGCTAATCTCACATTGTATAGGATTTCCATACAATGAGAGGTCAGCCCATACCGGAAACGCATAGCTCCATACGTAGCCGCGCGTACGTATCCGTCTGGAGGTGTCCGCGTCCGAAATTGTTTAACGAGTTGCTATTCATAAAGAATTTGGCGAAACTAGCAAGTTTAGTAAGGCCTAGAAATCACGCAATTTTATTAATTATATTGTTCAACGAGCTGCTGCCCACGGCTTCGCCCACGTGGCTTTTTCTAAAATAAAAGTAAAGCAGCTTAAGTTACTCCTTATAATATCAGCTATCTGCCAGTGAAAGTCCAGTCAAAATCGGCCCAGTCGTTTCGGAGATTAGTTGGAACAAACAAATAGAGACAAAAACGCATTACGCATACGCACGCATTTGGTAAAAAGTTATTATTTTGAAATTATTTATTTATTTTTATGGCTCTTCAACGACTTACTCACTAAGACATACACAAACAAAAATCTCATAGTTTTAGGAATTATTGTGAATTCGTCACTTACAGAAGTGCACAGCACTAGCACAGAATTATAGTACGTACAAGTAGTTGTTACACGTAGTTGAATTACATATAAGACAATAAAATCTAATTAAAATGAGCTATGTTCACAAATAGTTAGTTGAGATCGCAAGTACAAAATATAAAAAAAAAAATACAAATAGACGCTTCAATTTTATTCATTTGAAAAAAAGAAAAGAAAGAAAATACGTTTATTTGCGGTAAACATGACGCAAAGAAGGAACACAAATAGAAAAAAGAAACGATTTGCGGAAAAATATGCGTCACATCCACACAAAACGGCCATCGCTCAGCATAATGGTGAAATCATAATTTGTATATATAAAGATATTGTTCTATTGCTAAGTTATCCAGACACGCGGTAGCGTGTCAAGCCAAGTTCAAGTAACAGAACTGGCGAGCAGCACCGTGTGTAATATTACACGAACCATTTGGAGCCACATTTGACGCCCTCATAACTCAAAAACTGTTTCACATAAACATGTCAAATTTGGCTCAAATATTGAGATTTGCGAGATACATATGTGCTCCAAATTTCATAGACACATCTCAAACGGTTATACGAGTATTAACGTCCAAAAATCGTCATTTTTATCACTGACTGACCAAGATCAAAACTCTAACCCAGTTCCAGATGACCTAGAAAATTCAAATTTGGCATGCAGATAGGTAATTAGGTGAATACAAAGGAATAAATCAGAAACTGGTAATTTTTTATCATTTTATTATAATTTTTCACTTAATTGATTCTAATATGAACACTTAACTTATACTTAGTGCCTGTAACTGTAATAATGTAAGAATCAGCAATCAGCAATCAAAACATGACAGCCGGTCTTTATGTGGATTTTAAGGTCTTCAAGTGAATATATAACGAGTCGAATACCACCCTTAATTTTTTTTAATCCGAATATTTCCGTTTTAGTACTTATAACTACTTTTACTACTTCTGTTTTACTACTTTGGGGGAGGCCTATGTCCAGCAGTGGACGTCTTTCGGCTGAAATGAATGATGATGACTTATAACTAAGAGTATAGTCAACTTTGGTATTTATTACGTTATTAACTGGGATTTAGTATTAATTATAATATACGAGTTGTGGTTAAAATATTATTACAATTCTTTTAGTAAGTACGTATGGTATAGGCAATAGTTTATCAAAATTAATAATAATTTTGTTATAGTTATTAATAGTTATAAGTAGGTATGTATACTTAACTCTGAATGATTGCCAATGATTTTTCTTGAGTATTCAATAGATAACAGGTAATTTGTTACGTAATCGTCTTAAATAATTATCTTTTTATTACGTATATTGTACAATGAGTCGTACAATAGAGTTACGGGTGGGTGACACACTTACCTTACACCGAATTATTCCAATGCCTCCTAATGGAAGCTGCCTATTCCATTCGATTGCATATTTTTTGTTTGAGTATAGTAATACTAGTATATAAAACAAACAAATGGGTGCGTGAGACTATAGTAGAGTATGTATGTCGTAACTGGGATGATTTAAGTATGTACACTAGCGCTCCAAACGGGGATCCTTACTGCTCTGAAGAAGAGTATCAAGCAAGCATGCTTTGTTCGACAACTTATGTAGCTGCTTCTGAATTAAAGGCTGAAGTAAATTTGCATAAAAAAATTAAAGTAAAATAAATAACTTAAAACCTTAGATGGAGTACATCATTAAAGTCTGACTTGGCTAGTTTTCATATATGAATTATATTATAGCCTTCGCAAGTTCTAAGCCTGTTACTTGTCGGTTCTTATTTTATTATTCCGAAAATTTGGCTTGCTGGTAAAAACTAGCCATCGAACATAATAATTCGTATATGATAACTAGCCTTAGGCTACAATATATTAATCGTAAGTTATAAGAAGAAATGATATTTTATGTTGTTATAAATAAATTTTAGGACTGATCATTGAACTTGGCACCCATTTAAATCTCACTTCTTTTGTCGTTTAAGTCAACAACCAAGGAATATATCATAATATTGAACTTGGCTCTCATTTCACATTTATGTTTTTGATGGGATATACTTGGGCGAGTTCGTGGCTAAATGGTAACAGCCGCACGTGTCGATCGAAGGATAAGGTACGGTCACAATTCGTTGATGGGTGAACAACCATTACATTAACACTTTGTCATTCGTTACGGGTAGTAGAAACCCTGACAACCAGTCTTATCAAGGGGTATCATGTTATCCAGTAACTGGGTTCAGGTCAGATAGGTTTTCATTTTTACTATTTTATAAATATTTTACATATTTTCTTTTGTATTTTGTGAATGTGAGAACGTTGTAGGCTTAATAAACTAGATTTGTAGACCATTTAATTTTTGTTAAGTACCTGGTACTTCTTGTTAGGCCTACACTGTCCTTCCATACCTATTAACACTTTGCTTTGAAAACATTGTAAAAGCCCATTATTTATAAAAGAGTTACCGGTGAGTTTGTTGCCAGCTCTTCTATGTTTTCCTATGGAAGAAACGACGAATTGGAACCGTGCACCTATTTTCTGACGTTTCATAAGTGCCCATGTAAGTTTATGTGAAATATTATTTTTTGTTTTTAGTTGTTCCATGTAAAATACTGGTATTCAGCTACATCTGTTTAGACTGGTAGCTGACCCCAACATAGTTGGAAAAGGTTAATTGATTGCTAAGTTATGTACTTACTTAGGAACTAAGCAGTCATCTTAATCGGGTTACGAAATAGTATTTGAATTTGAATGTTATAAATATTATATTAGGTCAGGATAGACATGAAATAGGCACATTTACAAACGAGTAGTTTGGGCTTCAAAATGTTAAATATTTAAAAGGGTTGTCGTTGTCGTTCAAATCTCTACAAAACTCCGTATGTTAGTCGGCTTTGCGGCTTGACAATTAATTAAATAATTATGAATGATGAATTAATGAAATGCACCGACCCCAGCGTGGTTAAACCAGAGTCGATTGTTCCAATGAACCCAAGGATTCACACTAGTCCCTGGATCCTCATGTTTAATGGGACTACAGTGACCATTGCATATCAAAGAGTAGACCGGGGGGCGCGGTTATGGTCAGGAAGACCTGCCCTTAGGATAGGAAGGATTATTAGAGTCGTACCGGATATTCATCATAGATTAAGCAATGGAATAGTGGAGAGACGGGTGATTTATCTATGGGATCTTTTAACAAAGTCGTCGCCAGGTTGGCTTAGGTCCAGTTGCTTTCTCGACTATTTTCTGTGTCACTGCTATGCTGTGTTATTTATATATTTATTTAATACTTTAAGCACACAAATGTACAGAGGCGGACTTAATGCCATAGGCATTTTCTACCAGTCAACCTGGGTAATGCAGAGACAGATAGTGGTAGGTGCAATAACAACCGTGGAATAAATATTTATTCAAATATAAGTATATACATACATATACCTATTAAAACATTAAATACCTAATTATACATAAATATAAGACCAAATAAATACACGAATATACTAAACAGATAAGACAAACAATGGGAAAACATTACCGTTGTGATGATACTGCCAGCTTCTTATGAATGTGCTTGCGAACTTTAACTTTAAAGGATAATCGGTTAGTTGCCATCCTGATTTTCTGGGGGAGCGCATTCCACAGAGAGATAGACTGAACGAAGAAGGGAGAGTGAATAAAGTCAGTGCGGTGAGTGGGACATTGAAGAAGACGATTGTGTGATGAACGTAGATTTTTACTATGGTTTGCGCAAATGTACTGAAAGTGGCTGTGGTGTTACACGTTGCTGTTTCCAATGTCTTCATCTCCAGGTCTCGCTACTATCCGTTTCTGATTTCTTGTAAATCTCGCTAGCAGCCTTCCTAATCTTATCTCAATCTTCAGCCGTGTCCATCCTAAAGTTGATTTATTTGTCGTAGTAAGTCATGTCCAGCTTTAGGTTGTCATTCCAAGTGTAAATAGATCTGCCAAATTTATTGGATTCGGCACTGCATAGCTGCATGTAG
Organism: Atethmia centrago; assembly: GCA_905333075.3. Taxonomy (NCBI): domain Eukaryota; kingdom Metazoa; phylum Arthropoda; class Insecta; order Lepidoptera; family Noctuidae; genus Atethmia; species Atethmia centrago. The sequence goes on from HG995376.1 coordinate 24,692,412, forward strand.
CAGATGTGGTTGATGGGGCCTGTGCACATGTGCAAGATAGCACATCCTGTGGTTTTTGGTGCGTTTGGTTACAGTTTTTCCGTCCATGGTTTCATGCAATTTCTTTTGTTTTGGTGTATTCCTAGCGTGGTTAATCAAGCTTCTAATGATAACTCTCTCATGTCTTCTCGATCGTGACTTGTTAGCTATAGTGAGTGCCAGTACCCTAGTCGGCTTTGCGAGTTGACAACTAATTAATTATATGATAAGTTAGCTGTAGCTACGGTTCCAAATATTCGAATACATATACGAATCAAGTTATCTCTTTGGTATTATATAGAATCAAGTTCTTTAACCTAACAGACAGCTGTGCTGCTGGGGAGTTTGTTGCACCACTTCTTCTTCCCAGATAAAGCACTAGGAAGTGGTGAAGGGCGGGCGTTTTGGAGAACTGTCTTGTGTAATTTTGTCGTTCAAAAAGTGCTGATTTTCAGCCTAATTTCAATAAATACTTTTGATTGTTTTCATTGGTAAAAATATTGGTACCTACGGTATGTAAACACTACCCAATTTTCCTAATAGTTACTCTGAGGCGCCTATTCTGTATCCATTCGCAAAATATTCGTGTGAATATTAGACATTTATGTATGAAGAGAGTATATCACAGATCATATCTGCTCTCTAGAAGCATTTCAAGGTCTATTTTTTTTTTCAAATTCGCGCAAAAGCATCCATTACTTAGAGTTTTTATCCTCCCCCTGTAAAAGCTTCTGTACCCGGTCTTCCTCTGTATCCCATTCTGTGCACATCGCAAGATAATGCGTCACGTCTCGACGTTATTTAACGTAAGGCAGGTATTTTTATCATATGAATGCGTATGCAAGCCTTATCAAGCTCAAATATGGAGAAGGTTGAGGAGGAAGTCGGAAGAATAGATAAAGAAGATATCGCTTTAGCATAATCAGCTTATAATGTTCCCACTGGTGGGACACAGGCCTCCTCTCGGTGAGAGGGCGTGGGCTGTAATCCACCACGCAGGCCCAGTGCGGGTTGGAAGATCTCACATATCTTTTAATTTTTGGTTCTAGGACATGCCGGTTTCCTCACCATGTTTTCCTTCACCGTTTTGAGAGCAGCGGTGGTGAAATTATTTACACAAAGTAAAGCGCCTGTCAGGGTTTGAACGTACGGCCTACAACTCATAAGTCGCGGCTGTTACCACTGGGCCATCACTGCTCTTTTTACTGTAGCATCTCTTGTAAATGGTGGGATGAACAAAGAAACCGGCCAAATGTGTGTCGGACCACGTACAATGATGGGTTCTGTAGTTTGGCTGAATTTATCCCAAGAACAAACTTAACATTGTAATTGAATTTTTTTTTCCCATTCATCACGGTCAATTCTTCGATTGCCAATGTAAGTTTGTAATGGCAAAAATAATTTTTTTAAAGTGATAAAACTACAAATTAGTTATTTTTGGACTTGTGATGTGAGACCTTGCTACTTGTCAAATTTTATAATTTTAAGTCAATGGGAAGTGCCCTATAGGGCTTTGATTTATTTGCAAGTATCAAAATATATCGCATAAATGACCTTATTTAATAATGCGTTGACTTAGAAGCTTGATTTTTTTAAAGCTCTAAGGGACCGTAGACCTACGTAATTGATATAAATTTCAATTTGATACTTCCACGCGTTCCTGATAAAAAGGGTCGTGACATACTGACAGACAGATGGACGGACGGACGGACTACAAAGTGATCCTATAAGACTCACTTGACTGACATGGGGGCTTTGTTGGTAAACATTACTGAAATCGTTTTGTAGAACTGCAAAAACTGCACTGAAAAAACAAGATGACGGCTTTTTAAATTTAATTCGAATTAAAAACTTGAAAAAGAAATTAGTGGCCTTCCTAAAATAAAAATGTTATTATTCGATTAATGATTTTTTAATGGACAAAACTTTTTTATCAGCTAATGTTAATAAATATAACTAATATTATCTTGAACATATAGACCTAATAGACATTTATTTTTTATTTTATTCTAAAGTAAAATTTTAGTTTGACATTTTTCAATATTAATTAAGGACTAGAATAGAATAGAATAGAATAATTATTTATTTGCATAGAAAGTAGGTACAACAAAATGCAGATGTTATATAAATTAGAGATCCTTATCCTACCTTAAATCCTACCTAAATGAGATCCTACCTTAAATTAGGCATGCAAACATTTCGTAAAAGTGCTTAAGTCTAAAATACTGTCAATATGAAAATTATTAAATATGGTCAATTAAATATAAATAATTAAAGATGTCATTAAGGTAACTATACATTTTCATCATTTAGAAATTCACAAAAGGAGTAATAACATTTATCAAGTAATAATTCTAACTGTGACATTTTAATTTGTAATTTTATTTGTAGATAGCTTTATAATATTTATTATATTTTTGCATGCCTATTTTCAGGCAAAAATTCCATGGCTCACTCCTATCTACTTCACGTGTATTCTAATTTAACCTACATTCGTTGAAAATAAATGATTGATTAATGTTGTTCCGATTTTGACCACGTGTCAAAAGATTATTTTGCAGCTGTACAAAACGTTTCCCAACTACAACTAGACCCAAAGGGTTATGTTCGCTTCTACAGCTGCCCTGTTGCTCAGTTTTAGAAAACTTGTAAAGCACCTTGAAACAGACCATCAAACCACCCAACCAAACAACCAACCAAATCAAGTAAATTGATTAGTTGGTTCCAACACCTTTTCCTCTGAACAGTCATTTAATTTTGACATACCAGCTGATAATAAAAACTTACACTTTCAAAAAATAAGACACTGGATTGAAGGGCTCGTGGCTAATTAAAAACAGCCGCACGGTTCGATCGATTAGGTTAAGCTACGCCTGCAAAGTTTGGTCCATGGATGGGTGATCATCTTTACATACGTGCCTCGTAAAAACGTAAAGCCGTTGGTCCCATTAGTCTTTAAAAGTCGTTACTGCTAGTCAAAAGCCCGAAAATCTGACAACCAGTCAAAGGGGTAATCGTGTTGTAAAAGTAACTGGGTTGTGAAATTCAGATAGGCAGTCGTCCCATGTAACATGCATGTATTTCGTTACATCCAGTTAGACTGGAAGCCAACCCCAACATAGAAAAAGGCTGAAAAAAGCTATGCAGAATGTTTTTTTTTTTATCCAAAAGTCTTATTATTTATTAATATATAATATTAGTCTTATTATATATTCTGGTTTATAGAAAACTCAGTCCCACAATCTATGTTACCTTTGTGGACATCCACAATATACTCGTATCTACTGTAACTCAATTTTTACAAAAGTGTCATTTATCATGCACTATATCAAATTAGTTTTATATGTCGTCCAATCCTTTCAAATTGGTAAGTAAGTAATCACTTTTTCATTTTATGAGTAAAGCTCCATTTACGCGGTGTAAGTTTATTGCCTGTGGCATACCATTAAATTGAAGCAACAATTGACTGAAACCTTCTAAGCAACACGTACAATTGTTGCACTATAGGGGCAAGTTAGTTTCCATTCAAAACTGGTGTAGGTGTAAACCCTACAATAAAATTGCATTCAATTATGGTATATTTTTTTTACATGTATAATTGTTGCACGATACGGGCAAGTAATTTGCCGTTCAAAACTGGTATAAAAAACAAAGGAAACAAAGGAATGGAACTCTCTGCCTGCGTCTGTGTTTCCGAACGCATATAACCCTAATCTCTTCAAAGTGAGAGTGAACAGGCTTCTTCTGGGTAAGCTCGCTCCATCGTCGACTTTGTTTCTGTCGCCTCTGGCATAGACTAAAGTCAAGAGCAAACCCATCACAAATTAAAAAAAAAAAAAAATCGCACTTGCAATAAAATCTCATTCACTTTTGGTTTTTTTCTACCTTGAATGGTATCTGAGCAAACAAGTTTTAATTCTTTTTGTAAAGACGTACATTGAAACTGAATGACATAATTATTTAGCAGCGCAAATACAGGCAATACTTGAATTAATTGTACAAGGGCGTGCAACTCTGTGTTCAGACGAGGCAAAACTAGCATGCAATTATTGTCTTGGTGCAAACAGAAGTCGCATGCAATTATTGAATGGCAATAATTGAACGTGCTCTATGCGATTATTGCTCTTGAACGTTCTAGAAACTCGCACCTTGTAAATCGGGCTTAAGTCTCGGCAATCAATGATTATAGAACTTGTATGTCGGGTATTATATTTAGATAATACTTTTATGGTTTGGTCTATGAAAGAAATGGATCCATTTCCCTCGATGGTCATGAAAAAATAAGTTTGGATTGTGTCTGGAGATTGGGCTGTAGGTACTTAAAATTAACTGATGAATATTATGCTACGATCACTTCTTTATAGGTTCATATCGTCCTCTTCGTTAAAAGTTAAGGCTCTTAGTCATAAACGTCCATCAAACATATTTTAGTTAAAATGGTGCTAACGTTCGTTTGTCCTTATCTGTCACTTTGACATTTGTGTTTGTTAGAAAGTGACAAAACCTATTTTAACTAAAATAGGCTTGCTAAGTTTTACGAATATGGGCATTATTTTTAACGAATTCATAAAGACAAAATAAAACCAAGTAGGTGATGATTATGTCTTTTGCAAGTGGCCGATGGTCGCTTTTCTTTAAAAATGAAATAGTAAGAAGAGTGCCAGGTGCGTGGTAAACGCGTAAAGGCACACAGGCACGACGTGACATTAGTAGCACGATATCTATGAAAACTTCATGGAAAGTGTCGCGTTGCGGGCCGGGCAGCCTGTCGAGCCAGATTCCACAAGCCTTAAATCTACACGCAACCTATGCACATGTATGATAACATGGTTATGAACGTGGACAAAGCAAATGTAATGTGTGTAAGGACGTGTATTTATGTAAAGATGTACAAGGACTTTTGGCGCGTGGTCAAAATCAGAACTAACGCCGCCATCTTGTTCTTCAAAACAATTTCACTAATGTTTACCCAACAGCGCCCTCCTGTCAATGTCATTCAAGCGCCAGAATATTGCAGTACTGGCCCGCCGAAAGTCCAGTGTTCGACTTTGCCACAAGGTGAATGCGCGCTCGCAGACGCGGCGCAAGGCGTGGGCGACGTGAGCCGTCGCCTACGGCCTCACGGTCCGAGGGGCCTCGTGCTTCGAAGGTTTATGTATTACTTAAAAGCCTCGAAATTCGTGGCTTTTAAGTAAAAATATTAAAAAAAATAATAATTAAAAACTGTCAAGATCTACATAGTCGTGCGAGTGGGTGAGAGCAGTGACTGCAACCTTACGAATTATATGAACAATGATCCCAATTTTACCCAACTTCATTTAAGTTGTGAAACAGCTGCTCCAATACATAACAAAAAATAACTTGGAAGAAAATTAGCCAAATATTTACATTGTCTTTCGAATTTTGTTAACAATACCGGTTAGTGCAGCCTCCGCTGAAAGTAGCTTTACAAAATTAAAACTAATAAATAATGATTTAGGAAAGACTTTCAGCTTTGGAAGTTTTATCTTTTAAAGCAGACATAGCATCTAAGTTGAATTACGATGCAATTGTTAAAGAGTTCTTATAGGGTAAAAGCAGGAAATTTCTGTTTCTTTAATTATTTTTTTTTCTTCAATGTTAGTCAAAGAAAATGTTTTTTATTTTATAAAATCCGTCTTCTCGCGCCGCCAGAGGGCCTCACAAAATGTACCTGTCCCACATCACATTTAGATCTTGCCCCGCCACTGTTCGGAATTGCTTCCAGAACTTTTAGAACTTGTCTCTCCCAGTTAGCTCCAAGCATATTTCACTTTTTACTTGTGCAAATTGTCCATTGTCCATATTGTTGTTTTTGTGCCTGTAATTGTTGTAGAAGTGCCGTGGTAGGCAGTAATACAGGCAGTTTTACTAAATATTAGTTTATAATTTAATTTAGAAAGTAAGAAAGAAGAAAGAAAATACTTTTATTTCCGGTAAACGTGACGCAAAAGTATGAACACAAATACAAAGAAATTGTGGGGGAGAATATGCGTTATCTACCCCGTATTTCAGATAAATCAAAATAATAACGCCTAATTTCGGATATATCAATATCTCCTATAAAAAGTAACGCCATCTATCGAGCCAGCCCAGTTATTATTAATACGAAACAAGATGGAAGCACTGCAGTGCTTTCATCGGAACTCTCTGTCAAAATGGTGATAATATTGAAGTATTATTGGATATCTGATATTAAGGGCCTACTTGGCTAAAACCTGAATTTCTTATTAAATTGAAGTAAGTAATTTTGTACATAATTTAACACTGTCCTTGTGTAACTCGTTAAAGTTCATATAGTTTAAGGGACCAAGATGACGTTTAATATATTTTCTACCAAATTTTCAAAAAATATCCGATATTCGGTTCCTTTCCCCTATGTACGTACTTGCGACCAGCGGGGTAATTGCGTACCACGCATACTATTAAAATTGATCGCTTTCACAGTTCAGCCACGTGGCTGAACTGTGAAAAATTGATCAAGAATTGAAAAATTCATCTGCTCATTAACGTAGGTAAATAACGTGATGAACGTTCATCACGTTATTTACCTACGTTAATGAGCAGACGAATTTTTCAAACCTATGAAGCAATGGATTAGGAATTTCCTTCAAACCTGTGGCGGCATCTACATCGCCACATGCGAACTACGCAGCACACTGACGTCACGCAAAAATCCTGCATCGCGCAAGCAAAGTTTACCGCGCAACTAGCATATATACAACATCCCGACATCAACCGTCGGGCAGTTGCCCACCAGACACAACACCCGTCTGGTCGGAGGATCCTCCCTTTTCTATTGAGGATGAGTGAACTTTACCACACTGTTCCTCATGCCTCTATAAACCCTTCGGATTGTGACAGAAGCTGTATTACGCAATTGGGTGCCGCTCTTGAAGGGTTCACATCTGCGTCGAGTCGACGATGAAGTACATGGGACTCGTCCTCGACAGCCGCTGGAACTTCGTGGAGCATTTCCGATGTTTGGCTCCCAGACTGGGGCGGGCCGGGGCTGCCTTGAAGCGGCTCCTGCCCAATCTAGAGGCTCTACTCGGGGATCGTGCGGTTCATGGCCCTTTACGGGGCACCGGTGTGGGCGCGTTCCTTGGCGCGGCGGCTAGCTCGCTGGTTGAACGCGTCCCAAAGGGTAAAGGCCATCCGGCTGGTCCGGAGATACCGTACCGGTGAGGCGACGAGCCTCCTTGCCGGATTGCTGCCATGTGATCTGGAGGCAAAAGTCCTCGCCCACATATGGGAGTGGCGTGAGGAGGCGAAACGCCGGGGAGTAATTTGCAAGTACCTAATTACCGCGTACTTATAGATGGAAAACTTTGTCCTTAGAATATTCAGAACTCAAAGCGGTTTGAGAAGCACGCGACCGAGCCTCATCGTTTGAGTTTCGTAATCTCTCGCCTGTGTTAGACCTAAGTTTGACCATGACGGTATTAAACTGGTGACAATCTAAGAAGTCCGATTGACAGATAGAAAAAATATTGTGTAGTGATGGGAAAAAAATTTAAAAGCCGATTCTCGAGACATCGATTTATCATACTTACAGTTTGTAATCGACAATTTATCTACATTGCTTAAAATGGATTCTCGAGGCATATTGTTTTATTACAGATGTTCTATGTCACGAAGTCCGTTTGGCTATGAATGTTGTCAAGCGTGCACATGCACATTGTTTTTGTGTGCGTAACCTCGAGAGCGCTCAGTGCTCAGTGTCGATCGGGACACGGTCCGGATCAGTAGTGGTTTTTTGTTCGCGCCAAATTGTTTCACGGAGTAAGGTCAGCATGGCAACAAAACGAAGAAGAGTTGTCCATAGTGAGGTAATATTTATTTATACGTTTTCAATTAAAATGTTATACAAAGATACTTAATATAGCAATAGAAGTATTTATAAAATGAATGTTTTTTTGTGTTATAAAGTGTTTATATTACTTAATTATTTTGATTACATTTTGTTTTAGGGTCGAAACATGATAGCTAGTGTTTATCATTTTCTGCGAGAAGAATATGAATTTACAAAATCATTAATGGAACTCAACTGTGATTTGTCTCATTTACGAGACATTACACGCCGTACAGCTGAAGCTACGGGTGTGAGCCAAAAAACAGTTCAAAGAATATTAAAAGAAGAGAAGGAATTGCCATCCACTTCATCAAAATTCACTTTACCTATGAAGAAAAGGAGAAAGCGAGATAATAAAGTGGATATAGATAATTTTACAGCCGATGTGGTTCGCAGTACTGTACAAGATTTCCACATTGTCCATAAAGAAATTCCAACATTAGCTAAGTTAAGAACAGCATTGAATGAAAAAATCGGATTCGAAGGTTGTTTAGAAACTGTTCGCAAGTTACTGTTGAAATTAGGTTACAAGTGGCGCAAAACAGAGAATAACCGTAAAGTCTTGACGGAGCGTCATGATATACAAATGTGGCGTATAAAATATTTAAAAAAAATAACAGAGTACCGCTCTCAAAGTCGGCCCATTGTCTACACCGATGAGAGCTACGTCCTTTCAACACACGTGCGAAATAACACCTGGGCAAAAAAAAAGGAAAGAACTCCGTTTTTAAAAAAAAATTAGCACAGGCACTCGCTTTATTTTAGTGCACGCGGGAACCAAGGATGGTTTTATTGAAAATGCTTCCTTGGTTTATAAGGCCAACTCAACAGAAAGAAAGCCGATATGCAGCAATGGCTCAGGGATAAGGGTATAGCATTTTATGAATCTCTCCTTAAATTGGAATTGTACGATACAATAAAGAAGTACAAAGCCCAACACGTAATCTACAAGATTGACGATTTTATAAAAAGCAAGGGTTTTGATGTCTTACGCCTTCCCCCTTATCACCCAGAATTAAATGCGATTGAAAATATTTGGGGGATCGTTAAAAATTATGTCGCATCTAAAAATATCGAGCAAAACATGACGAATACGGAAAGACTGATCAATGAAAGTTTGGGCCAAGTTACCAGTGAAACGTAGCAAAAAACTTGTGCTCATGTTGAAAAAATTGAAAAAGACTACTTGAAATATTTTGATCTCGATTTTGAATTTATCATCAATGTACAAGATGATTCTGACGACAGCAAAACGGAATCGGAAATCGAAAATTTATCTGATAGTGATTGAAAATACTGAATAGTCCTACTTGCTTCGTTTCCATTCTGTAACACCAATGCTTAATTAAATGCCTACATATTCTTAATATTTTTGTATTTATTGCAACCTAATCTAATTTATTTACAAAATGTATATACTTTTAAAACCAAAATTTTATTTAGATTATTAAATCACGACTTGAATATATATCAGATTTTTTTGCTAACTTTACCTACTTTTACACACACAAGCGCGCTTGTCGGGATACGTCACTACTACAATCAAAGCCGAACGGACTTCGTGAAATAGAATATCTTGTACACGTAATATACATACGTAATATACCTCGTAATTTAACAATAACTAGTAACACAAAAACTTACAAGATAGCGAGAGACTACGCGGAGCATTGACGAATCAATGTCGTGGAGAAAATAATTTGATGTTAAAATATATTTTTTCAATATCATGGGGTAGACTTTTTAATTAAACCATTCCCTATATTCACACACTAAATATAAAAATAAATAAATATAAATCTAAAAATATATGTGATAAGATTTATTTTTTCTAAGTTTAAACATTTAATAAGTATAGCTTGTATTAATACTACAGTAATTATAAGTTTCTCTCTTTTTTAAATGTAATATTTGTAAAAGTATCGATTTTTCAGAACATCGATTTTATTCGGTCAAAAAACGGCTTATAACGGTCACTAGGGCGACTAACCCAAAGACATGACATTGACTAATAACGTCCTGTCGGAATATTAATAAGCGAATTAGTGTTTTTGAGTGCATATTTCCAATTTAAAGCGAAACTTGGTGCTTACGAATGATACTCATTGCTCACTAACATAACAATGAGTTTGTGAGACCATATGTTATTCATACACTACTCGTATAGTGTATGGTCTGGTCAACGACATTTTTTTTGTCCGTCCAATGACTTCCAAAAATCAATAGGTAGGTACCTACCGATTACTATATTAGAAGTTCTTACCTTTATTAGCAAAATATACAATATTAGTAATAATTCAAAACCGACCAAGTGCGTGTCGGACCACGCACAATGAAGGGTGACATAATTGGGAAGTCGGAATGAATTTATCCCAAAACCAAACTTAACATTGTAGTTGAGAAAAATGTTCATACATCATACATCGATATGTGCCACGGTCAATTCTCCAACCGCAAATTTAAGTTGGTCGACTATTAATCGTTAACTTGTAAAGCCTACTTAGCAGTGATAGTTTTCCTTTTAATGTCATTTTATGTACTACAGCCATGTTTTTTTTACATCTCCATAAACAACCAATTAGCTGGCAGGGGCCACTTGACTCTAACAAAAATTAGCAATTTAAAGCTTATTATTACGAAAATGGATCGTTGATTCAAAAAATCGTGCTCACAGACCCGCAACATTTTGAACGGCCCATCCAACGAAACCCAACATCTTAAGATAGACAAGAAAAAAAATATCATCCCCATATTACGTGCCCCCTTGCACGTAATATGGGGATGATATTTTTTAACCCTAAAAATTTAATTTTTCAAGATTTTCTTTTACTACTTTATCGACGGGATTAAGAAATTACCTATGCCCAATTACAGCTTTCTAGAACTAAGCGTCCCCAAGCTACAGCAGGGACAGACAGACAAACATGGGGAAACTTGGGTTCCTTGTTTACTACGGAACCCTAATAAAAATGATGTTCAGTCAACTAAAAGAGAAAGAACTACTCGGGAATGACTCATTACATGATGTTTCAATAAATTGGCACACCTAACCAATATTTTTCTAGTCCCATTCTCGTAGGTACTGCTATTAAATCAAACTGCACACGTTTCAATAAAATTTGTTGTTCAAAGTTTACTTCGGAACTGTGCAACGAAATGCGAGGTGTGTGGGTAATAAAAAAAAATTATTCACGGCTATTTTGCAGGAGTTTCGCAAACTGTTAAAGTTACCTACTGTTATAACTCGTTCTTCATTATCGTATGGAAACTTAATAGACACGCAGTTTGTGTAGGTAGAAGTTTATAGTAGTTAAAAATGTAGTGATATTTAACTGATAACCGTCAGTCCATTACGACTTTACTTTTTACCGATATTTAAGTCAGTCTTAGTGAAATGATTGATGACTATTTAGTGTCGTCCTTGATTCTTTTTTATAGGAACCAGTAGAAGAACCATTAGTTTTATAACTTCAATAGCTACATTGGGTTTTAACATTGAGTTGTATAAAGATACTGCCACACCGGTATGAGTGTCAAAGTAACGCTCTTAAAATCCTCACTTTTTCCATAAATCAATATATCATTTTAACAGCCGTGTACAGTCAGGCCGAGATCTATAAACGTTACTTAGCACGTACATACTTGCGCTAAGTTTTATTCCTGTCACTGTTGCACAATTGTCAAACTGCACGTGCTCGATAGAGAAGGGCACATATCGAAGTCAAAGCACGAGCAAAGTAACGTTTATAGATCACGGCCTTCAAACACCTTAACTTTTACAGCAGTCGAATCTGTAAAAATCTCACCGCGAAGCCGTGAAGGGTGAAGTGAGTTTGAAGTGACCTGTCATTTCACCTGACGCTAGGGATCGACACTATTGATCACTCAGCTCACTTCACACTCACTTCACCTAAGCTTTCACGGTGATATATTTACAAAATAGATCAGCAGTAGTGTTTTTACAAGATACCTATCTCAACAGAGGAAATCCTGATAATTTATATATAACTCGAACACGTCGATAACGTAGGCCTCGAAATCGATGATACTACTTGATTTATACTCCAACACGATTTATGGGGTATTGTTTATTTTTCACGCCAGTTTCATCTTAGCCCTTAAGACGCTGACAACACCTAAACCGCGGTCCCTGTCTGATTGAATAGAAAAGAAAGAGAAGCGCGATGACACAACGCTTGTAATTTATTGCAAAATATGAAGTAATTATCTATTTACTCAAAATTGAGTTGAGTAATCGAAAATAAAAAACAACCAAGTTCTGTATTCAAATAAGACGTTCTTTTTATTAATCAAATACGTAACGTATGTTCATATTTGATACAGATATTTTGGATTAGAACTCAATGTAAGAGGTTAGTTTAACGTTAGTTTGTATCGAGATTTTGTTTTCAAAACGTGTTTTGGTAACAACCAAGTTCTGGGAAATATGTTCAAAATTAACATATATTTTTTCCGCTACCACAAACTATACAGATTTGGCAATTTTTTTTGCTTAAGAGAAGCCTATTTTTGTCAATTGGGTCTTGTCAGCCCCTTAATCTGTATGGATTTGCGGGTGTTTTCTGGCAGTCCTTACACGTCTCAAAAGTTTTATAATAATAATAATAATTTTTGTATTTGCCATAAAAATACAGATGGCAATCTAGGTGATTCACTATGAAATACATTGTATACAATTAGTTCTATGTTGAAATCTGTACTCAAGTATTATGACCCTGCCTCTTAAACTAGGTAAACCTGTATCTTAAGAGACAGTGATCAGCCATGAGGGTCTTAAACATAGTTCCTCGCGTAGTAGCGTAGTAGCGTCCTCGGCTTATTTGTAATTATTTTATTTAGAAATTGTTTTTGTTTCTCTTTCTACTATGGACGCGTTTTTTTATTTTACATCGTCCTCACATTTGGTTATAATTTCAACATTATTTTTGTACTAATCTTTATGTATCAATTTAATTTAAAAGAGTGTCCATGGAGTTTCTTGCCCGTTCTTCTCCATAGGTACCTACTACGCTTTGGAATGGGCAACTAGCTTCATATTTCTAACTGACCGACTCCTTGACAATTCAAAAGTGCCTGTAAATGGTTTAATTGAAATAAATGCTTTGAGTTTGAGTTTGAGTTTGAGTTAAAACAAGAATAGATGTGTGTCGATTCATCCTTTACAATTAAATCTTAGTATTTCATGGAAACCAAAAAATAAATAAAAATAATTAAAACTAGCTTAATTAATAATAGTGATAAAATGATAATATGATAAAGTTCATGAGCGATGTGCAGTTGTTATGTATTAAGGAGGTGTAGGTTGTGTCTGCGTGAGTGTGTTGTATGTGTGTAAGTGTATAAGAATATATGCATGTGTTGTGAGGGTTATGCTTGTTGAGTAGTATTTTTTTTTTTTTATGTAAGTGTGAGCGTATTGTGTGTAAAGTATAAATGGACACTAGGCGATGAAGGAGAGTAAGGACTCTGTGAAAGCATAGTCCTTCTGTAGAAGCCACTCTGTTACTTTTGATTTTACCATTTGTGTATTAAGGTCTAAGATACACAGCACTTGGTGAATTTTTTGATATAAGTGAGTGCTTAGGATGTAGTATTGGTGTTTAGCAAAACTGGTTTTGTGTTGAATGCGTGGGAGTCGAAGTGTTCGTTTATTGGAATCATAGGGAGGTAGGTATAATGACTTCTTTTTATGCTTCCAAAAGCTGAAAACATTTGCATAACCTGAAATAACAGAATGATGTGAATAGTTTTATCGGAAACTAGCTGAGCCCTACGGTTTCACCTGCCTAAGTCTCAATCCTGTGGTAGTGTCAGTATAGAAGTATTCTATGTCCAAAAAAATAAACCTACAAACTCACTTTCGCATTTATAATATTAGTAAGGATATTATTATTGATCAAATATTATTATACAATTAGTAAAGTATCTCCACTTTACTAATTGTATAATAATATTTGACGGAGAATGTACGTTTCTCTCGTTATCATCAGCCATATTTTAACTACTGTGGGCTTACAATTGGAAGTGTTGGTTATTGCACAATAGAAAAACTTGCGGTTTAAATCTTAAATATAACTGGCGACATGTGCTGTACTATAGGTACTACACCTCTGCCTAACCCCTCGGAGATTACAGGCGTGATGTTATTTTATGTTATGTTATTTTATTTTACAAAAGCCAATTATTGCATTTTTTATTTTTACAGAAATTGGGAAATCATGTTTAGTACCAAAACCACATTCTTATGTTGTGACGAATTGGAATAAACAATGTACTTTTGATGGGAGCAGGAACAATGCCTTATTTTTCAGAATAATAATATTTTCTGAAAAATAAGGCATTAATTAATAATAAGAAACTGTTTAAGCCACGTGTAAAATTAGTTGTTTCCAGCCCAATAATAATATTGAAAAACCATTTAATCCAAAGTAGAATAATCCGGTTCTGAAAATCATCTCCTCAATTACAAATTTGTAGGTACACATTGGCAACCCCACAAATCCGACAAAGAAAAACCTCACAAAAGTTTTCCCTTACTATATGAATATTTTAAATTAGTAATTGGTGGGTAATGTATGAAACTTACCAAAAAGCTTTTACTACTAGCTTCCACTATCATCAAGTTCGATGCCCTTACTCAAGGCCATTTTACTTTACCAACTATTAATGTACATTATCCATTATTACAGCCAGTAAATAATTAAAGATCTTTGATAAAACGTTATAGGAACGTTACGATATTGACATTGTGTGGCTATGTCCACTTAATGGTTGCCTAGGGTTGTGTGTATCGATTGACGCTAGGTCACCCTCAGGATTGCCTTGAGTAAGTAAGGACGAATCGAGTTTGATACATTTGATTGTCGTTTCATTATTTGTATTTTTATAGGGTACTTGATCACTTTTTGAGGTCAAAACTCCATTACGCACACTTTGTACTTTTTGACGCAGAATCGGGTATACTCGGCTCCAGTTGGTTGGTGACACTGAATCGGATATACTCAGCTACAGTCGGTCGGTGACGCTGAATTGGGTATACTCGGCTCCAATCGGCTGGTGTCGCTGAATCGGGTATAGTAGGCTCCAATCGGCTGGTGACGCTGAATCGGATATACTTGGCTCCAATTGGCTGTTGACGCTGAATCGGGTATACTCGGCTCCAGTCAGTCGGTGACGCTGAATCAGGTATACTCGGCGCTGAATCGCGTATACTCGGAATCAGCCGTAAGTTTTGACTTCTATCGTGTGGTCATAAGCACACACCCTCTTTGTTTATTAAAAACTGTACCTAACCATATTGTTTGTACCTGCTGGATTTGCTTGGATCTTTTATACACACAAATTACATGGTTATTGCGCCCATTCAGAAAAACCGGTACCTGGTACCCGGCAAGATATAAGTACATTCACTCATTTAGAACTAAGTATTGTATTTATTTTATTTCTTTTTTTGTTATTTTTAACTCACTAAATGACGTCATCACGTCAACGCTGGCTGTCGCTGAATACCAGCACTGGGGCTTTGTCTCGCATAGGGTCGCAGCATTATGCTGAGCGATGGCCGATTTGCGTGGATGTTATGCATATATTCCCCCAATTGTTATTTCGTGTTTGTATTCTTTTTTTGCGTTATGTTTTTCTTTCTTTCTTTCAAATACTTTTTTGGTCTTTTTTTTTAAATAATATGGCCGTCGCGGTCCATTTGGTTGACGACTATTAGTAACCAAGATTGTAAATACCAATCGAATTTATAATAAATTCTATATATATTTAAGTAGTAACGAAGTCAAAAATGTTCGCCGTGTTGAAAATTTTTAAAAATGTAATTGCTATGAGGTTATAATTATGCAAACTCTAAGTGAGAATTTTGGTGGATGCCGAAAATATAGTTTTTAAAATTTATGTTCTTTTTTCTGTTTGTCTGGATGTATATTCCGGATTGGCGCAAAAACGGCTGATCGGATTTGGAGTTTTAATCGAACTATTTAATTGGGTAACCACGTAGCTATTATTGTAGGTACCTATTAAGAGGGTTTCAACCCAGGCTTGGACCTCGTAGACTAAAAGGTTAAGATTATGTTTCTCTTGGATTATATTTCTAGTTTCTTTTTCAGTCTTATGACGTTTGATTTACGCAAAATGCATGCCAGCAAAATTTATTTGACGCAGTTAAAATAAGCTTTTCAGATGAAGTTTATCAATACAAATTCTATGGCTATAACCGGATGGAATACTGAAACAAATCATCAGTCCAGTAGCGTATTATCAGCCACATTTACCGAAGCGTTATAATTATGTTTCTCTTGGATTATATTTCTAGTTTCTTTTTCAGTAGTAGGTACAATTACAGTAGTTTTAGTTTTCAAGTAGTAGTAGTATAATTACACGCTATTTACCTTTAAAAAAAATTACGATAAAAAAATGGAATTTAAAAGACTTTCCTACAGCAGCTTCACTAATTTTAATGAAACGAATTCTTTTTTTTAGAACTTCACATTCCTTGTTTTCAACATTTCGTTAGGTAAGTACCTACTCAGTTAAACTTAGTTTTATAATGCCATACAGATGTTACAGTTCCCTAACTAAAGCCTACGTACAGCATATACCAATTAAGAAACATGGAAATTTGAAGATCATGTTACCTATTTAGAAGGTGTAGGGAAAGATATAGGTGGATAATGCCTGCGAGCAACAAATTGCAACTTTACGTAAAATAATAAGTACTTGTTCATTGCGTATGTGGCAGTTTCAAAAAAGTTTCATTTTTCATTTACACATTTCGCAACAATCTTTTCCATTAGCAACCACTTGTGTCTTCGATAAACTGGATAAAAGACACAGTCACAGATTTTTTGTGTGCAAATAAAGAGCCTCTACAAATGACGTTGCTAAGCGATCTTCCAGCACTTTATGGGCAGTCAGTCGCAGTACCAACCTGCTTTCGACGTTTGGCTGCCAAACTGGAGCGGGCAGGGGCTGCCTTGAAGCGACTCCGGCCTAATCTAGGGGGTCCAAACGCCTTCTGCCGGAGGCTCTACGCGGGGGTCGTGCGGTCCATGGCCCTTTACGGAGCTCCTGTGTGGGCACGTTCCCTGGCGCTGCGGCCAGCCCACCGGTTGAGCGCAGCCCCAAGAGTCATGGCCATCCGGCTGATCCGGGAATACCACACGGTCTCCTGTGAGGCAGCGAGTCTCCTTACCGGATTGCCGCCATGGGATCTGGAGGCAAAAGTCCTCGCGCATGTATCGGAGTGGCGCGAGGAGGCAAAACGCTGGGGCGTAACTCCGCTGCCGCGAGAAATCGCGGCACAGCGGACGGAGTTCCGGCGGGATCTCATGGCGACATGGAGAGTACGGTTGTCGCAACCCAGTGCTGGGCACGCCACAATTGCGGTGATAAGTGCCCTCTTTGAGGAGTGGCTAGAGAGGCACCACGGCGTTCTCACCTTCCGCCTGACGCAGGTCCTCACCGGATATGGCGGCTTCGGGAGGTTCCTGTGTCGGATAAGGCGGGAAGAAACGCCCGGGTGTAACCACTGTGTGGATCGCCCGGAGGACACGGTGGAGCATACGGTGGAGGTCTGCCCGGCTTGGGCAGAGCACCACCGTGTCCTTGTGGAGGCGGCCGGCGGCAGAGATCTCTCGCGTCCGGCCCTGGTTCTGGCCATGGTACGGAGCGAGAGGGTATGGGCAGCCGTAATCTTCTTCTGCGAAGCAGTAATGCTCGCGAAGGAGGACGCGGGATGGTTGAGATAAAGGCAAATTTCGCACCCTCTCGGCCCTAGCCACCGCAGAAGACGCTCTGGGCGTCGGGAATCCCGGGCGGATTTCCGGTTACCGTAGGCGCGGGCTTGCGGATTGTTAGCAATGGGTAGCTCACCGTCCGGTAAGGACCAGGCCCGGGTCAACGGCACGTTGTGTTCCACGCGCGCCTCAAAGAGATGTCGTCAGCACAAGTGTATGGGTCCACCAGGGCCGATGCTTGCCGGGGTCGCGGGAAGGTACTAAAGTGTTACCGAGGCTCCTGGCAACACAGGCAACGGAAGGAATACGGGTGGGTTTAAGTCAATAAGAGTCTGACACACCCTAAAAGTTATTTGTTGATTTCCCGCCCGAAAAGTTATTTGAAGATTTCCCACCCAAAAAAAAAAGAAGTACCAACCTGCTGAATGCAAATCGTTTACTTACTGCATGAGATTTTATTTATTATGGCACACCAACGACTAATTCACAAAAACAACAACACACACAGAGAATTTAATCTTTTTATATAATTAAGATACAATAAGATACATATTCGGCCTTGAATGAGATCAATTTTGAAAGGAGAAGATAAAATAGGACACATGATCCCATATGTATTCTAACAGTTCAAACACAGATAAAATAGATATTGACGATGCTAAGCGATCTTCCAGCACTTTCTGGGCAGTCAGTCGTGCTACCTATCTCCTGAATGCCAATCGTATACTACTGCATAAGATAATGGTATAGCTAATGTATAGCTTGTGCCAAAACAAGAAGAGAAGAAGAACCTGTGTTATTCTGGGAATCAAGTCGGACAGTTTCATCAGGTTTAATCTCGCATTCAGTGCAGAAAAAGAGCTCCAAAATCTTACTGAAGTTTCTGATAAACCATGCCTGTTCTCTTGAGATAATATGTTACAACTCTTTTACAAAACCAAACGATAATAAAAAAATAATTTAAAAAAAAACCTTATTCTTTATTCTCGTACAGAAGACCTTATTTCTAAAATAATGTAAAATTATGAAGCTACATAATTTTACAGAAACGTATCCCACTCACACAGCCACACATACCTACCTATACACACATCCTCACACATTCAAATTCATAATTAATTCAGGTCATTATGGGTTTATTAACACACATAAATAAATAAAGGTTTCTTTTGTACACGAAGTTACAGTAGAATACCGACTCCTAGG
This sequence comes from Atethmia centrago, assembly GCA_905333075.3. Taxonomy (NCBI): domain Eukaryota; kingdom Metazoa; phylum Arthropoda; class Insecta; order Lepidoptera; family Noctuidae; genus Atethmia; species Atethmia centrago. The sequence goes on from HG995376.1 coordinate 24,711,273, forward strand.
TCACAGGGTTCCCCTAGGAGCAGGAGCTTAGGAGGCAGGGTTTTTCACTATTTGTGCAGCCTTTTTCCTAAAATCCAGTATACCTAAGTGAAATGTATTGGAATTGTATACAAAGGTATTTTGTGTCAACAAACCATTTTTTTTTATAACCCAACTGCAAAAACGCGTAACTGAAAAGGAAAAAATAAGCATTATAATTTATAATTTTGGTATTGCAGGCGGAGACAAACAAAAGTACACCATATTACAGGTTATATGTTTGTTCCCGCCTGCAATACCAAAAATCTATAGATTATATTGCTTGTTTTTCCCTTTTCAGTTATGTGTTTTTGCAGTTGGGTTATAAAAAAAATGGTTTATTGACACAAAATACCTTTTTTTTATAATTAATTTTATTTCAAGGTTTTTAGTTTTATTAATATATATATATAAATATATATATTAATAAATATATTAATAAAACTAAAAACCTTGAAATAAATCCGTCATATATATATATATATATATAAATATATATATATATATGACGGAGAAGGTACGTCTCTCTCGTTATCATCAGCTATATTTTAACTACTGTGGGCGTACAATGGGAAGTGTTGGTTATTGCACAACAGAAAAACCGTTTGCTATTCACACACTGTCGGTACACGACACAACTATACGGAACGCGCGACAGTTTCTAAACTTGTTCAGTTCTTGACCGCCTCCGACAGACTGCACAATGTACTCTGTGGACTGCACTTACGAGTAACTCGGGTCAAGCTTTATGTTGTAGACTCTGTCGAGCGCCGCTTAGTGGCGCTGGCGTCCCGATTAGTCAAACGAGTGACTAACGTATTTCCGACATATATTCGAAAATTAATCATTACTAGCTTTTTTTTAATCTCCTCTTTTTGTTTCGTATTTTCAGATGCAATATATAAATATTATATAGCCTATGCCACTCCCACACTTAAGGTGAATCTAAGGAAACCTCATATGTTAAAATCCATCAAGCCGTTTACGCTACAGAGCGTGCCAAAGAAATAGACAGACATACATACATACTCTCGAAAAACATTACCCTCCTTCTGGGGCTGTCGGGTCCAAAGGTCACATTTTCCTTGCAAGCTAAAATACCAATAAGTATAATTATTCCCAATACCTCTATTCTCTATGTATGTGGCTCACGAAAACGTAATGTTCAGAAGGTCGCGCTAAACGTATTGCTACTAATTGACATAATTTACACTTATTAGTGGTTTGAAGGTCTTATTATCATCATGTATTGATTTTAGGTAAACGTATGTATGTCGGGCAAAGTGTTATTGGGTTTTCCATCGGGAATTTCTCAGTTGCAATCCTTTTTTTTTTATTTAGAAATTATCAAATCTCTGGGCGGAGCGGGAGGGTGCGTCAGACTCTTACTGACTAAAACCAACCGGTGTTCCTTCCGTTGCCTGTGTTGCCAGGGGCCTCGGTAACCCATTCGGACTTCCCCGTGACCCCGGCTGGCATCGGCCCTAGTGAACCCCTACACTTGTGCTGACATCTCTTTAAGGCGCGCATGGAACACTACGCGCTGTTGACCCGGGCTTGGTCCTTATCGGACGGCGAGCTACCTATTTCTCACCGTCCGCATGTCCGTGCCTACGGTAGCCGGAAATCCACTAGGGATTTCCGACGCCCAGGGTGTCTCCTGCAGCAGCTAGGGGCGCGAGATTTGCCTCTCTGTCACCCGCCGTCCGTCGCCTCCTCCTTCGCGAGCATTACTGCTTCGCAGGAGGTGACGGCTGCCCAAGCCCTTTCGCTCCGTACCATGGCTTGGACCAGGGCCGTACGCGAGAGATCACCGCCGCCGATCGCCTCTACGAGGACACGGTGGTGCCTGCCCCGCCCAAGCCGAACAGACCTCCACCATATGCTGCACCGTGTCCTCCGGGCGATCCACACAATGACACCCATTTTCTCCCGCCTTATCCGGAACAGGAACCTCCCGAAGCAGCCATGTCCGGTGAGGACCTGCGTCAGGCGGAAAGGAGGGCGCCGTGGCGCCTCTCTAGCCACTCCTCAAAGAATTATCGCCACAATTGTGGCGTACCCAGTTCAAGTCTGGATTTGTACCCGATTGATGGCAATAGGAGAGCAGCTAGGGGACTTAAACATAACTGGTCAAAATGTGGGTGTACTATAGGTATACCTCTGCTTCATACTTCGGGGAACAAAAGCGTGATGTGATGTGTGTTACTTTTAAAGGTGAAATTGACACTTTTCAACAGTATTTGATGTCAAAAGAAAAATGAGTTTTAGGGTTGATTTTTCCAACGCATATCTTTATTCGAAATAATTTTGGAGCTTTTCATACAAAAACTGTCAAACGTTAATTTTATTGCACGAATAAAAATGGAAAACCCTAAAACTCATTTTTCTCTCAAAAGAAAAATGAGTTTTAGGGTTCATTTTTCCAACGCCAGATATCTTTATCCGACGATTAATTTTTGAGCTTTTCATTCAGCTTGTCATTTTTTTTACTAAATAAATATAGGTTTTAAAGTGGCAGTGTTTTAATGATCCAATGAATGAATATGTATACAAAATTTCAATTTAAAATGTAATGAAACAAAAAAGTTATAGATTTTTGAGGTGGAACGCACCGTTTGGTCCCATAGTGCGGCATCATTGCTAAATGCGATCGTCGTGCGAATACGCGACCGAAACGAGTTGTCGCACCGACAGAGAGTAAAAACCAATTTTAACTATTATTATCCACTATTATTAAACAGACTTACGATTAAAATACTTGCAAAGCCAAATTATTCCACCAGCACACCACATTGGCTCTAATTGGTGCATATTATACCGATATGGTACCGCCACACGTAAGCATGCAAGACTTCTAATTGCGTTACTTTCAAAGTTCAAATGTTTTGCATAATTTGCTGTCTTGCATGTTGAACTTAAGGGTAAGTTCACATTGTTGCCATTCTGCTACGTTTTGAAATTATTGCTTGCTTTTATGAGTTGATTGCTTTTTTGTACATACCAAATTAAAAACCCTATTTGAAAGTTACTTCGTATGGAATGTTTATTTCATAATTATTTGGAGGCTCAAATAATTATGAAATAAACATTCCATACTAATGCATTCCTGTTAAATCCTTGTCTTTGAAATAAGCACCCGCTTTGTTTCTGACCAGCAAGTCTCAGCATTGACTTAACTCAAACCAACAATGTAGGTTTTCTGAAATGACGTTCACTAGGTGGTAGTCAAGTCCGGGCATCTGTCAAAAGTGGCAAAACGCCTACCTTTTTATTTAGTCGTGACTGAATAATGAACGAATGAACGAAACAAACGATGTACTATCGCGGGCACATCGGCCCACTTTGAAAACAAAATCCCGTGCTCACGGTGTCCACATCTGTTTACCGCCCCTTTTTGCGTCGACCAATAAAAAATAATTTCTTTTGTTTTCATAAGTTTCTCAGGCTCTGTTACAAATGTTACAATGATCACATATGTCTGACTACCCTTTACTCGTTTTTTTATGGTATTTTATTAATATACAAAAACAAGGGGCTCAGCAAAAATCTGATGCAGCGATGCTATTGGTTGATGAGCGCAGGTATGCTTTACTGTAGCGGCCGAGCGCTGAAAGAAAGAGAATAAGAAAGAAAGAAAATAAATTTATTTAGTACAGACTAAAAGGCACACAATATAACATACCTACAGCAGATAAAAAATAATAAAAATCAAATAAAAAGCGTAAAGTAAGATATTAGCAGGAAAGCGTGACTCACGGCTGCGCTAAAAAGACCTAGTTCAGCAAAAATGCCAGACAACTAGGTCCTGACGCTGGTTTTCAACTTGACCTTGTATAACTTGACCGTTGTATAATTGTATAATTGCATTGCACAGGTGTGACTACTATGTATAATAGAGCTACCATTTACCGGTTATGTAATTGACTTGAATGGGCCCTGGCGGCTGAGAGTATGTCATGCTCACTCAGATGTCTCGCTGATGGTGGCGCGTGTGTTGGATCATTTAGCTCCCTTCAAAATGGTTGAGCTGAATGGTGCTGATCCATGCGTCATGCTCGTGAACGGGCGCCGTTAGTTGGGATTGGTCACCTCTTAGCGTCCTCGGCTTATTTGTAATTATTTTATTTAGAAATTGTTTTGTTTCTCTTTCTACTATGGACGCGTTTTTTATTTTACATCGTCCTCACATTTAGTTATAATTTCAACATTATTTTGGTACTAATCTTTATGTATCAATTTAATTTAAAAGAGTGTCCATGGAGTTTCTTGCCTTCCCCATAGGTACCTACTACGCTTTGGAATGGGCAACTAGCTTCATATTTCTAACTGACCGACTCCTTGACAATTCAAAAGTGCCTGTAAATGGTTTAATTGAAATAAATGCTTTGAGATTGAGTTTGAGTTTGACCTGGTTTTCGCTACAAGCAGGAATGGTCTTGACGGTGGTCTGATGTGCGCACCCGCGATGGTACATCATCATATTTGATCTGTGATACAGGTTTTGCCTACAACAGACACCAGTCTCTGTTAAGTGTTACCTTGACTTTGTGCTGTGTTTGTGATTATGAGAGAACACTAAAGAATAGTTTTTATATTAAAATATTATATATTTTATATTCGTTGTCGAAATGGATGACCTCTTGTCAAAGTGATGCCAACTGGTGGGAATTTTTTTTAATAAAAACGTTCATTATCAAGAAATATCTAGTACCTATCTACCTACCTACAAAGTAAATGCGTCCAATGAACTGACGTCAGACCTACCTGAGTGTAAATCATCCTTTATATGCCCGCCCCGTATATAAAGAACGGTATTTTGACACATGCTTCCGTCTGAGAATTATGGCCAATTTATTTTCAAAGCACGAACCTCGCGTTATTATGTAAGTTAGTATTACATAATTTTAGTTTTTAGCTTGAATATTCATATGGTAAACGCTGAACTGCTGAAAAGAATGTAGTGTTTAAAATGCTCACTGCCATTACATGTTACAGCATTTTTTGGGTCATTCGTTATTTTAACTTCGTCAAACTTACCTACCTACTTAACGATGCTGATACCTACTCTATAAGGCCTATTGAGATATAAACGATATCGCTGTCTGAAGATACTCGTATCATGTTTAAGTTCAACACCAGTCAGTGTTCTGTGAGCTCGATTTAAAAGGAGGAAATCATAATTTGTTCGTATTAACAATAATAAACTCAAACTCAAACTCAAAGCATTTATTTCAATTAAACCATTTACAGGCACTTTTGAATTGTCAAGGAGTCGGTCAGTTAGAAATATGAAGCTAGTTGCCCATTCCAAAGCGTAGCAGGTACCTATGGAGAAGAACGGGCAAGAAACTCCATGGACACTCTTTTAAATTAAATTGATACATAAAGATTAATACAAAAATAATGTTGAAATTATAACTAAATGTGAGGACGATGTAAAATAAAAAAAAACGCGTCCATAGTAGAAAGAGAAACAAAAACAATTTCTAAATAAAATAATTACAAATAAGTCGAGGACGCTAAGAGGTGACCAGTCCCAACTAACGGCGCCCGTTCACGAGCATGACGCATGGATTAGCACCATTCAGCTCAACCATTTTGAAGGGAGCTAAATGATCCAACACACGCGCCACCATCAGCGAGACATCTGAGTGAGCATGACATACTCTCAGCCGCCAGGGCCCATTCAAGTCAATTACATAACTGGTAAATGGTAGCTCTATTATACATAGTACTCACACCTGTGCAATGCAATTATACAATACAACGTAGGTTGAATTTATACAATGCAAAGATAGTCTTACAATGTTCAGCTGCTCCAACAGTATTTTCAAATGTTAATTATTCAATTGTTAGTTAGTATTCAATATTATTCATTATTACTTTTATTTTAAGAAATATTTAAACATTTAATAATATAAGAAAGAAAAATAATAAACGACATAATTTTATTCAATTTATTTGATCATTTTATAAATGTCTTAACAATTAACGCATAACTACGCTGTAACCACATTATGGGTAAACAAAATGTTTGATACATTCAAAAGTACAATTCATTCCACGTTAAAAGGAAAAAATACCAGCTAATTGGCTATGCCTTTCCATCATCCAAATCAGTGGGGAATTAATTTTCCCAGAAAAGTTTTCGTTGTACAAAATTAATTAAAATTAACGACTTTCATTGCGTCATGAATTTCGTAACGATGACGGTAGATGTATTGATCATTGCTGTTATATGAAGGCTTTTAATCAGTATGCCTTTATCCTGAACCATTATTACCAAAACCAGTCATGAACTATTAAGCTTCATAGTTGATGGTAGGGACTAGAGTTGTAACGGAGGTCTTTTTAGCGGAAGCAGAGGCGGATGCGGAGATTAACGGAGGTGGAAGCGAAGTTGGGGTAAAAGATAAATTATCATTTATTACCCGCCTGCTCCAGAAGGAGGGTAATGTTTTTAATGTATTCAAATCTACCTAATCATATTCTAAAAGTCTTCAAAATAGGTATATCATAGTAGATTACCAGGTAAGTTCCTGGTCCGCTCCTACCCGCTGCACAAACACAATTCTGATCATTTCGTGCCCAAGAATCAACCGCACGGGTGCGCGTCTCGTCGCCCAGCGTCGCTCCTCGCGCGTTGACGAAACGCAATCAAACCTCCGTTATAACTTCGCAAAAAACTTACGGAGGCGGAGCTGAGGTTCCGTTAAAACACTAGTACACGTAGTCTAATTCACGTAGTCCCTACGTGAATTGGACTACGTACATACAATAGAAACAGGCTTTTAAATAATATGCCTTTAAACGATTTATATAACACCACGTAAACTCATTACGTTTAATTTACCTATATTATATTTTAATATAGAGACAGCCTATTATTTTAATTACTATGTACACGAAACACTTGAAGCTATTACAATGTGTGATAATATCGGCAATAGTCATTATTTTGGTTGAGGATTATTTTAATAATAATAATATCCTTTATTTTAGACAAATACGGCCCATAAACCCACGACACATATTATATAAGTATAAAAACAATAACTGTAAACTCAAAAATATTTTAATATGAAGCCTTCGAAATTATTATTAATAATAATAATAATCCATTTATTTCAGGTAAATTACACCCATAGAAACTAAACATAGATCCTTTAAAAATTAATCTTAAATATTAAATAAAATATTAAATAAAATTCAACTAATATTTTATTAATTAGAACATACATAATGAATACAAAAGATGACAGATAAGCATTACAAATTACAATTTATTTACATAAAATCATTGCATCGAAATCAATCAAAATTAAAATAAAATTCAACTAATATTTTAAAATTTATAAATTAGAAAATACATAAACAACAACTCAATAATTAGGGTTAAACTTAATCTGACGAGCATAATGTCTACTGATCAAAGTTCTTTAGCTATTACACTGCATGTTTCCCAAAATAACCCAGCCAGTTTACAGTTACGAATTCGCAATAAGAGTCCTGAAACAGATGAGTTTTAGAACTGCTTTGTGGCACCAAAACACAAACATCGGCATCGCCACGCCATCTCCATGTAGTGCAACAAAATTATGCGTGGCACGAAGCGGCCCAAAATAACATCGTTCACTGAGGATATACCAAACACTTTAGTATTCCGCTTGCGTATAAATGCGGCAATGGATAGTGCAATGTTGATTTAGGCCTAAGGCCTCGAGCGATGCGACTTGCATCAAGCGACACGCGTACGCGTCTCCTGTTTCCATCCGTTGCGTGTTGCTCCGCAAGTCGTGTCGCGTTGACGCAAGGCATGCTCTAAACAACTTCTTTCTTTTGGTTTTTCCGCAGTTGCTGTCACAAGACGATGATGTCACTTGAGCATGTAGTTCGTGGCCAAGTTATGTTGTGGTTACTGATCACATAGCTCGTGGCCAAGTAGTTACTGATCACAAAGGAGACTTTGGCACTGTTACAAGCCACTGTCACAAGAATTTACGATGCTTTTACCAACAATGTTGCAAATTAATTGTTTCCTGTAATCAAAGCCGTTACAAAGTGTTAGCACGTTGGCAAATTTACTGAGAAATTTGTGCCAAGATCTTTTGCAAAAAAACCGATGGTGCCTGTTTGGCTCCTAGCAATAATACATAAGCTGCGCCAAATGTCAGGGAGCAAGCCAATTGCGATGCATTTAGACTAATTGAACAATATCTCATTTTTATTGATATACCTTTCTGTTATTAAATTTTAAAAGCGAAATTTTTATAACTACAGTGTCTTTTTCCTTACTGAAAGAAAGAAAGAAAGAAAATATATACATTTACAGCAGACTAAAAGGCACACAATATAAAATACGGCAGATAAAATAATAATAAGACTCAAATAAAACGTGTAAAGTGCGATATAAGACATTGGCAGGAAAATATGCCTCACGGTTGCGCCAAAAAAGCCCATCATCACAGTCAGGCTATAACGTTCCCCCTGCTCGGCCAGAGGCCTCCTCTCTATGAGAAAGAGTTCAGCCAAAAATCGAAAAGACCCAGTTCAGCAAAAATGCCGCTGTCTGACGCTAAGTTTCAACTGGAGCTGGTAAACAGTGGTATTCGTGTTAGTATTTGCAAATATCATTAAATCGCATGTAGGACGTAAGTATGCTATGAACGTCTTGATCGCTTAAGAAACATATGGTAGGTCTAAATGAGATCAAAATCTGCTTCGCATCAACCATTTAACCCATTTCTTTCCTCAAAATTGAAATACAAGACGCCATATTTGTTGTGAGAGCAGTGGTGGCCCAGTTATAACGACCCCAATTTACGAGTTGTAGGTCGTAAGTTCGAACCCAGACAAGCGCTTTACTTCGTGTAATTTATTACATCACCACTGCTCTCAGAACGGTGAAGGAAAACATCGTGAGGAAACCGGCATGTCCTAGAACCAAAAATTCTAAGACATGTGACATCTACCAACCCGCACTGGGCCTGTGTGGTGGATTACGGCCCACTCCCTCTCACAGAGTGGAGGCCTGTGTCCCAGCAGTGGGAACATTAAAGGCTGATTACCTATGCATATTTGTTTACCAAATAAGACAAGTAATTAAAAATACCCTTTACACATCCTGGAAAATTGCAAGCGGCTGAAATCGCTTGCACAATAATATTGGCTTTCTATTTCGGATTTTTGGTAATATTCTTGATTGAATTTAAGATTTTTTACAGATTCAATTTTATTTAAAAGAAGCTAAGGTTGATTTTGAAATGTTTTCAGATGTGGACATAGAAAACGTGTGACTAAGTTTTTATTTATTTTAAATTAATTCCTACACATTTCATGAGACAGGCATTTATTGACTCCTAGTTTCTACCCGCGACTTCGTTCACGTTGAAGTCGTAAGACACCACAGTATCTAAAATAACAGCCACATTTTTATAACAGTTTCCTGTATACTACGTTTGTAGCTTTGGTTTAAGCAGCCAGATATAAAGAGATTCAGGACTGGTGACGTTGGAGCAATCGACGTACAAATGTCCGTGTGAGGAGTCTCAGGACGAGCTGCTTGCTCGTTCTGAGGTCGACTCCCGCAGCATTCAGTAGCAATTTCCCATTGATTTGATGAATGGCATTTGGTTAATGGACGCCTGCGTTCACCACATTTTTTTTTTTTATTTTTTTTGGGTGGGAAATCATCAAATAACTTCTCCCGCTCTGGGCGGAGCGGGAGGGTGTGTCAGACTCTTACTGACTAAAACCCACCCGTATTCCTTCCGTTGCCTGTATTGCCAGGGGCCTCGGTAACCCTTTAGTACCTTCCCGCGACCCCGGCAGGCATCGGCCCTAGTGGACCCCTACACTTGTGCTGACGACATCTCTTTGAGGCGCGCGTGGAATACAACGCGCTGTCGACCCGGGCCTGGTCCTTACCGGACGGTGAGCTACCCATTGTTCACCGTCCGCAAGCCCGCGCACGTTCACAACACTGATACACTGACTGTTGTATTCTTACGGATTATTCCTGACGAACAGCTATTACTAAAGTAATATAACAGTAGATTGTACACACGGGATTCCTCATTCAATCATAGATATTTTTTTTATTGTAACCATACATAATAGAAGAGGCCTAAACTTAATGTTTTTCTGTGTACGTTCTACGAACTATCACAAAATAGCATTACGATTTTTCTTCTTTCCTCAAAAAACCATGTCAGACACCAATCTACATGGTCTGGACTTTAAAAGAGGCTATGACCTCTGAGTTTGTTTCGGCCTTTCTTCTCAGAGTAGTCAGATAGGAAACGCCGACCTCATCTACACTGGCCTGCAAAACTAAGTACTAAACTTTTAAATTGTAGAAGATAGATTGTAATTTTAAACTGTAGAAGATAGAGATTTAAAATAAAAAAACGTTTTATAGCAATTTTTATCAGCTTTCTTTGAAACGATGGTAAATTATACATTACTAACATTTTAAATCCAAAACAAGATAAAACAATAAAAATGGCAATTTTTAGCTTAGTGTCATAAAACTCAATTAACATTTACAAGTATGTTTTACATGTTATTTATTGTTTAATAACTGGTATTGCCGCCCCGGGCTCTGCTTACAGCTTCGAGTCGATTTGGCATACTGAACAGGAGGTTTCGAAGCCGATGTTGGGAAATATTATCCCATGCTTCTATCAGGGCCTGTTTTAGTGCCCTGAGGGTGGTTGGTGGTGGTCTGCGGCTTCTGACTAGCCTCCCTAGCTCATCCCAGGCGTGCTCAATCGGGTTGAGATCAGGACTTCTTGATGGCCAAGTCATCACGCTGATACTAACCTCCTGAATATACTCTTGCACGACCCGAGTCGTGTGTGGCCGGGCATTATTATGCATCAGTATCGATCCATCACCCATATTTACTAAATACGGCCCTGCATACTCATTGAGAATCTTCTGGGCATATGGAAAGATATGCCCAGAAGATTCTCAATGAGTATGCAGGGCCACTAACGCTGTGCGACCTTCTGAAGATATGCCAGCCCATACATGTACACTGCCTCCATCGTACTAGACTCTTTCTGAGACGCAGGCTTGAAGGTATCGCTCACCAGGCCGCCTGTAGACACTTCGCCCTCCATCAGAAGTGTAAAGTGAGAATCGAGACTCATCTGTAAACAAAATTCTTGACCATTCTTCTTGATCCCATTGTATGTGTTCAAGGGCGTATCGCAGTCTCGCTACTCGATGCTTTCTCTCGAGTTTGGGGCCATCGCTGGTCTTCGGGGTTTCAGGTTTGCTTCAGCCGTCTTCTTCTCTTCTGTACTGTCACTAATGTAGTCCCTTCGGTTCTGAAGAAGCTGTTGCTGGACTTCAACTGCATTTAGGTGGCAATTTCTCAACACTGTGGAAACAATATAACGGTCTTCTCGGGCACTAGTACACCTTTTTTTTTTTTTTAATAACTTCTCCCGCTCTGGGCGGAGCGGGAGGGTGTGTCAGACTCTTACTGACTAAAACCCACCCGTATTCCTTCCTGTTGCCTGTGTTGCGGGGGCCTCGGTGACCCATAAGTACCTTCCCGCGACCCCGGCAGGCATCGGCCCTAGTGGACCCCTACTTTGTGCTGACGACATCGCACTAGTACACCTGGGTCTGCAATTACCAGGTCTCCTGAAATGGTTTTCAGTCTCTTCGTGCCTTCGCTTCACCTTCTGGACCGTTCGTAACGTCACACCCACCATTCTTGCAGCACGACGGATACTGATGCCTAGTTCCAGAAAAGTCATGATCCTAGCACATTCTTCAGGTGAAAGAGGCATGATAACTAAGTTTATGTGCTGTTGTCTAACTTAGCTTTTGTAAAGAGACTCATCGATCAAGAAAAAAATTGAAAACAAAAATGGAAACAAAAAATTTATGGTAAAATTGTAATTCGAAAAGGGTTATTTTTGATTTTAAAGATTTTTTCAGCCATTTCTTAAAAGAAGATTACCGACTATGAAGTTTTTATGAACAAAATTAAACTATTTTTCGAATCCTTTTTGTTTCGAAAGTATAAGTATATATATCTTGTGTACTTAAAAAGTTATTGCAATTTTAAAAGTGTGATACTTAGTTTTGCAGGCCAGTGTAGTTTAAAAAATATGATTGACGTGTATAAGTGTTTGTACAAAAGCAACCTGCTTAAAGAAAACCTGCTTAAAGAAATAAAATAATTTATCATTAAACAATGAGAAAAAAAGGATCACAAAATATATCAATTGTTGGAAATGGAACTTAGGTTTGCTAAGGTATTTGCTATGTTGAAAGTTGACTGAAATTGCCATTCTTATATATTCAATATTTACTACTTAGCTCCATTAAAATGATGATAATCATCTAAAATGTTAAATATGTTACTATCTGCTATATGCGTTCCCTATTCAGCCCAGTCCAGAGATTTTATTTGTGATCTCTTTCTTTTCTAATACTCAAACGACAGTTGGTCTCGTAGAGGTTTTTGATCTTTATAAGAAACAATTGGTATTAACAAAAGTTTTTGTTGTGAAAAGTGACCATTTTCTTGCTGACTTTTTTCAAAATCTGTGAGTGCTAATCAACCCGTTTCAAAAGAGTTAAGGACAGTCTTCTAACACCGTTTTCTTGTAGTGACAATGGTTAAGGTACCTGCCCTTATTGCCCCATCTCAAAAATCCAGCCTGTATATGTCATGATTGACTGCTTAGCTTCATAGAGGGATAGCGTGATGATAATCATTTAAAAGGTTAAATCTGCAACTATTTGCAATATTCTAACCTTTTGGGTCTTATTTTCACAATTTGGGGTAAACTATAGAAGAATACGAACACAAATCAATATTGCTCATCCCCATAGCAAATAGCGTTATAATTTATAGCCTATAGATAGACTGACCAGACTTATAGGGAATATCTATGCAAAATATGAACAAAATCTATAGGTTAGTATTTTCGAACACACATTTAGACAAACAGATAAACAGACAAAAAATCTAAAAACTATATTTTCAGCATTAGAATCGATGCCTGGCCTCGTAGCAATTATTTTTTTCAAAAATATTCAATTTACAGTTTCGACTTCGATATAGTTTTCGTAATGTAGGTTAGTATCGTACAGCATCGAACGTTTCGGTGGAACAATTATTTCGTTATTTGGGGAAATCGCGAAACGTCTAGTTGAAGTGACTGGTGACCGAAAAGCTGGCGGCTTTCTCGCGCAACGCATCAGCATTGCAATTCAGCAAGGAAATGCCGCCAGCATACTCGATACAATGCCCCGAGGGCCTTTTTTAGACTTACCTTAGTTTAAATTTAATTTAGTTAATGTTAATATTCATCTTGTAATATTTTGGTAATATAAATAAATATAATTTTCGTATGATATTTATTTTTAAAAAGACCTTCCATGAATTGCAATAGCTGCCTGGAGTCTGGATTTGTGCCCAGTTGAAGGCAATAGGCACGCCCCCTATTACATGGGACTTAACATAACTGGCGAAATCTGTGTGTACTATAGATATACCTCAGCCTTTTTTTTTGGGTGGGAAATTATAACTTTTCCCGCTCTGGGTGGAGCGGGAGGGTGTGTCAGACTCTTACTGACTAAAACCCAGCCGTGTTCCTTCCATTGCCTGTGTTGCCAGGGGCCTCGGTATCCCTTTTGGACATTCCCGCGACCCCCCGGCAGGCATCGGCCCAAGTGAACCCCTACACTTGTGCTGACATCTCTTTGAGGCGCGAACACAACGCGCCGTCGACCTGGGCCTGGTGCTCAGCCTAAGGCACGGTTTTTTTAAGGTAAAGCGTAAGCCGCGCCGTAGAAAAAATGTGGCTGTCAACGAACTTCTATAGTGATCCATACAACACTGACGATCGTGCCTGCACACGGCGAATAAACCGAAGTTTTTCACGGTAAGAAAAACGTGCGTGTACAAGGGCCTTATTCTTCAGGGAAATACAGGCGCGATGTAATGTTATTTTTCCATGAATTCTTGTTGTGGTTTTTTCCAAACTTGTAATAATGTGCGAGATTCTTAAAGTATGTAGGCTTTGATGATGCTGATTGGACTAGAGGCGACAACTCAGATACCTACCTCAAGTCGAATTATTAATTCACTGATGATGATGACTAGTGCTAGCTGTCACTTATTGTAATAAAATGGTAATTTATTGTAATGGTGATCGTTAAGTTTAATCGATTTATATAAGTGTAAAATAAATGATAATTATAAGTGTCTAAAATACAATAAATATGACCAGATTATGAACGTAATCGAAGCAAAAGGAGTATGTAAAGAGCGTAGCAGGCGTTCTATAGTTTCTGCCTACCCCATGGGAAGAAGGCGTGAGTTTATGTATGTATGTATGTATGTATTTTATTACACAAAATGACAGCTAGCACGTGTCAAATTACTCCAGTGAATTAGTAATTCGACTTTTAGTAAGTGCCTATTTCAACAAAGTTTTTTTTTATTAGGTACAACCTGCTAATCCAACATTTGGGTGCGGAAACATTGCTTAACCTATTATGCTGCCTTTGGCCCAAATTTTGATCACTTTGCAGCATTTAGTTTGGCGTTCACACATTTTCAATCAAACAATCTTCCACCTTTTACTTAGTTAGTTAGTACACAACAAAGCAAATATCACGAGTGTAAACACGCTTCCAATTAATGTAATTATTTCCCTCTGGTATCTTGGCAGTATATAATCCAGATAATGCCACACAATCTGAAGCTTGAACTAAGGTTTTGCTTCATAAACAGTCGTTTAATCTTGGCTCAGATAATTAAGTCGGGCTGCAGTATCTAGTGTGTGAACCGCAGTTATATACAGATTGAAATTGAAAACATACGACAAACAGAAATGGGAGATTGTACTCGTCATTATGAACAACTTTTACTAAGGGACCAAAGCTGTTTTCGTGAAAAAAAATCTGCTGTTCCATACATTTTGATGTGTAATGCGAACATAAATGTAGGGAACAGCTGATATTTTTTTTTGCGATTTCGGGTTTGGTCTCATAGTGATAGATATAGTCTCCTATCTCAATTTGTCGCATGTTTTCAATTTCACCCTGTATAGTTTATATACTGTGTAGTTACTGGTTAGAATATGGCAGTAGGTAAAATAACGCACATAATATAACACACACAAATATAATCAGTCTATAACGTTCCCACTGCTGGGACACAGGCATCCTCTCTGTGAGAGGGAGTGGCTGCGACATACGAGTTGTTGATCGTAAGTTCGAACCAAGGCAGGCGCTTTACTTTGTGTAAATTATTTCATCACCACTGCTCTCAGGACGGTGAAGGAAAACATCGTGAGGAAACCAGCATGTCCTAGAACCAAAAATTCGAAGACATCTACCCAACCCGTATTGGGCCGGCGTGGTGGATTACGGCCCATAATATAACATCACGATTGTTGTTTGGTCCGGTGGCCAAAGAGGAACTCTAAAATCGCTATGAAACTTTACAAGTTCTGTCATTTTTTATTCACCGACAACGCCACCGACACCGGGTCAGATGGGCTTGCTGGACTTTTAGTATGGTTTTTTTTGGGCCCATTCGAAAATTCGAATGGAGAATTTAAATTAAGGCAACGGAGACAACTAGAGTAGCTAGATAAAATGATTATAGTAAATTCTTTAAGCGATAACGATGATAAAAAGGTTAATTTATGGGACTGACATAAGCTACCGAAAACCTTATCTTATCCCTGTTGAAAGTCGTTGTAGAAATACGAATCGCTTTAAATGCGATTGCCACTCGTCTGCCTTCTGGAGAAAATGAATTTATTCCTACTAAATTTTGCTGTGCCCGACAGGGTCCACAGTTGGTTTCAAAGATTATGGGATACTTTAAGCAATTGAGTATCGAATAAGTATCATCTTTCTGCACATCTTACACAAAAAGTAAGCTCAATAATCCCACAATCCTAGTTTAAGCTATATATAGTTACATCATATAGAGATAAAATTGTTTGTTGTACTTGTAAAAGGATGGAAGTACTTTTCCGATTACACAAATTACATTACTGATAAAAGGTTATATAATTACGACTGCCGATGGAAGCACTGGACTTTATGACTATACTTTTTATAGTACTTACCAATTTTTTTTTTGTCAAATGTACCTTTTTAGTGTATTTTTGAACACCCAGCAAAATCATAGGTGCCGATGAAATCGCCAAGTTTCTTTCGGGATTGGTGGGATAGTGGGAGTATTAAGGGTTCAAGTTCACGTGGCGAGTCTGTGTCATTGACCTCATTATTGCTTGAAAACCAATTTGGTTTCCAAGCAATAATGAGGTCAATGACATTTTCAAGGTCAAGGTCAACACCATAAAAGTCAAGGTATTGACAGAAATATGCTCAAATCTTGGAATATTCCTTGTAACAAGCTCTGAGGTCAAGGAAATTTTCAAGGCCAGTGTCAAACGTCTCGAAGGTCAAGGTGAAACAAAAAAACTGACTAACGAGTGAAAAGGAACTGTGATAAGAAAATAATTAGGTACACAGATTTAACATTTTGTGAAGCATGGTAATAGGCGAGCGGACTTATCAGGAGATACTTTGTGTCGCCCATACACACGCATTAATGTTGACAATATTGTATGTATTCGCAATATTATTACGAGTATGGCTTTAGTCAGGCTACTGCGTCCATGCGTCATGCTCGTGAACGGGCGCCGTTAGTTGGGACTGGTCACCTCTTAGCGTCCTCGGCTTATTTGTAATTTTTTTATTTAGAAATTGTTTTTGTTTCTCTTTTTACTATGGGCGCGTTTTTTTTATTTTACATCGTCCTCACATTTAGTTAAAATTTCAACATTATTTTTGTACTAATCTTTATGTATCAATTTAATTTAAAAGAGTGTCCATGGAGTTTCTT
Source organism: Atethmia centrago (assembly GCA_905333075.3). Taxonomy (NCBI): domain Eukaryota; kingdom Metazoa; phylum Arthropoda; class Insecta; order Lepidoptera; family Noctuidae; genus Atethmia; species Atethmia centrago. The sequence goes on from HG995376.1 coordinate 24,728,197, forward strand.
GCCCGTTCTTCTCCATAGGTACCTACTACGCTTTGGAATGGGCAACTAGCTTCATATTTCTAACTGACCGACTCCTTGACAATTCAAAAGTGCCTGTAAATGGTTTAATTGAAATAAATGCTTTGAGTTTGAGTTTGAGTTTACTCGCCGTAATTATATTATATTTAAGTGATATTAATTTCAAATAGTACTTTGCGTTTTGTCTGTACTGGACTGACGGATGTAGAGCGACTAATTGTAAAATTTGAGGTCAACGGCCGTAATGCGATCGATCTCAAAAAAATGCATCTTCCAAATACAATAAGACCATAAACGGACGATACGCGTAGCGGCCTTTTTGCGACTCCATCATCATTTTAATAGTTACTTATGTTATTGCTGTTTAGTTAGTAGTTTAGTACCTAACTTCGAGCGCTACCAACAACAGATGTCAGAATATACAAGAGCACTGCCTGTTACAGAGAGAAATGACTGTGAAATTATTGTGGTCTCCAAAACGTAAGTACCAGTGTCTGTCATGAACATTGTAAGATAATAATAGCCGGCAAATAACTAGAAAATACGATGATATTTGAGGAACGTTTGGGGCGCAAGGGTGATATTCAATTCAAAGTCAAAAGTGCCAACCTCTGACCTGATACTGACCTGCGCAGTTGGAGCATTTTTTTTTCACAATGTTTTCCGAACTTCTAAATAAAATAAAGTAATGAATTAGTACAAGTTAAACAACTCATGGCATAAATACTAGAAACAAAGACTTACTTATTGTGCCCAAGACTAGGCTCCATAAAATTAGTAATTTATATAACTGCCAAAGTATACTTTTTTACAACAAACTCCCAAGCCATGTTAGCGAACTGAGCCTCAATAAATTTAAATTTTATTAAACAGAAACTCTGTCAAAAAGTTTCTATAAAGTTAAATATTACTTGAACGACAAAAAGGTTTAGGATTAATTAATTAAGCTACTCCAATATACCCCTAAGCAACAAACTAATTTTATACTAAAACTATTTTTATACTAAGTGTCTTAGAATTGACATTTTTATTTTTTATTGACGTGTACGTGGACTATGTGAAGCATATATTTTTTTAAATTTACTTTTTCTCAGTTAGTTTTAATAATAATCTGGCAGTTTGATTATTTATGTGGCCTACCATAATGCCCTTTCTTTGGTTTTGTTCGTCGAGTCGTTGAGCTCCTTAAGTTCTGAGTTGAGCTTCACGATGACTGACAAATGCGCACTGACTGGACAGGTCCACTCAAATCTGTATGGTTCTTTCCTCAAAAGACCACCTCAGACACCAATTTACATGGTCCTCAAATGATCTGACCAAGATTATTTATTTTTGGATTCTTATATACCTACTCATTGACATTGATGTTATTTTTATATATACAATGACATGAATATTTTCTTTTTAAAGTATTATATTTTTTTAATCATTGTGAACGTAAAGACTATGTGGGTTATTACTTTTATTTTTTCTCTCAGTTAGTTTTAATCTTGGTCTGGCAGTTTGAGTAATTTAAGCGGCCTACCCAAATGTCCTTTATTTGGTATTGTTCGTCGAATCGTTGAGCTCCTTAAGTTCTGAGTTGAGCTGCACGATTACTAACAAATGCGTACACTGACTGGATAGGTTTACTCAATCTGTGTGGTTCCTTCCTCAAAAGACTATTTCAGACACCAATCTACATGGTTTCCATATGATCTGACCGAGATTATGTCTGGATTTTAAAAGAGACTGTGACCTCTGAGTTTGTTTCGGCCTTTCTTCTCATAGTAGTCAGATAGAAAACGCCGAGTTCATATAGTTTTTTTTTAATATGATTGACGTGTAAAAGTGTTTGTACAAACCTACTTTCAGAAATAAAATCATTTAATTTGTTTCACTCGTATTTATTATTTTATTATCACGACTACTTAATTACTTAAAACTCGTAAAAGAAAAATATAAAAAACAAATATAAAATATATAAATATTTTGATTTTTCTGTACATTTATTGTAACGTTTTATTTCTCCAATTAACGTTTTATTTCTCAAATTACGTCCGTATTTTGCCTAGGGAGACCTAGGCAAAATACGGACGTAATTTATTTATAGTATACATTTTGCATACTTTTATTTCAAGATTTCGATCATCGTCATCCACAGACTGACTTCACCCACTGCTGGGCATAGGCCTCTCTTTTCTTGTGCCAATCCCCAATACAATATAATATCTATTTGAAATATAATATTTATACCTAAATACTGTTTTAAGTTAGTGTTATATGTATAATTATGCTTTTGGTGTACTTATTAGATAAAATGAAATAAATCGATCGTTCATCAACGTTATATTTATGTGTCTTTGAACACAGAAGATTAACTCTGAACTATAGAAGATTGGTTTTGAAGACAGAAGAATTTGTTTTGATTATTATTTTATTAATATTTTACACAGATTTGTGTGTACCTTGTGAATGTGAGAACGTTGTAGGCTTAATAGACTGTAGATTTGTTCGTTTTCTATATTGTTAAGCACTTGGTACTTGTTGACAGGCCTACACTGTCCCCCCATACCTATTAACACTTTTTTTTTTTTTTTGAGGGTGGGAAATCATCAAATAACTTCTCCCGCTCTGGGTGGAGCGGGAGGGTGTGTCAGACTCTTACTGACTAAAACCCACCCGTATTCCTTCCTGTTGCGTGTGTTGCGGGGGCCTCGGTGACCCATAAGTACCTTCCCGCGACCCCGGCAGGCATCGGCCCTAGTGGACCCCTACTTTGTGCTGACGACATCTCTTTGAGGCGCGCGTGGAATACGACGCGCCGTCGACCCGGGCCTGGTCCTTACCGGACGGTGAGCTACCCATTGCTCACCGTCCGCAAGCCCGCGCCTACGGTGGCCTGAAATCCGCCCGGGATTCCCGACGCCCTGGGCGTCTCCTGCGGCGGCTAGGGGCGAGAGGGCGCGAAACTTGCCTTTCCGTCAACCGTCCCGCCTCCTCCTTCGCGAGCATTACTGCTTCGCAGAAGGAGGTGACGGCTGCCCATGCCCTCTCGCTCCGTACCATGGCCTGAACCAGGGCCGGACGCGAGAGGTCTCTGCCGCCGATCGCCTCCACGAGGACACGGCGGTGCTCTGCCCAAGCCGGGCAGACCTCCACCGTATGCTCCACCGAACACTTAAAATAGTAATCGTGTAGTTTCTTGCCGGCTCTTCTCCATAGAAAACGACCAATTGCAACCGTGCTTCTGACGTTTCATAAGTGCCCATGTAGGTTTATGTGAGATAAAATATTTCAATTTTTATTTTTGAAAACAGAAGCTAGTAGAAAATATGACTAGACTTGGGTTTTTCTCGCTGAAAACAACTTCTCTACTTAGTTTAACCGAGAACCGAATGAATTAGCATAGTAACACTCGCAACTCTAGTAAATATGTTAATTAAGCCGTGTGACAGCCTAATTGTGATTCGGAAAGTACCTACCTACTAATTAAAAGTTTTAGTTCAAATGACAACGTGCACTGCTAATAACTTTGAGAGCTCCTGACTTTGTTGAAGTGAGTCTGTAAAGGAAAAGTAGTTCTTCTCATTAATTATTCTGTCACCGTGCTGAGATAGGTATAAATCGCAGATACCCTAATTACGATTATAATATGTATTTTTGGAGGTTTCTTATTATCCCACGGGAACGTACTACTACGGAATAAAAATGACCGAATCCGTTTGGCGTGAAAAGGAAACGGACAGACAGAGGAGTATACTCTCCCTTCCTTACTAATATTATGAATGCAAAAGCAAGTTTGTTTGTTTGTTACCCTTTCACGCTAAAACAGCTTAACGGATTTGGATAAAATTTGACACATGGGTAGACCACGACCTGGGTTAGGACATAGGATACTTTTTATCTCGGTAATACGTTCCCGTGGGATAATTTCAGACCACCACGTGGGCGAAACCGCGGGCAAAATCTAGTTTATAATATTGTTACGGACTATGGACAGGCCACCCTCCCACAGGTGATGAATTACAGCCATTTTTTATCTACCATGATATTAACAATATTAACACCAGAAATAAGGACAAATTACGTGCTCCATTTCACCGGCTTCATAAGGTTCATAAATCATTCGTTGGGCATGGTATAACTTTTTATAACAAGCTATCCCTCCCCTTTTTTATTAGATTTGTCTTTAATGCGTTAAAAGCTAAAGTTAAATACAACATTTGTTCAAAGGCATACAATTCTATTAACGACTACGTAAACGATAAAAATATTTGGTCGCTGTGATTAACTCAAGAATGTTTATGTTCTTTCTCCAGAATTAGCTTATGTATTGAAAGGTTATATGAGTTCATATAATGTTTTATTTTATTTGACTGTATAAGTCAATTTATTTTAATTGAATTTGAATTTATTAGTGATCTACTCATTACATATTTTTTTATGAGTTGTATTGCAATAAGTGAGTAACTAGCGACCTCGACAGTTGATCATACGATTCTTGTCTGAGCAACCGGCAGCAAGTTCATCATGCTCCCTTAGATGTCACTGCTTGCGGTAGCGTCGGGGGTCAGTTTGCCTCCTTCCCTCAAATATGGCGAGGTGATGGCTAATCTTTATATGCCTAGTAAGATGTTTTTATTTTTGGTAAAACTAAATACATGACACTTGGATACATTGAATTGAAGTTTATTGCGTGTACAGTATGCCGAGAAAGCATCTAAGTCTTCCTTCTTAAAGGAAGACTGTAAGAGAGAGCAATGACGATGAATTTTAATAGACCTAAATATGTTATCGTCGTCAGCGTACATCAGTAATTTTGAATTATCAAAACATGTATCGACATCGTTGATGAATAAAATGAATAGGAGAGGTCCCAGAATGGAACCCTGTGGTACTCTGGAAGTAACATCTACAATGGCAGAGCAAAAACCATTTATAACAATTCTCTGTGTTCTATTGCAAACATATGAATAGAACCATCTTAAGAGGTCCCCACGTATCCCATTAAACGAAATTTTCTGCAAAAGCCGTTCATGGCCAACATTGTCAAAGGCTTTCTTGAAATCAGTATATATGGTGTCAGTCTGAACACGGGCATCCAAGTTGTTAAACAAATAATCTGCAAAAGTCACCAGGTTCGTCGCGGTTGATCTCCTTTTAACAAAACCATGCTGTTGTGGTAATAAAACGTTGTGAAGTAGAGGGTACACTTAATCGTTTACTAATCTCTTGAAAACCTTTGACAAAGCTGGCAATATTAATATTGATCGATCGAATAGTGAAAACTGCTCGGAGTCGGACAAATTATTGTACATTTTCCATCTAACCCACACTTTGGCTTTGTTTTTATATATGTGTATAAGAAATTTTGAGAGACTTTTTGATTTTTTTTTGTATGTTTTCTTATTATGACAAAAATAATGTTATAAAAGGTGTCTAAATACTCGTCAGATGTTTGATTAGTGAAAAACATCTTCCCAATCTATCTCTTCCTCCCAGTTAAAGCACTAGGAAGTGGTGAAGGGCGGGCGTTTTTGGGGTAGTAATATGTAATTTTGACGTTCGAAAAGTGCTGATTTTCAGCCTAGTTTGAATAAATGACTTTTGATTTTTATTTTACCATGATTTATGCACTGCGTCAAGCATTGCCATAATAATTATTCATAGGAATTTTTTTTTGTTATACATAGGAAAGCGCTGTTGATAATACATATACCATGTGGGGAAGGAAAAGTATTTATTTTCTGATGGCATCACACATGTATCCCTTTGAAGGTGTAGGCAGCATCCACATTTCATTACTTATTTTTAAGTTCATATAGGATTTAACAGGGGCTCATGGCTAAATAATATCAGCCACACGGGTAGTTCTTCAAGGTTAAGCAACACTTGCCGAGGTTGGTCCGTGGATGGGCGACCATCCGTTTCTATACTGGGACCCCTTCGTGCCTTGGAAAGCACGTTAAGCCGTTGGTCCCGGCTGTCATTCGTAGATCTTTGACAGTCGTTACGGGTCGTCAGAAGCCTGAAAGTCTGACGACCAGTCTAACCAAGGGCTGTCGTGTTACCCAGTTACTGGGTTGTGGAGGTCAGATAGGCAGTCGCTCCATGTAAAATACTGGTATTCAGCTGCATCCGGTTAGACTGGAAACTGACCACAAAGGCTAGGCAGATGATTAGAGAATTTAATAGGTACAAATCTATATAAATAAATTGTTTGTTGTCTTGTAAATTGTTTGTAACAGCTGATTATATTTATTTTTGTACTAGAGAGGTTCTAAAAAACAAAATTGAATCCCCTTCATTATCTCACAGCCCCCGGGAGTTAATTGAGCGCAACGGTCTGTGTAATGCGATTGGCTGGTAAGCTGTAAATATACTGATAATATATTTACAGCCTTTTTTTTTAAAAAATAGGAAAACACATTGACCAAGGTCGATAGATAGTCAATAAAGGTCGCCAATCTTAGGAAAGCGTGGTGGATTGCCTTCTTTGTATGAGAAGCACTGCAGTGGGTGATTAATAGGCTGATATGATTTTGAGGTTGATATGATTGTTTATTTCACAGGAGACACCAGAAGCAGAAACTTGGCTTATTATTTTAGGGTATGAATTACAATCAAATGCAATACAATTTATTGTTTCGTGCGAGAATCGAACTTGCAAAACGCAGCACTAGAGTCAATCGATCAGCAACTGAGGCCAAATCATTGAAACGTTTGACTATTTAGCTACAGTTTTCTAAATGGCTCAAAGACTACTAATCAAATTTTTTAACTGTGTAGAAATATCTTAATATTCCAACACTATACTTAAATAGTTACTAAAAAGTATAATACACAAATAGTTTATTTAGGTTATAGAAGTTTGGGTGTAAAGTTTACTCATCTGCTATAGTTAAGAAAGGATCCTCTGACCAGACGGGTGTTGTGTCTGGTCGGAAGATTGATTTCGGGATGTTGTATATTCCAGTCACGCGGTAAACTCTGCTTGCGCGATGCGGGATCTGTGTGACGTCAGCTTTTTGATGCGTGGTTTGCATGTGGAGTTCTAGATGCCGCCACAAGGTATACAAATTCTGTGAGTAATCAAAAACTATTTGGATATAAAACTATGATGGTATTGTAAATACTATTAAATACACATATTATGGATACAACTGTATTTCAAAGTAACGGTTTATGTATCGCTTAGTGGACGCCCGTATCGTTAAAATAATCGCTACAAATAAATAAAATTGGTCTATTATAGTGATCAAATAATTGTGTTGTAGATAATATGTGTACCTGAATAACCACGGTGGTTACTTTGTGGATTTTTTATTCTTGGATTTGGATATTCACAGGTCGGGACCTTGCTTTTGGGTTTGTTTATCTACATCACGCCTGTAATACCCGAAGGGCTTGGCAGAGCTGTGACAGGAGGCGAGCCTATTGCTATCAACCGGGCAAAGATCCAGACTCCAAGCAGCTACTGAAATTCCAGATGGAAAAACCTAATAGAACTGCCCGACCCGGGAATCAAACCCAGGACCTCATGCTCTGCAGTTGCGATCAACGAGGGAGTGTTTATCTGTCTCAAGCTAAAGCTTCTCAGTTCCAAAGCCTCCTACAAAATTGTAGTTCTACATGCATCGGTATTTTTGATTTAATGAGTAGCAGATTAGCATTCTTCCTTGAGATTGCTACAAACTGTAATAAGAAAACCTCTAAACGCTAAGCTTTATTACTACGAAAATATTTTTTTTTTTTGAATTGATAGTTCCACGTCATTCGGATGGGCTGCTGGGGAGTTTGTTGCTCCACTTCTTCCCAGTTAAAGCACTACGAAGCGGTGAGGGCGGGCGTTTTGGGGACTGTCTTATGTAATTTTAACGTTCAAAAAATCCTGACCCTCCGTCTTATTTGTTTAAATGACTATTGATTTTGATGTTAGCATGGCGCAGGCTGATATGGACTATGCTGAAACGGATGTAAAGGCGAAACGCGCTGGGAGAAGCCTCTAGAGTGCGATAGACTGTATTGATTGAAGGACAAATGTTTGAAGCTAAAAAAATCGGCAGTGATTAAGATTAAACTGAGGAAACGTTCTTCAGTAGGCACACGATAAGGTAAAACAAGAGAATCAGTCTTGCCAGCGGAGCAAATGCGTATCACACATAAAATGACAATTGATCGTAATCGGTTTTATTTTGACAGTTCACCCACATTCATTGCGTGATTTACGAGTACGTAGTTGAGCAGACGAATTTTTCAAACTTATGAAGTAATGAATTAGCAATAAGCTTCAAAACTCTCGGATTGTGATTCAAACTGTGTTACGCAATTAGGGTGCTGGTTTTACAATGTGTTTTGACAACTTAGATTCACTACTGTTTTGTTGCGAGTTTGTTCACCATTACGTATTGTTTTTATATAGAGATAGTCTGTCTAATAGACAGTTTTGGCTAAGTCTGAGCCTCAGTCAAACAACTTAATATTACTCTTGTTTAGATTCCTTCAAACACTTGAAGCAGTCAAAACACAGACAGATGAACAAACAGACTGCCTTACAAAATAATTTAGTAGGTACTACACCAGCGTTTTATGTACTAGATCATTAACACTTTGGAGGTGACGTCACAGATCGATGTTCATATATTTTGTAAAGAAAGCATGTGTTATAGCCATATCCATGGTGACGGGTTTGATATGGAGAAAGGAAAAACTACATCTATTTGGTGGATATTGTATGTTGTATTGCTATTGTTCTGTAACTGTATCTTTGTAGGGGCTTGTGGCTAAGTAATAACAGTTGCACGTGTCGATCAATCAGGTTAAGCTACGCTTGCTGTGTCCGTAGATGGGTGACCATCTTTACATACCAAGACCCCTCCGTTCCTCGGAAAGCGCGTTACGCCGTTGTTCCCGGATGTTATTTGTAGATTTTTGACAGTCCTTACATCCTTACTCCTAGTCAGTAGCCTGAAAGTCTGAAAATCAGTTTTCTTACCAAGAGGTACCATATTACCCAGTAACTGGGTTGTGGAGGTCAGATAGGCAGTAGCAGTAGCTGCATCCGTTTAGAATGGAAGCTGACCCCAACATAGTTGGGAAAAGGCTAGGCAGATGATGATATGCTCTCTTTAACTAGGACTTTTAATACAATATGGTCAACTCAGATCAGATCTAAAGATCTTTGACAGTTTTTACGGGTCGACTGACAATCAGTCTCACCAAGGGGTATCGTGTTACCCAGTAACTGTGTTGTGGAGGTCAGATCGGTAAATGCTCTATGTAAAATACTGGTATTCAGCTGCATCCGGATAGTCTGGAAGCTGTGGTATTTTGCTACACAAAGCCACATCTTTATGTTATATTTATAAATTTACCTTTGTTATAATCTCTATACTTTTTCCTTGCTTCAAACTTGAAATCATATTATGTCTCTAAATTTCTTACATATGTTTGAACACCACAGCTGAAGAGCAACACCACAATGATCTGTTTCTAACACTGAAAACTGTATTTTATATTATTAATTTTTTTATGTTGTAAAATCTTAGAATGTTTTTAATCATTGACATCTTTCATCTTAAATTGTCATCTGTCAAGATTTTCTTTCTCTATGCATAGCGGCCATGATAAAGCTAGGTCCACACTTAATTTAAGCTATGTACTCATGTAAACCGTTTTTATTGATTCAAACTAATAATTTGAATAATGCTTCACAGAAACTTCTAGAACTTTTGCCGGAATCTATAAAGGAGGTCATCGGACCTGACAGGGGTTCAGTTCGAGTCAGTTCAGTTCAGTCAGTCTAATCTCAGTCTAGTATAGTTCAGTCTGTTCACTTATTGTAAAACTATGTACTAGTTATTGTAACGTGTGAAAATATAATCATTTAAAGAAACTCATAGTTTGGGTGATTTGTGATTCACTCCATAGCCTCCGGCCCTCTCACTTCCGCCTTTGGGAGATTTCTAAGGCCGAAGGCGTTATAGTCGCGTGGCTTGGGACGCCATAGCTGGGCACTCCTGTGTGTCATGGAAGGTTCGGACACACGTCTCGTGGAGCGTGAGGTGCTGTAGGGCGCCTCCGCTGTCAGCCGTATCGGCGAGATTCGGACAACGCCACCCTCTTACTAGTCCACTCCAGGACGGAGAGCCATTCCATTACTAGGGCATTCCATCAACGTGGCGTTGGATACTAGCACCAATTACACACAATCATACCACTAAATTAGGTACCATAAAACCTCTTGTTTAACAAGGGACATTTTACTCCTTGGGACAGTGTTGCCGACTGACTGCGGCGGCGAGATCAACTACGGCGTGTGAAACAGCAGCCTCGTCTTCGTGCTCCGCCTCGTCTGTCAGCCCTGTCCCACTGCTGCCTGCCGATCCATTCCAACTATCTGCCGACCCTGTCCAGCTGCTGCTAGCCGATCCTGCATCCTGCTGTCCAAGCGTCCCATGCACTCGGACTGGAAGCCTAGAATACTCTATTTTTAATACTTAATCTAATCTTTTTAATATTTAGTAGTAAGTACTATTATTCTAGTTTTATTTTTTAACGTGACTTACGATTGCCCCCCCGGCCAGACGTAACGTTACAAAGCCGACCCTAACATAGTTGGGAACGGGCGAGGCAGATCATGATGAAATGTATCTTTAAGGATTCCTGTATCCTACCAGTGGTACAATTCCCCTATTTTTATTAACGTTCGCATGGTAATCTAAATCTCAATGGTTTGTGGATGGCTATACGAGTAGGGGAATACCAAAGAAACGATAGATGGACTGTGTGAAAGATGGTATGGCTAGAATGGGAGTGGCTACCGAGATGACGACTAACAGAGAAGTGTGGAAGAAAAAGAGACGTTGCGCCGACCTCAAATAATTTGTGATAAGGGCAGGAGATTGATGACCTTTGACAAGCTTTTGACATTGATTGTCGTTGCTATCAAAATCAAAATTCATTTATTCAAAAAAGGCTTAGAATCAGCACTTTTCAAACATCAAAATTACATAAGACAAAAATGCCAAAAACGCCCGCTCTTCACCAATTCCTAGTGCTTTAGCTGGGAAGAAGAAGTAGCCCAACAAACGCCCCAGCGGCGCACCTGTCTGTTTAGTTATATAAACTTGATTACCACGAAAAACAAAACATTAAATTAAATTACTTGCCATATCTAAGCTTGCACACGCCAATATACCACAAAAGACTGAAAACTGTACTCAAGCTCAAATAAAAATTACAACATATACCTAAATAAAAGCCTCCAGGCATAAAGGACGTGCCCGCTTACATAAGGCTATTGCTGTAACTCGAAGTGAGAAATGATTGCCACTAAATGCGCAGAATTTACCAATGAATTCGTAGATCCGTTCTTTTGCAGCCGATAGGTACTCGCCGCACTTGCCATCGGCTTCTTTGATATCAGGCGCACGAGCCGCTCGCTCGCACATACCCCGCCGGCCCGCGTCCCGCGCTCTTCTACGATTAGTCACGGTGGCGTGACGTCGTGCTGTTTCTTTCCGCGTATGCGCCGATCGTCCGCCCGGTGATAGTTATCGTATGTAAACATGTACGAATATTCTAATGTAGAGTACCTCGCAATGGTGCGATTTTATATCCTGTCCGGTGAAAACATAGCCAGTGCGAGGCGAATGTACGCAGAAGAACATCTTCAGTCGCTGCGAAGGAACGGTATCCCTGCTCCTCAAATTCCCAGCACTTCCCTCATATTACGGACGTATCAGCTGTTACTAATCATTTAAATAACCCTCCTTTTTGCTGCGCCGTAGTCGGGTAACAAACGGGTCATCTCGACCTTGGACGGTTTAGTTAGTGATGGCACAGTGATGGGTAATGGCACTCCCTTTTACAAATCCATTAATACATTGAATGATTTGATTACTTGCATAATAAACACCAATGTACCTTACCTAATTTAAAATCGACTTCGCCTAATATTTCATAACCTCACTTTATGTCAATTTCTATGAAATAATAAGTTAGTAGCTAATGATAATCTAACGAATACCTATTGTAAGAAAGAGTGGTTAACTTAAAACCTTCGAAATACCTACAGATTAATGTATTACTAATCATCCCATTTAGTCAGTGATTGTGTAAGAATACTACATAAACAGGTTTATTTAAATTTTGCAAAACAGATCAGGCCAACTCACCATGGATAAATAATCATTGTCTCTGAAAGGTACCTACCTAAAGACCGTTGTAAACATTTCAGGTAGCGGTAGCGGTTTTTAGGTAGGTACCTTTCAGAGACAAAGATTATTTATCCGTGGTGAGTTGATCTGTTTTGCAAAATTTAAATAAACCTGTTTGGAAACGGCAACACTGTGTGCGTTACGCTCGCACGTTTACTTTCATTCATGCGCGATCGCAGCCTACGCCGCGCGCCACGCCCTTTACTATCTCCTATTTTGGCTATTATTAGTTTTACGCACGGGCCGTAGGATGGATAGTTTTCATGATTTTTTTTGGAAATTCCGAACCTTGTCAATCTCTATATTACTAAGCAAATATTCTCAGGTATGGCTTCTGTTCCTCTTACACAACACACCTTAATATTCTCGAGACGGTAAAAAATTTCATCCGGTATAATTTATGTTTATCCTGTAAATATTCAGTGACAGAGTAATACGCTTTTTTAGTAAAAGTGTTTTGATATTTTTAATTATACTTATAACCCTTATCTCCAGGAATGAGTTTGGTAAATGGTTATATATGCATGGACCTATACATAATATACTTTTATTTAACAGCACTGTTTTATTAAAAGGTAAACATATATTGAATTTGTATCTTTTGCTATGTAATTGTATTTTTTCTAACGAACATTATTACCTCTAATATACGAGTATATAATCATGGTAACGTAAGAATATTAAATTTTATAAATGATGGTCTGCAACTGTCTGTTACTTTTATACCAGTTATGGCTCGTATACATTTCTTCTGGGATTTAAATACCGCTTCTTTAATAGTAGAATTACCCCAAAAAATAACGTTTGTTTAAGTTTAAACAATGCATAAGAAAAGGTATTTAATCTAGTGTATAATGTATGTATATGTTCTTTAAAATTTAAATTATTATCTATCTTTATACCCAGAAATCTCGTAACATCTACCTCCTGGATCTTATTATTTCGGTAATTTATGTTCATGTTTGCTATTTTACTTACTCTACTTCTGAATGTCATCAAATTTGTTTTGTCGAGATTTATGTGTAAACTGTTTGATGTTAACAAATTTATAGTACTATCCAAAGTCATATTTCTCTTAGGTTCCATGTGTAATTTATTATTTCCTGTGAACAGTACTGTACTATCATCAGCAAATAGAATTGTGTTGTATTTTGTCACTTTTGGGAGGTCATTTATGTATATTATAAAAAGAGGCGGACCCAATACACTTCCTTGTGGAACGCCAGAAGTAACCTGTCTACATGAGGATGAATAATGTATCATTATTTTCGAATGGGGACATATCCTTGAATAACAATTTAATTTGATGGCCTGAAACACTGGTTTCAATAAACCTATATCGGGCGCGTCGCTACCTAACGTTCTAATGCCGAACCATCATTACTTGCACTTGTAATTAAAAATATTTTAGTTTTAGTTTATTATTAGGCATTATAAATGTATAGTTATACTACTGTTGCATAAATGTACACTTTTGTAAACGTTTTTATTAAATAAAATTATTAATAAATTATGATTAATTAATTAATATTAATTATTAAAAAGGTCGAAACTAAAATATTGTAGAATCTGCTACATTTGGCATTGGCTTTTCTATTAGACGAAAAAAAAATAACATACCGCGAAATTATTTTTTTACTTTTTTTGCAAATTATGGTTGTTCTTATGGAACAAATCTAAGAGAGATGTACCTGTTAATTATACTAATGATTATAATTGTGTAAATACTTAATTGATAGGGTCGCAAATTATATTTTGATCAAGATACAACCTGACACTGACCTGAAAATTGCAAAAAACTTAAAAAAAATGAATTTTGCAGGCTACCACTGCGGATCCACCTTAATAGGAAGTGACCTACTATGATAATAATATTATCACGTACCTATACATACTGAGTTTTACTCATCAAGTAAGTAGAAGGCCGACATGCGTCCCGGGGCCGCGGCTATCAATTAGTTTGCTAGAGCCTCTAATAGATTAGGTGGACGCTACGTGGTTAGTTAAACTGACTTATTACGAATAGCGAGTACTTGATAATCCGTAGTTCCATAATTTATACTATCTATACCGACATTATAAAGAGAGAAAATGAAATTTGTAAGACTGTGTATACACGGTGATTTTTAATCAACTGTTAACCTTTCAGGGCGAGAGTTGAGGGCGAAAGTACTTAAAATTATTAGCAAGTAACACTATGGGACCAAATACGACATAGCAAAAAAAGTACATATGACGATGGTAAGACTGGTTCGGGCTTCTAACTACCCGTAAAAACTTTCAAAGATCTACAAATGACAGCCGGGACCAACGGCTTAATGTGCTTTCCGAGGCACGGAGGGGTCTTGGTATTTAAACATGTTCACCTATCCACGGACCAACTGCGGCAAGCGTAGCTTAACCTGATCGACTGACCCGTGCGGCTGTTATAACTTAGCCAAAAACCCCATTATTCCAGATGGACATGGCTATATAATTATTATGAGTATATACAAAAGAAGCACTTAATAATACTAATGAAATACTATATTGAATTCATGCAATTCCTAGTACTTTTTGTTCAGTTACTGCTTAGAACTTGTGCGGAACCTTTCGTGAACAGAATACCGTTTTCACATGAAAATTGCACCAGTGCAAAGCCGCTAGTATATATTAATTATATATGTATGCGAAAGTAACTCTGTCTGTGTATTTGTTACCTTAACGGCTGAATAGATTTGGATGATTTTTTTAACACGGATAGACCGTGACCTAGTTAGAGAACAAAGGTTATATTTTATCACGGTAGTATGTTCCCATGGGATTTCCGACCTGGAGCTCTGGATGGCTGGAGGACTGCTTTTGCCCGCGGTTTCACCCGCGTCCACGCGCTCGAAGCCCGCCGGCAAAAGCAATCTACGCTTAGCCGGTAGTTTTAATATTGTTTTCATACAAGTTGCACAATAACAGGTCACTTCTAGGCAAGCGTGCACTATCTTTGACCGTTTTGTCCAGCACTTTTATGATTTCTAATGTTATCTATACACATAATAAAATCATAGCGAAGTCAAAACAGTACTTTGAATATTTTTGAAAAAAGTGCCTAACTGCTGTGTAGTCTGGGAACGATTTTGTTTGTCTGTTTGTTCCAGAATCACGCAAATACTGCCTAATCGATTTTGTTCAAATTTTGCATATATATTTCCTATAAGATTGGTCAGATTGGTTATAAGTTATGACTATTATTCATATTATTATTTATGAATATTGCTTTATGTTTTTGTATTCTTCTATAGTTTACCACAAATTATAAAAAGACGAGCCAAAAGGTTAGAATATTACAGATAGTTACAGATTTAACTTTTTAAATGATTATCATCACGCTATACCTTTATGCTAAGCAGTCAATCATGACACATACAGGGTGGATTTTTGAGATGGGGCACTAAGGGCACGTACCTTAACCATTGTCGCTACAAGAAACCCGTCTTAGGAGACTGTCCTTAACTTTTTGAATCGTGTTGATTTGCATTCGTAGGTGTTGAAAAAAATATACAGACAGCAAGAAAATGTTCAATTTCCACAAAAACTTTTTTGATGCCAATCGATCCCGTTTCTTTTAAGATCAAAAAACTCTACAGGACCAACTGAAGTTTGAGTACCAGCAAAGTTGAAAATCGCTGCCCAGTACAGCGATTTTTGAATTTTCTGGTACTATATAATATAGGGCACGAATATAGCAGAAACTTACAAAAACCTTTAAAATGATTATCAATACCTTTATGGAGCTAATCATGAAATATATAAGATACTACTACCTATGTACTTGTGTACCTATTTTATTTATAATCTATTATATTATATTATTATTAATAATATAATTATTAATTAATAAATTATTTATTTATTATATTATTTTATATTATATTATATTATATATTATATTATATTATTATTATTAATCTTTTTTTATTATTATTATTTCCTCACAGATCAACTGCCATCTTATCTCTTCACCACCCTTAGTTGACTGGTAGAGAATGCCTAAGGCATTAAGCCTGCCTTTGTACCTAATTGTGTGCGAGAAGTTTAAATAAATAAATAAATAAGAACTGTTGCTTAGCAAACCTAACTTCGATTAACAACAGTTGATATATTTTGTGCTTCTTATTTTTACATTTTGTAATAATAATATGCGATAGTTCGGAGAACGCACATAGAAAAAAAATAAGTACTGTTATCTATGATTATAATAAAAATAAAATATCTATGGTTATGTGACTGTTAATGAGGAATCCCGTGTGTACAATGTACTGTTATATTATTTTAGTGATTGCTGTTCGTCAGGAATAATCTGTAAAAATGTAAATGTCAGTGTATCAGTGTTGTGCCAATATGTAGTATATGCGCAATCGTTCATTAATTCACTAAAAGCGAAAAACCTCGCAAGCAAAGGGAAATAGCTATTGAAGGCTGCGGGACTCGATCTCCGGACTGCTTCTCACACGGACTGTAAGTAACGTGTTCTCTCGTCACCAGTACTGAATCATCATCTGCCTAGCCTTTTCCCAACTATGCTTTTTTTTTTTGGGTGGGAAATCATCAAATAACTTCTCCCGCTCTAGGCGGAGCGGGAGGGTGTGTCAGACTCTTACTGACTAAAACCCACCCGTATTCCTCCCGTTTCCTGTGTTGCGGGGGCCTCGGTGACCCTTTAGTACCTTTCCCAACCATGCTTTTTTTTTTGGGTGGGAAATCATCAAATAACTTCTCCCGCTCTGGACGGAGCGGGAGGGTGTGTCAGACTCTTACTGACTAAAACCCACCCGTATTCTTCCCGTTGCCTGTGTTGCGGGGGCCTCGGTGACCCTTTAGTACCTTTCCCAACTATGCTTTTTTTTTTTGGGTGGGAAATCATCAAATAACTTCTCCCGCTCTGGGCGGAGCGGGAGGGTGTGTCAGACTTTTACTGACTAAAACCCACCCGTATTCCTCCCGTTTCCTGTGTTGCGGGGGCCTCGGTGACCCTGTAGTACCTTTCCCAACCATGCTTTTTTTTTGGGTGGGAAATCATCAAATAACTTCTCCCGCTCTGAACGGAGCGGGAGGGTGTGTCAGACTCTTACTGACTAAAACCCACCCGAATTCCTCCCGTTGCCTGTGTTGCGGGGGCCTCGGTGACCCTTTAGTACCTTTCCCAACTATGCTTTTTTTTTTGGGTGGGAAACCATCAAATAACTTCTCCCGCTCTAGGCGGAGCGGGAGGGTGTGTCAGACTCTTACTGACTAAAACCCACCCGTATTCTTCCCGTTGCCTGTGTTGCGCGGGCCTCGGTGACCCTTTAGTACCATTCCCAACTATGTTTTTTTTTTTTGGGTGGGAAATCATCAAATAATTTCTCCCGCTCTGGGCGGAGCGGGATGGTGTGTCAGACTCTTACTGACTAAAACCCACCCGGATTCCTCCCGTTGCCTGTGTTGCGGGGGCCTCGGTGACCCATTAGTACCTTTCCCAACTATGCTGGGGTCGGCTTCCAGTCTAACCGGACGCAGCTGAATACCAGTATTTTACATGGAGCGACTGCCTATCTGACCTTCACAACTCATTTTCCGGGTAACAGAATACCCCTTGGTAAGACTGGTTATCAGACTTTCGGGCTTCTGACGACCAGTAACAACTGTCAAAGATCTACAAATGACAGCTGGAACCAACGGCTTAACGTGCTTTTCGAGGCACGGAGGGGTCTTGGTATGCAAAGATGGTCACCCATCCAAGAACCAACCGCGACAAGCGTAGCTTAAAGTCACCAGTCCTGAATCTTTTTATATTTTTGCTGCTAAATCTGCAAACGTAGTTTACAGGGAAGTGTTATAAAAATTTGGCTGTTATTTTAGAATACTGTGATATTTTACGACTCCCACTCGAACGCGACGGACGCGAAGTCGCGGGCAGAAGCTAGCCATTATGATAAAAATGTAATATTGAGCTTCATTTTATTGGGTGGTCAATCCTTACATAAAGGATTATTATGAAGGCTGAATTTAAAAAAAAAATAAGTAGGTATGGGTAAAGACGCGAGAAGTAGGTAAGTTCCCACTTACCACGAATTTTTGATTGAGTAGTTCAGTCACTAGCACAGCAACAGCACAACAAATGAATAATAATAATAATACAAACTGTCTCATTCGATGTAGAACTTCATCTTCAAGATTTTAAGGTTTAAAATCATTTGGAGAAATTTGGCAGTTTGTGATAACTCGATGTGCTGGCGACTGTACAGTCACGATTGGAAAGCAAAAACCACTAATCGGTATTTAACGAGATTTCCTCCGAATTCGGAGAGTGGAATAAAGTTTAGACATGATTTTTCATTGATAAATGGATATCTTGTCAAAGTGTAGTTAATTGTTAGATGCTGCTTTGAAAGTATGTATTTCATTATAATAAGCAGATCCCAAAGTAAACGAAAAATTAATTCATTATTTCGGAATATAAAAACCTGTCCTAACTATATATACATTTATTTGATACTAGCTTTTGCCCGCGGCTTCGCCAGCGTGGTGGTTATTTTTTTTTCTTACATTAAAACCTTCTCCTGGTAATAACAAAAATAACAAAAAAATAATTAGTGAAATCGGTACAGCCGTTAATAATATCCTACTAATATTATAAATGCGGAAGTTTGTAAGGATGGATGGATGGATGGATGGATGTTTGTTACTCTTTCACGCAAAAAGTACTGAACGGATTTGGATAAAATTTGGCACACAGATAGTTTATAACCAGAAATAACATATAGGATACTTTTTATTCCGATATACTCACGGCGTCAAAACTTATGTGGGTGAAACCCCGGGGCGCATCTAGTAGATTATAAATGCGAAAGTGACTTTGTTTGTATATTTGTTTGTTTGTTACGCTTTCACGCTAAAACGGCTGAACGGATTTGGATGAAATTTGGCACATGGGTAGACCATGACCTGGATTAGGACATAGAATACTTTTATACCGATATTCCTACGGAATCGAGACTTATCCGGGTGAAACCACGGGGCGCAGCTAGTTGTCAATAAATTATTGATTAACTTCTAACCCCTTCACTGTTTTCTAATGTAGGTATAACATTAATGACAAAAGTTCGTATGAGCCAAATAAATCACGACACATTTGTTATTTTGTAACATTTGGTTTCCAATGAAAATAGAAATGCGAAGATGAGTTTGTTTATTTGTTACGCTTTTGCGCTATGGTTGAATGGATTTGGATGAAATTTGGCACATGGATAGACATTCCCAAGGTATCAAGACTTATGCGGGTGAAACCAAGGGGCGCAGCTAGTTCTGAATAAAAACAAAACTATCCAATGTTGAATAGGACTTGGCATCTTAAAAAAATATCCAGACTTAAACTTGTGTTTAATTTGAAGTAGGTACATAAGTCTTTGTACACCGATTTCCCCAAAAACCAACTGCATTACGAACCATTCATCGTAAAATATTTACCTTGTATAAGCCATAAACCTACTCACAGAGGCGATAAAGCTTAGTGCAGACTCTCAGGAGACCACATCACATGGAAGTTGCCAACAAACGCGTTACCAGCCAATTTGTTCGCTCATGTGTGTACTACATTATTAACAAAGTTAATTGAACCGTATATAAACGGGATTGGGTTAAAATAAGGCTGAGCTTATAATACGTATTTTGGGTTTATAATAATATATTTTGTGTTATTCTGGGAATTGAAGATTTATGTTATGACATGTATCTACGTTGTAAAGGGTGTTTTGATCTCCCTTTTTTTGGTATAACTAATAGGTTTGACCAGGGACGGATTTAAAGTTGTGGCGGCCCTGGGGCAACCAAGAAGTGGAGGCCCCGAAAAATTTGTGAAACAGATAAAAAAAACAATTCAAAGAAGGTACCTTACGAAGTTATGATTGTGGACTCTTTTTTTTTTGAAGGACACAAACGAAGTATTTTATTCATATAAAAATCAATGAAAAATCTAATTGTGGAGGCCCCTTCTTTGTGGAGGCCCGGGGCCAGTGCCCCTGTTGCCCTGCCCTAAATCCGGCCCTGGGTTTGACAGACCCAAAGGATAATAATTTGTTAAAATCGTTTTATAAACACGTGTTTCACACGTTTATAAATAGATCTATTAAATCTGACAGTTTCGTAGCAACTTCGTAGAGGCGCTACGAAGCTCGTAGCACGTCTACGAAATACTTTCAACTACGCAGCTATGCCTCAAAAAGGAACATAGCAGTACTGCTTTCCATCAGATATTGGTAGGTACAGTCGGTAATATCTGATAGAACTGTCAAACTTCTCCAAATGACTTTAAACCTTAAAATGTAGATGGTTAAGTTCAAAATCGAATGAGAAAATTTGACAGTTTGTGGTAACTTGAACTTAAACTTACAGGAAGTAGGTTGTTAGGTACCTAAACAAACTTCCTTTGACGCTTAATCTTGATAACGTCTTTGACGTGACTGCGTGTCACGGTTTTGCATAAAATATAGTAGGCCTAGATTTCAAATCCTTTCATCTTGCATTTAATGAATGGTGTTGCTTGAAATATATTTAAATGCTTTTTATACAGCATATATCAGTAAAAAAACGAGTGAGTCTTACAGTAACCACAGAATTTAAAAAAGCTTAAATACGAAAAAATAATTATTCGATTCATTATTCAATACTAGTAGTCGCCCACTGGTCGAAATTCAATTCTATGCTACTATAAGGTACTTACTAATTCCATGCTATTAAAAAGTACTTACTTATTCCATGCTCAAGCTGCCACTTCCTGTCTACACACTTCCGTCCCTTTTAACGGTATCACTCCCACGGAAAGCTACAGGAAAGACGTTTTCATGAAAAAAACCAGCCGACCCGTATGGGTCGAGTAGGTATTCAAGTTTTGTATGAAAGAAACAAAATTGGGACTCGCACAGAAGATCACAAATTAAACTAAAAACCGCCAAGAGCGTGTCGGACCACGCACAATGAAGGGTTCCGTAGTTGGGAAGTTAGGATGAATTTATCCCAAAAACAAATTTAACATTGTAGTTGAAAAGCATGTTCTCCCATAAATCGATATATGCTACGGTCAATTCTCCAACTGCAAATTTAAGTTGGTCGAATATTACTCGTTAACTTATCATGCCCACCTAGCTGTCAGAGTTTTCCTTATGTACTACTGCTATGATTTTTTTAACATCTCCATAAGCAACCATTTAGCTGGCAGGTGGGGGGGGGACACTTGAGTCTAACAAAAATTCGCACTTAAATGCTTAATATTACGCAAACGGATACTTGAATCGAAAGTGGTGTTCACAGACCCGTAGTATTTTTAAACGGCCTATCCAAGGATACCCGACACTATGGGATATACGAAAAAAAAAACATCCTCACATTACGTGCAAGGGAGGTAACATATTTTTCTATTTAAAAATATTTTATTTTAGCGATTTGTTGACGTGATCAATATAAATACTTAAGCCAAATTACAGCTTTCTAGTACTAAGCGTCTCTGAACTACAGACAGACAGACAGACGGACATGGCGAAACTATAAGGGTTCCTTGTATACTACGGAACTCTAAAAACACTCATAGAAACATAAGAACAGACAGTTGATAATTTTTCACGACCACAATGTTGGTCCCATGGAGAACTTTGTTCGTTTTATGGTCTATACCACTCTTAAATACGACCACATCTTTATTGTTGTATATTACTGTACCGTTGTCCGAACAAGTCTAATCAACATGCAAGAAAAACATTTTATACACATACCACACCACAGTACACCACATTACATTACACCACACCACACCACACAACACAACACAACACAACACAACACAACACAACACAACACCACACCACACCATACCACTCCGCATCACATCACTCCACACCACACTACTTCACAAAAAAAATCCCCTTTATTTTAGTTTACTCTGTTCTCCTACTAAAGGTTAAAATAATCTGTTTATCTTAAGATTTAATACTCAATCATTGTTTTGGGGGGGGGCTGGTAATCTGTGTGACAGGTTTTTCCTAGTGCAGATACCAGGATTATCAAAGGATTTATCAAATGTAGTATCTTCATATTTTTAAGGCGCCTTTTTGGAAGAGAAATAAATGTTAATTATTATTATATTATTATGCTTTTCCTACTAAAGTCTATTTCAGTAGCGGCTAGTAAACAAAACTCACAAAAAAATTGACAAATCGGTCAGTAAGCCCCAATTTCAATGCGCATACTAAGCGACTTACAAACTCTTTGTACACAAAACTATTCGTTGACGTAGAATGTTACTGGCAGTTCGATTTGGGCCATCCCGGTATGCATTATAAATAAATCTATAAAATCTGAATGTCAATGTTTTGCGCGTAAAAACACCAAGCTGGACAAAATTGCGGTACAGTAGGTACTCGTAACAACATTATAGATTTGTGTGGGTGTATTATGTCAATATTTACACATTTGTTCGGCTCGACTTGATGCGACATAGCCGGGCGGCAAAATTGAATATTTGTGTCGATGTTCGGAAAAAGCCGGTCGGTTTAGCTCGAATTGTGCCCGCGAATTCAGCGAAGGTAGATGCCGAACAGAGTTTGCCGATCGGCACGAGCTGAATGAAAGTCAATTATGTGTAGTAATTGCTTTGTTGCTCAACAAATACCGCCGAATCGAATTTGCCGACCTTAAATGTGGGTAGCACCCTATAAGCTAAAAGTTATTGTAGCACATTTAAATCATTACTTAGACCAGGTATTGTTGAACCAGAGATTCCCTTGAAACTAGACCTAAAAGTTTTTTTAATCAAAGTTATAACTTGAGCGTCGTTCTAGAAAATTGGCTGTGTTCTCTTCAAAAAAATGTACCTACTTAATTTGAAACGCTATTTGACAAACTTGCTTTGAAATAAGATTCAACTACGAGTCGAATCTTATTTGAGAGCATAGTACGTTTATGTGGGTAAAATGCCAAACCAGTGTAATCCATATTCATATCCATCCATACTAATATAAATTATTAATGGGTAAGTAATTCTATACTAGGGCAAGTTTTCCAGCTCGGTAGGCACAACTTTGAGAAAGAATCTGACAGAAGGATCCGGTTAGGTTGGACAGCGTTTGGAAAACTTCGTCAAGTCTTCTCGCCGCCAATCCCGCAGTGTTTGAAGACTAAGGTCCTCAACCAGTGCATCCTGCCCGTTATGACATACGGTGCCGAAACGTGGACACTGACAGTCGGACTGGTCCACAAATTCAAGGTCTTCCAGAGTGCTATGGAGCGGGCTATGCTCGGAGTTTCTGTGAAAAATAAGATCAGAAATGAAGTTACCCGGTAGAGAAACGGAGTTACGGATATAGCTTGCAGAGTAAGCAAGCTGAAGTGGCAGTGAGCTCGCCATGTTTGTCGTAGGACCGATGGCCAGTGAAGCAGACGAGTCCTGGAGTGGAGACCGCGTATCGGCAAGCGTAGTGTGGGAAGCCCCGCAGCTAGATGGACCTACGACCTTAAAAAGGTGGCTGGGACAGATTGGATGCGGAAGGCGGAGGCCAGGGTTTTGTAGTGCAGCCTGGGAGAGACCTATGTCCATCAGTGGACTGTTATAGGCTGAGTTGATTGATTGATTGAAGTAATTCTATATATCTGTCTGTCTGCTACCTGTCACGACTAAATGGCTGACCGTATTTGGATGAGATTTCGCATTCATAGATAAACCATGACCTGGGTAAGGATACAGGATACTTTTATCCTGATAGTAAGTACCCGTGGTATAATTTCCGACCACCACGCGGGTGACGCCATGGGCAAAAGCTAGTCAGTGTTATAAGTAAGCATTTACCCGATCTATTGGAGCTAGACAAGTCATAAATCGCACGGCCATATCGTGCGACATACAAACACGAGCTCGATCATTTAGACATGATTGATGACCGTGCGCGTTAGCGACATCTAGTGGCTAGTTTACATTTTATTGGTTGGTGTTTAGAAAAGACTGCCTCACTGGTCTAGTGACCGCAAGCACTACTGCTGAACATAAGGTCCTAGGTTCGATTCCCAGGTCGGGCAAAGTGTTATTGGGTTTTTCTATCTAGAAATTCTCAGTAGCAACCCGGAGTCTAGATTTGTGCCCGGTTGATGGCAATAGGCTCGCCCACTATTACGAGCGACTTAAAAAAAACATAACTGGCGAAATGTGGGTAAAGGTACACCTCTGCCCAACCAAGGAAACAAGGCGTATTTATGATATGTGTTTCGAAATGTATAGAGAGAATTTACTAGATAAGTGCAATTTACATGACATTGGGTTTGTTTTCACTTAAGGGGTAGCCAGAGGTTGAACGTGTTGTACCTAATTATAAGTAATACCCACGTTTCGCCAGTTATGTAGCGCCATGTTATGATATGAGAGGGTGAACTTATTGCCGATAACCGGGCCTTAATCTAGACTCCAGGCTGCAATAAAAAAAATCCCAATAGAGAAATTCAATAACTAACTACTAACCCAACCCCTGGATCGAACCCAAGAGCCCACGGCCAGCAGTCACGCTACAAAGTTAATACTTTATTCAAAGTCGAAGACAAGGTCAAATTATTTATTTCAAATAGGCACATAAAAGGCAATTTTGAACGTCAATATTAACAAAAAAAAAAAGAATTTATTCTAGTTGTCCGTTCCAAGACGTAGTTTCGTATGGAGAAGAATGGGCAAGAAACTCCACCGTTACGCTTTTAAAATTAATGTTTTACAATATTTTGTATCACCTAGAATTAAATTACTATATATATAATAGGTAGAAATAATGAAAAATAAAGCAATGACAGACTAACTTACATATGTCATAAATACATGGTGTTCACATATTCACAAACATTGTAAAAGTAGGTATGTACCGATTTTCCAAAAAAAAATAATAAGTCAGTGTGTGAGTTAAAGTAATCACAGAATGTAAAATAAATGTCATAAAAATAATAAATTATACAATTAAATTAGCAACCAGTTTGATTTTGTCTAGACCAGAGATTCCCAAACTATTTTGGGCAAGAGACCCCTTTCCCAAAACTGATACCTCAGACCCCAATAACCACATTTTTTCATCTTGTGCGAACTTGTGCACGCTTATCGACTAATTTTTAAAAGTATAACAATGATACTTCCTGCTTAAATTAGGTAAATTTCTTATAAAAAGTTGGTACACGTAACACAACTTGTACAGTATCTTGAATCGGCCGCTATTGATTAACACAAGTTCTTATTTGAAATAAGAACTTGTGTTAATTAATAGAGGCCGATTTTTAGACCTCGTCAACCCCCAAAATCAGTTTTCGTTTATGTCGATTCCTGGAAAACCGATTTCGTCCCCCAACGGGTCGAAATCGACCACTTTGGAATGATTTCCAAAGTGGTCGATTTCGACCTGGTCCATAGCACAATCCAGCTGGTCCTGCTCCATAGCACAATCCAGAGTGATCTCTGGATTGTGCTATGGAGCAGGACCAGCATTCTCGTACTTTGCGATTGTTCACTTTGTGTGCGAATGAACTATGCTTAATTTAGAATCAGCTTAAAAACAGATTATCATAACATAACGAGGTACTGAACTGTTACAAAATGCTTAGTCACTAATATTAATCGCCACTCTCATAACATGAATCAACACAATTATTAAGTAAGGCATAAGTGAGAAGGAAATTTGTCAGCCCTTAAGAATTTATTGAGCGAGAAATATCGTCATTTTTAAGGGGCTCATTATACTCACAATGGTCGTAATTGTCGCGAGTTAGCACAGATGTGCTGACGTGTGCGCGTAATTTATAGCATTTCACGTATTATTGAAGGGCTGTGCAATTTATGTTAAGGTAGGTACTTGATAAACCCGACTATATGAGTATACTTTGAATTGTGAGTGTTTGTGCGATTTGTACCATATTTGCGAATAAAGATATTAATATAATACATAGAATATTTTTATTTGCATAAATTATGATACATGAAAGTTCTTAAATATAATTAGTTCCACATATTCTATTTACTTATTTCAGCATGCAATAAATACGTCAAAAATTAATTATAGTAAACAAAAAACTTAAAATATTGCTGAGTTATCTCAGCAATATTTGAAGTGGAAAATAATCCGACACTCTTTCTGCCCATGAACCCTCGTGGGCAGAAAGAGTGTCGGATTATCTATTGAGTAAACTAAACTTTTTATGGTATTATAAAACGGGAAATTGCTTGAATTGTGTTTGTTGAATTCTAACCGGTACCATCCCGGAATTGATGGTGTCATCTTCTTTATGTCGAAAACAACTCTATAAACAACGACAACTTTACTTCGTTTTACTGTAACGACACTGAGGTCACGAATACACGTCCAACTATGATTTTAGCAATATAACTGATACGCCATTTAGAACTTTATCATTTGATAATAACATCCGTATTTAAAGCAATAAAAGTTCTCTTCTCATTTCACACTTTTACAGTAGATCTACATAACGATAATACAAGTTACTTAGTAACTCATAAACTATACAAAGTTGCACTTATAAGAGTCTGTAAACGCAGGTACAGATAGGTTTATAACGATTTATAATGTAGTAACTGTCACATGAGCATCAGCTATGAAGCTCACTAGATCTTTGCATAAACGTATAAATCTGCATATTAGGTTGCAGGCATTTTAGAAAAATGCCAGATTTATAATATTATTATTGTGTCGTGTCGCCTTCTGACCCAATGTTATCCAATCAAAACTCGTGTTGTGAAACGATGATCTCCTGATAAGATTCGTTTGATTGGCCATTGGCATCCGACACGTAAGCCTAGTGTGACATTGTGAATACGTTTTAAGGATCTAACACTTACGAAATGTAGGCAAATAGAGATTTCAAATAATTTCCTTATTGACTTAAAAAAGTCTGTAAGAACTAAGTTATTTTTCTTCGATACCGCATGAAATAGGGGTTTAACATCTTCCAGGGCTCAAGCCGAACTCACCTGCACGTGGTGCCCCCTGCCGGCAAACAAACGAGCGACCCACGAACACGCACTGGACCAGCGTGGCGTTATGGTCCAAACACACCCTATGGGTAGATGAATAAGAGACAGGCCCCAAGTGACCGGTGACTCCAGCGCTTGTGCTGGCGTGGATGGGTGCGTGCGCGGCCTGGGGTCAGGGTAGCTAAGAATCTCCGGGCGACAACGGCAAATTAGACATAGGACTTCGATACACTCGATATTCTCACCTACAATGTCCGAACGCTGAAGAAAGACGTCTAATTGAGCTTCAGAACGCTCTAAAAGACATCAGCTGGGACATTTTGGGCCTCTTGGAAGTCAGGAAAGACAACACACAGAGGCAAGAGACGATGTTGTATTTTTTCACTTCGGAGAAACCAGTGGATAACACGGAGTGGTGTTCATGGTGGCAAAGAAGAGAAGGAAGAAGGATATTATCATCGAATTTGTGGGCTACTCTGATAACGTCGCTGTGCTGAAGTTCCAACTAACACCTAAGAAAACGCTGACTCTCGACTATATACACCGACATCCGCACATTCCAACAAAGGCGTAGAAGATTTTTACAATCTTGTTATTCGCAATCAAGCAGGGTGACCCGCTTTCTCCGAAATTATTCACTAGCACTCTCGAGGAGATATTTAGAACACTGGCTGCCTCATGGATACCAAGGGCATTGAATGCGGCAGCAGGAAGTTGACAGACCTCTGATTTGCAGACGACATAGTCCATTTTGCCCCAACAGCTCTGGAACTACAGACTATGCTCGGCAAGCCTCAAGGTTAGACTCGCGATGAATCGGTCTAAAACAAAAGCCATGACCAACAGTACTAAGAATTGAGGTAGATGGGCAGAAAATACATTATGTCGATTACATGTACTTGGGCTAGTTAGTTTATTTCGAAAACAGGCAAGAAAAGGAAATCGACAGTTGTATCGAAAATACCTGTAAAAGCCACTGAGCCATGAAGACGCTAATGAAGGGTCTACGGATTTCCCCGAAGCGAAAACTAATCGATATGTATATCCTGCCGGTCCTAACCTATGGTGCTTAGACCTGATCGCTTACCGAGTCGCAAAAGTTCCACCTTGGGGTTTGCCAAAGAGCACAGCATTATGGGTGTTAAACGAACTGACAGAATACGAAACATCACGCTTGGCTCCAAGACAGGGATCTTAGACATAGGCCAAACGGCTGCCAATATGATTGGGGGGGTCATCCGCATGCACGGTGACCACTGGGCAACATTATATACGGTGGGTGTCTGAGGATGGACGGCGCCGCCGAGGCACGCCCAGGAAGAGGTTGTGAGACGACCTAGATGCGTACCGCAAGAGTTGATTAACTTAAAATAAAAACTGCTTGATTAGCATACACGTCATAGTCTTTAGTCAAAACGAAGGATTTATTTAGGGATTTGGCATAACTCAGAACATTATGTCATCCTTTATTTACTAGTATTTTTGCTCAGATACTGCTTATTTAAAATTTCTGCGACACGTCATACACTGTATGACGTAGATACTGTATACGAGTATATGTCGTACATCGTTCAATTGTCGTGCAGTGATATGCGAGACTGTACCCATTTACATGATATACTGCTTTGCATTTACAGGATGTATTTTTATGCATGAACAACTTATATGAAGTTAGATGGAACAAAGATTGTAATCTTGTACCTACTTCTGGAAAATTTTAAGAACTTATTAAGAATGAATTAATGAACTTCGAACATTTCAACGATTTCAACCCTTTCAAGACTTTACTTGGGCAGGGGCTTTCTTTGGAATTCAGAATTTAGTCCAGTTTTAGAAAAAATAATTGAAAGCCTTGTTCGTTCGGACAGTTTAAATGCGCCTAGGAATTGTTTATCGGAAGTAAAATAAAACATGGAATAGCGAAAAGTAAAAATCATGGAAAAAAGCAAAAACGAATTGTTTTTGGATCGGTCTGCCCACAATCTTTTTCAATCGAAATACTTTTAAAGTTGCAAACCGTCGCTGTGGCAATATTTTACACTTCAGTGCACATCCAGTGCACATCGAAGCACCCTTTGGAGACGATGCGTCAAACCATCTTAGAAAATGTTTCATATATGTATCTACTGCGAATATTTCTCAGACATTTAGACAGGTGTAGTTACCTACATAATTTTATTTTATTGTAGATTTCAGAGCATGAATTTCTTATACGATTTTATTAATTTTTTTCAGGTAAATAATGTAATGTAAGGGTTAAATATTCCAATATTAAAATATTGACTTTAAAAAGACGCAAGAATAAAGCAATTTATAATTCCATATCAAATTATGAAAATCCGAATTTATAAGAACTTCTATACAAACAGTTTCCTTCCAATAATTAAACTAAACACTACACAACTAAACTCACCTATTTGTCGTCTGGCTCTAACTTTGTGTGGAGCATGCCGACCTCTCTTCGCCCGAAGAGCTTCTTTCCGTCTCAGCCAATGGCCACCAGCAGCTGCCAAGAAAATATTTTCAAATAAAGAATCTGGTAACAAAATTAATTTTAGCTACGTATTGAAAAAAACTGGGACGCCCCCCCAGCTAAATGGACCGAAGACCTTAAAAAGGTGGCTGGGACAGACTGGATGCGAAAGGCGGAGGACAGGATGTTGTGGCGCAGTCTTGGAGAGGCCTATGTCCAGCAGTGGACTGTTATAGGCTGAATTGATTGATTCAAAAAACCATCCAATTAGGCGAAAACCTTGAAGGACGGCGTTTTGTGGTACATTATTCGTAAGCAAGGAATTTATGAAATGCCTTTGCAATTTATTAGTTAAATACACCGAAAAATTTTGAAAAGATATGGTAATTTTTTTTTGCTATTAAAAAAGGAGGTCTGCTTTTATGATTACATAATGTTATGTGTACCTATGAATTAATATTATAAGTGGGTAATTTGATGATTATGTGAAAAATATACATAAGAACCAGCCATTTCTTATCTCAGTCTACAAAATACTTCTAGGTATTAAGTAACAGCACGAATTTCCTGTCTCTTACGGTCCTTGGCTCTTAAATCTCACGGTTGGCATAAGTAAGCTACCATAACCCCTGTTTATAACTCATACTGTATAATATACTAGCAAGAAGCATAAAATAATGTGTTTCGCCGTAAACTGAAACTGACATTATGTCAATAACGTTTCAAGACACACAAATAAACCTAACATCACGCCTGTAGGTAATCCCCGAAGGGTTAGGCAGACGTGTACCTATAGTACACCCACATTTCATGAGTTATGTTTAAGTCTTGTAAAAATAATAGGAGGCGAGCCTATTGTCATCAACCCGGCACAAATCCAGACTTCGGGTTGCTACTGAGAAATTCCTAACGGAAAAAAGCCAACAACACTTTGTTCGACCTCGGACAGGAGGAGGAAGCGAACCCAGGACCTCATGCTCAGCAGCAGTGATTGCTTTAACACACTGGTTAGTAATTCCTAGTAGAGTCGAAACTCGCAGTTACATGCTTAAATTTAAACTTAAGTTAGTTTGAGCAGTGCTGGCCTAGTGTTAACGGCCGCGACTTACGAGTTGTAGGTCGTACGTTCGAACTTGGACAGGCGCTTTACTTTGTGTAAATTATTTCATCACCACTGCTCTCAAAACGGTGAAGGAAAACATCGTGAGAAAACTGAACTAGAAGAAATGTCTGAAACTGAAGAAATGTCCTAGAACCAAAAATTTGAAGACATGTGACATCTACCAACCCGCACTGGGCCCGCGCGGTGGATTACGGCCCACTCCCTCTCACAGAGAGGAGGCCTGTGTCCCAGCAGTGGGAACATTATAGGCTGATTATTTTTAGTTTGAACTGAAAACGCTGAAATGCTAATATAATCTAAGGTTTAAGCCGCAGACAGGCTAAGAACTATAAACAACCTGTTCAGTGTTAGTTGAAAACTTAGGAATTTAGCGTTGGCAACTTTTTTTACCAGCGTGAGTTCTTAAGTTTTTAGCACATACTTTGCATCTTGTTATCATCTGGATGCATAATACTTATTATAAATTTAAATATATTATACTTTACTCTGATTTCAATAAGGTTTTTAATAATTATTTCTATTCTACGTAACCGTACTTTTCAGAAAAACTTGTTAATAAATCCTGCACAATTTTACCATTATATTTTATGAAAGCATTTTCCAAACTAATATTATTCCCGATATAAATATGTATACGTAGAGGAGCCAGCACCAGCAAAATTATGTTCATTCCCAATCCCGAACTTTCAACAAAAACCACAACCACAGCACAAAAAATGCAGCGCATCAAAAAGCTAGGTGACTGTCAAACCGCTACACCCCCACAAACAGATATCACAGACGCGTAGTGAAACCAGTGGAACAAGCCTGAATACGGGTGGATGACTTTGAACGCGTAGAGCCGCGAATTAATTGGCTGTTCGTCTGTGTGCTTCATTATTCATTTGAAAACTTTGAACTGAGCAATTGATTGCTTAGATGGCATGTGACATTACCTACCTACTTTATCATTTCGTTTTCCTTTGTATGACGTATTTTGATTTATTTTAATGTCACTTTCGCCCTTGTCAAACTTAATTGTACCTAGATTATAAATGAACGATATGATCACCTATAATTGGAAGCGCACACGGCCCTGTTCTTGTAAACTCTCACATTATTGTGTAGCCTCTGTTGGATATTCAATAAATAACTTGGTACTGTCCTAAACAAACATATTACTTATAGTAAACATTTTCAAATTCAGCATAAAGGCTTCCCGCAGACTGGGGCGATGTCGCGGGCGCGACAGACATATTGCTGCTCGAAAAATGTATAAGGCGAGAACCGTCTAATCCAGAGAGATGCTTAAGAGATTTTGCTGTAGCTGAGCTAGGATTAAATTAAAATATAGTACCATGATTAACTTATACCAAAAGTCTTGACTACCATACCAGTCTTACCAAAGAGAATCCTGTTACCCAGTAAGTGAGGTGTGAAGCCCAGATAGGCAGTCGCTCCATGTAAAATACTGGTATTCAGCTGCATTCAGTTAGACTAAGCCGATCCCAGTATAGGGAAAAGGCTCGGCAGATGATGATTATGTTCTTACTTTATTATTAGAATAATAATATTTTTTAAGTTTATTTATTTACTTTTCTCACAAATGTTGTTTTGGGCAGAAAGTGCTTAATCTATAAAATAAGGACAATAAGGAGGTGACGTGCTTAATCTATCTAATAATATCCATTTGTAAGAGTCTGGTCCCAGAAAAACTAATAAAATACCTGTGTTACTGGTCACCAAATTAATAATATTAATTTGGTGACCAATAACACAGGTATTATGTAGGTACATATTAAAGTATTGGGGGCCCCATACTATAATATGCTACAAATTATATATTATTATTATTTTTTATTTCACTATTTACACATTATAATTTTATTTTTATATATTAGGATATAAAAAATATATAGAAACATTTAAAAATATAAAAAAATGGTAGCCCACCGGTATCGGGAACAGGGTCCAAGCTACCGGCGGTCAGGGCTCCAGAGAGAGGAACCTCCTGACAATGCGAGCCGTGTCCAGAAGTACCGCTTTCTGAATCAAGCCCTTAATCCAACCGTCCAACGTGAGCCTCTTAGGTGTTGGTCGAGGCTCTTGGCA
This sequence comes from Atethmia centrago, assembly GCA_905333075.3. Classification (NCBI taxonomy): domain Eukaryota; kingdom Metazoa; phylum Arthropoda; class Insecta; order Lepidoptera; family Noctuidae; genus Atethmia; species Atethmia centrago. Next base: position 24,761,115 of record HG995376.1, read on the forward strand.
ATTAAGCCATTGGCTGATACGACTATCGGCACAATGATTGCTGAATCCACATCCCACATGTCGACAACCTCGCGAGCCAAGTCAAGATACTTGATCTGTTTATCTTTCTCGACTTTCACGAGATTCCCGTCATGAGGGACTGTTATGTCAACAATCATTGCGCGCCTCTCTGTTCGATCCACCACCACTATATCAGGTTTATTGGCAACAATAGTCCTGTCAGTGATGATGGATCGATCCCAGTACAATGTGATATTTCCATTGTCGAGAACTGGGTCGGGCACATACCTGTAGTACGGCACTTCAGATTATACAAGGCTGTATTTCAGAGCAAGTTGCTGATGAATAATCCTGGCTACAAGGTTGTGTCTATGCAAATACTCTTCGTTAGCTAGACGAGAACACCCGGAGATAATGTGTCGGATTGATTCTCCCGGACGGTGGCATGCCCGACACATGTCAACCGTGCCGTCCTTCACAATAAATCTCCGGTAATTCTTCGTCATGATAACTTCGTCCATAATTGCACAGACAAAACCTTCGGTTTCCCCAAAGAGGTCACTGAAACGTAGCCAGGCTACGGACGCTTGGAAATCTACATCGGGTTCATGTAGGGCCCCGAAAAAGCGTCCGTGAAGTTCTTTACTCTGCCATACCTCCCTGCGATCGTTAGTGTCAAGCACTACAAGCTTGCGCCAGTTCTCTTTAGCCAAGGTGAGTGGGGTGAGGCCCTTGTCCACCGCGACCACATCTCGATGCATCCCCACGTCGGCTTCTAGGAAATATTCCCTGAGACTGCATACCTCGCGATTGTGGAGGGTCTTAGCGTTTAAAAAGCCTCGACCTCCACACTTTCGCGGGATATACAGTCTCATTACCGACGACCATGGGTGATGCATTCGATATGCAGTCAGCAGCGTACGGACCATTTGAGTATGCCGAAAGAGTACATCAAAACGGGCATGACCCAACCGTTGAAGGCGCGCACCTTGTTTCCGCCTGATAGAAGACTATTAAATACTTTCTTCATGCGGCCAAAAAAGCGCTCCTTCAACGATTGCTTCATGTCAGTAACATTGATGCCCAACGCTTCCGACATACCCAAATACTCGTACTTGTAGGTTTCGGATGCGGAGAGGGCTCTAAGGTTTATGGAATCCGAGAGTTGGGTTCCCACGGATTCCACAATCTAACCTCGCTTTACATGCATGATCGCACATTTATCCACTCCAAATTCCATCCTGATGGCGCTACTGAAAGTTTCAGTTATTTTCAGTAGCTCCATCAGTTGCAAATTATTAGAAGCAAAGAGTTTAAGGTCATCCATGTAGAGGAGGTGAGATATAACCTGACCACCTCTCCTCAACCGATAGCCTAGACCTGAATCCTCCAGCAGTGTGCTTAGAGGATTCAAGGCTAAGCAGAGCCAAAGCGGACTCAAACTATCGCCCTGAAATATGCCTCGCTCAATCCTTATCGGCTCGCTATTCCTCTGGATATTTCGACATCCTGGACAGCGAAGGACCGTCCTCCATTGCCCCATACATGACATCAGGAAGGTGCGCAGAGTGGCATCTACTTTATATAACTCCAGCACCCTCATGAGCCATGTATGTGGCACCGAGTCATAGGCCTTCTTACAATCTATCCAACATGTCGACAGATCCTTTCTGGAACGACGTACCTGTTGGCTAATGGCCATATCAATGAGGAGTAGCTCCTTAGTACCGCGGGACCCGTTCTTACATCCATTCTGAGAGGCAGACATGATGGAGTTGGTGTCTATATGTTTGTTAATTTTAGCTCTCAAAATAGATGTAGGAACTTTATAAACCGTCGGTAAACACGTGATCGGCCTATAATTTTTGGGTTCCGCGGTGCTACCTGATTTATGGAGCAGGTGGGTAACTCCTGTCGTTAGAAATTGGGGTAGCAAACCAGACTCCAAAGCAGTCTGGTACTGAGCCGCCAAGCGAACGTGCGACCTTAGAAACCATTTGAGCCAGAAATTGTGGAGCCCGTCCGGCCCTGGGGACTTCCAGTTAGGTAACGGACGGACTGCACGCGCTACATCTTGGGGGCAGATAGTAATAGCCCCCATTTCTGGTATTGGATCGCAGGCTCGCTCGACTTCTTGAGCCCAATCACCTTCTGTGTGACTGACAGGTACCGACCAGATACTGCGCCAGAAAGAAAACATTGCATCATCATCCGGCAGGCGCGTGTCAGTCACACCTTGGTCCGGTCGCTCCCAACCCCTATAAACCCACTTTTCATCGCTCTTATACCTACGAATACGGTTCGCCCATGCATATACTTTCTGCTTCAGGAAGTCGATGCGCTCTGTGACACGGGAAATATAGTCCTGAGGGCTGATATCAGTCCCTGAGAACGACCGCTTCACAAAGCGCATCACTCTAGGGCGAGTATTGCCCTCCCTAAAGCAGATTAGTTTGCCGATAAGCACTCTGGCCTCACCAATACGACGCTCAATTAGCAGAATCATTAGCAAATTTAACGTGAGCTACACGACATGCCGCTACAGCCGCGCAGTACAGAATCGAATGAGTATCAGTGAGGTCTTCGCAGTCATCAAAATAGTTTGACAACTGCGAATCCAGAACTGCCACCAGCGCCCTATTTTTCTTATGCATGGGCACACGAGGTAAGCGTGGTCTAAGTTCGGGCGACATAAACCGATATTCTCGAATCGCATCTTCCAAAGCACTCCTCAATTCCTCATTGCACTGGGTACTTACGTTTGTAGCCCTGTCATCAATCCCCTCGTCAGCTTGATTTCGGTTGAACTGAGGTAAAATTACAACAGTCTGCGACGGGGGGCGATGACATGGCTACTCTGCATTTCACTTCGCAGGCGATCAAGTACAGTGTCATCTAACATATGATTACGCTGGATGACCCGCACCTGATCTGACAATCGTTGTGCCGAAACGTTGACAGTTGGCTCAAGCACCTGAAGAAGAGAGCATCCGAACACGGTACGCGGTCAGATTGTTGCCCCCCTCTGTAGCCCCATAGTATGAGCGCATGACGTTCTCATTGATGGATTGTGTCCATCGCATGCGCTGCACACTTCCGCCGGGAGCTGGGACCCTATCAAAGGCCGGTGGGCCTCGAGATCCTAAGCCGTCCGGCGGCCGGTGTCCTCCCCGTCGACGAACAGGTGGTGGCGTCGTGGGCGGAGAGAAATACTCGTCGCTCGAGCTCGACGCAACTGCCGCGGCCGGTGTCGTCACAGCACTCACAATGGGGCTGGATACCAGCGGCGGTGAGGCGGAGCTGAGTGAAGAGTCCGGAGGTGGTGGGCGTGCTCTACGTGCAGCAGCTGATCTTGTCAACATTCTTCCAATTTTCCAGATTTTCTGTACAGTCTATTGTTGTTTTATCGGAGGTGACATCTGTCATGTCACCTCCGATTCGGCAGTTCTATCTTAATTTTATTACATTTTGTTGTATATTGGTCTCTTTTTATATATTTTTTGCGGTTTTCCCGTTCTTGGTTTTATATAAATTGAAAAACTATTGTAAAATGCGACTAAATTAATATATATATTAAAATTTGGAAAACGAGACGTTCTGTTGACTTGGTGTTGCCAGCTTATTATTATTATTATTATTATTATTATATATACTATAAATTTCTACATTTATAGCTGTAATTTTTATGATGTACATAATAAAGAGTATTCTATCTATCTATCTATATGTACATATTAATTTACAAAAGCATGTGATCAAGTTAACTTAAATTCTAGTTACGTTTAAATTTAAAGAAAAAATAAAATTATTCTAGACTGGACGTACATATTTTGTGGTTTAAGTGTGTGTGTTAAATATGAAGAAAAATAAAATTACTCTAGGCTGGACATACATATTATGTGGTATTAGTGTGTGTGAGTGTCATAGTGTAGGTACCTTTGTGAAGGAGATATAATTTTTCAGTTGCCTGATAATCTAAAGTTTTATTTACCTAAATTATTTCCTATAAAAAAAATTCGCCAATACTCTACTACTATTACGGGCGAAATCTGGGTGTACTAACACCTCATACAAGTTTAATGATATGTTAACTACTCGCGCTCATACAATCGTATAACCTACGTCCAGCCGGTCCATGACCGGCTAAATCAAAGGCTAATAACAATAAAACAGCAACATTATAATGGAACCACATTACGTCCATAATTTACTACACCACACGTCTCTGGTAATAAACCGCGCAATTCTACGGTAAGCCATCTTCAAATCATCATTAGTGGGGCCTTCGATACTATCATGTAGGCTTGTCACGCCAACATTGAACTGTAATGTGGCTACATGGCTTGTTGTTCTTTTGGGATTAGTCTTTTTAACAATTAATAGGGCCAATAATTAATAATTTAAGTAATAACAGCCGCACGGATCTATCGATCAGGTTAAGCTATGCTTGCCACGGTTGGTCCGTGGATGGGTGACCATCTTTGCATACCAAAGACAAAGACAAAGACATTTATTCGTCGGATATGGTAGGTACAAGTTGGTTATCAATGCTATGCTCAGGACACATCCGCCGCTAAAAGCGGCATACGAATATCTAGCGTACAATGGGTATAAAACCTATATACACTTACAAAATTTATAAACTACTTTTACTCTAATAAACAATACAAAACACTTACACTATAGGCATAAAGATATATTTATACTCTACTATACAAAACAAACAAAAAAAAAAACAATAGGTATAAAAATACAATAACAACAACATTTGTATTAACTAATTATATGTATCTAATTTGTAATTACCCTTAAATTCAAACAGTTCTTTCACAGTGTAAAAATTATTTTGGAGAAGCCATGTTTTTAGATTTTTTTTGTAGAAATTAAATGGTAGTTCTCTTATAGGAATATGGTTGTATATTTTTATGGACATAAGGTAGACCAAGACCCCTCCGTGCCTCGGAAAGCACATTAAGCTGTTGGTCCCGGCTGTTATTTGTAAATCTTTACAGTCGTTACGGGTACTCGAAGCCCGAAAGTCTGACAACCAGTCTCACCAAGGGGTATCGTGTTACCCAGTGACTGAGTTGTGGAGGTCAGATGGGCAGTCGCTCCATGTAAAATACTGGTATTCAGCTGTATCCGGTAAGTCTGGAAGCCGACCCCAACATAGTTGGGAAAAGGCTAGGCAGATGATGAAGTACGATCGTTTTTTTATGTACGTAAGTTATGTGATTATAACATATGCCTCATGTTGGTGTTTGAAACAAAACGCAGTCAATTTGCCATTATGGGTGTGTAGTGTTGTGGGTTTGTAAATCAGTATAACCCCAAAGTGTTATCAGGACAATGGTGCCGATTCCCTTGTTCACAAACTAAACTAAATTTAAGTTCAATGCATCTTTTTCTTTCTATTTCATTAAGAAAAGGACAGAAGATACATTTTAGTTTAGTCCTGTCAAATTAATCAGCACCTGTCACTACTCCATACAAGTTTAGACGTGATTAAAAACTTGCCTACTAAAATTACGTCAATTTACGTCAAGCGCTGAATAATTTGACAGCACTAAACTAAAATTTATCTTCTGTCCTTTTCTTAATGAAATAGAAAGAAAAAGATGCACTGAATTTAAATTTATTTTAGTTCGTGAACAAGGGAATTGGCACCAATATGTGGGAAATAAATCCTTCGTTTCGAAAACGAGTCTTTTGGCCCATGCCGTAGGTGAAATCATAAAGACAAAAATGACAGTGACATTTTGTGGGAACAGCTACACATTTGACGGTTCCAACAAGGAGTTGATGTGGGAATAATGTTCATCTTGCCTTAACTAGGGTCGATTATAAGTTCCGGCAATCAAGATATAGGGATTTTTTTTCTTCTCGCCGACGTAATTTACCTTATTCATTTGCTAACTGCCTTGTTGGTCTAGTCTTTACAAATGCTACTACTGAGCATGAGGTCAGGATTCGATTCTCGGGTCGGGCAAAGTATAATTGGGTTTTTCCATCTAGATTTCTGAGTCGCTGCCCGGAGTCTGGATTTGTGCCGGTTGATGGTAACAGGCTCGCCCCCTATTACATGGGTCTTATAGATAGCTAGCAAAATGTGGGTGTACTATAGGTGCACCTATGTCTAACCCTTCCGGGAATACAAGTGATATGTTATGTTATACAATTTGTTAATATAAATAGTGATCCCTCCAGCTGTTGATCACTACAAAAAGAGTTTTGTTAGAAATTAGGAGGATTTTACTACCTAAACTGTTGGTGATGATATGACTTAGTGTCGTACTTGAAATTTGTAGAATAAATTGTACATTTCACGAGTAATCATACTAATGGAGGTCATTTATATCTATTTTATGAAAATGACACTCATAAAAGTTTTAATAATCTTTTAGGATACCATTGTTTTATATTTTTGTCAAAGCGTGAAGAGGCCTAGAGGAGCTAAACGCAAGTTTTATAACGCCTAAAAGTATATGATCCACTGCAGTAAACAAAATCAGAAAAATATATGATATTATGATGATATTATATAGGATATATCCTAGGAAGATAGTGTGTTGAAAACATAATATAACTAATTTGATACGATAGAAATAAATCACGAAGTTACCTCAATATAATTCTTTTAACGCGTAAAAATCATACTAAAATACATGCAATCATTCTGATTTTTTGTCAGATTCTTCTACAAGCAACATATTAGCATAATAGTGTTTTAATTTTTTGATCTAATCAATGGATTTATTGTAAATCGTATATTCTTATTTCCGAGCATAATACGTACGCATGTGTGCGTAAACGCCCGTGTACCGACAGTGCCGGCCGAGGCCTGATGCTATACAGATGTGTCGTTCTTTTCGCCGCATTATTTCCGCCCCGATTGTTTAATGTTTTTGTAAAGTTTTGTTTGTGAATTCATTGTTTCATATTTTCTTTGCGTAAATATTTTTATTTCGTGTAGATATAAAAACCTTTAAGTTAAAATAGCGTAATAAAGTACTAGTTTGTTATAAAGTTGTATTATTTGTAAAAGAAAAATCAACAAAAAAAAAAAAAGAAAAAAAAGAAGAAGTGAAATGTCATGGGAAAGAAAGTGAAACCCGTTGCGAGGACTAAAAATTAAAACACTTTCATATAAATCAAATGCCGAACTTATGAACGAAATTAAAAGGTAAGATAGAGCATTATATTATTACTAAATATTTATTTTTATAACCATAAAACTATGAATTTTGGAAACGTCTAAGTAAGTGCAATCAATTCATATGGTCTGTATTTTCGGTGCCTCTTTAAAATGATACAGTAGCGTATATAAAAGAAGAGTGGATTTACAGTCTAGAATGCCTGGGTTCAAATCTCAGGGATTTTGTTTTTTATTTAAACTACTACGATGTACATATATTTATTAAATATATTTCTATAATTAAGTATATAAATAATAAAAAAACCTTTAAAATCGAATTATTTTTACAGGAGAAAAACGGTCGAAAACATCAACACGGAAGTTATTCCAATACGTAAGTACCTCCACCTTATACAGGTGGCCCAGAAGTCGTGGATCAAACGTAACTAGGGGTTAGATGGGGTCATCAGCTGCAAAAAGTTGTTCTACGGGAGGTCCTTAAGGTCAACCCCTGCAGAGTTATAATTTATTTTGTGTTTTTATGAGAAAACTGACTTTTTTTAACTAATTCTTATTATATATTATGTGTAATACCTTTTCAGAATCCCTATTAAATGCGCCAAAACTTGTAATACAGGGTCGCTTTTCGGTAGAGTATTTTTTTTTTTCACAGTGCGGTCCGAAGTAAATAAAAAGTTATGATTTGGGAAAAAAAATATCGTAACACTTAATATTATCTTCAACACACCCAATAAACAACCATCAATAGCATGTCTAACGCAAGGACTCATCAGTACCAATCTAGTGAAAATTATAAAAAAGATACAGGATGTAGATTTTTTCGAACTTTAATAAGAATTAGTTAAAAAAAGTCAGTTTTCTCATAAAATAAATTATAACTCTGCAGGGGTTGACCTTAAGGACCTCCCGTAGAACAACTTTTCGCAGCTGATGACCCCATCTAACCCCTATTTGCGTTTGATCCACGACTTTTGGGCCACCCTGTATAAGCTATAATAACAATAAATAGAAGCTAACAATACCAAATGTTTTTGTTTTTTCCGAAAAAGACCTCGGCTTATTTGATAATAGGCATGACGAAATAACTGGTTCATCTGAAAATTGCGATGTTATTTGTCACATGTAAGAATTTAATTTTATTGGATTTGTATATAATACATAGGCATTATAATTATGTACCTACTTATGAATTTTAGGTACCTACCTAATCTTTTACTTGCAGCTTAACAATTTTTCAGTCAAATACAAAAATAAACGAAATTTAATTACCTATCTTGTGAACTACAATACATCATAGAACTACAATATTTAGAATTGACATTTCTACGTAATTTAAAATCTTCAATATTTTTATAGATTGAAAACAGAGGTGCCACAGAAAGATCACGATTGTGAAGTTATTGATAAAAGTACATATTCATCTAAGCATGTACTAGAAGAAGACTTTAGTAGACAGGTAATATTTATAACATCACCTTGCCACAAACACGTTTAGATTTGTTCAATTGGTTTTAAAAATAATAATGGAATTTTAGGTGGCTTGTAAGGCAATATCATGTCCAACGTGAAAACCGAGAAACAGATGGGTTAAAAATATTATAGATCGTTAACCTGAAAAAGAGCGTAAAACTAAATGTCACATAATGTTAACCTGAAAAAGAGCTTAAAACTAAATGTTACACAATGTTAATCTGAAAAAGAGCATAAAACTAAAATGTATTATGATGTAAATCTGAAAAACCCTTAGTGCTTAGTGTAAACCATAAAGATGTATAAAGGGCGCCACTTTGTATTTTTTTTTTATAATAAAAATGTTTTTAGTTTAATTGAATCAGTTTTATTTAAAAATAGCTGTTGCCCGCGATCCAGGATGAAAAGTAGCCTATGTCCTTTTCCAGATCATGGTCTGCCCATGTCCCAAATTTGATCTAAGTTCGTTTAGCTGTTTCAGCGTGAAAGCATAAGAAACAAAACTCACTTTCGCATTTATAATATTAGTTAGGAACACATCCTTAATTTTTCAAGTAACACATAAAACAAATAAAAATAATTTCAATGTCCTATTTATTTTTTTGTTAGATCTATACTATCGCGTTATACGCGCAAACTGTAAGAACTTGCGCGTCGTTGCTGCGCCATCTATTAGAATACTCGGGCGTAACCTCGCTATGCCGTTAGTTATATCGGCGACGTCGCTAGATGGCGTTCACGTCGATTGTGTAAATGTGTGCGTGCGTTTTTCAAGGACACTTAGGTCTTGTAGTCCTCTGAATGTTGACGATTAGTTGATATCGGTCCAAGAAGAAAAGAGCCGAGAAAGCAGTTTAACCCCGCCAAAAATTCACCATTCAAGATTGGGTGAAGCTGGACCTGAACCAACTGGGCGGCGACGTCGTTAAATGATGCCTATCCATACATAAATATCGTCTCTCCACAATTCCTTTGCCTACTAAAGGACACATGACAAATATCCAGTACGGCTCTAATATGGACGGATTAATCCATATTCTGTGGGCACGTTCTGTCTACCATTACCGCGCCCCCCGGTCTACTCTTTGATATGCAATGGTCTCTGTAGTACCATGAAACATGAGGCTCCAGGGGCTAGTGTGAATCTTTGGGTTCATTCGAGTAATCGAATTTGTTCAAACCACGCTGGGGTCGGTCGGTGCATTTCATTCATTTCTTCATTCATTAATTCAATGCGTGAACATAGACTTGTTGATAGTCTAAATAATCGTTTGATTCTCAGTCCCGCAAAACCAGAATTCTCAGTGTCACTACACATAACCGATAAAAGTCACTAATCTACAAAACATTATTGGAACCGAACCAGCTATCATCTAATGACAATACTCCAACAAAAATAAATACTATTGGCAAGCGATCCTCTACCAACACTGCACAATATATTTATAAAGATAAGGTTGAAATTCCCATGGCAATGGTTTCTGAACTGTATTTTATGTTGGTTCGCATTTAAGGTCATAAAGTTTATGAGTCCTTAAAAATATAGTTAACCTATTTCTGATTGATGATGGTAATGAAGTATTGTTAAAACAAGGTTTATATAGGATATGTAGGTACTGATTTGCGAAACTCAGACTTTATTTTGACCGCAAGGTCTATTTATGTAAGAGATTATTTATTTAGATAACCAAATTACAAGATGATTATTAACATTAACTAAATTAAATTAAAACTAAGTTAAGCCTAAAAAAGTCCCTCGGGGCATTGTACCGAGGATACTGGCGGCATTTCCTCGCTGAATTGCAATGCTGATGCGTTGCGCGAGTTTTAGCCGCCAGTTTTTCGGTCACCAGTTCAGATCTACAATGCAATGCAACGAGCGCATAACTATTGTATGTGCAATTTAGTGATATTTATCTTCAAATTACGAGTATAATATCAGGGAAACAATAAGTATCAATTCTCCAGCCCGGATTCTGGATTTGTGCACGGTTGATGGCAATAGACTTAAACATAACTGGGGAAATATGGGTGTACCTATAGCTGCACGTCTGCCTAACCCTTCCGGGAAATACAGTACTAAAATATTAAATACGCATTGATACTACTTTAAGACTCGTGCAGACAGGCGCGACGCGCCTGTTCACTGGACCCTTTAAAAAGTTATTAAGAACTTTCTTTTTTAGCGACAGAAACTCCTAATGCAAAATTCTAGTCAAAAAGTTTTGAGTGCACACTCAAAACTTTTTAAGTACCTATTCACGGTAAAAATCTTTGCCTTTTGTGAAAAGGTCACTTTATCTGCCATGTTTAAAAATAGAATCACACTCTCGCATCGTTATTTTTTCGGACTTAGACTCGGTTTTTCAGATATTTTTTTAAAACTAAAGCTTGAAAAGCCTTCTCAAAATTCGAATAATGAACAAGAAACCTAAAGGCTCTTACAGACTGGGGTGAAATCGCGGGCGCGTCAGGCAGTATGCCTGTCGCTTCCGCAATATCGCCCCAGTCTTACTGAAAAAACTTATTAAAGACCATCATTATACAAAATAAGTATGATATGAAGGTACCAGTTTTATGTACAGTCGCCAGCACACCAAGTTACCAAAAACTGTCAAATGTCTCCAAATGATTTTAAACCTTTAAATGTTGATGATTAAGTACAATATCGAATGAGAAAATTTGACTTATTGTGGAACTTCAAAATGTAGGTTCCTTCAATAATAAAATACGCGTCTATGAAAGCCGGGCTTTTCCACATAACGTCGCTTAAGCAAAAACAGTCTTTTGCAGGCTGACAACCCTCTCTTTGATCTCCGTAAATGGTACACTGAAACTTTCATGCATACGTTTTACGACAACATAAAATCAAGCCTTTCCCCGAAGGGTTGGGCAGAGGTGTACCTATAGTACACCCACATTTCGCCAGTTATGTTTAAGTCCCATATAATAGGAGGCGAGCATATAGCCATCAACCGGGCACAAATCCAGACTCCGGGCTGCTACTGAGAAATTCTAGGTAGAAAACCCAATAAAACTTTGCCCGATCTAGGAATCAAAACCAGGACTCATCCTCAGTAGCAGCACTTGCGACCACTAGACCGATGAGGAGACATTCTGCTTGAAATCCTACTTTGAATTGGGGCTTGGCTTAGGCTCATCTCACAGAGAGGAGACTAGTGTCCCAGCAGTGGGAACATTATAGGCTGATTATATTAGGCTTTTAATACTGATATTCAGCTTCATCTGCAGTAAGACTGGAAGCCGACCCGATCATAGCTGGGAAAAGGTTAGGCAGATTAATTGAATTGTGGCCTATATATTTTCAAGTGTTCTACGTTAGGCTTATTACATAATTCTTAATTATTGTAGTCGTCTATTTGGATCAATTTAATTGATTTCTGCTCTAAAGCAACTAAACACGTGGACGCTACTTAAATGCCCCTACTTTTTAGAAATAGGGTGCATTAACTTTAATGCACCCTATTTCTAAAAAGTAGGGACGCCAAGTATGAACACGTTCAAGCTACTTAGCTCGAACGTGTTCATACTTGGCGCACCCAGGACAGTCAGTTGCACGGAGCCAATATTTGTAGCATGCTATGAGCCATGTTTTTAAAAGTATTTAGTGTCGATAAAAGAGAAAAAGAACTTAGGTACGAAACCGGTCCTCACTCTCGCAATGAATGTATGTTCGTGTTAAAGTTCAAACTTAAGTAGGTATATTCTGGGGCTATGAACTTAAGATATTACTTATTCAAGCAGTAGGTAAGGCGAATAACCTTCTACATTGCCGTAATCTTCCTCCAAAACTTAAAATAACTAAGTTATTCCAGCTTATAACTTATGGAAAACTTACCAATTCTATTCTTAGGCTAGAGTTCTCTTGGGTTCATTACTAGTCGACAGCGACGCGTATGAATTTTTCGACGCAATATTTCAGTTCCTTAATAGTTTTAGTTAAGTTAGGTTATTATATTATTTTTTTATGAATTATTGAGTGGTCCGTATTATATATGTAGTATGGAGAGAATATCATCATCTGCCTAGCCTTTTCCCCACTATGTTGAATTCGGCATCCAGTCTAAACGGATGTAGCTGAATATTTTACTTGGGGCGATACCTATCTGACACCCACAACCCAGTTACAGTTACAGTTACTGGGTAATACGATACTTCTTGGTAAGAAAACTGGTTGTCACACATTCGGGCTACTGACTACCTGTAAAGACCAACGGTTTAACGTGCTTTCCGAGGCACGGAGGGGTTGGTATGTAACAATGGTCACCTATCCACGGACCAACCGCGGTAAGCGTAGGTTTACCCAATCGATCGACCCGTGTGGCTGGTATTTCTTAGTCACAAGCCCCTCAAAACCCTCGAGCCCTAGAAGTTAAAGAGAGAATATACCGGTCATATCCTATAATGTATGCTTTAGATCGATTTCTGTTGTGTATCACTTCCGAACCTTAGTTATTAAGACGCTGACAACACCTAAACCGCGGTCACTGTCAGATTGCATAGAAAAGAAAGAGAAACGCGATGACACAACGCTTGTAATTTATTGCAAAATATGAAGCAATTATCTATTTACTCAAAATTGAGTTGAGTAATCGAAAATAAAACACTACCAAGTTCTGCATTCAAATAAGCTGTTCTTGTTATTAATTAAATAAGTAATGTATGTTGATATTTAATGCAGATATTTTGGATTAGAACTCAAGGTAAGACGTTAGTTTAACGTTAGTTTGTATCAAGATTTTTTTTTTTTTGGTAACAACCAAGTTCTGGGAAATTTGTTCAAAATTAAGATATATTTTTCTGCTACCACAAACTATACAGATTTGGCATTTTTTTTTTTCTTAAGAGAAGACTATGTATTTTGGTCAATTGGGTCTTGTCAGCGACTTAAACAAGGCCCTCAATTGTATGAAGTCGACCTATTTAAAAAAAAACGAGCGGGCCTTACAGTAGTCGCATATGATCACATCTGACATCTCACAGTGGTATTAAGCAACTGAGCAGCGACAGAAACTAACCTCAGAATAAAAAAAAAGCTAAATACTGAAATAATTATTCATTACCAGTGGTCGCCCACTGGTCGAAATTCGATTCTTGATTACGTCTCTGACGTGACTGCGTGTCAGAGTTTTGCATAAAATATTATAGGGCCCAGATTTCAAATCCTTTCATCTTGCAATTAATGAATGCTGTTTCATGAAATATATTTAAATGTTTTTTATACAGCATATATCAGTAAAAAAACGAGTGAGTCTTACAATAACTATAGAATTAAAAAAACTTAAATACTGAAATATTTATTCGAATAATTATTCAATACTAGTAGTCGCCCACTGGTCGAAATTCAATCCGATCTATTTACAATCATTATAGTTTTTACTAATTCCATGCTATTAATAAGTATTTACTTATACCATGCTCAAGCTGTCACTTCCTGTCTACACACTTCCGTCCCTTTTTACGAAATCACTCCCACAGAAAGCGAGAGGAACGATGTTACACATAAAAAAATAAGAATGAAGTGAAAATAGTCAACTTAAAAGTCTTTCAAAAAACCGGCCAAGTGCGTGTCGGACCACGCACAATGACATGTTCCGTAATTGGGAAGTTGGGATGAATTTATCCCAAAAACAAACATGTTCTCCCATACATCGATATATCCCACGGTGAATTCTCCAACTGCAAACTTAAGTTAGTCGAATATTACTTGTTAACTTCCAAAGCCTACTTAGCTGTGATAGTTTTCCTATTAATTTCTATCAACTATCATATAAAAAAATCATGTCAGTAGTAGTACTGCCATGATTTTTTTCACATCTCCATAAACAATCGTTTAGCTGGCAGGGGGGAGGACACTTGACTCTAACAAAAATTAAGATAAGATATTTCACTTTCATGCTTAATATTACGCAAGCGGATCCTTGAATCGAAAAGTGGTGTTCACAGACCCGCAATATTTTTGAACGGCCTATCCAACGATATCCCACACCATGGGGTAGACGAGAAAAAAAATATCATCCCCACATTACGTGCAAGGGAAATACCCTAAAAAAATTTTTTTCAAGATTTTATTTCACAACTTTGTCGGCGTGATTAATATGTATACCTACGCCAAATTACAGATTTCTGGTACTAAGCGTCTTTGAGCTACAGCGGGGACAAACAGAAAGACGGACATGGCGAAACTATAAGGGTTCCTTGTTTACTACGGAACCCTAAAAACTACAAAAGCTTAATAGAATACACTATACTCATTTACAATCAAGTTACATAAACTCCATTGTGAAAAATAAATTCTTTAATACATTTTGTGTAGCAGCTGTTTTGAAAATGCTATAAACCACCAAATGTTTTGTATTTTTTTAACGGAGAACATAACAGTTTATTTCGTAGACTTGACGACAAAAAAACGCTCACAGTGAAAGCAATAAGGCTGAGTAAAGATGTCGAATGACTTTGCATTTAACGTTAGAGGCCGACAACACCTAGAGCGTGGTCACTGTTGGACTGCATAGAAAAGAAAGAGAAGCGCTATGACACAACGCTGGTAATTTATTGCAAAATATGAAGCAATTATCGATTTTAAAAAAAGCTATAGATTTTATAAAAAAATAAAACACTATTATGCTAATATGTTGCTTGTAGACTAATCTGACAAAAAATCAGAATGATTGCATGTATATTGGTATGGTTTTTAATCGTTAAAAGAATTTTTTAGAGGTATTTTCGTGATTTTCTTCTGTCAAATCAAATTAGTTATATTATGTTTTCAACACACTATCTACCTAGGATATATCATTAAGAATATCATATATTTTTCTGATTTTGTTTACTGCAGTGGATCATATACTTTAAGGCATTATAAAACTTATAAAATTTGCGTTTAGGTCCTGTAGTCCCCTTAAAGAATAATGTTAAAACCCAAAGCACGCAGACTCAAAGTTGAATTATTAATTCACTAAAGTAATCTGACATGTGCTAGCTATCACTTTGTGTAATAAAATGGTCATATTTATTGTATTCTAAACTTTTACACTTTATTATTTATTTATTTTGTGAGTGACCCTCACCAAAGACCACTGAATCATTCACTGCAGAAGGACTTTCATTGTTGTCGTGTTGTCTCTTTAATATTGATTATTTATCGTGTTATTTTTTTTTAAAAAGGTTGATCACAGCTGTCATGTTGGTCTAACAAATTAAACTTCAGAGTTTAGCTAGGCCTGGCCCGGTATCTGAAGCGCTGAATTTGGCTGTAATAACACAGCGATTAATAATAATAATAATAATTTTTAATATTTTTAAATGTTTTTATATTCCAATATTTAAAAATATAATTATAATGTGTATATAATGAAATAAAAGAAAATAATAATAATAATAATAAAAGGACGGCACGGTTGACATGTGTCGGGCATGCCACCGTCCGGGAGAATCAATCCGACACATTATCTCCGGGTGTTCTCGTCTAGCTAACGAAGAGTATTTGCATAGACACAACCTTGTAGCCAGGATTATCCATCAGCAACTTGCTCGTAAATACAGCCTTGTAGAATCTAAAGTGCCGTACTACAGGTATGTGCCCGACCCAGTTCTCGACAATGGAAATATCACTTTGTACTGGGATCGATCCATCATCACTGACAGGACTATTGTTGCCAATAAGCCTGACATAGTGGTGGTGGATCGAACAGAGCGGCGCGCAATGATTGTTGACATAACAGTCCCTCATGACGGGAATCTCGTGAAAGCCGAGAAAGATAAACAGATCAAGTATCTTGACTTGGCTCGCGAGGTTGTCGACATGTGGGATGTGGATTCAGCAATCATTGTGCCGATAGTCGTATCAGCCAATGGCTTAATTGCCAAGAGCCTCGACCAACACCTAAGGAGGCTCACGTTGGACGGCTGGATTAAGGGCTTGATTCAGAAAGCGGTACTTCTGGACACGGCTCGCATTGTTAGGAGGTTCCTCTCTCTGGAGCCCTGACCGCCGGTAGCTTGGACCCTGTTCCCGATACCGGTGGGCCACCATTTTTTTATATTTTTAAATGTTTTTATATATTTTTGTATATTCTAATATTTAAAAATATAATTATATTGTGTAAATAATGAAATAAAAGATAATAATAATAAAATAATTATTATAACATGACATAACATGTACCCAGGTAAGTACTTATGGTAGGTTATTTCAGAGTATTTAATTCTAAACAGAGGAAATGTAAAACTCTGACGAGGTTTACTCTAACCAAAATATATTATTAAAGAAGGTTTATTACAGATAGGCAGTCGCTCCATGTAAAATACTGATATTCAGCTGCATCCGGTTAGACAGGAAGCCGACCCCAACATAGATATAGAATGAATTTGATAAGTTTTTTTTTTGTGGTCTGCAACCAGCGGTAGTGTAGTTACTTGAAAAATATTAGTTTAAAAACTCATTTCTTTTTTTGTAAACTTCAAAGACGTAATGAGTATCGATAACTAATAAACGATAAAATAAAAATAAAACAGATTTTCTGAACTCATACTTTCACTAACAAAACTAAAAAAGTGGCACCGTTGACTGAAAAGTTGTGCGGAAATCGGTTGGCATGGTATGGGCATGTGATGCTGAGGAATGAGGAAAATGTCGTGAGGAAAGTTTTGAGTATGAATGTCGATGGCTTTAAGAGTAGGCGATGGATGGACTGTGTGAAAGATGATATGGCTAGAAAGGGGGTGACTGCCGAGATGATGACTAATAGAGAAGTATGGAAGAAAGCGACATAGCGACACAGCGGACAGACTGGAAGCCGACCCTAACATAGTTGGGAACGGGCTAGGCAGATCATGATGAAATGTATCTTTGTAGCGTAAGGATTCCTGTATCCCACCAGAGGGGCAATTCCCCTATTTTTAAGAACGTTCGCATAGTCTCAATGGTTTGTGGGTGGCTATAAGAGTAGTGGAAGACCAAAGAAACGATGGATGGACTGTGTGAAGGATGATATGGCTAGAAAGGGGGTGACTACCGAGATGACAACTAATAGAGAAGTATGGAAGAAAGGGACATGTTGCGCTGACCCCAAATAAATTGGGATAAGGGAAGGAGAATGATGATGATGATGACTTTCAGTAACAAAACAACCAGAGGTCGTTAACCCAAAAAAAAACATCAAATCTGAAATTTTTTTTTCGTGTTTAGATATCGATACGTCTGTCGAGTTTCGCAAGCTAATTTAACTTGACCCTGCATATAATGCTTTTTTGTGGCTGTAGCTTGTTGAAATATTAGAACAGTGCGTTCAAGACGTAACAATTCTAAAAGGTTACCGAGGCCCCTGGCAACACAGGCAACGGAAGGAACACGGGTAGGTTTTAGTCAGTAAGAGTCTGACACACCCTCCCGCTCCGCCCAGAGCGGGAGAAGTTATTTGGAAATTTTCTACAAACCCATAACAAAAGCAAATTTTCAATAAAAAAAAATTCAATTCTACTTTCGAATTTTCAAACAATTTCGTCCAATTTTCTTACAAAACCAGAGCACAAATAAACACTAACGCAGTCTTTTTCATAATAGGAGAATACAAACAAGACCTAACAATAACACTATTCAAATAAAACATCAACATCACAGTGGATTGCTCTAAAATATACACTTTATAGTCTAGAAAATTACGTACATTTGGAACACTAGGTACTATGTCAATGTTGACTTAAAGCGGTACTATATAGTACCGCTTTAAGTTTGGTAAGTAACATCCTCAGGCTTGTTATTACATAAACAATACCTTCGTATGTAATTGGAAAAGCCTTTACAGTGCTTCTATTTTCTTAATGGCTCTCGGCAATCAGAAGTATTTAGTTCTGAATTCAAATTATTATACACGATAAACCTAATAATTGATGGACATGGCAATTAGCATGCGTTTGTATTGAGAAATGTAATAGAATATAATAGAATCTCTTTATTTCGGACACCAAATACCCATATAGTGTTAATAACATACATAAAATAACTTATTGCCTAGTGTTCGTAAAAATCAACCTCCGCACAAATTGCTGTACAATCGGAGAGCCGAAACTCTCGGCTACAGTTTTCAGGATGCTGTTCCGACTGCCCCTCACTCTCCTCAGTAGCGACGCAGTTTTTTTGCGTATAATTTCATAGAAGCCGTCGCGTCGTCGGTGCGGGCTTGCGCAAACATTACCAAAGTGCTACAGTAACGAGGCAGCCTCAACAACATCCTGAAAGCATTGTTATATTGGATGCGCAGGGCATCCAGCGATCTCTTGGTACAACTGACCCATAGATTGCCCGTGTACAAACTTTGGCAATGATTGCCGAGAGACATTAAGATAATAGAAGCACCTTATTCTTCTTTTATATTACTAAGATCCGCTAAAAGTAAGAACGAAATATAGGTAGCTAAAAAGGTTTTTCTTACCGTGTAGCCACATAATATACGATAAGTGTTCATCTTTCATGCACTCCAACAAAAGCAACTTAACTAGAAAAAAATAACAAATATGCAGAATAAATGAACTGCGATGTTTTACTAGGTAAAAGTAAGAAAGAAAAGAGAATTGAACAAATAGAGAGAAAAAATTAGTGGCACAATATTATAATAACTGTGGCATAGAAATAACGAATGTATCATAACATAAGCAATTTAGCTTCACTGTTGGTTATAACAAATAGAAAACTCGGAAGTTTTTGAACTCCACCCGGTATTGACGGAAGATTGAATTGAAAAGAATCGACTACTTCATTTTTTTTAACCGGCCAAGTGCGTGTCGGATCACGCGCAATGAAGGATTCCGTAGTTGGGATTTAATTTATTTATCCCAAAAACAAACTTAACATTGTAGTTCAAAAATTTGTTCTCCCATACAACGATAGACGTCACGGCCAATTCTCCAACTGCAAATGTAAGTTAGGCGACTATTACCCGTAAACTTGTAAAGCCATAGCTGTGATAATTTTCCTTTTAACTTTGTTATACATACGTATATACTACTTGTCTTGTTATATTTACTTTTTCTGATTCTAACAAAAAGGTGAACGGCAGATTTCGTACAGCTTACTTTTTTTGTTGTTTTGTTATAGAATTTGTACCACATATAAAGGCAACTAAGCCATTTATTTTCATGTAAGTGTACTATTTTTAGAAGTTCGGATTAATTAATAATATTAAAAAAAAGATTTTAATAACTACACGTAATGTAGTCGTAAACTAAACGCAGTTATGTTGGTATTTAAGCTATGCTCGCCATGAGGGTATTACCCGACCTTCCCCCTTCTTAGATGAAGTAATTTACGAATTAATTAATTATAAATAAAATAAATGTACTTAAAAAAACTATTAACTGTATCGTTTTATTTACCTACAATCAAAACTCCATCAGGACTTCATCATTATCAAACTGTTGCAGTCAGCTGCTGGACATAGGTATCTCCTTATGGACTCCGCTGAGTAGGTACGATCCTCATCTCAATTTACCTACTTGATAGTAAATAAAACACTACAAAAATAGCGACAAGCAATCTAGAACATGTACTTTATTACCGAAACAATGTTTATGTGCCTATAATTAACAATCTACATTGGTACACTAGTACTTAACCTTAAAAAATAAAACTGGTTATAACTTTTACGTCCCAAGTTCTAAAAATCCAAGAATTTAAAAAAAGCTTGTCTATCGTATTAACTACCAATTAAAACAAAGAATATCCCAAAACACGAAATTTTATTAGCTGTACGAAAGTCCCATACAAGCCTGACGTTCGCCTTTGTACTATAAAGCTTAATATTACGCAAACGGATCCCTGAATCGAAAAATGGTTTTCACAGACCCGCTATTTTTTTGGACGGCTTATCTAACAATACCCCACACTATGGGATATAACAGAAAAAAATATCATCCCCAGTTTACGTGCAACAGTACCCTACAACTTCTTTTTTCAAGATTTTATTTAACCACTTTGTCGGCGTGATTAATATGTATACCCAAGTCAAATTACAGCTTTCTAGTAAGATTCTCTGAGCTAAGCCACGGATAGATAGATAGATAGATAGATAGACGGAAATGGCGAAACTACAAGGTGTCGTTTTGCATCCTCGTCAAATTTCAGGAGGTTGCTATGAAAGACATATATGTGACAATCCGCGGCTAAAGGTACCTTGTGGTCGATATGGAGTTATGCATACGCTAGTAATCTGCGATTAATACGCTGTAGATATCAAAAAAGATCAACCTCCTACGATGTTTTGTTACGGAGATATATTTTTTTTTAAATTATATTCGAAATTGTGCAATTTCGAGAAACAGACATTTTAAGTTCAGTCACCTCGAACAAAGCAATAAAAAAAAAATCTATATTTCTTGCAAAATTTACAAAACATTCAATATCTTCGAAATTATAAACGTCCATAAGGTACCTTTAGCCGCGGATTGTCACATATACTCGTAATAAAATATAAATACGATACCTACTCAATAATTAATACATACTTGTTTTTTTAGTTATTTAAGTTTGACAGTATTTTAGAATACACCACTTTCACAGAACAGAATCACCCCGTTGCGTATGCGGTAGTGTGTGTGTAACAGGGCAGTTACAGGGCAGTTACACAGGCCGCGTTTTAACATGCATGTCTCCCACACATGTCTATTTATGAAAATTAGAAAAAAAAAAGACCTACTTATTTTATTATTGATTCCTGTCGAGAATCATTAGCATAGTTACCTCCTTGAATTTGACGAGGATGCAAAACGACACCTTGTATAAAGGTTCCTTGTTCATTACGGAACTCTAAAAAACATGAAAACTACAGCAACAAAAAAAGACGTGCCTTATAAAGAAAAATAAACAACGTTCAGACGACACATTCATTCACGCAGATAGACCTCTGTCCCCTAATAAGCCTCATATATTCTTTTAAGTGTACCACCGTTTATTATCTGGATACCGACATATATTTCCATTTAGGACGCAAGCAATTTCGTGTTGTAAGCCCCTAATGAAACTGCTAGACCAACGGCTGACTTTGTTGGATGTGCCTCATTTTGGAACCTAATATTTGTGAATCGTGAACCTATATTGGTGGATTTTATGTGTCAGTGTTATAATTATGATGTCAATGCCCTTAAGACGCTGACAACACCTAAACCGCGGTCACTGTCAGACTGCATAGAAAAGAAAGAGAAGCGCGATGACCCAACGCTTGTAATTTATTGCAAAATATGAAGCAATTATCTATTTACTCAAAATTGAGTTGAGTAATCGAAAATAAAAAAAAACAACCAAGTTCTGCATTCAAATACGACGTTCTTGTTATTAATTAAATACATAACGCATGTTGATATTTAATACAGATATTTTGGATAGGATCTCAAGGTAAGAGGTTAGTTTAACGTTAGTTTGTATGGAGATTTTTATAAAACGTTTTAGTAACAACCAAGTTCTGAAAAATATGTTCAAAATTAACATTTATATTTTTTCAGCTACCACAAACTGTACAGATTTTGCAATTTTCTTTCTTAAGACAAGCCTATTTTGGTCATTTGCCTATTGTCAGCGCCTTATGTTGTCTGTCCATTGAAGCAGAGAGGAAGCGCTCTAATGTACAGACAACATTACACGAACATTTATAGACAGTGAAAATGAAATGTTCTTTTTGAAAGGTGACAATAGTAGGCTAACCCGTCACCAGACGGTTAATTTTTTGTTCATTTTAACATACATACATACATAACAACACGCCTTATTTTCCCGAAGGGTTGGGCAGAGGTGTACCAGTAGTACACACAAACAGTTATGTTTAAGTCCCATGTAATAGGGGGTGAACCTGCTGCCATCAACCGGACCGAATCCAGACTCCGGGCTGCTACTAAGAAATTCCAGATAGAAAAACCCAATAACACTTTGCCCGACCCGGGAATCTAACCCAGGACCTCATGCTCAGCAGTAGCGCTTGCGACCACTAGACCAACGAGGCATTTTCATTTGTACATTTAATTAATTTGGCATTTTTCAATGGAAGTGAAACTGAACACAAAATTAACCAAAAGTGAAAAATGAATTCATTAGTGAACCGATCCAACGATGGATTTTTTTTAATATGCATCTTTCGTTCGCCTACCGAACGTATGTGAGTGTCGTTTAGACGTGGAATGAAAAAAAAAGAACTCAATCCCGATATCAGACGCTTCACTCGAGTGAAACGTAGAAATATGTGTTTATGTAGAAAAATAAATTGTTTAATAAATACTTATTGTCAATATTATTACAATAATGAGCTTTACAGATACCTAATTGATTAATGGCTTATTACGTTGACGTATTTTTCAATACATTGCGATCATTTTATGGCTTTTAAAAATTATTATGTCAGTGAATAATGGATTACCGCACCAGTCATTGCCTATTTGTATAGATATTTAAGTTGCCTATAGTGTGATCCCCGCTAAACGATATCTATAAACTCAGACTGTACATTGTAAACAATAACGAATTTCATTTAGCTGATAATTTGAAATTAGTTTCAATCTGCATTAGATATAATTTACATCAAAATTTTCGAGCAGAATTCCATGTAAAATCCTCCATCCACTAAGATTCACCTTCTCGTGCCCAATTTGCACAATTTGTATTCTAAAAGCAGATAATTGGCTGTAATACATTTGTGTCTACCGCTGCAAATTGGGACGGTACTAATGGAGCGTTTAATGCATTTGCACTAACCCGCCGCCATGCTAAGCTGTTCGAGTTTTTGGAAGTGTTGAATTTCGCTTTTGTTTCGGGTTGGTAGTTTGGCTGAGCTTTGAAACTGACTATTTAACGGAGTAAAATGTTGCCAATCATAAACCCCGAGAAATGTATGGTAAATCTGAAGTTTATACTTGACCTTTAGATCTACGTTACGCTGGCGTTTCTTGCGATTGTCTAAAGCGCGAACGAATTTATTAAAAATGTAGTAGGTGGCAAATGAAATCAATTGTTGAATTTAGAGGCCGACAACAGCTAAAGCGCGGTCACTATCGGACTGCATTAAAAAGAAAGAGAAGCGCGATGACAAAACGCTGGTAATTTGTTGCAAAATATGAAGTAATTATCTATTTACAAAAAATCTATTGATTGGATAAAAAAATGAAAACACTATTATGCTAATATGTTGTTTGTAGGATAATCTGACAAAAAATCAGAATGATTGCGTGTAGATTAGTATGGTATTTAATCGTTAAAATATTTTTTAGAAGTATCTTCGTGATTTTTTTCTATCGTATCAAATTAGTTGTATTATGTTTTCAATACTTTATCTACCTTAGCATATATCCTGAAGAATATTATATATATTTCTGATTTTGTTTTCTGCAGTGGATCATACACTTTTAGGCATTATAAAATTTAGTTTTTAGGTCCTGTAGTCCAGATTACCCATTACCAATACCGACCGCAATTACTTTAGAAATCGACTCATGACATGAAATTAAATTGTTTATTTTGTAAATAGGATATCACATACACTTTTACACGACATATTAAAAAAAATATATTAAAAAGTAAGCTAGATGGAGTCGTCACATATATACAACGCGCCGTCGACCCGGGCCTGGTCCTTATCGGACGGTGAGCTACCCATTGCTCACCGTCCGCAAGCCCGCGCCTACGGTGGCCGGAAATCCGCCCGGGATTCCCGACGCCCTGGGCGTCTCCTGCGGCGGCTAGGGGCGAGAGGGCGTGAAACTTGCCTTTTCCTCAACCATCCCGCCTCCTCCTTCGCGAGCATTACTGCTTCGCAGAAGGAGGTGACGGCTGCCCATTCTCGCTCCGTACCATGGCTTGAACCAGGGCCGGACGCGAGAGGTCTCTGCCGCCGATCGCCTCCACGAGGACACGGCGGTGCTCTGCCCAAGCCGGGCAGACCTCCACCGTATGCTCCACCGTGTCCTCCGGGCGGTCCACACAGTGGTGACACCCGGGCGTTTCCTCACGCCTTATCCGACACAGGAACCTCCCGACCAGGACTGCCGTGTCCGGTGAGGACCTGCGTCAGGCGGAAGGTGAGGACGCCGTGGCGCCTCTCTAGCCACTCCTCAAAGAGGGGACTTATCGCCGCAATCGTGACGTGCCCAGCACTGGGTTGCGACAACCGTACTTTCCATGACGCCATGAGATCCCGCCGGAGCTCCGTCCACTGTGCCGCGATTTCTCGCGGCAGCGGACTTACGCCCCGGCGTTTCGCCTCCTCGCGCCACTCCCACACGTGCGCGAGGACTTTTGCCTCCAGATCCCATGGCGGCAATCCGGCAAGGAGGCTCGCTGCCTCACAGGAGACCGTGTGGTATCCCCGGACCATCCGGATGGCCATGACCCTTTGGGCCGCGCTCAACCGGTGGGCTGGCCGCAGCGCCAGAGAGCGTGCCCATACAGGAGCCCCTTAGAGGGCCATGGACCGCACGACCCCCGCATAGAGCCTCCGGCAGGAGGCGTTTGGACCCCCTAGATTGGGTAGGATCCGCTTCAATGCAGCGCCCGCCCGCTCCAGTTTGGGAGCCAAACGTCTGAAATGCTCCACGAAGTTCCACCGGCTGTCGAGGACGAGTCCCAGGTACTTCATCGTCGACTCGACGCCGATGGATACCCCTCCTACCGTTATTTGGGACCCCAATGGTGGTGCGTTTCGAGGACCATGAAAACACATGGCCTCGGACTTGTGCAAGGCCACCTCGAGTCCCAATTGCCGGATCCTTTCGACGATTGTCGCAACCCCGCGTGCCGCTACTTCGGCCGCCGCCTGGTGCGACCTCCCCTGCGCCAGTACCAACGTGTCGTCAGCGTAGCACACTACGCTGACGCCGCTAGGGAGGTCGGCGTGCAGCACCCAGTCGTATCCGATGTCCCACAGATGCGGCCCTAGGACCGATCCCTGTGGGACACGACATCTCTTACTGGTTCCACACTCCCTGGTGACCGGGGTAGATGACGGCCCTGTCCGTCAAATAGGCCTCGACCACACGACAGAGTTAGGTCGGCATCCGGTGGTACCGGAGTGCCTCCCTGATGCAACTCCAGGGCAGGGTATTGAAGGCATTGGCGATGTCTTGAGACACCGCCAAGACAACCCCACCCTGGGCAAAAATATTCCTCGTCGTCAGGGCTCGCACGCGCATGATGGCGTCCACCGTAGAGCGCCCTCTGCGGAAACCAAACTGGCTCTCCGCCAAATCCGGCCCCACCCGCACCAGCTGGCTGACGAGGTGGTCTGCAATGACTCTTTCAAAGAGCTTGCCCACCTCGTCGAGCAGCACAATGGGCCGACAAGCGGACGGAGAGTCCGCAGGGCGCCCTGCCCTCTTTATGATGACCAGTTTCCCCGTCTTCCAACGAAGCTGGAACTGGCCCCTCTCTATGCATGCGCTTAGGAGCCCCCTAAGTCGAGGCCCATGGAGTCGTCACTTAAAAATCACACAGCATGTGATTCAACTCAATTCCAACTCACAATCTTACAATAATTCTACTGAATTCTCAAACTAAATTCATTAAATTGAATAAACCGACCAAACCTTGAAACAAATCCCTGGAAAGATTAATTTTGAAACAATGCAGTGTATTAGGCCCACACCGAAACATCTGCTGAGCCGCAATAAGGCTCCTGTCCTACCGCCGACGAGGAAGCGAGTAACTGTCACCGATTTTCTCGCTCAAGAAACGTACAAAAGATTGTAGGTCTCAGCAGGCTTAGGGCCGGTTTTTTGATCCCTAGTTATAGTCAAGCTAACCATTTGTTAAACTAACCATAGTTAAGACTCTAACCAATTGTTAACTAAGTCTACGTTTTTTGATCCCCATTTTAACTATGGTTAGAATTTACTATTGTTAACTATGTTGCTATTGCAATGGACACTAACTTACCGATTTAAGAGTTGGGAGCAATTATTTTGTTATGGTAGCGTGCATTTTGACTTCTAGCGCGCATGTCTAATGTCAAATGATACAGTTTGTTGATATTGTGGTATTTGTTAATCTCTTGCTTATACGTAAATAAAAACGACTAATGAAATTAAATAGGACAGAAACTTTAAGTAAGTAAAACATTTAACTATATTTTTAAATAACATTTTAGATGTTTACGTGTTTTGTGTGTTTCGATGTTTTAAATAATAATAATAATAATAATAATGTTTTATTTTCTCACCACAATATTACAAAATACATATTACATGGTATCAGAGTCAGACAAAATTTTAATATTGTGGGAGACTGGAGCCTAAACTAAGCTCTAGGCCTGTATTTCAGATCACCAGGTCTCCGCCCTTTTACAAAATTATACATTTTATTTTTTTATGTACTTGTACACTGACAACCTAAAAGAAAACAACATTATAGAAAGATTGGTGGCTCGGGTGGAAATTTTAAACTTTACATATTATAAACTAAACTTTTTTTAAATAGGTTATGTGTGTGTGTGTGTGTGTGTGTGGGTGTGTTTGGGTGGGTGTGTGTGTGTGTGTGTGTGTGTGTGTGTGTGTGTGTGTGGGTGTGTGTGTGTGTGTGTGTGTGGAGTGGTGTTGGTCAGTGCGAGCGTTATATTTTTTATTATGTGACTTAAAGGTAACTTGAAGACTTGAGAAGGATGATGTAGATAGGTTTTTATTTTGTAGGGATATTGCTACAGCTGCGATATTACACCATAGAGGTAAGTAAGTTTTCAGTATCCTCATAGTTTAGTTGTTGTAGTAAGGCTGTAACTTTCTTTTTGCACATAGTTCTAGTGAGGTTAACTATGGGTGACATCCTGTTTATTTTATTATATAGAAAACCACCCAGGTGGCAAAAAAACCGCTTTGAGAATTGGGTAGTAGATAGGTGTTTAAGACGGCGGTCTACAGGGTTGTACCGTCTTTTTCGTTGTGAGGCCGTGGGATGATAAGTAAGTAATGAGTGCTGTTTTAATATGATGTTAAGAATAAAAAGTTGACGCACTGTCAAAACTTTAGCCTCCTTGTATAGGAGCTCTGTGGGATAGCGGTAAGGGAGGAATGAGGACACTTTCAAGATAGCCCTCTGGGCTCTCTCCAGTTCAATAATTGTAGTTTTCGGAGCACCTCCCCAGACAGAGATACAGTAGGTTAACAGTGACTGAGCAAGGGCAAAGTACACGGATTTTTTTAACTTGTCATCAGCTACTCGTCTCAAGGTTTTGAAAATATATATCAACTTGCGTAACCTGGTTTTAAGTGTATCAATGTGTTGCTGGAATCTAAGGGTACAATCGATTGTAACTCCCAGATACTTAACGTGTCTAGTGGCGCAAAGGTGAGTGCAGGTACACATATTCTCATCGTGTGGTTCTGGACAATTGTGTGTTATTATTGTGTAGGGCGCTGATGAGTTTGGGACGTTAACGTTTGCTTTAAGAGAGAAGGTCATATAATTGGTTTTCTCCGCGTTGAGTGTCAGAACATTACTGCGTAACCAATTTGACACCATATTAAAGCCCGATTGTGCGTATGAGAAAACTTCATCCCATGTATCAGCGCTAAAGAGGAGCGCCGTGTCATCTGCAAATGTAATTATCCTACCCTCGGGGAGTGTGAGCATACCCAGGTCATTAATATACATAAGGAACATAGTGGGACCCAACACGCTTCCTTGAGGGGCGCCATATGAGACTGTTCGTTCATCACTAATGTGTTCATCGATCTTAACGCACTGGGTACGCTCACTCAAGTAGTCTTCAAAAAGTTCAAGTTGAATTCCTCTTATTCCAAAATTCTCCATTTTTTTGGAGAGAATGGCCACGGAAACCGTTTCAAACGCCTTAGCAAGATCTAAAAATATGCCTAACACCTTTTTCCCCTTGTCCAGGTTGGTGACAACATAGTTTGTCAAATCGTGTACGGCGTCGGACGTTGATTTGCCAGACCGAAAGCCGTATTGTGTTTGAGATAGAAGCTTATGTTTTTCGAGGTAATCAACGAGCCTGTTGTTCATTATCCTCTCTAGAACTTTTGACAGGGCAGGTAAAACAGCTATGGGCCTATAATTTCCGACACGGCTTCTGTCCCCACTCTTGTAGATCGGGTGTACGATTGATCTTTTAAGGACTTTAGGGAATTTATCTGTTGAGAGAGCTAGGTTACAAATGTATGTAAGCGGGGGTACAATGGAGGCTTTATGTTTCTTAAGAAGATCACTCGATATTCTATCCCATCCCACTGCACAATCACTACGAAGGTTATTAGAAGGTATTAATCTTTCAACCTAGACTTCTTCCGTTGGTAGCAAAATCATTGAATTCGAGTTG
Organism: Atethmia centrago; assembly: GCA_905333075.3. NCBI lineage: Eukaryota > Metazoa > Arthropoda > Insecta > Lepidoptera > Noctuidae > Atethmia > Atethmia centrago. Next base: position 24,790,062 of record HG995376.1, read on the forward strand.
TTGTTATCGATTAATTTGAATGGTTGTGGTGGGCTTATTATTTTTTCCGCGAGCTGTTTGCCAATTTGAGCAAAAAAATCGTTAACGGAATTTACCGATATTTTTGGAGTGGATGACAGTGTTAAGAGATGAGATGAAGTCTCTTTCTTTTTAACCCTGTTTGTCAACTTATTTATTGCAGCCCATAGTTGCTTGGGGTTTGTTCCAGCTTTGGTTATTTGAGTTTTTTCATAGTCAGTTTTTATTTTCTTTAACAATTTGTTACAGAAGTTTCTGTACCTGGTAAAAATTATTTTTAGATCACCTTTTTTTTTAATTTTTATCCATTTTTGACATCGCACCGTAGAAATCCTTCTACATAAAAAAGGACCTAGACAAAGATTGATAGAAACGAAAAACAAAATGACAGATTGTAGAAGGATTTCTACGGTGCGATGTCAAAAATGGAGAAACGAAATGGCACTTTGTATAGAAAGAGTTGTGTCTATTCTTCGTAGAAATAGAAAGCATCATGCTAAGCCTGCAGGTAAGTAAAACATACATAAATTAGTAGTTGATCGTGATCGCTGACTATTCTCATCGCCAGCGAGTATCTACTCGTTTTTCGCAGGAGCTATTAAAGAACTCGCTCAGCGACGCTCGCTTGGCGGGCAGAATACTCACTGAGAGAGTCACGCTTGATACATACATACACATACATATTATTATACCAGCAAGTTATCGCTCGTCGACGTCGCGCACTCGCTGCTTGTTGATCGCCAACTCGTTTTTAATTGCTATCTCGCGTCTCATTAATCGCCGGCGTCGGCAGTGGGACAGGGGTCTAATATCCAAATACCGGAAATACACAATAGGAACGTTAATAAGCATTTGATTGGTTTACATTAGCGTTGTTTGAAATTTCAATTATCTACTTCTAAACTATGTATCGTCAATAATAACTTTACGATCAATATACAGGTTAATGAGGTGCCTTAACAAGTTGGAGGAAAATAACTACTTCCGTCTCGGTCTAAGTAGAGTTTAGATAAATAATTCATGAAAAAAAAGCCTAGGTGTCAATAAGTATGTTCAAGGAATGTTCCGGATATCTAATAGGTAGTTAATCGTATTTAATTTTCAAACACCACTTAGCTAAAAGTTTTAGCTACTCTCACAGGAACTTATTCTTCAAAATAAGCATCATAAGTTAAGATGATACATAGAATTATTCCTTAAAGGGGACTACAGGACCTAAACGTAACTTTTATAAGTTTTATAATGCCTTAAAGTATATGATCCACTGCAGTAAACAATATCAGAAAAATATAGGAGTTGACATCTAACCTCAACTTCGGCGCCACCATCGAGTACAAAGCCCAAACTGCGGCCAAGAAACTGGGCATCCTAAATAAGGTGAAGCGATACTTTACGCCTGGACAGCTTTTGACCCTTTATAAAGCGCAGGTCCGATCCTGCATGGAGTATTGTAGCCACCTTTGGGATGGCTCGGCTAAATACCAACTTGCCGCGCTTGACTCGGTGGAACGCAGAGCTAAGAGGCTCATTGGCGACGTAAATCTGGTGGATGCCAAGCTTCACAGTTTGGCCCATCGTCGCAAGGTTGCCTGCTTGTCGGTCTTCTATAGATTGTACTTCGGAGAGTGTGCCCAAGAACTCCACGACCTCATTCCACCGGCCCCCTTCTATTATCGGTCATCTAGGCGCACTTCAGGTTACCATCCCTTCCTGGTGGCTATCCCACCAGCTCGCACTAAGCGTTTCCAAACTTCTTTTATAATGCGCACAGCAAAGGAATGGAACTCTCTGCCTGCGTCTGTGTTTCCGAACGCATACAACCCTAATCTTCAAAGTGAGAGTGAACAGGCTTCTTCTGGGTAAGCTCGCTCCATCGTCGACTTTGTTTCTGTCACCTCTGACATAGACTAAGGTCAAGAGCAAACCCATCACAAATAAAAAAAAAAAAAAAAATATATGATATTCTTAAGGATATATGCTAGGTAGATAGTGTGTTGAAAACATACTATAACTAATTTGATACGATAGAAAAAAATCATGTAAATACCTCTCAAAATTTCTTTTAACGATTAAAAACCATACTAATATACATGCAATCATTCTGATTTTTTGTCAGATTATTCTACAAGCAACATATTATTGGTATAATAGTGTTTTATTTTTTAATACAATCATTGCTTGTGCAGTGTTTTATTTTTTTAAACGATAATTGCTTCAAATTTTGCAATAAATTACCAGCATTGTGTTATCGCGCTTTTCTTTCTTTTCTATGCAGTCCGACAGTGACCGCGCTTTAGGTGTTGTCGGCCTCTTAAAAATCTCATGTGTGGTATGAGTGTACCATTTCCGTTCTTATGTTTTTAGTACCATTTGCTCAAAGGACGTTCTGCTAATAGGACATTTTGCTAGTGTCGTTTTAATTATGGGTCGTGTTGCTAATAGGACCATTTGCGTTAAGAACTTTTCGATGCAGAGGGATCGATGATACGTTCTATCTACGTCATCCAAACATTATCTCCGTTTTGGCTTTACGGCAAAGGTTTGTGAAGACCATAATAGTTTTTTTTTTCTTTATTTATTAAGGACTTTTATACATATCAGTCCATTTGGCCTAACCATAAATTAAACTTAAAATACAAATAATCTTAAATTTACTAGCAGTTATATTCATTATTATTACCATAGAATGCTAACTCATAAAGCCCAAAAGCCCGCTCCGATGTCGGTTCAGCCAAAATACTTTGGATAATACCGACATCCAGGCGATTAACTCCCAGCTGCTCCGTAATCACACTCCTTTCGTTTTGGTTTTTGACACATTCCATCAAGAAGTGTTGCAAGTGTTGCACCATAATACTTATATTCACGAACACCTAATACATTATTTCGATGTAAAGACAGCACGACGCTAAACTAATTAAAGATAAGAGCAATGCTAATATTAACACAATATCATTAAGATAAAGAAACCTAATATTTTTGGGTCTGGCATATGTCAACGTAACTTGGGCTAAATATATTAACAAGGAGGCCTGTGATTAGGGTTGCCAAGCATACTATAATATATAGTACTGTACTGTATTTTGGATCTGCGTACAATATACTACCCTCAGATTCATTATGTCTTTTTTTTTTTGTGAATGGGAAATCATCAAATAACTTCTCCCGCTCTGGGCGGAGCGGGAGGGTGTGTCAGACTCTTACTGACTAAAACCCACCCGTATTCCTTCCGTTGCCTGTGTTGCGGGGGCCTCGGTGACCCATAAGTACCTTCCCGCGACCAGGTATCGGCCCTAGTGGACCCCTACACTTGTGCTGACGACATCTCTTTGAGGCGCTCGTGGAATACAACGCGCCGTCGACCCGGGCCTGGTCCTTACCGGACGGTGAGCTACCCATTGCTTACCGTCCGAAAGCCCGCGCCTACGGTGGCCGGAAATCCGCCCGGCATTCCTGACGCCCAGGGCGTCTCCTGCGGCGGCTAGGGGCGAGATTTGCGAAACTTGCCTTTCTCTCAACTGTCCCGCCTTCTCCTTCACGAGCATTACTGCTTCGCAGAAGGTGGTGACGGCCGCCCATGCCCTCTCGCTTCGTACCATGGCCTGAACCAGGGCCGGATACGAGAGATCTCTGCCGCCGATCGCCTCAACGAGGACACGGCGGTGCTCTGCCCAAGCCGGGCAGACCTCCACCGTATGCTCCACCGTGTCCTCCGGGCGATCCACACAGTGGTGACACCCGGGCGTTTCCTCCCGCCTTATCCGATACAGGAACCTCACGAATAATTAATAGTCTACCCTCAGAAATAAGCAAAATATTACACATAAAAATATTAAATGTAAACTTAACGCAAAAATACTATATTTTCAACACCGAAATCTAACAAACAAATCTTTTATTTAAAAAAATTATGAACGTGCCTTTTCATTAACAGAGAGGATTTTTCGGTTATGAATTCGAAGTGGCGAAAAGAAAAAAATATTTGTAGTATCTCATGAATAAAAAAAAAACAGCCAAGAGCGTGTCGGACCACGCACAATGAAGGGTTCCGTAGTTGGGAAGTTAGGATGAATTTATCCCAAAAACAAACTTAACATTGTAGTTATAAAACATGTTCTCCCTTACATCTATATTATATGCCCCAATCAATTCTCCAACTACAAATTTAAGTTGGTCGACTATTACTCGTTAACATGTAAAGCCTACTTAGCTGTGATAGTTTTCTTTATAATTTCATTATATGTACTGCCACTTTTTCACATCTCCATAAACAACTGTAAATATATGTTTAGCTGGCAGGGGGGGGGGGGGGGGCAGTTGACCCTAACAAAAATTAGCGCTTTGATGCTTAATATTTTGCAAGCGAATCCTTGAATCGAAAAGTGGTGTTCACAGACCTGCAATATTTTTGAACGGCCACACCATGGGGTAGGAAGGTAACCTAAAAAAACAACTTGTTCGTGATTTTATTTTAGCACTTTGTCGGCGTGATCAATATGTATACCTATGCCAAATTACAGCTTTCTAGTACAAAGCGTCTCTGAGCTACAGCGGGGATAGCAAACAGACAGACAGACTGACAGACAGACAGGCGGACATGGCGAAACTATAATGGTTCCTTGTTTACTACAGAACCCTAAAAATGAGCTTTTGACCTACATTAATTTAAAAATTGAATATGTTAAAGCATATGACACTTTTATTTCCGACAAAAAATTGTTAAAAAATGCAAGTAGTGCAAATAAATATAGTTTTTATAAAAATAAATAAGTAACAAATATATATTCGTCTACTTTTTGCGTTTTCCATAAAATACTAAATTTTGAAGTGTACTATATTTTTTTGTAGCTTCGTCTGAAAAATACTATATTTCGCTGAAGAAATGTTGGCAACCCTACCTGTGATGGAACTAGTGACAATAGTGTCTGATTACCACTAAAGGCAATGTTGGTATCTAGTACAATAGCTGATAATTGCCGAGCAATGATGATGTGATTACTAAGCAAACTAGTGCCAGATTGTGAGCAGCCATTTTGGAGATGTCAAAGATCAGAACCACATATTGTTGTTGATGCAAGATTGATTTGATTGTATGTCACAGTGACTGAATATAGTAAGTGCTAAAGTATGTTTTTAAGACTTTGCCATGCGGTTGGTCGATTCTTCATGTGACCAGAGGGCTGGCCTATTTATTCGCCAAAGATAAGATATATTTCTTTGCTAAACCATGTGTACACATACAAGAATAAAAACATACAAGCAACATATATGCATGTTTGCATATAACAAAGAAAAAATACAAGTTCAGACATATTCAAGGATCAGCATTGTAATCTGGGATGTTGCGCATGCAGATTTTTTATATGCGGATCTCAAGTTTTTTTTAAGGGATCCATCAAAGCGGCAAGGCAAAATTCAACATTTCTTACTTTTTTTGCAAATTGCAGCGCAGTTTTGTTGTATGTTGATCATAATTCAATTCACGGCAATTATAATAAAATAATTACTAAATCATTATACGAGTGTTTGATGGATATAAGACTATTTCGTGGAAATGTGACGATTAAGAGCTATATTTATGATTAATTGCCATTTTGTTGATTATGATTTTACTTATATTCACCCTTTTCTACCACATCTGCATCCGCATGATCTCCGCATTAATTATTGCGGATACGGATGCCGATGGGAAGGTCTAAATAAACGCGGGAGCTCCGAAATTGCGGATGCGGATGAGAGTATCCGCAACATCTCTGATTGCCATACGTGGCAAGGCTGCCAGCCTTTTGGGCAGTTTGCCTGTTGACAGCGTTGCGGACGAATTGTTTGATGCCCTATGATTATTTCTGCTTCTTTTTTATATACTTGTATAAATTCAAATTCAAAATATATTTTTTCACAAAAACCTACATGGGCATTTACTAAACGTCAGAAGCTAGGCGCACGGTTCCAATTGGTCGTTTCCTATGAAGAAGAGCCGGAAAGAAACTCCACAGTTTCTCTTTTAAAAATATAGATAAAAACATCTTTATAAGTAAATTGTAAGTTGATTCATAAGTAGGTTTCAATAGGGCTATATATTAGTTTCTCGCAAAGAATTAATATTGATATGGATATACCTAAGTACCAGACGCTGTTGTTGACTCTTTCGGTCCAGACCTAGATCAAACTATCGGACATTATTCCGTACTCTTTCCTTATTTTCCCGATCAATCAATTGACTTAGCGTTACAGACTACTAAGGGCGCGTACATATAGAACGTCCGTTTTACAGGTCCGTTTAAACGTATATGTTATTAGTGTATCTAGTTGTATGAGCCAGTTCACACAGAATACAGTATTCCGGATCCAGTAAAAAATACCGATCCGACAAAATAAGCAGCAATCCGTTTTACAGGTCCGTTTAAACGCACTCGTATATGTTATTAGCGTATGTAGTTGTATGAGGCAGTTCGAACACATGACAGTATTCCGGTTCCATCCTCGTAGAAAGTAGGCGATACATTGAAGAACGAAAGTCCAGCAGCGTCGGATCTATTAAAATCAGTCCTGTAAATGCTGTGTGAATATTATCTTCAGTAGCGACGGATCAGTTAAAAAGGATCCTGTAAAATCGGACGTTCCATGTGTACGCGTCCTTATACAGGGTGATTGGAAGATGGGTGCAAAGCTTTAAGGCGAAGATAGTACAGACAATTTAGAACCATTTAAGCCATGGTTGTCTTAGACGAAGTCTTACCAAACATTTTTAACCAAATTTTTAAGTTTTTTTTCGGATATTCTCAAAATTTAATGTAAACTGCATAATTATGGCCAAATTGAATGATAAATGAATTCATTTTTTATTTATTTAATTAAAGTAATATGTAAGCAATCAAGCAAAACATGTTTTAGGCTTCTGTGTCATTAGACATTTTTTTTACAGACATTTAAAGCTCAGAAAAAATAAAAAAATTGTACAATACGTCTTTTAAACCTTATTAAAAAAAAAAATGGTGGGTGCTTTTTTTGTTCAAACCTTTTTGAAGACATGCTTGATAATCGCTCTTTCTTTTGAGGTATCATTTATGCGGATATCTTACAAATTATTGAAATTAGGGCCTACAAACCAATTTGAGGGAGAAATTTTTTATTTTAGGCAGACTAATTAAAACAACATTTGAATTAAAATTATTTATCTTTCATGTTCAAAATGACGGCCGTGATTCCTAATACAAGCACGGCCCCGTCTTCTAACTTCTGTAGTCGTTATTTTCAACATCATCTCCTGCTTCATTGTCTCAAACGCTGAATTTATTCTTTGTATCAATTCTTCTCTAGTGTTTATTTCTATGTTGTTATACACCAGTTCCTTGGCCCGGCCCCACACGAAAAAGTCCAACGGGGTCAGATCTGGGGAGCGAGCGGGCCAAAGGATGGGTCCATCCCTGCCGATCCAGCTATCAGGAAAGCAATTGTTGAGGTGTTCCCTTACATTTAAAGTCCAATGCGCTGGACAGCCGTCTTGCTGAAAGATGACTGTTCGGTCTCTTTCGAAGATCGGGACACCTGATTCCTCTACCAGCAGTGGTAAATCAATTTGCAGAAATTGCAAATAATTTTCGCCATTCAATGGATCAGGCAAAAAGTGGGGCCCAATCAATGTTCTGCCAATTATTCCAGCCCATACATTCACAGAGAATTTCATCTGAAATGACACCTGCTTCTTAAAATATGGATTGTTGTCTGCGTCGGCCCATTCATGGATGTTGTGAAAGTTTGTAATACCTTCCCTTGAAAATTTACTTTCATCCGTCCACAAGATTGATTTCAGAAACCACGCATCTTCGATGTCTCTGGTGAGGAGGAAACGGCAGAACTGAATTCTTCTTTGAGGATCTTGCTCTACTAGACCTTGCACACTCCTGCCATGGAACGGATACTTATCATTTTGGTGCATTGTATGCCACACCTTCCATTGAGAAATGTTTAAATTTCGAGCTACTGCTCTAGTACTGGTAGTAGGATCCGCTTGAAATGCTGCTAAAATGTCTTCGTCGACGGCAGTTTCGTGTCTGCCCGGGTTGACTCCAGGTTCCACGCGGTGAAACCCATCTTGGGCAAGACGACGAAACGTGTTGTAAAACACTCGGACATTCGGTATCCTGCGATTCGGATAGTGCTCTTGATACATCCGTCGCGCCAAAGATCCATTGCCATCTGCTCTACCGTACATAAATACGATATCCGCATATTCTTGATTGGAAAAAGTAGCCATAGTCACTTAACAATTAAGAAAAACGGCGTAGGAGCGCACTAAATGTCAACTCAACACAATTAAGTCAAAAATCAACACGTGCAGGAGCGCGAGGCTACGACTGGACACGGTGAAACAAAAAAGTTCAAAACTAACGCAAACAACACGTGCAGGAACGCAAAGGGCTACAACTGAACACGGTAAATTGTGAATCAACACGACAACGTCCACTCACAAGGGCAGTAGTTTGACTAATAAGTAAAAGATGTAACGGCTTCATCACAGACCGACTGACCCTGACTAAAGAAAAACGACTTTGTTGCCTCAGTAACTAAGACCATTTTGCTGTAAAAACCAACTCTTATCGCTTTTTGCTATTCATTGGGCGTTCTACCTGGAAATGCCGTCGCACCGCGCTCGGTGGCCATTGTTTAGAGAATCCCCTCAATGGGTTTCCCCTCAATTGATTCCTGCATGTGCCAAAAATTCTTAGAATTGAACAATGTTATCATTTCGAGCACATAAAGTATTCTTTTAAGCAAAAATTTTGTGTTTTGTTAGACTGCCTAAAATTTAAAATTTCTCCCTCGAATTGGTTTGTAGGTCCTAATTTCAATAATTTGTAAGATATCCGCATAAATGATACCTCAAAAGAAAGAGCGATTATCAAGCATGTCTTCAAAAAGGTTTGAACAAAAAAAGCACCCTCCGTTTTTTTTTTTTTAATAAGGTTTAAAAGACGTATTGTACAATTTTTTTATTTTTTCTGAGCTTTAAATATCTGTAAAAAAATGTCTAATGACACAGAAGCCTAAAACATGTTTTGCTTGGTTGCTTACACATTACTTTAATTAAATAAATAAAAAAATAATTCATTTGTCATTCAATTTGGCCATAATTATGCAGTTTACATTAAATTTTGAGAATTTCCGAAAAAAAACTTAAAAATTTGGTTAAAAAAATTTGGTAAGACTTCGTCTAAGACAACCATGGCTTAAATGGTTCTAAATTGTCTATACTATCTTCACCTTAAAGCTTTGCACCCATCTTCCAATCACCCTGTATGTACATATATTTTTATTTAGTGCCAAAGCAGCGTTATCTCATCATAATTATCTACCTAGCCTTTTCCCAACTATGTTGGGGTCGAAATAAATAAAAAGGGGGTAAATAATAAATAAAAATGTTTATTTCTTCACTTAAGGATATAAATATGTTAGGTTTGGAGTCACTTTTTAAGCAAAGGTTTGCTTGTATTAGGTGGTTCCGCTCCTCCAGTTTACAATCATTCTACACGACGTCCAGTCCAACTGGATGCAGCTAAATACCAGTAATTTACATAGAGCGACCGCCTATCTGACCTCCATCACCCAATTAATGGGTAACACGATACCCCATGGTAAGACTGGTTGTCAGACTTTCGGGCTTCTGAAAACCCGTAACGACTGTCAAAGATCTACAAATTACAGCCGGGACCAACGGCTTAACGTGCTTTCTGAGGCACGAAGGGGATCTAAAGATGGTCACCCATCCAAGACCAACCGCGGTAAGCGTAGCTTAACCTCATCTATCGACCCGTGCGGCTGTTACTACTTAGCCACAAACCCCAAATTATAACTTTATCTGCGTCTAAAAATACCCAATGATTAGGTTTTAAATGAGATTAATGTCTACCGACGGATACGACAGTGTTCGAATTTCGCTAATCCAGATAAAGTCGAAATGCCGAGAGGAGACATGTTGAATGATTAGTTACCTAATTCGATATTAAATAGACGCTAATTTGGAACTCTCAATATCGTTATCAGCATTTCTGAATGATGGTTAAATCCTATTATGTTGCTGGGTAAGCAATTGATTGAGAGATTATCTTAGTTGAACTAAAACTGTAAATCTTGGCTGCACTAAACAGCAACGATTTTCAGCATCCTAATTGCGTAACACAGTTTGAATCACAATCCGCGAGTTTTGAAGCATATTGCTAATCCATTGCTTCATGGGTTTGAAAAATTCGTCTGCTCATTTACGTAAATAATGCAATGAACTTGGGTGAACTGTCAAAATGAAACCGATTACGATCAATTGTCATTTTGTGTGTGTTATGAGCCCCGCTGGTCAAAGTTTTGGATTTTGGACAAAGTCTGCCTGTCTGATAGATAATGAAAATTAAAACTAAACGTTTTGATCGACATCCCAAACCCTTGAACTAGTGACTATACAGGGTGACATTGAAAACATGCGACAAATCGAAATGGGAGATTGTACTCATCATTATGAACAACTTTTACTAAGGGACCAAAGCTACAATCCCAAAAAAAAAACTGCTGTCCCCTACATTTATGTTCGCAATACCTCATCAAAATGTAGGAAAAGCAGATTTTTTTTTTGGGATTACAGCTTTGGTCCCTTAGTAAAAGTTGTTAATAATGATGTATACAATGTCCCATTTCAGTTTGTCGCAAGTTTTCAATTTCAACCTGTATAAGCATATTATTACTACGAACCATTTAAAAAAATAAGAAGACATGAGTACACCTAAAACGGTGAGCAATAGGTAGCTCGCCGTCCGATAAGGACCAGGTCCGGGTCGGCGTCCTGTTCCACGCGCGCCTCAAAGAGATGTCAACACTAGTGTAGGGGTCCGCTAGGGCCGATGCCTGCTGGGGTCGCGGGAAAGTCCGAAAGGGATACCGTGGCCTCTGGCAACACAGGTAACGAAAGGAACTCGGGTGGGTTTTACTCAGTAAGAGTCTGACACACCCTCCCGCTCCGCCCAGAGCGGGAGAAAATATTTGATAATGACCCACCAAAAAAAATGGTCAAGGTTTTGGATATTGGACAAAGTCTTCCTGTCTGATAGATAATGAAAATTAAAACCAGACGTTTTGATCGACATCCCACACCCTTGAACTAATGACTATATAAGCATATTATTACTGTGAACCCTTTAAAAAACAAGAAGCCATGAGTACACTTAAAATAAAATAAAAAACAAGTAACATTAGATCTTTCAAAAGTTTCTTAATACACAAAATTCTTCAACAGTTCTAAGAGACTTTTATTGGTCTTGTGTGAACAGCACAAGCAATTTTGAGCCCCTCAGTAAATTCAAGCACAAGCCTTCTCGGTTAGCCTCGTAATTGTCTGTGAAACAATTAAGATCAGAAGGATTGACAGAGCATTCTCACACAATAGACTTACTATCTTTGTAGCTTTGAGATCGAAGCAAATCCACTTACTTTCAGAAATAATGCGTCAACAGCCAGATAAAGTTAAGTGACTATCCAAAAAACAATGCCTAATCGCCTCAGCCAATTTCAATTTGGAATTAATTGGTTAAAACTAATTCAACATAATATAATAATAATAATCATTTATTCGTACTAAAGACAAAGACTTAGGGTACTTAATAGTAAGGCAAGGGTCATATTAGGAGCTAAAAGACAAAGACAGTTGTCTCCCAAACTAGGTAAAATAACCTATATCTTGGGAGCCAGTTTATCTTCTATTTATTTATTAAAACTTTATGCACAAGTAAAAAAAATAATACCGTACAAAGGCGGAATTAATGCCTGCGGCATTTCCTACCAGTCAACCTTAAGGTGATGCAGAGAAGAGGGCAGGTGCAACTTAAGGGATAGCTAACACGAAAATAACCATACAATACAAGAATAGATACGTAGATACATACATATAAACAGAATAAACTTTGTCAGGAGAAATAACGATCAGTAGAGGCGAAAACGAATCCAGCAAAATATCAGCGCTGGGATGTTTCTGCCAACTTCTTACGTATATGTTCACGTGCCTTCAGTTTAAAAGACAACCGACTGGTCGGCTATTTCGGTGTGCTATCTATCCGTGCGTTACATTCAAATTGCTTTCATCGAACAAAGTAGTACATGCTTGCTTAGTCATCACAACGTTTCACAATCCAGTAGTTTTTGCCATCCTGAAATCAACATAAACATAAATTGACAACTATGTTTCGCGACTCATAAAAGGAAGTCCTATAAATGACCATTTGAAAAAACAACAAGAAAAAGGTTTCTAATAGAACGTTCGACTATTTCGCAAATTAGTTACTGGTACACTACTCTACACCACTACACCAGTACACTACTCCATACAAGTTTAGACGTGATTAAAAACTTGCCTACTAAAACTACGTCAGTTTACGTCAAGCGCTGCCGCGCTGATTAATTTGACAGGACTAAACTAAAATTTATCTTTTCTTAATGAAATAGAAAGAAAAAGATGCACTGAACTTAAATTTAGTTTAGTTTGTGAACAAAGGAATCGGCACTACTATTTCATTTTACAAAAGTAGTTCTCATGCAACAACATTACCCAACACACACATCATACAAACACATCTTATTATAGACTGGACGAACAGAGGCGAGATAGCAAATTTTCCACTAGCCGCCCTTTCACGGTCGGACTCAGACCCTGTCGGTCTGCAAGTGTATAAAAAGCCCAAGGGATTACCCACACAGGATGTCGCGCGGTTGTTCGATCTGTTTTTGTGGTTAACGATAAGGATATAATTATATCATGGTAATATATAATTAGGTATATAATTAGGTAATATATATTATTAATTTATAGAGGGGCTTGTGGCTAAATAAAAACAGCCGCACGGGTCAATCGACCAGGTTAAGCTACGCTTGTCGCGGTTGGTCCGTGGGTGACCATCTTTACATACCAAGACCCCTCCGTGCCTCGGAAAAGCACGTTTACACGTTACAATTAGCAATGGGTAGCTCGCCGTCCGATAAGGACTAGGCCCGGGTTGACGCCGGGGTTGTGTTCCACGCGCGCCTCAAAGAGATGTCAGCATAACTGAAGGGGTCCGCTAGGGCCGATGCCTGCCAGGGTCGCGGAAAAGTCCGGAAGGGATACCGTGGCCGTTGCAACACAGGCAACGGAAGGAACACGGGTGGGTTTTAGGCAGTAAGAGTCTGACACGCCCTCCCGCTCCGCCCAGAGCGGGAAAAGTTATTTGATAATTTCCCACCCCAAAAAAGGCCTCCAGGTGTGAGAAATGCACTTTAAACTGTAGTCGATATAAAATGTGAAGTATCTCGCACTAGGGTTAAATAGAATTACAGATAGCCAAATAAATGCTACTTTGGTAAAATCCGAACATATTTCGGTCACCAATCACCCTGCCTAATCAAAATCAAAAGTCATTTATTAAAATTAGGCTGAGAATCAGCACTTTTCGAACGTCAAAATTACATAAGGCAGTTCCCCTAAAACGCCCGCCTTTCACCACTTCCTAGTGTTTTAGCTGGGAAGAAGAAGTGGCTCAACAAACTCCCCAACAGCACAGCTGTCTGTTCAATTAGAAAAAAAAATCTATGCAAAAATAATTTACACAATGCTAAAACATTTAATTATGAGGCATATGTCAGCTAGCATATCACTATACCAGTAACATCGAAAACTATACTAAATTTAATAAAAACGGAAACAGAAATAATTAATAACTAAATAGGAGCCTCCAGGCATAAATGGCGTGCCCGCTTACATATATCTATAGCTGTAACTCAGTCACTAAATTCACTGACGACGTTTCATTGTACCAAAGTATGAGTAGCCATGTACCGATCTATATTCACTGTGCCTGCTAAGAATAGATAGTCAATATCGAACATTGTTTCCGAGCCATTCTGGTGTTACAAGGCCTTATTTTGGGCATACGTTGGTATTTGTTGGTCTTATCGAATAAATAACTGAACCGTTGGCCTTTAAAGTAAGTGTGAAAGCATCTACTGGGAACCATGACTTACATTCGGCAAGTTTGAAGTCAAGACCATTTAAAAGTGAATAAGATTCAACCATGGATACAGATCTCAATTATAACTAGAGATCGGATACATATTCACGTAAAGTTGAGATGTTGGCTAATATGGAATGCGCTTTTGTATCGAAAAAAATCCGCGGTTCCGGGATCGACCAATTTTGTTTCCTGATTATAGAATCGGATGTATATTTACTTATACTACTACTTTCAAATGTTGGCTTAAATGAAATGCACTTTTGTATCGATCGTTAAAATCCCGCGATTCCGGAATTTTGTGTTTTTTTCTGACTATAGAATCGGATGCATATCTACATACCTAATATTGTAAAGTAGGTAGGTAGATACCACACTGCAATAGCAAACAATGTCAAGATAAGATAACGGACTACATATATTTCGAATAATTTTATTAATATTTAATATAAAAGATATTTTAAGAAGCGATACTTTCAAAGTAAAAATTCATTCAAGGTAAATATGCATCCGAATATACGAACTCTTATTATAACATACTAAATAACAGCCTTTAATAAGGGTAAAGTCTATAAAACAACAACAGTTCGTCCCGCGTTATTGTATGTATCCGAATGTTGGACAACAAAGAAGACGCATGAACAAAAGGTCCATAGCAAATAAAGGAAGATGCTGATATGGGTGGGGGTGTGTCTGGACTTGACAAAGTCCACAATTAATACATACGAGGCAGCTTTAAAGTCGTACCAATAACTGATAAAATTACCGAAAACCGCCTAAGATGTTATGGACTTATTAAAAGACGCAATGAAGGACATGTGGTACAGCATAAGCTTATAATGTTCCCACTGCTTGGACATAAGCCTCCTCTCTGTGAGAAAGAGTGGGCCGTAATCCACCACGCGGGCCCAGTGTGGGTTGGTAGATGTCACATGTCTTAGAACTTTTAGTTCTAGGAAATGCCAGTTTCCTCACGATGTTTTAGATACGATAGTGGCGTGTGCTAGCTGACATATGGAAAATAATTTAATTTAATGTTTTGTATTGCGTAATGTAAATTATTTTGCATACTATTGTATAGAATCAAGTTTTCTAACTGAACCGACAGCTGTGCTGCAGGGGAGTTTGTTGCGCCACTGTTCTTCGTCCCAGCTAAAGCACTAGGAAGTGGTGAAGGGCGAGTGTTTTAGGGGGACTGTATTATGTCATTTTGACGTTCGAAAAGTGCTGATTCTCTTTTCCCTAGTTTGAGTACATGACTTGACATGATTTTTGAGTAGGCCTCCCGTTGGTGGTAACTCTATGACCTTGAGCTGCCTTCGTACAAGCCAGCTTATGTACCGGTTTTGTTACCATAGACTTGTGGCCTACTATACGAGTACCTAAAGGAAGAACGACAATTATTCCTTTGTATGGCCAACGTGCCTCAATATTGGCCCCAATGCCGCTCGTCCAACGTATGGATCTAGAAAATTACATAGGCCCCACTTTGGTGCGAGCGTAGATAGTTGGCCGGCGCGTGTCGGTTTTATCAAAGGAATCTACGAAAACGATCTCGCGATTCGTCCATACGTTGTCAATACTGCTTGTTCAACCAACGTAGATACCGGCGTTGGGATCAACGTGTAAAGCCGGGGTAAGAAATAAGTGAATTATGACATTTGTAAAACAAATGAACATCTAGATAACTGCTCTCTGTGATCTTTCTGTGCGACTAATACCCAATAAATCCGTTTTCTTTTCTTCTCTCTCTGGAATTTGTTGATAGAATGTCTCATAATAATATTTATTTTGTGTTATCTAGTAGATATTCTTTACTTACCCTTTTAGTATGTTTTAGATATGCATAAAAATAATGATAGATGGCTCAACATGTCTCTTACCGAGGTTACGTACAGAATTGATGATTTGCGCAAGGTTGCATATGTAAACACATTTATCACACGATTTCCTTCAAGATTTATTCGTCTTTCATTTGAATGTAAATACAATTACAATATGCGTAATGAATAAAACTAAAATTGTTTATAACGTCTGGAACTTTTTTGTAAAAGGATAATACTAGCTCAGACACTGGATGAATATTTTACAAAGGTAAAACAGAAGCGAATCTCAGGCGGGATGGGGAACAAAATTCGCTCAAGACGATTGCGTCAACTAACTTGAATGGACCTCCATTCAAGTTAGTTCAAACGATCATTATATAACAATCGACGCATGCTGTCGCATCCTGCGTCCCGTGCAAGATTCACATCGTTGTGGCCAAAGCATGGCCCTCTGACCTGCACATACCATCCTCAATAAATTGTCTGTGTGTGTACAGGATATTATTTTTAACTGACAAACCTCAAATTGTAATTTTAATTTGTAATTATGCAATCAATAATGTTGATACTAACTTAATAATCTCTATCCTGTAATAATTGTATGTACCTAATATTTACACGCCACACTTGGCAGAATGTGATGATACCATCGACTAAACCTAAAACCATATAATTTACCGTATTCTGGCAAATAAATTATTATGATTACGATTATTATGATCATACTTACCTACCTATATACTTTAGTTATAGTAATAGATCACATAAAAATAAAAAAAAACATCATCTACCTAAATAATAAAAACAAAATGCTGTTCGTTGGTATTCGAATCAGGTTCTTACGGAAAGAAAAATTTGCTAAGTTACGAGGAAAATTGTAAGATTCTGGAACACTGAAAAAAAAAGTGCATTTTCTTTGGGAATTTTGTATGAATTATTGGGACAGAACAAAGTGTGTCGTCAGCTAGTATTAAATAAAATAATCTTATTTTACTGTCATTTATTTTTACGAGCAATTCTCACTTTATTTGGCAATTATTAGATAGTAAAATACCACTTCGTAATGCCCACCTATCTTTCAAGGTACAAATTGAATGACACTTACTTCAAAATCAATCTCTCAATATTCCACCGGAGATAAACGATTCGATTGCTTTCATCGAATATTGGAGACGCAATCGTTAAAATTTTCATTCGGTTGTCAGCCATTTTTATTTGTATTTGGCCACATCAAGCGGGTAGATTTATCATGTTTGTGAAGGTTCCATTTTGATAATAGTTTCTGTTTTTAATATTTTCCGTAAAATCCAGTCATATGTTACTGTCTATTTTATTTGATTAATGGTTCGTTTTAAATCTGAATTCGAGGATTTTATTCCGTAACATTCATTGGTGTTGATTTTGACTTTTGGATCGGTAGAGTAAATATTGGATGTGGAATTTGTCTGTAAATGCTAAAGGAGAAATTAATAGCGTGGTGTGCTTTAAAAGATAAGAAATTCCAAACTGACCTTAAATCAATTCATCGTCAAACAACATCAAATATTACGTAAATATCCAACATGACGTTCAAAGGGTTAAGGAAAACGATTATTAGACTATAATTTTAATATAATTAGGTCTATTTCCGTCTGTATTCTCTTTTCTCTTTTTATGTCATCTGTTATGTCATTATTCTAGTCAGCCGGTCAGTTCATCGTCACTATGGAGGTTGGACAGCCCCGACAACGACCGACCAATATTTAAATGTAGAACGCAATATTTAAACAACGGTCACGGTGCAATAATCCCATAATAACTTATACCCACATAACCATGAATATAAAGAACAGAAAACTGTCTGAACCGTACTTAAAATAGGTACTGAAATGAGTATCATAACTGAGTACGGAACAATAAACGACGACGCCAAGGGATGGTTAATCAGATATAAGAAACGTAGGACATAATATAATATTTAGACCTTCTAGATAGTTTTTCGGCGTGTAGTGCTGGACATTTTAATATGAAACAGACCTACAATAATTGGTCCCATTAGTCTCTTGTCCTTAGCAGAATAAAACTGGTGGGATAAAATCTTCTGAACTATGACAAAATATCAATTTATGACTGCGCACATAAAAACTGAATAGTTAAAGCTATAATCTTTAGCTAGAGTTATCAACGAACACATAAGTGAGCACATATAGATTTCGTCAGGAGGAACGGGCTTCCCCTGTGTAAATCGTGCGAACTATAGCAATCTTCCTCATTGACTACTCATTGTGTAAGTCATTCCCAAATCCCTTCTACAAGAAATTGGTTTTGGCAATGAAGAAGTAATTGAGCTTTTACGAAAAAGCTCGTCTGGTGAAATGAACCTTAGCAATACTATTATTCTTTTATATTATTATTATTATTTCTGCTGCCAAGCAAAGCGATACAGTAGAGAATGGATATCCATAGAAAGTGGTGACCACGAGGAAAAATTTTAAAAGATTCCCGGAAAAAATTCAAATTCGGGATAAACTGAACGTCCTCTTTTCTATGGGATTGTTGTAGGACAACGGCTGTCGGATCAGCTAGATTATTAGTGTTTCACTTAGAAACCAGTCCTATTTAGGAACAACTCCGCACAGCTCAATGCTAGTTGACCTCAAACGAGAATAGCCCGCGAAAGTAACACTCTTTTTCCTAACTAAGTTTCTGAGAGAGTTTTTGCTTTATAAAACGGTCTGGAATTACCTACAGGTATTGAGAAACCGTAGTGATAATTGCTTGACATTCTCTGTGTAATAAAAGGTTTCATTGGGACATTAAGATGTTATGGTATTATTATAATGAAATTAAATGAAATAGAAATGAAATTAAAATGAAATTGAAATGAATTTGAAATGAAATTGAAATGAAATTGAAATGAAATTGAAATGAAATTGAAATGAAATTGAAATGACATTGAAATGAAATTGAAATGAAATTAAAATGAAATTGAAATGAAATTGAAATGAAATTGAAATTAAATTGAAATCAAATTGAAATCAAATTGAAATGAAATTGAAATTAAATTGAAATGAAATTAAATTGAAATTCTGTAATTAGTATATCGCAATCACTTTTGCACGTAATAGTAAAAAATAAATAATAATAAGCTAGATGGAGTTGACATTTTCTATCTGACTACCCCTGACAAGAAATGGCAAAACAAATTCAAGGGTCACCTCAAGATCTCTCGCGTCCGGCCCTGGTTCAAGCCATGGTATGGAGCGAGAGGGCATGGGCAGCCGTCACCTCGTAATGTTCCTCAGTAATGCTCGCGAAGGAGGAAGCGGGACGGATGAGGGAAAGGCAAATTTCGCGCCCTCTCGCCCCTAGCCGCCGCAGGAGACGCCCTGGGCGTCGGGAATCCCGGGCGGATTTCCGGCTACCGTAGGCTTGCAGACGGTGAGCAATGGGTAGCCCGTCGTCCGATAAGGACCAGGCCCGGGTCGACGGCGCGCTGTGTTCCACGCGCGCCTCAAAGAGATGTCAGCACAAGTGTAGGGGTCAAATAGGGCCGATGCCTGCCGGGGCCACGTGGAAGTTCAAAGGGGTTACCGAGGCCCCTGGCAACATAGACATAGACAAAGGATGGAATACGGGTGGGTTTTAGTCAGTAAGAGTCTGACACACCCTCCCGCTCCGGCCAGAGCGGGAGAAGTTATTTGGTAAATTATAACCTCAAAAAAAAAGGTCAAATTCTCTTTTAAAGACCAGAAATAAACTTGGTCGGGTCCTGTGAGGACCATGCAGATTAGTGTCTGAAATGGTCTTTTGAGGAAAGAACCACATAGATTTGAGTGGACCTATCCAGTCAGTGCATACATTTGTCAGTAATCGTGCAGCTCAAGTCAGAACTCGACGAGTAATATCAAAGAAAGGACATTCGGGTAGGACGCATAAAGTACTCAAATTGCCATACTATCATTAAAAGTAACTGAGAAAGAAAACAAAAAATAAAGAGTAAAAATGATCCACATAGTCCTCACATTCACCACAATTAAAGTAATATAATACTTTACAAAGTAATCATGTCATTTTGTATACAATATTCATCAATTTAAATGTGTTCATAAAACTGGTATATTATTTTATTTATTAAAACTGTATGCATAACTATGTGTATTCATATTCATATCTATTATTCATATCTTTAATTGCATTCCATAATGTTTTTAAAGGTGTTACAAAGGCTTAGACCTAAGGTACAATTACGGACCCTGTAGAGCACAGCGAAAAATTAAAAATAATATAATTCTTAAAATTAAAATAAAATTAGGAAAGAAATTAACAATCAATAATTTTTTACATTTTAGGTACACTGGTCAAGGATAGCGAAAGAGACACAATTGATTTTCTATTGTTTTACACCGAATCGGTGTCGCGCGGGGCCAGGCTTTTAAGTAGGTAAATATAAAAAAAATACTTTTTCTACCAGTCAACCTTAGGGTGATGCAGAAAAGAAACATGGCAGGTGTAACATATTATGATGATTTTGCATAATAATAAGTAATAAAAACTATTTAAAATCGTAATGTTACGGCGCGACGATTCATAAATTATTCTTTAGTTAAAGGTCAGCTATCATCATCACCCTAGCCTTTTCCCAATTATGTTGGGGTCGGCCTCTAGTCTAACAATCAATGCAGAAAATAAAAGTCAATGCAGCTGAATACCAGCAGTATTTTACATACTATCCGACCTCCACAACCCAGTTACTGGGTAGAGCGATACCCCTTGCTAAGACATGGTTGTCAGACTTTCGGTCTACTGACGACTCGTAATGACTGTCAAAGATCTACAAATGACAGCCTAGACCAACGGCTTAACGTGCTTTCCGAGGCTCGAAGGGGTCTCAGTATGCAATGTATGTTCACCCATCCATAGACCGACCACAGCAAGCGTAGCTTAGCCTTCGATCGACCCGTGCGGATGTTATTGTTTAGTTAAATATCAGCAAATACATTAATATCTAGATATTAGTACAAATATCTATAATACTATCCGTATAACTGGAAGTTCAAATCGCAAAAACAAACACTAGAAGCCTTCAGACTAAGGTAAATACTAGGAATTCTAGATATTATGATGTCATGTTAAGTTTGTTTAAAGCCTGAGAACGTACTGTCTGGCTTCAGCTGTCTAATGATTCAACCAAATGTTGATATATTATAGGTATACTCGTATTGAATACATTTGTATGAGGTATCAATATAAATGGTCGTTGAAACCCAATACTACCAGTATTCTGGTTAATCGTTAATGTTTACGATACTACCAGTATTAGCATTCTAGCAATGTGAGACATATTATACCTACTGATCATTTTAAATGGGTATACATTATGGACGATTCTTACGCGAGCACGAATTAAAAAGCTTAAAAAACATACTGTATACAGGCTCATTTAAGGCAAGGCTCAAGGCATTCCTGTTGGAAAGATGTCTTTACTCATTTGATGAGTTGTAACAGTCTTATTGTTCTTCAAACTGACATGTAATAATTTTTTTATGGTGTTTTATTGTGTACCGTGTTCATTTGACTTTTATTTTTTGATTATTCTTTGTCGTTTAAATTGCAATTAATTTATTGACATACTGGTTTAATAATTTATGTTAGGATGGTATTTTACATTTAATTTATATGATTCCTCAATAATTTTCTAATTTAATTGAATTGCATGTTTTCATATATATTTGTATATCTAATACTGTTAATGTTTCATGCTGGATTATATTCGAATGCAATGTAAATTGTTACTGAATAAATAAATTGAATTGAATTAATGTTCGTCACGAAACAAAAGCTCGCACAACGAATGTTTGCAAAACAAATTCGTGAAGGGAATGCTCGTGGTAGGACGGTTCCATAACACATCTAAAACTAGTGGACAATTAAATCTGCTTCAAAAGCATTAAGCTGTGATAACCGATCGATTGTAAAATGACCGACTTTTGATTTATCTTTCAACTTTCCTTTTTTCTTCTAGAGAAATATATGATTATAAAAATCCCTATTGTCCCGCTTGCAGGGCAAACCCTGAATAGTCACCTGTTATACCCATGGTTGGAAAAGTAGCCGTATTCTTTGGAGAAGTAAATCATAAGCAATCCCTTTCTATTGAAGACCAAATGAAGTCCAAAACCGACTCAACTAAGTTTGGTAAAGTGCAAAAAAGTGGAATCAACACAGGCGCGGTTGTTTGACGTTACTTCGGGAACATAAAGGCTGATGTGGCCGAATTATGGATATATAAGCATTGTACTAGGTTTTTGGGGTTCCGTAATCACTTAGGGAAGAGTTTTGTTTAATCATATTTGCCTTTATTGTGTTATAATCAGAGATCGGATATTCGGATGCATATTTACCTAAAGTTAAATTTTTGCTATGAAAGTATGGAAGCGGCTTCTTAAAAATCTTTTTTTTTTTAAAGAGCCACGAACAACGGGAATGCATAACTAGTCCGGTGTATAGTAGAGAAGCGAGTTCTATAAAAAGATTTATTTTAAAAAAACCCGGATTATTGGATTGCATGTTTATTTAAAATTAATGTTTCTACCTACTTTACATCATAATATTAGGTAGGTACATATGCATCCATTTACATATGTAGTCAGAAAAAAACAAAATTTGTTGATTCGGGAATGGCGGGCGGGATTTTTACGATCGATACAAAAGTGCATTCCATATAAGCTACGTTTGAAAGTAAGTTAGTATACATTCGATTCTATAATCAGAAACATAAATTTGTATTCCCAGAGCCGCGGGATGAGGACACGGTGGAGCATACGGTGGAGGTCTGCCCGGCTTGGGCAGAGCACCGCCGTGTCCTCTTGGAGGCGATCGGCGGCAGAGACCTCTCGCGTCCGGCCCTGGTTCAGGCCAAGGTACGGAGCGAGAGGGCATGGGCAGCCGTCACCTCCTTCTGCGAAGCAGTAATGCTCGCGAAGGAGGAGGCGGGACGGTTGAGGGAAAGGCAAGTTTCGCGCCCTCTCGCCCCTAGCCGCCGCAGGAGACGCCCAGGGCGTCGGGAATCCCGGGCGGATTTCCGGCCACCGTAGGCGCGGGCTTGCGGACCAGGACCAGGCCCGGGTCGACGGCGCGTTGTATTCCACGCGCGCCTCAAAGAGATGTCGTCAGCACATAGTAGGGGTCCACTAGGGCTGATGCCTGCCGGGGTCGCGGGAAGGTACTTATGGGTCACCGAGGCCCCCGCAACACGGGCAACAAGAAGGAATACGGGTGGGTTTTAGTCAGTAAGAGTCTGACACACCCTCACGCTCCGCCCAGAGCGGGAGAAGTTATTTGATGATTTCCCACCCAAAAAAAAAAAAAAAAAACAAAAAAAAAAAAAAAAAAGCCGTGGGATAAGTCAACATCTCAACTTTAGGTGAATATGCTCTCCGAATATCCCATCACTAGTTATACTGTTAATGAGGTTAAATTATTTCAAGATTAACGTGCTCGATAATTTTATTCTCAAACTGCCAAAGTCAGTTCTCACTGCCAATCGCCAAGTTAGCATAATCAGCGTATAATATTCCCACTGCTGGAACACAGGTTTGTAATCGTGTAAAAGTGGGCTGTAATCTACCACGCGGGAAAAAACCATGTCTGTTGTATGGGAGCCCCCTTAAATATTTATTTTATTCTGTTTTTTAGTATTTGTATTTATAGCGTAATAAGGTCAGATAGGCAGTCGCTCCATGTAAAATACTGGTATTCAGCTGCATCCAGTTAGTTAGATTGGATGCCGACCCTAACACAATTGGAAAAGGCTAGGCAGATGATGAAGTATGATCGTTTATTTTATAGTTAAGTCATTTTAGGTAAGTTATTTTGTTATTGAAAGTGCCTCATATTTTCTTTTCAGTGCCTAAAGATAAACACAAAATCCATTTATGGACATGTTTAACACATTTATTTAACTTTTGTTATTTTACGAAATTTGTTGCCTTACTTACCATGTAGGACCTATTTTCCATCACATCCTAAGTCTTTTTAACCCTAGAACCACACACATGTTTTTTTGACGCTATAACGTCTTATAAATCGATGAACGCCAGCTGCACGAAAAAGTGTCACGTTTCGCCTGAGCCGAGCGTGCAAGCGAGAGCGCGGAATTAGCGATAGAGAGGCACGATCGGCCTAAGCGTTCGGCTTGTGACGCATCTCTCTCTCGTTATCACGTAAAATTATCATCCGTAAACCGACAATTTACAGACAACCGATTTCTTTTTCTTTAATAATTTAAAAGTTTTTAATTTAAAATTATATAAAAGTATTTGAGACCCTCACAACAAGCCCTTTCATTTAATATGTCACACGGTTCAGTTTAAAAAACCTTTATTTTTAATTATCTCATTTGCCCGACAAAAAGTGACCCTCATATTAAAGATGCATTTATTTACGATACACTTCCGTATTCGGGTCACAGAAACTTCCATGTGCACCAAATTTCAACTTAATTGGTGCAGTAGACTCGGAGCAAATGAGCTGTGACAGACACACAGACGCACGAGTGATCCTATAAGGATTCCGTTTTTCCTCTTAAGGTACGGAACCCTAAAAAGTGTTCGCAAAATTATTTTTTTTATTTTTGGTTTGTCCCACAGGGTTAAATAAATCACGTTCGTGATAGAAGAAGTTTCGAGATGTAAGTAAAACATTTGCCGGATGTTCTATTTTTCTTTCCTCAAGCGAGTTAATATTGCTTCTAACGAGTTTTTTTATTGTTGGCATTAGAGTGTAGGTATTTGATTTAACCATGATATATTATTATTTAATAGATGCGCCCCGCGGTTTCACCCGCATAAGTTTTGACCCCGTAGGTGTATCGGGATAAAAAGTATTCTATGTGTCATTCCTGGTTATAAACTATCTGTGTGCCAAATTTCATCCAAATCCGTTCAGTACTTTTTGCGTGAAAGAGTTATAAACATCCATCCATCCATCCGTGCTTACAAACTTTCGCATTTATAATATTAGTAGGATGTGTAAGTGATGAAAACATTTACGAAAATCAAAATCAAAAGTCATTTATTTTCAAACAAGGCTGAGAATCAGCACTTTTCAAACGTCGAAATTATATAAGATTGTCCCCCAAATACGCCCGCCCTTCACCACTTCCTAGTGCTTTAGCTGGGAATAAGAAGAGGCGCAACAAACTCCACAGCAGCACACCTGTCTGTTTAGTTATATATACTTGATTCTATACAAATCGTATGCAAAGTAATTAACATTACGAAACACAAAACAATAAATTAAATTACTTGCCATATGTTAGCTAGCACACGCCAATATACCAACAAAACAATGAAAACTGTACTCAAGCAGAAATAAACGTAAACAGACCTTAATACCTAAATAAAACCCTCCAGGCATAAAGGGCGTGCCCGCTTACATAAGGCTATAGCTGTAACTCGAAGTGCGAAATGATAAACTAGCACCATCGAAGTCAAATAAATAAACAGTTAATAATTACTAATAACGATAACAAAACCATGGTCAGCAAGACGACCAGTCACCACTAGCAGCACCCGTTCTCGAGCATAACGCAAAGATCAGCCATTACCGGGTCGAGAGAAGCCCGAAAGTTTCATCACCAGTTTTACAGGGGTGTCGTAAAACAGTACTGGGTAATCCCAGTACTGGGTTGTAGAGGTCAGGCAGGCGGTGGCTTCATGTAAAATACTGTTATTCAGCTGTATCCCGTTAGACTAGTTAGGTTAGGCAGCCAACCCCCCTCCCCCCCTCCCCCCCCGCCTCCTTCTGTGAGGAAGTCATGTCACAGAAGGAGGACGCGCAGCGAGCGCGGGAGGACGACCCTCTCGCAGCGCCGCTCCGCAGGCGGAAGGGGTCGAAGAAGACGTCAGTACGAAAGTCATCTTCGACTCCTCCCAGGTGGAGGCCAGCAGGCAACGGGTGCGGTGGCACCCTTGCCTGTATTGCACAGGCCTCCACCAGTGTCGGATGGGAATGACCAGGTGTTCCCGGTCATTCCCATAGGCATGCGGGGCCCGCCAACAAGGCGGGCATGCGCCGGGAGGGTTTGGATGTAAAGGCTGCGCCGGTTTCCCATGCCCTCCCATCACGGCGTTGCGGGAACACCGCTGAGTTTTAGTGGGTATACTGTATGTCTAACAGGAGTCCCACATACCCCGTCTCGTCCCCCACGAGCGGGCATGCGTAACGCATTTCTCAGCGTAAAAAAAAAAAAAAAGGCAGCCAACCCCAACATACTGGGGAAAAGGCTAGGTAGGCAGCTGAAGTGACGAAAACATTTCTAAGCGTAAAATAACAATGTAGCTACATATTAGTTTTAAATTAGAGGATTGCATAAGATACCGTCTTAAACCTAATGTAACAGAATAAATTCTTTTCAAAATGAGCCTTCATGAGCAATTAGTGTTAGGTTATTATAATTAAATAAAATTAAGGTATAAATTACATTCAGGCTAGGCAACTGTTTATTTAATAATTGAGTTGGACTATAACTCTACTAGAATTACCTTAGTAACTTTAGAAAATATTGCATTTAGCACATGCTAGCGTCACTATTATTTATTATGTGCTTGCTTGTTCAATTATTTAAAAATAACACAGAAAAATAACAAATGAGCCTTTGTAGTCGCATATCATGTGTAACATCTGACATCTCACCTTGGTAATAAACAACTGAGCAGCGACAGAAATTAACCTCAAAATTAATAAAACAAATTATTTAAAAAACAAAAAACCCGACTGCTAAAACACAACTGAAAAGAGAAAAACTAGCTTTATAATCTATAGAATTTTGGTATCGCAGGCGGGGACAAACATAAGTTCCACCATATTTCAGGCTATCGGTTTGGCCCCACAATTAAGACGAATCTAACGACACCTCTTAAGTTAAAATCCATCAAGCCGTTTAGGCTACAGAGCGTGCCAAAGAAATAGACATACATACATACATACATACATACATACATACATACATACATACATACATACATACATACATACTCTCGAAAAACATTACCCTCCTTCTGAGGCAGTCGGGTAAAAAGCTAAATACTGAAATATTTATTCTAATAATTATTTATTACTATTGGTCGCCCACTGGTCGAAATTCGATCTTACTACTATACAATGTATATATACATTGTATAGTATACTTACTAATTCCATGCTATTATAAAGTACTTACTAAATCCATGCTATTAAAAAGTACTTACTTATTCCATGCTCAAGCAGTCACTACCTGTTATACACTTCCGTCTCTTTTCACTAAATCACTCCCACAGAAAGTCTCTAGTCTCATTAGTTCGGTTGTTTTTTTTCGGGGCAAGACTACCGAGACTAATTTTGTGTCATTAGTTCAGTTATGGAATCAAAACGAACTGTTGAGACTTGTTCTGTAGTTTGGTTAGTGATATAAAACACAACGCTTTTAAAGAAAGAAGAATACATAAGTTCAGTTTGATGTTATACAAACTTGAAATACCTTACCTCTTTCTTGGTATTTCTGTTTTGACAGTTAGTTTTCATTGACGTGTTTAGGCATATTTAAACGTTATCTAAAATATTGTTATTTTATTTTATCACTGTTTTATGGGTAACTAGATGCGTCCCGCGGTTTCACCCGCATAAGTTTTGACCCCGTGGGTATATAGGGATAAAAAGTATCTTATGTGTTAGTCCTTGTTATTTTTATTTTATTTTTATTTTATTTATTTGGGAAAATAAACGGTTACACATTAAAGTATTACACAAAATTTGAGCTACAAAGTGAGTAAATGTTTAACCCACGACATTTTCCACATATTATAAAAACAAATTATAAAATTAATGCGATGTGCGCTTACATTTAGATTGGTACAATTAAATTACATTATGTGTTAATGATAAAACTAAACTAAACATTATACAGGCATGCAAATAAAAAAGAAAAACAAGAAATTATGAACATTCTAAGACTCAAAAATATTACGGAGCAATATCTAAAATAGTTCCACGAACAAGGCCTCTAAATTGATTAGCTGGAAAAGCGAAGATGTCAACATTTTGGAAGAGATTATTATATTGACCAGTAAGACGACGTAGGGGTGCTCGTAAGCCTGCGTTTGTACGACTAGAAGATACTGCAAATAGAGGTCGTGCGCGCACCCCTCGGCTTATGGTTGTTCTAGGTACTACGTAGCTAATCTTGTTATAAACTATATGTGTGCCAAATTTCATCCAAATCCGTTCAGTACTTTTAGCGTGAAAAAGTAACAAACATCCATGCATCGAACCATCCATCCTTACAAACTTTCGCATTTATGATACATGGAAGCATCGTGAAGATACTCAATGTATCAATGCATATCTCATTTTTATGCCTGAAGATTATTCAGAACTGAGATCCCAGGATTCTACACCTGATATATTAACAGGCGTTGCGACACAAACGCACCCAAAATAAGTTAACGCAAATTGAATCCAGTATTGAATTTAACATTACCAATATAGTATCTTGTGTTTCCCCTGAAAATTAAGCAATGCAGAGAACATTTTAGTAATGCCCTACATTTTATGGTAGCAGAACTCATTTTAAAAAATACAGATTTATATTCTAGTAAACAATAAGTCAACCTTTCCAACTACGTTTAATGGCCACTTACAGACAAGTATGTGATCTCTGTGATGTCGTTTTCCTTTAAATAAAATTTGATTTCATTTGCTGCAAACACGCAGATTGCAGATTCATAGTCATTATTTTGCGAAATAATGACTTTGAATCTGCCGTGGGTCGTAATAAATTAAAAATTATTATTACCGAAACACCGTATATGCAAATTAACGTTCTTATCGGCGATGTAAAATTTATTAAAATATCCATTGTACAGGATATGTAATATTGACGGAAGTAAGTATGAATTAAATTATTTCACTTCCCAATCAAAAGCAATCAGCGCTTGACATAAATTGACGTAATTTTAGTAGGCAAGTTTTTAATCACGTCTAAACTTGTATGGAGTAGTGACAGGAGCTGATTAATTTGACAGGACTAAACTAAATTTTATCTTCTGTCCTTTTCTTAATGAAATAGAAAGAAAAAGATGCACTGAACTTAATTTAGTTTGTGTTAGTTTAGTTTGTAAACAAGGGAATAGGCACCACTAACTGGCAAAATGTAGGCGTACGTGTACTATAGTTATACCTATTTTAATTCTTCCCAATAAATATGAAATATCAGAAAGCATATCAACGCCACTAAAGTCCACTTGTATTTCCTAAGTACGTTAATAATAGTTTTATTGCCAAAGTTCCACACTTACGTAATATTACATACCTTTTTCACATCTATTACATCAAACAAACATGCGTTTAAACAAACATGTGTTTAAACAAACATGTGATTAAACAAACATGTGTTTAAACAAACATGTGCTTAAACAAACATGTGTTTAAACAATTACATAACATCACGCCTGTATCTCCCAAAGGGTTAGGTAGCATTGAAACTGTAGTACACACACATTTCACCAGTAAGGTAAGTTTAGGTATCGGCGGCAGAGACCTCTCGCGTCCGGCCCTGGTTCAGGCCATGGTACGGAGCGAGAAGGCATGGGCAGCCGTCACCTCCTTCTGCGAAGCAGTAATGCTCGCGAAGGAGGAGGCGGGACGGTTGAGGGAAAGACACGTTTCGCGCCCTCTCGCCCCTAGCCGCCGCAGGAGACGCCCTGGGCGTCGGGAATCCCGGGCGGATTTCCGGCCACCGTAGGCGCGGGCTTGCGGACGGGGAGCAATGGGTAGCTCACCGTCCGGTAAGGACCAGGCCTGGGTCGACGGCGCGTCGTATTCCACGCGCGCCTCAAAGAGATGTCGTCAGCATAAAGTAGGGGTCCACTAGGGCCGATGCCTGCCGGGGTCGCGGGAAGGTACTTATGGGTCACCGAGGCCCCCGCAACACAGGCAACAGGAAGGAATACGGGTGGGTTTTAGTCAGTAAGAGTCTGACACACCCTCCCGCTCCGCCCAGAGCGGGAGAAGTTATTTGATGATTTCCCACCCTCAAAAAAAAAAAAAAAAAGGTAAGTTTAGGTCCCATGTAATAGGGGGCGAGCCTATTTCAATTGCATTGCACAGGTGTGACTACCATGTATAATAGAGCTACCATTTACCGGTTATGTAATTGACTTGAATGGGCCCTGGCGGCTGAGAGTATGTCATGCTCACTCAGATGTCTCGCTGATGGTGGCGCGTGTGTTGGATCATTTAGCTCCCTTCAAAATGGTTGAGCTGAATGGTGCTGATCCATGCGTCATGGTCGTGAACGGGCGCCGTTAGTTGGGACTGGTCACCTCTTAGCGTCCTCGGCTTATTTTTTAATTATTTTATTTAGAAATTGTTTTTTTTTAAAGAATTTTATTTTACATCGTCCTCACATTTAGTTATAATTTCAACATTATTTTTGTACTAATCTTTATGTATCAATTTAATTTAAAAGAGTGTCCGTGGAGTTTCTTGCCCGTTCTTCTCCATAGGTACCTACTACGCTTTGGAATGGGCAACTAGCTTCATATTTCTAACTGACCGACTCCTTGACAATTCAAAAGTGCCTGTAAAAGGTTTAATTGAAATAAATGCTTTGAGTTTGAGTTTGAATCAATTTCTATGTTTATTTATACTTGACACAAATTTGTCTTGAAAATTATTTCTAAACACACTCTTTATTAATAATAACAAACTGGCCAAGTGCGTGTCAGACCACGCACAATGTGGGTTCCGTAGTTGGGATGAACTTATCCCAAGAAAAAACCTAACATTGTCGTTGAAAACCATAATATTATCTCATACATTCCAACTGCAAATGTAAGTACGCAGAATATTGAGAGATTTACCGTGTTATTTTAAGACCATAGACTTCTTATAGGTTTTCTTGTAATCTATAAGCATGGAACTATTTTCTGTATTTTGTTTAAAATTTTAGCCTCAGTCGTTTCGGATATAAGGGGGAGGAATAGTCAAGTTTCATCTATTTTCTTAAATAGCTTTATTTATTTTAAAATGTACGACTGTACAATTTGCAATCCTTTATTTTTCTTTTTCTTTTTTGCCTCCGAAAAGTGACCAATATTCATTTATTTACATTACACGTCCGTGTTTGGGTCACAGGAAGTCATATACTTACGTACCAAATTTCAACCTAATCGGTCTATTAGATTTGGGGAAAAATGGCTGTGACAGACGCACAGACAGATAGACACACGAGTGATCCTATATGGGTTCGGTTTTTTCATTCGGACGTACGGAATCACAAAAAAAAAAACAACTTTCATCTACAATTCCATTTCAAGCACTTCAATATTAAAACCTATTCTGATTCAAGCGATATCACTGTCGCGCTCGGTAGCGATACTGGTGCAAAGTGACTAACCAGAAGACGGACCAGTATCGCTACCGACCGCGACAGCGTTATCGCTTATGACTAAATAGGTCTTTAATCTCATCCCGTCGTCCACTTACAATGAAAGGAATGACTTTCTATATCCGTTATTTTACTTATTATTACAGTCGGTCGGATATTGCTGTTATCACCCCCAAGAGAAGTATTGTTGGATGAATGGATGCTGGCCTGACCCTGACCTGTTTATTGAAGCTAAGGGCCTATGCACATGACGACTTTTATGCTCGCCAGCGACGCGCGTATAACACAAGGAAATCGCGCTGCAAACGCAACTAGTGCTGCCCTTTCAAGTTTAGTAAGCTGAAAACCAGCGCTAGGGCTCGCAGAATTATGCTGAGCGATGGCCGTTTTGCGTGGATGTGACGCATATTTTCCCGCAACTTGTCATTTCGTGTTTTTTGTCTTTTTTGCGTTATGTTTACCGTAAATAAACGCATTTTCTCTTTAGTAGAACAGATACCGTGGCGCGTAAAAGTAGTTGTGTGCATAGGCCCTTATGGAGAAGGACAGAGAACAGATGCCTTCCAGATAACGTAATATGGGAAACGGTTCGGTCATAAAGGCATTCATGGCATTTTTTTTTTGACCTTAGACGGACATTACGGTTTAAATAGTTGGGCAGTATGTTTAATTAAAAAATAAATTAATATTTATGAACAGGCTTTGAACATTAATTCATCCACGAAATTGCGGTAAGGGTCTCCGCAGATCTAAATCGAGACTATGTTTAGAGTACGCGCAAAACTTTATGAGCTGTCTGAATTTGCACGCGAGTGGCCTAAATGCATATTAATAGCTAATTGCATAACATAAAATAACAATAAATAACATGTTTTATAGTACCTACATATACAACCTGTTTTTTTTTATATCCCATAACTCTGGGGTTATATTCTATAAGTAAAAATAATACAAAAAGTCCTAGAATATGTGGTCCAAAAACGCATAGTTTTGAAGATATAATAATACTAACACTAGACTCTTGATGTGTGTCGGTATCTAAGTTTCATTGATAAATACGAGCAATTAATTTTCATTCAAAGCAATCATTCACATTTAAAGCTAAGAAAACGCGACGTTGTCATATTTCACGTAAAAGTGTTTTACATTAATAAAATAAATAAATTAGATTAAATTAACTTATTTATTTATATTATTTATTATTATTTATACATTATTATTTGTAATCGTGACTTTGTCGAATTATTTTGTAAGAAAAATAAAAACAAAAAAAAAGATAAATTAAAAATAACTCATATGCCATTTGATTCTTTGATATGGTATCATTCATACCCTAGAGTTATGGGATATCAAAAAACCTTGTATAGGACCTATATTATTGATTTGTACATCACAAAAATAATTAGCTTAAAATATACTTTTAGGCCTCTCGCAGGCAACTTCCGAGAGCTCATAAAGGTTTGAGAATAATGATGGCGCACAAACGCGCAACAAAACAGCAGGCTTAGCATGACGCTTTCTATTTCTACTCTACTGTAGAATAAAAATCGCTTGTCTACATTTCTCGGTAGAAAACTGTCAACTGTCTTCACAGAAACGTCATTTTTGTCTACTCTTCTGTCGACAAAACGCTTCTCTACGGATCTCGTGCTGAGCCTGCTGGTGTCATAGTCAAAGTTGTATGAAAAATTCAGAAAAACCGGTTTGGACACAAGACGAATCTACTATCTCTGTTCTATTGAATTTGTTAACACATACACACACATAACATTACGCTTGTATTCCCCGAAGGGTTAGGCAGAGGTGTACCTATAGTAAGTACACCCACATTTCGCACAATCTCTTGTTTTGTCAGTGGCAGGCAAAACTGATTTAATTCTGTTGTACGCTTTGTCTTGTCAAGACAATAGTTTAGTCAAATTGTGTCTAAGCACAGCCTTACGTTGATACAATAGTTTGATTATTACTTAGCATAATCAGCCTATAAAGTTCCCACTGCTGGGACACATGCCTCCTCTCAGTGAGAGGGCTGTAAACCACCACGCGGGCACAGTGCGGGTTGATAGATGTCACATGCCTTAGAATTTTTGGTTCTACGATATGCCGGTTTCCTCACAATTTTTCCTTCACCGTTTTGAGAGTAGTGGTGATAAAATTATTTACACATATTAGCCGTAGAACCAATGACCGCATAAGTTCGCTTACTAGTGTAACCTTTGACTAGCAGGCTTAGCATGACGCTTTCTATATCTACGAAGAAAAGACAAAGCTCTTTCTATACAAAGTGACATTTTGTTTCTCAATTTTTGACATCGCACCATAGAAATCCTTCTACATAAAAAAGGACCTAGACAAAGATCTTTACAAACGAAAGACAAAATGACAGATTGTAGAAGGATTTCTACGGTGCAATGTCAAAAATGGAGAAACGAAATCTCACTTTGTATAGAAAGAGCTGTGTCTATTCTTCGTAGAAATAGAAAGCGTCATGCTAAGCCTGCAGATAGTACGGAAAGTTTAATAATTTGTTGTATCTACTAACAATGACGCAATATTATGGTGTCACAGATATTTAGTAACTAATGGTGATGTGACCTTTTATTTAGACGCTCCTTATTGTGATAAAACGTAGGCGAAACATGACGAGATATTAATGTTCTAACTATCACGGAGCCTAATCTAGTAATTAATTTACTTATGGATTAATAATGGATGCCCGTAGGTTCGGAAAATATGTCGGAAACTATCTCATTTTAATCCAGGTTATAAACTGCCAAGTGCCAAGCGCCAAGTTTGCCAAGTTTCATCCAAATCCGTTCAGCCGTTATTGAGCCAATATGGAATATACATCCAGACAAACAGACTTGGGGTGAGTGCAGAAAACCTCCTCGTGTGCCTGATTGCTGCTGGTTCCCTTCGAATACGTTCGGGGGAAAGAGCAGTCGTCGGGCCGGTGCATCCTGGGCATGGCCAATAGTCTCTCCATGTTTCGGAGAGGGTATTGGCCGTGGCGAATTTCTGCGTGGCGGGGAGCTTCATGCTCGATCGTCGGTCGTCCACTCCCCTCTCTGCTTACAGAGAGCAGGTCGAGTGGGCGAAGAGTGGCGGTGCTTGCTGTGCACTTACCCTGCCAGCGAGCAAGCAGCGGGAGAATGATTCTTCTGTCTGTACAGTTTTGACTTCGTTGCTATTTTATTTTATGTATGGATTCAGGTATCAAAATCGAAATCAAAATATTTTATTTCTCATAAACCTACATGGGCACTTATGAAACGTCAGAAGCTAGGTTCCCATTGGTAATTTCCTATGGACAAAAGCCGGCAAGAAACTCCACGGTCACTCTTTTAAAAATAATTAGCTTTTACAATGTTTTCAAATTACACTATTAATAGGTATGGGAGGACAGTGTAGGCCTGTCGACATCAATATCTGTCAAGTAGTTTCAAAGCTTTTTCCGAATAAATTGACGGACGCGTCCTGAGGGCCTAGACAAAGTGACATTCATCAGCGATAACGATGATGGAAAAGGCACAAATGTATGGGATTGACATAAGCTACCGGAAAGCTTATGTCAATCCTGTTGAAAGTCTTTGTAGAAATACGAAACCCTTTGAAAGCGACTGCCACTTGTTTAGGCCGTTATGTAACTTTATTTTCTGCTATTTAGAGATTACGAGACTAACGCAGTAAGTACCTACTTTAATAATTTGAGTAAGTGAGAGGCACTCATCCTTTTATTGAATTTAAAAGTACTTGAGAGAGAAATCTTTAGTGTAATAACATTATAACGTCTCGGCTTTGAGTCTTAAACATCTTACAATCTATATTTAGTTTAATTAAGACAAGGTGTAAGTCCAATTAAGAAAATGTATGTCTTTTATCCGGGTGTTGGGGATTAGGAGAAATTTGTACATTATGATACAAGTGTGCTATGTTGGTCATTAGTCATTACACACGAGGCTGTATTATTCGCGCGAGCCGTACGCGAGCGCGATAAGGGTGCCGTGTGTGTAATGATCAATGCACACGCGTTTCATATGACGTTTTTCAACACACTTGCGGGGATAAAACTAACTGGTTCCCATTTGCTGTTTTCCACTGTATGAAAGGTTTGTAGGCCGCTAGGTATTTCTCTCTAGATTTTGGTGGCAACAGGCTATCACTCGCGTTTTGTGCCTCGATTAGTATTTCCAGCGGGTTCAAATCTACGTATTGCTTTCTTCCCTACGTAAAGTCGACATTTTGTGTAATAATTGTCACACAACGGAAACGTTAACAAATATTAATGAAAAATGGCGCGCTGGTTTTGTTTTTTCCACGGGTCTAAATAAAGACACTGGCAAAACCGCTAAACAGCCTGTATGAAAATATAATAAACACAAAATAATATTTTGAATACGCAAACTCTTTGCGTGATTGAAACAAAAATTTAAGGAAAAAGCACTAGTGTGGTTATGTAAAGCAAAAATCACTAGTGTATCATAAGCTGAATTATGAACCTAAATGCTTTGCCATAAAAGTCACTGTACAAGCAAGTGTGTTGAAAAATTACAAGCGTTGCTATAGCAACCAAACATACACGTCGCACGTTAAACGTCATTTTTTTTTATCAAGCCTTCACTGGGGTAACTATTTTCAAAATTTACTTATTGCCCGTTGGTCTAGTGATTGCAAGCGCTACTGCTGAGCATGAGGTCCTGGGTTAAATTCCTGCGTCGGGCAGTGTTATTGGGTTTTCTATCTGAAATTTCTCAATAGCAGCCCGGAGTCTGAATTTGTGCCCGGTTGATGTCAATAGGCTCGCTCCCTTTTACATGGGTCTTCATACCTTACTGGCAAAGTGTGAGTGTACTACAGGTACACTTCTGCTTAGCTCTTCGGGGAAACACGCGTGATGTTATTTTATGTTTCTTACTAAAATAACTTCATGAATTTTATTAGTTCGAACTCACCAACATTTTACAGATGTAACAGCCAAATCAATGTTACTAAAACATTAATGAGCCTATACAAAGTTCCATTTAGATTGATGGCTTTGACAGATTGTGAACATATCTATAGCTGAGGTTCTGTTTAAATCGATTCTAAAGCTTGTAGGTATATCGATTAGTTCTGAATAAAACATACATCGGTAAGGCTCTTCGATTTCGTAAGAATTTGTTCAGACAGCTGACACAGATATGATTTCTGGGTATTGTTATGTTTTTTTTTTTTGTTTTAAAATGTTCGTAAATCAAATCAAATCAACATATTTTATTTCACATAAACCTACATGGGCACTTATGAAACATCAGAAGCTAGGTGCACGGTTCCAATTGGTCGTATCCTATGGAGAAGAGCCGGCAAGAAACTCCACGGTACTCATTTAAAAATAATATTGGCTTTTACAATGTTTTCAAATCAGAGTGTAAATAGGTACGGGAGGACAGTGTAGGCCTGTCAAGAAGTACCAGGTACTTAACAAAAAATAAATGGTCTACAAATCTAGTCTATTAAGCCTACAACGTTCTCACATTCACAAAATACAAAAAAATCTATGTAAAATATTAATAAAATAATAAAAATATAAACCTATTTAAACCAAATGAGATGTTTGCCATTACAACTGTAACAAGTTTGTAGTTCGTAATAATCCAAATTAGGTTTTTATGGAGAGAAAAAATAGAAACGTTAGGTACCTGGAAAATTTTCAAATTCGGGACAAACTCAACGTCCTGTTTTTTCTGGGGTTTTCATTTGAACCACAGCTCACGATTCAAACGATGGATATGCATAATTCTTTTTTGTTTTGTTTATGGCCATGACCATAAATGTTTAATAAAAAACCAGATGAGTGCGAGTCGGACTCGCCCACCGAGGGCTTCATATAAATTTGTAGGTATTAAATAAAGACTACACTTTTTATTATTTAATTACAAATGTATAGTTTCAGATTTGTCCCTGCACTTGTAGCATAAGATCATAGTTCTTGGTCAACGGAAAGTACTCTATAAATTTTGATTCCCTTGAGCTTCAAGGGACTGTAGACCTGAGTATATGGTTTTAATTACAGTTCGATACCTCCACGCGTTCTTGAGAGAAAGTATCTTGACAGACAGACGGACAGACAGATGGACAACCAACCTGCCGGGGTCGCGGGAAGGTACTTATGGGTCACCGAGGCCCCCGCAACACAGGCAACAGGAAGGAATACGGGTGGGTTTTAGTCAGTAAGAGTCTGACACACCCTCCCGCTCCGCCCAGAGCGGGAGAAGTTATTTGATGATTTCCCACCCTAAAAAAAAAAAAAAAAAAGATGGACAACCAAGTGAAAGTCTGCAAAACTAATTATAGGGCGGTCTGCCTTGAAATTTGGGCGGGACAACGTCAGTCGGGTCACGTTAATAATTATAAGCACAAATTTTTCACCAAAAAAGCTGATTAAATAGTGGTGAAATGCCAAACAAACAAACAAACAAACAAACAAACAGAACTAGGAACGAAACCTCAATGAAGACTCGATACTTCGTTTGAAAAATGTCAAGACACTCCGACATGTTTATATTACAAGGCTCAGCTTACTTGCTGTTTAGTCTAATAGGGATAATGAATTATTTTATTTTTTTATATTGAAAATGTATTTTTTTCCTTTTTTAGGTAATCATAAGATTACGGCGATAAATTGAGTTAAAATTTGATATGACGTCACGCCTTGCTAGATTTTATACTGTATTGTGACGTAGCGAGCTCCCACTCTCCAACTTAGATAAAACGCGTTAACGTTTTCTCTAAGTATTTTGTTATTAATAAGACAAAGCGAAAAATACGTGTCTTATATTTTTTTTTATTAAATGACTGATGTACTAAATTTTTTGTTTACCCAGGCATCATCCCTATTATATCCAACACCCACAGTCAACACAGCATCGACAACTAATGAAAGAAGTATGAGCTTGTACTACAAATGTTATTTAAGACAGTGGTAATGTTATATTCGATAGCAACTAAGCGTTCATAAATGGTAGTGGCCCAGTGAGAGCAGTGGTGGCCCAATGGAAGCAGTGGTGGCCCAGTTGTAATGCCCCCGACTTACGTATTGTAGGTCATGGGTTCGAACCCAGGCAGGCACATTACTTTGTGTAAATAATTTAATCACCACTACTCTCAAAACGGCGAAACAAAATGTCATGAGGAAACTGGCATTTCCAAAAACCCAAAAATCGTAGACATGTGACATCTACCACCCTGCACTGGGCCTGCGTGGTAGATTATAGCCCACTCCCTCTCACAGAGAGGAGGCCTGTGTCCCAGCAGTGGGAACATTATAGGCTGATTATGATCAGGATGATTCATAAGTAATGAATAAACATTACAGTACTTTTGGCAGGCCCTTGTGGCATTATAATCGTTTTTTTTTTTTGTTTTAGGTTCTTGTTTAGTTTCAAGGTATATATTTTGCTGTTATGCCAATAACATGTTTATTGAGGCAGTGATCTTATATTAAAACTAGCTTCTGCTCGCGACTTCGTCCGCGAGAAATTTCTTGTTCCCCCGACCCACTCCGTCGCATCGCATCGCCTGTCCGCGCTATTACTTCGTTTTTGTGTTCTTCCCAACTTTTTCCTTTTTGCTCGGCTTCTAAGGGTCCTAGCGTGATGTTAATAAATATAAATAATAGCCTCTAGCCTTTCTCAAGAATCGGGCTATCAAATGCAAAAAGATATTTTAAATCCGACTGGTAGCTTCAGAGATCAGCGCGTTCAAACAAACAAACATACTACAGATTTCTGATTTTTTTTATTTATTATTAGATAACATCATACTTAACATTACGCCTTGTTTCCCCGAAGGGTTGGGCAGAGGTGCACCTATAGTACACCCACATTTCGCAAGTTATGTTTAAGTCCCATGTAATATGTAATAAGTCCCATGGTGGCGAGCCTATTGGCATAATCTGGGCACAGATCTAGACTCCGGGCTGCTATTCATCCAGCTGATCATGGTTTTAATTGTTATTAGTAATTTTTTACTTATTTTACTTCGATGGGGATAGTTTAACATTTCTCACTTCGAGTTACAGCAATAGCCGTATAAGCGGGCACGCCCTTTATGCCTGGAGGCTTTTATTTAGGTATTAAGTTCTATTTACGTTTTTTTATGTTGTAATTTTTATCTGCTTGAGTACAGTTTGTTCATTGTTTTGTTGGTATACTGGCGTGTGCTAGCTAACATATGGCAAGTGTGTAATTTAATCTAATGTTTTGTGTTTCGTAATGCTTTGCATACGATTTGTATAGAATCAAGTTTATATAACTAAACAGACATATGTGCTGCTGGGGAGTTTGTTCCACCACTTCTTCTTCCCAGCTAAAGCACTAGGAAGTGATGAAGGCCGGGCATTTTTGGGGGACTGTCTTATGTAACTTTGACGTTCGAAAAGTGCTGATTTTCAGCCTAGTTTGAAACAATGACTTTTGATTTAATTTGATTTGATTTATTGTGAAATTCAGGATAGATATACCCAATAACACTTTACCCGACCCGGGAATCGAACCCAGGACCTAGGCCCTATTATTAGTATAGTTAACAAATAATTGAAAAGTAACACCAGAGCTTCAATGTTAATGCATTTCCTTTTCGTACTTTGAGATTTCAATTAGCGAAGTTAGCTGTTGTTACTGCATAAACGATTTTCCTGCCCTTATCCTAATTTATTTGGGGTTGGTGCAGCATGTCTCCGCCTTTCTATCCATAATACATACATAACATCATCGGAAAACTTGAGACTACAGATGCCAATGCATTCCACCAGTTTCTATGCTAAATCTTTTACGGTTCAAGCAGTACGGTCGTGGAATGCCTTGCCCGTGTCGATAAGGCGTGCTCAATCTCTGTCCATTTTTAAAATTATGGTAAAAAAACACTATCTCTCTCCTTAAACATACTATTAATTTTCTTTGTTCTTTGCACTTGTTTTTATTATTAGCGCTATTTTTATGATTAATTATTATGAATATATTATATAGATAATTTTAATATATTTTATGTATGTTTGTATTTATTGTATATATGTAAATGGTACACCACAGACTACCTGCAGTATTGTCTCTCCTTTCCCCCCTAATCCATCCAGAGGTTGTCTTTAAAAAATCGCTTTTAGCGATAAGACCGCCCATTGTGTGACCCTATGTAAAATTTCTACATTTATAGCTGTAATTTTATGGTGTACATAATAAAGAGTATTCTATCTATCTACCTATAACATACCATCACGCTTGTAATTCCTGTAGGCGGGCAGAGGTATGCCTGTAGTAAACCCACATTTCGCCGCAGTTATGTTTAAGTCTATGGGACTCAGGGGCAAGCCTATTACCATCAATAATTTTGAAAAAGCCAATATTATTTTTAAAAGAGTAACCGTGGAGTTTCTTGCCGGCTCTTCTCCATAGGAAACGACCCATTGGAATCGTGCACCTAGCTTCTGACGTTTCATAAGTGCCCATGTCGATTTATGTGGTTTTTTTATTATTTATTTTGATTTTGAATAGGGCATATATTTTTCAGACTACGGGCTGCTAATGAGAGAAATTCCTAAGTAATGTAAAAACCTAATAACACAGTCCGATCTGGGAATCAACCCCAGGACCACATGCTCAGCAGTGGCGCTTGCGACCACTTGACCAAGAAGGCAGTCATATTTGACGGTGAGCAATGGGTATATGTGCGATAAGGACCAGGCCCGGGTCGACGGCACGTTGTGTTCCACGCACGAGATGTCCTCAGCATAAGCGTAGGGGTCCACTAGGGCCGATGCCTGCCGGGGTCGTGGGAAAGTCCGAAGGGGATACCGAGGCCCCTGGCACACAGGCAACGGAAGGAACACGGGTGAGTTTTAGTCAGTAAGTAAGTAAAAAAAAAAGTCAGTCATATTTATGAGATCTTAGATAGATCCATCGGTTCTATCCATAATAATTAGATATAATCATCTTGGAAGTTTAACTGTGGGATAATTAAAATAGAATTTAATTTACCATAAGACCTATTTGACTTATTGTTAATTTATTGTCATACCTAAACTGGCTATTTGTTTTTTATAAAAACGGGACATGAATTTATATACCTACGTCAGTTAGCAGTTAACATTGAAAATAAACACAACTTTTTAATGATCTTTTTTTTTTATAAAAAGTGTAATTTAATACAATTCATGTTCATTATAATTATATTCAGATTAATTATAATTATTTTTATTATAACGAATTGTGAAAAACAAATCAATCACCGGTTCACCAGCTTAATAAAATTAATAAAGCAAAGTTCATCTGGCAGTAATTATTAAATTATATGCAACATATTTTTTTAAATTATATTTAGATATAATGTCACAGGAATTTTAACGCGGTTTCGGAAAACGGGACTATTTTGCGTCCCGGAGCTTTGTCCGAGAACAACGGGACAGGTGACCGAGAAAAGTACGTACGTATGGTCACTGTAGTCATACTTTTAGTTGCAAAGTCAAGGGGGTTCACAGAGAATTAAATTGAACCATAAAAGTTTAATATACCCTAATAATTAATAAAAATTAATGATAGCATTGCGTGCCTATATATACGAGTATTATTCGTAAATTGTGCGTGTTAGATTACGTAGGTTTTCGACAAGGATCGCTAACCGAAATTGTTAAGTTCGATATTATAAGTAAAGTTAATTAAACTATTGGAGAAAGAATTTTGTAATTTTGTTGCCATGCTGTAGTCCCGAAAATATTTTTGTAATTATCGCCCCTATTCCATTTATTTATTTAAAAGTTTAATTTTCAGTATATATTGTCTAAATAACTCGAGCTCACAAAAGTAAATAAATATCCACTTACATTTACTGGTACTTTCAATCTTCGCTTCATACTTCAGTAAATTCAAAAATTCCACACTCATTTTAGTTGAACCATTTAAGTTACTAACAACTAAAAAGTTTTAATTTTTCAACTTTTCAACAAAACTTCACTTAACTATTACTTAAAAATACCGAAATTAATTTTAAACAAAATGATATTTTTAAACCACGTTCATAATACACAAAAAATGTCGTATCTAATATCGTAGCGCGCGGCTACGGAGCGCAGCGTGTGGCTACGCCGGCCTACGACGTAGCACTGGCGTAGAGAGCGTAGATCGCGCGA
Organism: Atethmia centrago; assembly: GCA_905333075.3. NCBI lineage: Eukaryota > Metazoa > Arthropoda > Insecta > Lepidoptera > Noctuidae > Atethmia > Atethmia centrago. The sequence goes on from HG995376.1 coordinate 24,832,494, forward strand.
CTAGTCGGATGGCACAAACATGGGTTTATTTTAATTTAAATTTGGAATAAGCTGTCATTTTTGAGAGCGTCGACTGAGAGAGACAATATTTTTTTATTTTATTTCTTATAATTTTAAAAAGTTAATATGTCTTATTCTTCATGTGTCACTTAAAAAATAAGTAAAACTTTTCATAAAAAAGTCAATATCCCTTTAAATATTTGGCACATAATTTTACCTTATCTTTGATCAAAGGTAAGGAATTAAATTACAAACCGAAGGGATGAAAGGCAGGGTGGATATTAGAATCGAAAGCCGGATACTGATGTAGACAAAGCCGGTTTTAAGCCTACGGAGAAATATTACAAGGTTCGTCCTAACTAGGAGTATCGTATGTCGCTGATTCAAATTACTAATGGATTCTCTCTGTTCGGGAGTTTGATAAGGTTACACAAAGCTTTGTAGTTCTCGACACAGATAATGGAATAACTGACCTCCTTTCTTTTCATTGGATGTGGAATAGTAACCCAGTTTTTTTTAAGATAAGTAGCATCCCTCATTGCAGTAATAGCTTGTATACGAACACTAGCATATCGTTTGCTGAGCATGCAGAATTTGGCAATATTGCCTCAGGTTGACCGTAAAAGCTCATACCTAGCAGTTTATAACGTAATTAAAACTTAGAAATGGAACAAAAGCGGTACGATAAAAAAAAAACAATGATACGTTTAATATAATATATTTAAATCATAAAAACTTGAATGGTAATTTACCATTTATTATTCAATAAATTATTATAAATGATTCTCGCGTGACATTCACAAAAAGTCGTTGCCCGTCTCAGAACCGTTTGAAACAATTAATACGTACCAATAAGTGTGTCGTTATTCTTTTCTTGGTATTTTCATAACTTTAATTTTGTTGATCAATCTGCCTAGCCTTTTCCTATATTGGGGTCGGCTGCCAGTCTAATCGGATGCAGCTAAATACCAGTATTTTACATGGAGCCACTGCCTATCTGACCTCCACAACCTGGTTACTGGGTAACACGATACCCCTTGGTAAGACTGGTTGTCAGACTTTCGGTCTTTCGACTACCCGTAACGACTGTCAAAGATCTACGAATGGCAGCTGCGACCAAACGCTTATAGTGCTTCCTCGGTTTATTTGTAATTGTTTTATTTTAAAATTGTTTTTTTTTTTTGTTTATTTTGCTACTATGGACGCGTTTTTTTTTTTTACATCGTCCTCACATTTACTTATAAATTCAACATTATTTATACTAATCTCTATGTATCGATATAATTTAAAAGAGTGTCCATGGAGTTTCTTGCCCGTTCTTCTCCATAGGTACCTACTACGTTTTGAAATGGGCAGCTAGCTTCATATTTCTAACTGACCGTCTCCTTGACTATTCAAAAGTGCCTGTAAATGGTTTCGATATTTAATAGATGGTCACCGTACGGGTCAATCGGAAGGTATATTTATAATATTATTGTTGATGATAATATTTAAAAAATGATCTTGTTTCTATGTTATCTAATAATAACGCATTTTCAAAAGTTGATCAATAGCATTTCATTAATAGCGTCTTGAGATTCCACCAATGTTATGTTTTTTTAGCTATGTAAAATGCGTAATGTTAAAAGATCAATATGAAAGATCAAGAAAGGTTTGAAAAAAAATTACGAATTAAAAAAGGGAAACCAATATGTTTTTATTCAACCATTTTAGGGTTCCGTATGACCGAATGAAAAAACGGAACCCTTATAGGATCACTCGTGCCTCTATCTTTCCGTCTGTTAATGCCAATTCGCTCCGTACCTTATATACCGATTAATTTGAAATCTGGTACACATATCAATTTCTGCGACCCAAACACGGATGTGTTACGTAAATAAATGAATTTTGAATATGAGGGTCACTTTTGGGAGACAAATAAGAAAATGGATCAAAAGTTGTATACACTATCTTACCAACGATGTTCTTTATAATTTTAAAAGAATATTTTTTAGATATTTTTTATAGTTTTAAATTTATTTAAGAAAATTTACCATTCCTCCTTATCTCCAAAACTACCAAGCCTAAAATTTTGAAAAAAATATAGAAAATTGTTCTATATTTATTGATCACAGAAAAGTCTACAAATAAGTTTATGGTATTAAAATAACATGGTCAATCTCCTAATATTGTGCGTATAAACTTACATTAATTGCAATTGGAATATCTGGCAGAACATGTTTTTCAAATACAATGTTAAGTTTGTTCTTGGGATAAATTCAACCCAACTAAAGGACCCTTTTAAGACTTCAAATAGGTAATTGTCACCATGACAATCACAAAATGTCATTACGATAGTCAAAACAGAGTGTGTGTACGGCATTACGGCCATGCGATAGAAGTGAAAACTTACGACTGAAGCCGAGTATACGTGATTTAGATTCACCGACCAACTGGGGCTGAGTATTGCCAATTCAGCGTCACCAACCGGAGCGTGAAGGTTCAGTGTCGTTCACTATTCAAAAAGAGTGCAAAGTTAGAAGAAAATAAAGAAGTTTTCACTTAAAAAAACAATCGATATTTATCGATTAATGGTCCGTCATAGTTTTGTCGATAAGTTCATAAATTATGCAGGTTGTAACACCCGGTTGCACCAAACTAGTAACGTGGATTAATGACCACGTTAATGTTTTATAAAGTGTACGCTGTTTTGACGTGTTTGAAGAATAGGTCACTGCGTTTCTTTATGTTCGTGTATTAGACGGTAAAGAAAGGTAATTTTATATAGTTAAAAGTAGTGTTGTAGAAAATGTATGGTAACAAACTGAATAGAAATAGAAATTAAGACATTTCGAACACAATAATTTTGATATTCTATTTTTGAGTATTCGAAACAATAAAATCCGGGCCAGACCCAAATCGTAACAAGTCAAAAAAAAATTGAAGCACTACTTCCATCATCTGCCTAGCCTTTTCCCAACTATGTTGGGGTCGGCTTCCAGTCTTACCGGATACAGCTGAATACCAGTATTTTTACATAGAGCGACTGCCTATCTCGCCTCCACAACCCAGTTACTGCGTAACACGATACCCCTTGGTAAGACTGGTTGCCAGACTTTCGAGCTTCTGACGACCCTTAACGACTGTCAAAGATCTACAAATTACAGCCGGGACCAACGGCTTAACGTGCTTTCCGAGGCACGGAGGGTCTTGGTATGTAAACATGGTCACCCATCCACGGACCAACCGCGGCAAGCGTAGCTTAACCTGATCGATCGACCCGTGCGGCTGTTACTACTTAGCCACAAACCGCTCACCACTACTTTGTATCTTAACTAAACTTTTTACTATACTGCACCCTTAGGGAAAAGATGAGTTCGCCAATCTAAGTTTAGTAATCCCAGTTTAATAAAAATAGCGATACAACTTAAACCGCCGCCGGTCATAAAGCTGTTATGGTGGCAGCGACGCCAAACTTTTGATTAATTAAATTTGTCTAGTATGACACAGCGTTTAGCTGAAATAACTTCATAATGTATTAAGATTTCAGCTTTTAAGAATTTGAAGCCATTCATTAGTAGGCACTTACTCTGGTTTCTGTTTTGTTTTTTAATTCAAAGTTTTTAAAAAGATTTCTTGTTTTGTGACAGGTTTTAAGAGTTGAGGGCCAGGTAACCGTAAGAATAGCTGGTAACAATAAGATTTAGTACAGTTCTAAAAATAAAAACCAACGTTACTTATGAAAGTAGAACCACCATCATGGGTAGAAATTAATTAAAAAAAAAATAGAAGTGAAAAATGAAAGAAAGAAAGAAAAAAATATTTATTTGGGACACGCACAGGAAATACAACAGTAAAAAAAGGACATAAAACTAACAAAAGCATGAAAACATAAAAAAATAATAATATCGACGGTTAAAAGGTAATAAGGCATAAGCGACATTTTGGTCGAAAATGAGTTATGAATGCCATCCCCCTTAATCTCTATTTTTAAAATGTCGCTTATGCCTTATTACCTTTTAACCGTCGATATAATAGTGAAAACAAAACAAAAGACCTGTGCGAGGACAAAAGGCTCCTATCTCAGCATGATGCTGCGATATTTATTAAAAAAAAAAAAGTGTGAAAAAAGAAGTGGATCCCGCAACCGCGTTTTTGAGAAATACTGATATGCTTGTCGAAGGACATGTCCAGTTTCTGCCCTCTGGTGACGGATAATGTTCAGGATTACGGGTTTTACAGTTTTACTATGGATTTATTAATTCTTTTAGCATTCGTGCAGCTGCAGACTATTTGTGTTTTGTGACACATGCCACATGGACATTTCGCCGACAGAACCTTTCATATGCGTCACTTTCGACGACAGCCCTTGGTAGCAAATATAGTAGGTTGGCAGCTACAGCGAAGGATAATGTTGGGTTAAGTTAGGTTAGAACAGTGACCATTAACGATCCATTCTATTACTGTCGTCGAAAGTGACGCATATGAAAGGTTCTGTCAGCAAAACGTCCATAGGTGAAACGTTCTATCGACGAATCTCTCAAAAACGAAACGTCCTGTCGGTGATCAGTCTAAAGGAGAAATGACTGTCGGAGAACGCTTGCAGAATCACCTACCTACTCTAGATCTTTTTGTATGCACGTATTTCTTTGACAAATAAACTTGATTTTTCTTTCTTTGTTTCTTAAGCTCGAGGTACAATATTGAAAAAAAAAACCTAACAATAGCTTCCGATGTTTTTGACGTTCCATTTTATCCCATAATTGCCTTTAAAATGTGTCAACAAAAACGTGGTTATTTTAAATCAAAGGTTAAGTTATAGTTAAGGTAATTACATGTCACATACGCCCAGATTAGGTACTAAAACATTTGTTTATCACATAAAACGTGTATTTTTTTAAATAGCCTCTTCCTGAAATTATGACGTAATTATGTTTTATATTTCATGTTGGCATTGACAGCAATTTACTTTCTGTTTTCATTACAATAATTACTTATCCTAAATCAGAAGAGTGAAATTAAAATGGATAGATAATGGTGCCGATTCCCTTGTTCACAAACTAAACTAAATTTAAGTTCAGTGCATCTTTTTCTTTCTATTTCATTAAGAAAAGGACAGAAGATAAATTTTAGTTTAGTCCTGTCAAATTAATCAGCGCTTGACGTAAATTGACGTAATTTTAGTAGGCAAGTTTTTAATCACGTCTAAACTTGTATGGAGTAGTGACAGGCGCTGATTAATTTGACAGCACTAAACTAAAATTTATCTTCTGCCCCTTTCTTAATGAAATAGAAAGAAAAAGATGCACTGAACTTAAATTTGGTTTAGTTTGTGAACAAGGGAATCGGCGCCATTGAGGAATGGAACCAAAATATGGAATTAAAGATGTCATTTCAAGTAAATATAAAATAAACAATAAATGTTAGCTATTGTAAAAAAAATGTGGTCTATAAATTTGCTAAATCTGATCAGGCCAGCCATATATCAAAAAATTCACTCATCTCTTATAGGAGTTCCATCAGTTAGTACTTGTGTTCACTCACAGATGGCGTTGTAGTAAAACAAACATACTAAAATCCTAGGAGTATAAACGATATTTTAATCAGTTTTAGTAAGTTCCTGACTCCCAAAGCTTATTAATTGACTAACTACATATTTTTTATATTTTCTTTTTACGATACATTCATTTTTGACTACCTATGCAATCGTTTATTACCCATTAGACATGTCCTTTCTAGCTTTTAACAACCCGTACCTAACGACATAACTGAAGGCTTGAACCTATAGGTACGTATAAATAATTATTACATTGTTGCTTGTACAGTCGCCAGCACCTCTCCGTATCGAAAAGTCCTAAACGCAAATGATCCTATTAGCAAAGCGAACCATAGTCAAAACGACACTTCAGCAAAATGTCTGTAAGTACTTAGCTTAGCTTAGCTTAGCTTACACTTACTGGATTCGCCACGGGAGTTACCCCGACACTTGTAATACAAGAGAGAAAAGAATAGAAGAGAAGAGTTGCTTTTTGTTGTTCTTTGTTGTTGTTGTTTGTTCTTTGTTGTTTATTGTGTTGTTTTTCGTTGTTATTGTTGTATGTTGTTTATTATAGAATTTTATTATAGAATACTATATATAGAATGATTGTTTTATTTCCAAAAAGTCCCACGTTCGATCACAATCACGCGGATCGGCCGGTGCGCAGTAACTGCCGACCACACATACACACATCTCTTTCACACCGCAAACCGCTGATGCATGACATTCACACTTACATTGTCCCTACATGTCCTATAAGCAAATCTTCCTATGAGCAATTTGTCCTATTAGCAGAACGTTCTATGAGCAAATGGTACTAAAAACAAAAGAACGGGAATGGCCTCATATTTATGTTATGTATGGCTCATACCATACATAAATATGAGATTTTTAAAGGAATAATTGTATGTACCTATTATCTGCTCCAGACAATAAACTTTAAAAGCACGTCAAGTTACCACAAACTGTCAAATTTCTCCAAATTATTTTAAACATCGAATGAGAAAATTTGACAGTTTGTGGTAACTTCATGTGCTGGCAACTGTACATACATCCTATACACAAACTCCCTACTCCTATAGTTAGTGACAACTTGACAAGACAGGTATTATTCTACCGTCAGTCAGTAAAGTTCTGACGTACCAGGAATACTATTGAGAACTAAACTCCGGCCGATGAGAGAATGCGTTCCTGAAACCAGTCAGCGGAGTACAAAAGAAAACGTGTTTTACGAATTTAAACTTTTATTAGTTCCTAATCGTGTCCAGCTGACAGATGTCAGGAACGTATTCACTGGGTGGCCGGAAAATAGATGTAAAGTTGAACCAGACTCAGGAAGCTTGTCAGGTGCTCGCTAACTTTGGATGGACTCAATATTGTATTCAAAGGTGTACGTTGTGTAGTTAGGTGTTACTTTGCCTGATCATTGTGTTAGTCGAATTTTTCAGGTAGGGAAAGCCTCGTTATTTTCTCATTATAAATGTAAGTAATATGGTTTACCGAACAACTTGACGGAGATTTGATATGATGCTAGATGCTTCTTAAACCAGAGCAATTGAATGACAAACATACATAAAATTGCACGTTTTTTCGTGTGGATATTGTTAATCCAATAAATGAATGTAATAAAATACTGCCAGAGTTTTTTCTAGGTATGTGATTATGTACCCATTTACGTAGCACTAACAAACGGCGTGCGAACGTAAACGAAGCAAAAACAGTATGTAAGGATCGTAGCAGGTGATGTTCTCTAGTTTCTGCCTACCCCCATGAGAAAAAGGCGTTAGTTTATGTATGTAATCAATTTGTTTATTAGGTGGTATTTTCTTAAACAATCATAAAATGCTGCTATATTAAATGATGATATTTGTTTTTTAATCTTTATTTATATAAAGATTAAACATGCATTCAAAACATTGACTAAGTCTAAGTCCACTTCTCCGTACAAATACCAAGATGGAATAGAAAGCATTCGATTTTATTTCTGTTTATTCCCTGCCGGAGCGCGGCAATTCTCTGGAAATCAATTAAGAGGTACCGATGATTTGCTATCGTCTTTTTGTTCAATGCCGGCGGCACATTGAGCGGAAAATGGAATCTTCTTAGAATTATTTTAAGATTAGGATGTTTATTTTATGTGATTGAGAATTACAGTCCGTAAAGGTACACTCGTCTTACTAAACTTGGGTCTCACAATGATCCAGTAATAAACAGTGAAATGGGTACGGTAACCACGCTTTCTTGGCGGAGCGGTGAGTTGTTAGATTAAATATGTACTTGTAAATCTGAAAGAAAGAAAAATTGTTTATTCTGCAGAAACAAAACGCACATTGCAAAAAAAATACACACATACAAAGCAGCCAAAAGCCTCGTATCCAAGCCAGAAAAGTTTGACAATCTTGTCCATTGTTTGATGTCAGGGCCAGGGACCAAAGACAATTTACATTGCGTAATTACTCTGTGTTGCGACACTGGCAAAAGGCAACACACAATCAAAGCAAAAACGAAATACCGATTGCTGAGTGGAAAAATAACTGTAGCCTTGTTTTCCTGTGATTAGAATGTTATGTTAAATTTTGAATGTTGTGATGACTCGTTTATTTTAGCGTTTTTTTTTATTAGCAGACAGAAGAGGGCTAGTCACACATTCCTCTTGGCGCAATTTCTTAGTTGACCACACGGTGAGGAGTCGGTCTTCTCTTCTCTGGAACCATTCAGAACATGCATCATAGTGTAGATAATCATTTAAAACTCATTTATCGAATATATTCAACTAAATTTCAATAAATCTGGCACATATTTCCGACTGTAGGTACCAATTTATTACGACTATAACTTAAAATTTTAGATTTATTTTAATAATTCATAGTAATTTCTCACTTTACTGCAAATGCTCACGCCACATTTATTTTCTCGCTCCCTTACCCCTTTTCCCCAACATTCTATGAGTTAAATGCATTCACATTTTATTCTGTTTAAAATTATTCTGATCTATTGGAAATTAGCTGACAAACGTAGAACTAGTAACTTTATTTAATTTATAGAATTGAACATTAGATCTTATTATAATTGAAAGTCGCTTTTTAACTGACTACAAAAAAGGAGGAGGTTCTCAGTTCGTCGGAATCTTTTTTTTTAAAGTATTTTCCCTGATTACTCGAAAAAGACTAGACGAATTTAGAAAATTCTTGTTTTGTTTGTAAGGTTATATACTTCCTATGTGATCCCGTATAAACTTTATTAACTTTACTTGGGTAGTTTTTGAGTTAGCTTCAATAATACGTATTTTTTCCACTTAGTCCATGTGGATGATGTTATAAAATCTCCTGTCACTATTATTTACATTTAGGTAGTGGTATTCGAATTTGTGTGCGGTGAGAACAACAGGTGAAAAGTGAAAATAAAAAACTTTTTAACAAAAAAAAAAAAAAACCACCGACTCAAAAATAAAACACTAAAAAGTGAAAAATTACTTTATTTTCGGAAGTTGGAGGCGAAAAATTATATTACAAATCCAAATACTGACTTCCGAAATTAAAGTTATTTTTCACTTTGTAGTTCTTTTTTGTCAGTTGTTATTTTTGGTAAAAAAAATTTTTAATGTTAAAACTTTTTCTTTAAAAAATATATTAAGGCATTAATAAAGCAAAAAAATATTAAAGCACTACGATTTTGGTAATTGATTTTGAAAAGGCCACTTTGATAAGAAGCGATAGATACTACAGTGAAGGAATAAATATGTAAAGCAAAGTTAGGGGTTTTTTTTTAAGTAGCGTTTTAATCATTATAATATTGAATCAACTAATCGTTAAAATAAAATGTACATTAAAAAAAAACAAATTAATTAATAAAAATAACAAAATTATATCCTAACTTAACAAAGGCCGATTGGGTAGAGGTACAGGTTTTAGGTAGGTTATTTTTAAATCCCACGTAATAGGGGGCGAGCTTTTTGCCAACAACTGGGCACAAATTCAGACTCCGGGCTGCTACTGAGAAATTCCAGATAGAAAAACCCAATAACACTCTTGAATAGCCAACATTTTCAATAAGAACGAACGTTCGATAAGATGACATGCGCCCGCTATGTGAGAACAGAATTCGTTCTTTGCCCGTACCTAATACGGCTATACTTTGCAGCTCACCACAGAGGATCCATTATGACTAGACGAGGATGCAATATAATAATTGCATTCGTACCCTGCCATCCCTCATGTCCGAGGCACCTAAGCTGTGTGCTTAGACGTACCCGAGAGCTCTCCTATTTACCCCCGAAAACTACCACCGTATGCGCAGGCTTGCGGACGTTGAGCAATGGGTAGCTCGCCGTCCAATAAGTACCAGGCCGGGAAACAGCGCGTTGTGTTCCACGCGCGCCTGAAAGAGATGTCAGCACAAGTGTAGGGGTCCACTAGGGCGGATGCCTGCCGGGGTCGCGGGAAGCTACTAAAGGGTTACCGAAGCCCCTGGCAGCACAGGCAACGGAAGGAACCCGGGTGGGTTTTAGTCAGTAAGAGTCTGACTCACCCTCCCGCTCCTCCCAGAGTGGAGGAAGTTATTTGAATATTAGCCATCCAAAAAAAAATACCTGTCGTCCCTCATGTCCCAGGCACCTAAGTTGTGTGCTTAGACATACCTGCCGCCTCCCGCCGGAGGCTCTACGCGGGGGTCGTGCGGTCCATGGCCCTCTACGGGGCTCCTGTATGGGCGCGCTCTCTGGCGCTGCGGCCAGCCCGCCGGTTGAGCACGGCCCAAAGGGTCATGGCCATCCAGATGGTCCGGGGATACCGCACGGTCTCCTGTAAGGCAGCAAGCCTCCTTGCCGGATTGCCGCCATGGGATCTGGAGGCAAAAGTCCTCGCGCACGTATGGTAGTGGCGCGAGGAGGCAAAACTCCGGGGCGTTAGTCCGTTGCCACGAGAAATCGCGGCACAGCGGACGGAGCTCCGGCGGGATCTCATGGCGTCATGGAAAGTACGGTTGTCGCAACCCAGTGCTGGGCACGCCACGATTGCGGCGATAAGTCCCCTCTTTGAGGAGTGGCTGGAGAGGCGCCACGGCGTCCTCACCTTCCGCCTGACGCTGGTCCTCACCGGACACGGCAGCTTCGGGAGGTTCCTGTGTCGGATAAGGCAGGAGGAAACGTCCGGGTGTCACCACTGTGTGGATCGCCCGGAGGACACGGTGGAGCATACGGTGGAGGTCTGCCCGGCTTGGACAGAGCACCGCCGTGTCCTTGTGGAGGCGATCGGCGGCAGAGACCTCTCGCGTCCGGCCCTGGTTCAGGCCATGGTACGGAGCGAGAGGGCATGGGCAGCCGTCACCTCCTTCTGCGAAGCAGTAATGCTCGCGAAGGAGGAGGCGGGACGGTTGAGGGAAAGGCACGTTTCACGCCCTCTCGCCCCTAGCCGCCGCAGGAGACGCCCAGGGCGTCGGAAATCCCGGGCGGATTTCCGGCCACCGTAGGCGCGGGCTTGCGGACGGTGAGCAATGGGTAGCTCACCGTCCGGTAAGGACCAGGCCCAGGTCGACGGCGCGTTGTATTCCACGCGCGCCTCAAAGAGATGTCGTCAGCACATATAGTAGGGGTCCACTAGGGCCGATGCCTGCCGGGGTCGCGGGAAGGTACTTATGGGTCACCGAGGCCCCCGCAACACAGGCAACAGGAAGGAATACGGGTGGGTTTTAGTCAGTAAGAGTCTGACACACCCTCCCGCTCCGCCCAGAGCGGGAGAAGTTATTTGATGATTTCCCACCCTCAAAAAAAAAAAAAGACGTACCTGAGAGCTCTCCTTCTATTTACCCCCAAAATGAACATTCACAAAAAGGACGATAACGACGCGTTTACTGCGAATGATAACCAGTCCGGATAAAACTGTTCAAGATTTATAACTTGGCACAAGTTTGTTCCGAACTTCTGTGCGTGTAATATTTTAGAGGTATGGGAGTATAATGTCAAGGTTATGTACCTCAAACACGAGTAGGTACGACCTAGAATAGGTACCTATTGCTTTCAAAATATCTTACCTTGGAAGTGCTCGTAAACTTTTTTTAGGGTAATCCTACAGGCCTACCTACCGTTTAACTGAGACGGTGCTTGAGGTAGCTGCTCGGTGCGGTGCGGGGTGTATGGTGACGTGTCGTGAGAGCTCACCCCCTTGGCTACGAGCTATACGATCAAGTGACACGCATCTTGCGACGGCGACTGTGGAGAAAACAAATGAAAGAAGTTGTGTAGAGTATGCCACGAGTTACCGCGACACGACTTGCGGAACGATGGATGGAAACAGGAGAGATGCACGTGTGTCGCTTGGCGTAAATCACGTCGCAAGTCACATATCTCGAGGCCGTAAACCCGCCTAAACAGGCGCGACTTGTCGCGCGACGCGTCGCGACACAAAGGCACCGCTTGTAGCGCAACACGCGGTGCCTTTGTGTCGCGTCGCGTCGCGCGACAAGTCGCGCCCGTATGTAGGAGCCTTAAAGCTTCGGCTAAACCTGCGTGACAAGTACGCAGGACGCGGGACGTGAAGCGGGAGCGTCAACAACGCGAATCTAAATGCACACCTGCGCGACTACAGTGCGAACCGCGAACTCTTTTTTTTTTGTAAATAGTCACTGAAGCCGCACGTCTATAGCTTAGTACAAAATAGAATGTTCTCTCACTCTTTCTATAAACATCTCTGTAGTATCTTCTGTCATCGTGGAGTTTAAATCAAAGGTTAAAATAATAAGACATATATTCGTACACACGTCTAACCACAAGACGCGTGCGTCTCGCTTGCCGACGCATTGTTCCCGCGTTACAGTCACGTGCACCGGTCAATAACCCCACACCGTCTCAGAACGATAGGCCTGTAACAAGCAACGTTTTAAGAGGAGGCCAAATTTGGCAGTGCTGTAACCGGTGTTATTTGATTGGTGCAATATCAAATTACCAAGCCCAAACAGTCAATATTGAAAGTAAAAAATACAATCACAAAGAAAACAGTATTGCTTATTTTAAAATATAGTTTTCATGCAGAAGCATCGACGCGGGTGAATGCTCCTAAGTTTATACAATCTCAGTCAATGAAACTTAAAACATCTGATTTTCACTGAATTTTTCACTATATATCCCTAAGAAAGGTACTTAGTGATATATAGTGAAAAATTCAGTGAAAATCAGATGTTTTAAGTCTAGACAAGTAGTGATATTATTACAACAACTTTCTCAACTTTAACTGAGTTGGAGTACATTTGTTTAGCTAAGTATTACATGTCTCCATTATTCTGTAGTACCTATTTTTATCTATCTCACGAAGCGACGCGCGCTTTACTTGTGTTTATCAAATGTACAAACATACTCTGAATGTGTGCATGAAGAAGAGTAGGGTCAGCACATAAAACACCATTCAGAGCCAAACAGAGTCAAACTTGGTACATAGCTGGGGGCGTTACTAGCGGCCTTAAAAACCAAGAATTCCCTCTTTTTTACGTTATATACAAGTCTGTGTGTAGCTGCATAGTTCTCACATACTCTCAACATCTCTCTAATCGATCCCGCAGTTGGACCCAGCAGCACCATGTCGTCCGTGTAGCTGATATTATTACTGGTAACACCACCCTCGTGGCATCCGACACGCATGCTACCGAGCCCGGCCAGAAGATAATTCACATATAGGTTGAAGAGTCTAGGAGACGTCAGACCCCCTGTCGCACACCGCACTCCAACCTATATTATTATTATTTCGTTTATTTATTTTTTTACATATAAAATATATTTTTAAATATTTCTTGAAAAAAGGTATAAAAAAAAAAAAAAAACATTTAAAAATATAAAAAATAGTGGTCCGCCGGTGTCGGGAGCAGAGTCCAAGCTACCGGTGGTTAGGACTCCAGAGACAGGAACCTCCTCACAATGCGGGCCGTATCGAGGAGTACTGCCTTATTATTATTATTTATTTATTTCTAAAACAACCTATTACAATTTGGTTTTAGCCTCACAACGAAAACCTCTAAGGGTTTATCTGTGTGTGGCGAGCCGTTCAAATAAATTATACAATAAAGTTGATACAATATTATTAAAATGATTGTAAAAAAAAAAAAAAATGTGGGTACATTAATACATACATTATGAGAAATTTTTTGTAAAGAAACGTTTTGATTTGTACTTATAACTTTTCGACTTCGCTTTGTATAACGTTTGTAAATCTTCTGGCAGTTTATTAAGGAAAAGAGGAACCAAGTATTCTGCTGAATTATTCTATTCAGAGAGTGTTGTTGACCATTTCACAACATTTGTTTGGTTTGCATACCAATACTGCAGAATTCTGAGAACTACAGCCGGTATATTACCGGTATATTTAATAAATTCGTAAATAATATTAGGCTGCCGTCATGCTACGTATGGCCTTCAAAAACTAAACGGTTACTTATTGAGGTTATTCAGAATTTAAGCGTGGAAAACCTTCACTGGGAAGAAAATTTATACCTATTAGGCACAATACGTGGCTAACCAATTTGTTCAATTAACTTGCACATGTTGCCTTATGCCTTAGACATCGGGTCAATTAATTGAGAAAAAAACCTTTGTGACATACGGACAAAAAAGTGATTAAATAAAGATCCCCTTTCCTTTGAACCCTAAAAACATCCTTCCACCTTTAATATTTATATCACACTAAATTCAGCGGCTTTGTTAAACGACTATGTAGGGAGGCTGGAAGCCACAATGCATATTTTACCTTCCTTTACTCACAAAACCCTGAAACTATGGGGAACTAGCCGTATGCTATCAATTTCCAGTTCAATACTCCCATTGAGAAGGTCACTACTCATAGTAGACTATTTTTAGGCCTCCACAACAAGCAAGCATATGTACTCTACTATATTGACCAAAAACTTTGATATTTGACAACACCTCGAGAGACATACGTCTTAAAACTTTTCTACTACATGACAAAACTTTGACATGACGTACAAAGTTCTGTTTATCGTGACGAAAAAGTTTGTGTACAAATATGTATCTTAAATGGCGTTTTCTTTGCCAGCCTTCGCTTTATTGGGAAAAGTTTTAAATGCCGACAGCATTTGATCCGATCCGATCTAAGCGAAAAATATTGTGAAACTTCACCACATCAAGCGATTTTGCGTGACGTGTTTTGCTGCAATATTTTAGTGATAGTAGTAATTTGGTCACATGAAAACTAAAAAACCAGTCACGTGCGTGTCAGACCACGCACAATAAAGAGTTCCGCAGTTGTAATGAAATAAAATAAAATAAAATAAAATGAAATAAAATAAAATAAAATAAAATAAAATAAAATAAAATAAGTAAAATAAAATAAATAAATTTGGTCACATGAAAAATGAAAAACGGGCCACGTGCGTGTCAGACCACGCATAATGAATGGTCCCGTAGTTGTAATGAATTTTTACCAAAACAAACTTAATATTGTAGTTGAAAAGCATGTTCTCCCATACAAAATGAAAAACATGTTAAACATACATTGATATGCGTCACGGAGAATTCTCCAACTGCAAATTTAAGTTGGTCGACTATTACTCGTTAACTTGTAAAGCCTAGTTAGCTGTAATAGTTTTTCCTTTTAACTTCGTTGTATATACAATACTACTGCCGTGATTTCTTCACATATCCAAAAACAACCATTTCGCTGGCAGCCATTTTAACAAAAATTTGTAGTCTCTGAGCTAAGCCGCAGACAGACGAACATGGTGAAAATGTAAGGGTTCCTTGGTGACTAGGGAACCCTAAAAACTGACTTGTTGGTCTAGTGGTCACAAGCGCTACTGCTGAGCATGAAGTCCTGGGTTTAATTCCCGGGTCGGACACAGTGTTATTGGGATTCTCCATATAAAATATCCCAGTAGTAGCTAGGAGTCTGGATTTGTGCCCGGTTGATGGCAATAAGCTCGCCCCCTATAACATGGGACTTAAACATAACTGGCGAAATGTGGGTGTACTACAGGTACAACTATGCCTAACCCTTCGGGGATGACAAGCGTGATGTTATGTTATGAAAAATTAAAATTATATGTAAATGTTTTTGTGAACATTGAAAACTATACTGCCCTCCCGAACCTAAAGTGCAGTAACAGCAAAAACGCGAATTCGAGAAAAACGCCCTTAAAGTTCAGAATTCATAAAATATATCTTAAAGAGACTTTTAGGTAAAACCTTGAATGCATGGTGAAAGAATATGTACAAAACTAAAATACTAAAATTTGTTACGTCAGTTTTTTTTTATAAAAAATATAATTATGGCCATTTTTATTGTTAAGCCCCCTACTACACACAGTTTTTTTACAAAATATTTTTATAAACTTATTTAAATGCAGTAAATCCTGTTATTACTGCATTTTAGATTTTTTTTTCACGATTGTTACTATCTAAATTGCAGTAATATTGTGAAAATTTAATCTGTTTTTTGAAAAAAGAAATTAAGTTGCAAACTTATAGTAAAATAAAATTACCTTTAATTTAAATAAAATTGTGTGATGAAATGATGAAATGATTTTATTTTCTGTAAGTAGGTTTATACAAACACTTTTACACGTCAATCATACTAAGTAAAAAAAACTAGATGAGCTCGGCGTTTCCTATCTGACTACTCTGAGAAGAAAGGCCGAAACAAACTCAGAGGTCACAGTCTCTTTTAAAGTCCAGACATAATCTTGGTCAGATCATGTGAAGGCCATGTAGATTGGTGTCTGAAATGGTCTTTTGAGGAAAAAACCACACTGATTGAGTGGACCTATCCAGTCAGTGCACGCATTTGTCAGTAATCGTGCAGCTCAACTCAGAACTTAAGGAGCTCAACGATTCGACGAACAATACCAAAGAAAGGACATTTGAGTAGGCCGCATAAATGACTCAAACTGCCAGACTAAGATGAAAACTAAATGAGAGAAATAATAAAAACAATAATCCACATAGTCTTCACATTCACAATAATTTAAAAAAAGAATATAATACTTCAAAAAGTAAATATTAATGTCATAGTGTATAAGTATAACAAAATCATCAATGTCACACTTAGTATAAAAATAGATTTAGTATAAAATTAGTTTGTTGCCTGGGGGTACATTGGAGTAGCTTAATTAATCCCAAGCCTTTTTGTCGTCCAAGTAATCTTTAACTTTATAGAAACCTTTTTGACAGAGTTTCTGTTTAATAAATGATTTAAATTTATTGAGGCTCAGTTCTTTGACATGGCTTGGGAGTTTGTTGTAAAAACGTATACTTTGGCACTTAAATGAATTACTAATTTTTTGGAGCCTAGTCTTGGGCACAATAAGTAAGTCTTTGTTTCTAGTATTTAAGCTATGAATGTCGCTGTGCCTAGAATATAGGTTAATATTCTTTTTGACATAAATCAGGTTCTCATATACATATTGAGATGCGACTGTCATTATGTTTATATCCTTAAATGTATCCCTCAGTGAATGCCTACAACTTAGGTTATAAATTGCTCGAATGGCTCGTTTCTGCAGCACAAATATAGCCTGAATGTCGGCTGCATTTCCCCACAGCAAAATGCCGTACGACATTACACTATGGAAATAACTAAAATATACTAATCGAGCTGTTTCTACATCAGTCAAATGACGGATTTTATACACCGCGTAGGCTGCAGAGCTTAGCCGCTTCGACAATTTGGTTATATGTGGGCCCCACTGTAGCTTTGAGTCCAAAGTAATACCTAAGAACACAGTGGTGTCCACAAGATCCAACTCCGCCCCATTTACTAGTACATTGGTTTTTACCTGCTTAACGTTAGGTGTCAGAAATCTAATACATTTGGTCTTTTTCTCGTTTAAAAGTAAATTATTAACACTAAACCAATGTACTATTTTAGAGAGAGCATTATTTACATCGTCAGTAACTGTCTGTTGTCGTTTAAGCTTAAATAAAAGTGATGTGTCATCTGCAAATAACACTATTTCATGACTGTTCTCTATAAGGCAAGGTAGATCATTAATATATACGAGAAATAAAAAAGGGCCAAGAATTGAGCCCTGCGGAACTCCCATAGTGACAATAGAACCCGGCGATCGCTTACCGTTAACGTCCACTCTTTGGATCCTATTATCCAAATAAGAAATAAGAAGATCCAAGGCAGTGTTTCTAACACCATAGTGATGCAATTTCCTGACCAATGTATCATGAGAAACACAATCGAAAGCCTTAGATAAGTCACAAAAAATACCTAGGGCATCATGTGACTTCTCCCAAGCCTCAAAAATATGTGCAAGAAGTTCCACACCAGCGTCGGTAGTCGATCGACCCTGTATTTTCTTAATCAAATTTACTTGACATGCATTTATGACAATGCCATTAAAACTATCAAAATATTGTACCTTATTACAACCTAACCGTTCAAATTGTTTTAGACAACAATATTATCAGTATTACAAGATTTTGATAATCTTTCCTAGTAAATTCACCTTAAAACGTAAATCACATTTATTTATCATGCATAAATCAACAAAATCAAATTCATACATACATTATAGTTTATAAGGTATATGAGGTTTATACTACGGACAAGCAGCCGCAGCGCCGCGGCCGCGGTGTAGGTATTCCCGCGGCCACACCGCGGGAATACCGGGCAACATAACGCTGACGACACTCATGTGGGAAGACGTCGATCGCGTTTTAAGTACTTATTTACACATAAAAGATTAGTACCAAGTAGAAGTACATTGTTCTCCGCATAATTCAAATATGCGAAATTAAATATTGATTGTAGTTCTGCTTAGCACTCATCACTAATATTGATAGATAGATAGAATACTCTTTATTATGTACACCATAAAAATTACAGCTATAAATGTAGAAATTTTACATAGGGTGACACAATGGGCGGTCTTATCGCTAATAGCGATCTTTTAAAGACAACCTTTGGATGGATTAGGGGGGATTAGTGATGAGTGCTAAGTAGAACTCACATTGGTGTCAATAAGGCCTTATACGGTTTAGTATATGAGGTACAACTCTGCGGCTTGTCTTGTCTAAACCGCAGACAACCGCAGACACGTGAAGCCGGGAATGGATGTGCGTGCGTATTTGTTAAATTAGAATTAATTTTTTTCTTTAACGGGAAAAGGATATGCAGCTTGTTTCAAGATGTTAATAAAATATGTGTAAGATATAAATACAAATAATTAAGAATAATGTTCTAAACACTTACCAAAGTTTTCGGGTGCATGTACAGACACAGCACGGCACAAGACTGCCTCAAACCGCGGTGATGACGCAAGTCGAAACTCACAGCTGCGCGTTTTTTTTTTGGGTGGGAAATCATCAAATAACTTCTCCCGCTCTGGGCGGAGCGGGAGGGTGTGTCAGACTCTTACTGACTAAAACCCACCCGTATTCCTTCCGTTGCCTGTGTTGCCAGGGGCCTCGGTAACCCTTTGGTACCTTCCCGCGACAGCTGCGCGTGCGAGTAGGTATTCACGACGCGACGCCGATGTTAGCAGTGTCGTACGTGCTCAGTTTTAATATTTTAATAATTTTAGCAAGTAAAACGCAGTATTAGGGAATATTAGATAAAATTGGTATTTTAGGTAATATGAATTGGATGGAGTAAACTAATTAATAAGCAGTAAAATTTATAATTTACTGTAAGTTATATAGTTTTTCAGAAGCAACTACAAAATCCCCAACAAGTTAATGTGGTAAAGTTAAACATAATACTGCACTTTAATTAGGAATTTAAATCAAAAATATTTTGTCTTAACTTTTGCAGTATGATCAATTTGTATGCGTCAAATAATACTGCACTTTAGTAAGTTTTTTCTTTAATCCTTTAGAACAAAGTACTATTTTAAGTGTCACAAAATATCATAAAATACTGCAGTTTAGTTAGTAAACAGAGAAAAATCTGGTGCAGTATTCATTTTACTGCGGTTTAGCTGGTAAACATTTAATATTTTAATACTATCTATGGTAATTTTGCTGTTACTTCATCCGAAATATTTAGAATATTATATAGGTTTAAAGATATTTATTTCTCATAAGAACTTATGAATAACAGTTCACTTAAAATGAGATACTAAGTACTTCTTAATAATAATTATACTATAATGTTTGCCTCTGGGGCGATGGTGACGTCATAGGGTACATACGTGTTTTTTTAATTTTCTCTTAAATATATTAATACTATTGCACATTTTTATGTCTTCCGGTAAATCATTGAACAGTTGTGCTCCCTCCACTAATACTGTTTTTTTGCCGTAATTAGTCCGTGCACGTGCAGTCATTACTTGGAATTTTATTTTTACTTCTTGTGTTGTATGTTATTGTTTTTTTATGTAGTTGTATGTTTGACTGTACAGAATTCGTGGTGATTTTACTCATGGTGGTTTTATATTTGACTCAAAACCGACCAAAATGCCTATTACTGCACTTTAGGCTCAGGTGGGCATTTAAGGCTTTATATACAGTGCTATGAAATCATTGCAATAACGAGAACCTTAAAAGGATTGTAATGAAAAATAACTTTTACTGTGTGCAAAAGAAGAGCAAATTCACTGAAAAACTCAGCTACTTTTCTTTAACCAAAGTCGTAGGTACTCTTTGCTTTTAATTTGCAAAGTTTTGATTTCATCTACCTACGTTCCAGCTGTCTTTTTTTTTTGGGTGGGAGATCATCTTCTCCCGCTCTGGGCGTGTCAGAGTCTTACTGACTAAAACCCACCCGTATTCCTTCCGTTGCCTGTGTTGCCAGAGGCCTCGGTAACCCTTTAGTACCTTCCCGCGACCCCGGCAGGCACCGGCCCTTGTGGACCCCTACACTTGTACTGATGACATCTCTTTGAGGCGCGCGTGGAATACAACGCGCCGTCGACCCGGGCCTGGCCCTTACCGGACGGTGAGCTACCCATTGCTCACCGTCCGCAAGCCCGCGGCTACGGTGGCCGGAAATTCGCCCGGGATTCCCGACGCCCAGGGTGTCTCCTGCGGCGGCTAGGGGCGAGAGGGCGCGAAATTTGCCTTTCCAGCTGTCTGGCACTTAATTTTTAAATCGTAAGTAACTTGCAAGAAAATTACAGACTTTTTTGTGTATTTTTCTCTTTTTCACAACATACCTATATACACATCTTGCCTGCATTCCACGACTCAAACTCAAACTCAAATCATTTTTTCAAATAAACCAATTACAGGCACTTTTGAAATGTCAATGGATCGGTCAGTCAGAAAGATGAAGCTAGTTGCTCATTCCAAAGCGTAGTAGGTACCTATAGAGAAGAACGGGCAAGAAACTCCACCGACACTCTTTAAATCAACACGGTTACAAAATATTATTATCATCCCATCTATTCGAAATGAGGCGAAGGGTTCCTCGATAAGTGCGAGCAAAATGGGTCATTCCGGCGCACTTATTAATAACAGCGACGAAATGACTTTTGAATTTGGAACACTATTTAATCAAAAAGTTTGAACGCAATTCGCTTCGATAAAGTTCTGCCTGGTAATAAAAAGCGCGACTTGGTTAACCAAATTTAAAAAAAAATATACGCGGGAACTTCATATTCGTTTTTTTTTATTACTTTTTGTCAAAATATTATAGATAATTTTAATTTGATTCACACAAATTGAATAAAATATGAGTTCTAGCAATGAAAGTGAAATATTAACACCAGAAAGTGTAAAATTAAACACAGAAATTGTCATAAACAATTTACTATCAAACAAATCGAGAGAAAAATATCTAAAAACCTATGAAAATTTTATTACAAGAAAAAATTAAAAACAAGCAAAGTCATTTTCAGACTCTGTATTTTTAGCATATTTTCAACATTTAGCGAAGACCAAACAACCTTCTACTCTATGGAGCATATATTCGATGTTAAAAACCACGGTTAATACCATAAACAACATTCAGATTGAGACATATTCCAAATTAATTGCATATCTAAAGAGACTCTCTGAAGGGCACAAATCAAAGAAAACAAAAGCGCTTACCAGCCAAAATGTAGAGACTTTCCTGAATGAGGCGGCTGATAACGATTTTCTCGCTATAAAAGTAAGTATTTATTGGATAAATTGAATAAACTCTGTGTACACTTCCATAACCGAAGTTGAGTGCCTGTTTAAAATGTGAGTTACCAATGCTGAGTACTAATATCCACATAACTAATTCATATTCTTTATTGTTATAGGTGGCCTTAATTTTCGGAATCCACGGAGCATGTCGTGGACGGGAGCTTTTAATTATGACTATTGAAAACGTGTAAACACACTCAGATCAGCTTCTATTGGTTAATTTGACGGACACCAAAACAAAAGTTGATCGCTTGTTCACCATTCATGGCCAATATAAAAATATCGTGAACAAATACCAAAAATTGCGCCCTTCTGACATTAAAACGAATCAGATTTTTTATCCGTTATCAAAACGGAAAATGTTTCAAGCAACATATTGGGAAAAATAAAATTTCCTAGATGCCAGAAGTAATTTCAAATTACTTGTAGCTACCAGATTCTCATCTTTATACAGGACACTGTTTTCACCGGACTTCTGCGAGTCTTTTAGCAGATTCTGGATGGCGGATGGAAATCCAGTGGTGTCGCGGAAGGATATGTATATCGAGGACTCAATCGAAAATAAGGCAAAAATTAGCAAGCGCCTTGTTGAAAGTATTAAATTACGGCCTTCCTCAATTGATCCACCGATTCAACCTTTGTCGCCGCGCCCATTCACTTCAAAACAGCGTGAAATGTCACCATTGACTCAACATGATCATCAACCAGAGTCTGAAGTTATTACAAATACCCAAGTGATAAATAAGTCAACAACATTTTCTGTTCCCAACAAAACAGTTACAATAAACTTCCAAAATTTCAAATAACAGCCGCATGGATCAATCGATCAGGTTAAGCTACGCTTGCCGCGGTTGGTCTGTAGATGGGTGACCATCTTTACATACCAAGACCCCTCCGTGCCTCGGAAAGCACGTTAAGCCGTTGGTCCCGGCTGTCATTCGTGGATCTTTGACAGTCGTTACGGCTCGTCAGAAGCCCGAAAGTCTGACAACCAGTCTTGGCAAAGGGTATCGTGTTGCCCAGTAACTGGGTTGTGGAGTTCAGATAGGCAGTCGCTCCATGTAAAATAATGGTATTCAGCTGCATCCGGTTAGACTAGAAGCTGACCCCAACATAGTTGGCAAAAGGCTAGGCAGATGATGTGTTAGTATGTAGGTGTTTCTTGCAAGTTTTGTAGCTTATTTCTTTTGTCATTTTATATTTCTGTTTATATAGTTTGTTTTATTTTATTTTATTAAGTAGGAACAACAAACAGCTACATTATGCAATATTACAAACAGTAAAACAAACAACTAAATAACTTAAGTAATAATGTAACCCACAGCGCTGTTCACAGATTACCATTAATAAATACAGTCGGTACGGTCAGTCCCCATTGACTCCGAATAGGAGTTTCACTCCTCCAACCGTCAGTCCCCACTGACACCTATTCGGAGTCTTTGGGGCGCGCGGTTTGCAACTCTATTATAACGGATGAGCACCTTATTGCATTATAATAGAGTTGCAAACCGCGTGGCCCAAGACTCCTATTCGGTGTCAGTGGGGACTGAAGGGTTCGGGAGTGCGACTCCTATTCGGAATCAATGGGGAGTTACCGGTTAAAGTCGCTAGGAGATGAACTGTTCATGCATGATATTATAAAACATGAGAAAAACAAAAATATTTTAAAAACAACAATAAAGAAAAACAATTAGTCTACGAGTTCAAGTGCCTCATACAAAAGGCTGCGAAACCTATTCAAAGAGCATGTAAATATATCTATGTTTTCGAATGTTTCATTGTAAGTTGCTGTCGTTCGCCAAACTAGTGATCGTAAACCAGTGTTACCACTTAATTTTTTACATTTCGTTTTTACCATAGCTTATCACTGTATTTGAGAATTTTGGTTCACCTGTTATTGGTAACTGTATAAGCCTGTTACCCTGCCTGGCTGTTACCTACTGTTATTTGATATTTTGTATACAGAAGCTGTTGGTGTACCTTTATAAATAAATATATAAAAAATATAATACCAGAAGTCCAGAATATTTCCAATGCAGGACAAAGGCCTGATCTCATACAGAAAAAGCATGAGCATTGATCACCACTCTTGCTGAAGGCAGATTGACGACTTCAGACTAATATTAATTATAAAAAAAATTAAATTATAACTTTTTATTTCAAACATAATCGTTATTTCATATATTTTTGTTTATTTTCGGCCAGTCTATCCATCGTAAAAAAGTAAGTTGAAGTCTCATTTCCTTCAAAATGTATGGGAATAGTTTTTGCAATTTCTGACTTTTCTAATACTTAAACCTCCCTCCTGATCCCTGAAAGGAACAGGATCGATTAGCATCAAAAAAAGTTTTTGTGAAAACTGACCATTTACTTGCTGACTGTACATTTTTTTCAAAATCTGTGAATGCAGATCAAAATGTCTCAAAAATTTAAAGACCGTTTTCCTGTAGCTACAACGTTTAAGGTAGCTGCCCTTACTGCCCCGTCTCAAAAATCCATCCTGTATATATAAGCCCCGGTTTCATCACGATGTTTTCCATCACCGATATACATATGTTCAAGACAAATAAAGAAAATCACATTGGTACTTGCCCGGGTTTGAACCTCATGCATGAATCGCTCCTCCTAATGTTGAATAATAATTTGAGAAATAGAGTAGTTCAGAATTCTGACTTTAAATACTATTATTGTAACAGTCCCCAACTTACTCGCAATAGTTCGGAAATATGGAAATTTGATCAGCTCAATCAGATGTAAAGTAGGTATACATCAATGGTGGGAAAGTTATGAACACAGTACAGATATTTTAAAACGGCTAATTATTTTCCAGGCGACTAACAACTTAAAGGGCGACTAATTATTTGCTACTAAAAAAATAAAATGGCTAGCAAAAATAATAGGTTGGCAGCTACAGTGAAGTTGCATTTTAAGTATAAAATCATTTGGGTTTAGTTAGGTTAGAACAGTGACCACTAACGCACGAAGGCGAGCGAGCGAAGCCAGCGTGCCGCGGCAGCGGCCGCCGAGCGTCAGATCCCCTCGGTTGTTGGTGGCTCTCAATTACCAAAACAAAAACTCGATGCTAGTTTAAATTAAAACAAAGCTAACAATTGATTATTAAACTACTACTTTATACTTAAAATTCTACTTCACTGAAGCTGCCAACCTATTATTCTTGCTACCCATTTTAATTATTTTTAAAACCCTAAATCAGATTAGTTTGTCGACGCGTTAAATACATGCTTTTTAAAAGTCGGCCAGTCAATATGCAGAAATAGTGTCCCCTCTACTAGCACAAAACCTTTGAACCCATGCTGTTAAAACAATCGAAGATGAAGATTCAATATAGAATGATCAAGTCACTGACGGACAACACACAATCTAAACTATTGAAGATAGAAACAAAAGAAAATATTACCCCTAAAGCAAAAAAATCCCCTAAAGCACACATATCAAATCGGAAAGGGATTGACTCGAGCAATTCAGTATTCATTGTATGAAAACTCCCTACTGCAACGCACACTAATTGGAATCGTAACGTAATCGCCTCGCCTCGGGACAAGCTCACGAACCGCGGTGCGTGGTCAACTTGCAGTTCCCGCGCTTACGGCTCGTCGTCTCCGCGCTTACTCGTACGTATCTCCATACCCGAGCTTACGTCTCTTCGTCTACCCTTGCTCCTCTCTTGTTTTTTAATAGTCCTAAATTCGCCAACCCGCGGTCGGCGAGCCATAAACGCGGAATCACCTAGCCGTAGCCGAGTCGACGTATCGGAGCTGCTGATCCGCTTTGGTTACGTGCTTTCGTTAGGTTGACGCCTGTTTGACGGCGAGGCGAAAGGCGGTATACGGTTATATGGTGACGTTCCCTTCCCGAGTTAATATGTGTGCTAAGACTTTTAGTATGTAACGGTATACAATGAAATTACTTCTGAAACTACACCCAAAACACCTCAGATGGGAGGGTAAAGTTTATAATGTGAATGGACAGCTAGCAATTGCTAACCACAATCAAGAAATGTAACGGCGCAGGATAGCTTCAATATCATCAGAATTGTGCCGAAATATAGCAGTTTGTCATGGACGTGGTACGACAGCGACTCCCCTGAAATCTTCTTTCAACAGAAAACAGCCGCCTCGCAACCATCGGTGATTCCAGTAACTTAAGGTCGAATTATTAATAATTCACTGGAGTACCTAATCTGACATGTGCTAGCTGTCACTTTGTTTAATGAAATGGTCATATTTATTGTATTGGTGATCGTTAATGTTTAATCGATTTATATAAGTGAAAGAACACTATCTTTCCACTTTGCCATAGTTGCATATTTTGTATTTATTATTTTATACTATTAATTATAAGTATATTTATTTTAGAAGTATGTATTTATGTAAGTATATTCTCTTATTGTATAATTAAATTAGTGATTAGTTTTATTTTAATTGTTATGTATTTTGTTTTCTCTTTTACCTTACACACGTTGTCTACATCTCTGTCTACTGTCCTATTGCAGGTATGCTGGAAGAGATTTCTTCAGAAATAAGCATCACCTTTGTACGTATTTTTCTGTTCCTTTCTTCTAGTCTGTTTATATGTGTGTACATAAACTGTTAAATAAATAAATAAGTGTAAAATAAATGTATAAGATGAAGTTTAAAATTCAATAAATATAATAAATATAACCATTTTGTTACACAAAGTGTCAGCTAGCACATGTAAGATTATTCCAGTGAATTCATAATTCGACTTTAGTAACAAAACTAGACGGCGCTACTTGCTGCGCCGCCGTCAAATACAACATCTAAACATCCATTTATCCTCCAGATTATCACTCAATCACGTCAAGGCAGTGTCCCATTTCATTCCTCAGACATCAACTTTTCAATCAACTAACATTTCTCAGTTCGAACTTCGATCAACGTTCACTACAAAAGGAAATGAATGTTTTTTTACAAACAACTTTTGAATCTCACAAATCCCTGAACTGTTATCTAAGAAAAACATTTGATATCTGTTTATTTTTGTGTTGTAATCTGTCTGGGGATATTGGAAGTTTATGGTAATCTGAGCAGCTGAAGATGGTTCTAAAAATAGGTGTATTTTGGCTTGTCTAACCTTTTTACTAAAAAGGCTGTAGTCAATCGGAATCTGTGTTATTAAATATAGTAAAGTTATTCAATTATAACGAATCTCAGTAGGTAATGTAACTTGAACGAGGTTTAGTGTGTGTTTAGTTAGTGAAATTCGTCCTTAGTGTATTTGGTAAAGAATATAGCGTAACATAGCTACGTGGAAACCAAGGTTTAAGTTAAAGTATGAAAGTCAATTATTTATTAGAATTGAGAAATTGAAAGCTTGCCAAGTTGCATTCAGTAGCATGGAACCTAATAAACTTTCTATCACCTCCACAGAACTTGGCACCCATCTAGGTCACAATTCTTTTATCGGCAAACTTGGCTCGTGTTTTACATTTATGTTTACACGTCCCGTGACCATGGTCAGAAGCTAAGCATTGCCATACGACGTGGCAATGCTGCCAGTCTTTTGGGTACATTACCGATCGACAGCGATGCGGAGGAATTTAAGTTTGTAAATAGGTTTAGTTAAATTGGGTTATTTTATTGTTATTTTTGTTAATTATTTAAATATTTCGTAGTTAGTATAAGAAGTTTATGCAAAGCATAATCAGCTTATAATGTTCCCACTACTGGGACACAGGCCTCCTCTCTGTGAGAGGGAGAGAGGAAGTGGGGTGTAATCTACCAGTGCGGATTGGTAGATGTCACATGTCTTCGAATATTTGGTTCTAGGACTTGCCGGTTTCCTCACGATGTTTTCCTTCACCGTTTTGAGAGCATTGGTGACAAAATTATTTACACAAATTAAAGTGCCTGCCTGGGATCGAACCCATGACCTGCAATTCTTAATCCAGGGCCGTTACCACTAGGCCACCGCTGCTTTCGCAGTGCAATGTATAGGTATATTTTTATCGTATTAAATATTTTGTTTTTGGTGCGTATCTAATTACCTGTCTAAATTTCAAAAAAATATGGAGGGAATTCCACAGATTTCTATTAAAACGATGACAACGATGACACAAACAATTTTTTGGAAAATCCATCGTTGTTCTTGGCATAACTCCTGCAGCTTTCAAAGCTCAAAAATATAAAGTACGATTCGTCTACTCGCTGGAACTGTAAAATCTACCGCTAATCTTCTGTGGAAGTACCTCTGAATGTTTTATAAATTTGCTCGTTCAGTAGGCCAGGCATATAAAAAATATTTTATAGCACATACGCCATCAAATCGAGCTGAGGCCATTTGATGAAAGGGTTTTATGTTTGTCGTTATTTGAGAGGCTTAAGAACGTGTCTTGTTGTTTTATTATGTTTTAGCGAATAGTATGTCATAGACTCAGATTGATGTATTAGCCGATCTAGTAACAGCTTTACCACTTTCAACAGATCACACAAACATCACTAAGAGCCTGTCCAGATGAGGCGATGCGCGTGTGAGTCCACTCGCGCGTAGACACTCGCGCGTTCCCAAGATACTGGAGCTACATACTTATATCCCGTCTAGATGCTGCCGCGGGTTTCCTCACTCGCGCGTAAAACGCGTGCAATGAGCGGGACTGTCAACTCGCTCGTTTTACGCGCGAGCGCCGGGCGAGTTGAGATACTCAGGCGCCATTGCTGCGTCCAATTCTACGCGCGAGTCCATGGCGAGTGGACGTTTTTTTTGGTTCCAATTGGTGCGTGATAACTTCGATACGGAACTTTTTATTGACGAAGTTGTAAAAAGTATCTGTATCCGAGTACATGTTTATAACTGGCAGGGAATCCCTCCTAGCGTAGAAACGCGGTATCTGGACTCTCTAAGAGAGAGGCTCTATGTGTAAATTAGTGCTACCAGCAGTGCTATTCTGTAACCTTCTCACCGTGAAAACTTAAGTGAAGTGGCCGTGGAGTGAACTATCAGTGTCATCCCACCTGATACTAGGGATGGACCAAGGATTACATTTACAATCATAATCGAGATTTTTTTAAATATATTTATGGTAATTCTATTGATCATAATCAGATAACTGATTAAATAAACGCAATCCCATGACCCAACCGTGATGTGTTTTGAAGAAGCGATAGTGGTTTGAGTCGAGTAGAGACTGTGCGACGTTATTCAGCGTTGTTATTAACCCAAATCTATTCAATAAGAAGAAATAACCGAGTGTGTCAAGTGATCGAGTGCTAAAAGTGTGCCTGGCTGACGGTCCATAGAATTTATCCCCTCACAAACTATGTGAAAACCTAAACGATGTGTGTCTGTGTACATAAGGCCTTTGAATAAAAAACGTGCGGATTATTTAATAAGTACCTTTCTAATATTTTAATTTAGAAGTGTGTTGCTATGGCAACGGGAATCGAGTGAAGTGATAAGATCACGACACTCGCGCGTCGCACTTACCGACTCACTTCACCTAACCGATTTACTTCGGCGCGGGTGGTTACTATGGTTACGAGAATCGGGTGAAGTGATAAGATCACGCCGCGCTTGCGCTTTAGGCGCTGTTATTAATATCATGTTGAGTTTTTTTTTTTATTTGCCGTTTTTTATTTTTAAATGCGCGACAATTCAAAATTTGCTTTTACCACCTTTATATTAAAATCCTAAATGGCGGCTACAAACATTTTTCATCATGGGTGTCGTTTTTATGGTTTTCAGGAGTGTTACATCCGATACTGGGGTCAAATCTAAAAAGCAAGATAGCGGCTGCGAAAATTTTCAGAGGTTTCATCATGGGTGTCGTTTTCATGGTTTTCGGGGTTGTTAAAGCCGATAGTGTGGTCAAAATTTAAAAGCAAGATGGCGGCTGCAAAAATATTCAGATTTTTCATCATGGGTATCGTTTTCGTGGTTTTCGGGGGTGTTAAAGCCGATAGTGAGGTCAAATCTAAAAGCAAGATGGCGGCTGCGAAAATATTCAGATTTTTCATCATGGCTGTCGTTTTTATGGTTTTCAGGGGTGTTACAGCCGATACTGAGGTCAAATCTAAAAAGCAAAATGGCGGCTGCAAAAATTTTCAGATGTTTCATCATGGGTGTCGTTTTCATGGTTTTCGGGGTTGTTAAAGCCGATAGTGTGGTCAAAATTAAAAAGCAAGATGGCGGCTGCAAAAATATACAGATTTTTCATCATGGGTATCGTTTTCGTGGTTTTCGGGGGTGTTAAAGCCGATAGTGAGGTCAAATCTAAAAAGCAAGATGGCGGCTGCGAAAATGTTCAAATTGTTCATCATGGGAGTCGTTTTCATGGTTTTCGGGGGTGTTAAAGCCGATAGTGAGGTCAACTCTAAAAAGCAAGATGGCGGCTGCGAAAATAACCAAATCTTTTAGAAAAAAAATAAAATTGAGTTTCTGACTGAATTTCTGTTTTGCTATTTAATAAAAAAAAACCCCTAAATAGTAACGTTTCAACACTTAAATACTAGTTTTGAAATAATATAAAATGATCAATAGAATTAGCATAAAAATATTATTAAAATCTCGATTATGATTATAAATGTAATGCTTGGTCACTCCCTAGCGTCAGTGGGATGACACTGACAGCTCACTCCCCGCGAGTTTTCACGGTGAGATTTTTCCAGAATCGACATGCAGTATCATTTGACACCTAATTGACATTGACATTGACAGGTTGTTGGTAAACATTTGTGTCACTGTCATTGCGAATTGACAAAACAAGATGGCGAAGTTAGTTCCGATTTTGGCTACGCGCCAAAATTATCTTGTAACGTTGTATCTAACAGTAACTGTCACATAGACAAAGATACCTTGTTGTTTTATGACGTGAAAGTGACTTAATTCAACCTTACGGTGCTTTTTACATTTTCCACATGAAACTTTTTGTAGAAATGCAGATTAATTTTTCTTAAACCGTTGCGCTTACATTTAGTTTTATTTTTTTGGGTTCCGTAACTCAAAAGTAAAAAACGGAACCCTTATAGGATTAGTCGTGTGTCTGTCTGTGTGTCCGTTTGTCACAGGCGATTCGCTCCAAATCTACTGGAACGATTAAGTTGGAATTTGGTACACATATGAATTTCTGTGACCCAAATACGGATGTGTAACGTAAATAAATTTTGAATATATAACTTCTAATTAAATTTTTTAATTTGCCCTCTAAGTGGAGGGCAAATTAGAACATTTTAAAACAAGTTTTGCGAACTTTACCGTATGTGACTTGTTGAGAGAATCTCAAATATATTTTTTGAATAATTTTAAAATAAATAGTTACAAGTTTATTTTAAAAAAATGATGAAAATTGACCACCCCTCTTAACTCTAAAACTGCTGAGCGTAAAATTTTGAAAAATATTAGATTAGATTACAGGAAAACCTATAAGAAGTCTATGGTGTTAAAATTACATGGTAAATCTCTCAATATTGTGCATACAAACTGACATTTGCAGTTGGAAAGTATGGGAGAACATGTTTTTCAACTACAATGTTAAGTTTATTCTTGGGATTGTACGGAACCGTCACCACACGAGTTCAACTCGCACTTGTCCGGTTTCAAATAGTGGACACCTCCACTATGCTTAAGTTGGTTCTATTTTTTTATCTTCAAAATAAAGTGTAGTTCTTGTTGAATCAAGCATTATTGATATCTTGAAAACTGCAGGGCCGATACATACAGAACATAATTGCATAGATCTAACTTCTAGTGCTACCTAATACACTTCTACTAAAAAGCAAGTAGTCATTAGTGGCCACCCAATTATTGGGTGCATGTGGTGTAATACTCCATGTTTAATGAAAGAGTTGATATCGTCAACATCACATCCATAGTATAAGAATTTGACATTGACATTTTCGTCGAGTCGTTGAGCTCCTTAAGTTTTGAGTTGAGCTACACGATTACTGACAAATGCTTGCACTGACTGGACAGGTCCACTCAAATTTGTGTGGTTCTTTCCTCAAAAGACCATTTCAGACATAGATCTACATGGTCCTCACATGATCTGACCAAGATTATGTCTGGACTTTAAAAGAGACTTTGACCCTTGAGTTTGTTTCGCCATTTCTTCTCAGGGGTAGTCAGATAGGAAATGTCGACTCCATCTAGCTTATTTTTTTAATATGACGTGTAAAAGTGATTCTCATATCCTATTTACAGAATAAACAATTTCATTTCATTTCATTACAGCGCGTCTATAAAGTGTGCGCATGTAGCAGTAAGGACGGTTTTACTTTTGACTATAAGAGTTCCGTAGTAAACAAGGAACCTTTATAGTTTCGCCATGTCCGTCTGTCTGAGCGTCTTTGAGACAAACAGTGGGGACTGTTTGTCTCAGAGACGCTTAGTACTAGAAACCTGTAATTTGGCATAGGTATACATATTAATTACGCCGACAAAGTGCTGAAATAAAATCTTGAAACACATTTTTTTTTTTAGGGGGATGATATTTTTTTCTCGTCTACCCCATAGTATGGAGTATCGTTTGATAGACCGTTCAAACACATTGCGGGTCTGTGAACACCACTTTTCGATTTAAGGATCGGCTTGCGTAATATTAAGCAATAAAGTGCTAATTTTTGTTAGAGTCAAGTGTCCCCCCCGCCCCTGGCAGCTAAATGGTTGTTTATGGAAATGTGAAAAAAATCATCGCAGTAGTACATATAATGAAACTAAAAGGAAAACTATCACAACTAGCTTTACAAGTTAACGAGTAATAGTCGACCAAATTAAATTTGCAGTTGGAGAATTGACCGTGGCATATATCGATGTATGGGAGAACGTGTTTTTCAAAGACAATTTTAAGTTTGTTTTTGGGATAAATTCATCCCAACTTCCCAACGGCGGAACCCTTCATTGTGCGTGGTTCGACACGCAGTTGACCGGTTTTTTTGTTATTCAAGTAACGGGTGGTTGACCGTACTCATTCAATATCGCATGTTGTGTTGACCGGTAAACGACTGTACAGTAGACGAATGTTAGACTAAGGACATTTTGTGGAAAGTAATAAGCCAAAGTGGCACTTACGACATTGACACATCAATATGCCATCGTCGACTGAGAAACGATTATGCCCAACTAGCTAGCGACGCCCCTGCTTCACAAGGTAAGACTTTACAAGACATCAAGGATTTCCCACTATTTAAATATAAATTGCGTAATTTTTTAATTGACAAAGCTTAGTACACGATCCAAGATTTTCTTAAAAATTAGTACCTACTACAATCTGTCACCATACACCTAATTCTTATTTTGTAAGATTTGCTT
This sequence comes from Atethmia centrago, assembly GCA_905333075.3. Lineage (NCBI taxonomy): Eukaryota > Metazoa > Arthropoda > Insecta > Lepidoptera > Noctuidae > Atethmia > Atethmia centrago. Next base: position 24,865,352 of record HG995376.1, read on the forward strand.
TATTATAAGTGATGTCTATGAATTTTTTTATACTGGATACATACACGTACATAATCACGCCATGTTTCCCCGAAGGGTTGGGCAGAGGTTAACCTACCTGTAGTACACCCACATTTCGCCAGTTATATTTAAGTCCCATGTAATAGGCGAGCCTATTGCCACCAAGGGGCACAAATCCAGACTCCGGGCTGCTACTGAGAATTCCAGATAGAATACCCAATAACACTTAGCCTGACCCGGGAATCGAACCCAGGACCTCGTGCTCAGCAGTAGCGCTTGCGACCACTAGACCAACGAGGTGTATACTGCATGTTGACATAATTTATTATTGTATGCCTACTAGGCAGGATCTGGAATTTACTTTTAACATCTGTCTGTATAATCTATGCCCACAATATAAATATTTTATTTGATATATGTCAGTTTAATATAAATGTATTAGACACATAAAATTTCCGGAATAAATTCTATAAATTGTAGTGAAAGCCGCATGAAAATACATTGCGTAGTTTAGAAGAAAAACGCGGGTCACATAAACGAGACACGAAAAGCGACTTCAATTTATAATAATAAGTATAGATATAATACATACATAGATGTGTACTTTATGGATTCTTATTTTATATTTGCTTTGACTATAAAGTGTGGCCGCTACACGTGACATTGGCTAAATGCACAAACCGTGCGAAGCCAAAGAAAAGAAAAAAAAAAAAAAAAAAAGTGTGGCCGAATTTTCAAAGACAGCTCTAAAATTGAGTTCTCTTTTCAAAATTCTAGCAATCACGTCTGACCAGCGGGGCAATTGCGTAGCACACATAAAGTGACAATTGATCGTAATCGGTTTCAGTTTGACAGTTCACCCACGTTCATTGCGTTATTCACGTAGTCGAGCAGACGAATTTTTCAAACCTATGAAACAATGGATTAGCAATATGCTTCAAAACTGTCGGATTGTGATTCAAACTGTGTTACGCAATTAGGGTGCTGGTAGTCTAATAGAAAGCAATCGCGTCTAATTGTTAAGTCTCCTTTGAAGATTCGGGGGTTAACTACGTAATTTTTACTACACCTAAATAATACACTAGTTTGCATTAAGTAGGATATACATAATATACCTTATTATCCAGGATAATATATCCTTCTTAGTATGTAGTAATACATATATATCTATATATAAATCCTGGATATTATGTAGGATTACTAGGATGTACTAGTAATCCTACATAATATCCAGGATTTAAAATATCGGATTTAATATATTAAAATATCATCAACAGGATTTAATATAATAAAATATCGTAGTAATCCTACATATGGATTTAAAACACAAAGCTTAGCACAACAATGTTCTTAAAATAACTTGTATGTAATAAATAACTAATATGCGCCATACTACGCAATATGGTATTTTTGCTGATCAGAGTGAATCATATACAGAGATAAGCATAATGTCTTTGGTCCCGTGGAGTTTGGGACGGATGCTTGTGTGGGACGCTACCTGTGTAGACACACTGGCACCGTCCCACCTCCAACGGACTACTTCTAAAGCGGGTGCAGCGGCAGAAAATGCCGAAAATCTGAAAGTTATTAAATATGGAGGCCTTGGCAGAGAGTACAACTTTGTGCCCTTTGGCGTCGAGACCCTCGGTCCGTGGGGTCCCAGTGCGCATAAGTTATTTGCGGAAATCGCGAAACGTCTAGTTGATGTAACTGGTGACCGAAAAGCTGGCGGCTTTCTCGCGCAACGCATCAGCATTGCAATTCAGCGAGGAAATGCCGCCAGCATCCTCGGTACAATGCCCCGAGGGCCTTTTTTAAGCCTAACTTAGTTTTAATTTAATTTAGTTAATGTTAATAATCATCTTGTAATTTGGTTATGTAAATAAATGATATTGTGAGCATAATTTAAAAAAGTGATGTTTTGAAAATTATATAATTTTTAAACCATTAAAAAGATGTTTTAACAATCTTATGAAATCAATTGATAAAATATACCTATAACATTGTTAAAAAGAAGGTTGAAACATAAAACTTTCGTATATAACTTCTAAATTACTAGGTACATAAAAAATATATAAAGTAAGTTATCAAAAGTGATTATCGAATCGAACGACGCACATCGCCAATCGTGGAAACAATTAAAACTTTTTCAATTTTGTATCCTACGCTTTATCTGTCGATTTAAGCTGCCGTACACACTGTGGACTTGGTCTTTTTTTTTTTTGGGTGGGTAATTATCAAATAATTTCTCCCACTCTGGGCGGAGCAGGAGGGTGTCTCAGACTCTTACTGACTAAAACCCACCCATATTCCTTCCGTTGCCTGTGTTGCCAGGGGCCTTGGTATCCCTTTCGGAGTTTCCCATGACCCCGGTAGGCATCGGCCCTAGTGGATCCCTACAATTGTGCTGACGACATCTCTTTAAAGCGCGCGTGGAACACAACGCGCCGTAACCCGGGCCTGGTCCTTATCGGACGGTGAGCTACCCATTGCTCACTGTCCGCAAGCCCGCGCCTACGGTGGCCAGAAATCCGCCTAGGATTCCCAACGCCCAGGGCGTCTCTTGCGGCAGCTAGGGGCGAGAAGGCGTGAAATTTGCCTTTCCCTCACGGGGCCTACGCGAGCATCATTGCTTCGCCCCCATGGGCTGAACCAGGGCCGGACGCGAGAGATCTCACGGCGATGCTCTGCCCAAACCGGGCAGACCTCCACCGTATGCTCCACCGTGTCCTCCGGGCGATCCACACTGTAGTGACCCGGGCGTTTCCTTCCGTCTTATCCGACACAGGAACCTCCCGAAGCTACCGTGTCCAGTGAGGATCTGCGTCAGGCGAAAGGTGAGGACGCCGTGGCGCCTCTCTAGCCACTTCTCAAAGACGACTTATCGCCGGAATTGTGGCGTGCCCAGTTCGTTACCCCTGAGACTTGGTCTTGGTCCAAGTATGAGATCTCATACTGTATGAGTTTCGTATCGATCCCACCTAGATTTTAAAACATGATTGGCGTGTTTGTACAAACCTACTTACAGAAACAAAATCATTTGTCATTGGAAAATTGCCAGTATTTAAATTCAGTATCTCTAGTTTAGATCTACATGTGGATGCAGATATACCCCATCTATTGGATTTTAAACTTTGTGGAATTTAATATTTACTTGTAAAGTATTATATTGTTTTCAATTATTGTGAATGTGAAGACTATGTGGGTAACTGTTGTTTTTTTTTCTCATTTGAGATTTATCATGGTATGGCAGTTTGTAATTTATGCCGCCTACCCAAATGTTCTTTCTTTGGTATTGTTCGTCGCATCGTTGAGCTCCTTAAGTTCTGAGTTGAGCTGCACGATTACTGAGAAATGCGTGCTCTGACTGGACAGGTCCACTCAATCTGTGTGGTTCTTTCCTCAAAAGGACCATTTCAGACAACAATCTACATGGCCTTCACATGATCTGACCAAGATTATGTCTGGACTTTAAAGGAGACTGTGACCTCTGAGTTTGTTTCGGCCTTTCTTCTCAGAGTAGTCAGATAGGAAACGCCGACCTCATCTAGATTTATTTTAAAAATATGATTGACGTGTAAAAGTGTTTGTACAAACCTACTTATAGAAAATAAATCATTTATCATTATCATTAAACGCAGAAATCTTTATCATGTTATAAAAATTCTCTCGAAAATAGCTTTAAATATTATCCGAGTCCTGGAGTGGAGACCGCGTATCGGCAAGCGTAGTGTGGGACGCCCCCCAGCTAGATGGACCGATGACCTTAAAAAGGTGGCTGGGACAGACTGGATGCGGAAGGCGGAGGACAGCGTGTTGTGGCGCAGTCTGGGAGAGGCCTATGTCCAGCAGTGGACTGCTATAGGCTGAGTTGATTGATTATTCATAGTTATGACATAGTTCTGCAACAGTACATACCTATTTCATCCGTAAAGCTTTATTTACTTTAGCGAACATAATTTTTAGATGATTAGGATGGGACATACCGAAGTTCTTAATGTAATCTTTGGTTAGCATATATGTGGTTCGTCAATTTCAATTTCAAGATTCTTGGTGATGCATTTCTACCACCAAGAATCTTGAAATTGAAATTGGCGGTAGTTCGGTGGTTCCTATTTCATCAGTTTGGTGGTCGGCCTAACCCTATTTACCTACATAGCAATCTAGGAATTAATAATGATTACCTATCTACCTTTTAATTTGATCGCATGTTATATTATAATAGATGAAAATGGTTTACAAATTCGAAAGTAAGAAAAAACTTACAGTGTGAACCATGCCTTAACAAGTTCACGTAAAAATCAGATATTTTATCAATCTTTTCAGTTTCAATCGCGTAAGACTCCAATCTGTGATTACTGAATTGTTTAACTTTCGGATTGGATAGTAATTAATGTTTTTCATCGCTGTTAGTTAACAGTTAACTGAACCACATATATTATTGTATCTGTGGCTGTGACTATTACGGGTTCCGTAGTTGGGAAAATTAGCACTTCAATGCTTAATATTACGCCAGTGGATCCTTGAATCGAAAAGTGGTGCTCACAGACCTACAATATTTTTGAACGGCCTATCCAACGATACCCCACACCATGGGGTAGGCGAGAAAAAAAAATATCATCTCCACATTACGCTAAAAAATTTTTTTTTCAAGATTTTATTTTAGCATTCTGTCAGCGTAATAAATATGTATACCTGTACCAAATTACAGCTTTCTAGTACTAAGCACCTCTGAGCTACAGTGGGGTCAGACAGACAGACAGACAGACAGACAGACGGACATGGCGAAACTATAAGGGTTCTTTGTTTACTACGGAACCCTTAAAAGTGAAACAAGGCGAAGTAAGCTTCCTGAAGTAATTGAGAGAATTTCCAAAAGGCAGTGTACTGCAATAGGCTGAATTGATTGGTAATATGTAATGTCCCCACTACTGTGGTTGCGACTTAGGCGTTCTCTAAGGGAGAGTGGGCCGTAATCCACCACGTGGTTTAATTCAAACAAGTATTTTATCTCTCGGCTTAGAATTAACTTACAGGTGAATAAAAGATCTTCAAAAGATTATTTACAAGTGATGATAGGTATTGAATTTGTGGGCACACTATGTCCCTCAGTGGGGAGCCCCGCTTACAACCTAGCAGGCTTGCTAATCTTTTCGTCACGGCTTGACATATTTTTATACACGTACCTACTAGCTGCGCCCCGCGGTTTTACCCGGGAATATCGGGATGAAAAGCATCCTACGTCTTAACCCAAGTCATGTTCAACCCATATGCTAAATTTCATCCGAATCTGTTCAGCCGTTTTAGACTCACTTTCGCATGTATAATATTAGTTAGGATGCACATAAAATATTAAATTTGTGATAAAATATTAAAGTTGTCTGTAAAAGATCGCTTTTAGCGATATGACCGTCCATTGTGTCACCCTATGTAAAATTTCTACATTTATAGCTGTAATTTTTGTGGTGTATATAATAAATAGTTTTCTATCTATCTATCTAAATATTAAACAGATAGACATGAAACCGAATTTAGGTGTCGAATAGGGAATGAAGAAATAGCCAATCGCCAATAAGTAACAATCAAACTAATTGAAAACGACAAATTTTTGGAAAAGTGTCGGAGTTCAATGTTACTGAAATCTTCTTCTATAAAGTCTAGACAACTACGATATCTGCAATCTCGAATCGATATTAATTCTCGCTACACAGACTGCATCGGACGCAATAAAATGAGTCGTAAAGCATTTTTATACGACTAGAAATAAAACTTTATAGTAATCCACTTCCCCGGCATTAGCTATCTGTAGATAGATCGAAGTATACAGTGAAGAATATTATAGGAGTGCTGAAACATTACAGAATGTTGTCTGCGGAATAAATTCAAAATTCAAATTATTTTATTTCACATATGACGTTTTATAAGAGGGACTTCATCATCATCATCATCATTTCAGCCGAAAGACGTCCACTGCTGGACATAGGCCTCCCCCAAGCACCGCCACTTCGACCGGTTTTGTGCTTCCCGCATCCAGCGGATTCCTGCGGCCTTCACAGGGTCATCGGTCCACCTTGTAGGAGGCCTTCCAACGCTACGTCCTCCGGTACGCGGTCGCCACTCCAGAACCTTTCAGCCCCATCGGCCATCTGTTCTGCGAGCAATGTGCCCTGCCCACTGCCTCTTAAGTTTGGCAATTCTTCGGGCTATGTCGATAACCTTGGTTCGCCTGTGGATCTCTTCATTTCTGATTCGATCACGTAGGGAAACTCCAAGCATAGCCCTCTCCATTGCCCTTTGAGTGCAATGAGCTAGATGCTTTGAGTGAGTAAGAGGGACTTATGGCTAAGTAATAACAGCCGAATGGGTTCATCAGGTTAAGCTACGCTTTCCGCGTTGCCGTTGGGCTTAACGTGCTTTCCGATGCACAGACGGGGCCTGGGTATGTAAAGATGGTCACTGATCACCCATCCACGGACCAACCGCGGAAAGCGTAGCTTAACCTTATCGGCCCATGCGGCTGGTATTACTTAGCCATAAGCCCCTCTTATAAAACGTCTTATGTGAAATAAAATAATTTGAATTTTGAATTATAAAAATATATGAATTAGAAAAACAAAATAATTGGTATGTAAAGATGGTCACTGGTCACCCATCCACGGACCAACCGCGGAACAAATACAAATTCAAATGACAGCCAGGACGTTGGTCCCAGCTGTCATTTGTATTTGAACATCTTGACAATTGTTACGGGTCATCAGAAGCCCGAAAGTCTGACAACCAGTCTTACCAAGGGGTATCGTTTTACCCAGTAACTGGTTGTGGAGGGCAGATAGGCTATCGCTCCATGTAAAATACTGGTATTCAGCTGCATCCAGATAGACTAGAAGCTGACCACAACATCGTTGGGAAAAGGTAAGGTAATGTGAGGTAATGAAAGTATGGACGCCTGCACGAATTGGTAAAGCAGTTTGACACATAGTTGTGTGGCGGCATCTACTGCGCCACAAGCGAACTAAGCAGCACACTGACGTCACGCAAAATCCTGCATCGCGCAAGCAGAGTTTACCGCGCAACTAGCATATATACAACATCCCGACATCAACCGTCGGGCAGTTGCCCACCAGATACGACACCCGTCTGGTCGGAGGATCCTCCCTTTTCTATGGAGGATGAGTGAACTTTACACCCTGTTCCTCATGCCTCTATAGTTGTACTACTGTGTGTACTACTTATGTATATAAAGTGCTAAGATTATCCGACACGGTTGTAACATTCATATTAAATAAATTAGTTCTATAAAGTTAATTGCCCTTGTTATTATTTCATCAAAAAGGCTAGGCAGATGATGATATGACGTTTTATTAGTGCTCGTGTAGCTTATGAACACTTATTAAACGTCTTAGGCTAGGTTCACGGTTCCAATTGGCGGTTTCCTATGGAGAAGAGCTGGCAAGAAACTCCACGGTTACTGTTTTAAAATAGTTGGCTTTTACAATGTTTTACTAATACTGACTGTTTTACGAATGCGTTCCTTGAGAAGCATGTTTGGTGTGACTATAAACGATAGGCTGAAAAATGATGTGATTAATAAGGCAACGGTGCGGTTTAAAAGAAGATGTAGTGACGAAAATTGAAAAGAGTATGCTTAGATGGTTTGGTCATGTTGAGAGGATGAATTAAAGGCGACTAACATAAGGTATTTACAAGGCAGATGTGAGTGGAAATGCCGGGAGGGGACGCCCCAGAAAGACATATAGTGACCTCATTAATGATTTTCTTCAACAAGGTCAGTTGCGTAGTACCTACTCGCAACCGGTGTGCGTGTATCACCAGATGTGTGAACGTACATGAAGCAAAAGGTGTATGTAAGGAGCGTAGCTGGTGGCGCTCTATAGTTTCTGTCTACTCCCATGGGAAGAAGGCGTGAGTTAATGTATATGTATGTGTACTACTACTGACCCTACTCTATACTCTACTGACACGTGAGTGTTTTCGTCATCAGTCACTCTGCTTTTGATTTGACAACCAGCCAGTGGCTAGCCATAGGCCGCGTGTACACCAAAAAGTATAGTCGCCGGCCGCCGACGGCAATACATTTTAAACTAGACGCTCCCAGTCTCAGACTAATCCTATTTTCATTTTAATGACATCTCGCACCTTCTTCAGGTAAACTCAAGTCCCAAAAAAATAAAACACTAAAGATCAAGCAGCTGTTACATTTTCTTTCCCCAATGCCTACACGATTAGATTGGAATAACATATGGCGAATCTTAAGTGCTTATTCCGTCTGAGTAAGTCTTCCATTAAGTTACGTGAAGAGGATCCAAGACATACTTAAATGTTCGTATTTTCATGATAATTAGACACATTTTTCACACGTACGATGTTTGGTTAGAAAGAAATAAGAACAGAATAGAATACTCTTTATTATGTACACCATAAAAATTACAGATACAAATGTTGAAATTTTACAAGGTGTAAAATTTTACAATGGGCGGTCTTATCGCTAAAAGCGATCTTTTACAGACAACCTTTGGATGGATTAAAGGGGGGAGGAGAGACAATACTGCAGTGGTGTACCAGTTACATATACAATAAATACATACATACATAAAGCATATAATTTTCTACATAACATATATATATGTATGCCATAAACATGAAACAAGATCAAGAACTATAATAAGTAATGATGATGTTAAGGAGAAAGAAAGCGTGAATAAGCGTAGGTACAGTAAAAAAAAATCAGGTGTATGGTACAGTCAACCGCACAACAGTGGTAACAATTTGACATTAACAGTGCCTTGGCGTTGTAAGGGAAAATTTCGTAGTGCAAGTGTATCTAGTACTTTGTTCTGTAACATTCTTGTAGAATTGTAAATGAGATGCGTCACACTGACTGGTTTAATTTTTTACATTGTTATCGTACCCAATTAAGTATGATTTAATTTTAACAAATCTTTTGTACCTCGCCATTTATTAAATACTAGCTGCGCCCCGTGGTTTCACCCGCATTAGTCTCGATCCCGTTGGCATATCGGGATAAAAAGTATCCTTTGTATTAACCCAGGTTATGGTCTACCTATATGCCAAATTTCATCCAAATCTGTTCAGCCGTTTTAGCGCGAAAGCAAAACAAACAAACTCAATTTCGCATTTATAATAGTTAGGATTGAATTAGCTTGAATGATAAGCATTTTCACCATTAAAATGTATCTTTAGTTCTGTAGTGTTCAATTTTACATTTAATCTAATACCAAGATATGCCAAAAGTGGACACAGTATATTATTTATAAATAAATTAAACACCAATGGCAGCTGTTATTCCCAAAACATTTATCCCACAAAATAAACATTATTATCAGACAGCGATTGACAAACCCACGCAAGCTTCCACATCATAGCTTCACAAAATAGTATTATTTTGTGCGGCAACACTCAGATTGGAATTAATAATTAATTGTGAGCTGCGGATGTAAATGACAATGGTTCCGTTCAAGTGATGTTCATTCTTGGGGACACACAGATAAAAGAGGCAGCCAACATCTTGAAACACAAACGATATCTGTCCAGAGTTTATTTTTTTTTAACTGAAAAATATTCACAAAGTCTGTACGTTACAGGAACTAATCGACGCTTACTGAAGGCGTCAAAGCCGTGGCCAAATTCTGGGCGGTGACAATTCAAATTGAAATCGACACGCAAAAAAGAACGAAGGGGATACATACCTACCTTATCGACAAAGTTTAAAACTTATTTTTCAATCACATAGCCCACAAACTATTTAATAATAGCTCGCGTCATCTACTTGATGAAAATTAGCAAGTCAGCAAGGTGTCGGCTGACTGCCCAGTATCTCCCTGGACGTACATTTGGCGGTCTCATTACAAAACACGGGCCTTTCCAAAATTTATTTCAACCATTCTCTTAATTCTAGAACGCTACTATTTTCAGAGAATTCGAAATAAGGTATAATTGACTCCCAATTTTTTGATGACAAAAATAAATGTTATTGAACCAGGTTTCAAGTTCACATCAAAAAATATTCATAAAAACAAAATATGCGTATGTATTTATTATTTTAAATTACATTATGATTATTAATATTCTAGTGATATTTATTTGAGAAGTACGTACGTACCTATACGTATGTTCTCATATTGTTTGTTTTATTTTATTAAGTGAATTGTTTTTGATTTTATGTATTCTATTTTCTCTTCTACTCTTACACACGGTGTCAACATCTCTGTATCATACTTTCCTATCGCAGGTAGGAAGAGATTTCTTTAGAAATAAAAATCACCTTTGTACGTATTTTTCTGTTAGTTTCTACTTGTCTGTTAAGACACTTGAGAGCAATAAAATCGCACACGTTGACTTTTTGTTGTTAAAGCAGTTTTTTTTCATGAATGTGAATACATCAAGATAAGAATGCTTGGAAACATGCTGGTCCAGCTCCATAGGACAATCTAGAGTCTAGACAACATCAAACTGGTTGCTATTTTAATTGTACAATTTATTATTTGATACAAATAATAAATCAATGTTGAATTTTAATTCTGTGATTACTTTAACTCACACACTGACTTTATTTATTATTTATAGGAAAACGTATACTTTTACAATGTTTATAAATATGTGAGCATCATGTACCTATCACATAATTCATTTATCTGTCATTGCTTTATTTTTCATTCTTTTTTTACCTATTTTGGTATAGTAATTTTATTCTAGGTGCATCGTCTTCACATATAATTTTAAAATGTACATATACAAAATTTTGTAAAACATTTTAAAAGAGTAACGGTGGAGTTTCTTGCCCATTCTTCTCCATACGAATCTACCTTTTGGAAGGGGCAACTAGAATCAATTCTATTTTTTTTTTGTTCTTTTTGACGTTCAAAAGTGCCTTTTATGTGCCTATTTGAAATAAATAATTTGACGTTGACTTTGACATATTAAAATAAAACTTACACTATTTGAATGTTTACTTCAGTACCTTTCTAATGATATCAAATACAGTGTAAAAAAACTACCCATAGAGGGTTTTAGGGCACAAAACCCAACATACGGATAAAATTACCCAATTTCGCTTAAGAAAGAATAAAAATAAAACTCAAAATGCTTGATCAAATTGTTTTTTAATAAGGAGTATTTCCCTCCCCTAGCCTTGATTACAGCTCTTAATCGGTTTTTCATGGACCGTATTAATTTCACCATGAAATCTTGTGGTATGGCGTTCCACTCCCCTTCAATGGCAAGTTGAAGCTCTTGGAGGCACGTAGGAGCAGGGCTTCTTGTTCGAACTCTTCTTTTTAGCTCATCCCAGACATGCTCAATCGGATTGAGATCAGGACTACGAGCTGGCCACTCCATTGCGGTGATTCCAACGTCTTCCATGTAGTCGCAAACTGTTCTAGCGACATGCGGTCTGGCGTTGTCGTGCATTAAGAGAAAATCTTCTCCCATAAGCCACGCAAGCGGCCTCACATGTTCTTCGAGCACTTCTTCGACGTATCGTGCAGCCGTCAAACTTCTCGATCTCGGGCCGGTATTCGCCGTAGTGATGATATTCATCACTACGGCGAATGTCAGTGTCAATGTCAGTTTTAGTGTCCAACATTATGCCACCCCAAAACATACACGATCCACCTCCAAAAGCCACACGTTCGCTTATGCAGCATTGTGAAAATCGCTCTGATGACCTTCTGTAGACCCTAGAGCGTCCATCATGACCATGTAAAGTCATTCTGCACTCATCAGAGAACATAACAGCCCGCCATTGGTCATACGTCCAATTTAAATGTTCCCTAGAAAATTGTAGCCGGGCTTGTCGGTGAGCTGTGGTCAATTTGGGACCATTTGCTAGGCGATGTGAAGTCATTCCTGCTTCACCTACTCTTCTTCAAACCGTCCACCGACTTATACTGACATTGCGAACTTCTCGAAGCTGTTGTCCCAGTTGAACCGCGTTCAGTTGCCGATTTCTCAAAGAGCTTGTCACAAGAAAGCGGTCATCACGCTCTGATGTTGTGCGTCGCCGGCTAGATCCTGGTCGCCGAATGTAGCCACCGGTCTCTTGGAACCTCTGGTATACACGACGAACAGAGTAGCGGCTCAAATTTAGGCGTCGAGCAACTTCACTTTGGTTATTGCCTGCTTCGAGCAAGGCAATAACTTGAGCGGCTTCTGCGGGCATGGTATCCATATTTTTCCCGTAAATCCGTATGCTTCCAGTAGAGATGTTATCACGTTGACCTTCGGTATGCAACTGATTAAAAATTCCAATAAACCGACCTTTCGATACCTGCGGCTAAGGGTGCAAGTAGTGACAACGCAAACGCGTGAATTTGGGGAATTCGGTGTACGGTTGGTTTTTGTAAGTTACGTGAAGGTCAATGATTTTAATTTTATGTTTTTGTAAAGCTAAGCTTGTATGCTTTAATTTTGTCTAATGATTTTTACTCAATATCTTTAGATTTTAGAAAACAATCAGTAATAAACCGAATTACAAGGGGTGTGCGATTTTATTGCTCTCAAGTGTAAATGTGTGTACAAACAATTTATTTATTTATTTAACCATTTATACGTATATATAAATGGTTAAATAAATAAATAAATAAATTGTTTTGAAACATCTAGTTGATGTAACTGGTGACCGAAAAGCTGGCGGCTTTCTCGCGCAACGCATCAGCATAGCAATTCAGCGAGGAAATGCCACCAGCATCCCCGGTACAATGCCTCGAAGGCCTTTTGTGATTTGGTTATGTAAATAAACGGAATATCAATAAATAAATATATAGCAATCAATCTATATTAAGTCTGGGCCGGACACATCTGTCGCATGTCGAATGAATTGTGGTCTGAAACTACAACGGTGTCCCTGAAAACATTCTAAGGCACTACGGGAGACCCAGACGAAGATGGCAGGACGTCCTTGACTACAGAATAAACATGACAGAACCTTTTTATATAGCGAAGGATAATGTTGGGTTAGGTTAGGTTAGAACAGTGACCATTAACGCGCAAAGGCGAGCGAGTGAAGCGAGCGTGTCGCGGCAGCGACCGCCGAGCGCCAGATCCCCTCTATTACTCCCGTCGAAAGTGACGCATATGAAAGGTTCTGTCGGCGAATCGTTCGCCGTTGAAACGTTCTATCGGTGAAAAAATGAAAAGTGAATCGTTCTGTCGGTGAACTGTTCAACGGCGAAACGAATGTCGGAGAAATGTTTCAGAATCAACTGCTTTGTATTAGCTAAAGATCGAGTTGAGTAGAAAAAAGAAAGGGTTGAAAATAAATAAATCATTTGGGCATCTTAACTTGCAAGCGACAGGACAAGAAGGGGCGTGTAACTGTTGAATCTAGAGGTTTCAAGGAGTCTTATAAGTTTTGGAATTCAAAGAACGAATCGTTACGCTCCGATTCTTCGAATGAATGGAAAATGAAGCCTCGAGCTTCTAATCATAATTAGGATCAAATATTCTATAGAAATTGTAAACTACTAACTTATCCAATTTCTAAATGAATAAGGATCTCCATTATACAATTATCTTTAAATAAAATAAAAACTGAAATAATAAGAACCGATTTTTGACCTCTCATAAAAAGTTGAAAAGATGGCTGATAGAGGTCTACAAAAAAGACTCGAAACCAGCTGCCATTTTTGCTAACCGTATCTCGTAAAGTGACATGTGTCATACGCTTCATAAAAAATAAATTAACGATGCCACAGCTATTATTAAAATAGATTGAAATATCTGGTAATGGATCCATCTTGTCATTCTATTCTGAATAATATCTCTTAAAATTTCTTTTGAAGGCTTTTCCAAGATTTTGGTTAGGAACGCGCGAACGCGTCGTTCATTTTGGAAGCTCCTAACCGATTCAGGTTGTTGCAAAATAATAAAAAAGCGGCACAGTGCAAGTTAGACTCGAAAACGAAGGGTTCCGTACATCCGTACAATAAGTATAAATATTAACTGTCACGCCGTTTGGCAGGTTTATAAAATATGTACAAATGTTTGGTCCAAAATAAATTATTATTTCTTATTTATTATATTATTTTCTAGAGCAGTGGTGGTCCAGTGGTAACGGCTGCGACTTACGAGTTGTATGTCGTAGTTTTGAATCCAGACAGGCGCATTACTTTGTGTAAATTATTACATCACCACTGCTCTCAAACCGGTGAAGGAAAAACATCGTGAGGAAACCGGCATGTCCTAGAACCAAAAATTCGAAGTCATGTGACATCTACCAACCCGCACTGGGCCCGCGTGGTGGATTACGGGATTTACGGCCCACTCCCTCTCACAGAGAGAGGAGGCCTGTGTCCTAGCAGTGGGAACATTTTAAGCTGATATTTTCTAATAGTTAAATAAACTTTATATTATTTGTTTTTATAGTGGTCGTAGTAGTAAAAACTGTGAACATTTCAAGTGCCTACCTATTATGTTTCAAACCCTGTGACAGACGGACGGACAACGGGGCCTTTGTAATAGGATTCCGTAAAGCCTTAGTAAAAGGGTGCCATCGCACAGTGATTCATCCTGAATATGCTAGCTAGACAAAAGACACTTTCAAATTTCCAAGAACTAATTATATAAGTATGTAGCCATTATCCCCATTATCCCGGTTCTACGAAATGTTTTGCACACATTTCAATCACTGATAAGCTAATGAGGGCTATTATATAAATAAGAGGTAAGTAAAGTGTTAATTAGTTGCAATTTTGCTTCTAACGAGAAACATCATATGCTAGTAAATTTTATACTTGTTAAAAAAACTGTGATGGATTTTGTAGCTGAAGGTATGTACTTTTTATTTTGATACTTAAAATACCTATAGTTTTTTCCCATCATTTACAAAACACACTAAGTTGCAAAATTTTAATATTTTTTATCGTTTTTAATGTTTGATGGACCAGAAACTATCTCTCCCCTCTTTCCCCTAGGTTCATTTTTTGATATATAATAGCTTTATCTGTTAACTTTTGATTTTTAGTAGTCATAAAATTCACAAAAAATTACAACAATGTTTTTTATTTTTTTTCTAGAGATCGAATTAATCATCTCGAAAATAGAGTTTTTGGAAGAATGGCGTAAACACCCAAAAGAAAATCGAACCAGTGCATTATATCAATATAATTAAAAGGAACAGACATGAATTATTGGGTATCAGCAATGATTCCATGAAAGAGTTAAGGAACCTTATCAGCAGAACTTCTTCAAAATTTGCTGAAAAATGGAAAAGTTCCGGAGGCAATCATGAACGCTTCTTGGCCAACCATTCTGCTTACTTGGCAGAAGATTTCAAGTGTAAAGTGATTGTCCACCAACCCAAACCCTCAACATCCACTCCGGGTGGTCGTCCTACTAAAACTTTTGATGACCTGAGCGATAAATCGAAAAAAAAGGCGACTCGACGATTTACTCCAAGAACGGGATACAAACCAGTTGGTGGCTGCTGCTAAAATTTCAGCGCGGTTGGCTGGGCACCGAAATCTCACCTGTGTGATTAGAGAAGCCAGAAACAGCCCGGAGAAGTGTCAAGACATGAAAAAAACTATTTGTTCGCGTGTTGATTCGCAAAGGTGCCTTTCAAAGGAAGAAGCTCTGGCTTACTATGTGGACGCCAGAGCTACAACCCATTCTTACAAACAAACCCGAAAATGGAGCATGAAGGCGGGACATAAGGTATTTCCATCATTTAATAGTGTTAGGCAGGCTAAATTAGACTGTTATCTCCTGAGGAACAGATTTTCGTAACCGAAACTCGTGCAGAAATTAAACTTCAAGCCGCGATAAACAAAACAGTCGAACCTCTAATTTCTGCACAGCTTGAGGTATTCAGATCTTTGCCTCCTGACTCATCATTCTCCCTTATAAGCAAGTGGGGGTGCCATGGAAGTTCTGGTCATAGCACTTACGAACAAAAGTTTGCAAACAGTGAAGACACTGATGAGTTTTTATTTGTATTCTCATTTGTGCCGCTTCCATTACGTGACAATAGTGGTAACATTGTTTGGCAGAATCCTCGACCATCTTCTACTATGTATTGTAGGCCAATTAAGTTTATTTTCTCCAAAGAAACAACAGACTTTACTGTAACGGAAACCAACAAAGTTTTGGAGGAAATAAACCAATTGGTACCAACAATCGGTAATGTAAATGTCAAAGTCAAAGTCAAATTATTTATTTCAAATAGGCACATAAGAGGCACTTTTGAACGTCTAAATTAACAAAAAAAATAGAATTGATTCTAGTTGCCCCTTCCAAAAGGTAGATTCGTATGGAGAAGAATGGGCAAGAAACTCCACCGTTACTCTTTTAAAATGTTTTACAAAATTTTGTATATGTACATTTTAAAATTATATGTGAAGACGATGCACCTAGAATAAAATTACTATACCGAAATAGGTAAAAAAACAATAAAAAATAAAGCAATGACAGATAAATGAATTATGTGATAGGTACTCGTACTTTTTTTTTTTTTTTTTTAGGGTGGGAAATCATCAAATAACTTCTCCCGCTCTGGGCGGAGCGGGAGGGTGTGTCAGACTCTTACTGACTAAAACCCACCCGTATTCCTTCTTGTTGCCTGTGTTGCGGGGGCCTCGGTGACCCATAAGTACCTTCCCGCGACCCCGGCAGGCATCGGCCCTAGTGGACCCCTACTATGTGCTGACGACATCTCTTTGAGGCGCGCGTGGAATACAACGCGCCGTCGACCCGGGCTTGGTCCTTACCGGACGGTGAGCTACCCATTGCTCAGCGTCCGCAAGCCCGCGCCTACGGTGGCCGGAAATCCGCCCGGGATTCCCGACGCCCTGGGCGTCTCCTGCGGCGGCTAGGGGCGAGAGGGCGCGAAACTTGCCTTTCCCTCAACCGTCCCGCCTCCTCCTTCGCGAGCATTACTGCTTCGCAGAAGGAGTTGACGGCTGCCCATGCCCTCTCGCTCCGTACCATGGCCTGAACCAGGGCTGGACGCGAGAGGTCTCTGCCGCCGATCGCCTCCACGAGGACACGGCGGTGCTCTGCCCAAGCCGGGCAGACCTCCACCGTATGCTCCACCGTGTCCTCCGGGCGATCCACACAGTGGTGACACCCGGACGTTTCCTCCCGCCTTATCCGACACAGGAACCTCCCGAAGCTGCCATGTCCGGTGAGGACCTGCGTCACGCGGAAGGTGAGGACGCCGTGGCGCCTCTCCAGCCACTCCTCAAAGAGGGGACTTATCGCCGCAATGGTGGCGTGCCCAGCACTGGGTTGCGACAACCGTACTTTCCATGACGCCATGAGATCCCGCCGGAGCTCCGTCCGCTGTGCCGCGATTTCTCGCGGCAGCGGACTTACGCCCCGGCGTTTCGCCTCCTCGCGCCACTCCCATACGTGCGCGAGGACTTTTGCCTCCAGATCCCATGGCGGCAATCCGGCAAGGAGGCTCGCTGCCTCACAGGAGACCGTGCGGTATCCTCGGACCATCCGGATGGCCATGACCCTTTGGGCCGCGCTCAACCGGCGGGCTGGCCGCAGCGCCAGAGAGCGCGCCCATACAGGAGCCCCGTAGAGGGCCATGGACCGCACGACCCCCGCGTAGAGCCTCCGGCAGGAGGCGTTTGGACCCCCTAGATTGGGCAGGAGCCGCTTCAATGCAGCGCCCGCCCGCTCCAGTTTGGGAGCCAAACGTCGGAAATGCTCCACGAAGTTCCACCGGCTGTCGAGGACGAGTCCCAGGTACTTCATCGTCGACTCGACGCCGATAGAAACCCCTCCTACCGTTATTTGGGACCCCAACGGTGGCGCATTCCGAGGACCATGAAAACACATGGCCTCGGACTTGTGCAGGGCCACCTCGAGTCCCAATTGCCGGATCCTTTCTACGATTGTCGCAACCCCGTGTGCCGCTAATTCGGCCGCCGCCTGGTGCGACCTCCCTTGCGCCAGGACCAACGTGTCGTCAGCGTAGCACACTACGCTGACGCCGCCAGGGAGGTCGGCGCGCAGCACCCAGTCGTATCCGATGTCCCACAGATGCGGCCCCAGGACCGATCCCTGTGGGACACCGCACGACATCTCTTGCCGGTTCCACACTCCCTGGTGACCGGGGTAGATGACGGCCCTGTCCGTCAAATAGGCCTCGACCACACGACAGAGGTAGGTCGGCATCCGGTGATACCGGAGTGCCTCCCTGATGCAACTCCAGGGCAGGGTATTGAAGGCATTGGCGATGTCTAGAGACACCGCCAAGACGACCCCACCCTGGGCAACAGCATTCCCCGTCGTCAGGGCTCGCACACGCATGATGGCGTCCACCGTAGAGCGCCCTCTGCGGAAACCAAACTGGCTCTCCGCCAAATCCGGCCCCACCCGCACCAGCTGGCCGACGAGGCGGTCTGCAATGACTCTTTCAAAGAGCTTGCCCACCTCGTCGAGCAGCACGATGGGCCGATAAGCGGACGGAGAGTCCGCAGGGCGCCCTGCCTTCTTTATGAGGACCAGTTTCCCCGTCTTCCAGCGAAGCGGGAACTGGCCCCTCTCCATGCATGCGCTTAGGAGCCCCCTAAGTCGAGGCCCGAGAGCCTCCAAGGCCAGGACCCAGGCCTTCCCAGGTAAGCCGTCGGGTCCTGGGGCGGTATTTTTGGCATTAAGCCTGCGTACCGCCGCTCTCATTTCTCCCTCGGTCACCTCCGGAGCATCGTCGTCGTCGTCGGCGGTGTGGTCCGCATCAGGCACCGCAGTAGGCGGAGCCATAGGTGGGGAGGAGTGTTCCCCTCGCGAAGGGAACAGAGCGCTCACCACGTCCTCCACAAGCTGGGGCCGGAGACTCTGCGTTAGCGGGGGAGCCCATGGGCGGAGTTTATCCCGCACCACCTTGTACGGGCAGGTACTCGTACTTGATGCTCACATATTTACAAACATTGTAAAAGTATACGTTTTCCTAAAAATAATAAATAAAGTCAGTGTGTGAGTTAAAGTAATCACAGAATTGAAATTCAACATTGATTTATTATTTGTATGAAATAATAAATTGTACAATTAAAATAGCAACCAGTTTGATTTTGTCTAGACTCTAGATTGTCCTATGGAGCTGGACCAGCATGTTTCCAAGCATTCTTATCTTGGATATAATCCTCTAATTTGTAATATGCTTGTTTACAAAGTGTACTTTTAACATGAGTTTTAAATTTTCTTTCATTTAATTGCAATATTTCACAAGGTATTTTGTTGTAACATTTGACACAGTACCCCATAAAAATGGTAATGAGGTATCTGTGAAACATGAATTGCTATTCACGATGATTGACGGTAAAGTGTGCAATTCTATGACTGAAACTTCCTCCGCTCAAAAGTGCTACATTTGTGGGGCTACTCCTAAATGTATGAATGATGAGTCTAAGGAATTTGTAGTAAATAAGAACAATCTGGGTTTTGGTATATCTCCACTTCACGCTTGGATACGCTTCTTCGAATGTTTACTTCATATAAGCTATCGTCTCGAAGTTAAAAAATGGCAAAATCGAGATGAAAATGACAAAGAAAATGTGAAGCAACGTTTGGCTCGAATCCAAGATAGGTATATGTCGGAAATGGGTTTGATACTAGATAAACCAAAACCTGGATTCGAAAATACTAATGATGGAAATACTGCTCGTTGGTTTTTTGGGAATCCTGAACTAGCTTCAGATATTACAGGTTTAGATGTGACCCTAATTAAGAACTTTGAAACCATTCTTAGAACGTTAGCTTCGGTTTACGATATTAATATTGAAAAATTTAATAGTTTAACGCAGGACACAAAAAAAATATAACTTAGTCTCTATTCGTGGTATTATATGCCAGTTACGGTGCACCAACTTCTTGTATACAGTGTCGATATTGTGCAATCGGCTCTTCTACCTATTGGGCAGCTTTCTGGGGAAGCTCAGGAAGCTCGCAATAAATATTGTAGAAGATTCCGAGAACACAATACACGAAAAGTATCACGTATTGCCACGAATAGAGATTTACTTAATATGTTAATAATCACATCTGATCCTGTAATAAATAGTCTTCGAGAAATTTCCAAAAAACTGACAAGTAAGCTTCCCTCGGAGGTTTTAAAATTAATTACACCCCCTAGCTTAGATATAAATTCTAGTGTAAATATGAGTAGTTCTAGTCTAAATGTTAGTTCTGACTATAATATTGAAGATTCTTCTTCAAAAGAATATAGTGATGTAGAATAAGGAAGCGGACTATTGTATTGTTGTAGGTTATTATTATATCGATTTATTAAATACTTTAATTACGATTTACTAATTAAAATTTTAAGAATGTAAGTACTTTAAGGTATTTTTTTTTAAAGCTAGGTAATGAGGTCCCACTGTGCAATTAGTAGCTATGTTACTAGTAATTGAACCATATTATGCGTTGTTACCCCTTTTTCTATTGTATTTATCTTTACTTGCCTTAATTAAACACAACTTATACTGGTAATCTTTGTTTTCTTAAAAATCGTCACCCTAGTTACCTACCTACTACATATTAATTGGGTGTTTTGCACGAATTACGCAATAGGACAACACATGGAAGCAGTATAAGACAAAAAAACATCAATAAATAATTTTGTCTAGCTAGCATGTTCAGGATGAAACACTGTGCATCGGTCCCGTTGGCACCCTTTGGAAACGGAACTCTATTTATGTTTATTTTATAATATGCGTTTTATTTCCAAGTCGTAATTACGTCATATGATTTCAAGAGCATTGCCCTTTCCATCATTTCAAAAAATATTAACTTTCTATTGTCATCAGCACCCTAATTGCGTAACATATGAAGCAATGGGTTAACAATATCCTGCAAAATCATTCAGATTGTGATTGATACATTATCAATCACAATCTGAATGATTTTGAAGGATATTGCTAATCCATTGATTCATATGTTCGAAAATGTTGTCTGCTCAACAATGACGTAATGAATGCTGTTGAACTGTCAAAAGAAAGCCATTGCTACTGTACGTAAGTCTGTAACTCAATTACCCCGCAGTATAAACAAAATCCAATGTCTCAACTCAATTCACGAGTTTTTTTGTAAAATGTCCCTGTAATTTTTTTTTTCTCTTGATCTGGCCACAAAATTCAGGCCATAAGACGCTGACAACACCTAAAACGCGGTCACTGTTAAATTCCATAGAAAAGAAAGAGAAGCGCGATGACACAACGCTTGCAATTTATAGTAAAATATGAAGTAATTATCTATTTATTCAAAATTGAGTTGATTAATCGAAAATAAAAAACAACCAAGTTCTGCATTCAAATAAGACGTTCTTGTTATTAATCAAATACGTAACGTATGTTGATATTTGATACAGATATTTTGGATTAGAACTCAAAGTAAGAGGTTAGTTTAACGTTTGTTTGTATCGAGATTTTGTTTTCAAAACGTGTTTTGGTAACAACCAGGTTCTGGGAAATATGTTCAAAATTAACATATATTTTTTTCGCTATCACAAACTATACAGATTTTTCATTTTTTTTTCTTAAGTGAATCCTATTTTGGTCAATTGGGTCTTGTCAGCGCCTTAAGTATTATTTAAGTTAAGTGATACTATGTTAAACTTATTGTTTTATTAAATGTCATGGTAAAATTAGTGCATAAAAGTGTGTTGTATGTTTATTATAATAATTGAAATAATATTTAAAATATTAAATTAATATAATATAAAAAATGTAAATTGAAAATTAATGTATTTCTTTGATTTTATGTTATTTTAAATTGATTTTGCATACCGTTAAAACGGTGAGACATGTAGCACTATTGCAATTTTAATAACACCTGTGTAAACATACCATGTGTCTGGCAAATAAATATTCTATTATATTCCCTATATCTTTAAAATCTAACAAACGATATCTACACTAAAATAATATTACATACATACATAAACTCACACCTGCTTCACAGAAACTATAGAACGCCATCTGCTACGCTCCTTACATACTCCTTTTGCTTCGTTTACGTTCATACATATGGTCATACACGCACGCCGGTTGCGAGTACTACGCACCTGACTTTTCTGAACTACATATTTTTTTTGTGAATGGCATCTCGTAGTTGACCTTGAGAGGTCGTGACTACTTAACCAGACTATCCTGTGGCTGCCTTAAGCGAACTCAAAGCCTCCAGTCAGGGACGAATTACTTAAATTTCTAAGCAACTGCACGCTCCCCCTGTGGGGTACGAACCCCGGCTTAGTGCGTCGCCGGGGGGAGGACAGCAAGGTGAGACAGGCTGGATAATATCTGAATGATTATTATTATCTGGAGAATTTTAAAGCTACAGGTTCAGCTACGGCGCCGGCTATCACTACGTCGAGCAAGGGTCGGGGGGGACAATTACGTCGGGGTCTTCGCGAGGGACCTCGGCGGCGAGTTCGGAATGTTCGTTTGTGTTTTTTGTGCACTGTACTCGTGGCCCTACTGCTGTCCTGGAGGACGGTAATGGGGTTATCTGTGTCGGTGAGAGCATGCCTTGGACGGCGAACTGAGCGAATAGTCGAGGGCCTGTAACAGGCGGCCTTCATAACCAGAGGGTTGCGATGAATATCAGCAGAGTCAAAGAAACGCTTGGTAGTGCGTTTCATATATTGCTGGATAGTGGAAATTTTGAGGTCGAGATGGAGGAACTCGTTTCAAACGAACCAGGGGGAACCCGGTGCCTTTCGGAGGAAACGGTTTTGAAGGCACTGCATCCTATGGATGTGGTGAGGCTTAGCTTGTGCGAAGACTGCACAGTCATATGTCATGATTGGACGGATGCACGCTGTGTAAATACGCAATTTGCACCTAAGGGACAATTTGCTGCGTACATTTAAAACGGAATGGATTGAAGAAAATCACAAACTTGATCATATGTCCTCCTAGGGCGCCTCTCCACTCACCTTTTGTTAGTTGCCTTTCATTCGTCCTCTCCACATGACCAAACCATCTAAGCATACTCTATTAAACTTTTGACACTAGGATCTTCTTTTAAACCGCACCGTTTCCTTGTCACGTCATTCTTCAGCCTATATCATTCATAGTCACGCTACATAATGCTTCACAAGGAACGCAATTGCGAAGAATACAATAATATTCTATACTTAGAGGTAATGTTTCCTGACGGGGTCGCGGGAGTGTACTAAAGGGTCACCGAGGCCCCTGGCAACACAGGCAACAGGAAGGAATACGGGTGGGTTTTAGTCAGTAAGAGTCTGACACACCCTCCCGTTCCGCCCAGAGCGGGAGAAGTTATTTGATGATTTCCCATAAAAAAAAGAGGTAATGTTTGTAAGTTTAGATGTAGAAGGTAATCTCTAAAAGTACTGATCCGATTTCGAAAATTCTTTCTGTAACAGAAACCAACACTATTAACGAGGGTCTGTTTTATGGTGTAGTGACTGCCATGCGGGCGAAGTCGCGGGATGAAGCTAGTAATTGTAGACTTTTATTTTAGAAAAAGCCACGCGGGCGAAGCCGCAACAGTAGCTTGTTGCGGCTTCGCCCGCGTTTTTTTCTAAAATAAAAATCTAAGTCCATCGATCGACCCGTACAGTTGTTATAATTCACTGGAGTAATCTGACAGGCGCTAACTGTCACTTTGTGTAATAAAATGGTCATATTTATTGTATTTATTGGATTTACTGTATTTATTGTATTCTAGACTGTTATTACCCATTTATTTTACACTTCACACACAAATCGATTATACTAAACGATCACCATTACAATAAATATTACCATTTTATTGCACAAAGTGACAGCTAGCATATGTCAAATTACTCCAGTGAATTAATAGTTCGACTTTATGTAGCCACGACCCCCTGAAACAGTAACAGGATAAAGGCTTCTGCAGACTGGGGCGATACCGCGGGCGCGACAGGTATATTGCTGCCTGTCGAGCCCACGATATCGCCCCTGTTTGCAGAAGCCTTTAATGTATCATTCTGTTAATAATTAGGATAAGTATAGATAGAATAGAATGAGGTAGTAGTCATGTGGCACTCAAACCAAGACCCGAATTAATAGTTTCATACAAACTTACTACTTTAAGGCGCTACGTACAAAATAAATCATAGCGAACTGGGCGGGCATAAGAAAGTGACAGAGTCAATTACTTCCACATACGAAATGATGGTGAAGGAAAGATAAATGAGGGTAAACTAGTAAGTACTACTTTGGGAAAAATACCTACAGGGGCGCAGATTTCGGCGAGATACGTATCGATGGCAGCGTCTCTGACCTACTAGTAATATATAAAGTTTAAAAAGTAAGTAATGAAAGTTAAATTTAAAATTTAAAAAACCCCCGACACTAACAAAAACATCATTTATCGTTCCTTCTCCATCATCAGACCCTGATCACCGTCTAGCTATAACCTATTTATTGAGACCAGTACACTGAGCCCAAACACGATACCTGCTCTGTAAGTTGGTGAGCGAGTTAAATATCAACTAGAAAAGAGCTGATAATCTTTAAACGACTGAACTGATTTTCAGATAGTCTGAGATAAAATCGGTCCATGCATTCGGGAGCTACGATGCCACAGACAGACACACACATACACACACACAGACAGACACGTCAAACTTATAACACCCCGTCGTTTTTGCGTCGGGGGTTAAAAAGAGAGTGCAACAATGTGCTGGAACCAAAATAAAACAACGTAAGAGCGCCAAACCAAATAAAAATTGTTTAAAAATAAATTAATTATCAAAAATATTTTTAGCCAGAGTTTTCAAGTACCTAATACGCACATTTTGAATTCGATTTTGCAATGAAATTACTTAGGATTTTAATTACAGAAACAAATACTTATAAAAAGTAGAGGTCTTTTTGGAATTAAATTATATCGAGGAAATTAAACGCAATTGCGTTTTCCTTCAGTCAGATTATTAATCAAATAGTCAATATGATAAGATAGGACACATGTTATCCGAAAATGAAATCCATACATGCTGTAATAGTGAAATGAATGGTTACCAAAAAAGCCCCCAATTTATTTTGGTATTGTCTTAATTATGATTAATTTTAAACAAAAACTTCGGCAGCTCCCCGTTCTCAAAATTAAAGTTTCTATTGCATGCAATTAACGTAACTATGTGGCCACAGGTGACCGTCTAGACGTCTAAACGAGACCTCATTTTTTATTAGTTAGTTGTTTTGTAATTAAAAAACCTTAGAAAAATGGAAACAAATACTGAATTTTGAAAATCGTAGTAGGTATATCCCGGATATTGGAGCCGTAAAGTTGATTAAGTGGGTACTGACTGTCCCACTTACTAGACGGAATAGGGTTTTTTAGTGTTCCGTACCCAAAGGGTGCCAACAGGAACTCTATTACTGAACCATAATCTGGAAATTTTCGGAGTGTGTATGACCGCTATAACAAAAATCCTACCTATAAATAATATGAAAGTGAGTTTGTGTGTTTGTTACTCTGTCTCGCTAAAACGGCTGAACGGATATGGATGAAATTTGGCACATGGGTAGACCATGACCTAACTTAGGACATAAAATACATTTTATCATGATATTCCTATGGGATCAAGACAGGTGAAACCGCGGGGTGCAGCTGGTAATAAAAATAAAATTTAATTAAAAATTAAAGGGCACCTCATACAAGAAACTTGTTTTTTCGGCGTGTTTTGCTCACGTTTTTTATTAAATATTGTACAGTGATACGGAACCCTTCGTGTGCGAGTCAGATTAGCACATGGCCGCTTTTTTGCATTTGATTTCCCGCCATTGGATTTAATAATCTACTGCACAAAATTGAAATGTCGTCTTCAGCGAACTAATAATAATTATAAGATTATGTTACCAAGTCAAAACTAGTCGGACAAACTCAAAAGGAACACGTACAGATAAAACCGTAAATATTTCATTAAAAATCCTATCTACATAATTAGTAGGTAAATCAAAAGAAACCTCCTCTATAACAGAAACAGAAATAAAAACGTTAAACTAATAGACACAAATACATCAAATAAAGATAATCAGAAACATACTCAAAGCAACGTATGCCTTTCAGAAAATTAATGGTTCCCAATGCCAATATTAGTACTTATGTAGGCAATATAAAATCAAAGAGAACGGTCCTACTTCTCAGGAATTGTTACGGGAGATAATTGGACGAGTTCCCCCGAGGCTTGGGGGACTCGAGGTACTCCCGGTTCTTCATAAATTATAATTCAGTATTAAAATCTAAGGTGACTTAATCGAGAGAGAGATTCTTAGCTATGGTTCAAGAAAATCAGTTATTAGTAGTAAATTATCAAATAACTTATCACGTTCTGGGCGGAGCGGGAGGGTGTGTCAGACTCTTACTGACTAAAACCCACCCGTATTCTTTCCGTTGCCTGTGTTGCCAGGGGCCTCGGTAACCCTTTGGTACCTTCCCGCGACCCTGGCAGGCATCGGCCCTAGTGGACCCTACACTTGTGCGCCCGGGATTCTCGACAGGGCGTCTCCTGCGGCGGTTAGGAGCGAGAGGGCGCGAAATTTGCTTTTCCGCCACCCGTCCCGCCTCCTCCTTCGCGAGCATTACTGCTTCGCAGAAGGAGGTGACGGCTGCCCATGCCCTCTCGCTCCGTACCATGGCCTGAACCAGGGCCGGACGCGAGAGATCTCTGCCGCCAATCGCCTCCACGAGGACACGGCAGTGCTCTGCCCAAGCCGGGCAGATCTCCACCGTATGCTCCACCGTGTCCTCCGGGCGATCCACACAGTGGTGACACCCGGGCGTTTCCTCCCGCCTTATCCGACACAGGAACCTCCCGAAGCTGCCGTGTCCGGTGAGGACCTGCGTCAGGCGGAAGGTGAGGACGCCGTGGCACCTCTCTAGCCACTCCTCAAAGAGGGGACTTATCGCCGCAATTGTGGCGTGCCCAGTACTGGGTTGCGACAACCGTAGTCTCCATGTCGCCATGAGATCTTGCCGGAGCTCCGTCCGCTGTGCCGCGATTTCTTGCGGCAGCGGTGTTACGCCCCGGCGTATCGCCTCTTCGTGCCACTCCCATACAGATAACTTTTCCCGCTCTGTTGCCAGGGGCCTCGGTAGCCCTTTGGTACCTTCCTGCGACCCCGGCAGGCATCGGCCCTGGTGGATCCCTACGCTTGTGCTGACAACATCTCTTTGAGGCACCCGTCGACCCGGGCCTGGTCCTTACCGGACGGTGAGCTACCCATTGCTCACCGTCCGTAAGCCCGCGCCTACGGTGGCCGGAAATCCGCCCAGGATTCCCGACGCCCAGGGCGTCTTCTGCGGCGGCTAGGGGCGAGAGGGCGCGAAATTTACCTTTCCCTCAACCGTCCCGCCTCCTCCTTCGCGAGCATTACTGCTTCGCAGAAGGAGGTGACGGCTGCCCATGCCCTCTTGCTTCGTACCTTGGCCTGAACCAGGGCCGGACGCGAGAGATCTCTGCCACCGATCGCCTCCACAAGGACACGGCGGTTTTCTGCCCAAGCCGGGCATTCCTCCACGGTATGCTCCACCGTGTCCTCCGGGCGATCCACACAGTGATGAGGGCGTTTCCTTCCGCCTTATGTGACACAGGAACCTCCCGAAGCTGCCGTGTCCAGTGAGGACCTGCGTCAGGCAGAAGGTGAGGACAACGTGGCGCCTCTCTAGCCACTCCTCAAAGAGGGGACTTATCGCCGCAATCGTGGCGTGCCCAGCACTGGGTTGCGACAACCGTACTCTTCATGTCGCCATGAGATCTCGCCGGAGCTCCGTCCGCTGTGCCGCGATTTCTCGCGGCAGCGGAGTTACGCCCCGGCGTTTCGCCTCTTCGCATCACTCCCATACGTGCGCGAGGACTTTTGCCTCCAGATCCCATGGCGGCAATCCGGCAAGGAGGCTCGCTGCCTCACAGGAGACCGTGCGGTATCACCGGACCATCCGGATGGCCATGACCGATGGCGCCTTAGAATTGCGCGGCGAGGCGAGGGGGAAGGGATGCCTGACGAATGAGCGGCCTGCACTGGGGGGGCACCCCCGTTAGCCACGCACATATCTAGGCCCGGCACAGCGGTTTCGTTCAAACTATAGCAGACAACTCATTGATATCAAAATGATTACGAAACTTGACAGCCAGATAGACGATCGAAAAAGATCCGAGGACGTTCCTAAAAATAATCAAGACAATTTTTAATAAACTACAAGAAAAATAAACCTCTAACTACTCGTAAAATATAGAATCTTATCTTCAATATCCAGTTACAAAAAAAAAATCGAAACTGAATTAATCCGAAACTAAATTTGAACATAAGTAGGTACTTATCGGCCATATTTATTCAAGTACCGACGTCAACCAAATTACTATCTATTTTTAAAAGTAACTCGCAGAGTACACTCAACCACATTCAGTAGTAACACTTTAATGACCAAAACCAGGCTACTGCTCCGAAATAAAGGCGCTGTTTCAGTCAAATTGTTACGATGGAAGTGCGGTTCGTGTTCGGTTAGGTTCGAGTCTGTGCCAGTTCGTGGAAATGACGTAAATAGCGGTTGAAAACGCGACATTACTTACAGAATCAATATTCATACTTTAATCATGAAACGTTTGCCCTCTTGAACGTATTTGGGTGTGGTGTGCGTGATGAGCAACAACGGTGAGCGGTAGCGATTTACCGAAGGAGGTGACATTATAAGGTCTTTTTATTAGAACTCAGCTTGAATCTATACTAATTTCTATAAGTTAGCACACAATTGTATGAAATCTGTTACAGACAAAATATACAATATGTAACAAAAACCCTGTTGTTCCTTTTAGGAACGTATACATTTACCTATAAGCAGAACATTGATGAAATTATAATTAAAAAAAATTAAGCATTGGCTAGTCGAGAGGTCAAAATCAAATAACTATTAAAATCGACACATATGTTTACAGTATCTGATTTTTCAAGTACATCTTTATTTCGCTAAATAGCCTACTAGCTTGGCGGCTTTCTTTGAATGCGACAAAAGATGCCGCCAAAAACTCCCACCGCGCATGTCGGCGGGTCGGTAACACGTGCCTACCTACCCCGCCACCCCGCCACCCATTTCCCTGCGAATAACTTCCTTAGTCTCCCGCGCACCTTACTTCAGAATGGATGTTATTGTTGACCTACGTAGTGAGTGAATTGTGTTTTGTTTACGTAAACGTTGACAATGTCTTATTCTAACGTAGAATATTTTAATATGTTGATGTGTCTTCGGAAATGTGACTGCAATTATGCAGAAGCACGCAGACTCTACCAAGAACGTTTTGCGATCATTACCGTCGATGGCATTCCAACGTTTGCACATACGTACGTACAATACCGGCAATATGCACGGGCGAGACCTGACATCGAGCTGACGCAGGCAGACCGAGGACTCGAGACAGAAGTCTTGGACTTGTTTGAGCACGATCCAACGCGAAGTACACGCTCAGTGGGACACGAACTCGGAGCAAATCATATGCGCGTTAGGAGAGTACTCAAAGAAGATAGCCAGCACCCATTTCACTATTGTCGTGTCCAATCACTACTTCCTTCCGACTATGAGCCAAGAAGTGTAGAGGTACAAGGTGGTCATATCGAACAGCAACTCCGTGGCCGTCAAGTAGATATCATAATAAATTAATTCATTAAAATGTAAATAGGTACATCAGGTTGTATGTGACAGACGTGGCGAATTTGTTTTTTTTTAACGTAGTGAAGTGTTAATGTAGTTTTATGTCATTGGTTGTCATCTGCCAGTGTCGCAACACAGAGTAAATATTACGTAATCGACAGGATTGTCAAACTTAAATGGATTGATTACGAGGCTTTTAGCTACTTTGTATATGTATTTATTTTACTTAAATTTTTGTAATGTGCGTTTTGTTTGTGCAGAATAAACAATTTTTCTTTCTTTCTTTTAACAATTATCAATTGTGTTTAAAAATACTGTGTAAACCAAGATTTTCAAAGATTAGTTCGTTAAAGTGATACTGATAAACAACACCTGACAAGGTCACGAACTTGTGTAGAAAAATAGATAGATAATCGGCGGCGCGGCGGCGCCGATCAAAGAGAGGGCGGGAACGTTCTATCTACTTCTGGTTTCGCGTCATCGCTTCATGCAGAATTGCAGAGGTAACAAATCGATTAAACATTCCAAATATTAATAATTAAATATTTATTTTAATTTTTTTTTATTGAACAATTTTTTTATAAATGACTTGCTTTGTCGCTTAGTAAACCTATTCTTAAAACGTAGGTAGAAGGAACAACAGGGTTTTTGTTACATATTGTATATACAAACAAAATAACATCACGCCTTTCCTATTTCCAGAAAGGGGCGCAAATGTTGGTATACCTCTACAGGGCGTCCCGTAAATAATAGATAACCTTAAATAGTATATTATTATAAAATATCCTATCGCCACCGTAGGCGCGGGCTTGCGGACGGTGAGCAATGTGTAGCTCGCCGTCCGATAAGGACCAAGCCCGGGTTGACGGCGCGTTGTATTACACGCGCGCCTCAAAGAGATGTCAGCACAAGTGTAGGGGTCCACTAGGGCCGATGCCTGCCGGGGTCGCGTGGAAGTTCGAAAGGGTTACCGAGGCCCCTGGCAACAGAGCGGGAGAAGTTATCTGATAATTTCCCACCCAAAAAAAAAAAACCCATGTTTGCAAATAAGTAAATAAATGATTTATGATTTTTTATGATTTACATTTTAGCGTGAAAGCCTAACAAATAAACAAACAAAATCACTTTCGCATTTATAATATCAAGTTAGGTTTTGATAGAAGAACTTTTTATACCCGGTACATTGTCCCCAAAATATGTAAAGGCACCCGCAGATAGGCGCGACGCGACTCTAAAGTCAAATGATTAATTCACTGGAGTAATCTGACACGTGCTAGCTGTCACTGTATAATAAAATGGTCATATTTTTTGTATTTATTGTATTCTAGACTTTTACTCTTATACATTTATTTGACAATTATATAAATCTATTACACTAAACGATCACCATTACAAAAAATATGACAATTTTATTACACAAAGTGACAGCTAGCACATGTCAGACTACTCCAGTAAATTAATCATTCGACTTTAGAGTTGCGTCGCGCCTATCTGCGGGTGCCTTTACATACTTTGGGGGCAATGTACCGGGTATAAAAAGTTCTTATAACAAAACTTATATTAAATATGGAGGCCTTGGCAGAGAGTACAACTTTGTGCCCTTTGGCGTCGAGACCCTCGGTCCGTGGGGTCCCAGTGCGCATAAGTTATTTGCGGAAATCGCGAAACGTCTAGTTGATGTAACTGGTGACCGAAAAGCTGGCGGCTTTCTCGCGCAACGCATCAGCATTGCAATTCAGCGAGGAAATGCCGCCAGCATCCTCGGTACAATGCCCCGAGGGCCTTTTTTAAGCCTAACTTAGTTTTAATTTAATTTAGTTAATGTTAATAATCATCTTGTAATTTGGTTATGTAAATAAATGATATTATATTAAAAAAAAAAAAAAAAAAAAAAAAAAAAAAAAAAAAAAAAAAAAAAAACTTAACTTGATATTATAAATACGAAAGTGATTTTTTTTTTGTTTAGGTATTTGTTACGCTTACGACTTGAGTAGAACAATTTTTATGTAAACTTCATGGAAATTGTATTACCAAAATCGCATCGCACTGTCGCGTCGCGCCTGTCTGCAGGAGCAATAAGTCGCCAAACTAACAATCTTATAATTATCTGTAATATACCTATACACTCGACTTTCATACGATTATTAGAAAGACAATAGTACTCGTCCTATAAATGTTTCATTACTTTTCAGAGAACAATATTATGCTAATGCATGGTTGTTTAACATTTGCCCTGAAACAAAAAAACAAGAAAATATTGCATATTAGATAATAATAATGTCTCGGATATTGTGTCTGCTATTTAAAATCCTTCATAATCCTAGAACGCCATCCTATCTGCGGGAACGTTTTGCATTCGCCCGTCCTTCTGATGCACCTTGCAGGTCGCATCTTAGAAATCTCCTTAAATCCCCTCCCCATTCTACCGACTTCTACGCCTACTCCTTCACTGTGCACGCGGTTCGGCTGTGGAATTCACTTCCGCCTAACATTAGGGACAGCGAGACTGTTGCTGTTTTTAAAAGAAGAGTCCAAGAACACTATCTTTCCACTTTGCCATAATTGCATATTATTTATTTATATTCAAAGTATATTTATTTACATAACCAAATTACAAGATGATTATTAACATTAACTAAATTAAATTAAAACTAAGTTAAGCTTAAAAAAGGCCCTCGGTGCATTGTACCGAGGATGCTGGCGGCATTTCCTCGCTGTATTGCAATGCTGATGCGTTGCGCGAGAAAGCCGCCAGCTTTTCGGTCACCAGTTACATCAACTAGACGTTTCGCGATTTCCGCAAATAACTTATGCGCACTGGGACCCCACGGACCGAGGGTCTCGACGCCAAAGGGCACAAAGTTGTACTCTCTGCCAAGTCCTGCATATTTAATAACTTTCAGATTTTCGGCATTTTCTGCCGCTGCACCCGCTTTAGAAGTAGTCCGTTGGAGGTGGGACGGTGCCAGTGTGTCAACACAGGTAGCGTCCCACACAAGCATCCGTCCCAAACTCCACGGGACCAAAGACACACCATCAGGTCTTTTGCCATCATCTCTGACAATGCCAGTCGGCTCAAGAAGAGCAGGCACATTGATGCTGGCAAGAGACCGGCGGATTATGTCATTAAGTGTATTTATTATTTTATACTATTAATTATATATACGTATTTTATTTATTATATAAGTGTGTATTTATGTGAGTATATTCTCTTAGTGTATATTTAAATTAGTGAATAGTTTATTTTTTGTTGTTATTGTGTATTTTTTTTTCTCTTCTAAACACAGTGTCTACATCTCTTTGTCTACTGTCCTATCGCAGGTATGCTGGAAGAGATTTCATTAGAAATAAGCATCACCTTTGTACGTATTTTTCTGTTCCTTTCTTCTTGTCTGTTTATATGTGTCTACATAAACTGTTAAATAATAAATAAATAAATGTTAGTATATTAATGAAACTACATGTCAAAGTCATTTATTTCAAATAGGCACATAATTTATTTACGCAAACTACAAAATCTTTCATAAAAGCTTAGTACGAGTAGAACAGTGCATTTTAATCAAATTCGGTATATTATTGTCAAATTTAACTATTTTTTAAGTACTTTGGACTAGTTATTGTAATTTAGATTTCATATATATTGATTGTATATAGTTTCGGCTATACAGGCGATTTTTAGAGTTCCGTAGTAAACAAGGAACCCTTATAGTTTCGCCATGTCCGTCTGTCTGTCCCCGCTTTAGCTTAGAGACGCTTAGTACTAGAAAGCTGTGATTTGGCATAGGTTTTGGCATTAATCTCTCTTGCACGTAATGTGGGATAATATTTTTTTTTTCTCGGCTATCCCATTGTGTGGAGTATCGTTGGATAGGCCGTTCGAAATATGGTGGGTCTGTGAACACCATTTTTCGATTTAGGAATCCCTGAATCGAAAAATGGTAAAAATTTTTCACATCTCCATAAACAACCATTTAGCTTGGACACGTAACTCTAACAAAAAAAATCTCTTTAAATATTGATATTGCACAAACGGATGTTTGTGCAATATCAATATTTAAAGAGAATTTTTTTGTTAAGTTTTGAGTTACGTCACGTTAAATCATGGCAGTAATACATATGATGAAATTAAAAGGAAAACTATCACAGCTAAGTAGCCTTTACAAGTTCGAGTAATAGTCGACCAACTTAAATTTGCAGTTGGAGAATTGACCGTGACGTATATGAACATGTTTTTCAACTACAATGCTAAGTTTGTTTTTCGGATAACTTCATCCCATCGACGGAACCCTTCTTGTGCGTGTCCGAGACGCAATTGGCCGGTTTTTATTAATTTTAGTATAGCTACAGTAGTCTTCTAGATGATAAATAAAATGTTAGAAATGGCAGGCCAACAGTTTAGACGCGTGGGGGAAGTTTAATTAATAGGGGTTCTGTCAAAGTATCGACGTTTCAGTCGATAAAAGGCACTTTTGAACGTCAAAATTTACAGAAAAATTGTTATTCTATACCTAGTTAGTTTTTTAATCCCAGAGACTAATTTGACATTTCAAATGATTGTTGTTCGTTTTTTTCAAATTGGAGTTTGACATTTGCATATGTCAGTTTAGTCTCCGAGATTAAAAAACATACTCTAGTTGCTCCTTCCAAAAAGTAGTTTCATGTATACGGTACGACAAATATTTGGAAGGACAGTTTACAAGTTGCTCGTGGTTATATGGCTACGTTGCATAGTGATCTGATAATGTTGTGTTGTGAGTGTTATTATCAGAGTCCAGATAAATTGATATGCGAATTTAGTTTATACTGAATTTGATAAATATTTAATAAAGGTTCTCAATAACTCGGTTATGATTTACAGTAAATTAGGACGTGGCAGGGCGATGGTATGTGAGCGACTGGCGAGCCCTTCACGGGCATTCCTATACAATATCAAGAATGCAATTCAGCAATCGCATCATTAGGGTCGCTACGTCCCCACCGGGGTCGCGGAAAGGCAATATAGGGTTACCGAGGCCCCTGGCAACACAGGCAATGGCAGGAATACGGGTGGGTTTTAGTCAGTAAGAGTCTGACACACCCTCCCGCTCCGCCCAGAGGAGAGAGAGAGAGGAGAAGTTATTTGATGATTTCCCACCCAAAAAAAAAGGGTCGCTACATGAGCGATGTCAGCTAGATGTTTCCACTTTTGATTATAAACACCACAGATATTTTAACAAAATAAGTTCTCAAGAAACCATTACGAGTAAGTCTTATAAGTAACACCTTTCTTCTGTGTTCCATTTAGAATTATGGGGTAGCCCATTTATAATTCTACTTGGAACACAGAAACAAAAACACCAATCATCTCTCATCAGCACTGGCTCTTACTGCTGAACAGTAATGAGTGGCGCCTCTTTACCCTCATTAGGACAGACCTGCGGGGTAATTGCGTAAACACACTTTCATTAGCAATGGGTTTCATTTTTAACCGACTTACAAAAAGAAGGTGGTTTTATGTTCGTCTGTATGTTTTTTTTTTATGTGTAACATCTTTCCTCTCGCTTTCTGTGGGAGTTATTTCGTGAAAAGGGACGGAATTGTGTAGACAGGAAGTGACAACATGAGCATGGAATAAGAGTAGTTTTTTAATAGCATGGAATTAGTAAGTACTTTAGCATGGAATGAGAGCAGTGGTGGCCTAGTGGTAACGGCCGCGACTTACAAGTTCTAGGGCGTAGGTTCGAACTCGGACAGGCGCTTTACTTTGTGTAAATTATTTCATCACCACTGCTCTCAAAACGGTGAAGGAAAACATCGTGAGGAAACCGGCATGTCCTAAAACCAAAAATTCGAAGACATGTGACATCTACCAACCCGCACTGGGCCCGCGTGGTGGATTACGGCCCACTCCCTCTCACAGAGAGGAGGCCTGTGCCCCAGCAGTGGGAACATTATAGGCTGATTATGTAATAGCATGGAATTAGTGTAATCATGGAATTAGCAAGTACTATACGTGTACAGAGGGTCGACCAGGGGGCGACCACTAGTAATGTATAATTATTCGAATAAATATTTCAGTATTTCACTTTTTTACATTTTGAGGTTCTGTCGCTGCTCAGTTGCTTATTACCAAGGTCAGATGTCAGATGTTACACATCATATGCGATTACTGTAAGGCTTGTCGTTTTTTTAGGGTTCCGTAGTAAACAAGGAACCCTTATAGTTTCGCCATGTCCGTCTGTCTGTCTGACCCCGCTGTAGCTCAGAGACGCTTAGTACTAGAAAGCAGTCATGTGGCATACTATAGGTACACATATTAATCACGCCGACAAAGTGCTAAAATAAAATCTTGAAAACGTTTTTTTTATAGCGTACCTCCCTTGCACGTAATGTGCGGATGATATATTTTTTTCTTCTACCCCACGGTGTGCGGTATCGTCGGATAAGCCATTCAAAAATATAGCAGGTCTGTGAACGCCACTTTTCTTAAATTTGCAGTTGGAGAATTGACCGTGGCATATATCGATGTATGGGAGAACAGGTTTTTCAACTACAATGTTAAGTTTGTTTTCGGAATATATTCGTCCTAAGTAATCCCAACTACGGAACACTTCTTTTATGTACATATGTTCACCGATTTCACCTTCAATTATGGATTGATTTTGAAAACTCTATTTGTTTGAAAGGGTATGCTCTCGAGGTGGTCCCATTTCCACCAAGTCAGAATCTGATGAAGGCATCCCATGGAAATCGAGGGAAATCCAAAAATTTTATAGGTACACCTATAGCCATTTGAGTAGTTATTATAGTAACTCGTGAATTTGCTCTCGGAAAGCACCAATTGATGAAGTGGAACTGATGATGAACATCACAGATGGCCACCGGAACTACTTAATAATAAGTATATCACGGGCCTACGTTTCCATTAGGTACTTTAACATGGTTGCTACGCAATTTGTGCTCGTCAAAATTGACATTAACAGAGGTAAGTGGTCTATGTCCTTACTAACAATATTGGATTGTACTGGTCCGACAAATAAAAATTATTATTACATATTATAATACATATGGTGAAGTGGAACTGATGTTGACTATTCACCATCAGCCCCAGTTCTCCTGGTGCTTACCAGAAGAACTCCTCAGCAATTAAAGTCCCTGCATCGGGAAAAACAATATTTCGTAAAAGGTGAGAAATTTTTTGACAGTTCAACAACATTCATTGCGCTATTCACGTCGTCGAAGAGACAAATTTTTCGAAGATATGAAGCAATGGATTAGCAATATACTTCAAAATCATTCAGATTGTGATTGATAGTGATATCGCGCTAGTCTGCACGAGCTTTTAAACATTCACTCTTTTGCCAAGTGTGAGCGTGTTTAAATGAACTAAACATTCGTTCCGGCAGCCGGCTGTGTAGTTATATTCATTCACTTTGTATCCTTTTGTTACACCGAAAATTTAGTGAGGAAAAATTGGTTTTCTGTAAAGTCGGTTTACGGACGATTTTAGGTTTTAAGTGAACGAGAGAGATGCGTCACAAGCCAAACGCTAAGGCCGATCGTGCCTCTCTATCGCTAGTTCCGCACTCTCGTTTGCACGCTCGGCTCAGGCGAAACGTGACACTTTTTCGCGTCAAAAAATGTTAGTTTTTTGTTTCTTTACATCAGGGTTTCATTCATAATCATTAATTCACTACTTCATGGATCATATTGATGGCCCATTAAGGATCCGCAGCTGTAGTGAAATTCGAATTTTCTTACATTTTTTGTTATTTTCAGGTCAGTGTTAGGTTGTATCTTGATCAAAATATGATTCGCGACTATAACAGATATGTATTTATAGAATTATAATCATAAGAGTCATTAATATCCACGGCGAGTTGTATTCCACGCGCGCGTCAAAGAGATGTCAGCACAAGTGTAGGGGTCCCCTAGGGCCAATACCTGCCGAGGTCGCGTGGAAGTCCGGAAGGGTTACCGAGGCCCCTGGCTAAACAAGCAGCGGAAGGAATACGGGTGGGTTTTAGTCAGTGAGAGTCCGACACACCCTCTCCGCCCACAGCGGGAGCAGTTATTTGATAATTTGCCACCAAAAAAAAAAAAGTGCAAATAAAAACTGCACTAAGGTGGACTTAATACCTTAACCACAGTCATTTAGAATTATTTCTACGTAATTAACTATTCGATTTTATCACCTCTGTACCCTCATTAAGGCTCGTGCAGACTAGCGAGATATCGCGGGCGCGACAAGTAAGCAATATGCCTGTCGTGTCCGCGATATTGCCTCAGTCTGAGGGAGCCTTTAGGTCTAAAACGTCTTACACAAGTCATTATTAGCAAACTAAAATGTTCACTCTTTTACTAAGCGTGAGCTTGAGTTAAATTAAATTAACACATTCGTTCAGTAAATGGTAAGTCAGGCAATAATGTTGTCCCGGGAAGGTACTAAAGAATCACCAAGGCCCCTGGCAACAGGAAGGAATACGGGTGGGTTTTATTCAGTAAGAGTCTGACACGCCGAAGTTATTTGATAACTTCTCACCCAAAAAAAAAAGGCAATAATGTTCCCACTGCTGGGACACCGTACGGGCGGGATATCACTTGTCTTTGGATTTTCGGTTCTAGGATGTGCCGGTTTTCTCACGATGTTTTCCTTCCTTCGGTTATTCGGTAGTGTAGTACTCAGTATCCCGCCTGTGTAATCCATAGACTGATTCAATAAAAAAAAAAATACTAGGTACTGATTTACTTCAGTACATACTGCGGTGTGACGACATCCCGTTAAAATCTTGCACTCTACTCACAGGTCAAAGGCCCGGATTCGCTCATCTACTGAAGTGTCTGCGGACACGAGATCCCAAAGGAAATGGAGGATTGGGGGAGCTTAGACGAACCGAGAGCAATGTGACAACATCACGCGATTGTAAAAAAATATCAAGACGCTGACAACACCTAAAACGCGGTCACTGTCAGATTGCATAGAAAATAAAGAGAAGAGCGATGACACAACGCTTGTAATATATTGCAAAATATGAAGTAATGATCTATTTACTCAAAATTGAGTCGAGAAAAAAAAAACAACCAAGTTCTGCGTTCAAATAAGACTTAATTAAATACGTAACGTATGTTGATATTTAATACAGATATTTTGGATTAGAACTCAAGGTTACTTTAACGTTAGTTTGTAGCGAGATTTTTTTCAAAACGTGTTTTGGTAACAACCAAGTTCAGGGAAATATGTTCAAAATTAACATAAATATTTTTTCCGCTACCACAAACTACACAGATTTCGCAATTTTTTTTTTCTTAAGAGAAGCCTTTTTTGGTCAATTGGGTCTTGTCAGCACTTTAAGGGACTACAAATATTATAAGTAATTACGACAAAAAACTTTATGAACGTTATTAGGTAAGTACAAAAGATGTTATGAAAACCAGGTAAGGCAAAAAATAACTTTTCAATGTACACACGGCTACACATCAAGCTATACATTTCCAGTATAAGCTGATCTTGCATTGTATAGGATTTCCGTACAATGCGAGGTCAGCGTAAACTGGAAATCTATAGCTTGATGTGTAGCCGTGTGTACCTATCAATGTCGAGATCGTGATGGCCCTGTGGTTAAGACCACTGGTAAGTGCCAATGTGACTTTGTCAATTCATATATGTTTTTTGAGTTTATCATGGACGTTGCTGACAACGGTGAAGGAAAATCTCGAGGAAACCAGGACTTCATCTATACTTAATATTATATAATTATATACGCCTGTGTCCCAGCAGTGGAAACGTTATAGGCTGATTATGTATGTATACAGGGTGTGTCGTAAATAGTGGTCCAACGTAGAGGGGTCGATACACCGTATATTCAGCTATCACATACCGCAATTTGAACCACTTTTTTCCATAGGTCTGGCGTGGCGTGGTCTGGTCTGGCGTGTATGTAATATTGTAAAGAGAAAGATTTGATTATTTGTTTGTTTGTTTGTTTGCTTGTAATGGATAAACTCAAACATTACTTAACTGATTTTAAAAATTCTTTCGTCTTAAGAAAGCTACATTATCATCGAGTAACATGGGTTGTATTTTTTTTTTTAATGGATTCCTACGAAAATTACAATAATGTAACACAAGGTTTCAAAAATTTGCATATAAAAGTCATTATTTGGCGTGCCCTGCAAAAACTATTGATGATATACAGGGTGGAATTTTATAATGCCACCTGAAGGGAAAGTACTCATAATACTGTAGATAGAAAATTTTACTCAAAGAAAACATTCCTTTATTTTTAAATAGAAATAAACTGAAAATTCAAAGATTTTCAAAAATTCGCTTGCCACACCCGGGAATCGAACCGAATAAAATCTGTAAAAATTACACTCTGTACTTTTATTGCATTG
The DNA here is from genome assembly GCA_905333075.3 of Atethmia centrago. Classification (NCBI taxonomy): domain Eukaryota; kingdom Metazoa; phylum Arthropoda; class Insecta; order Lepidoptera; family Noctuidae; genus Atethmia; species Atethmia centrago. Next base: position 24,905,351 of record HG995376.1, read on the forward strand.
ATCGTTAGGTTCAATTATAAGGAAGAAATCTCTCTAACAAACTTGATAAATTAAATGATAGGAAAATTATGAAATCTGGACATAAAAAATCAATGAGTCAAGTTAAAGCTCTTTAACTCAAAGATCCCTCTGTTTACTTATGTTGGTAATTAATAATTATCATTGACGTCATTTATCCATTAATATGACGAATTACTATTTAGATAAGATAAATGCAATTTGCACGTGTTTGTAATGCAGACTCCTTTCTTAGATGCGATGATAAAAACTGCATGTCTGAGGTAGTTTAGGGCCATATTTCGTAAATATTTACGTTAATCAATTATTACAAATAAACAATTTTATTTTTTTTAAGTTATCTCTTCCAGCAGACCTGCAATTATAGGAAAGTAGATATAAAGAGATAAATCAAATCAAATCAATAACGTTTATTTGTTAGGATATAGTACAATAGATGTTACAATAATGGTTCCAAAATACCCATTTTTTGGGTGAGAAGTCATCAAATAACTTCTCCCGCTCTGGCCGGAGCGGGAGGGTGTGTCAGACTCTTACTGACTAAAACCCACCCGTATTCCTTCCGTGCCTGTGTTGTCAGGGGCCTCGGTAACCCTTTGGCACCTTCCCGCGACCAAAGCATAAACTATTAATAATTATGAATCAGAGAATAAAATATGAATCTATAATAATCAATTAATACAGATTAGGATTGTATTGTCGTAATAATAATGATTAATTGGTCAAGGACAGCTAATGAGACACAATTGATTTTCTACTGTTTGACTCCGAATCGGAATAGAAAATCAATTTTGTCTCATTAGCTGTCCTTAACCAATTAATTGAAATAAATTATTTTAGATTGAGTTTGAGTTCAGGACGAATTAACTTGCTGTGTGTGTCTAAGGACAATAGCTTCTGCTTGACTGAATCTTAAGTCGAACAATAGACATTGGAGGTTAGTTCAATTCTAAAGTGTATTAGTGTAAGTTTTTAGTTAGTAAATTATTACTATTTTGACACAATATTAGCATAAAATATCAGCAATGATTTCACAAATGAATTAAAATGTAAATATGGTGTGAACATAGTGTTGTTAGCACATACTTAGTCGTTGAGAGAGAATAACTAATTAATTTACTTTCCATAATTATGTGTGCTTAAGTTTGTTGTTGTAACAAATCAAATATTAATTCGATTATGTGCACATACTTTGATTTATTCAATTATTGGGCTGGGCAACATAAATCATAATATTAAATCTTTACCAAATACACACAAACTGGACGTTAAAACAATGATTTGCTTTCCAAACAGAAATCGAATTTTACCAATTACATTGTTTTAATTATTATTTTTATTTTATTATTATTCTTATTTCGTGTTTTTATTCTGTTTTTGCGTTATGTTTACCGTAAATAAACGTATTTTCTGTATTTCTTTAATTGATTTTAATGATAGCACTATCACTACATATTATAAAAGTTAAATTAAAACATTTAAAAACCTCCGGCTCAATCAAAAACCTCTAAAAAGTAAAATAATAATATCTATTGACCTTTTAAGTTTAATATAAGTTGTAGGTTATGTTTTAATGCAATCGTCGTCGTCGCGGCGGGGGACGGCTAAAGAAAATCGGAAGTGAACAGCAGCTATCCTTTCTACAAAAGCATACATTATTGCTTGGTATAAGCCTCGTCTGTTTGGCGTTTTCATTAGCCGTCCCCCGAAGCTTGGATCAAAATATTACTAACAACTTATATTAAACTTAAAGGGTTACATATTTTTTTTACTTTTTTGAATTTTTTGATTGTGTCGCGGGTTTTTAAATCATCATCATCATCGTCTGATGATGATGATGATGATGATTTGGTCTTTCGGCTGAAATGATGATTCATTTCAGCCGAAAGACGTCCACTGCTGGACATAGGCCTTCCCCAAGCACCGCCACTTGGACCGGTTCTGTGCTTCTCGCATCCAGCGGATTCCTGCAGCCTTCACAAGGTCATCGGTCCACCTTATAGGAGGCCTTCCAACGCTACGTCGTTAAATAAAATAATTTAATTTTTATTTGCTGTTTTTTAAACTCTAATATTACAAGTAGACCACCGAAAATGCAGCCGAATTTTATCGTTGTTGAACTTCGATATTTAATAAAAATGTTTACATTTAGAGTGACCTATAGATTATTATCACCCTAAACACTTAGCTTGTATGAGCATGTGCTCGTCAAAACGCATCGTATGAGCCCAAACACAAGGTAGATGCCGTACACCGTTGAGGAGTTCTTCTGGCGGGTTGGGTATACTGCAGGATCCTGGTGATGCCTGCGCATCAAGATTACTTTTGTAATATCATTGACAACCTGACCCATTGACAGGATTTCAAATTTCGTATCGACCAGACATGTGGAAGTTGTTGTTGTTGAAAAGAGGTTATGATCTTTAAACGGCTGAGCAGATATTCTAGAAACAGAGCTAAGAACACTCTCGATTACGACACCTTTCAAACAAAATCAAAATCAGTTCATCTGTTCAGAAGCTACGATGCCACAGACAGACACACAGATACACACTGCAAACTTAAAACACTCCGCTTTTTCTTCGGGGGTTAAAAACAAAATCCCCTACCGCGTCCATCTGTCTGAACGCGATGAACTCAAAAACTACCGAACGGATTTTTACACAGTTTTTACCAATAGACTGGGTGATTCATGAGGAAGGTTAAGGTCTATAATTCATTAAGGGTTTGTGTAAATTGGCTGAAATCTGTCGATGATTGTTGAAAAGTCGGAAAAATATATGCCGACTGGGAGCTTTACTGGCGCGCGCGTTACAGTATTACGTTTCCGTGGAATAAATTCGGACAGCCACGTGGGCGAAGCCACGGGAAACTACGTTCTAAAACAGGTATGTACTATGTACTACACTACAGATGTACAGATACAATGACTTGACGATTTTCTTTTTCTGTCAAAACAATATTTTTAAAGCTTACAGATACTATTTCGGGTACTACACGATACGTCACAATATGCATCCTAGTAAGAAGTAACGTTTAATTAATTTAATTAAATAGACAAGCTGGAAATCACTTCCCAATCTTAAGGCATACACAATAAGATAGAAATGACAATACAATTGACTTTTGTCATCTGTATTATAGCGTATAGTGTGGACGGCATACAAACGACACTGCAACAATTGCGGTGATAAGTCCCCTCTTTGAGGTGTGGCTAGAGAGGCGCCACGGCGTCCTCACCTTCCGCCTGACGCAGGTCCTCACCGGACACGGCAGCTTCAGGAGGTTCCTGTGTCGGATACAGCGGGAGGAAACGCCCGGGTGTCACCACGGTGTGGAACACCCGGAGGACACGGTGGAGATCTGCCCGGCTTGGGCATAGCACCGCCGTGTCCTCGTGGAGGCGATCGGCGGCAGAGATCTCTCGCGTCCGGCCCTGGTTCAGGCCATGGTACGGAGCGAGAGGGCATGGGCAGACGTCACCTCCTTCTGCGAAGCAGTAATGCCCGCGAAGGAGGAAGCAGGACGGTTGAGGGAAAGGCAAATTTCGCGCCCTCTAGCCCCTAGCCGCCGCAGGAGACGCCCTGGGCGTCGGGAATCCCGGACGGATTTCCGGCCACCGTAGGCTCGGGCTTGCAGACGGTGAGAAATGGTAGTAAGGACCAGCCCCGGGTCGAAGGCGCATTGTATCCCACGCGCGCCTCAAAGAGATGTCATCAGCACAAGTGTAGGGGTCCACTAGGGCCGATGCCTGCCGGGGTCGCGGGGAGGTACTGAAGGGCTACCGAGGGCCCTGGCAACACAGGCAACACGGAAGGAATACGGGTGGGTTTTAGTCAGTAAGAGTCTGACACACCCTCCCGCTCCGAGAAGTTATTAGATAATTTACCAACCAAAAAAAAAAGCCGGCACGTTACATTAAATGTTCGTAGTACGTCCACACACAGAATTCGCGTTACATTGCAAGATAAATTACATTACACGCGTCTGTTCATGCCTTTAGACTATTACCAAGTATCAGCAATATACACTGGATTGTAATTAACTGCCCTACTATCTCTCAACAAAATCCTTTTTCAACGTCATTTAACGAAAAATGAACAACGAGTAGGTACTTACTATTTTCTCTACCAGTAGCATATAAATCAAAACTTTAATCTACCAACAGTTTCCTACAAGACCTAAAAAAGAGGATTACATTCGAAGCTCCAATATTAGAAAATAAACTACTGTTCTACTAGTGTGTTACAAGTAATTTATAACTGGACTTCAAGCAATTTATTTCAGTGGCAACTCTTCCTACATTTTTCGCTGTTAGAATGCCAACAACTGGTGTAAAGCTTTGACAACCAATCATCAACTGGTTAGGGTCTCGTTTTGTGGATTTTTAGATGCTTAGATTGTAGCCATTTTAATATTCTGAATTGCATTAATTCAGCTTACAGCTGTCAACTGTCACAATGATTAAAAGTACCTATAAATTCTTGTAATACTAAAAAATACGTTATTTCGTTGCTGAAAAAGAAGAGCCTTAAAGAACAGCGGTCAACTGACAAAAAAATAAAAGGTTACAATGAAAAGCAATGTCATCGAAGAAATCTAATAGCAGCAGCGATCTTTTTAAATATCATTATTCATAGACAGCTAACACAAAAAGCCTTCTAAGTACTGCCAAATATTTGCAGACTAAGGGCTCAACCACACCATGCTTTTGAGATAACATTAGATGTCCGATAATAGGGACTTATTATCCCTTATGTTGCACTTGCCATGTTTTGTCTCTGCATCACCCTAAGGTTGGGTGGTAGGAAATGCCTCACGCATTAAGTATTAACTATTTTTTTACTTGTGCATAAAGTTTGAATAAATAAACAAATCATCTATTGATACAAAAGTACCGTTCAACATAAAAATAGTCTATTTCCTTTTAAAAGAAGTCGCCCGTGAAAGCAATATTGCATCCATCCCGATGGAAATATAATATAAACTACGCCTATCGCGTAGTGCCTAGCGTGTTTATAGATATTCCCATTCGTAGTCCAGGCATTCATAGACGGCCAGTGATAACCACTATTCAATGAATGAGGGTAATCCTGTTTCCCAACATACACGGAAAAAATCAAGTTTTAGCAAAGTACCGATTTGGCTTGGCTAAAAATTATATGGCTACAAATAACCAATTCTTATTTAAAACGTCGTTTACAGCGTTAGTAATATCAAACATGCAAGTATTGCTTAATGTTCTTGGGTATTATTAACAAACTAGGTACTTGTCTATTTCCAAATGAGTATCTTAGTAATTTCAACAGTAATCGAATTTGGTTAATCATAAACAAGGTTACACGGTTATTAACTGACTAGTATGTTATTTAATTTTAGACCTTTAATTACTTGATTAAAATTAGATATGTCATCATGATGTTTATAATCGTGTAACATATTAAAACCAAACTATGTATCGGTAAATAGACGCAGCTCAACAGTTAACAGCCGGGTATTGCAACTATTTCTGAACGAGTAGCTTATTTAGAATTAAACTTGAAGTTAGCTGTGTAACAACAGGAGGCAGAAGCAAGCTCTGCAGCTCGGCCATTTTTTTTTCAATTCTTAGAATGTTCGGACGCGTCACAACACCAAGCAAAGCAAAGCGCAAATGAAAAATTGTTAAAATTATTTTGTTGTGTTGTATTATCTATGATATAGGTTTTTTTTTTTAATAGTACTACAATTTCATAGATATTTCCCTATCTGATTGTATTTTTTATAGCTTAGATGTTTCTGCCAGGGACCATGATGTGGCATCCTAAAATATGGCTCACCCTTATCGTTTGTCTGTACATTCGTTCGTGAATAAAGGTATATTTTCTATTTACATAGTATTTCATTGAATATTGCTCAAGTTTGGCATTTCGACCAATTAACCACAAAATCGAACGATCTTGTGGTTCATTTGCCGACAATTTGAGATGTCTCACTCGTGAAAGTTGACTGAAAGAAACTTTCACGAGTGAACTTTTAAAGAAATTAAAATACAAGATCTAATATATTGTCTTAAATTAATAGGCAATTAATAGAATATGAATATTACATTAAAACATAAATACATAAACAGGTCAGTCACATGAAATTTCGTCAACTAGGAATTCGTCAATGGTATAGTAGCATTTGTCTATTAAAAAATAATTTAGTTGACGTTTAAATTGTGTCAAGTTGAAATCTTTTATGTCATTTGGTACCTTATTAAAAATTTTGGAGCCATGCAAAGTATGCTCTTGTGCATAAGGACGGTTATTGAATTTCTTAGGCATAATTCATGTCGATATGTTGGTCTTATGGATCGACAGCTTTGTTCTGAAGGTTTTTTAAATAAATCGCCATTTTTCCTTACGAACGAAGCGGTCTTGTATATGTAAAGTCAAGGTAACGTTAGTATTTTGAAGGAGATAAAATGCGTTTTGCAACTTTCTGTTGATGTCAAGCTGATGTGAAAATGTATTTTTCAGTAGAAGCTCACCTCGCTTTGTGGGCTTACAGTATAATGAGTCTCCTTATACTGAAAATGTATAGCTTGACATGTGCCGTCTGGAATTGGTACTTGCAAAGAGTATTTAGCTGTAGTTGCCTAGTTAACCCAATCAAGAATATCAAGTAACATGTCTAAGAATACCAATTTAATTGATTGTAGCTTCCGAGTTACTATGCTAAATACAACAAAGCACGTTGACTATAGTAACAACTGTGCTTATTACATAATAACCAAGTTAATTCGTTACAGTTACCGATTAAATTGATTTATAATAGCAGACTAGATAGGTTAGGCTACTGAGTTACTTTGCTAAATCCGACTAATTGGCTTTGTTATAGTTAACCAAGTCACTCGGTTGATAACACAATTAGGTTTGTTAAGTTTACAGAGTTTTAAGTTTAATAGCTCAAAACTAACCAACCTAGGTTATCTGTTTTTGAATAAATTTACCCAGTTAACTTTACCAATTTGCGTTACCCAGGTTCACCTGTTCAATTCTAGCAACAAACTGTGCAGGCTCGCTCCGAACCAAGTCGCTCGGTTGTAAATAGCAACAACTTGTTTATTTGTGGCCATTACGTTTTTTCCGAGTAAAAAAGGAAATAAAACAACATCTTCCCATGCGATATACATTTCAATGTATGGATTCGTATCTTAACACTCGCTGCCACACTTCTCCAAATAAATTGTGCCAAAAATAGGGACCTAATTTCATCCCGCACCCTGATTGTATGATGTGGCCTTTAGAATAGAATAGCGTTTAAATTCGGTCAACAAAGTCGCCCCTGATCGGGTCGAGATAGACCCGTAATGACTAGGGTACAATCAAATTACTATGTGCACAGAATTATATGCCTACGTTCTGATTTTTTGCGACCCTTACAGGCTTGAATAGAAATTGTAATGTTGTGCAGTGTTCTCAGTAATTTATTTCTCTCCTTGATTTATTGAGCCAGCGCAAAAACGGCAGAATGTCTACTCAGCGTTAAGCATTGAGTCTACACATACATCATAAATTATAAAAAATATGGTCCTTTTATCTATAATACTAGCTGCGCCGCGCGGTTTCACCCGCATAAGTCTCGATCCCGTGGGAATATCGGGATAAAATTTATATTCTATGTCCTGGCCCAGATCATAGTCTAACCATGTGCCAAATTTCATCCAAATCCGTTCAGCCGTTTTAGCGTAACAAACAAACAAACTCACTTTCGCATTTATAATATTAGTTAGGATTTGTTAGTCTTGATAATATTGAGTCTGATTCTTCAATAAACATTATGATACCTGCGGGGTAGAAGGTTCTTTATAAACACAAACGGTAGGTTTACCTAAGACTACCGAGGCCCCCGCAACACAGGCAACGGAAGGAATACGGGTGGGTTTTAGTCAGTAAGAGTCTGACACACCCTCAGCTCCGCCCAGAGCGGGAGAAGTTATTTGAAAATCAGCCCTGTAACATCATTCCTCTCCTCATCCATCTTCCTCATCATCCTCTCGCTTGCTTGTGGGAGTGATTTCGTGAAAAGGGTCGGAAGTGACAGCTTGACCATGATAAAACTTGTCTTTATTCATGTATTTACATAACCAAATTACAAGATGATTATTAACATTAACTAAATTAAACTAAAACTAAATTAAACCTAAAAAAATCCCTCGGGGCATTGTACCGAGGATGCTGGCGGCATTTCCTCGCTGAATTGCAATGCTGATGCGTTGCGCGAGAAAGCCGCCAGTTTTTCTGTCACCGGTTACATCAACTAGAAATGGAATTAGTGTACTCATGGAATAAGTAAGTACCTACTATAGAGATATTAAGTAGAGAGGGTCGAATTTCGTCCAGTGAGCGACCACTAATAATGAATTCGAATAAATATTTCAGAATTTAGCTTTTTTTAATTCTGAGATTACTGATTCTGTTGCTGCTCGGTTGCTTATTAAGGTGAGATGCCAGATGTTACACATCACATGCGACTATTGTAAGGATCGCTCGTTTTTTTTTTAGGCAGGTACTTTCGGTAAAAGAAAACATGGTGACAATCAAGTAAAATATGAAAAATAATAATACACGAGATTGTTGACATGTGGAATGTGAACTCGGCTGTCATTGTGCAGATTGTTGTATGGGCCAATGGCCTGATGGCTGAAAGCCTCGATCAATATCTCTCGAGCCTCACGTTAGGCGGTTGGATGACGTGCCTAATTCAGAAAGCAGTACTCCCTGATACGGCTCACATCGTGAGGAGGCTCCCTTCTCTAGAGCCCTAACCACCGGTAGCTTGAACACTGCTCCCGACACCGGCGGACCTCTATTTTTTTGTATATTTAAATGTTATTTACATTTTTTTTTTATTTTAAGAAATGTTATAAGAAAAAGAAAATAAACGACATAATACACAATTAGTATAGTCAATCTCGTAATTGCTTTATCACCCTAAGGCCGCTTGTCCACCGCCACAGCAACGGGACGTCAACGGGGCACAGACATCAATTAGAACGAGATGACGGCGCCGAAGCAGTGACATTTACTATGGCCACGTGTCGTCAATGGCACTTCTAGGTCGGTTCGAATAATCTCGTTTGATGTTGACGTCCCGCTGACGATGGCGGTAGACAATCAGTGTAAGGTTGAATGTCGTTTGTACGTCAAAAAACGACAACGTCCATTTGTCTATGTTACAGTTGGATAGTTTCAACCTTAATGAAGTTAAAATTTACTGGTAATATTTGTCATAGTCAGTCATCATCTGCCTAACCTTTTCCCAACTTTCTTGGTGTCGCGTCGGCTGCCAGTACCAGTCTAACCGGAAGCAACTGAATACCAGTATTTTACATGAAGCGACCTAGCGAGCTGCCTATGTGACCTTCACAACCCAGATAAAAGTATAAAACGATACCCCTTGATAAGTATGGTTGTCAGACTTTCCGGCTTCTGACGACCCGTAACAACTGTCAAATAACTTTTGTCAAAAGTGGTAAATCAATTACGAGTTCGACAAGAACCTACGATTCGGTAATTGATTAATTCAAAGATATGCTTATTGTTAACACAGCCAGTCAGACATGCATAGTGCAGAAAGGTAGGTATTAAAAATTTGTACCCCTTTTAAAACTTAAAAACATGGGCATACTAAAATAATATATGCAAAAACTGCTTGTTTCAGGAAAACATTAAAAGCACCCAACTTCATTACACACCGGACATAAAACTGTGCAAAACTATCACTTTAAAGTTCTGAATAAGCATAAAATTCTAACAACAGCTGTCCAAACGGTTGGTACGTGATATGTTGAGGATAGGGCTAATTTCACATGACACTTTGCTATTTTACATATTTTTTAACTTCCAGCGTAGCACGAGCGAAATTTGAATGTTTTTTTTTTATATCTAGTGTACAAAAACCTTTACTTTTTTTAGATAAGGAAAATAGGAAAAGTAAAGGAAAGTAGCGTCACGGTCAATTCTCTAACTGCAAATGTAAGTTTGCAAGCGTAAAAAAAAAAACAATAAATGATGTGAAAAACCGCACCTAAATCATCAATTAGTTAAAAAATAACTACTACGTAAACTGACTTTGTACTTTTAAGAGATTATTATTTGATATCAGAAACTTTTTACAAAATATTCAACCGACTTCCAAAAAGAAAACACTACAAAGTGCGCGAGTCATTTTGAAAGATGGTTGTATTTTTGTAAAAAAGTTTATTATTTTTTTCTGCTTTAGGATTCCGTACCTCAAAAGGAAAAAACGGAACCGTTATATGATCACTTCGTTGTCCTACTGTTTGTCTGTCTCTTTTTCTCAGGAACGCGTGGAGATATCAAGTTAAAATTTATATCAAATACGTAGGTCTACGGTGCCTTTTTTTTTTGGGTGTGAAGTCTTCAAATAACTTCTCCCGCTCTGGGCGGAGCGGGAGGTTGTGTCAGACTCTTACTGACTAAAACCCACCCGTATTCCTTCCTGTTGCCTGTGTTGCCAGGGGCCTCGGTGACCCTTTAGTACCTCCCCGCGACCCCGGTAGGCATCGACCCTAGTGGACTCTTACATTTGTGAAATCAACGCACGTTCGACCCGGGTCTCGTCCTTACCGGACGGTGAGCTGCCCATTGCTCACCGTCCGCAAGCCCGCGCCTACGGTGGCCGGAAATCCGCCCGAGATTCCCGACGCCCAGGGCGTCTCCTGCGGCGGTTAGGGGCGAGAGGGCGCGAAATTTGCCTTTCCCTCAACCGTCCCGCCTCCTCCTTCACGAGCATTACTGCTTCACAGAAGGAGGTAACGACTACCCATGCCCTCTCGCTCCGTACCATGGCCTGAACCAGGGCCGGACGCGAGAGATCTCTGCCACCGATCGTCTCTACGAGGACATGGCGGTGCTCTGGCCAAGCCGGGCAGAGCACTAAAAAACATTCTCCACCGTATGCTCCACCGTGTTCTCCGGACGATCAACACAGTGGTGACACCCGGGCGTTCCCTCCCGCCTTATCCGACATAGGAACCTCCCGAAGCTGCCGTGTCCGGTGAGGACCTGCATCAGGCGGAAGGTGAGGACGCCGTGGCGCCTCTCTAGCCACTCCTCAAAGAGGGGTCTTATCGCCGCAATTGTGGCGTGCCCAGCACTGGGTTGCGACGACCGTACTCTCCATGTCGCCATGAGATCGTGCCGGAGTTCCGTCCACTGTGCCGCGATTTCTCGCGGCAACGGAGTTACGCCCTGCGGCGTTTCGCCTCCTCGCGCCACTCCCATACGTGCGCAAATACGTATGTTTACGGTTCCTTGGAGCTCTAAAAAAATCAAGCTCTAAGTCTCGCAATAAAAAAATACGCCCATTTATGTGACATATTTTGATACTCGCAAATAAATCAAAACCTATAGGGTTACTTCCCGTTGACCTAGAATCATGAAATTTGGCAAGAAGCAAGGTCTCACAGCACAAGTAAAAGAATAAGTACGAAAATCGTTAGTTTGTAGTTCACATAAAAAACAATTTTCATTGCGCTTACAAACTTACATTTGCAGTTGGAGAATTGACTGTGATGTAACTATATCGATATATGGGAGAACTAGTTTTTCAACTACAAAGGTTAAGTTTGGTTTGGGATGAATTCATAACCCTTCATTGTACGTGGTCCAACACGCACTTGGTCGTTATTAGTTGTGGTTTTAGGAATTCGTGTACCACTGGGTACCTACATGCTCAGCAACTTTATTTTATTTTTCTTACGATTAACCATTCACAATATATATTGTACTGTTTTGTATAAAACGCACATTATGCAGCCAAACATATTATAAGTTGGGGGATTACATTGCCGATAAAAATGCTTCGCTCAACGCTGGTCCCGCTCCACAAGGGCGCAAAAACTAATTTGCTGAAGATTTCAAAAACTATCTGTGCATTGTATAAATTCAATCTCTTAGTATTAAGTGGCATAGCACATTATTATGTGAGTACCTTCTATAAAGCTGCCATTTACTGGGTACGTCATTGACATCAATGTACCCTGACGGCTGGGAGTATGTCGTGCTCACTCTAATGTCTCGCTAATGGTGGCGTGTGAGTTGGATCATTTAGCTCCCTACAAAATGGTTGAGCTGAATGGTGCTAATCCATGCGTCATGTTCGTGAACGGGTGCCGTCAATAAAGACTGGTCATTTCTTAGGTGTCACGGCTTATTTTTTTTTTGTTTTGTTAAAAATTTTATTACGGACGCTTTTGACGTTTTCCATCGTTCTCACGTTTATAATTTCAAAATGAATGATGTAAACAATATTGTGTAATTAGATGTTGATTTAAAAGAGTGTCCGTGGAGTTTCTTGCCCGTTCTTCTCCATAAGTACCTACTACGCTTTGGAATGGGCAACTAGCTTCATATGTCTAACTGACCGACCCCTTGACAATTAAAAAGTGCCTGTAATTGGTTTATTTGAAATAAATGTTTGAGTTTGAGTTCCTCGATGAGGACTTCCATTGGGTATCTTCGAAGTCCATTATCAGGTCACCATCAATAAGTAACAAACTAGCAATGTTCTTTGATCTTCAGTACAACAATCAAATCACAATACGCACACTGTTCATTATTGAGGAATTCCATTGTCTATCTCCGAAAGTTTTCATCAGATCTTCCCCAAATTTAATCAGTACCCCTATAAAGAATACTCTTCCAAACAAAAAGAATCTTCCAAATCAGTTAACAATTGGCGAAGATGTCGCTGAACATGCATACAAAAAAAAAAACAGTCGAAATGACAACCTTCTCCTTTTTGAAGTTGGTTAAAAATATCTAAACATTTTCCACCAACCCAAAAGTTGGACCTCGTTTCTATTTAACCTGTGGGTTGAGTCCCAGCTGTTTCACCCCTACTTTATAAAAGTGTACCCTATTTGTATTCCAGCTCCAACACATTCTGCCGAGGTCGCGGAAAGTTCGAAAGGGATACCGTGGCCTCTGGCAACACAGGCAACGGAAGGAACACGGGTGGGTTTTAGTCAGTAAGAGTCGAACACACATTGCGATACCCCTCTTAATGTAAGGACAGTGTGTTTCAGGGGAAAATATTGTTTTATTTTACTGTTTTCTAACGTTATGATTTTCGCATTTGTTTTGTGCCTGGTCCGGGTTCGAACCTACGCCTTACAACTCGTAAGTTGTGGCCGTTAGCACTGGGCCACCACTGCTCTCCGAGAGCAGTGGTGTATTTTGTAGTCTACTTAAATTCTAGGAGAATTTAATAAGAATCTTTAGTTCTACGAAGCCAACATTAATTTAGTTTTCATTGCGTTGCAATTTTCTTTTTAAATTATAATTGAAAAACAACAGCATTTTATTAAATTAAGCTGTTATGTTTAGGTACTTCAAATCTTTATCATTAAGGCTCCTGCATAAAGAGGCGATGTCGCGGGTGCGACAGGCAGAAATATGCCTGTCGCGCCCGCGATATCGCCTCAGTATGTAGGAGCCTTTTTTCATTAAGGCTCGTGCGGACTAGCGTGATATTGATGGCGCGACATGCAGCTATATGCCTGTCGCGCTCGCGATATCGCCCCAGTCTGCACGAACCTTTATGTTTATCATTTATCACCTAGGTAAGGTGATAAATGATTCTATTTATTTCTGAAACTAGGTTAACACAAAACCTATTAACACGTCAGTAATATTTTTAAAACTAGGTAGATGAGGTTGGCTTTTCGACTACTCGTAGAAAAAATACCGAAACAAACTCAGAGATCACGAAAATCTAAAACTTATAAGAATGCGAACGTTTTTGCTTATTAAATGATAAGTACGTACCAACATCTGACTAAGCTTTCTCAAAGGGCCCGTTCACACGTACCACGACTACACCACATCGCAGCGACAAAATGTGGACAAGTAGTAAATAAATAAATAAAATAAAATTCATTTTTTTTCAGGTCCTTGATCCATATTAAAAATACAAAACATTACACGATTTTGACAATTTTATAAGTGTCACTCTTTGTGCAATTAAATACGTGATAAAAAGTTAAATGATTAATACATTAATAAAGTTAATTAAATGACGTAAAAATATGAGTAGCAGATCAAATCAATTAATGTCAAAAGCACAAAGCAAAATAAAAATTGATAAATGATTTTATTTCTCTAAGTAGGTTTGTACAAACCCTTTTAAACGTCAAGCGTATTTCTTTTAAACAAGATGAGGTCGGCGTTTCCGATCTGACTACTTTGAGAAGAAAGGCCGAAACAAACTCAGAGGTCATAGTCTCTTTTAAAGTCCAGACATAATCTTGGTCAGATCATGTGAAGACCATGTCGATTGGTGTCTGAAATGGTCTTTTGATGAAAGAACCACACAGATTGAGTGGACCTATCCAGTCAGTGCACGCATTTGTCAGTCGTTGTGCAGCTCAACTCATAACTTAAGGAGCTCAACGTTTCAAGGAACAATACCAAAGAAAGGACATTTGGCTAGGCCGCAAAAAATACTCAAACTGTCAGACCAGATAAATAACACAGGTCTGCAATGGTTTTCCTCTCTGAGATCTGATTAACGTTTTCTATAGTTTCTGATGTGCTGATTACGAGAAAAATAATAAAAAAATTCTATCACGTCAGGATTCTTTGATATTGAATATTTAAGATTTTAACTAAAAATGTCTGAGCGCATACATTTTAAAATCTATAAAACGTCACTTAATTACTTCAGCTTAATTTTTATTGCATTTAATTAGTTTAAGACGACATAGAAATGAATGCAAATCAGTAATTTGTTAATTACTACATAATAAGTGTAAGTAATTCGCATTAACCATTTCGAAAACGGGTCATTTTGGCTTCATTTAGTAATGAGCTCATTAATACACGATGTTTAGGTGATATTGCCTAATTGTTGTTAATGTTGTTCAAAAAGGGTATAATGAAGAAAACAAAAGGTTTTTTTTGTATAAGTACCTACTCTGAATTAGAAAACTAACAGTCGAAGTGCGCATCTTGCAACCTAAACTTTAAAATGTCGTCGCGAAGTTGTTTAAACTCTTCGAATTGTTTTTGTTATATTTGCGGGAAATTCATGGTGATAAAACAACGAAACAACATTACAGACTATGTGAAAAATATTTACAAAAGTTATTTTGGACATTCTATAAGTAACCAAGACAAAACTTGGACACCTCAAAAAGTTTGTTCGACTTGTTTACTTGAACTTCGCAAGTGGTCAAAAGGACAGAAAAATAGCTTCAAAATCGTTTCGCCCATGCTATGGAGAGAGCCTAACAACCATGTTGAAGATTGCTACTTTTGTTGTTGTGACATAACTGGATACAATTCTAAAAATAAAAGTGACATAAGCTATCCAAATGTGTCATCAGTTACGCCTGCAGTTTTCGGAGATTCAGAAATGGTGCAGCCCCCGTATCCAGCTATACAAATTGAAGATTCTGCTAATGATACAAATGAACAGAATGCATCCCAATCTGATCCTGTATTTCAAGTAGATTCTAACGAGTGTCAGCTCTTTTCACAGTCAGATTTAAACGACTTGACAAGAGATTTGAATCTCCCCAAAGATGCAGCTGAGCTCCTCGGATCACGATTAAAAGAAAGAAATATGCTTGCACCTGGTACTTCATTTTCATGGTACCGTCACAGAGAAAAAGATTTCCTTCCATTCTTCGCTGAAGATCATGATTTGGTGTACTGTAAAGATATTCCTGGCTTGATGAAAATGTTCGACATTGAATACAATCCTAAGGAGTGGAGATTGTTTATTGACTCCTCAAAAAGAAGTTTAAAAGCAGTCCTTCTACATAATGGGAATACATATGCCTCACTACCTGTTGCACATTCTGTCCATTTAAAGGAATGTTATGAAAATTTGGAAAAGCTTTTAGCTACTATAGCTTACGAACATCACGTCTGGATGGTGTGTGGAGACTTGAAAATCATAAGCATGCTACTCGGCCAACAAGGTGGTTATACAAAATACCCGTGCTTTCTTTGCGAATGGGATAGCCGGGATAAACAACATCATTGGACCAAAAAGGAATGGCCTCCAAGAACTGAACTAACCCCAGGAATCAAAAACGTGCTTAAACAGAGTTTGGTTCCCAGAGAAAAAGTTTTACTGCCGCCTTTACACATCAAATTGGGTATAATGAAACAGTTTGTGAAGGCTTTAAATAAAGATGGGGAAGGTTTCAAATATCTGCATTCAGTTTTTCCATCTTTATCAGATGCTAAGTTAAAAGAAGGAATTTTTGTCGGCCCTGATATAAGAAAATTGATGTCGGAGGAAAAAATTGATCAAAAACTCAATGATGTCGAGTTACAAGCGTGGAAATCATTTAAGGAAGTGGTAAAAAACTTTTTGGGGAACAATAAAAGCTCGGACTATAAAGAAATAGTAGCCAAAATGATAACGAATTTTGGTGTAATGGGTTGTAATATGAGCGTTAAACTTCATTTTCTGAATTCGCACATTGATTACTTCCCAGAAAATCTAGGAGCCGTTAGCGAAGAACAAGGTGAAAGATTTCACCAAGATTTAAAAGAGCTTGAAGTCCGGTATCAAGGAAGATGGAATGTCAGCATGATGGCGGACTATTGTTGGTTGTTGAAGCGTGATGATCCAAACCGGAAATATAAGCGAAAATCGCACAACAGAAGCTTCCAGGAAAAAAGGACCAGGTTCCACAAATAAAATTTAAGTGTATTTTAACCCAGCAATAAGTTGTTATTACGTGTTAATAGTTTTTTAAGTTAAAAATTAAGTACTTTTTTAAATATATAATTTTTTTAGTGAAAACTTGTCTTTTTTCTCAATTTTCTATCTGTAGCTTTTTTGAAAAATCAGGAGGTGATGGAGAAAAACTAAGTACATATTCGTAATCAGCGCATCAAAATACTCCAGAATCAGCTATCAAATTCCAGAGAGGAAGTTATGACCTTCATTTTGCAGGCCTGTGTAATTAATTAAATTAGTAGTGGTTACGTGTGAATAGTGTCGCTGCAACTTCTTGCAGTTGCGATGTGGTTATGTTGTGGCTAGTGTTGTGTTTGCGATGTGGCCGGCCACTAGTGCGCGATCTCACTGGTAGTTGCGGTAGGGCTGCGTGGCCGTGTTAGCGCCAACACGGTCGATTTTGACGGTCAAACGTGATCCGTGTGTATAAACTATTTATTTTCATACAAATTAGCGCACGTTATTATAATATGTGCCAACATCAACTGCAAGAGTGCACTGACCTAGATACCGTGCATAGAAACAGCCTTACACGCGCGCCCCGAAACGCTGACGCCGCCGGATAGTAACGCACGACATACGCTGTGTGTCTTTACCGGATGCATGTGACCTTTTCCGAAATAAGTGATTTTATTCTTGTATCTAACATCGGCCGGAATAGCAATAGTATTTTGTAATATTTCAATATTGTAATTTACTCTAATTAAAGTTAGTTAGAAATCATTTTGATTTTTTTTGGGTCCTCCGACAGCGACGTAGCTTAATATGCGTGCACGTGTTGTCGTTGTGATGTTGTTGTGGTTGTGGTGTGGTTGTGGTGCGTGTAATCAGGCCCTTAGACTTCCACAAATTTGATAGAAACAAAAATATCCAAACGATTTAACTACAATAAAGCCAGTAAAATGAGTGATAAATCATATTTTACGCAAAAGAAGGGCTCTAGAGGTTTTACTTTACTTTTTTTTTGGGTTCCGTACCTCAAAAGGAAAAACGAAACACTTATGGGTTTCTTATTCTATTCCATATCACAAGTGTATCCGTCTGTATGTCCGTCTGTCACACCCGATTTGTTCCAAATCTACTGGACCGATTAAGCTGAAATTTGGTACACATATTAGTTTCTGTGAACCAAACACGGACGTGTATCGTAAATAAAAACATTTTTAATATGAGGGTCACTTTTGGGAGGCAAATTAGAAAAAAAAAAGTTTTGCATACTGTACCGTGACATATCAAATGAAAGAATTTGTGGTGAAGGTCTCAAATATATATTTTTTTATAATTTTAAAATAAATAGTATTAAAGTTAGATAAGAAAATAGACGACAATAAAATTGACTATTCCCCCTTCCCTTATGTCCAAAACTACTGAGCCAATTTTTTTTTTTAAATACCTCAAATAGATCTTTACATATAGATTACAGGAAAACCTATAAGAAGTCTATGATGTTAAATTAACACGGTAAATCTCTCAATATTGTGCGTACAAACGTACATTTGCAGTTGGAATACATGGGAGAACATGTTTTTCAACTACAATGTTAAGTTTGTTCTTGGGATAAGAAACATGGTAGATAACAGCATTGTACGGAAACCTCACCACGCGAGTTCAACTCGCACTTGTCTGTTTTTTTTTTTGTTTGCGTCAGTTGCAGATTAGGCAATGTATACCCGGCCTCCTTATGGAGCCAGGAAAACAGCTATTTATAAGAATATTTTGGAAATTATTGTTAAAAATATCGTTGAAAATTGGATAGAATTGGTAGTATTTTTTTGTTGCTAGGCGTATATTAGCTGTAAATTCAAAAATAAGTCCGTCAGTCTATCTCTGCGTTTAATAAGTCTCGGTTTAACTATTGAAAAATTCTGAAACTTTCAGCAGCGCTTAAGTGATTATAAAATACTTCTTGAACGAATATAATGTTTAGTAGTACTTGTACAATGTACAAGAACTTATACATCATGACTTTCATGGTTTTTAATATTTGCAAAAGGCCGCTTTGGCAGAATCATAATAGGATAATATCATTAATCATATTAAAAATCGTAAAATGGTCACAAACTGACAATTCATATTATTATCTGCGTAAAATTCATATCACGCAATTCATCTGTTTGACAGTTTTTTATGGACATTCGTAAAATAGTTCAAAAATTATGAATTGCTTTATTGAAGTTTAATGTCAGAATTATAAAAAGTTAGTCAAAAGCAAAAGCATCTTACAATTCATATTCATATAAGTAATGCCATATTCATATGGCAGATTTGGCACTATATGAAAACATCCTTGAACACGCAGGGGTTATGGAGACCATTTCATATGGTCGCGGGAAGATACTAATGGGTCACCGAGGCCCCCGCAACACAGGCAACAGGAAGGAATACGGGTGGGTTTTAGTCAGTAAGAGTCTGACACACCCTCCCACTCCGTCCAGAGCGGGAGAAGTTATTTGATGATTTCCCATCCAAAAAAAAAAAAAGATCATTTCATATCGCCGAAGAAGTGTAGCTCTTCGTAAAATGGACTTAGCCTTCGAGTTTGTTGGCTTTCATTTCATTTCATTAATTTCATTTCATTTATTTATTTTGTGAAACATAGGTGATTACAGGTGTTTTTCAATATAAATCTATTGTACAAACCATGTCCCGCCGATAGGCATACAAAATTATACATAGGCTACCTATATAAAAGTGTGAAGTCCTAGCACGAACGTGAGAGTTAAACCTAACGTAAATTCGAACGGTTTTTAAGGGGACTACAGGACCTAAATGCAAATTTTGTAAGTTTTATAATATCTTAAAGTATATGATCCACTGCACTAAACATAATCAGAAAAATATATGATATTCTTCAGGATATATGCTAGGTAGATAGTGTGTTGAAAACTAATTTGATACAATAGAAAAAAACACGAAGATACCTCTAAAAAAATATCATGCAATCATTCTGATTTTTTGTCATATTATTCTACAAGCAACTTATTAGCATAATAGTGTTTTATTTTTTTTATCCAATCAATAGTTTTTTTGTAAATAGATAATTGCTTCATATTTTGCAATAAATTACCAGCGTTGTGTCATCGCGCTTCTCTTTCTTTTCTATGCAGTCCGACAGTGACCGCGCTTTAGCTTTTGTCGGCCTCTTAAGTCTAAAATACAACTATTGTTCGTCCCATTTCTTCACTCAATCAGAAAGTGAGTTTTGAGATTATTTACTTGCTGTTAAGTCAGTTCACCTGTGAACGAATGAACGGAGACGACCGAGGCGCCACCATCCCATTCATCATCGTCTCAAGCGCGCGTCCCGCCGCCATTTTTCTATCTTCCTGCAAATTCGTTGGGAAATGGTCAAACCTGCTATAGTTATATTTTATAAAAAAAATATATATTATAGTATAGCTACCGTGTGTGGTGCCTTGCTATTATATATATATATATATATATATATATATAGCACTGTATATTGTAGCTACGTCTGTGACGGGCTTTAAGTGTGAAACGAGTATTTTCAATTTAAAAACCGCTTCTATCTACGTTACGGTTACTCCGCGCGCTCGTGCTAGGCCCACAGGAAAACAGTTGAACGTGCTCTTTTTAATCTTGAATAACGTTCAAAGGACTCAAAACCTCTTACGTCATAGCCCCAGTATCTTTCACTTTCACGCCCCTCACCCTTGATTAATGGCCTGCATTTGCTAACCAACACATCTCTGTCATTACCGCCCCTAATTCTCAGAAATCCTCGCGCTGCAATATATTTTTCTTTTACTACGACGTCTTTAAGCGACCTGCGTCATTTTTTCTTAGGAAGTAATGACGTCATCGCTATTTTATGTGACTTTGATAGATCAAAGTTAATTATATTGGATTTTCTGTAATTCTGTTATTTATAAATGTTTGTCTATGTGTCTCCTTATTTTCTTACAAATCGGTTTTTTACAGAATGTACTTTCCTAAATTAACTACCATTCTTAAATTTTATAAAGTTAAAAGTTATTTTAAATTTGTGGCAATAGGCTCGCCTCCTATTACATGGGACTTAAACATAACCGGCGAAATGTGGGTGGACTACAGATACACCTCTGCCCAACTCTTCGGGGACAAGGCGTGATCTTATGTTATGTATTTTAAATTTCTGCACTAGTAAGAACCCGTCATTTAATTGAAGGTGAAGGCCTCCTCCAGAGATTTCCATTCCTCCCTATCATTGCCTGTGTTCATCCACTGGTCGCCAGCCACTTATACTATGTCGTCTGCTCACCAAACAGTTGGTCGACCTCTTTTCCTAGTGCCTGATGGCCCGTTCCAAGATGTTAGTCTGTAAATAAATAAATAAATAAATAAAATAAATAAATTCTTTATTTCACCAAAAATTTCTTCAAATTGCAAAATTTTAAGGCTAAGCGCACATTAGGCTTATAACTAGATCACAATAATTTTAATACTCTGACTCCTAAACTAGGCGTATGTGCCTGTGTTTTAGAAGTCAGTGATTCTTCGTAACAAACAAAGCCATATTATAGTGGTACAGGACTTTTGAATAATATGCATATGGTGTAAAAGAAAAACACTAAGGAAAAACTAATATTAATAAATATAACTAATCTTTTAAAGATTTTGAAAAACTCGTTTTAAAAACTAAGTTTAATTTTAATTTTGGGGTGAGGTGAATAAATGTGCAGTTTGAGTATTTGTGTAGTGAGCAGGTGTGTAGTGAGTGAGTGTGTAGTGAGTGATGAGTGTGGGATGAGTGTGAGTAGTGAGTGTAGGATGTGTGTGTGTAGTGAAAAAGAGGTGTTATAACCGGTACACATACGTAGCATTATATAGTTAATTATCATTGCAAATTACCCTGTAGGAGATCCTCAGTGCTGTGATAAATTGGTGTTAGTGTTTGGTTCTCTAATTAGGTTTCTGCATTGATATTTAGGGCAAGAATAAATTTGAATCTTTTATTCAGGAAATTGTACATTTTATTGCTACTAACGTAGAATTGGCGTCTAGCAAAGGCAGTTCTATAGCGTTCGTGGAGGAAAACATTATGTTTAAGTCTGCAAGTTGGTTCCTTTAGAGGGCGTATAGTGTTTACGTAAGGACGATAGGAGCACATAAAGTTGCCTGACTGCGAGTACATTGCAGTCAGAGTAGAGCTGCAGAGTGGGATACCGACGCGGAAGAGAGAGCATGACCTGGACAGCCCTCTGGACTTTCTCAAGTTGGATAAAGACGTTCTGGGTGGCACCGCCCCAAACGGGCAAGCAGTACGTTAGGACAGACCGGCCATAGGGCAAAGTAAACTAATGTTAGCGTTTCGTAATCACCAGAGTTTCGCAGTTTCTTGAACACATATATTAGCTTACGTACACGAGATGTGACCTTGTCTATATGGGGTGCCAGTTGAGATGCTGATCAATGAGTACTCCTAGATACCTTACACATGTAAATTTGGCGAGGAAGAGACAGCTACACTGCGTTAAGACAACGCAAGCGTGTGCTTTAAGGGTCAGGGAATTAGAGGGACACTGATTTGACCGAATGGCAAAGGGAACGTAAATAGATTTGTCAACATTTAAAGTGAGCATGTTGTCGGACAAACATTTCATTACGGATGACAGCGCAGCCTCGGCGTTTTGATATGTCTGCGGCCAGTCGCGACCTTCTACAACTAGGGCAGTGTCATCCGCGTACGTGTATATTTTACAACTGTCTAGAGGCAGTTTGCAGAGTTCATTAATATAAATGAGAAAACGTGTAGGCCCCAGGATGCTGCCTTGCGGAACGCCATATGTGATTGGAAGCTCATCACTTTCGTGGGGGCCTATTTTCACTATTTGGGTACGATCGCTGAGATAATCTGCGAAGATTTTCAATGGGAGTCCACGAATTCCAATGTTTTCCATTTTACTTAATAGGGTTCGGGCAGAAACGGTGTCAAATGCCTTTGACAGATCAAGAAAAAATCCAAGGCACTTGTGTTTTCTATCTAGCGTGCTAGCCACGTGAGTAGACAAATCCATGACCGCGTCTTCGGTACTAAATCCATTTCTGAAACCATATTGGCTATTCGCTAAGATGTTGTTTGCGTTGAGAAAACTGATCAGGTTCTTATTCAGTATTCGTTCTAATATCTTAGACATTGCTGTTAAAATCGAAATTGGACGGTAGTTATTGACATAATCTTTACGTCCAGACTTGTGGATAGGGTGAACTACTGCTTTTTTAAACACTGTTGGAAAGACACCTGTATTTATACACAAATTACAGATATGTGTAATAACAGGCACTAATACGCATCTACAGGCCTTTATTATTTTAGATGGTATGCAGTCCAAACCAGTAGCGCAATCAGTCCTAAGACCCAAAATAATGGAGTCAACATCGTATTCCGTTACCTCTATGAGGGCCATTGAGCAACACAAGTTGGAATTCAGGTCAACATTGGACACCATTGAGGGCGATTTGAATTTCGACGCCAAGCTACTGCCCACATTGGCAAAAAAATTGTTGACGTGATTAAGTGAGGATTTATGGTTATCAAATAAATGCAAAAGGTCGAAAGCGGGAGAAGATTGAGTTTGAAGATCAGATACTTTTTTGATGACATTCCAAGTAGCCTTAACATTATTTTTTGCATTACGAAACTGTTCTTTTTCATACGACCGTTTAAGTTTTCTTAACAGCAGGCTTAGCACGAGAACCGTAGAGAAGGGTTTTGTTTACGGAAGAGTAGACAAAAATGACGTTTCCTTGTAGACAG
The DNA here is from genome assembly GCA_905333075.3 of Atethmia centrago. Taxonomy (NCBI): domain Eukaryota; kingdom Metazoa; phylum Arthropoda; class Insecta; order Lepidoptera; family Noctuidae; genus Atethmia; species Atethmia centrago. Next base: position 24,928,881 of record HG995376.1, read on the forward strand.
TAGAAGGTTTTCTACTGTCTTTAGCATGGCGATTACAAAATCAAATGTGAAGAGACTTGTCTTCTCTACCCTAGACAATTGTCTACAACGTCAAGCATGACGTACAATTTATCTCCGATTTTGACAGTTAGGGATAGAAACTTTCTTCCGAAATAGTCTACAGATAAAAGGACCTAGACAACGATTTTGTTTGTTGTATTTAGAGTAATTTTAGTCGGTGATTTCAGTGTTTTGTTACTTTAACATATAATTATCATGTTGGGTTCAAATCGCCGTTATTATTTAAGTTTCTATATAGAAAAACTTGAGCGAAGACGGGAACGAAATGCAATCAGAGAGCTTGCGGGAGCCTTCGATCTCCCGGAAAGTGAGTTCCTGCAAAATTATAAAATAAACAAGGAGATGGTGCAATATTTATGCGAGGAACTCGGCCAAGACCTGTCGCCCAAAACTTCACAGGGTCTACCAGTGGTTGTAAAAGTAAGTTCAATTTTGTGTGTAGCAACAAACCTTCGTAAGTATACAAACTGCCGAAGTAAAAATAATATGTACTTATCTAAGTAATAACTTTCATAATCAACCAAGAATAAAATAGTTCATATTTTATAAAACTACAAAAAGCTGAATCATTGTAGAGATTAGGTACCTAGGTACAGCTTATATAGGGCCTAAATGGTACTGGAATAAATCTATGCAGTGTGTCAGTGGAGATCTGAATACTCATACATTTCAAAATTATGCCTAATTGCAGGTTCTCTGTTCACTGAAAGTCCTACTTTCTGGCCATTATCAGAGGGGAGTTGGCCAGGAGCAAAACATATCAATTGGCCAAACTACTGTCAGCAAATTTCTTAAACAATTCATTGTTGCTGTGAATAGAAGGTTAGTAGGTCCATTTAACTGAACATGGATGTGGTTTTAAAGAGGATTGTTTATTTTGAGAACAATGATTCTATTATTTTAACAACAATTTCAGGCTGAAACCAAAGTGGATAGTATTCCCTAACACTGAGGTGGGGAGGCAGGCTGTGGCAGCTGGATTCCAGCAAAAATATAGGCTCCCAAACATACTGGGTTCAATAGATTGTACTCATGTACAACTGTTTCCACCACCTAAGCCACAACAAACCCAATACAGAAACAGGCATGGGGTGACATCGATAAATGTTCAGCTGGTAAGAATTCAAGACCATGAAACTAAAATGTTCTATCATAGTCGGGTATTCATAGGTATATATTCTTAGCAGTCTCATTTTTGTTATTATTATATAGGTACATTTCAGGAGTTAAGTAAACTATATTAAATAATCTTGTCATCATTCTTATACAATCAGTAACTTAAACAAACTACATATTATCAGTCTTATTAGGGTAACTTTAACTTGCTTTACCTAACACTATAACTGTAATTTGTTGCAGATAGCCGATTCAGAATGTAGGATACTACATGTCAATGCAAATTATCCAGGCAGGGTTCATGACCAATTTGTATTTAATAACTCTACTGTTAAAGCAGAACTTCGTAGACTACATGAGTCAAGAGTTGGGGAATATTATTTATTGGGTAAGCCTATAACACAAATAATTAAAACCAATTATGGAGGGAGCTGTTGGTATTAGCTACTGGGTTATAAAATAATAAACAACCATCATAGAAAAATATGTATTATTAGATAAAATTAGTCGACATATGTTTATTTGTTATTTTCCTTGATCGATGCAATCTGTAACAAAATAAAACAGAATTAATTTATGATTTGTGTAACTTATTGCAGGGGATTCTGGTTATGCCTTGGAACCGTGGATTATGACTCCTATAAGGGATGCTGAACCAAATACACCCGAAGATCGGTATACAAAATGGCACTGTCATACCAGAAATTTAATAGAACGCACAAATGGCTACCTTAAAGGCACATACAGGGCGTTGGGCATTGACCGAAGTCTACACTATGCACCTGAGAAGGCATCTGCCATAGTTTATGCTTGCTGCACATTATATAACATAATGAGACATTTCCGGTAAGTAGTGCACATTGTAGTGTGAAAAGTTGCAAGTTCTGTCACTAATAATGTCATCTGAAACCTCATTATTTTATTTTGTAGGGTACCTATGGAGCTCAGCCCACCTGATTTAGGTGAAAGACAGAGGGAAGTGTCAACAAATGAACCCAGCAACTCTTTACGTGCCGGGACACAGAAACGACACAATATTGTTTTAACATATTTTAGTTAGATAATCATCAGCTTTTGCCTTCTTTCTAATATTTTAGTTAATAAAAGTTTTACCTTTCTAAATGTTCTCTCCTTATTTGTATTTCTGATAATGTGCGTTGTTGGCGTAAGCTATTACTGATGTCCTGAAAAGTAAAAATTGTGTAAATTTAATATCTAAACAATATACCGAGTATACTATGACACATTATTAAAAATAATTAGTAATGTTATCATGTTGGTAGGTTTCTTCAAGTCTGATAGAAACATGTATGAGTAATGCGGTTCCCTAATTATATGCCATCTTATATGCCACAGACCTACCTAAAATAAGCGAAATAAATAAAGGTACCTCATCATCATCATCTGCCTAGCCTTTTCCCAATTATGTTGCGAGTCGGCTTCCAGTCTTACCAGATACAGCTGAATACCAGTATTGTACATGGAGCGACTGCCTATCTCACACAACCCAGTTACTGGGTAACAACCCCTTGGTTGGACTGGTTGTCAGACTTTCGTGCTTCTGACGACCAGTAACTCCAATGGCTTAACGCGCTTTCCGAGGCATAGAGGGGTCTTGGTCTTAAATAATGGTACCTATTAATGGTAACTAAGTAATTATGAAGCTTACTCTGAGTATTCCTCTTATCTCTTCATCTGAAGAAAGGATATCGCTTGCTATATTGCGAGCACGCATTCTAGGAGGCCTAGCAAAACGTACTCGCTGGTTTCGGGAGGTGGAAGGCGGTTGGATGGAGGGTGGTGGAGTGGAGGATGTCGGAGAGGAGCAAACTGGGGTAAAGGATGGTGGGAGGTAGCTTGAAGGACTTGAGGATGCTAGGATAGTTGGTGCTGAGGTAGAGGAAGCTGGGATAAATGGTGATGGTGTTGAGGGTGCTGTGATGGTGCATGCTGAAGTAGCGGTGTAAGGTGCTGTGGTGATAGGTACAAGGGCGGTAGATGCTGAGGTGACAGGTAAAGTTGGAATAGATATCTGAAATTAAAAGTGGAAAAAGGAATCATAACCTTCACCAAAAAGCCACTTATTTTGATTTTATAAAATCTAGTTTTACCTCTCCTAGTCTTGTCTCTTCTAGCCCTATTCCATAGGCACTCTCTTTGCCGATTATCGCAATTATTTTACTGCTTGTTTCTGTTATGGCAGGGATGGTAGTATTGCCTGTTTGGGCATGGGCCTGGTTTACACGTGCACCATCAGCTCTGGCTCTCTTTTTTAAATCCCTCCATGTCTAAAACAAGAAAAGCAGCATTAAGATACGAGAACTGAATGACAACATTTATTTAATAGGTTTTACAGTGGTTGGTAACACAAATTTACCAAGAAAATAATATAGGTACATACCACCCTCCACTGTTCTGCAGTTTTGTCAGGTCCATACTCCCTCAGCAGTTCTTGGAGACGGTTCCACTCATCATTATGGGTCCTTCGACCTAAAGGGCCTGAAAACTCCCCATTAGCGAAGTTTTGATGGGTAGACATAAAGTCCACCAACACCTCTATTTGTTTTGGGGTGCTTCTAAGGCTGTAAATAATAGATTATTGAATGAACGTGATCTGTCACGTCACTGTCTGTCACTTTTTCACAGCTCATATTTATTTAAATTTACATATTTTACGTGGCCCTAGATGTCCAAATTTGATCTTTTTCTTGTTAATCAAGGCTTAACTGCTGTGCCAAAGTGTAGGCAGCTCCCAATTTTGAATAAATAATAAAATATATTTTTGTTTCAGACGTTGCGGTCCTCCTTGGCAACGTTATGGCGTGTCGTCCTGACGTCCGACGTCAACGCTTCTGAAAGACTTTAAAATAGTTATATTTTAGTGATAATTTCTATTTTGTGTTTAGTTGAGTGTTTTTCTCTATTCAAGTGTTGTTTTCTGGTAAGTGGATGCATACCGCAACCCAATCCGGTGATGGCACGTTAAATCAAAATTACATTTGTTTACAGATAGATCTTTTCAATCAAAAAGGGGTCTTAACATTCATATTTCAAAAAAACATCGTCTTTGTATTAGCCAGAACGGCCCTGCTCTAAATTTAGACCCAGTTTCTTTACCGGCACCTGTTTCCGACAGTCCAAATTCTACCCCATTCCATTTGTACCTTAGTTACCTAAAAAATAATGTGCCTGTTATCAAACGAGTCCCGCGCGGCGCCAGGATCTCCGTCGCAAACCACCTTTCAGGCTTGATTAAAAAATGTGTGGAGAGCAACCAAATTGTAGACTGGCATAATCTCTTCCTTTTTTCGTATACCACTTTGCATGTCAAAAAAGATGAGGCTACTATTTCTCTAACCCAAAAAATCAAAAATAACTGTTTAACAAAAACATCTTCACCTTTTGATTCTCCCAAGAGGGGAACATTATCTAGAATTAAATTAATTGAAGGCAAAATTGCCGACGGGGATCTCAAAGGCGCCGCACGTCTTCTTTTTACTAACGACGTGTTGTCGCCTGATACTCCTGATACCCTTTCGGCTTTGCATTCGAAACATCCCCCGGCTCCCGTGATCCCGTATTTTTTCGACTCTCCTACAGCAGACCAGGCCTGCCTCGAAATCGAAGGCAAAGACGTTATTGACGCAATAATTTCTTTTAAAACCGGTTCAGCGGCCGGCCTGGACGGAATCTCACCCCAACATTTAAAAGATTTAACTTCTTATTCTGTGGGTGATGCAGGTGTGCAGCTTATTTGCTCTATTACAAAATTAATAAATTTTATGTTTTCAGGCAAAATCAACGCTGATATTGCCTCACTTTTATTTGGTGCTAATTTGATCGCCCTAACTAAAAAGGACGGAGGGGTGAGACCCATTGCTGTGGGGTCAACTTTAAGACGTTTGGCATCCAAAATTGCGGTGAGACATATCAAATCTAAATTACAGTCTGTTTTCGAACCTATACAATTAGGATTTGGCACGAAAGGTGGGTGTGAGGCAGCCGTCCATGCCTTAAGAACCTACCTTTCGTATGATGATTGCGAAATTGTAGTCAAAATTGACGTCAAAAATGCTTTCAATTCAGTAAACAGGGATGCCATGCTGACAGAAGTTAAGAACAAAATTCCGGAACTCTATCAATACCTGCTTACCTGCTACGCAGAACCTTCAAAATTAATTTACCGTTCCCATGAACTTTCTTCGGAGGTCGGCTGTCAGCAGGGCGATCCCCTCGGGCCAGCAATTTTTAGCTTGGCTATAAATCCGATTATTCAAAATTTAAAATCAAAATTTAACGTTTGGTATTTGGATGACGGAACCCTGGGAGGCGATGTGGACACTGTGCTATCTGACTTATCAGATATTAAAACAAATTTCGAAAATATTGGTTTAGAATTAAATTTTAGCAAATGTGAACTCTTCATTCAAAAAACTTCTTACGGTTTGGATAATTTAAAATCCAAATTAAATTTTCTGGCACCGAATATCAAAATAGTAGACAGAAAGTCACTTTGCCTCCTGGGTTCTCCCATCTTTGAAGAATCTTTTCCTGATTACATTACTAACACTATTTCTAAATTCCAAAGTCACGCAAATTGTTTACTCGAAATCAGTCCTCATTATGCTCTTATAATTCTAAAGTTTTGCCTTTTTGTCCCTAAATTTACTTATGTGCTTCGCTGTAGCCCTTTTTGGAAACATCCAAATTTGCTTTCACCAATAGACGATTTAGTCAAAACTAGTTTAGAAACGATTTTAAATATTCAGCTCAATGAACCATCTTGGTTACAAGCATCCCTCCCTATTCGGTTTGGCGGTTTAGGAATCCGCAAAATTTCGAGTGTTGCTTCCCCAGCCTTTTTGTCGTCCACCCATAGCACGTCACGTCTCATAGGTAATGTCCTAAGGGCTTTGCCCACAAACTATGAGACTGCGGGCTTGGAGGATGCCAAGAATGCTTTTCAAATTGCTTGCCCGGGTAAAGAATTTCAAGACAACCTAAAATCTCAGAGGAGCTGGGACGATATTTATTGCGATTTAACATACAAATCGATTCTGAGCCGCAGTTCAGGTCCGGATCGCGCAAGACTTTTGGCGGTCGGAACCAGAGAGGCCGGTCATTGGCTACATGCCCATCCTTCTCCATATACCGGTACCTTCCTGGATCCGACCTCGCTTCGTCTGGCGACTGGTCTGCGGCTTGGGGTCACGGTATGCACTCCACACACATGCCCTTGTGGCACGGACGTGGACCGACTGGGTCACCACGGACTTTGTTGTCAAAAAAGTGCAGGCCGCTTTTCAAGACATGCAACACTTAATGACATAATCCGCCGGTCTCTTGCCAGCATCAATGTGCCTGCTCTTCTTGAGCCGACTGGCATTGTCAGAGATGATGGCAAAAGACCTGATGGTGTGTCTTTGGTCCCGTGGAGTTTGGGACGGATGCTTGTGTGGGACGCTACCTGTGTAGACACACTGGCACCGTCCCACCTCCAACGGACTACTTCTAAAGCGGGTGCAGCGGCAGAAAATGCCGAAAATCTGAAAGTTATTAAATATGGAGGCCTTGGCAGAGAGTACAACTTTGTGCCCTTTGGCGTCGAGACCCTCGGTCCGTGGGGTCCCAGTGCGCATAAGTTATTTGCGGAAATCGCGAAACGTCTAGTTGATGTAACTGGTGACCGAAAAGCTGGCGGCTTTCTCGCGCAACGCATCAGCATTGCAATTCAGCGAGGAAATGCCGCCAGCATCCTCGGTACAATGCCCCGAGGGCCTTTTTTAAGCCTAACTTAGTTTTAATTTAATTTAGTTAATGTTAATAATCATCTTGTAATTTGGTTATGTAAATAAATGATATTATTGAAAAAAAAAAAAAAAAAAAAAAAAAAATAGATTATTGTTATAATCGATAAACTAAGCTAAGAACAAAAAAGATCCTACAGTTTTTACACTATGTTGTCCCATAACTTTGATGTATTAAATACATTCACAGGAAATTTATAACAACAATCCTCTCATTGAACACTGACTACCTACATTCAGTTTTAAATGGAGATTATACTATTACATCTAAAATCAAATGATATTATTTTACTTACATGGGTACAACAATAAATAACAATGTAGGTACATAGTAAAAACATAAAGGATACTTGCTTTTTGCGTGACGCCATCAAAATAATTTAAATAAGGCACTCTATAATAATGGCTGTGAATTATACGCTTTGAGCGAAATGAGTTTTAAAACTTATTTGGGGGTTTAAACTTTTACGCACACTAGCCATAGATCAAAATTTATGACAACAAATAGAATATACCATTTGCGTTTTGTTATTGAAGAAATATTCGGTCAAAACACTTTGCTTTATATATTTGTTTGAGAACGAAACGCAAAAATACGGTAAAATTGGGTAATATTACACATCACTAGTGACTACCCCGTTGCTATAGAAAAGTCACTGTCTACGAAGTAACTCGAGTCTAGGTGTGACCTCGTGCTCGGGAAGAAGAGATTTCGAATAGGGTAGACAAGCGATTTCTATTCTACAGTAGAGAAGAGATAAGAAGCGTCATGCTAAGCCTGCAGGGAATTGCAGAAATTGCGATAGCGAATGTAGGTGAGTTTCAATATAAGATTATCTTCTGACTTTTTAAGTTTGATATGCATGCGGTTACGGTTTCGTATACAACGAAGTAGCCCTGGCGTGATCCAGGGCTTCAAAATACGTTCTCTACTTGGTACAGTGCGTTCCCGAGTGTGGTTTGTGACAATAGAGGAGAGATTACCTACTAACGCATCTGCAGCATCTGTGGTTCCATCGATTATCTGTCAACCTAGCTACGTGACCAGCCCAGCGCCACTTTAGTTTTTTAGAGTGGCACAGAGCACCAGTAGTAACCTTTGTCTTATTTCTAAGAATAATATGGGATATTTTTCCTCCTATCATTAACCTACGCTATCCAAACTTGGAAGTTCACTTACCGAATGAAATCGAAAATTAGATCATGTCAAAGAAGTATAGAGAAAAGTTTATTAAAAGGTATGAGTAAAAGGTAACACTATAGTAACAACAAAAATACAGAATTACATTCAGTGACACAAAGGTAGAAATGTACTTACCGTACCAGCCAGAGGAAACTAAGAAAACTTATTATCATTTTTCTTTGAAGAACTCTATGGAACATTTATTTCTTCAAGGCGGTACCCTGAGCAAAACGTGGCGATAGTGCGTTTTTCTTCGTTATTCAGAGGCTATTATTAACTCATTAATTAAGAGAAATAAACTATATCTAAAAGCACAATATCAATGTTCGATATCCTATCATCACATTACATGTTCTTATTTGTTTATTTTGTTACTTAAAATCATTCCAAAAATTGTATGAATTCGGCGTACGCAGGGAGCGGGACAAAGCCAGAGAAGGACCAAACGCTCAAGGTCGTCCGCTAGAGGAAGCGCCTTAATAATACCTTTTGACCTTTTAAATAAATCATTCTCATTGTTGTCTTATCTGTTCAGTATATTCAAATATTTATTTGGTCTTATATTTATGTATTATATTTAATTAGTATATGTATTAATTAGATATATGTATTATGTTTAATGATTTTAATAGGTATATATATGTATATTTTAATAAATATTTATTCCACGATTTTCGTTATTGTACCGTACCACTGTTTGTCTCTGCATCACCCAAACTTTGACTGTTAGAAAATGCCTATGGCATTAAGTCCGCCTCTGTACATTTGTGTGCCTAAAGTATTAAATAAGTAAATAAAGTAGATGTTATATTTGAGTGAAAAATTAACTTTATAAAACCGACTAAACTGTAATAACTCTTGAAAAAAGAATAGCAGTTTTGGTGTCGCTTAATTTTCGAAGCGTTCATGAATTATGTACATTATATGAAACAGTTACTAGACCGCTAGGATGCTTTGTATGCCTTTTTTATTAAACTGTACAAAGCAAAAAAAAGAAAAAACAAATATTTGATTACCCAAATCCGGCTACCAAACGCAATTATTTGCAATATCTAAACGCAGAACCTGGGACCACTGACAGACTAAGGAGGGAGGGGGTGCAGGGGTGGTCCGCCCCGGGCCCCCGGCCGTGGGGGCCCCATAATCTTGAAAATACTTCTTAATCAAATTTCAAGGCCAAAAATATCTTCAATAAGAAACAGTTTATAAGCAGCCCCTTTTACCTATAAACCTATAAGCAAAATATAAATGCAGGGTGCTAAAAGTTTTTGAATCTATTATAACGCCTTTATACAAATGCAAAAAAATATGGTAAACTAGAACACATCCACATCAATTTTATATGTGAATATTTAAGTATTATAGTAAAATACGTTATGAGATAAATTCAGGAAGTAATATCTACCATAAGCTAAAACGATATTACTTTCAAACTAAGTATGTATGCGGACGGTGAGCAATGGGTAGCTCACCGGCCGGTAAGGACCAGGCCTGGAACGACGGCGCGTTGTGTTCCACGCGCGCCTCAAAGAGATGTTGTCAGCACAAGTGTAGGGGTCCACTAGGGCCGATGCTTGCCGGGTTCGCGAATGGTACAAAAGGGTTAGGCCCCTGGCAACACACGCAACGGAAGGAACACGGGTGGGTTTTAGTCAGTAAGAGTCTGAAACACCCTCCCGCTCCGCCCAGAGCGGGAGAAGGTATTTGAGAATTTCACACTCAAAAAAAAAAAAAAAGGACGCGCATTTGTACGGCTAAGGTTAATGACGATTACCCGACCCTTAATGACTTGTAAAACTTTTTTGCGAGGCCATCGGCGGTCGCCGACGTTGCCGATGTCTAATTGCACTCGCTCTTTCATCCTACATTCTTGCTTTTCGTGAACAGCATAATGAAAAAATATCCTCCCAGGTTACGTTACGTTACTTTACGTTACGTTACGTTACTTGATGTTTTTTTTGTTATAAAATATATATTTTTTTGCAAAATGTTAATAGGAATACATAAACTGAGACCGATAGGGCCTCATTTTGTATTGCCACCCCGGGCCCCCGACAGGCTTAGTCCGCCACTGCCTGGGACGGTAGCTATGGCGTTACCATACTCACCAGAACATGGTATTTCTATTTCTATAATTATGCTAATCAGCAGGATGTTGATGGTAGTTGGTTTCATCGTGAATTTATTGCTGTGATAACTCGGTTCTGTTCCATCAAATCTAAGACATTTTGGAGAAGCAGACTCCTGTCCCTTGAAACATAAGAGTACAAGCTTTAAAGCCAGTTTCTATTTGTATTGACACGATGTCTTACATAAATAAATACGTATTAGCCTATTTTTAATGACAGATAAATTAATCCACTATGTAACATTTTTTTGGAGAGTTTTCTGATCTGTCTAGCCTTTTCCCAACTATGTAGGTGTCAGCTGAAGCTGAACACCATATTTTACTTGGAGCGACTGCCTACCTGACCTTCAAAACCCATTAACTAGGTACAACACGATACCCCTTCGTAAGGTTGTCACACTTTTTTGCGCTTCTTACTACCCGCAAAGACTGTCAAAGATCTACGAATGACAGCCGGGTCCAAGACGCTGACAACAGCTAAGCGCGGTCACTGTCAGACTGCATAGAAAAGAAAGAGAAGCGCGATGACACAACGCTTGTAATTTCTTGCAAAAAATGAAGCAATTATGTATTTACTAAAAATTGAGTTGAGTAATCGAACATAAAAAAACAACCAAGTTCTGCATTCGAATAAGATGTTCTTGTAATTAATTAAATACGTAACGCACGTTGATATTTAATACATATATTTTGGATCGGCACTCAAGGTAAAAGGTTAGTTTACCGTAAAAAAAAATCTCGATGCAAATTATTGCACCGAGATTTTTTTTTTCGAAACGTGTTTTGGTAACAACCAAGTTCTGAAAAATATGTTCAAAATTAACATATATTTTTTCAGCTACCACAAACTATACAGATTTGGCCATTTTTTTTCTTAAGAATACTTTGGTCATTTGCCTCTTGTCAGCGCTTTAAGGCGCTTTTCGAGGCACAAAGAGGTCTCGATATGTAATGGATGGTTACTCATCCACAAACCGACCGGGCAAATGTAGATTAACCTTCCATCGACTCGTGCGGTGGTTATTATTTAGCCACAAGCCCCTCGACCATACTTATAAGTATACAGGTATTAACAGATACAGGTGATTAAGATAATGAAGATAAGTTACCTGTACCTTGAACGTGTTAAAATTATAAATTGCAGTTATTCTAAACACAATGTAAATGACAATGAATATGAAGGATATTCGTCTAACTTGTCGTAGTTTAGGGAAAATAATTGCAAAGTGTCTGTCTAAACGGAAAACCTTAAACATTTATTGGTAGATCGTCTGCCTCTTGAATGCCTGAGTATTATACAGGGTCAAACTAAATTAGCTATTTAGACGTGGTTTACTGACGACCCGTAACAACTGTCAAAGATCTACAAATGACAGCCGGGACCAACGGCTTAACGTGCTTTCCGAGGCACGGAGGGGTTTTGGTATGTAAACTAGTTGGTCGCTGTGATTAACTCAAGACAATGTTTATGTTCTTTCTCCAGAATTAGCTTACCTACTGACAGGTTATATGAGTTCATATAATTGATTATTTTTTATTTGACTGTATAAGTCAATATAATTTAATTTAGTTAAATTTTAATTTATTAGTGACATAATCTACTCATTACAATGTGTGTTTTATGAGTTGTATTGCAATAAGTGGTTAGCTAGCGTCCTCGACTATTGATTATACTATTCTTGCCTGAGCAACCGGCAGCAAGCTCGTCATGCTCCCTTAGATGTCACTACCTGCGGTAGCGTCGGGGGTCGGGTTGCCTCCTTCCCTCCAATATGGCGAGGCGGGTGATGGCTGATCTTTGCGTTATGCTCGTGAACGGGTGACTAGTCGTCTTGCTGATCATGGTTTTAATTGTTATTAGTAATTGTTTACTTATTTTACTTCGATGGGGCTAGTTTATCATTTCTCACTTCGAGCTACAGCAAAAGCCTTATGTAAGCGGGCACGCCCTTTATGCCTGGAGGCTTTTATTTAGGTATTAAGTTCTATTTACGTTTTTTTATGTTGTAATTTTTATCTGCTTGAGTACAGTTTGTTCATTGTTTTGTTGGTATACTGGCGCGTGCTAGCTAACGTATGGCAAGTGTGTAATTTAATCCAATGTTTTGTGTTTCGTAATGTTAATTACTTTGCATACGATTTGTATAGAATCAAGTGTATATAACTAAACAGACAGCTGTGCTGCTGGGGAATTTATTCCACCACTTCTTCTTCCCCGCAAAGCACTAGGAAGTGGTGAAGGGCGGGCATTATTGGGGGACTGTCTTTTGTATCTTTGACGTTCGAAAAGTGCTGATTTTCAGCCTAGTTTGAATAAATGACTTTTGATTTTGATTTTGAAAGATGGTCACCCATCCACGGACCAACCGCAGCAAGCGCAGCTTAACCTGATCGATCGACACGTGCGGTTATTATTACTCGACCACAAGCGGATCGTTATCTAAACATATGAAAATACAATAAAAATAAAAAAGATTTGATGATTTTTGTTGGGGTCAACGACCGCTTGTATTGATGTTACTTGAAGTATGAGTTGAGAGAATCTGTTCTTTTTTTGTGTTATCGTGTTAGGATATAGAAACCCATCACGTCTGTGAAGTTTACACGATTTTTTTTTAGGTGACGTTTCAAGATCACTATCTACGGTTGATGACCCAAAAAAAAAAGTTCAAATATTTTTATTTTTTGTGTTTTATCACGTTTTTTCATTCCCTTTATTTATGTATTTTATATAAAAAAAACTGTTTATTTTCATAAATTTAAAAGACAAATATACAATATTGGTGTTACTAACTATTTACACTAGGTCTACACTAAATTAAATTACTAACTATAGGTATATACAAATTAATACAAAAAACAAAAAGATCACTTTTATCATGTTAAGATACCTATACCAATAGTTTCGCTAGCTTATGTAAGTTGACCCTGTATAGTTGAGAAATTCAAAAAGGTTTTACATAAGCTTGGCATTTTTTATTTTTATTTTTCTAAGTATATCCAAATATGTTAAGAATTTCATTTTCAGTCTTTGTTTTCTTTCTGGGAAAGGTGCTGTCATTATTAGGGTATTTTACTTTATACGAGAAACAATCTATAAATAGATTATTTAGATAGTTTAGGCAAAAAGGAGTCGGAAAATCTTACTTTTAGTTCATAAAACAACAAAATAAATTTTAAAATTCAATTCAACATTTTCAGTTTTTCTAATCTGTTAAGAAAAACTGAAAACGTTGAATTGAATTTTAAAATTTATTTTAAAATACCATGAAATAGTAACCGCCATGTTATTACGTCATACCGCTGTGTAAACTAAAATGTGTCAACTGTCAACTGATAGTTAAATAATAGATCAGCGCATTTGTTTACATAGCCAAGTGACGTCATGACCACAGAGCAATATGGCGTCCACTGCGTCCAGCATTTTCGTCAAACTACGCGCGAAATTTGAAAATGTAAAATTTTAATGCATATTTATGGCACTTATCGATTGAATAAAAATTTTGTGATTTTTTTTGAGGCATATTAGCACTATAGAATTGAATTAATACACTTTTCAAAAATGGGAGTAAGACCCTATTATCGAGGAATTAACTATACAAGGTGTTGTTTTGCAAACTTCAGGAGTCAAATTTCAGGAGGCTGCTATGAAAGACATAATATAATCAAATAAAATTACGATGCCTACTCAATAATTAATACATACTTGTTTTTTTGGTTATTTAAGTTTGACAGTATTTTAGAATACACCAGTTTCACAGAACATAATCACCCCGTTGCGTATGCTGTAGTGTGTGTGTAAAAGGGCAGTTACAGTGAGGTATCGCAAGGGCAGCGTTTTAACATGTTTGTCCCACAAATGCAGATTTCCGAAAATTAGAAAAAAAAAACAACTTGTTTTATTATTGATTCGTGTCGAGAATCATTAGCATAGTTACCTCCTTGAATTTGACGAGGATGCAAAACGACACCTTGTAGATAAGCCGCCTGCTACTTATTACTACCACAAGTAGGAATCGAATACAGAATACATATATACCCAAGTATAACAAACTTTTTGATCAGTAACAGAGTGGAATGAAGCCAGTTCCCGTCACCTGAGGCGGTAGACACTGATAAATAAAGTAACTTTATCACGTCCTCTCCCGAAATGTTTTAATCTGTAACTGTGGGTTACGGATTACGCCAATTCGTGAGCTCGAGGCGTATAATCTGTCAGCTTGTGCAAGAAAAGTCTCCTAAAAAGGTTTTTAAAGTCTGACTTTGTTTAAATTCGTGGTTGTTTTTTAAACTAAACCCTTTGTAGGTATAACATTTTAAGAAATTTTTAGAAAGAAATGGTCTTTTGTGTCTTACTGAAACGACAATTTCTTTTCAAAAGTCATCATCTGCCTAGCCTTTTCCCAACTATGTTGGGGTCGGCTTCCAGTCTTACCGGATACAGCTGAATACACTGGTATTCAGCAGTCTGATTTTACATGGAGCGACTGCCTATCTGACCTCCACAACCCAGTTACTGGGTAACACGATACCCCTGGGTAAGACTGGTTGTCAGACTTTCGAGCTTCTGACGACCCGTAACGACTGTCAAAGATCTACAAATGACAGCCGGGACCAACGGCTTAACGTGCTTTCCGAGGCACGGAGGGGTCTTGGTATGTAAAGCCACCACCCATTCACAAGCCCCTCTTTTCAAAGGTGTAAGGATTAGTTTTTCATGTATCTATGATCTTGCACCTCTTTCCACATCCATTCTTTTTGCCTGTGAATTGTGATCATAAGCATGTTTTTTAGCAAGCAATTAACTGAACATAAATCATTATGGTTTAAACTCATAAGAAACGTATTATGCAAAACATCTAAATCTTGTAACAATAAATTATGTTCGATTACAACTAGGCTGCTAGCATCGCTACTGATAACTTGGATTACTTGATAACCTTAGTATTTATGTGTTTGGTTACATAATAATAATAAATAAAATCATTTAATTCGGACAACTAAAAGATCCATAAAATGTTAGTAACAGGTTTGCCCTTAATATACTATTGTTAGTAACTTAAAATAAAGACGAATTAGTGAGTAGACCACCCGACAACTAGGCACAATGAGAAATGGGAAAACTATGGTATAAGTCTTCGCACAAATTGCCTTATAATGGCGGAGGAAGTATCTGCCGCCACAGCTTTCAGAATACTATTATGACTGCGTCTTATTCTGTTCAGGAGAGAAGCCGTTTTTTTTGAGGATAATGGCATAAAATCCATCGGTATGGGTTACCGCGAACATTTCTGAGGCACTGCAATAACGAGGCAGTCGCAACAGCATCCTATAAACATTATTAACATATTATTATATTGCTAAATAGCTGTGTTATTGATTTTGGGGCTTGTGGCCAAGTAATACCAGCCGCACGGGTCAGTCGATAAGGTTAAGCAACGCTTACCGCGGTTGGTCCGTGGATGGGTGACCATCTTTACATACCAAGACCCCTCCGTGCCTCGGAAAGCACGTTAAGCCGTTGGTCCCGGCTGTCATTTGTAGATGTTTGACAGATGTTACGGGGCGTCAGAAGCTCGAAAGTCCGACAACCAGTCTTACCCAGGGGTATCGTATTACCCAGTAACTGGGTTATGGAGGTCAGATAGGCAGTCGCTCCATGTAAAATACTGGTGTATTCAGCTGTATCCGGTAAGACGACGAGAGAAGCCGACCCCAACACAGTTGGGAAAAGGCTAGGACGATGATGATGATGATTGATTTTACAAGGACTAACTGGGGTGTAAGTCACCATTCCTTATTCTTTTGGTGACCAAGAGATGTCCGGCGGAAAAATTAAAAATATACAGTCAAGCTCAGGAAAAGGTTCAAGTTATGTATTTACATTGATGTGAAACTTAAAGTCGAATGATTAATTCACTGTTGAATCTGACATGTGCTAGCTGTCACTTTGTGTCATAAAATTGTCATATTTATTGTAATCTAAACTTTTACAGTTATTATAATACATTTACCTACATAAAATTATTCCCCAATACAGTTCCCTCGTAAGTATATACTTTTGTATATTTATATAGGCTAGATTTAGGTATATATTTTTTCTCATAGTTGTTAATAGATTATTTTTATATCAGTTTTACATAAAATCTTAATGTCCCAATATAAGTGAAATGTAAAGTGATGGCCTGAAACACAGGTTTGAATAAACCTAGATCGCTACCTAACATTCTAATTCCAAACCATCATTACTTGCACCTGTAATTAAAAATAGTTTAGGTTTTAGTTTATTATTAGGCACTATTATTGTGTAGAATATTTACTAGTGCTGGCTAAATGTACACTTTTTGTAAACGTTTTTATTAAATAAATTATTATTATTTATTTTATACTTATATAAATCGATTAAACTAATGGTGATCCATTACAATAAATATGATAATTTTATTACACAAAGTGACAGCTAGCACTAGTCAGATCACTCCAGTGATTTCATAATTCGAATTTAGTTTAAAGGTATGAAAATGGTTTAATAATGTGTAACATTTTGTTATTGTAATTGGTAATTAACTGTTCATTTATTTTTTTCTTCGATGGTCCTAGTTTATCATTTGCATTTCGATTTACAGCTATAAATAGCTTTATGTAAGCGGGCATACTCTTTATGCCAGCAGGCTTAGCATGACGCTTTTTTTTTCTTCGAAGAATAGACACGGCTCTTTCTATACAAAGTGACATTTCGTTTCTCCATTTTTGACATCTCACCATAGAAATCCTTTGAAAATCCTTGTAGAAACGAAATGTCACTTTGTATAGAAAGAGCCGTGTCTTGTCTTCGAAGAAATAGAAAGCGTCATGCTAAGCCTGCTGGGATTTTACTTAGTGATTAAGTTTTGTTTACGTTTTTCTTTTATATTACTGCTTGAGTATGGTTTAGATGTTTTTTGTTGGTATAGTGGCGTGTGCTAGCTGACATATTTGGCAAATAATTTATTTTAATGTTTTGTTTTGCATAATGTAAATTATTTTACATGATATTGTATAGAATCAAGTTTTTCTAACTGATCAGACAGCTGTGCTGCTGGGGAGTTTGTTGCGCCACTTCTTCTTTTCAGCTAAAGCACTAGGAAGTGGTGAAGGGCGGGTGTTTTGGGAGACAGTCTAATTAAAAAAAGCAAAAATCAAAATTCTAAATCAAAGTTCAAAAATTGGTGATTGTCAGCCTAGTTTGAATAAATGACTTTTGATTTTTATCAGTTTCTTTAATAAAAAGAGAATAGGTATACTTACCAATAGTTTTGAAAATAAAGATATATCAAACTAAAACAAGTACCAAGTAAAAACAGAACTCAATTTTGACCCTACTACCGTGGTGTTTTAACCTCCCTGAGGCAACAAGCATGAAGATAAGGAAGTGTACCAGACAGACGTACCCCTGAGGACTGCTTACAAAACTAGGACAGTTGAAAAGGTTGCCAAAGGCAAAATATACTTCTTTGGGAGTACGAAGTATGGAACTGTGGTCATAAGAATTTGCTTAAAGATAGTTTGTAACAAAACTTCACGCCTTGTTTCCCCAAAGAGTTGGGCAGAGGTATACCTGTGGTACACCCATGTAATAGGGGGCGAGCCTATTGCCATCAACCAGGCACAAATCTAGTTTGTAAAAAAGTAAAATAAAATAGCACTGGAACTTGAACAGAACTGGCAAAAACAACTACAGGTACACCTATGCCTAACTCTTCTGCGATTAAATACAGGCATGATGTCATATGTCAAATATAATAAGCAGTGCATTTGACATTTTATTCTAAGTTTTATTCTGCGACCTTTATAATTTGTTAAATTTATTCGTTTATTTTAATTGCACTGACATTTTATGCAATTCTGTTGCAGTATTGTGATTTTTATTTTATTTTTAGTTATTGTAATATGGGTTTTACCTAAATTAAATTATTTTTATTTTATTTTTATAAGCATAATCAGCCTAGCCTGGTTCTACTACCGGGACCCTGTCCCTGTGGCCTCTTGTCTGTAAGAGGGTAATTCACGACGTGAGCCCACTGCGAATTAGAACCAGCATGTACTCGAAACAAAAATTTCGAATTCATTATATGAAATCTCACATAATGAATTTGAAATTTTTGTTTCTAGGACATGCCGTTTCTTCGCAATCTTCTTACCATTTCGAGAGCAGTAGTGATGAAATAAATTACACAAATTAAAGCGCCTGCCTGGGTTCGAACCTACGACATACAACTCGTAAAGGCTTCCCGCAGGCAGGCCTGACGCGACAGCGCGACCACGTAGTAGCACGATTTCAATGAAAACTTCATGCAAAGTGTCGTGCTGCCTGTCGCGTCCGCGATATCGCGCCAGTCTGCGCGAGCCTCAAGTCTCCACTGCGCCACCACTACTCTCAAAAGTAAAATAACGAAAACAAAAGCGTAATGCTTGGAAATAACAATTAATTACATATTTGCGATACATTTGCATACGAACATTGTTGTTTACGTGTAACAAAACCACAAATTAATACCATTGTTTGTTCGTGGTTAATTTGGTATGCTGGTGTTTCCGGAAACTGACTATTTTCTGAAATTAAAATAATTGAAATTTCGATGTTTCGTTTTTCGTAAGCCGCATCCCGCGCCAGTCTAAAACACCCTACTGGCATGGCCTCTGAGAACGCAGCAGGGGGTCCTGTGAATTTTCTAAGTCCTGCGAGGATTCTTTTCGTCTTGGCACGAGCCAAAATGATTAATTTCGTCATAAAAGACCTAAAAAATACCATCAAATACCATACCAGACCCAAAACCCATCCCCAACCCAACCCATCTCCAATACAAAAAAAAAAGTACCATTCATCCGTTCCATCCATTAGTAATCTAATTTATCAAAAAAGCTCTCCATCCAGAAAAACTTCACAATTCTAAAGTTTTTCTTTTAAAAATCAAACAAAGTTGGCGGCATTTATCAGCCAGTTTGAACTCGTAAAAACGTCAAAAATGATCGAGGTGGCGCAAAACTTAGCAAGCTCAGTGCATGCGTAATGACCGAGAGACATAGATTAAAGAAATAAAGCAGATAGACAATGGTGTATTGTAACTGCCATCTCGTTGTAAGCAATCTTTCCTTTCTCCCGACACTGAACGTGTTACTTCTGTTACTATATCAGGGTTCCGTTCCTGAAAAGTAAAAAACGGAACCCTTACAGGATCACTCGTGTGTCTGTCTGTCTGTTCGTCTGTCACAGCCGATTTGCTCCGAATCTGTTGGACCGATTAAGTTGAAATTTGGTACACATATGAATTTCTGTGACCCGAACACGGCCGTGTAACGTAAATAAATGAATGTTGAGTATGAGGGTAACTTTTGGGGGGCAAAAGAGAAAATAAAAAGTTTTGCAAACTCTCAGTTGGGTTATATGGGTTAAAAAACATGGCAAATAACACATTCCTTATACGGAACCCTAACCATGCAAGTTCAACTCGCACTTGTCTGCTTTTTTTAATCAAGCTGAGCGAATTAACGACCCGGTCTTTTCTCAGTTACGCATTATCATTGCGCACACACGGGTAAACAAACATTACTGACATTTCGTAATGATTTCTTTTTAATAATTAAAACAAACGGTGTTGGTAAAACATCACAGGTGCTTTAAATATAGCTTTTTACTAAGTAAGAATTTTTCGACCATTAGAGTAACTATTTAGCATCTCTGCAATACCTAAGCGTTGCTATGTCGTGTCTGCGCCAGATTTGCTTTTTATCCCCAAACCGCCTAATTGCCGAGTTGCCATCATTCCTGCAATTCTGAGAACTGCTAATGATAGCTCACCCTGTGATGCAACATTATGTGGTTTTAGTTACTACCTGGAAGTATTTCTAACTAATGGATAGTATTATAATGAGATTTTCTTATCTAGGAATGGCATGACATTTACGAGAAAAGCTCTTGCTAAGGCACCATAAATGTCATGTGAAAATGTTACACATCACCACATCCATATTGTTCGACAGATTGCAGAGAAGACCGAAGAGTACAACTAGCCGCTGTGTATGGCGTTTGTGGACTAAGAGAAAGCCTTCGACTCCGTCGAAATGGGCAGTTCTGGCCTCTCTGCAACGATGTCGAATTGACTGGCGTTACATCGAAGTGTTGAGGTGTTTGTATGACGCTGCAACGATGACTGTCCAAATCCAGGATGAAAAAACCAGCCCTATCCAACTGCTCAGGGGGGTGAGACAAGGGGATGTGATATCCCCGAAACTTTTCACCAATGCGTTGGAGGACGTGTTTAAGACGCTGGACGGGGCTGGCCAAGGTATCAATGTAAACGGCGAGTACATCTCACACCTTCGTTTTGCCGATGACATCGTCATAATGGCAGAGACGCTGGAACAGTTAGACCAGATGCTGCACAGCCTAAATGAAGCCTCTCGGCGTGTTGGCCTCTGCATGAATTTGGACAAGACGAAAGTCATGCACCATTCGCACGTCTTGCCGAGTCCAATCCACATCGAAGGGTCGCTTCTCAAAGTTGTGAAGGAGTTCGTCTACCTATGACAAGTTATCAAACTCGGTAGACACAACTTTGAGAAAGAAGCCGACAGGAGGATCCGATTGGGTTGGGCAGCGTTTAAAAAATTTCCTCAAGTCTTCTCGTCGCCAATTCCGCAGTGTTTGAAGACTAAGGTCTTCAGCCTGTGTGTCCTGCCCGTTATTACATACGGTGCCGAAACGTGGACACTGACAGTCGGGCTGGTCCACAAATTAAAGGTCGCTCAGCGTGCCATGAAGCGAGCTATGCTCGGAGTTTCTTTGAAAGATAAGATCATAAATGAAGTTATCCGGAAGAGAACCGGAGTTACCGACATAGCCTGCAGAGTCAGCAAGCTGAAGTGGCAGTGGGCTGGCCATGTATGTCGAAGGACCGATGGCCGGTGGAGTAGACGAGTCCTGGAGTAGAGACCGCATATCGGCAAGCGTAGTGTGGGACGCCCCCCAGCTAGATGGACAGACGACCTTAAAAAGGTGGCTGGGACAGACTGGATGCGGAAGACGGAGGACAGGGTGTTGTGGCGCAGCCTGGGAGAGGCCTATGTCCAGCAGTGGACTGTTATAGGCTGAGTTGATTGATTGTTGATTGAGAATGTAAATTAAATGAATGAAGAATGTAATAAATGTATTTCTTTCTTTAAGCATGTTTTTCTTCTTTTTTGTATATTGGCAACTTGTTTTTATATATATTCCTGTAATTTGTTATCCATTGTGTGCTATTGTGTGTTGTGCTATGTCTTTTGTGTGCACTGAATAAATATTTTATCTATCTATCTATCTAAATGGGCCATTATAATTCAAGATCATATTTTGTACATCCGTACAAACAAACTCACTTGTTTGTTATGATTTCACGCTAAAATGGCTGAACGTATTTAGATGAAATTTGGCACATGAGTAGTTCATGACCTGAATTAGAACATAGGAGATTTTTATTCCGATACTCTCACAGGATCGAGACTTATGTGGGTGAAACCGCATGGCGCAGCTAGTTCTAAATAAGTTTGAAAGGATGGCCAGCATAAACATAATCAGCCTATAATGTTCCCACTGCTGGGACACAGGCCTCCTCACTGTGACCCTCTCACAGTGAGGAGGCCTGTGTCCCAGTGGGCCGTAACCCACCACGCGGCCCCAGTGCAGGTTGGTAGATGTCACATGTCTTCGAATTTTTTTTTTGTTTCTAGGACATGCCAGTTTCCTCACGATGTTTTCCTTCACCGTTTTGAGAGCAGTGGTGATGAAATAATTTACACAAAGTAAAGCGCCTGTCTGGGTTCGAACCTACGACCTACAACTCGTAAGTCGCGGCCGTTACCACGGGACCACCACTGCTCTCGGCCAGCATATGGCATGGCTGATTGGCCAAGATAACGCCATGACGGACGTACTTTTAAGTATTGTCCTCTCATGAAGGCTCGTCTAAGTTCGATTAAACTCGAGTCAATCTGCCTAGCCTTTTCCCAACTATATTGGGGTCGGCTTCCAGTCTTAACGGATGCAACTGAATACCAGGCCTTTAGATGGAGCGGCTGCCTATCTGTCCTCCACAACTCATCAACTAGGTAACACGATAACCCTAGGTAAGACTGATTGTAAAAATATACAGCCCCGCGCGACACCGATTCGGATTCAAATAATAGAAAACAATTGTGTCTCATTAGCTATCCTTTCTTGACCAATTAAACTGTTCGATTAAGGCGCTAACAAGAGGCAAATGAGCAAAATAGGCTTGTCTTAACAAAAAAAAACTGCCAAAACTGTATATTTTGTGGTAGCGAGAAAAAAATATGTTAATTTTGAACATATTTCTAAGAACTTGGTTGTTACCAAAACACAACTTAAAAAAAAATCGATATAAACTAAAGTTAAACTAATCTCTTACCTTGAGTTTCAAACCAAAATATCTGTATTCTTCGTCTTCAAGAACGTCTTATTTGAATGCAGAACTTGGTTGTTTTTTATTTTCGATTACTCAACTCAATTTTGAGTAAATAGATAATTGCTTCATATTTTGCAATGAATTACAAGCGTTGTGTCATCCATCGCGCTTCTCTTTCTTTTCTATACAGTCTTACAATGACGGCAGTTTAGGTGTTATCAGCGTCTTAAACTCGAGTACCTTTATAAATTATTATGTAATGCTTTTTTTTTTGGGCGGGAAAGGAAGGAGCGGGAGGGTGTGTCAGGCTCTTACTGACCCACCTAAAACCCACCCGTATTCTTTCCGTTGCCTGTGTTGCCAGGGGCCTCGGTAACCCTTTCTAACTTCCAACGCGATCCCATTATGTAATGCAGACGATCTATTTTGAATAGAATAGAATTTATTTCTGAGTATATGGTACATTAAGATCTTAATATTAACAAACAGCTTCACATATACTACCGTTGCCGTTGTAGAAATATTAAAATTGAAGTACAAATAATATCATTATAAATTAGTTTGAAATGAAAATAGGTAATTTTTAATACAATGTCCAGTTTTATACGAGTAAGTACAATTTATATTCTTTTTTATTTATGAATGAAATGTCAAAATTTACTAATTATATAACAATAATTTAATATAGTTATATAATTTACTATATTATTTTTACTATTTGTATGCACAACATTACGTATTTTACTTTATCCCTATCTACCAATGATGATTGCGGACAGCCGCATGACAAGTTCCTATCTTTGAAACAAGTGAGTATCAACTGTTCGAAACTTTCGAGAACGTTCTTACTTTACAGATACGTACTCACGCGCGTATTACTTACGAGGAACCACTTTTTGCTGGGACATAAAAGCAAAAGAAATACTTGTCATAAGTAGGTCTCTACAGGATCCCTAGGGATCTACAGAGATTGAAACAAGACGCCTTTTCTCTGTTTGCCAAGTCGAAGACGCATCAAGCGTCCTATTCAATTATCTGTTACTACTAGCTGACCCGAAGACGTTGTCCTGTTCTTTCAAAAATGAATACAAAATCCCATAGAAAAAAGGGCGTTCTGTTTTTACCGAAAACATAACTGGGAATTAAAAAAACACAATTCTTTCAATAAAAACCTAAGTAATTCGAATTATTAAGAACATTTTAAAACAAAAATGCGCTTACCAATAAATAGCATTCATTTTTAGGCATTCGTAGTAAACAAGGAACCCTTACCTATAGTTAGGTACGCCATGTCCGTCTGTCTGTCTGACCGCGGCTTAGCCCAGAAAGTACCAGAAAGCTGTAATTTACCATGGCTATATTAATCACGCCTACAAATTAGTAAAACAAAATCTTGAAAACAAAAATTGTATGCCACGTCCTTTGCACGTATAGTAGGGATTATATATTCTATTGTCGCCTATCTCGCGGTGTGGGGTATCGTTGGATAGGCAGTTCAAAAATATTGCGGGTATTTAAACAACATTTTTCGATTCAGGGATCCGTTTGCGTAATATTAAGCTATAAAGTGCTAATTTTTGTGAGTCAGGTGTCCCCCCACTGCCAGCTAAATGGTTTATGTTTTTGGATATGTGAGAAATTGCATGGCAGTAGTAGACAAATCCAGGATTGGTGCCCCAATGAGATAGGTACCGTGATTTTGAATACTCTGTGTTAGAAATATCGTAGGCCAAAACCGTACTATAGAATATGAAGTGCCCCCCGTAGGGGAGAGCGCACGCGTTTCACATGTAAGTGTAAAAATCTTCCGCGGCGAGACCTTAGCAAGCGTTAAAATTATAATCGTAAGTACTTACTATCGAATATTCCGTAAGCATCAAGATTTCTACACAAAACGCGAAGACATCCAATCACAGTACACACTTAGGTACCGATCTAGGCTAAACATACCAAAATCCAAGCTAAAAATACATTCTACAAGTCCCTACGTAATGTCTATAAAAATATATAATAAACTGCCTGACGTAATAAAGAAAGAAGAAAAGTTAAATATATTTATAAATAAACTTAAAACATTACTGTTAAACAAATGTTATAAATAAATAAATAGTAGATAGGCGAATTGTTAGTATCATATTTAGCGATCTCCTGACTTCGAGTATATGAAAGTTAAAACTGTCTTTAAGAAAGTTAAATCTCCTAAAACGCTCTCCTTCCTCCTTCCTCTCTCCTACCCTCTTGCTGTGCCCTACAGGGTCCATAATGATCTCAATTATATAGTTACCACCTAAGTACACATTATGGTAAAGCAATAAAGATATTGAGTATATCCGTTATAAATTCTATTTTTTTTATTTGCTTATATCGCACCGAATAATATGGTAATGTGGTACTACGATACTTTTCGTTTTATTGCATATTCGGTATTTAGAGCATTTTTTACCATCGTGTGATTTTTTTTGTATTTTTTCTATGTATATTTATAAAAGTACAATAAATTCAATGGTATCGTAATGAACACAACAAGATTATTCCCTTAAAATCTAATGATTATTTTTGCTTTAATGATTGCATAATTTGTAATAACAAGTTATTACAAATTATGCAATCATTAACTTTTTCGGTAAGCGACGATTACCATCATATTCGCGTAAGAAATGCATATCTTTTTCCACGTAAACTATAAAACAATAATTATATTCATGTCTTATTTTTATTTACAGGATTTGGTAATGACTTTTTACAAAAAGTGTTAGTTATTTATGCAAAACCGTAACGTCGTTGCACTGTATCTTATAGTTCATATTTTTGAATATTATTCTATAATATTTTTTAAATATATTGGATTTCACCCATATCATATCGTAATATCATATTGCCGTTAGGTTTTTTGACACTGTATTTCAACGAATAATACTATAATGCATTAAGATTGACTACGATATCGTTGTGTTTACACGCGAATAATATGGTGATGATGCGTTGCATACTATATTATTGCCCTTTAATTTAAGTAACATTATGTTTGTCAATAACTTCATTTTGTCAAACTATTATTAAAACAATCATAATATAAAATATATTGTAAAAAAAATAGCTTTGTTTTGACGTATAAATGTCTATCTTACGATCTACCAGTGCTGCAATATACGCATAAAACAGTTTTTTATTTTTCCTGTAAAATTTAGATTTATCAATTACCATATTATTCGGTGGGGGGAGCGATATTACAGTTAAAACTACACGGAACAATGCTTTCAATTATAGTTTTCTTTTAATCTTATTTCTAATTAAAAAGGCATCTATCCTGTGTCAAAAGTATAGTTGCCCCATCCGACGTAGCCATAGACGCCCTTACGCGACGCGCATTAGGGACATCTATCCCTAACTATTTATATTAATGTTTTCATATCACAGGAGGAAGAAATGTCTCGAAAATATAATAGAAAACGGGGCGTGGTCCCCCGTCACATTAGTTGGAATGAAGAAAGCTTGCAAGAGGCTTTCCAAGAAATGACCAAAAATGAGAAAGGTGTAAATGAAATAGCCAGAACTTACGGAATACCCTCTCGGAAATTAGGACGACGATTTGCAAAATATAACAAGGGTTTACCTTATTAAAAACCATTAAACCCTATTTAAAACATTAAATGATTATTTTTCCAATATTAGTGTGATTATTTTTTATCAAAAAAATCGAACTGCCCACTGTTTCCCCGACTGCGAAAGGTAGGGTAATGTTTATTAGTTGGATACGTATTTGTTTTATTTATAGAAGAAGAATAAGACAGATAAAATTATCTATTGTTAGTTCTGAAAAGTATATTGATTGCGTTAAGTAGATGTATGAAATTATTATTATTTCACAACAATAAAAAAATATTTCTGTTGTTGGACACTTCTTTAAAGATATAAAAGATGTCACAAATTAATGTTAATTGCTGATTCTCAAAAACTCAAACTCAAACTCAAAGCATTTATTTCAATTAAACCATTTACAGGCACTTTTGAATTGTCAAGGAGTCGGTCAGTTAGAAATATGAAGCTAGTTGCCCATTCCAAAGCGTAGTAGGTACCTATGGAGAAGAACGGGCAAGAAACTCCATGGACACTCTTTTAAATTAAATTGATACATAAAGATTAGTACAAAAATAATGTTGAAATTATAACCAAATGTGAGGACGATGTAAAATAAAAAACGCGTCCATAGTAGAAAGAGAAACAAAAACAATTTCTAAATGGTGGAGTGGAGTGGAGTTCATAAGCAAAATGCTTCCTTTGCGTCTTATTTTGTTTTTGTAAACCTAGTTATTAATGTAGACTATAAGGAAATGTAATCACTGTTTTTGGCAAATAAACATTATTATTATTATTATTATAAATAAAATAATTACAAAAAAGCCGAGGACGCTAAGAGGTGACCAGTCCCAACTAACGGCGCCCGTTCACGAGCATGACGCATGGATTAGCACCATTCAGCTCAACCATTTTGAAGGGAGCTAAATGATCCAACACACGCGCCACCAGCAGCGAGACATCTGAGTGAGCATGACATACTCTCAGCCGCCAGGGCCCATTCAAGTCAATTACATAACCGGTAAATGGTAACTCTATTATACATAGTACTCACACCTGTGCAATGCAATTATACAATACAACGTAGGTAAAAATATATTTATTTACATAACCAAATTACAAGATGATTATTAACATTAACTAAATTAAATTAAAACTAAGTTAAGCTTAAAAAAGGCCCTCGGGGCATTGTACCGAGGATGCTGGCGGCATTTCCTCGCTGAATTGCAATGCTGATGCGTTGCGCGAGAAAGCCGCCAGCTTTTCGGTCACCAGTTACATCAACTAGACGTTTCGCGATTTCCGCAAATAACTTATGCGCACTGGGACCCCACGGACCGAGGGTCTGGACGCCAAAGGGCACAAAGTTGTACTCTCTGCCAAGGCCTCCATATTTAATAACTTTCAGATTTTCGGCATTTTCTGCCGCTGCACCCGCTTTAGAAGTAGTCCGTTGAAGGTGGGACGGTGCCAGTGTGTCTACACAGGTAGCGTCCCACACAAGCATCCGTCCCAAACTCCACGGGACCAAAGACACACCATCAGGTCTCTCGCCATCATCTCTGACAATGCCAGTCGGCTCAAGAAGAGCAGGCACATTGATGCTGGCAAGAGACCGGCGGATTATGTCATTAAGTGTCGCATGTCTTGAAAAGCGGCCTGCACTTTTTTGACAACAAAGTCCGTGGTGACCCAGTCGGTCCACGTCCGTGCCACAAGGGCATGTGTGTGGAGTGCATACCGTGACCCCAAGCCGCAGACCAGTCGCCAGACGAAGCGAGGTCGGATCCAGGAAGGTACCGGTATATGGAGAAGGATGGGCATGTAGCCAATGACCGGCCTCTCTGGTTCCGACCGCCAAAAGTCTTGCGCGATCCGGACCTGAACTGCGGCTCAGAATCGATTTGTATGTTAAATCGTAATAAATATCGTCCCAGCTCCTCTGAGATTTTAGGTTGTCTGGAAATTCTTTACCCGGGCAAGCAATTTGAAAATCATTCTTGGCATCCTCCAAGCCCGCAGTCTCATAGTTTGTAGGCAAAGCCCTTAGGACATTACCTATGAGACGTGACGTGCTATGGGTGGACGACAAAAAGGCTGGGGAAGCAACACTCGAAATTTTGCGGATTCCTAAACCGCCAAACCGAATAGGGAGGGATGCTTGTAACCAGGATGGTTCATTGAGCTGAATATTTAAAATAGTTTCTAAACTAGTTTTGACTAAATCGTCTATTGGTGAAAGCAAATTTGGATGTTTCCAAAAAGGGCTACAGCGAAGCACATAAGTAAATTTAGGGACAAAAAGGCAAAACTTTAGAATTATAAGAGCATAATGAGGACTGATTTCGAGTAAACAATTTGCGTGACTTTGGAATTTAGAAATAGTGTTAGTAATATAATCAGGAAAAGATTCTTCAAAGATGGGAGAACCCAGGAGGCAAAGTGACTTTCTGTCTACTATTTTGATATTGGGTGCCAGAAAATTTAATTTGGATTTTAAATTATCCAAACCGTAAGAAGTTTTTTGAATAAAGAGTTCACATTTGCTAAAATTTAATTCTAAACCAATATTTTCGAAATTTGTTTTAATATCTGATAAGTCAGATAACACAGTGTCCACATCGCCTCCCAGGGTTCCGTCATCCAGATACCAAATGTTAAATTTCGATTTTAAATTTTGAATAATCGGATTTATAGCCAAGCTAAAAATTGCTGGCCCGAGGGGATCGCCCTGCTGACAGCCGACCTCCGAAGAAAGTTCATGGGAACGGTAAATTAATTTTGAAGGTTCTGCGTAGCAGGTAAGCAGGTATTGATAGAGTTCCGGAATTTTGTTCTTAACTTCTGTCAGCATGGCATCCCTGTTTACTGAATTGAAAGCATTTTTGACGTCAATTTTGACTACAATTTCGCAATCATCATACGAAAGGTAGGTTCTTAAGGCATGGACGGCTGCCTCACACCCACCTTTCGTGCCAAATCCTAATTGTATAGGTTCGAAAACAGACTGTAATTTAGATTTGATATGTCTCACCGCAATTTTGGATGCCAAACGTCTTAAAGTTGACCCCACAGCAATGGGTCTCACCCCTCCGTCCTTTTTAGTTAGGGCGATCAAATTAGCACCAAATAAAAGTGAGGCAATATCAGCGTTGATTTTGCCTGAAAACATAAAATTTATTAATTTTGTAATAGAGCAAATAAGCTGCTCACCTGCATCACCCACAGAATACGAATTTAAATCTTTTAAATGTTGGGGTGAGATTCCGTCCAGGCCGGCCGCTGAACCGGTTTTAAAAGAAATTATTGCGTCAACGTAGGTTGAATTTATGCAATGCAAAGATAGTCTTACAATGTTCAGCAGCTCCAACAGTATTTTCAAATGTTAATTATTCAATTGGTTGTGGTTGTGGAGCAGGACCAGCATTGAGCCAAGCATTTTTATCAGCGATGTAATCACCCAACTTATAATATGCCTGCCTGCATAGTGTGCGTTTGATATATTTGATTATATTGAAACTAGTCTGTTTTATTTCAATAAGCATCTAATATTGAAGCCGAAGAATGCCGTGAGGGATAGAAGACTCGCTGTATGAATCGACTATCTATACCTTAAAGATTATTTACTACGACTCTTCTATCCCCTATGATAGGCATCTATCCTACTTTTGAGAGGGTAAAAAAAGATATAATTTACTCAAAAACTATTAAACTTATGTGCAAACAAAAGGGGAGGGTATTATCACAGATTAAAGATCAAAGTTACCATATCGTCCCTTAGCTTAGCGTAAGATACCGTTCTACCTACTCATGAATTTCCAAAGGTCCAAAAATAGACCTAAAGTATTACGTATCGCGGTTGTGCCATTGTACCTATACGTACCTAAGACGCCACTGAAAAGTCAAATCAATTTGTAACTGGGTTTAAAAGTAGCGGTTAATAAATAACTCAGTACCATTTGTAACTATCGTCCTACAGTTGACTTTGACTCAGAAGGGATGAATAACCACTTTATAGAACACTCAAAGCTTTTCTGTAGTTCTTATAAAAAAAAAAACTACAGAAAAGCTCCAACAGCTGTTCATTTTGCTATGCAAACCGCTGTTTCATTCGAGGCAAAGTGCAATTTTTGAGAAGGGATCTGCAGTTTATTTGCATACCTGTATAATTTATAATTTCCATAGGTCTTTAGTAAGATACAATTCGGTATGCACTCTGTAAAGACGTTTGCAAGTTAGTGAGATTTAATTTACAAATATAAATATTTTAATGTCACATCTGTTAAGGTAGTGCCAGTACATGGAAATATATGATAAGTTAAAGGAACCTACGAAGTCCTACAAGCCTAACAGTCCCTACGACTCTAAGCCCTATAAGCTGTAGGGCTTATAGGGCTTAAAGCCGTAGGTACATAGTCCCTAACCTATCATATACCAGTATGTGATACATAAATATATAAATAAATTCAGGATGTCTGCACCATGCGACCTTTTTTTTTGGGTGGGAAATCATCAAATGCGACCTAAGGTTACAGACGGACAGTAGACAGCATTTCCAGGTTTGGGAAGGGTATACTCACTGCCAGTCCCTCAGACTCACGAGACTGATCAGAGATGGCTAAAGGTGTCTTGGCCACAGTGGAGGGCAATGAGACAACATCGAAAAATAGAGTTTTAGAGTTCCGTAGTAAACAGGTTCCGTAGAAACCCTTATAGTTTCGCCATGTCCGTCTGTCTGCCTGTCTGTCCCCGCTGTAGCTCAAAGACGTTTAGTACTAGAAAGCTGTAATTTAGCATATGTATACATATTAATCACGCCGACAAAGTAGCAAAACCAAATTTTGAAAAAAAATAATCCTTTAGCGTAAAAATATTTTTTTCTATTCTACGAGTATCCCATGGTATGGGATATTTTTGGATAGGCCGTTCAAAAATATTCCAATTACCATTTTCCAATTCAAGGATCCGTTTGCGTTATAATTAACGTTAAACTGCAATTTTTTGTTAGAGTCAAGTGTCCTGCCAGCTAAAGATTGTTTATGGGGATGTGAAAAAAATCATGGCAGTAGTACATAATAATGAAATCAAAAGGAAAACTATACTAAGGCTTTACAAGTTAAGGAGTAATAGTCGACCAACTTAAATTTGCAGTTGGAGAATTGATCGTGACGTATATCGATGTACGGGAGAACATGTTTTTTAACTAGGGGTAATGGCTGCTTTTTGCGTTATACTCGTGAACGGGTGCTTGTGGTGACTGGTCGTCTTGCTGACCATTGTTTTGTTTTGTTAATAGTAATTAACTGTTTATTTATTTTACTTTGATGGTCCTAGTTCATCATTTGTGACTGTTACGGCTGTAGATATATGTAAGCGGGCACGCCCTTTATACTTGGAGGCTTTTATTTAGGTTTTAAGTTCTGTTTACATTTTTATCTCTGCTTGAGAATAGTTTTCGGTATTTTTCTTTTCTTTTTTTTTTGTTGGTATAGTGGTGTGCTAGCTGACATATGGCTAATAATTTAATGTTTTGTGTTTCACGTGGTGTAAATTGTTTTGCATACTATTGTATAGAATCCATTTTTTTCTCTAACTGAACAGACAGTTGTGCTGCTGGGGAGTTTGTTGCGCCACTTCTTCTTCCCAGCTAAAGCACTAAGAAGTGGCGAAGGGCGGGCGTTTTGGGGGACTGTCTTATGTAATTTTGATGTTCGAAAAGAGCTGATCCTCAGCCTAGTTTGAATAAATGACTTTTGATTTTGATTTTGAACTACAATGTTAAGTTTGTTCTTGGGAAAAAATTATCCCAACATTCCCAACTACGGAAGTCTTCATTGCGCGTGGTCTGAAACGCACTTGGCCGGATTTTGCGTTTAGAAATCCCCTAGGTACAAAATGGACTTTTTGTCTTAGAAAACCAGGTAAACCACTACCTAAATAGCATCATTTTATTACCTGGATTGAAATAAACTGGATTGAAAAAGAATAATTCATATCGATTATAAGCAATGATTTGTCGACAGGGAATAATATTTTCCGTAGCTTGCCCCCATAAATAATTCGATAACACAACCCTTTTCCAAACACATTGAACGCAAAAGGTTAATTGACAAACTATCCCTGTTTTTTCTGCGGAACCAAATGGGAAGAAAAACGTACAATTTCCTAAGAAAAATGTTCAAGTTTATCTGATAGATGTAGATCGTCAGCTGGGGTTGTTGTCTAATGTTTTAACGCCATCTGGGCACTGACATATCCGGTCGGCCATCTTTGTAACAATGTAACAATTTTATGTCTATTTATAGAAGAGGCAGTGGGCTGCTACGTGTTTGAGATAGGTATCTACTTTACATGGACTTATTTCTTAACATTTTAATGATAAGGCATATCTTGCATTGTTGCCTTTACTTTACTCTAATGTGAGTATGTCTATGGAGTTTCTAGCTCGTTCTTCTCCATAGGAACCTACTACGTTTTGGAATGGGCAACTAGCTTCATCTTCCTGACTTACTCCTTTGACAATTCAAAAGTGCGTGTAAATGGTTTAATTGAAATAAATGCTTTAATTTTTGAGTTTTTGAGATAGTGACTACTTTTTTATTTTTTTGGTGGGAAATCATCAAATAATTTCTCCCGCTCTGGGCGGAGCGGGAGGGTGTCAGACTCTTACTGACTAAAACCCACCCGTGTTCTTTCCGTTGCCTGTGTTGCCAGAGGCCTCGGTAATCCTTTGGTACCTTCCCGCGACCCCGGCAGAGATAGTAACTACTTGCCCCTTAGACCACACTAGCTAAAAATAAAAATACATTAAATAAAAACAATAAGTAAAATAAAATAAGTTATTTGACACTATGAATACTTGAGGGCAAGTGATATAAATTAGTTTATTAGCCATGATATAAATTAGTAAAAAAATATATATCTTTTAAGGTGTGTCGCACACATGAAAACATTATGCAGGTTTCCAGCACGAAAAAAAAAAGCCTTGACTATGGATCCAACACTATGAATATTTTTGTTACTGATCGCGACGATAGGTCGTGGTGGAGTTAAATGAAATTGAGTGGACCTGAAAAATATGAAATTACATCGGTGTCAGTTACATTGAGGCAAACAAGAAAATATGGACGTTATTAAAAACGCGCAAGCGGAGCCGTGCGTGGAGGCGAGCAACAGCTTACTGGAAGGCGCGGGTGTTCGCGCTCGGCCGTGTGGCCGGTTGACGGCTGTCTCGCCGCTGTCCCCGCACCCCTCGTTCACTGCCGGCGATATTGAGAGGAGCCGTCTCAACAGTTACCATGTTTTTCTTGTTCATCTATCTGCCTAGCCTTTTCTCGACGGTGTTGGGTTGGCTTCCAGTCTCATCAGATGTAGCTACCATAATGAAAAAATGTAAAAAAAAAATAGAATACCAGTAATAAAATATTTTTTTTTCTTTCAGTATTTTACATGGAGCGCCTATCTGACCTCCACAACCCAGTTAAGTAGTGCTTAACAGGATACCCCTTGGTTGTCAGACTTTTTGACTACCCATAACGACTGTCAAAGTTCTATGACTGACAGCCGGGACCAATGGGTTAAGGTGTTTTCCGAGGCACGGAGGGGTCTACATTATGTAATGACTGTCACCCATTCACGAACCGACCCCGGCAAGCGGAGCTTAAACCTCGAACGACCCGTGAGGCTGTTATAATAATAATAATAATAACCCCACTGCCGTATCTCTACGTTGACGTCGTGGTGGGGCTTGTGCGTTCCGAACTCTAGGTCTGTACCGGTAGAGTTTACTTTGCCGGAACGGGTCTAGGGTAAGGAGCCAAACCAGAGATACAGAAACCCGCAGGGCAGCATGTGGCGAGCTGTTGGGCAGTAGTGACTCCACGGACCCCATCTCCTGGGAGAAGTCTTGTTCCTCATCTCTGGCTTGCCTTTATTAGCCAGCTAGAGTGAACACTGACGAGGAACAGAGCTACTACGTTATTCTTGCCTTTATTGGCCGGCTTGAGTAGAGATTCGCAAGAGCAAACTTGCTCGGGCCTCGGAGGAAGGAAGTATTCCAGTAAGTGCTCATAGGGATCTTGACCATCTTCCGGGCTCTGAGACTGTTCTGAAAGCCGTGGTATACCTCTCCACTCCTCAAGCACCTCAGGAAGTGCCCCCTTGTCGCTACGTCACTATGTGCTAGCGGCCGTTTTCGGGGGCCCATTATTGAGTTTGTAAGTCACCCCCTGCCATTTTATCGGTGTATTTTTACATAAAACATTGGTCAGATAGGGGCCATAGCCTTTCCATAGTCTTAGGAAACCGATCCACTATAGCCTCCCAAACCCATAGCCCAGTATGTTTTGTTCCCATGTTCTGCAATAGTCCTGCATCAACCGGGGGTTGTCCTTGGGTGCACTTGCATAGAGAAAATAGGGATAACCGTCGGTTGGTGCCTCATTCCATTACAATTGTCCAAGGGGCCTCTGCGAGTTGGCTTCGGCCCCTCGTACGCCTTCCAAAGGACCGGCCCCCTAGGTCCCGAGATATGTAAAGACATCAAATTAATAATAATAAGCACGAGCCTTAACAAACACGCTCATTTTCACATTTATAATATTAGTTGTAGGATGATTGATGTATTCACACTACATTGGAAATACAAACAATATATCTGCAAATAAATACGAGTTATTATAGCTTTGCTGTCTATAAACCGTACTCACATTATTACTGTAGTTCCATTCGACTGAAATAATTCTGTAATTATGTACCTTTTTATGATTGTTTTATGTTAAGTTGGCTAAGATGAGCGGTGGAACGTTCCGGCTTTAACTGCGAGGGTCGGTAATTTAACAAAACCAAGAGTTATCCCCGAAAAAGTAAAAACAAGGAAAAAGCTTCCAACATAACAAATTGCTATACTTATCAGATTAGAAAACTCAATTTGTATTTTGTTTCTTCATAAAACTCATCATAACATTTTGAACGATAATGAGGTACATAGGTACAGTCGCTTCCGTCATAACACTTGCAATTACGAAAATCGCCCTTACCGCTATGACATAAAGGTGCTGTCAATGTCGAATTGTTACCTCTTAAGTGCAGTTGACTGTACCTAAGCCGTCGGCCGCCATTTTTGCCACATCACTGTTTTAAATTGTCATTAAAATGTTATTAGCCTATAAAAATACACAGAATCAGATGTCTACAATGTCAAACGCAATGAAAAATTGGAAGCCTCTCAGTTCGTTTTTGTAAAAGCATTTTAAAGTTTAGGCCCATTAGACATTAGCAGTGCCTGTCAAATGTCAAAAAATATTGATAAATTGTTGTTAGTGGCTTTAAAAGTTTCATAAGTTTAGAATATTGAGACATTTTAAAAGCGAATAAAAGGATTTAAGCTCCTAATTTACAAAAATAAATATTCAGTCTCCTGATAGATTAGGTACTTACTGAAATTAATGTAACTTATGTCTCTCTGTTTACCCTAATATAGCAAGGAGCTTATATCAAAAACCAAAATACATCTTACATAATACAACATTAGGATGTGATCCATTCATTATTTG
Organism: Atethmia centrago; assembly: GCA_905333075.3. Lineage (NCBI taxonomy): Eukaryota > Metazoa > Arthropoda > Insecta > Lepidoptera > Noctuidae > Atethmia > Atethmia centrago. The sequence continues at coordinate 24,964,748 of HG995376.1, forward strand.
AAGCTCTTCAAGAACCATTGGCCCTGAGGCCATAGAAATACCCCAATTTTTATATCAAAATGGATACATACCTACCTAATTAATTAGATAGCTGAATCGAGATGTTTTATGGCGTGAAATCAAGTGGCTAACATCAAGTCATGTCTACATATCGTGACGACAAAAAGATTAGATCATAATTTACCACCATTTATACCATTGGTGATATCAGGGTCACAGTATGACCGTCGGGGTCCCAAATAACGCTAGGAGGAGTTCACATCGGCGTCGAGTCGACAATGAAGTACCTGGGACTCGTCCTCGACAGCCGGTGGAACTTCTTGGAGCAATTCCGACATTTGGCTCCCAGACTGGAGCGGGCCGGGGGGGGGAGGGGGCTGCCTTGAAGCGGCTCCTGCCCAATCTAGGGGGTCCAAACGCTTCCTGCCGGAGGCTCTACGCGGGGGTCAGGTTACAGGAGTTCATATAATTGTTTATTTTATTTGACTGTATAAGTCAATTTATTTTTAATTTTAATTGCGTTTATTATTGACATAATCTTCTCATACAATATTATTTTGTTGAATTGTATTGCAAGATGTGGTTAGCTAGCAACCTCGATATCTGATTATATTATTCTTACAACCGGCAGCAAGTTCGTCATGCTCCCATAAATGTCACTGCTTGCGGTAGCGTCGGGGGTCGGGTTGCCTCCTTCCCTCAAATATGACGAGGGGGGTAATGGCTGATTTTTGCGTTATGCTCGTGAACAGGGGCTGCTTGTGGCGACTGGTCGTCTTGTTGACCATTGTTTTGTTTTTTTATTAATAATTAACTGTTTATTTATTTTACTTTGATGGTCCTAGTTCATCATTTCTGACTGTTACAGCTGTAGATATATGTAAACGGGCACGCCCTTTATACTCGGAGGCTTTTATTTAGGTTTTAAGTTCTGTTTAGGTTTTTATCTCTGCTTGAGAATGGTTTTCGGTCTTTTTCTATTCTTTTTTTTTGTTGGTATAGTTGTGTGCTAGCTGACATATGGCTAATAATTTAATGTTTTGTGTTGCACGTGGTGTAAATTGTTTTGCTTACTATTGTAGAAAATCCATTTTCTTTCTCTAACTAAACAGATAGCTGTGCTGCTGGGGAGTTTGTTGGCCACTTCTTCTTCTCAGCTAAAGCACTAGGATGTGGCGAAGGGTGGGCGTTTTGGGGGACTATCTTGTGTAATTTTGACGTTCGAAAAGTGTTGATCCTCACCCTAGTTTGAATAAATGACTTTTGATTTTGATTTGTTTGATTTTCGAAATTTTTGAATCCCAGGCGGATTTCCGGCCACCGGAGGCGCGGGCTTTCGGTCGGTGAGCAATGGGCTCGCCGTCTGAAAAGGACCAGGCCCGAGTCGACGGCGCGTCACGTTCCACTCGCGTGTCAAAGAGCTGTCAGCACAAGTGTAGGGATCCACTAGGGCCGATGCTTGCCGGGGTCGCGGGAAAGTCCGAAAGGGTTACCGAGGCCCCTGGCAGCACAGGCAACGAAAGGAATACGGGTGGGTATTTAAAGTACACACATTATCAGCTGTGAAATGACTTGAACAAATAACTCTATATTTTTTTGGAAACCAATTTTCCCTGTGAACTGCATTAATCCACTTTTCTTTCAGTTCCGGAATATTTGGAAATCTAAAATGTAAACATTACGTAATATTACTTTTTTAGCATTAAGAAACATCTATATTTTTTATCGTCAAAATTGACTTCGTTTTGAAGTTGTCATACCACTACAGCATTAGTTCAGATAGAAAGGGACAAACATATTGACAATACCCTAGTGAGAGAAATGCACTTTTCAAAAAGACATCAACGCGGTGTACATTTTGTGACATTTTACGTAAACAACCAGTTTAGCTTGAGCCCTTCAATAAATATATATTAATAACCGAAGAAAAGTTATGCCATCTTTTTTATAGCTGGATGATCTAGACGATTTCCCACACTATTTAAATAAACAGGAACTCATAATTGTTTTATTCATGCAGAAATGTTTTAAAAGGTATTCAAATAACCGCGTGTGCAGAGATCTTATAACTGGTCAAAACTAAAATGACCACTCATATCGTCATCTAGTATAAGTGCAATTTCATATATGTGTCGTGAGCCTGAGTCGGGGCGCATGAGCTGTATAGTCATTGATATAGAGTAAAGTAAAGACAACAAAACAAGATCTGCGTTATGACTAAGAAATATATCCATGTAAAGTAGATACCTATCTCAAACTACATGGATTCTTGTATATCAAAATATTGTTTACATCATCCATGTTGATATTAAAGGAACACACATTATGTGAACGATGTAGAAAGACGTAAACGTTAAAAGCGTCCCGAGCAAAATGTAAACAATTAAAAAACAAAAAAGTTATTAAATAAGAGATAACAACCCTTATTTATTTTCTAAGAAATTTCCCATCATTTCAACCGTAATAGACCGATTAATCTCTTTAATCAACACTTAACAATCTAAATAAGTCAAATCATCAGAAAGAAGACAAAAGACAATTTATCTTTGCTGTGATAATAAATTTGTCAGACACTCGAGCTCTGGAGGCGATCGGCGGTAGAGATCTCTCGCGTCCGGCTCTGGTTCAGGCCATGGTACGGAGCGAGAGGGCATGGGCAGCCGTCACCTCCTTCTGCGAAGCAGTAATGCTCGCGAAGGAGGAGGCGGGACGGTTGAGGGGAATGCAAATTTCGCGCCCTCTCGCCCTAGCCGCCGCAGGAGACGCCCTGGGCGTCGGGAATCCTGGGCGGATTTCCAGCCACCGTAGGCGCGTGCTTGCGGACGGTGAGCAATGGGTAGCTCACCGTCCGGTAAGGACCATGCCCGGGTCGACGGCGCGTTGTATTCCACGCGCGCCTCAAAGAGATGTCTTCAGCACAAGCGTAGGGGTCTACTAGGGCCGATGCCTGCCGGGGTCGCGGGAAGGTACCAAAGGGTTACCGAGGCCCCTGGCAACACGGGCAACTGAAGGAATACGGGTGGGTTTTAGTCAGTAAGAGTCTGACACACCCTCCCCCTCCGCCCAGAGCGGGAGAAGTTATTTGATGATTTCCCACAGAAAAAAAAAGTCTTCAGTGTTCTTTATGTTAAGACTTTTTAATGCCTTTTTAATTGTGACAGTAGAAATGGGCTTGATTTGAAAACTTGGAATGTCCTTAGAGAAGTGTTTTTTGAGAAGAGATTCAGCTAATATAGGTGATGAGGGGAGAGATTTCGTAACCTCTGTTGGGATGTTGGTAAACAAAATTCTAGTGTCTCAGCAACTTTAAACTTGTCTTATCTGAAATGGTTTCATTGTTAATTTTTAAAGACAATTCATTCTAATCTCGCTGTTTCGTGTTTCTAGTTTCTTTGTTAATTACGGGCCAGTTAGCTTTTATTTTATTATTAGAAATACTAATTTTGTTACTTATTAATTTAGATTTAGCTTGAGCACAGACTCTTTTGAATATCTTAGAATAGTTTCTGGCATAATTATGAAGCGCTTGATCAGAAGTCAATGATTTCTTGTAGTACAAATTATATAAAATATCCCTGCTTTCTAATGCCAGCAGTGGCCAATTCAATAGCGATGTTATAAGGAGTGACTAATGCTTTAAACTTTTATTTTTGACAAGGCCATGCGGGCGAAGCCGTGGGCAGCAGCTAGTTTATAATATGAATGGATATTACTTTCAGAGTATCGACTTTCAAGCAAAATAGCAAGACTAAGCTAATATCCAAACTTTCTGAATTCTAATATAGTCTGAGTCTAGAATTCTAGATATTATTGTTTGGCTAAGTTCTACACTGTGAAATGTACATGGTTTTGCACTATGACTTGCCTCAAATATGAGACAGGCAATATTTAAAAACCACTTATAAGACATATCAAGGGTATGAACTTTTGAAGACGATATTAGTTTTATTGGTTGACGTATTTTCTTGAATAACTAGTTATATTATATTGTAAATATCTGCAATATCTCAGAGTTCAGAAATGCAAGATTTCATAATTTCTGAATTCGATTTGATCGAAATAGAATATCCAGCCGGAGAGCACTATTCATATCGAAAGATTAAAACAAAAACGAGAAATTACACATATAGAAAACAAGGGTTAAAGATAGTATTCTTTACTTTTTCTTTTAAAAACCTTAACAATCTAGACTTTAGACCTTAAACAAAAGTCGACTCACAAAAACACAAAAATGTAGACATCAAAAAACAAATTCCAACCGTCATGTTTTTATTAAAACTAAATGGTTTCAAATTAAATTTACCTATCAAAAAACCAACAAAGTTTCTGTTATCGTAAATTTGAGTATAACATCGTGACAGATAGGCGCCCAGACGAGGGTCTTAGGGTCACAAGAAGCTCCCTTCAGGGTGGTAATTCCTAATTAACGTCTCTGTCTCTCAAAACACGTAATTTTTGCTACCGTCGCTTAAAAATAGACTTGGATTAGACAGAGTTGGATATGCAATGAATTATTTAATGTTTTAGAAACTTTAAATTTCTTAGTACCTACTGAATTATTTATTAATCATACGGGTTATATAGGCATATTATTTTTTAAGTACTGCTATACCATTTTATTTTACTTTGTTAAGTACTTATTTTTGTCTAATCTGTTAAAATCTCCAAACCTGACTTGGTTTCCGTACGCCGCGCGCCGCGGCCAGGTGCGCGTACTCCATGGCGATTCCATCTAAGTCTAAGTTGGCTAGCTGGTTGAATTTTAAATCCACACACGAAATTTCCCATAACTATGAAATTTACAAAAAATTCCGACGTAGGAAAACAGTAGTGGTAATTCGGTCGTTTTACACCCATGCTTACAACATTTTTATACCATAGACCCCACGTACAATTTCATAATTGGCAATTATTTTACGACTTTCGTTAACCTTAAGACTACCACGTATCGCCACCAAAAGTCAATAGGTACCACTTAAGCTATTTCTAATAAGGATTGCAATACCTTCAGTGGTACGCATTGACTTTTAAGTCAAATCAAATCAAATCATTTTCTTTTTACTGTAGGTATACATACAGATGTTAGGTAAATTACAGATCCATTATGTCCTGCCTAGTAGGTATACAATAATAAATTATGCAGTATAAAAAATTGAGTTATCACTTATAAAGCAAATTATAAAAATAATTAGTGACAGATTATAGTATTGGTGACAGATTTTAGCAAGTACTAATTATTATGAAAATCTTGGATCGTGTGTTGGCTTTGTCAATTAAAAAAATGCGCAATTTATATTTGAATAGTGGGAGTTCCTTGGTGTTTAAAATGTCTACAGATATTTTATTGTAAATTCACTATGTTTCCGATGTTTATGTTTGTAAGTGACAAATAATGCCGCCGCAGGAGACGCCTTGGGCGTCGGGAATCCCGGGCGGATGTCCGGCCACCAAAGACGCGGGCTTGCGGACGGTGAGCAATGGGTAGCTCACCGTCCGGTAAGGACCAGGCCCGGGTCGACGGCGCGTTGTATTCCACGCGCGCCTCAAGGAGATGTCGTCAGCACAAATGTAGGGGTCCACTAGGGCCGATGCCTGCCGGGGTCGCGTGGCTATCCAAAAGGTTTACCGAGGCCCCTGGTAACACAGGCAACGGAAGGAATACGGGTGGGTTTTAGTCAGTAAGAGTCTGAAACACCCTCCCGCTCCACCCAGAGCGGGAGAAGTTATTTGATGATTTCCCACACAAAAAAAAAAGTGACAAATAATATACTAAACATGACCTATTTCATATTTTTTTTGTAAAATATATCATATAGGACGGTGAAGATACGTCTCGCTCGTTATCATCAGCCATATTTTAACTACTGTGGGCGTACAATGGGAAGTGTTGGTTATTGCACAATAGAAAACCCGTTTGCAGTTTAAATCAAATTATAATTTACGATCAAATAATCACACTAGCTATTCACACACTGTAGGTACACCACAATACTATACGGAACGCGCGACAGTTTCTAAACTTGTTCACTCCGTGACCGCCTCCGACCAACTGTACTTAACCCCGGTCAAGCGTTATGTTGTAGACTCTGTCGAGCGCCGCCTGGTGGCGCTGGCGTCCCGATTTGTCAAACGAGTGACTAACGTATTTCCGACATATATTAAATTCCAATTCCTATTCGTCGCATAGAAATCCCTTGCCGTGCCGTGCCGGCAGTGCTAGCCCCCCCACAAATAAAATCTAGCAATAAAACTGCGGGCATCTGCCGAAGTGCCGACTAAGTAAGTAGAGTCGACTGTGTCGCCATCTTTACTTCTGTTACGAGCATAACGCTATATCCTGGCTTGCTGCCTACCCGTTTTATAGCCTGTCGTAATAATAAAGCTGTACTAACACTCGTCACTTTATATTTTAAGGTTGAGAGGCAGTTTTAAGCTTTATTCCACTGTTGATGGGATCTTTAGAATGATTTCTTAATCTTATTATTTATTTTTCGTCTGAAAGTTTTGACGACCTTACTCACGTTGCTTTCTTCTTGTAAAGGCTCCTACATACTGGCGCGACTTGCCGCGCGACGCGACGCGACACAAAGTCACCGCGTGTAGCGCTACAAGCGGTGCCTTTGTGTCGCGACGCGTCGCGCGACAAGTCGCGCCAGTATGTAGAAGCCTTAATGTAACGAAATACCGCATTAACCATAGGTATCAATTAAGCTATAGTGTTTGGTGGAGCTACTATAACTTAAGAAAACGCTTAGAAGGTTAAAGCTTAACTCCTAATTACTCGCGCGGGGTCTGACAGACCCCAGTCGGTATTTAAGCATTCATATTTCTGAGATTTTTACCCGGCTGTCAATCGTGGATCTTTGACAGTCGTTACGGGTCGTCAGTAGCCCGAAAGTCAGACAACCAGTCTTACCAAGGGGTATTGGGTTTCTTAGTAACTGGATTGTGGAGGTCAGATAGGCAGTCGCTCCATGTAAAATACTGATATTCAGCTGCATTCGTTTAGACTGGAAGCCGATAGCAAAATAGTTGGGAAAAGGCAGGCAGATGATTATTTCTGTGATTTTTACGTCTGTCGCCTTTTAATATTTAAGTATTTTTGTTGTTTATATTATTTTGGTAAAATAAAAGTAGATTTTTCTAGACTTCAGTGTTTTATTAATAATCAAAAAATAATCAAAATCAAAATCATAATCAGCGCCTGTCACTACTCTTTAGAAGTTTAGACGTGATTAAAAACTTGCCTACTAAAATTACGTCAATTTACAGCAAGCGCCGATTAATTTGACAGGACTAAACTAAAATTTGTCTTTTGTCCTTTTCATAATGAAATAGAAAGAAAAAGATGCACTGAACTTAAATTTAGTTTAGTTTGTGAACAAGGGAATCGGCGCCAATGTATAGTATTTTGGCGCAAAACTGTATTTAACGCTTAATTACTCATTAAGCGTTAAATACAGTTTTCCCTTCTATATTTTTGTTACTAAAACAGGTCGGTTTTTTTTTCTTTGTTTTTCCACCTCCTCCTTCATCTTCGCTTAATGGCCTCCTCTAATGGTTACATCCCTAGACCCAACTATCCAATTGATGGAAAACGTTAGCGTGACCTAAGGCCATCTGTAACATAGCAGACATTCAAAGGTATTCGATTCGGCACATTGTCGAAGCGTCATCTGTAATTTTAATTCGCAAGGGTAAGGTGGCAGAAAACATGGTGGCAACGTATCCTATGAAAGTAAGAATAACGTTTAATTGGACACTAGTTGTTGCGTGAAACCCAAAATGCAAAATAACGATTGCGTCAAAAAGGTTAATTTCAGCATTAACGCCAGATAGATTTTGTCTGACGCTGGATTGCTAATGAACCTTTAGGGACAAGTGCTGACGGGCTTCCTACAGAAAACTTAGATACTCTCATAGTGAATAATATTTATTTGCATAACCAAATTACAAGATAAATATTAACATTAACTAAATTAAATTTAAAACTAAGTTAAGCCTAAAAAAGGCCCTCGGGGCATTGTACCGAGGATACTGGCGGCATTTCCTCGCTGAATTGCAATGCTGATGCGTTGCGCGAGAAAGCCGCCAGCTTTTCGGTCACCAGTTACATCAACTAGACGTTTCGCGATTTCCGCAAATAACTTATGCGCACTGGGAACCCACGGACCGAGGGTCTCGACGCCAAAGGGCACAAAGTTGTACTCTCTACCAAGGCCTCCATATTTAATAACTTTCAGACTTTCGGCATTTTCTGCCGCTGCACCCGCTTTAGAAGTAGTGAATTGGATTTAATTTACTGTACGATTGATAAAATCTTTTCTCCTCCTATTCGATTGTCAAGAATGTGACGCGAAATTCAATACAGTGTCAGTCATGAAAAACGGTTTTCAATAATGCCAGCACACCTGAATAGTTTACCGAACGATTGCCTTTATATTGCTTTCTGTGTTTTATGTACACTCGCTACGCACACTAGAGCAGTAACTTACGAGTAGGTAGGTTTAAACTCCGACAGGCGCTTTACTTTGTGTAAATTATTTCATCACCACTGCTCTCGAAACGGTGAAGGAAAACAGCGTGAGGAAACCGGCATGTCCTAGAACCTAAAAATTCGAAGACATGTGACATCTACCAACCCGCACTGGGCAGGCGTGGTGGATTACGGCTCACTCCCACTTACAGAGAGGAGGCCTGTGTCCCAGCAGTGGGAACATTATAGGCTGATTATGTAATATATGTACACTCGCTATACTTCAATAAATACCTAGGCATAATTTGGTAATAGAAACTGATCGCTCGCACTAGATAAATAATTGAATTTTACTGTTTTCTTTTTCTTTTTTTAGGGTTCCGTAGTAAACAAGGAACCCTTATAGTTTTGACATGTCCATCTGTCTGTGTGTCTGTCTCTCCCCACTGTAGCTCAGAGATGCTTCGTACTAGAAAGCTGTAATTTGGCATAGGTAGGTAGAAAGTCTTGCGAAAATTTAAAAAAATGTTCTTTAAGTAAATATTTTTTTATTAAATCTATTCAAAGCACTCTCCACTAGCCTCTATCAAAGATTCATGCGTCTGAACCTGGTTTCGAAACACTTTTTCCAGTCCGCCGTAGACACCGCGTTTCTAGCCTGCTCGAACGCTGACAGCGCATTTTTCGGCGACGAAAATTGTATCCCTTTTCTTCCGTAACAGCCGTCAAAGAGCGACCACTACTTTCTTCATCCCCCAAAGTTAGTCGACCGCGCTTGAATTCGTTATACCAACAATACACAGTTGCCTTAGAAGGGCCTTCATCCATGAATGCCATTTGAAGTCTATCGCACGATTCGTCCGGTTTCAGGCGACACTTGAAATCGCAAAAAATCATAGCACGAAAATGTTCCCGGCGCAGATCAATTTTCTAATGAGACACGATAATTTAAATTAGCTCGCAAACAATGTGGAGAGAAATTTTTAAATTGAAACGTACCTATTTTTACTTACAAATTTTAATAATGATATTTTCAAAAATAGATTATAACTGGCCAGTCTTTCATACATAAAAACTTATTTTTCACAATACGTTCTGAGTGGCCTGGTACATATTCATTTCGTCAACATCTTGAAAAAATTGGAGCTCCGTAACAACATTACAACCGTAATGTGGGGATGATATATTTTTTTCTCGTCGTCTATTTGGCTTGCAGGGGGGGGGTACCTGGTAGCCAAATGGTTGTTTATGGAGATGTGAAAAAAGTCATGGCAGTAGTACATAATACATGCCTATTTGAAACAAATAATTTGACTTTGACAAGTTAACGAGTAATAGTCGACCAAATTAAATTTGCATTGGGAGAATTACTGTGACGTATATCGATCGAGTGTAGGAGGACATGTTTTTCAACTACAATGTTAACTTTGTTTTTGGGATAAATTCATTCCATCTTCCCAACTACGGAACCCTTCATTGTGCGTGGTCCGACACGCACTTGGCTGGTTTTTTAAAAAGGTGAGGTTGCGCAGTAGTTTGATTTCAAGAAGTCAAACTTTTGCGTTCAGGTATTTGATTTCCACGTGAATATGTAAGTAAGTCTACTCTCATATAATTATAAAGATCGGACTAATTTATCTAGTTACTATGACATAATGATTTGACGGTTGTCAGGAAAGCGCGCCAACGACCGAACCACAGATAACATAATGTTTTTTTTTTTATGATTATGGCTTTCAACTTTCGAGTTTGCACTTGTGCAATCCACAAAGTACGGTCGAAGAAGAGGGGAAAGGGGTCGAGTTATGCAGAGCGCTGACTGTACAAAATGAGGACGAAATTACGGAGCACAACTAGTTCGAGAGGATAAGAAGAATGGATAGGTTAACATGTTAAATTTGAACGTGCAAAGTCATGCAGATTAGGTACAAAAGATATTATTAATGTGACGCAACATCCCGTAGTAGGTAATCGTTCCGTCAAATTCCATATCATCAGAGGACAGACTTCGTCTGAGGAGAATATTGAACACAATAATTTTGGAAATGATATATAATAGTAGATAGTGTGTGAAAGGTACTTGTAGAATTATCATTCTACAATACATTTTTGGTATTATTCCTCTTTGCTATCATTAAGTATTCAACCTTATTTGAAGATCGGTACTGGCACATTCCGGTTTACCTTAGAACATAAATTTGAATTTTTTTCAATTTTGACGCATTCGTTTAACGTCGAAAATTTTTCTTTGCCGTGTGTCATTCCAGATGGCTGTCTTTATGAATCATTAGATCCTTTGAACCACGACGCTGAAATGTTATTTTGAACATTACCATTTTTTATCTCAACGCCGTACCACCTTGTAATATTGGTTTACTAATAGTCGGAAGTCGATTTTATCGATGGTTTGTATTCCTTCTTACCTAATTCCGAATGCTATAACTTTAGCATTTTTTGCCATTTCTTGTGATGTTTGTCTTTTAGCCGTAGAAACTACGAACGCAAGAGTCAAGTGTCAGCTCTTACGCGATAAATTTAGATCCCACGAGCCCACGACGAACTGGTATGTAATTCACTAGTCCTTTTTCATTATATTAAAGTTCTGTCTGATAATTCGATAACTTATCCACTATCCTTTATTTAAGAAAGTTCATCGTACTACGTACGTAACCAGCATTTTTTGGATCCAACACTGCCAGCGGAGCAAACTCAAACTCAAAACGCAAAACTCAAAAAAAAAAATTCAATTAAACCATTTACAGGCACTTTTGAATTGTCAAGGAGTCGGTCAGTTAGAAATATGAAGCTAGCTGCACATTCTAAAGCGGAGTAGGTACCTGTGGAGAAGAACGGGCAAGAAACTCCATGGACAATTGGACACTCTTTTAAATTATATTGTTACATAAAGATTAGTATAAATAATGTTGAATTAATAACTAAATGTGAGTACGATGTAAAAAAAACGCGTCCGTAGTAGCAAAATAAACAAAAAAAAAAAGACAATTTCAAAATAAAGAAATTAAAATAAGCAGAGGCAGTTACGAGGTGACCAGTCCCAACTGATGGCCGTTCACGAACATGACGCATGGATCAGCACCATTCAGCTTAACCATTTTGAAGGGAGCTAAATGATCCAAGACACGCGCCACCATCAGCGAGACATCTGAGTGAGCATGACATACTCTCAGCCGCCAACGCCCATTCAAGTCAATGAAAGACATATTAACCGGTAAATGGTAGCTCTATTATACATAGTACTCACACCTGTGCTGTGCAATTATATAATACAAAGTAGATTGAATTTATACAATGTAAACATAGTCTTACAATGTTCAGCAACTCCAACAGTATTTTCAAATGTTGTAACGTTACGATTGGCCGGAGGGCCAGTCGTAGGTAAGTCACGTTATAAAAAAATAGAGTCATACTAGATAGTAAAAAGGTTAGAGAGTTCCAGGCTTCCAGGTCGGGTGTCGTAGTTCAGGATGCTTGGACGGCAGGATACAGGATCGGCAAGCAGCAGCTGGACAGGATCGGCAGGCAGCAGTGGGACAGGGCTGACTGATGAGGCGGAGCACGAAGATGAGGCTGGTATTTCACATGCCGTCCAGTGGCGTGCCTAGGGTTTCAAAATAACGCAAGCCCAATAAAATTTTAACCGATTTCAAAAAAAGAAAGTTCAGTTTTCGACTGAGTATGTAGGTACCTACGTATGTATCATCGCAATTTTCTCATAAACTACTGGTTAGGTACAATAAATTAAAAGTGAATTCATCCATCCATTTTAGTAAGGCATGCCGGCCGGGCTTTTGGGCTTATATGAAGGTACCGCCACTGATGCCGTCGTGGATCACGCAGCCGCAGTCGGTCGGCAACTCTGTCCCAAGGAGTAAAACGTTCCTTGTTAAGCAAGAGGTTTTGTTTTATGGTGGTTTGGTGGTATGTTGGTGTGTAATTGGTGTGAGTTGTTTCACACTAGCAAGAGAATTGCGTTAGTTTCAAACGCCACGTTGATAGATTGCCTTAGTATTAGAAGGGCTCTCCGTCCTGGAGTGGACTTGTAAGAGGGAGGCGTTGTCTAAATCTCGCCGATATGACTGACAGCGAAGGCGCCCTACAACACCTCACGCTCCACGGGACGAGTGTCTGGACCTCCCATTACACACAGGAGTGGTCGGCTGTGGCGTCCCCTGCCGCACGACTATAACGCCTTCGGCATTAGGGACCTCCTAAAGGCGTAAATGAGAGGACCAGAGGTTACCGTGGGTGAACCACAAATCACACACTTTGCGAGTTTCTTTAAATGATTATATTTGCACACATTACAATAACAAGTAATAGGTTTTAGACTGAGCAAGACTGAACTAGAATGCACTAGACTGAACTAGGCTGCATCAAACTGCACTAGACTGCATTATACTGAACTAGACTGAGCAAGACTGAACAAACTGAACCCTTGGCAGGTCCGATGACCGTTTTTTTAGATTCTGGCAAAAGTTCTAGAAGTTCAAAATTCAAATTATTTGTTTGAATGCGGCAGGCATTCAAACAAATAATTTGAATTTTGGCAGCATCAATAAAAAGCAGGCAGGATCAATAAAAACGGTTTACCTGAGTACATAGCCTAACTAAATGTAGTCTGAAACTAGCTTTATCATGGCAGCTAAAATGCATAGAGTAAGAGAAACCTGACAGATGACAATTTATAAAAATACTAATATACAGAAAATTAATATTAAAAAATACAGTTTTGAGTGTTAGATACAGTTCATTGTGACTATAGTTTTGCTTTTCGGCTGTGGTGTTCAAACATATGTAAGAAAGTGACAGACATAACAATATGATTTCATGTTTGAAGCAAGGAAACAGTATAGAGATTATAACAAGAATTGTTGGACATAACAGCCTTTTATAAGGTAAAATAAATATAATATAAATGTGTGGCTTTGTGTAGCAAAATACCAAAATGTTAATTAATCAATTGGTTGCGGTTGTGGAGCAGGACCAGCATTGAGTTAAGCATTTTTGTCAACAATGTAATCCCCCAACTTATAATATGCCTGCCTGCATAGTGTGCGTTTTATGCAAGATTTAAAGTATGTGGGGAGGAGTTTTATTGTAACATTTTAAACAGTACCCCATGAAAGACGAGTCTTCTTTAGCCAGTCTGAAACCTAGTTGAGCTAATATGTCCCTATTTCTAGTACTATAATTATGTCTTTTCACTTGTTTTACTAAAAAGATGTAATTTTTTTTTCTTGAGCAGGGCGGTGACCATCGTAATTGGGGCGCAGCAGTCTATGCAGTGGGCGCATCATTGCAGCGCACCTCCTTTCTGGACTGCCGAAGCTGTGCTCGGCCGGAATCTCTTCCAGATAACCTATTGTTCATACCTATTACCTTGGACTTTTTATTTTTATTTTTATATTGATAGCAGTTAGCGTGTAACTAAAATCTATAGGCTTTTTTTTTGAAACAAAACGTTTGCCACTTGATAAATTAGCGCCTCGTTTTAGGTCATATGATTAACAAATCTCTTAAGCGTACCTGGGGGTTTGCTTGCAGTCATTCCAGTGGGACGTTTTACCATTCACCCTGAAACGCAAGGAAAGTTTCCTCCTAATGTTTTTTTTAGTTCACGACATCAGCGTCTGGAACAACATTTTTGATTACATATATTTTTTCTTTCTTATTTGAGCTGTTAATATTGTTCCTTTGTTTAACTATAATCTATTCTTCGTTGTTATTCTTCTATTTTTGAAATTATACGTATTTCAAGTGACGTGAGATGATTTTTTATTTAATTACGCCACAGTACCTACAAAAACCACAAATTAATCTAACACCCACCGCCACGCATCAATCAATCAATCTACCGAGATATCACTTAAACAATCGCCCCTTATCAAGATCTTCTAACACATTAGTCACTCAGTGTCGGATACACTCATTAACTTAATCCGATTCACTGCTTAGGCTCTTTTAAATGATGAGAATAACTCGCCCGTCACATGGCGAGAATGTCGGAGCGAGTATTCGTCAGACCATTATCCCACTCGTGTGTTTGTTTACCACTCAAGCGAGAAACTAAAACTTGCCAGTCAACTACGAGTATTAGATGAGTATTTCACACGGGCCTCGTCAAGGTATGAACTTGAACTGTGATTTTGATAAATCGAATCACGTATTTTTGGTACCACCAACGCTTCCACATTGTAAAGGAGTGGTGCTTCTTATGTACTAACTATTGTGACAAATATTGAAGGCTCTCGCAGACAGGCGCGACGCGACACTAGTAGCACAATTTCTATGAAAACTTCATGGAAAGCATTGCGCTGCGCGTCGCGTCGCGCGATATCGCGCCAGTACGCACGAACCTTGATCTTTCTTTTTTTTTTCTTCTCGACTTTCGTCATGCGAGCATCGTAGTTTACTGCAGGTTTTACTCGAGACAACTTTTACATCATTGGCTTCAGGTCAGGCGAGAAACTCTCCTCGTACAAAGGAGCCATTCAGTTAATCCCACCGACTGTTATCTACAGTAATTACATTTACATTAATTGCCCCCTGCTTACAACGTAATCCTTTGGGAGCATTATGTGTAGTATTTTTAATGAATTTAGTAATTGTTAATTGGTTCGTTCGAACGTGCGTTTTAGGGCTGTGCTTCATTTACATAAACATAGGTAGGGTTATATGAGTTGCACATATGATGGGTTCCTACTTTACGTATTTACTAAGTTTTTCCCGCGGCTCCTTCCTATGTACTAACCCAGGTCATCGTCTACATATGTGCCAAATTTCATCCAAATCCGTACAGCCGTCTTCATAACAATAATATCTTTATTCAACAATAAACATGACTCAGTTGTGTTAGTAACAATATTCCTTACCCCTATGTTAGTATTCCTATTCTAATCACTTAACCTACAACCATGAATACATACGAATCACTGCTACAAAAAACACACTACTACAAAACCAATGTCCTTCTAAATGGGGCGGAGTTGGATCTTGTGAACACCATTGTCGAAGCGGCTCTGCAGGCTACGCGGTGTATAAAATCCGTTATTTGACTGATGTAGACAGCTCGATTAGTATATTTTAGTTATTTCCATAGTGTAATGTCGTACGGCATTTTGTAGCCGACATTCAGGCTATATTTGTGCTGCAGAAACGAGCCATTCGAGCCATTTATAACCTAAGTTGTAGGCATTCACTGAGGGATACATTTAAGGATATAAACATAATGACAGTCGCATCTCAATATGTATATGAGAACCTGATTTATGTCAAAAAGAATATTAATCTATATTCTAAACACAGCGACATTCATAGCATAAATACTAGAAACAAAGACTTACTTATTATTTATGCCCAAGACTAGGCTCCAAAAAATTAGTAATTCATTTAAGTGCCAAAGTATACATTTTTACAACAAACTCCCAAGCCATGTTAAAGAACTGAGCCTTAATAAATTTAAATCATTTATTAAACAGAATCTCTGTCAAAAAGGTTTCTATAAAGTTAAAGATTACTTGGACGACAAAAAGGCTTGGGATTAATTAAGCTACTCCAATGTACCCAGGCAGCAAACTAATTTTATACTAAATCTATTTTTATACTAAGCGTGACATTGGTGATTTTTTTATATATACATACAATGACATTAATATTTACTTTTTGAAGTATTTTTTTTAATTATTGTGAATGTGAAGACTATTTGGATTATTGTTTTTATTTTTTCTCTCAGTTACTTTTAATCTTGGTCTGGCAGTTTGAGTCGTTTAAGCGGCCTACCCAAATGTCCTTTCTTTGGTATTGTTCGTCGAATCGTTGAGCTCCTTAAGTTCTGAGTTGAGCTGCATGATTACTGACAAATGCGTGCACTGAATGCATAGGTCCACTCAATCTGTGTGGTTCTTTCCTCAAAAGACCATTTCAGTCACCAATCTACATGGTCTTCACACGATCTGACCAAGATTATGCCTGGACTTTAAAAGAGACTGTGACCTCTGAGTTTGTTTCGGCCTTTCTTCTCAGAGTAGTCAGATAGAAAACGCCGAGCTCATCTAGTTTTCTTTTTTTATTAATATGATTGACGTGCAAAAGTGTTTGTACAAACCTACTTTCAGAAAATAAAATCATTTCATTTCATTTCATCATCATTTCATTTCATTTCATGTACATGCCTGACACCGAGGCGGACAGTTTGTAGCAGCGACTCACTTAAAAACACATTTACACACATCACATCATCATCGTCTCATATTTTAGCGTGAAAGCGTTACAAAAAAATTCACTTTCGCATTTATAATATTAGTTAGGATTACTGACTAATTGCTCCAACATTATAAAACCAGTAGAACGGGTCTCTATTGCGAACCTAATAACATAATAATTACCAGTGACTACCTACATCCATCCTTCTTCATTCGCTGGATACGAGAAGCTCAGAACCGGTCGAAGTGGCACTGCTTGCGAGGCTTTCGTCCAGCAGTCTTTCGGCTGAAATGGTGATGCTGATGATGATGATGTTTACCTACATAATATTCGTGTATCTACATCGCCACATGCGAACTACGCATCACACTGACGTATCCTGCATCGCACAAGCAGAGTTTACCGCACGACTAGTGAATGGGTTCAGTCGGGCTTTAAAATAAAAGTAGTGGACTGTATCAAAATAGGTGTAATACCATAATTAAGATGAACAACGTATGTAGAAAATAGTACAACTAAATGCCCACAGGGGAGCGCGTTTTCCTGCCGCGGTCGCGGGAAGGTACTTATGGGTCACCGAGGCCCCCGCAACACAGGCAACGGAAGGAATACGGGTGGGTTTTAATCAGTCTGACACACCCTCCCGCTCCGCCCAGAGCGGGAGAAGTTATTTGATGATTTCCCATCCAAAAAAAAAAAGGGGAGCGCGTTTGTGAGCTGAGTGGTTTGGAGGACGCGCAGTAGCCGTCGCGTACAGGTTCGCTTCTCCGACACCCCGGTACCACCGACATTCATAACAAAGACTTATTTATCGTGCCCAAGACTAGGCTCCACAATATTAGTAATTAATTTAGAGTGCCAAAATATACGTTTTTACAATAAACTTCCAAGCCATGTTAAACAACTGAGCCTCAATAAATTTAAATCTTACTACTTGGACATATTACTTGGACGACAAAAAGGCTTGGGACTAATTTATCTACTCCAATATGACCCATATTGGCTTGGAAGTTTATTGTAAAAACGTATATTTTGGCACTCTAAATTAATTACTAATATTGTGGAGCCTAGTCTTGGGCACGAGCAATAAACTATGTTTATACTAAAACAATTTTATACTAAGTGTCTTGGAATCAATATTGTCACATTTATTGACATGTACATATGTGAGGACAATGTGGATCATATATGTTTTAATGTTTCTTTTTCTCAGTTAGTTTTAATGATAATCTGGCAGTTTGAGTACTTTATGCGGCCTACCGAAATGTCCTTTCTTGGGTTTTGTTCGTCGAGTAGTTGAGCTCCTTAAATTCTGAGTTGAGCTACACAGTCACTGTCTACACAGTCACCACAGTGTCTTGGAATTAATATTGACACATTTATTGACATGTACATATGTGAGGACAATGTGGATCATATATGTTTTAATGTTTTTTTCTCAGTTAGTTTTAATGATAATCTGGCAGTTTGAGTAATTTATGCGGCCTACCGAAATGTCCTTTCTTGGGTTTTGTTCGTCGAGTAGTTGAGCTCCTTAAATTCTGAGTTGAGCTACACAGTCACTGAAAAATGCGTGCACTGACTGGACAGGTCCACTCAAATCTGTATGGTTCTTTCCTCAAAAGACCATTCCAGACAGCCAACTACATGGTCCTCAAATGATCTGACCAAGTTTATTTCTGAATTCATATATAATCATTGACATTGATGATTTTTTATATCTATACAATGACGTAAATATTTACTTTGTAAAGTATTATATTATTTTAATTATTGTGAATGTGAAACGCTATGCGGATCATTGTTTTTAATTTAATTTTTCTCTCAGTTAGTTTTAATCTTGGTCTGGCAGTTTGAGTAATTTATGCGGCCTACCCAAATTTCCTTTGTTAGGTATTGTTCGTCGAATTGTTCAGCTCCTTAATTTCTGATTTGAGCTGCACGATTACTGAGAAATGCGTGCACTGACTGGACAGGTCCACTCAAATCTGTATGCTTCTTTCCTCAAAAGACCATTCCAGACACCAACCTACATGGCCTTCACATCATCTAACCAAGATTATGTCTGGACTTTAAAAGAGACTGCGACCTCTGAGTTTGTTTTGGCCTTCTTCTCAGAGAAGTCAGATGGGAAACGCAGAGCTCATCTAGTTTTTAAATATTATGATTGACGTGTAAAAATTGTTGGTACAAACCTACTTACAGAAATAAAATCATTTATCATTTAACTGACTTTCGTTACGTTGTTTGGTTGGTGGAATAAAAAAAAAAAACATGTTTTTATTGACATTAATTAAGGAGTTACATTTTAATTTCAAGCCCTGACTCCTGAGCTAGGTGGTACCTGGAATAGGTGCAACATAACCGCATGGTGCACTACTTAACTCTTTTTGTCCACAGAAAACCCTTTATTCGGCGTTGCCTTTTTGTGTACGCTGTGGCGCTTATGGTCATTATTTTGAGAGAAACTTATTTCACATTTGATATCTACTATCCACTATGCACTATCTACTACTATCGTAGAAATGAGTTTTTATAATCGACCGTGGGTATTTTTTGGGCATTCTCCTTTATGATCATAATATTAATTATGTATTTTGATGCATCGCCCGCCCGCTCGCGTTATTGCTTCGTTTACGCTTAGCACTCTTTTTATGTTTTTGAAGTGAAACTTCTTTAGGCGTGTTGAGCGATTTTTGGTAGGGGCAAACTTATGAGTTCGCGTCACCGACATGCCCGCGCTGACATGGTGTAGAAGCAGTAAGTGAAGTTAAATTGACTATGTGAAAAGTTTAATTTGTATATAATATGCATTGTTTAAATTGTGTTTTAAATAATCATTATTTTATTGAAGAGAAAACTTCTTCAGATGCGTTGAGCGATAAGTTTTCAGTTCTGACGGCAGCCCCCATGACTGTCCACTTCTTTTTTTTCTTTTTGCGTGGCTGCCAAGGATCGTACCGTGAAGTTAAATAGCCTATAACCTTCCTCAAGAATTGGGCTATCAAATGAAAACAGATTTTTTTTTAATCCGACTGAAAGTTCCAGAGATTTTCGCATTCAAACAAACAAACATACAAACTCTTCAGCTTTATTATATTAGTAGGTACTAGGCTCTGTCCGCGACTTCATCCACGTGAAATTTTGGCCCTGTCTCACCGCGTCGCATCGGATTGCCCGCCCGCACTATTAGATAGATTAAAATGTCAAATCTCATTGAAAAGCAGTATTAAATCCAAGATTTTCGTCAGCTAAATTTTTCATTTTTCATTTTCCAAACAAAAAGATTTTAAATAAAGAAAATTGGTATACAATTTTGTGGTGAATATTTTATATAGCATTACGCTTGTATTCTCCGTTGGGGTGAGCATATAACGTGGGTAGCATCTTTGTAATTGAATTAATTGAAACCTACTTTTATTTATTAAAAAATAAACATAATATATGTTGACAAGAGCAGTGGTGGCCCGGTGGTAACGGCCGCCACTTACGAGTTGTAGGTCGTAGGTTCGAACCCCGACAGGCGCTTTACTTTGTGTAAATTATTTCATAACCACTGCTCTCGAAACGGTGAAGGAAAACATCGTGAGGAAACCAGCATGTCCTAGAACCAAAAATTCGAAGACATGTGACATCTACCAACCCGCACTGGGCCCGCGTGGTGGATTACGGCTCACTCCCTCTCACAGAAAGGAGGCCTGTGTCCCAACAGTGGGAACATTATAGACAGATTATATGTGTAAACATTGTTAGCCTAGTGGTCGCAAGTGCTGGGTTCGATTCCCGGTGCGGAATTTTCTCAGCCTGGAGTTTGGATTTGTGCCGGATTGATGGCAATAGGCTCAGTCTCTTTTACATGGGACAACATAACTGGCGAAATGTGGGTGCACTATAGGTTCATCTCTGCCTAACCCTTCGGGGAATACAGGAATGGTGGTACGTGACGAACTACCTTCACAAATAGTACCTAGTTTTACTATTTTTCAAGATTTTCTTGTAAAATAAATATAAATTCACAGCTGCATGCAGCAGCAGACTAAGGGATAAACTTCGTGGATGATGGATGACGAACAGTTTAGTTCATCATCGCTTTTCGCGAAACCGTCATCAGCTTCAGAGTTGGATATTATAAAAGTTTATGTAACATCCATTCATCCTCTGAAGTTATTATAGATAAGCTGTGCCCCGCGACTTCGTACGCGCGGAATAGTATTTTTTTTATTATTTATTTATATACTATATACTTATATATATATACACACATCAAAAAGTCAAGTAACATGTACGGTTTTGAACTTTTGAACGATTTTTACTATTGTAATTTTCTTTTATAAATAATAACTAAGCATTTTGTGATGCATTAGTGACTAAAGCAACAGAATCCTTCATTCAATTGTTCATTTAATCACTATAATTAATAATATTTGTACCGTAACAAACGTAGTATAAAATATTGTTAAAAAGAAAATAAACTTTTCATGTTTTACAAAATTAAATAACGACATTTTTTTTTTATTTGTTTGTAATTCAATACAAAGTCTGACCGCCTCTGTTGTTTAAAACTTGTCGGCAACGATTTTTCATTGAATTTATAAGATTGTTTATCTTATCCTGCGGCAATTGCTCCCAATGGAATATTAAGAAGTCTTTCAGTCGTGGGTTGTCGACACTTCGTCCAGGTTCGCTAGAACATGTCTCTGGAACATGTCCCATGCGTGCTCGATGGGATTGAGGTCTGGCGATTGTGGTTGAGACCACGGCAATACCCGGACGTTTTCTATTGCCAAGTATACTCTCTGGTCCTCCGAGCTGTGTGCGAAAGCGCATTGTCATGCATCAGCGTGAAATCTGAGCCAAGACTTTGCGCAAATGGGTGAACATAAGGCCCGAGGAGATTTTTAACGTAACTTTCAGCGTTCATATTGCCATCTACAAAAACGAGCTCAGTTCGTCTGTTCTTCATAATACCCGTCATTACCATCACTGTGGATCACTGCGGATCTGTGGATCCACAGTAAGGGTGCACTTCCTGGACGCAACTCAGCCGTTCAGCATTCCCGGGACGACGATACAATCTTACCCTTTTTGTATCAGGCCAAAATCCAAACCGGGACTCATCGCAAAATAAAATTTTATCCCATTGCTTCTAGGTCCATGTCAAGTGTTCCCTAGACCATTCGTTTAGCCGGGCGCGATTCCCATGGCGTATAGGTGGGCACCTAATTGGGCGTCGTGCTCATAGGCCGTATTCATGCAGCCTATTTCTCACGGTTTGGTAGCTAACAACAACATCGCTAGAGAATTGTAGCTATCTCCCGGGCGGTTAACATCGGCTGACCTCTTCCAGTCATTTTTTTGTATCGGTCCTGTCGAACAGTTGTACTCCTTCCACGTACTGGGTGCTGCTCAGCAGGATCCCCTGTATTAACGTAACGCTGCCAAAGACGACAAATCACGCTCCTATTGACACCAAAATGCCGAGATACCTAGATCTGATTTTTTTCCCGCTTGTAGCATTCCTACAGCTCTCTGCATTTCATCAGCAGTCAAATGGCGTCGCTCCATGACATAAAAAATTACTTAACACTCAATTTTTAAAAAACTGTATATCTTAAAATGATAAATACCAAATTTATCAAACAACGAAAACAACATAAAATCCGGAAAAATAATTAGCTTTTATTTTAATGAAAACAAAACACAATCGAAAAGTTTCTGTTTTTAAATCAGCCAGTATATTTCCAAGAACAAAAATATTGTGTACCAATGTAGATTGTTAAGAAAAAAATAAAGTATCTACTAAGCGTGACATTGGTGATTTTTTTATATATACATACAATGACATTAATATTTAGTTTTTGAAGTATTTTTTTTTTTTTATTATTGTGAATGTGAAGACTATTTGGATTATTGTTTTTATTTTTTCTCTGTTACTTTTAATCATGGTCTGGCAGTTTGAGTCATTTAAGCGGCCTACCCAAATGTCCTTTCTTTGGTATTGTTCGTCGAATCTAGTCATCTAGTTTTTAAATATTATGATTGACGTGTAAAAATTGTTGGTACAAACCTACTTACAGAAATAAAATCATTTATCATTTAACTGACTTTCGTTACGTTGTTTGGTTGGTGGAATAAAAAAAAAATGTTTTTATTGACATTAATTAAGGAGTTACATTTTAATTTGAAGCCCTGACTCCTGAGCTAGGTGGTACCTGGAATAGGTGCAACATAACCGCATGGTGCACTACTTAACTCTTTTTGTCCACAGAAAACCCTTTATTCGACGCTTCCAATGTTGCCGCTTTGTGTACGCTGTGGCGCTTATGGTCATTATTTTGAGAGAAACTTATTTCACATTTGATATCTACTATCCACTATGCACTATCTACTACTATCGTAGAAATGAGTTTTTATAATCGACCGTGGGTATTTTTTGGGCATTCTCCTTTATGATCATAATATTAATCATGTATTTTGATGCATCGCCCGCCCGCTCGCGTTATTGCTTCGTTTACGCTTAGCACTCTTTTTATGTTTTTGAAGTGAAACTTCTTTAGGCGTGTTGAGCGATTTGGTAGGGGCAAACTTATGAGTTCGCGTCACCGACATGCCCGCGCCGACATGGTGTAGAAGCAGTAAGTGAAGTTAAATTGACTATGTGAAAAGTTTAATTTGTATATAATATGCATTGTTTAAATTGTGTTTTAAATAATCATTATTTTATTGAAGTGAAAATATCTTCAGGCACGTTGAGCGATAAGTTTTTCTGACGGCAGTCCCCATGGCTGCAGTTTTTTCTTTTTGCGTGGCTGCCAAGGATCGTACCGTGATGTTAAATAGCCTATAACCTTCCTCAAGAATTGGGCTATCAAATGAAAAGAGATTTTTTTCAATCCGACTGGTAGTTCCAGAGATTATCGCATTCAAACAAACAAACAAACAAACATACAAACTCT
Source organism: Atethmia centrago (assembly GCA_905333075.3). Taxonomy (NCBI): domain Eukaryota; kingdom Metazoa; phylum Arthropoda; class Insecta; order Lepidoptera; family Noctuidae; genus Atethmia; species Atethmia centrago. Next base: position 24,988,403 of record HG995376.1, read on the forward strand.
TCAGCTTTATTATATTAGTAGGTACTAGGCTCTGTCCGCGACTTCATCCACGTGAAATTTTGGCCCTGTCTCACCGCGTCGCATCGGATTGCCCGCCCGCGCTATTAGATAGATTAAAATGTCAAATCTCATTGAAACGCAGTATTAAATCCAAGATTTTCGTCAGCTAAATTTTTCATTTTTCTTTTCCCAAACAAAAAGATTTTAAATAAAGAAAATTGGTATACAAATTTGTGGTGAAAATTTTATATAGCATTACGCTTGTATTCTCCGTTGGGGTGAGCATATAACGTGGGTAGTATCTTTGTAATTGAATTAATTGAAACCTACTTTTATTTATTAAAAAATAAACATAATATATGTTGACAAGAGCAGTGGTGGCCCGGTGGTAACGGCCGCCACTTACGAGTTGTAGGTCGCAGGTTCGCACCCCGACAGGCGCTTTACTTTGTGTAAATTATTTCATAACCACTGCTCTCAAAACGGTGAAGGAAAACATCGTGAGGAAACCAGCATGTCCTAAAACCAAAAATTCGAAGACATGTGACATCTACCAACCCGCACTGGGCCCGCGTGGTGGATTACGGCCCACTCCCCCTCACAGGGAGGAGGCATGTGTCTCAGCAGTGGGAACATTATAGACTGATTATATGTGTAAACATTGTTAGCCTAGTGGTCGCAAGCGCTAGGTTCGATTCCCGGGTAAGGCATAGTGTTATTGGGATTTCCTCAGCCTGGAGTTTGGATTTGTGCCGGATTGATGGCAATAGGCTCAGTATCTTTCACATGAGACAACATAACTGGCGAAATGTGGGTGTACTATAGGTTCATCTCTGCCTAACCCTTCGGGGAATACAGGAGTGATGGTACGTGACGAACTACCTTCACAAATAGTACCTAGTTTTACTATTTTTCAAGATTTTCTTGTAAAATAAATATAAATTCACAGCTGCATGCAGCAGCAGACTAAGGGATAAACTTCGTGGATGATGGATGACGAACAGTTTAGTTCATCATCGCTTTTCGCGAAACCGTCATCTGCTTCAGAGTTGGATATTATAAAAGTTTATGTAACATCCATTCATCCTCTGAAGTCATTATAGATAAGCTGTGCCCCGCGATTTCGTACGCGCGGAATAGTATTTTTTTTTATTATTTATTTATACTTTATATATTATTTATTTATATATACACACATCAAAAAGTCAAGTAACATGAAGAAGACACTTGCTGTTCCAAAGGTAACTAACTACTGGTAAGCGCACAAGAAGGTACATAGTACCAACGTTAGCGAATGAGCTACCCCCCAAACTTATATCGCATGTCAAGTCTAAGGATCAACTTAAAAGAGTTCTACAAAAACATTATCTCTCATTATGTCCATAGAAAATGTTTTTATTTTTTGTTTAAAATGTGAGATTTTTGATCTGAACTTTAGGTATCTATTTCATAATTTACTTAACACAATTAAGTTATAGCATATTAATCTTGAAAATTTGTTAGCTATTGGTAGACGAGAACTACTGCCGACAAACTGTTTTGCAGTTTGGCAGACTTTATGTATGTTATTGTTAGTACAAATTTTGAATAAATAAAAATAAAAATAAAAAATGTACGGTTTTGAACTTTTGAACGATTTTTACTATTGTAATTTCTTTTATAAATAATAACTAAGCATTTTGTGACTAAAGCAACAGAATCCTTCATTCAATTGTTCATTTAATCACTATAATTAATAATATTTGTACCGTAACAAACGTAGTATAAAATATTGTTAAAACGAAATTAAACTTTTCATGTTTTACAAAATTAAATAACTACATATTTTTTTATTATTTGGTAATTCAATACAAAGTCTGACCGCCTCTGTTGTTTAAAACTTGTCGGCAACGATTTTTCATTGAATTTATAAGATTGTTTATCTTATCCTGCGGCAATTGCTCCCAATGGAATATTAAGAAGTCTTTCAGTCTTTAGGTTGTCGATACTTCGTCCAGGTTCGCTAGAACATGTCTCTGGAGCATGTCCCATGCGTGCTCGATGGGATTGAGGTCTGGCGATTGTGGTTGAGGCCACGGCAATACCCGGACGTTTTCCATTGCCAAGTATACTCCCTGGTCCTCCGAGCTGTGTGCGAAAGCGCATTGTCATGCATCAGCGTGAAATCTGAGCCAAGACTTTGCGCAAATGGGTGAACATAAGGCCCGAGGAGATTTTTAACGTAACTTTCAGCGTTCATATTGCCATCTACAAAAACGAGCTCAGTTCGTCTGTTCTTCATAATACCCGTCATTACCATCACTGTGGATCACTGCGGATCTGTGGATCCACTGTAAGGGTGCACTTCCTGGACGCAACTCAGCCGTTCAGCATTCCCGGGACGACGATACAATCTTACCCTTCTCGTATCAGGCCAAAATCCAAACCGGGACTCATCGCAAAACAAAATTTTATTCCATTGCTCCTGGGTCCATGTCAAGTGTTCCCTAGACCATTCGTTTAGCCGGGCGCGATTCCCATGGCGTATAGGTGGGCACCTAATTGGGCGTCGTGCTCATAGGCCGTATTCATGCAGCCTATTTCTCACGGTTTGGTAGCTAACAACAACATCGCTAGCGAATTGTAGCTATCTCCCGGGCGGTTAACATCGGCTGACCTCTTCCAGTCATTTTTTTGTATCGGTCCTGTCGAACAGTTGTACTCCTTCCACGTACTGGGTGCTGCTCAGCAGGATCCGGCAGGTAACGCTGCCAAAGACGACAAATCACGCTCCTATTGACACCAAAATGCCGAGATACCTAGATCTGATTTCTTCCCGCTTGTAGCATTCCTACAGCTCTCTGCATTTCATCAGCAGTCAAATGGCGTCGCTCCATGACATAAAAAATTACTTACCACTCAATTTTTCAAAAACTGTATATCTTAAAATGATAAATACCAAATTTATCAAACAACGAAAACAACATAAAATCGGGAAAAATAATTAGCTTTTATTTTAATGAAAACAAAACACAATCGAAAAGTTTCTGTTTTTTAAATCAGCCAGTATGTTTCCAAGAACAAAAAGATTGTATACCAATGTAGTTTGTTAAGAAGAGAAAAATAAAGTATCAATTAATAAAACATGCAGTTTCTGTAAATGATGCGTGTTGCTTAGACTTTCCAAACAAACAGACAGACAGACAAAAATTATAAAAAATGTTATTTTGGTATGTGTACCGTGTAATTCATCCATATGCATTTAGTAAAAAGCGTTTATTTTAATATTACAAACAGAGACTCCAATTTTATTTATCTGTATAGATATCGATGGCTGAGGGCAACTGTTTAGTTGGTTTTCTAGGTAAAAATAATGTGTCTCTAAAAGTCCACACCCACATACGCTTTTAATCGATCGAGCAAATACCTACGTCGAGTAAAAATCACGGCATGGGCTTTCGTCGACACATTCAGCATTTATCTATCGAGCAACGCGAGACGTTCAGTATCGTTAGGAGTATATTATGTGTTTTGTGTTCAGTGTTCACCGATCCGTTCGAGCCAAAAGTGTCGGTTCAACAAAGTAGACAGTGGCTGCATATAGAAAGTCTCACAATTCTCATGTATTAAAGAATTAAAAAAAAATCGAAATAAAAGGAACAAACATAAAAGGAAGCACTGGGAAAAACATTGGTTAGATCCGCTCTGGGGGGTAACCATCACCTCTTATAGCAGTATTATTATAATATTACTTCACAGTGGGAAAGTGATGGAGCTATACAAGACTTATAGCTCCATCTCTTTCTCACGCTGAAGTAATATTGAAATAATACTGCTATAAGAGGTGATGGTTACCCCCCTGATTACAGTCATGTGAACTTGATTAAAGAACTGTGTCCCGTAGATTATAACAATTATTTAAGGCGCTGACAAGACCCAATTGACCAAAATAGGCTTCTCTTAAGAAAGAAAATTGCCAAATCTGTATAGTTTGTGGTAGCGGAAAAAATATATGTTAATTTTGAACATATTTTTCAGAACTTGGTTGTTACCACCAAAACACGTTTTGAAAAAAAAATCTCGATACAAACTAACGTTAAACTAACCTCTTACCTTGAGTTCTAATCCAACATGTCTGCATTAAATATCAACATACGTTACGTATTTAATTAAGAACAAGTACGTCTTATTTGAAGGCAGAACTTGGTTGTTTTTTATTTTCGATTACTCAATTCAATTCTGAGTAAATAGATAATTGCTTCATATTTTGCAATAAATTACAAGCGTTTTGTCGTCGCGCTTCTCTTTCTTTTCTATGTAATCTGACAGTGACCGCGGTTAAGGTGTTGTCAGCGTCTTAAGGATGCCTGAAGGGCTATATGAATAATTAGTTTCTATGATTTAATTTATAAAAAACCAGCCAAGTGCGTGTCGGACCACGCACAATGGAGGGTTCCGTAGTTGGGAAGTTGGTATGAACTTATTCCAAAAACAAACTTAACATTGTAGTGGAAAAAGTTGTTCTTCCATACATCGATATATAATATGTCACAATTAATACTCCAACCGCAAATTTAAGTTGGTCGATTATTACGTGTTAACTTGTAATGCCTACTTAGCTGTTACAGTTTTCCTTTTAATTTCATTTTATGTACTGCCATGATTTTTTTCACATCTCCTTATATAACCGTTTAGCTTGCAGGGCACTTGAGTCCAACAAATATTAGAACTTTAATACTTAATATTACGCAAGCGGATCCTTGAATCGAAAAGTGGTTTTCACAGACCCACAATATTTTTAAACGTCCTATCTAACGATATCCCGCACCATGGGATAGACGAGAAAAAAAAATCATCCCCGGAGAGGTACCCCGGAAAATACCCTTTTTTTTCTAGATTTTCTTTCAGCACTTTGTCGGCGTAATTAATATGTATACCTATGTCAAATTACAGCTTTCTAGTACTAAGCGTCTCTGAGCTACAGCGGGGAGACACAAACAGACAGACAGACGGACATGGCGAAACTATAAGTTTCTTGTTTACTACGGAACCCTAAAAAGAGACGCTCGACTCTAAGGCGCCATCTCCATGGAGGAGAGAATCGCGGCGTTAGTCACTAGTCACGTTGTGCCTTTAAATTATCGCCGCGACGTTATCGCCGTGTGGAGATGCATTCATAGTTTCTATTGAATTTGGAGACTATCGCTGCGATTTTGGCACCCGATGCCGCCTAAGGACGCGGACATGTAGGCTCGAGTCAAACTCAACGGCTCGCTTCGAGTAGGTGCAAAGGAAATTAATTCTTAATTAATTAATTAATAATAAATCATCATGTATTTAATTATTTAATTCCATCGAGCCGGCTTGATGCGAGCCTTCGATTTGTGAGTTTTGCGGACCACACGTTAATTTTTGCTTGTTTTTGCAAACACCCGAATGTGAATACGGAGCTTTACTTTTTTCCTCCTCTTCACTTCGCTCTTGACAGAGCGGTCGTGGTCGCGATAAATTATTTCAAATCGCAGGTGTAGTCGTTCCTTGTCTAACGATCTCTTTCCATCTGGTTCTATTAAATGACAGTCTGGCGCATTTATTAACAGTGCCTCCAACCGCTGATTTAAATTGATCGGTCCACCTCATCGGTGACCGGCCATGGAGGGGGTGGAGACCTATTCCGATCACCGGTATATCCGGTTTGACGTCTCCGCCCAGACCTCGAACGCGCCGGTCCGACGGGCCCCGAGTGGTCCGCGGTGGGCGCTGAGGCAGCTGAACCGGGAGCTCCTCCTGGAAGCCTCGATCGTACAGGCCTGGGTGTCACCACCGGACGGGCCTGCTGACATCAACGTCGAGGCGTAGTGGTTCCGGGAGGCCATGTCCGACATATGTGACGTGGCAATGCCCCGAGTCCAGCCTGGACGTGCCTCGCGCCAGGTGTACTGGTCGTTGCAGGAGCTAACGGCTCTGCGCACTGCGTGCGTGGCTGCGAGACGCCGGTACACCAGGCACCGCAGGCTCCGTATCAAACCTTCGAATACGGAAGCCATTCAGACGGAGCTGTACGAGGGATACAGAGCGGCGAAGACCGCCCTCCAAGCGGAGATCCTGCGGGCCAGGGGGTTGGCCCGCGAGGAGTCGCTGGGGACTCTGGACAGGGACCCGTGGGGACGCCCGTACAAAGTGGTGCGGGATAAACTCCGCCCATGGGCTCCCCCGCTGACGCAGAGTCTTCGGCCCCAGCTTGTGGAGGACGTGATGAGCGCTCTGTTCCCTTCGCGAGGGGAACACACCTCCCCGCCCATGGCTCCGCCTACTGCGGTGCCCGATGCGGACCACACCGCCGACGACGACGACGACGATGCTCCGGAGGTGACCGAGGTAGAAATGAGAGCGGCGGTACGCAGGCTTAATGCCAAAAATACCGCCCCAGGACCCGACGGCTTACCTGGGAAGGCCTGGGTCCTGGCCTTGGAGGCTCTCGGGCCTCGACTTAGGGGGCTCCTAGGCGCATGCATGGAGAGGGGCCAGTTCCCGCTTCGTTGGAAGACGGGGAAACTGGTCCTCATAAATAAGGCAGGGCGCCCTGCGGACTCTCCGTCCGCTTATCGGCCCATCGTGCTGCTCGACGAGGTGGGCAAGCTCTTTGAAAGAGTCATTGCAGACCGCCTCGTCGGCCAGCTGGTGCGGGTGGAGCCGGATTTGGCGGAGAGCCAGTTTGGTTTCCGCAAGGGGCGTTCTACGGTGGACGCTATCATGCGCGTGCGAGCCCTGACGACAGGGAATGCTGTTGCCCAGGGTGGGGTCGTCTTGGCGGTGTCTCTAGACATCGCCAATGCCTTTCGCCCTGCCCTGGAGTTGCATCAGGGAGGCACTCCGGTACCACCGGATGCCGACCTACCTCTGTCGTGTGGTCGAGGCCTATCTGACGGACAGGGCCGTCATCTACCCCGGTCACCAGGGAGTGTGGAACCGGCAAGAGATGTCGTGCGGTGTCCCACAGAGATCGGTCCTAGGGCCGCATCTGTGGGACATCGGATACGACTGGGTGCTGCGCGCCGACCTCCCTAGCGGCGTCAGCGTAGTGTGTTACGCTGACGACACGTTGGTCCTGGCGCAGGGGAGGTCGCACCAGGCGGCGGCCGAAGTAGCGGCACGCGGGGTTGCGATAATCATCGAAAGGATCCGACAATTGGGACTCGAGGTGGCCCTGCACAAGTCCGAGGCCATGTGTTTTCACTGTCCTCGGAATGCGCCACCGTTGGGGTCCCAAATAACGGTAGGAGAGGTTTCCATCGGCGTCGAGTCGACGATGAAGTACCTGGTACTCGTCCTCGACAGCCGGTGGAACTTCGTGGAGCATTTCCGACGTTTGGCTCCCAAACTGAAGCGGGCAGGCGCTGCATTGAAGCGGCTCCTGCCCAATCTAGGGGGTCCAAACGCCTCCTGCCGGAGGCTCTACGCAGGGGTCGTGCGGTCCATGGCCATCCGGATGGTCCGGGGATACCGCACGGTCTCCTGTGAGGCAGCGAGCCTCCTTGCCGGATTGCCGCCATGGGATCTGGAGGCAAAAGTCCTCGCGCACGTATGGGAGTGGCGCGAGGAGGCGAAACGCCGGGGCGTAAGTCCGCTACCGCGAGAAATCGCGGCATAGCGGACGGAGCTCCGGCGGGATCTCATGGCGTCAAGGAAAGTACGGTTATCGCAACCCAGTGCTGGGCACGCCACGATTGCGGCGATAAGTCCCCTCTTTGAGAAGTGGCTAGAGATGCGCCACGGCGTCCTCACCTTCCGCCTGACGCAGGTCCTCACCGGACACGGCAGTTTCGGGAGGTTCATGTGTCGGATAAGGCGGGAGGAAACGCTGTCACCCCTGCGTGGATCGCCCGGACGACACGGTGGAGCATACGGTGGAGGTTGCCCAGCTTGGGCAGAGCACCGCCGTGTTCTCGTGGAGGCGATCGGCGGCAGAGATATCTCGCGTCCGGCCCTGGTTCAGGCCATGGTACGGAGCGAGAGGGCATGGGCAGCCGTCACCTCCTTCTGCGAAGCAGTAATGCTCGTGAAGGAGGAGACGGGACGGTTGAGGGAAAGGGGAAAGGCATGTTTCGCGCCCTCTCGCCCCTAGCCGCCGCAGGAGACGCCCTGGGCGTCGGGAATCCCGGGCGGATTTCCGGCCACCGTAGGCGCGGGCTTGCGGACGGTGAGCAATGGGTAGCTCACCGTCCGATAAGGACCAGGCCCGGGTCAACGGCGCGTCGTATTCCACGCGCGCCTCAAAGAGCTGTCAGCACAAATGTAGGGGTCCATTAGGGCCGATGCCTGCTGGGGTCGCAGGAAGGTACTTATGGGTCACCGAGGCCCCTGGCAACACAGGCAACAGGAAGGAGTACGGGTGGGTTTTAGTCAGTAGGAGACACACCCTCCCGCTCCGCCCAAAGCGGGAGAAGTTATTTGATGATTTGCCAGCCAAAAAAAAAAAATCGGTGACCGGCCGCGTGGCTTTGACTTTTCTGTAGCGGAATTTTCATCCAAAGAGGTAGGTACTACTCTAAGCCTAGTCAGATGGGTGCACACCAGAAAGAAACTAGCTAACTTCAAAAAAGGAGTAGATTCTATATTCGTATGTTTTTATTTTTAATGTATTTTCATCGATATTTTCGTCAATTGAGAACCGATTTTGAGAGCTCTTTTTTTGTTTGAAAGGGCCTTTTAGCCTTGCAATGGTTCCATATAAATTTGGTGAAGTTCTGATGAGTGGTTTTTTAAATTGGCTTCAATGATGTTGTTATAAGTTCACTTTCACTGTTTACATATCAAGTAGTGGAATACGAATTTTCACTTTTAAGTTGTGTTACATACACACGGCTACACATCAAGCTATAATTTTCCAGTATAAGCTGACCTCTCATTGTATGGAAATCCTATACAATGCGAGATTAGCTTATACTGGAAATCTATAGCTTGATATGTGGCCGTGTGTACCACCAACAACTAAAAAGGGAAAAATAAATACGTTTTTACAAAAAGAAAACAACTGACTTCTGAAAAACATTACACAGTGAAAAATAACTAAGTGTTTTTATTTCATTTTTAATTTTTATTAGGTGGCAAAAGCGAAATATAAAACCAATGACACCGACTTCCAAAATTAAAGTTATTTTTCCCTTTGTAGTGTATTTTTGGAAGTCGGTTGTTATTTTTTTTTATGTTTCAGACCCTTAATATCTAATAATTAATTGAATTAATTTGTCTATTATATCTATATATTTATTTACATAACTAAATTACAAGATAATTATTAACATTAACTAAATTAAATTAAAACTAAGTTAAGCCTAAAAAAGGCCCTCGGGGCATTGTACCGAGGATGCTGGCGGCATTTCCTCGCTGAATTGCAATGCTGATGCGTTGCGCGAGAAAGCCGCCAGCTTTTCGGTCACCAGTTACATTAACTAGACGTTTAGAAGTAGTCCGTTGGAGGTGGGACGGTGCCAGTGTGTCCACACAGGTAGCGTCCCACACAAGCATCCGTCCCAAACTCCACGGGACAAAAGACACACCATCAGGTCTTTTGCCATCATCTCTGACAATGCCAGTCGGCTCAAGAAGAGCAGGCACATTGATGCTGGCAAGAGACCGGCGGATTATGTCATTAAGTGTCGCATGTCTTGAAAAGCGGCCTGCACATTTTTGACAACAAATTTGAGAAAACTAATTTTGAGGTCTCACTTAATTAGGTCCGGCGCCCACTATCGGTGGGCATCGTTGCGGTTTGGTAAAGCTCGGGCGCCTTACGGCGGCTTCGGGCGCCTTACGGTGGCTTCGGGCGCCTTAGGGCGGCTTCTGGCGCCTGAGTGCTGCTTCGGGCGGCTTCGGGCGCCTGAGGACTTCCTCGGCAGTCGTAAGCATACCTAAGAGCGCCGAGGCTGGTTTCGGGCAGCTTCGGCAAAACTAAGAATAGTCCGGGTGGCAGACACGTCGCAGAGGAGTCGTAACGTTACGTGAAAAAAGTTGTGCGTGTGTATTTATAATGGTGGATTGGTAGTTTTGCCGAAGCTGCCCGAAACCAGCCTCGGCGCTCTTAGGTATGCTTACGACTGCCGAGGCAGCTCTCAGGCACCCGAAGCCGCCCGAAGCAGCCCTCAGGCGCCCGAAGCCGCCGTAAGGCGCCCGAGCTGTACCGAGCCGCACCTATGCCCACCGATAGTGGGCGCCGCGCCTAATTAAGTGAGACCTCAAAATTAGTTTTGGAATAACCTGCTTTCCCACCTCGCCGTCGGTAATGAATCGTCATTATAAGGTTGCTAGGCTGACGTCATCATCTGCCCAGCATTTTCCCAAATATGTTGGGGTCGGCTTCCAGTATAACCAGCTGAATACCAGTATTTTACACGGAGCCACTGTCTATCTGACCGCCACAACCCAGTTACTGGGTAGTACGATACCCATTGGTCAAACTGGTTGTCAGAGTTCAGAATCATGCATGGTAATCTTTGTCGCAGAATCACTGACAATAGTCGCCCACAAAATTATTTTTTCTGAGACAGTCGCAAAAATTATGTGACTACCATATAAAAAAAACCGGGCAAGTGCGTGTTTAACTCGCGTGGAGAGGGTTCCATACGATGAAAGTAAAGTCGAACGAATAATTTATTCTAAGAACGAAACTTTACATTGTAGTTTAAATGTACAATGTCGTTTAAATTTACATGTTCTCCCATACATTCCAACTGCAAATGTAAGTTTGTACGCACAGTATTGATAGATTTTTTAAGACCATTGACTTCTTACATATGTAGGTGTAGGTTTTCCTGTAATATATAATTTAAGAAGTATTTTCTGTATTATTTTTTTAATTTTCGGTTTTGAATGGTAATTTTTTATATATTTTCTTAAATAACTTTTAAAACTATTATTTAAATATTAGGGACCTTCACAACAATCGCTTTATTTGATATGTCACACGGTAGAGTTGGCAAAACTTTTTTTATTTGACCCTAAAAGTGACCCGGACCCCCATATTCAAAATTCATTTACTTACATTTTTATAGAAAATCATAAGTATACCTACCAAATTTCAACTTCTACAGTCCAGTAGATTTGGAGCAAATTGGTGTGACAGACAGACAGACAGACACACGAGTGATCCTACGATAAGGATTTCTTTTTTATTTATTTTTTATTTTATTTTTTTTAGGGTGGGAAATCATCAAATAACTTCTCCCGCTCTGGGCGGAGCAGGAGGGTGGTCAGACTCTGACTGACTAAAACCCACCCGTATTCCTTCCTGTTGCCTGTGTTGCGGGCGCCTCGGTGACCCATAAGTACCTTCCCGCGAACCCCGGCAGGCATCGGCCCTAGTGGACCCCTACCTTTGTGCTGACGACATTTGAAGCGCGCGTGGAATACAACGCGCCGTCGACCCGGGTCTGGTCCTTACCGGACGGTGAGCTACCCATTGCTCACCGTCCGCAAGCCCGCGCCTACGGTGGCCGGAAATCCGCCCGGGATTCCCGACGCCCAGGGCGTCTCCTGCGGCGGCTAGGGGCGAGAGGGCGCGAAATTTGCCTTTCCCTCAACCGTCCCGCCTCCTCCTTCGCGAGCATTACTGCTTCGCAGAAGGAGGTGACAGCTGCCCATGCCCTCTCGGTCCGTACCATAGCCTGAACCAGGGCCGGACGCGAGAGATCTCTGCCGCCGATCGCCTCGACGAGGACACGGCGGTGCTCTGCCCAAGCCGGGCAGACCTCCACCATATGCTCCACCGTGACGATAAGGGTTACGGTTGTCATTCGTACTTACTGAACCCTAAAAATAATACAGGAACAATCCGCCACGATAAAAATCTAAACACGACACAAAACGTATGAAAAAGCGAATATCTCAAGACGCACATTCCTCAATGAATAATGTAGGAACGCAAAAACACAAGATTGGAATAAATTATTTTAACTTTCAACGCTTTGTTATTTTTGTCGGATCGTGTAGGAATATTATAAATTCGTTGTGATATACGCTTGAGACGGGATGCTGAAGAAAGAATGTCGTCATAAAAAAGCAGCCAAGTGCGATTCAGACACTCACACGAAGGGTTTCGTACAGTCAGCGTCAATAATATCGGGACGAACAGACTGTTCAAAATTATCTAAACAACTATGAAAATTAAATATTAACTCAATGATACAGATATTCTATTTCACGAAGTCCGTTCGGCTTTGATTGTAGTAGTGACGTATCCCGACAAGCGCGCTTGTGTGTGTAAAAGTAGGTAACGTTAGCAAAAAAATCTGATATATATTCAAGTCGAGATTTAATAATCTAAATAAAATTTTGGTTTTAAAAGTATATACATTTTGTAAATAAATTAGATTAGGTTGCAATAAATACAAAAATATTAAGAATATGTAGGCATTTAATACAGAATGGAAACGAAACAAGTAGGACTATTCAGTATTTTCAATCACTATCAGATAAATTTTCGATTTCTGATTCCGTTTTGCTGTCGTCAGAATCATCTCGTACATTGATTATAAACTAGTACTGCGAACCACATCGGCTGTAAAATTATCTATATCCACTTTATTATCTCGCTTTCTCCTTTTCTTCATAGGTAAAGTGAATTTTGATGAAGTGGATGGCAATTCCTTCTCTTCTTTTAATATTCTTTGAACTGTTTTTTGGCTCACACCCGTAGCTTCAGCTGTACGGCGTGTAATGTCTCGTAAATGAGACAAATCACAGTTGAGTTCCATTAATGATTTTGTAAATTCATATTCTTCTCGCAGAAAATGATAAACACTAGCTATCATGTTTCGACCCTAAAACAAAATGTAATCAAAATAATTAAGTAATATAAACATTTTATAACACAAAAAAACATTCATTTTATAAATACTTCTATTGCTATATTAAGTATCTTTGTATAACATTTTAATTGAAAACGTATAAATAAATATTACCTCACTATGGACAACTCTTCTTCGTTTTGTTGCCATGCTGACCTTACTCCGTGAAACAATTTGGCGCGAACTAAAAACCACTACTGATCCGGACCGTGTCCCGATCGACACTGAGCGCTCTTGAGGTTACGCACACAAAAACAATGTGCATGTGCACGCTTGACAACATTCATAGCCAAACGGACTTCGTGACATAGAACATCAGTACAAGAAATGTTTCAAAATGAAGGAAGTACACGACAACTGTCATTCTGACAAGAATTTTATCAAATCGAGATAAAGTTTAATTTTCTTAGTTGTTGAGATCATTTTAAACAGTCGTTTTGTACCAATATTTTTGACGCTGACTGTACCACCATACAATATTTAACACAAAATATATATTTTTTTAATGTAGGTATAATAAACAAGCAAAAAAACGCCGATAAAAACACGATTCTTATGTGATTAAGAAAGAAGAAAGAAAAAAAGAAACATATTTTATTTGGAACACGCACAAGAAATACAAAAAGTAAAAAAGGAGCACTTAAAACTACCAAAATTGACGTATTTGTTCGATTAAAAAAAAAACGAGGAAAATAAAAACGACTTGTGCGACGGCAAAAACGCTCCTATCTCAGCATAATGCTGCGATATTTATTAAATAAATACCGCAGCGCTGGGATTCTGATAGGGCCCGCTGTGATGCCCACGGAGACGTCTACGGTCACATACAAATCCTACTAAGGGCATAAAAAATTATTTGTTGATATAGCGGCCATAGTACATAGTACACACTATATGAGTTTCTAGGGTCTACGTATCTACGGTTCAAAATATACAGCCCAGTGACAGATGGACGGACGGACAGCGGAGCTTTAGTTTTAGGGTCCTGGTCCTTTGGGCACGGAACCCTTTTTTTTTTTGGGTGGGATATCATCAAATAACTTAGGTGCCTGTGTTGCCAGAGGCCTCGGTAACCCTTTAGTACCTTCCCGCGACCCCGGCAGGCATCGGCCCTAGTGGACCCCTACACTTGTGCTGACGACATCTCTTTGAGGCGCGCGTGGAATACAACGCGCCGTCGACCCGGGCCTGGTCCTTACCGGACGGTGAGCTACCCATTGCTTACCGTCCGCTAGCCCGCGCCTACGGTGGCACGGAACCCTAAAAAATAAAAATATAGGCTTAAATGTTTATGGTACTTTATTCTACACAGTGAATACATGTTGCGTGTTTATAACTCAGAAATTCTTTTAACATTTTCTTTATCGGTGATGTACAGACTACCTACGTTTTCTTGGCAGTTTTTGTGAACACTTAATAATGCTACAATAAGCTGTAACTTCTCAAACGTCACATTCACGATAGAATATTTAGCTTTTCACGAAGTGGCATCGTGTAAAGGCTCCTGCAAACAGGTGCGAGTCGACAGCGCGACGCGACATTAGTAGCACAATATCTATAAAAACTACATGGAAAGATGGCGCAATATCGCGATTTCGATCGCCAGTCTGCACGAGCCTTAAACGTATGGGGCTACACTCGTACCAGTTATAACATATCATCACGCCTGTAATCCCCAAAGGGTTAGGCAGAGTTGTACCTATAGTACAACCACATTTCACCAGTTATGTTTTAAGTCCCATGTAATAGGGGGCGAGCATATTGCTATCTACCGGGCACAAATCTAGACTCCGAGCTGCTACTGAGAAATTTCTAATGGAAAAAACAAAAAAACACTGCCTGACCTGGGAATCGAACCCAAGACCTCATGCTCAGCAGTAGCCCTTGCGACCAACCAAACCTACCAACGAAACTCATACGAGTTCTTTTGACTTATTATTTTATTGTAACCAGCATGTCGATTCTGTAAAAATCTCACCGTGAAAGCTCGCGTGGAGTGAGCTGTCAGTGTCATATCACTGATGCTAGGGAGTGACCAAGCATTACATTATTTTATAATCATAATCGATATTTTAATTATATTTTTATGCTAATTCTATTGATCATTTTATATTATTTCAAAACAAGTATTTAAGTGTGGAAACGTTACTATTTAGGGTTTTTTAAAAATAAAATAGCAAAACAGAAATTCAGTCAGAAACTCAATTTGGTTTTTTTCAAACCATGAAAACGACACCCATGATGAAAAATCCGAAACTATTTGCAGCCGCCATCTTGCTTTTTAATTTTGACCTCACTATCGGATTTCACACCCCCGAAAACCATGAAAACGAAACCCATGATGAAAAATCTGAATAATTTCGCAGCCGCCATCTTGCTTTTTAGATTTGACCTCACAATCGACTTTAACACCCCCGAAAACCATGAACACGACACCCATGATGAAAAATCTGAACATTTTCGCAGCCGCCATCTTGCTTTTTAATTTTGACCTCACTATCGGATTTAACACCCCCGAAAACCATGAACACGACACCCATGATGAAAAATCTGAATATTTTTACAGCCGCCATTTTGCTTTTTAGATTTGACCTCACTATCGGCTTTAACACCCCCGAAAACCATGAACACGACACCCATGATGAAAAATCTTTACATTTTCGCAGCCGCCATCTTGCTTTTTAATTTTGACCTCACTATCGGATTTAACACCCCCGGAAACCATGAAAACGATACCCATGATAAAAATCTGAATATTTTCGTAGCCGCTATCTTTTATTTTAGATTTAACCTAACTATCGGCTTTAACACCCCCGAAAACCATGAAAACGACACACATGATGAAAAATGTTTGTAGCCGCCATTTTGGATTTTGATAAAAAGGTGGTAAAACCAAATTTTTGTTTGTCGCGCATTTAAAAATTAAAAACGGGAAATAAAAAAAAGAAAACTCAACTTGATATTAATAATAGCGCCTCACGCGCAAGCGTGGCGTGATCTTATCACTTCACCCGATTCTCGTAACCATAGTAACCACCTGCGCCGAAGTGAATCGGCTAGGTGAAGTGAGTCGGTAAGCGCGACGCGCAAGTGTCGTGATCTTATCACTTCACTCGATTCTCGTTGCCATGGCAACATCACTTCACTTGGGCTGGATGAAGTGAGCCTAGCCGCCCGCCGGCTGGTGCGCGCGCTGCGCGTGTGTCAGTTGAAATGTTGAATTTAGTTATAAGTATTGATGACGGCGATTTTATGAATATTATTTTATTATGGCACTGATTTAAAGAGGCAGTTGTAAATAGCGGTTTTGGTAAGTTAAACATTATAAATGGCACGTTTAATAACTAAGTTCAGCAGTTAAAACTAAGCAGTAAAGTAAACAAAAATGAGTAATAAAAATTATGAAATGGATCAGTGAATATATAATTGAGCAGGAAAATAATTAAATGGGCGGTAAAAATTATTGAACGAGCGGTTACGTGTGGGCAGTAATAAATCGGAATTTGTCGGTAAGAAATCTCATTGTAAGCAATTCTATAAACAATGAGGTGGTAAATTAGTTTTCGAGATAATGGCCCCGATTCCCTTGTTCACAAACTAAACTAAATTTAAGTTCAGTGCATCTTTTTCTTTCTATTTCATTTAGAAAAGGACAGAAGATAAATTTTAGTTTAGTCCTGTCAAATTAATCAGCTCCTGTCACTACTCTATACAAGTTTAGACGTGATTAAAAACTTGCCTACTAAAATTACGTCAATTTACGTCAAGCGCTGATTAATTTGACAGGACTAAACTAAAATGTATCTTCTGTCCTTTTCTTAATGAAATAGAAAGAAAAAGATGCACTGAACTTAAATTTACTTTAGTTTGTGAACAAGGGAATCGGCGCCAATAACTAATAATGACACACTAACTTAACTGTTTCCTTTTACAAACGCGATTCGCTTCTGGCACATCGCCGGCCGCTACCGCGGCACGGTCGCTTCGCTCGCTCGGCTCGTGCGTTGTTTGTCATACTCTAACCTAACCTAACCCAAACGTTTTATGTCATTATAACAATCAGCTTAACAATAATTCTACCAAATGAAACGTTGTCACACAAAAATTTGCTAATCGTTAGTTATCAACTAACTTCACTGTTTTTTTTTTTGTAGGATCGATCGAACCGCTCATTCCATAATTTTTACGGCTATATTATGTATATTATATATATTGGACTGCTCAATTATTTTTAGCATTGACATTGTATGATAAAGTAACCGACTAATTGATTTTTTATTACTGTCCATGTTTTACTGTCGCAATAATTAATCAACTGCCATTAAATTAAATAACTGCTCAATATGTTTTTCAACTGATCATAATAACATCTCGAATATTTAAATAACAGCTCAAAAATATAGTTCCCTTTTATTTTTGGCAACGCGTTGGTCGGTATAAATTTACCTACCTAAAATAAAATATTAGAAAGGCACTTATTAAATAATTCACATCGCGGTTGGGTCACGGGATTGCGTTTATTTAATCAGTTAAAACACATCGCGATTATTTAATCAGTTAACTGATTATTATCAATAGAATTATCATAAAAATATTCTTAAAATCTCGATTATGATTGTAAATGTAATCCTTGGTCCATCCCTAGTATCAGGTGGGATGACACTGACAGTTCACTCCACGTTCACTTCACTTAAGTTTTCACGGTGAGAAGGATACAGAATAGCACTGTTGTATACCCCTTCCCATGTTGGCAATGTGGTTAACACGCATTGTTTTCACTATCCCATAACTTTATAAAAATTCTTCTCTAATTTTCCTGAACGAGGTGGAAGAAATTACGGAAAAATGCTTAAAGGTTTACCGCAGAGAGGCGCCACGCAACAGCACGACGCGACACTAGTAACACAAATTCTATGAAATCTTCATGAAAATCGCGCTAGCTGTCGCGCCCGCAATATCGCGCCAGTCTGTACGAGCCTTAACACAGATTGGGTTACATTATAACAGCTGTAATCCTGTTGATCCCGTATTTAACCTTATTATATCACCAAACTGGCTCATCACCACACCAAGCCTCAAGTGCAGGCATCGCTTCACTTTCAACTATTATTCCCCCATTCGTTTTTCGCCACTGACAGTTGACATTAGTGTCAGCTAATTTACTAAAGTCGAATTAATAATTCATTAGAGTAATCTGACATGTGCTAGCTGTCACTTTGTGTAATATAATGGTCATATTTATTGTATGTATTTATTGTATTCTAGACTTTTACACTTATTATTATACATTTATTTTAAACATATTGTGGTATTTTGCTACTCAAAGCCACATATTTATGTTATAATAATTATAAATTTACCTTTGTTTTGATTCCTACACTGTTTTACTTTCTTCAAACATGAAATCATATTATTTCTCTGACTTTCTTACATATGTTTGAACACCACAGCTGAAAATCAACATCACAATGAACTGTTTTTAACACTGAAGACTGTATTTTATATTATTAATTTTCTCTTGTTGTAAAATAGCATATTTTTATCCATTGACATCTTCAATCATAAATTGTCATCTGTCTAATATTTTCTTTCTCTATGAATCGTACCGGCCTTGATAAAGCTAGTTTCAGACTTACTTCCCTATGTACTCATGTAAACCGTTTTTATTGATCCTGGCAGGCATTCAAATTAATCATTTGAATTATGTTTCACAAAAACTTCTAGAACCTTTGCCAGGATCTATAAAAGCGGTGATCGGACCTGACAAGGGCTCACTCGGTCAGGCAGTTCAGTTCAGTTCTATAGCTTACTTTATTTCTTGTACTAATAATTGTAACGTGTAAAAATATAATCTCTAAAGAATCTCATAGTGTGTGATTTGTGATTCACCTTACATAGCCGGCCCTCTCACTTCCGCCTTTGGGAGATTTCTAAGGCCGAAGGCGTTATAGTCGCGTGGCTTAGGACGCCATAGCCGACCACTCCTGTGTGTCTTAGGAGGTCCAGACACTCGTCTCGTGGAGCGTGAGGTGCTGTAGAGTGCCTCCGCAGTCAGCTGTATCGGCGAGATTCGGACTACGCCACCGTCTTACTAGCCCACTCCAGGACTGAGAGCTCATCATTATTAGGGCATTCTATCAACGTGGCGTTGGACACTAACTCCGACTACACATCATACCACCAACCTCACCAACAATACCACTAATTTAAGTACTATAGAACAAAACCTCTTGTCTTACAAGGGACATTTTACTCCTTGGGACAGAGTTGCCGACTGACTGTGAAGGCGAGATCCTCATCTTCGTGCTCCGCCTCGTCTGTCAGCCCTGCCTGCCGATCCAGACCAACTACCTGCCGACCCTGTCCAGCTGCTGCTAGCCGATGCTACATCCTGCCGTCCAAGCGTCCCGTGCATTCGGACCGGAAGCATAGAATAATTTAATATTTAGTCTAATCTTTTAAATATTTAATAGTAAGTACTATTACTTTAGTTTTCTTTTTTTTAACGTGACTTACGACTGGCCCTCCGGCCAATCGAAACGTTACAATATACAAGCTGAATAAACTAAACGAAGTGATCGTTTAGTTTTACATAAAGTGACAGCTAGTATCGAAAGAAAGAAAGAAAATACGTTTATTTGCGGTAAACATGACGCAAAGAAGGAACAAATATAAAAAATAAACAATTTGGGGGAGAATATGCGTCACATACACGCAAAACAGCCAACGCTCAGCATAATGCTGCGACCCTATGCGAGACAGAGCCCTAGCGCTGGTTTTCAGCGATAGCCGGCGTTGACGTGATGACGTCGACCGGTGCAGCACACAGTGAGATTGTAATATGAATAATATAAATTAAAGTTTTTTAAAATAAAGAATAACATAAATACAAATATATAAAATGGCAACATTCCGTACCGACGAGAACGACGTACGCGCGAGCACGTATCGCACATGTCATATCATATAGATACACTACACCAGCAACTAATAATTTTGTTTAAAATTGTAGGTAATGTATAAAACTTAAAATAATCTACGCCTAACAAAAAATAAAAAGACAATCAAAGGTTTCACACATTAAAACCTGAATACAATCTTTAAAGGTCGAGACTTGAGCAGCGCTAAGGAAACTGCCAACTTCCTCCCGGAGGGTGCGGGAAATAGAAATGACGATACTAGTTTTGCACGTATAAGGTGAACAGCAAAAGACATGCCAAGATTATTTACAGGATATTGGTAGGGTAGACATGTGTGTATCTTAGATACGGTCTTGCTTTCTGCTTGGAATATTTCCTGAATTCTAAGAGGTTTAGTTATCTTATATTATATAGTGTCTACGAAATTGTAGCCGAAAAAAAATTTATTGAATAATTTTATATTTTTCCTGACACTAATATTAAATTTATATGAATATGGAATTTTGATATTATAACACAAAAATTATTTCTAATTTATAAAGTTTCTAAATTCTACGTGTTTGACCGGACTCTGCCCGGATTTTACGTCAGACCGGATTTTTGTCATAGTTGCATGTCCTCCCGCCCGCTCAAGCGACGGGTGCCGCACGCACTGAGCCCGGAAGTTCCGGAACGCAAGCAAGAACGACAGAGTCACTCAATCAAAGAATCGAGCAAAATTTCATCCCTTTGAAAGTACGAGAGCTTTTTCAGAAACACAATATTACCGCAGCTGACCAAACGAAGATAAATAGCGAAATAAAACAAATAGTACGAAGAATGTATCATTTACATAAACCTTTGGATAACACCCATAGAATCCTTAAAATGCATCGAATGGATGTGTTTAAAGAAGGATCTGCAATTTGAAAAAATCACAGATGCTTTAGTGTTTTTGAGGGACAAAGGAATTCCTGTAGATGACGTAAAACTATTTGAAGAGTTCTGCCTGCTTAAGAATTTTTTGAACACAAAGCAGAGTGATTTTTATGAGGTCGCTGAAAAGCAATGGTGTACCTTTTTTAATACAATTAATGACAGCTCAAAAGTTTCAGAATTTCTGAAGATTTGTCAATATTTCTTTAGTATTTTGCCACACAACGCAAATGTGGAGATAGTCTTTTCTCTCATGACTTCTCAGTGGACCAAAGAGAGAAACAGACTTTCAGTGGAGTCAGTGAGAGCCATATTGCTTACGCAATATAACTATAAACACGTGACGTGTGAACAATTTTATTGCGAAATAGCTGGAAACAACTTTTTGCATGCGGTTGCTAGCAACCAAAAATATGGGTCTAAATAATATAAGTAAATAAACACGTACTTAAATACTATGATTTTTATTTAATACAGGTGCGTGACCGGACTTATTATTCAAAATCAGGATTTTTGGACACGTCAGACAGGATTTTGCATTTTTAAGCCTGGTAACCCTAGGCGCGCCTGGAACACAACGCGCCGTCGACCCGGGCCTGGTGCTTACCGGACGGTGAGCTACCCATTGCTCACCGTCCGCAAGCGTACTAACGGCTAAACATGATGGGACTCAATCGATCTTGCATGCAAGAATTTGTACCGAGAGTATGTATACAATGTTTAAACAAATAAAGAAATCTTGTCTTATCTTATCTTATTATAGCCGGGAAGGGAGGGACGTCCTAGAAGAACATAGGTATTTGTGACGTCATTGGTGATGCTCTTCAGAAAGGTCAGATGCCAGAGCGTAACACACTATCAGTAGCAATGGGTTTCAATTTGACAGTTCAACAACATTAATTGCGTTATTTACGTGGTTGAGCAGACAATTTTTTCGAACATATGAAGCAATGGATTAGCAAAATACTTCAAAATCATTCAGATCGTGATTTATGGTGTGTTTACTATATTAGGGTGCAGATGCATGAACGTAAACGAATCGAAAGGAATATGTAAGAATCGTAGCAGGTGTGCTACGATCCTTACATATTCATTTTGCTTCGTGAGAGGGTGCGGAAACTATAGAACGCGTTGGCGTTCTAGTTTCTGCCTACCAAGAGTTTATGTATGTACGTGTATTAATCTAATTAAAACTTTACCACCATTGAACATACATTACGTCTAATAAAATGATCAGTAAATAGCCAATATTTCTTTTGATGACTGATGAAATTTGCTGTTGCAGTAAACTAAAGAACGGAGGAGTTGAAAAAGTTAGCGATGTCGAACTGACTAGAATGTATTGACTATGGATTTGCAGACCATTTCCTATTTTGTTAAGTACCTGGTAGTTCTTGACAGGCCTACGCTGTCCTCACATACCTTTTAACACTGTAATTTGTAAACATTGTATAACCCAATTATTTTTAATAATAATTAATCATTTCTTTCAGATTACATCCATATTTGTTAGTACAATTGCGAGCTTACAAGCTAGTGTTAGTAGTAGAATTTTAAAAGAGTATTCGTGGAGTTTCTAGCCGGCTCTTCTCCATAGGAAACGACCAATTGGAACCGTGCACCTTCTTTCTTCGTTTCATAAGTGCCCATGTAGGTTTATGTGAAATAAAATATTTTGATATGATTTGAACTTAGAAAGTTCTTTATCCAAACAGGTATTAAAACATAGTTCAATGTGAAGCAATTAGTATTTAAAAACGGCGTAGCCACTAGCGAAAGAGGGATATCGCAAAACTAAATATTTTACTCATATACAATAAACATTATGTCTGCTTGAGCGCTGATCGACCGAAATTATGTATTGTCATTTCCTTAGTTTTTTTTGTTGGTATAACTAATTAATGGGATTAGGTTGGTTTTACTGCACTCCTCTCCCCCTATCCCATTCCTGCACATTGCCTTTTACCCGCGTGTGAGCGAGACCGCTACACCAATCAGCGCCAACCCGCGGAATGTCGTCGAAAATCAAGATGGATTCGGTTTTCGTGCGTCGTCGCGTGCGCAGCCCATTGCGCCCAAAATTCATTTAACCAAGTGAAAATTCGTGGAAATCGCTTGTATCGTCGTGAAAGTGCATTATCATCGCATCAAATAAGGTATCGTGCCACCTACCTTTCGCCAACTACTGATTTAATTTCTGTCCGAACAGTAGTTGTGCATTCGTCCATAGTTTTGTCGTAAAACCAATTCCAAAACTATCGATTATGTGTTGCCCCGCGCATCCAATGTCGCTTTGACTACTATAAAATACATTTTACTGGGTGAAACACATAACATAACAAAATCAAAATCAAAGTCATCAGCACTTTTCGAACGTCAAAATTACATAAGACAGTCCCCCAAAAACGCCCGCCCTTCACCACTTCCTAGTGCTTTAGCTGGGAAGAAGAACTGGTGCAACAAACTCCCCAGCAGCACACCTGTCTGTTTAGTTAGGTAAACTTGATTCTATACAATATAACATAGCTGCCTGTATTCCCCAAAGGATTAGACAGAGTTATGCCTATAGTACGCCCACATTTCGCCAGTTATGTGTACCAGGCACAAATCCAGACCCTGCTGCCACTGAGAAATTCCAGATAGAAACACCCAATAACACTTTGCCCGACCTAGAAATCGAATGACTTCTAGACCAACGAAGTTTAAAATTTTATTTGAGAGCAGTGGTGGCCCAGTGGTAACGTCCGCGACTTACGATTTGTAAGTCGTAGGTTCGAACCCTGACAGGCTCTTTACTTTGTGTAAATTATTTCATCACCACAGCCCTCAAAACGGTCAAGGATGACATCGTGAGGAAACCGACATGTCCTAGAACCAAAAATCACAAAGACATGTGACATCTACCAATCCGCACTGGGCCCGCGTGGTGGATAACGGCCCACTCCCTCTCTCAGAGAGGAGGCCTGTGTCCCATCAGTGGGAACATTATAGGCTGATTATGTGAAGAAGTTCCAGATCTAGGAAAGTAATTCACTTTAAAAGCACTTCACTTCATTTCAAGTTAGTAGCAGTCAGATTTTAACTGAGAGTGTTCGAACCAATCTATAACCGTTAGTACGCAAATAAGTACCTTCTAGGAAACTTGAACCGCAATCTTCGGTCTGCCAATTTACGAAGGAAAGCTTTGGACGTGGCTTCAACTATTTGTTTGAGAGGAGAGGTAAATGAATATGTACAGAGATTCTTCGTAGTTTTAGTTGATAGTCTGCTCTTCTATATCTAAGATTTATACCTACGTATTATAAATTGGCTAATGGGTCGATGGGCGATTCACACGAAGTTAATTTATTTGTGGGCGAATCGACAACTCCAGAAATACGTATTAGGCAATTGGCACCCAAAACATATTTGCTGAAGATCATGTCAAATGCCCATGTTACAACCACTCTCATAAAAATCGGAGACGCTACGCTCGAAGTTGTGGACAAGTATGTTTATCTAGGACAAACTGTCCAGTTAGGTAGGTCCAACTTCGAGAAAGAGGTCAATCGTCGAATCCGACTCGGCTGGGCAGCGTTCGGGAAGCTACGCAATATCTTCTCGTCCCACATACCACAGTGTCTCAAGACGAAAGTCTTTGACCAGTGCGTGTTGCCAGTGATGACCTATGGCACTGAAACGTGGTCGCTTACAATGGGCCTTATCAAAAGGCTAAAAGTCACTCAAAGGGCAATGGAGAGGGCTATGCTTGGAGTTTCCCTACGTGATCGAATCAGTAATGAAGAGATCCGCAGGCGAACCAAGGTCACCGACATAGCCCGAAGAATTGCCAAACTTAAGTGGCAGTGGGCAGGGCACATTGCTCGCAGAACAGATGGCCGATGGGGCCGAAAGGCTTAATCGAGGCACGGAGGGGTCTTGGTATGTAAAGATGGTAACCCATCCACGGACCAACCGCGGCAAGCTTAACTTAACCTGATCGATTGACCCGTGCGGCTGTTTTTATTTAGCCACAAGCCCTGGCCCGCCGGCTGATACGGAAAAGAAATTATGGCCCACCTTTAAAATTGGTTGGACAGCCTTGTGCTGAGCCTTGTGATATATTAAAAAAAAATATCCACAAATTTTCCAGGTATACATAATCAGCCTAAAGTGTTCCCACTGCTGGGACACAGGCCTCCTGTGTCCCAGCAGTGGGAAATCCAGTGCGGGTTTGTAGATGTCACATGTCTTCGATTTTTTGGGTCTAGGACACGCCAGATTCCTGACGACATTTTCCTTCAGCATTTTGAATTTTCGGGGTATGCTGGCTGAATGTTCTGTTGAACTTGACCTGGATCTAAAGTATTGTCAATTCTAAATATATTGTTGCATGAGTAAATAAAATAAACACCTACCAATATTACTAATTTTCCGTATCATTGTAAGGCATTTTTCCATACCAAATCCCTACTGGCCAAAGCTACATAAATAAGAATATTTGTTTTGGTCCTCATATTTGTAGTGTTGATTGGCTCGTGAAGAAATATATAAACACACTGTTTTACATGTTACCTAGGTAAAAAAAGAAAATTCCTATCTCTATATTTTTTTGGTAAATATTTGTTCAGATCTGAATGAACACTGACGCATTAGGTATTTTGGGGAATAGATAAAAAAGTTGGCGTCAACCACAATTTGAATCTCGAATCTCGAACTCAATTTTATTCTGCCGGTTTCAAATCAAAAGTGGCCAGCGGTATATACAACAGGCTGTTTTAAAAATGTACGCATCGACTTGAGCGATTCGTTTTTTCAATGGTTAAGAATGTAATGAGGATAAAAACTGCCACTTGCTCACTTCAGATGTCGCTACTATCCAACGTCTAAGAATTTGGCAGCTAGCTGTCACTATCAATATTTTTTTTGCAAACAAGCGACTCATGCTACGCAGCTGTTGAAGATGTTAAAAGACGAAAACTGTGAAAGAAATCTCTCTAAATAAAAACGGTAACCCGATATTTCGTCGAGTCTATGCGCTATCCTTTTGAAACCTGGAGACTTTTATGGGAGAAATTCGTATACAGGTGATGCTCCAAAAAAAAATAAGTCTGTTTTCTTAACCTACAGGCACTTGTGATGGGATATTATGTAAATTATAGTAAGGTAAAGGTGTATCTATTTGTTTTGTATTATCATATTAGATCAGTGCTAGAATTAACATCTCTGAAGTGTTTCGGGCAGGAAGATCATCCTCGAGTTGGTTTTCAACTATGATCAGGGTATTTCTGTCGTACGCCTCCAGACTTCAACAAAAAAAGAACTTAAAGTCAACAAACACAAAATAACCTATAAATAAATTATAAAACATTCATAATTTATTGACTTTTCCACTACTGCTGCTTTTTTACCAGAGGTAGACGCTACTCCTGTTCTTAGCACATCTTTTAATATACAATTTTTATATCATCTATTTATGTAATACATATGGAATGTAATAAAGAATTGAGTATTGAGTATGTGGGTAGTAGAGTGGTACACTCCAAGTCGCATACATATTTATTTATCTAGTTTTAGTTTAATTTGTGATCAAAAGTAAACAAAAACAAAACAATGGCGGTTTATAGACGGACAACAGTGCTGCCATCTATGGCGAGCTTTCAGTTTTTAACCCCATTAGCTCGAGCTTGTATCAAAAAGATAGACAGAATGCTGCATGCCCTTTTTTATTTTAAATATCCATTGTGCTATGCAAATAAAGCACCGCTAATGTTTGAAAAACGATGAAGTTCGAAATACAAAAGTGAAGTTCTAGACAGACGGTTATTATTACCTAACTAATTTATTCATGCATGCCTTCACTCAAAATATAAGTACACACAACACCCAAAAAAATTGTTAATATTCAGAAGTTAGGATTCAGTTAAAAAGAGAACATCATCTGCCCTGCCTTTTCCCAACTATGTTGAGGTCGGCTTCCAGTCTTACCGGATACAGCTGAATACTAGTATTTTACATGGAGCGACTGCCTATCTGACCTCCACAACCCAGTTACTGGGTAACACGATACCCCCTTAGTAAGACTGGTTGTCAGACTTTCGAGCTTCTGACGACCCGTAACGACTGTCAAAAATCTACAAATAACAGCCGGGACCAACGTGCTTTCCGAGGCACGAAGGGGTCTTGGTGTGTAAAGATGGTCACCCATCCACGGACCAACCGCGGCAAGCGTAGCTTAACCTGATCGATCGACCCGTGCGGCTCTTATTACTTAGGAACATGTTCCTCAGTTAAGAAGATATATACGTCTTAAACCGCCAAAAATCCGAGTCAGACTGATCGAAAGAGATAAGAATCAAGTGAATGGAGTAGAAGTCGGCTTAAAGAGATTGCCTTCAGTTTATTATAAGCTGGCGTTGGATGAAGTGAACGTAATCATGAAAGCTTTGTCGTGTCGCAATGAATTCATCTGAAAGCCTTAGAACGAGTGGCTCGAGATTGGCGTTTTATTAGACGATACTTTTTATGTGGGGAGCAGTGGTGGCCCAATGGTAACGCCCGCGACTTACGAGTTGTAGGTCGTAGGTTCGAGCCCAGACAGGCGTTTTACTTTGTATAAATAATTTCATCACCCCATCGCGGCATCTTGAGGAAATCGGCCATGTTCTAGAACCAAAAAATCGAAGACTTGTGACATCTACCAACCCGCACTGGACCCGCGTGGTGGATTACGGCCCACTCCCTCTCATAGAGAGGAGGCCTGTGTCCCAGCAGTGGGAACATTATAGGCTGATTATGCTATGCTAAGCCTGCATATCTGCTTGTGGCGAAGATGATTCCCTGACGATTCCCCTTCATCCGTCACAATAACTTAAAGTTATGAACTACACACATCAAAAAAGTCTAACTAATCTAATCAACGTGTACGGTTTTGAACTTTGAACGATTTTTACTATTGTAATATATTTAAATATCTTTTATAAATAATAACTAAGCATTTTTTGATTCATTAGTGACTAAAGCAATAAAATCCAGTATTCAATTGTTCATTTAATCACAATAATTAACAATATATGTATGTACCGTAACATACATAGTATCAAATAAAGTTAAAACGGAATTAAACTTTTCATGTTTTACAAAATTAAATAACGACATTTTTTTTATTATTTGGTAATTCAATACAAAGTGTGACCAGGCTCTGTTGTTTAAAACTTATCGGTAACGATTTTTCATTGGATTCATAAGATTGTTTATCTGATCCTGCGGCAATTACCTCCAATGGAATTTTAAGAAGTCTTTCAGTTGTTGGGTTGTTGACACTCCGTTCAGGTTCTCTAGAACATGACTCTGGAGCATGTCCCATGGGTGCTTGATGGGATTGAGGTCTCGCGATTGTGAAGGCCACGGCAATACCCGGATGTTTTCCATTGCCAAGTACTCTCTGGTCCTCCGAGCTGTGTGCGAACGCGCATTGTCATGCTTCTGCGTGAAATCTGAGTCAAGACTTTGTGCAAATGGGTGAACATAAGGCCCGAGGACATTTTCAACGTAACTTTCAGCGTTCATATTGCCATCTACAAAAACGAGCTCAGTTCGTTTGTTCTTCATAATACTCGTCAATACCATCACGGTGGAGCCACTGTAAGGGTGCACTTCATGCAGGGCTAACATGACAAGCGCGAGAACGCTCTCTTTCTCGATTTGTCGAAATTTGTCTACGATTCTGACGTCATCCGAATGCCTAACATGACCGCTAAGCTCGAGTAAACTCGAGAATGGCACTTTGACAGTTCTTTATCTCGCGACGAGAGACCGATGTAGCAAATTATTAAAAACACGAAATGCTAGCAGATTTACGAAATGCTAGTCGACTTACGCCGTGATAACCGCGTCACCGACATTCTGAAAGCACTGTTTGACATGCAATTTGCGTCACCAACATGCACACTGCGTCACCGACATCCTAACTACGTCACCGACATGCAGACTGCGGCACCAACATGCTACCCAAGTCACCGACATGCTAATGTAACGTGTGCATCAGACTGGCGTCGCGCAGCGGCCCGTGTACGTACATGTATACGCATATAAATTATATACTTATACAAATAATAATATAATTATATACTTATGTTATTCCAAAGTTTTAAGTTTTCATTTCTGTCACCAGTCCCCATGAATGCCATATTTTTTTGTATTATAATTTTGTCTACTCTTCTCGTCGTCAAAATCGAGGACGACTAAATGACAGCAGAATCGACGATTATCTCGTGTTGAATTGTCAAAATTCGAGGACGACTAAATGACAGCAGAATCGAAGATTATCTCGTGTTGAATTGTCAAAATTCGAGATAACTTAGGTGCCATGTTAGGGTTTGTCGAGAAAATATCGAGTTTGAGAGAACGAGTCGAGTATTTTGTATGACAGCGCTGTCAGAAAACGAGAAAATTGACAGAAATAGACAAAAATTACTCACGCGAGAGTGAGTAATTGTCGTGTGTGTCATGTTAGCCATGCTGGACGCAACTCAGCCGTTCAGCATTTCCGGGATGACGATACACTCTTACCCTTCTCGTATCAGGCCTAAATCCAAACTGGGACTCATCACAAAATAAAATTTTATCCTATTGCTCCTGGGTTCATGTCAAGTGTTCCCTAGACCATTCGTTTCGCCGGGCGCGATTCCTATGGCGTATAAGTGGGCACCTAATTGGGCATCGGCCTCATAGGCCATATTCATGTTGCCTATTTCTCACGGTTTGGTGGCTAACAACAACACCGCTTGAGAATTGTAGCTATCTCCCGGGCGGTTAACATCGGTTGACGTCTTGCACTCAATTTCATGTATCGGTCCTGTCGAGCAGTTGTACTCCTTCCACGTCCTGGGTGCTGCTCAGCAGGATCCCCTGTATTAACGTAACGCTGCCAAAGACGACAAATCGCGCTCCTATTGACACCAAAATGCCGAGATACCTAGGTCTGATTTCTTCCCTCTTGTAGCATTTCATCAGCAGTCAAATGGCGTCGCTTCATGACATAAAAAATACTCACCACTCAATTTTTTCAAAAACGGTATATCTCAAAATGATAAAAGTGAGTTAAATACCAAAATCAAGCAACGAAAACACATGAAATCGGGAAAAAATAATTAGCTTTTATTTTAATAAAGATACAAAACACAATCGAAAAGTTACATTTTTAAAATCTGCCAGTAGGTACATGTTTCCGAGAGTAAAAATATTGTATACCAATCTAGTTTGTTGAGAAAAAAATAAACTATCAATTAATAAAACATGCAGTTTATGTAAATGATGCGTGTTGCTTAGACTTTTTTGATGTGTGTATTCTGTCTGTATGGGTTTTAACAATTATAATATTTGTTTATTTTTTGTTTGTTTCAGTCCCTTACTGATGGAAAAAGGTCTACATTGCAGCATTGTGTCCAACTGTATTAATGGAATATTTTTTTTAAACAATTGATTTATTTTTATCATGCATACTCTCGTTTCCTCAACTCACTTTAGACTTCGGCCGACACCGGCTTCGCTTGCCATATATTAAAAATAGAATTGAATATGGTGAAGTATGGAGAAGTACACAGTTCTTACAGAAGAATAGAAAATTCCTAAGTACTACCGTTGGCTAAGTAGTTGGACTAGCCATCGGCATTGACGTCATTGCAATCAAGGTAAAGACAATCATTTCATTTGATATAATTAAGTTTTTATTTTTATAACATAACACCACGCCTTGTTTCCCCGAAGGGTTGGGCAGAAGTGTACTTGTAGTACACCCACATTTCGCCAGTTATGTTTAAGTCCCATGTAGTAGGGGATGAACCCTTTCCTATTAGCGGGGCATAAATCCAGGCTCCGGGCTGCTACTGAGAAATTCCAGATAGAAAAACCCAATAAACACATTGCCCGACCTGGGAATCGAACGACCTCATGCTCAACAGTAGCGCTTACGACCACTAGACACACGGTAGTGCCCCGTCAAGACGAGCCAAGCGAAGCGCAAGGGCACTTACCTTTTCTCTAAGAGATTCGTCGTTTTAATGAACCCTCATAACTTGGGTTTGGATTATACCAGATAAATAAAATTCTCGGAATATAATAATAATAATAATAATAAACTTTTATTTCGGACCACAGAATCCATATAGTGTTAGTAACATACAAAAGCTTACTATCTAGTGTTAGTACCTATCACCCTCCTCACAAACTGCTTCATTATCTGAGAGCTGAAGCTCTCTCCTACAGTCCTCAGGATGCTGTTGTGACTGCCCCGCACCGTCCTCAGAAGTGAAGCTGTTTTTTTGTGTAGAACGGCATGGAATCCGTCCGTACGAGCTTGCGCAAACATTCCCGAGGCACTACAGTAGCGAGGCAGTCCCAACAACATCCTGAAAGCATTATTGTATTGGACGCGCAGGACATCCAGCGATCTTTTGGTATATCCGACCCATAGATTGCCCGTGTACAGACTCTGGCAATAAGCCTTGAAAAGTGTAATTTTAACTAGGTCCGTACACCGAGCAAATCTACGGGCCAGCATATTGCTCCGGACCGCTAGAGCCCTACGCTCCCTCTCAATATCTACATCGTCTTTAAGGTCGTCGGCAAGAACATGGCCCAGGTATTTAAAAGTAGTCACCCTATTGTTGACTGAACCGTTCATGACCAACTCGGGTCCGTCCTCACGGCACTTGCCGCCGACCTTAAAGACCATGTATTCACATTTCTTAATATTATATATTAAGCCACGTGCGGCAGCGTAGGCTTCACAAGTTTTAATAAGCTCTCTGATTGCCCCCGCCGACGGACCCAGCAGCACCATGTCATCCGCATAGCTGATGTTGTTAATGCTAACCCCATCAACACTGCATCCGACACGCATGCTGCTGAGTTCCGCTATGAGCTCATCCACGTAGAGGTTGAAGAGCCTGGGAGACGTCAAACCTCCCTGTCTCACCCCGCACTCCAACCCATACGGCTCAGAGAGTGTACCGTCCCATTTCACCTGATTGGTTTGGTTACCATACCAATACTGGAAAAGCTGACATATTTCCGCAGGTATACCCCTGTCTCCCATCTTCCTCCAAAGCACATCATACGAGACAAGATCGAATGCCCTGGAGAGATCAAGGAAACAGGCGTACACCGGCGTCTTACGATCTATATAATATTGAACTGTATGCTTGAGACTCAAAATTGCACTTTCAGTTGAAAGTCCGGGTCGAAACCCAAACTGCGCGTCATGGAGATGTATGTAATCATTAAGGTAAGAATCAAGCATACCGTCCAATACTTTTGCAATTATTGTCGCAAGAGAAATGGGACGATAGTTTCCTTTGTCCGAGATGTCACCTGTCCTATTCTTCACAATGGGAACCACGATGGTCTTCATCAGGTTAGTGGGTAAGTACGCGTGTCTAATACACATTGTGAAGAACATAGACAGGACTCTCGGCAGATGGACACCTGCGAGCTTCAAGTGCTCAATACTGAGCCCATCATGCCCCGGAGATTTGCCTCGTTTCATATTTTTTATAACAGAACTTACTTGTTTAGCAGTGAAAAGTATCAGAGGTTTCACTCCACAGCTGCTGGGCTCAGCATTGTTTAACAAAGATGAGGGACCGAGTGGGGATTGAACTCTGAAATGTTCCTTGAACATATTCGCGATGCCCCCAGGTTCACTCATCCCTCCGACACTCACAGAGAGACCAGTCTTCGCATCTAACTTACTGGTGGACTTCCAAAATTTTCCAAAATTTTTACTAGCTCGTTCTTCAGCTAACCTATCCATAATCAATTGCTCAGCGTTGTTTTGACAAAATTTCAGACGGCTTTTAAAAGTTTTCCGCTTTTCATACATTTCATCATACACAGGACCTGAAAAGGGACGGTTGTTAAGTATCCAGGCCTGAATACTACACCTGGCCTCTTTGTGAGCGTCTCTTACATATTCATTCCACCCACACACGCGCCTACCCCGTCTCGGCCCTCTCTCCCGTGTCAACTTAGATTGCCTAGCCGCCGCACATAGTACATCTACAATCTGTCCATACAATCTATCCAGAATAACTCTATGTTCGGCCAAGCTGCATGACCCACTACCACAGCTCTCAAATTCATGAGGGAAGTCAACGTCACGTAGCTTACTATTACATATATTATGGTAATTTTGCGATTCCGATTTAGTTCTTTCACCCCACACAACAGAGCTGCGGCAGTCACCTCGTTTCATCAACTTAGGTCTCACTATTTCTAGATTGCATTCTAGATAGACAGGCAAGTGATCAGAAACATAAACATCCTCAGAAACATTAACATTAGTGATAGTGTGCCAAGCTGACATTGATACCACACAGTGATCCAACCATCTCCTACTTCCGTGAGCATCACTAATAAAAGTATAGGTATCACTATCTAATATGATGTCAATAGTAGACTTATTAAACATATAAAGTTTCAATTGTATAGCTTTTATAATTTAGATTTTATTGATATCTAAAAACCCCCGTTTCGTCACTGACTCACTCACTGATGATCATCAAAATTCTTAGGGTAATCCTTAAGTACTAGAAAGCTGAAATTTGGTATGTAAGCTAGTATTAGGACACAAACAACAAAAAAAAATTAAAACTTGGGACTTTACCCCCCAACCCCTTAAACTAGGGGATGGAAGTTTGTATGAGACTTCCGCAAGTTTTGATGATAGAGATCTGAAAATTGATATAGGGACTCCTTGTTATAAATAATAGTAAAATAAAATTCATCGACCTTCAACTTAAAAAAATAAGTGAAATCCCAACAAAAACATTTTCATGTAAAATGTTGCCAAGACGACAACACGTGGCTCGCACTGTCAAAAAGCTATCAAATCTCATGTAGAGCCAAGCTTCTAACTCTACACGCCCTAACTCTACAAGCCCTAACTACACGAACTCTACACCTTAGTTAAAATATGTGGCTTGGCCGTTTCGTTACTACAAGAATTACTGTATAACAGAAAAATAATGAACAGTGAATAGTGAACAGAGAATTTATTTTTAACCTTACCCCCATGTGAATGTAACGAAATGGCCAAGCCACATATTTAACTGGTGGAATAGTGCCTATAGATAACTGCTGAACGGATTCCGATGAAATTCGGCACACACTGCACACAGGTAGATCATGATCTAGGTTGGGACCTAATTATACTTTTTATCCTGGTAGTTCGTTCACGTGGGATAGTTTCCGAACTTTAAATCATTTACCAAATCGCCTCTTTACAAGAACAACGTGATATTTTTTAAACCACAACTTTACAGGACAACAATTTTAAACACATTTTAGCATAATATAAACCCAAACTTAAAGGTTTTCAAAAATAATGATGTAAAATAAAATAACATAAATAAAATCCGACATCGCGGTTTTGAATATCAAATAATAAAAAAAACGTTTTTACGTGATGTCACGTTGCTCTCGTAAAGAGGCGAAATGAAGTAAGTGTGTTTATGGATCGAAACAACAATACTCAATACTTTATTGCATTCCCTAAGTATTACATAGATGGTATAAAAAGTAATAGACCAATATGGACGCTGTCTAGCACAGCAACATTAAGAGAGAGGAAGAGGGCTAAGTAGCAATTTAAGCAATTCAATATTATTATAAATTATTAGATGTGTTTAATTGGTTGTATAATTATGTATACATTATTAGGTTTGTGTGTATAGGTATAGTATATAATAGTTATTTTTAATTAATGTAATGCATAAGAATAATGTAGGTAATTATTATGAAATTTTAGAAGTATTTCAATTATTATTAAATTATGTTATTCTTTACACATCATACATACATAATCAGCTTATAATGTTCCCACTGCTGGGACACAGGTCTCCTCTCTGCGAGAGGGAGTGGGCTGTAATCCACCACGCGGGCCCAGTGCGGGTTGGTAGATGTCACATGTCTTCGAATTTTTAGTTTTAGGACATGCCGGTTTCCTCACGATGTTTTCCTTCACCGTTCTTGGAGCAGTGGTGATGAAATAATTCACACAAAGTAAAGCGCCTGTCCGGGTTCTAACCTACGACGTACAACTCGTAAGTCGCGGCCGTTCCCACTGGGCCAACACTGCTCATTTATATTATTCTCTTCTCTTCTCTATTCCATATCATATAATTTTATTTTGCAATTTATCATCTAAAAACTCCTTTACTGAAAGCTATTCATTTCAAAAATTACATGGATACCAAATGATTACAGGTTTATCTCATATTGTGTTATAATGGTGGTAGGAAAATATCCCACGGGAACATACTACCGGGATAAATAGTATTCTATGTCCTAACCTGGATTATGGTCCACCCATGTGCCAAATATTATGCACATCGGTTCAGCCGTTTTAGCGTGAAAGTGTAACAAAATTTCGCATTTTTAATATCAGTTAGGATAGTTAGAATTACTTTTTTTTGTGTAGGAAATTATCAAATAACTTCTCCCGCTCTGGGCGGAGCGGGAGGTTGTGTCAGACTCTTACTGACTAAAACCCACCCGTATTCCTTCCGTTGCCTGTGTTGCGGGGGACTCGGTGACCCATAAGTACCTGCCCGCGACCCCGGCAGGCATCGGCCCTAGTGGACCCCTACATTTGTGCTGACGACATCTCTTTGAGGCGCGCGTGGAATATAACGCGCGGGAGGGTGTGTCAGACTTACTGACTGAAACCCACCCGTGTTCCTTCCGTTGCCAAGAGCCACGGTATCCCTTTCGGACTTTCCCGCGACCCCGGCAGGTAGATAGAATTACTTAGGAACTGAATCAATACTTAGGAGACCAAAAGGCGTGGATTTATTATTAACCAAATATTATAAAGAGGGAAAATTAGTGAGTTTGTATGTAAGAGGTAATCTTCGGAATTACTGATCCAATTCCGAAAATTCTTTCACTAATGTAAAGCTACAGTAATGTCGAGTGTCATAGGATATATATACATAATCAGCCTATTATGTTCCCACTGCTGGGACACAGGCCTCCTCTCACTCGGGCCCAGTGCGGGTTGGTAGAATTCAGTCACATGTTTTCGAATTTTTGGTTCCAGGACATGCCGGTTTCCTCACGATGTTTTCCTTCACCTTTTTGAGAGTAGTGATGAAGTTATTGACACAAAGTAAAGCGTCTGTCTTGGTTCGAACCTACGACCTACAACTCGTAAGTCGCGGCCGTTACAACTGCTCTCTAGGATAGGATATTTATTTAAATATATTTAATGTTAAAACAAAAAAAAAACACGCGAATGAAGTCGCGGCCAGAAGCTATATAATAACAAAACAAATAGTATTTCATATTCACCCCAAGAGAAAACCTTTGACATTGAGATTCAGATAACATATCGAGACAAGCATCTACAAATAAGCTGTTCATCCAATTTTGATGTGGGACCCTAAAAAAGGGCCGTAATCCGATCAAATCAAAATTGTGAGCGAATTCTACCGATATTCGTTTATATTTTGTCTCTGCATCTCTACGTGAAACATTTTTAAAGTTCTCAACGATTTTCCAAAGAAAATCTGTTTATAATTTTGGTCGTAGGTACCCTCAGACCAAATAAAAAACCAAGACATAGCGCTGCGAACAATACAGTGAAGCCATGCCAAAACTACACCTCACTCTGTACATACACGCACACATTTATAACCTATTTCAACCAAACTACACCTCACTAAGTGCACACATGTTTACGAAACCGGCCTCACGTCACTGTTGACAGCACTATGTCTTGGTTTTTTATTCGGTCTGAGGTATCTACATCTATACATTATGAAAATTGAAGTCGCTTTTCATGTCTGTCTGTGTGACCGCGTTGTTCTTCTAAACAACGCAACGGATTTTCAGGTGGTTTTGACCATAATAAAGAGAATTTATAATCAAATAAAAATACGAGACTGCCTCGTCACAAGCGCTACTATGAGGTCCTGAGTTCGATTCCCGGATCGGGAAAGTGTTTTTGGGTTTTTCTATCTGGAATTTCTCAGTACCAGCCCGGAGTCTGGATTTGTGCCCGGTTGATGGCAATAGGCTCGCCCCCTATTACATGGGACTTAAACATAACTGGCGAATTGTGGGTGTAGGTACTATAGGCACACCTCTGCCCAACCCTTAGGCGAATCAAGGCGCGATGTTGTGCATGGAAATTACGAGATTATAAAATCCTAAGTGCATCGCTGAGGCATTAAACAACTATTTTGTCGATAAAATTCAGGCGAACCCAGAAGTCACCACCTAAATCTTTTAAAAATCTGTGTTCAGCCCCTATTTCCCCGTTGCCAAAAGGTTGGATTTAATAATTATTAGTATATAGGTTACTAGTTATTTACAACTACGTTTTGCCCGCGACTCCGTCCGCGTGGAAGCCAACAAACCTTACCAAAAAAAAAATTCCAAAATCGGTTCACAATTATTGACAAAAATATCGATGAACATACAAAAAAAAAGATACAAAGGAACACCTCCTCCTTTTTTGAAGTCGGTTCATAAAATATACACTTTGGCACTCGGCTTTAATGTAGCCTTCTATCTGTGAAAGGTTTTTTTTTAAATCGAATGAGTAGTTTCGGAGATTACCTCGTACATCCAAACTTTACATATTTATATTAGTATAGATCTCAAAACGGTGAAAAAAAACATCGTGACGAAACCGGTATGTCCTAGAACCAAAAATTCGAAGACGTCGGCACTGGGCCCGTGTGGTGGATTATGGACCATTCCCTCTCACAGAGAAGAGGACTTTGTCCCAGCAGTGAGAACATTACGTACAGGCTGATTGTACTATACATACAGCCAAAAAAGTATCAGGAATAGATGATTAAGGTATGTTTCGAAATTCAATTTGTTTTTTGTTGTTAGATTGGTACAACTGTTTTCCATTTTGGCGCGGAGTTTGAGTTACATCTGTCATTTAGATAAAATACAGTGCTGGTTTTAGTTAGATCATATCTAGTATGTATTGCGAATTTCATAATAGACAAAAACATCGAACAAAGAGTTTGTCTTAAATTTTGCATCGCCAATGGAATTTCATGTTCGGGTCCCCAAAAATGTTAAGGAAAACTTACGGTGAATCGACTTTATCAAAAACACGTGTTTATGAGTGGTTCAAGGTGTTCAAAAGCGGTCGAGATGTGATGGAAGATTTACCTCGCTTTGGTATGCCATAAACGTCTTCAACTGAAGTTAATATAGCAAAAGTGAAGGAAATAGTGACTGACTTGAATGAGGAATTCAAGTTTGAGAAAGATAGCCGCTGAACTGTCTATGTCTCACTCCAAAAACTCAATCGCATAAGAGTCGCTGAGGACATGCTAGAACGAGTAAATTCCGACCCAACATTTCTGAAACGCATTGTTACTGGTGATGGGACATGGGTTCAACAACCTTCGGAGTATCGCCTTCCAACTGAATCGAAACCGAAAAATCCACGCCAAAGTCGATGAAAATTCATGTTGAGTGTTTTCTTTGACTACCGCGGTGTTGTGCACTCGGAATTCTTGCCGGAAGGTCAAACGTTAAATAAAGAATATAATTTGACTGTCATGCGGCGTTTAAGAGAGAAAATTCGAATAAAAAAGGCCAGATTTTTGGAAAGAAAAATCTTGGATTTTGCACCACGATAAGGCGCCTAAGCACAAAGCCATCATTGTGAACGAATTTTTGACAAAAACCATCGAGCAACCACCTTATTCACCAGATATGGCTCCAGATTTCCTTCTTTTTCCTAAACTCAAATTACCACTTCTTGGCACCCATTTTTATTCGGTAGAAGACATAAAGGAGAATTCGAGCGAGAACTTAATTCCGGAAAAAGCGTTTAATGTGAAAATGTTTTGATGATTGGATTATTCGTTGGCGTAAGTGTATCGTTTCTGAAGGAGCAAACTTTAAAGGCGATAAAATAAATTTGGATGAATAACTAACATTTTGTGTATTATTGATCCTTTCCCGGTAATTTCTTGACAGAGTAGTAAGTAAAGATTGATGACATCAACAATCTTTACACCTAAACCGTTCCAACTTGAAGTTCTAGAAAGCGCTCTTAAGGGCAAGGTTCTCAATAATTTAGATCCTAATGGCAGGTCTTGGAACCACCGCAAACAATGTACAGTCACGAGCGTACATATGTACATAATCAATAATATAAGTCCTCCAGACCGAAGTTCGGCCATGGCGACCAATTCCAGCGGAGACCAGCCTTCGGCGCGGGAGATATTATAGTGCACAAGTGTGTACGCAGACACAGGTCTCTCTTCCCAGACTCTCTCTAGTCCGATGGGACGGCAATCCGACACGACCGGAGAGATCAGGCACAGGACCAACAGCTTAGCGTGCGCACCGAGGCACGGGGGTATCACACCACCAATTTCCAAACTCTGGGCTGTTACTAAGAAGTTACTAATGGAAAAACCCTATAACACTTTGCCCGACTCAGGACACAGCAGTTGCGCTTACGGCCACGAGACTAGCGGGGCAATCTCGTAATTTTATTATTATTTTATTAATCGTATACATTCTCTTTATTCTGGTAAAAACAACCTCAAACTCCGTTGCATAGTTTGGAAGAACATCGCGGTCACACAAACTGACATGAAAAGCGACTTCAATTTTTATAATATACAGATGTAGATAGAGAGGGGCTTGTGGCTAAGTAATAACAGCCGCACGGGGCGATCGATCAGGTTAAGCTACGATTGCCGCGGTTGGTCCGTGGATGGGTGACCATCTTTACATACCAAGACCCCTCCGTGCCTCGGAAAGCACGTTAAGCCATTGGTTCCGGCTGTCATTTGTAGATCACTGTCGTTACGGGTCGTCAGAAGCTCGAAAGTCTGACAACCAGTCTTACCAAGGGTATCGTGTACCTGGGTTGTGGAGGTCAGATAGGCAGTCGCTCCATGTAAAATACTGGTATTCAGCTGGATCCGGTAAGACTGGAAACTGACCCCAACATAGTTGGGAAAAGGTTAGGTAGTTGATGATGATGAATCATGTCTGTTGTATGGGAGCCTCTTAAATAAACCCTAAAAAGGCTATTAAATCTTGCGAAAGTGTAAAGTATCTATGCTCGTGACTGTACCTGGAAACTTGCACTAAATAATAACATATCATCACGCCCGTAAACCTCGAAGGGTTAAGCAGAGGTGCACCTATAGTACACCCACATTTCGCCAGCTTTGTTAAAAAAAAATTACAATTTTGTAGGTAGGTACATGAAAATGATTACAATTTTTTTCTGTGGTGATTATAATGAGGTGCACGGAGTATTGACCCTACCCCTTGAACTAGGACCTGTATCTCAGGGGATACTGTTCAGCAATTTACATTCTGAGCCAACTTAGGACGTTTGTGTATCACTACTATACAGATAAAGTACCATTAAAAGTGCAAGTGCTTGATGGTGAGCTTAAAGATATGAGGTGTGGATGTGGGTATGTGTGTTAATATTAGAGTAATGTGTGTAAGTAAAGAGAGAGTGAGTGGGTGGGTGAGTTATGTGGGAGTGTGTGTGTGCATGTGTGTAAAAAAGCTAAATAATAGTTCGTTCAATATCGCATACTACTCTGTTGTAAATTAATATTAATTGTAGCTGTATGTTGAACTGCTCCTAATGTGCTCTTGTTATCAATTATTCTAGATTATTATTAAGTAGTACAGTTAGTATTAATATCAGCCTCGAATTGCTTCTGCAGGGCAAAAGTCTCCTTTAAATGCCTGACAGAGATTTTATTATAATTCACCATGCTTGCTCCCTGAATTTTATTTATTTCAGCCCATTTGATTGAAGTCAAAGATTTCTAGGTGTTTTGGTTTATACCTCTGTCTGTATATTATGGCCAAAAGCCAAAAAAAAAAAAAACATGTATCATCCAACAACCCACACTAGACCCCTGTGGTTACACCCACTCACAGAAAGGAGAGGCCTGAGGTCCAGCAGTTTGACTACTACATATGTAAGCTGATTATGCTTCTGCTTAGGGACAAGAGACTCCGCCGGCTATCCGTCCGAAACGTATGAAAAAGGGTTAAGAGTTGTTTGCACCCTATAAATATAACAACTTCAGTCACTAACGAAGCAGAGGCACTGTTAAATATTAAGCCACTAGGTATTTGCTCCAACGTCCATGCTTGTTATAAACTAATTGTTTTAACATACAAAGGGCAACGTTTTAACTACAATACAATAACTTAGAACAAGCTGCCCTTGAGATTCGTTACTTATTTAATACGTTTGTAGGGACATGACCTTACGCAGTTCAAGGTATGAGAGACCGCAGTAGGCTTTTACGCAGACATCGTATTCCTATCGTCTAGTTAAAAGTTTTGGTATGGCCTAATGCGTAGAGAGATCTAATGCATAGTATATATACATACTAGCTGACCCGATGAACTTCGTATCGTCTAATAGCCAATGAATGTAGTGATACCTTATAGCTAAACTTAATATATGATTTTAATTGACGTACTAAAATGAATACAAAAAAGTATGCCTCAAAGTTAAAGACAAAGACAAATTATTTATTTCAAACAGGCACATAAAAGGCACTTTTGAACATCCCAATTTACAAAAATATAGAAATGATTCTAGTTGCCCCTTCCAAAAGGTAGTTACGTATGGAGAAGAATGGGCAAGAAACTCCACCGTTACTCTTTTAAAATGTTTTACAATATTTTGTACAGTTACATTATATAATTATATGTAAAGACGATGCACCTAAAATAAAACGTCCTCCCTTTGTGCCATGCCGTGCGAGTCTCATCCAGGTCATCCTCACAACCTGTTAATATGGTAGTTAAGTTTTCTTGAATTATCTAATTTTCTGCGCAACTTTCTTATTTTTTTCATACATAAGAACCTTCTCCTGACAATAACAAACACCAAAAAAATAATTAGCGAAATCGCTCCAGCCGTTCACGCATGATGCCGTGACCAATGGAATAGGGATTCATTTTCATATAAATAAATAGATAGCGAAACGTGGACACTGACAATCGGGCTGGTCCACAAATTCAAGGTTGCTCAGCGCGCTATGGAGTGGGTTATGCTTGGAGTTTCTTTGAAAGATAAGATCAGAAATGAAGTTATCCGGAAGAGATTCGGAGTTACCGGTCCTATAGTCTGCAGAGTAAGCAAGCTGAAGTGGCAGTGGGCTGGCCATGTTTGTCGAAGGACCGATGGCCGGTGGAGCAGACGAGTCCTGGAGTGGAGACCGCGTATCGGCAAGCGTAGTGTGGTACCCCCAACTAGATGGACCGACGACCTTCAAAAGGTGGCTGGGCTGGGACAGAGTGGATGCGGAAGGCGGAGGACAGGGTGTTGTGGCGCAGCCTGGGAGAGGCTATGTCCAACAGTGGACTGTTATGGGCTGGGTTGATTGATTGATACATTAAAGCTGTTAAAAGTCCTTGAGGCCCGTACAAACTTGTTAAAGTTTGCACCGGTGCACGGTGCCTCGGGCAATAAAGGTACTCAACAGCGTCTCTAGGACTGAAGACCTACCTGCTCTTTGGCCTTAATTCCAGACGGGACCACTTTTCATATTGTCCTCTGTATGACTTGTCTGTACTCAGAGTCTATTTAAAATTAAATTACATTGGGATTACATTGTTTTATTTCCCACCTGTAAAAACAAATGTAAGTGGTAATATTTTTTTATTGTGTCATTAATCATTTCAGCCAAATCCATGTATCATGTAGTAAACGTCTTTAAAGTACAGTAAGCAGCATGTCAGTGGTAACAAAACGAGTGTAAGGTGGTCTTGAAGCTACGTACTTCGTTTTGCCAGCTCAAGTTCAAAGTGCTACCATATACGTCCGGTTTACTGTACACACCAACCACCTGTTCCATATGACTAATAGTAACTTTGAGAATTAATTGAGCAGGTGTGGACTTTGTGTGTTATTGTGTGTGTCCTTTCCCAGTGTCAGGCACTAGCTGTCTGGCATTTTTGCTAAACGCGTATTTGGCGCATCTGCGAGGCAGACTTTCCTGTTAATTTCTTTCATTTTTACACTTTTTGTTTTCTTTATTTCTTTTTGATATGTTGTGTTACGTCAGTTACATGCATGTTAATCTGTGCTAAACAAATATATTTTCTTTCCTTCTTTCTTTATTTCTTTATTAAACATTCTAAATTAATAATAATAGTTGATAAAGTAAGCAACCACACATTTATCTTCACCAAATTAAAAAAAAACCGAATGAGAACTTTTTGTTTGACCGCCTGTTCTCTGGAACTACCAGTCGGATTCGAATTTTTTTTCATATGATAGCCCAATTCTTGAGGAACGCTATAGGCTATTTGACATCACGTTATGGCCCTTAGAAGCAGAGCAAATAGAAAAAAGTCAGAAAGGATGCTAAGAAAAAACGAAGAAATAGCGCGGGCGGGCGATACGATGTGACGCAGTGGGTCGTAAGAACAAAAACGTTCACGCGGACGAAGTCGCGCATAAGCTAGTAACAGATACAGCAGTCTCAAATACTAAAAACATACAAAAAAACTGTCACGGAAAAATTTGAACTATACAGAATTACAAGAAGAGTTTGTAAAATGTGTCTTCATATATTTTATTGTATACACAACAGGAGTCATCCCGAAACAAATAGGTACGAGTATTCAATAGTTTTAATGCACTCAATCTATCCAAATACACATACGTACCTAACACTACAAAAAGAGTTTTTTTACAACTAGACTTGGATAATTATTTCACTCCAGTACAGAGCAATTTACCTTCTCAGAATAATATGTAGAATCTCACCTTGGTTCACACTCGTGAGATTCTGAAAATACTAGGTACTAACCTGAGAAAATAAACCTTAAACACTAAAATAATAATAATAATTGACCATAGCTCACGAGGTTGTCGACATGTAGGATGTGAGTCATTGTGCCGATAGTTGTGACAGCTAATGGCATAATAGCCAAGAGCCTCGACCAATAACCGAGGAGGCTCTCGTTAAACAGCTGGATCAAGAGCTTGATCCAGAAAACGTACTTCTAGATACGATGCGTTAGGAGGTTCTTCTCTTCGCTCCAGAGAGGAGAACCTTGGACCCTGTTCCCAGGTTATACCGGTTGGCTACAAATTTTTTTTATACTAAAATTTAAAAAAATAATTTATATGTGACATACATATAAATTAAATGCGAAGGTGAGTTTGTTTGTTTATTTGTTGTTTGTTTGTCAGGCTTTCACGGTAAAACGGCTGAACGGATTTGGATGAAATTTGGCACATGAGTAGACCATGATCTGGATATATAGAATACTTTTTAACCCGATATTCTCACGGGATTGAGACTTACGCGGGTAAAACCGCGGAGCGCAGCTAGTAGTTTAATTCAATTCAATTCAATTATTTATTTCGGAAAAAACAAATCCATATTGTATTAGTATTAAAACTTAGAAAAATATGTTAGTAGAATAAAAGTCAAAAACAAAAAAGAAAACAGTATTCTAATCAAAAACCCAAAAAAAATAAAAATAAAATTAAAGTCAATAGTAAGAGAAAAATATATTTATTTACATAACCAAATTACAAGGTGATTATTAAGATTAACTAATTTAAATTAAAACCAAGTTAAGCTTAAAAAAGGCCCTCGTTTTTACGGTAATTGTACCGAGGATGCTGGCGGCATTTCCTCGCTGAATTGCAATGCTGATGCGTTGCGCGAGAAAGCCGCCAGCTTTTCGGTCACCAGTTACATCAACTAGATGTTTTGCGATTTCCGCAAATAACTTATGCGCACTGGGACCTCACGGACCGAGGGTCTCGACGCCAAAGGGCACAAAGTTGTACTCTCTGCCAACGCCTCCATATTTAATAACTTTCAGATTTTCGGCATTTTCTGCCGCTGCACCCGCTTTAGAAGTAGTCCGTTGGAGGTGGGACGGTGCCAGTGTGTCTACACAGGTAGCGTCCCACACAAGCATCCGTCCCAAACTCCACGGGACCAAAGATACACCATGAGGTCTTTGTTTTTTTTTCAGGACAATGCCAGTCGGCTCAAGAAGAGCAGGCACATTGATGCTGGCAAGAGACCGGCAGATATGTCATTAAGTGTCGCATGTCTTGAAAAGCGGCCTGCACTTTTTTGACAACAAAGTCCGAGGT
Organism: Atethmia centrago; assembly: GCA_905333075.3. Lineage (NCBI taxonomy): Eukaryota > Metazoa > Arthropoda > Insecta > Lepidoptera > Noctuidae > Atethmia > Atethmia centrago. The sequence continues at coordinate 25,033,213 of HG995376.1, forward strand.
GACCCAGTCGGTCCACGTCAGTGCCACAAGGGCATGTGTGTGGAGTGCATACCGTGACCCCAAGCCGCAGACCAGTCGCTAGACGAAGCGAGGTCGGATCCAGGAAGGTACCGGTATATGGAGAAGGATGGGCATGTAGCCAATGACCGGCCTCTCTGGTTCCGACCGCCAAAAGACTTGCGCGATCCGGACCTGAACTGCGGCTCAGAATCGATTTGTATGTTAAATCGCAATAAATATCGTCCCAGCTCCTTTGAGATTTTAGGTTGTCTGGAAATTCTTTACCCGGGCAAGCAATTTGAAAAGCATTCTTAGCATCCTCCAAGCCCGCAGTCTCATAGTTTGTGGGCAAAGCCCTTAGGACATTACCTTTGAGACGTGACGTGCTATGGGTGGACGACAAAAAGGCTGGGGAAGCAACACTCGAAATTTTGCGGATTCCTAAACCGCCAAACCGAATAGGGAGGGATGCTTGTAACCAAGATGGTTCATTGAGCTGAATATTTAAAATCATTTCTAAACTAGTTTTGACTAAATCGTCTATTGGTGAAAGCAAATTTGGATGTTTCCAAAAAGGGCTACAGCGAAGCACATAAGTAAATTTAGAGACAAAAAGGCAAAACTTTAGAATTATAAGAGCATAATGAGGACTGATTTCGAGTAAACAATTTGCGTGACTTTGGAATTTAGAAATAGTGTTAGTAATATAATCAGGAAAAGATTCTTCAAAGACGGGAGAACCCAGGAGACAAAGTGACTTTCTGTCTACTATTTTGATATTGGGTGTCAGAAAATTTAATTTGGATTTTAAATTATCCAAATCGTAAGAAGTTTTTTGAATAAAGAGTTCACATTTGCTAAAATTTAATTCTAAACCAATATTTTTGAAATTTGTTTTAATATCTGATAAGTCAGATAACACAGTGTCCACATCGCCTCCCAGGGTTCCGTCATCCAAATACCAAACGTTAAATTTCGATTTTAAATTTTGAATAATCGGATTTATAGCCAAGCTAAAAATTGCTGGCCCGAGGGGATCGCCCTGCTGACAGCCGACCTCCGAAGAAAGTTCATGGGAACGGTAAATTAATTTTGAAGGTTCTGCGTAGCAGGTAAGCAAGTATTGATACAGTTCCGGAATTTTGTTCTTAACTTCTGTCAGCATGGCATCCCTGTTTACTGAATTGAAAGCATTTTTGACGTCAATTTTGACTACAATTTCGCAATCATCATACGAAAGTTAGGTTCTTAAGGCATGGACGGCTGCCTCACACCCACCTTTCGTGCCAAATCCTAATTGTATAGGTACGAAAACAGACTGTAATTTCGATTTGATATGTCTCACCGCAATTTTGGATGCCAAACGTTTTAAAGTTGACCCCGCAGCAATGGGTCTCACCCCTCCGTCCTTTTTAGTTAGGGCGATCAAATTAGCACCAAATAAAAGTGAGGCAATATCAGCATTGATTTTGCCTGAAAACATAAAAATTATTAATTTTGTAATAGAGCAAATAAGCTGCTCACCTGCATCACCCACAGAATAAGAAGTTAAATCTTTTAAATTTTGGGGTGAGATTCCGTCCAGGCCGGCCGCTGAACCGGTTTTAAAAGAAATTATTGCGTCAATAACGTCTTTGCCTTCGATTTCGAGGCAGGCCTGGTCTGCTGTAGGAGAGTCGAAAAAATACGGGATCACGGGAGCCAGGGGATGTTTCGAATGCAAAGCCGAAAGGGTATCAGGAGTGTCAGGCGACAACACGTCGTTAGTAAAAAGAAGACGTGCGGCGCCTTTGAGATCCCCAATAGATCAAAATTAGAATCAATTTCAAAAACAAAATCACAATTATAAAATTAAAACAAATTCAAAACTGAGATCAACATCAAATTAAAAATTAAAGTCAAAATTAAATTAGAATTAAAAAGAAAAATTAGATTAAATTAGAAACAAAAATTACTTAAACCAAAACCATAACAAAATTAAAATAAATTTAAATCAAATTAAAAATTTATTAAAATCTCATTAAAATTAAATCCAAATGATGCCAAAATGCTATTAAAAATAAACTAAAACATGAACACAACTTATCCTCTACATCAATATCAATTCAAATATCTTTCTTCAGCACCAGGCCCGCAGCTATGTCTACGGGACCAGTGCATCAGAAAAGGGCAGTCTGGCCTCTCCACAATAACTTTCAGGATGCTACTGGAGCTTCCACGAATCCTACGCATTAGGATGCCGTTCTTTTGAGCATGATAGCTTCAAAACTATCTTCTATCTTCGAAACTCGTATGCCTGCTTCAGCAAATATGCCCGACGCACTACAGAACCGCGGAAGCCCCAGCAACACCCGAAACGCATTATTGTACTGAACACGGAGGGCGTTGTAAGCTCTCTGCGTATACGTGACCCACAGGCTGCAGGTGTAATAAAACGTCTGGCAGTATGCCTTAAACAGCTCACATCTTTAGTACGCCTCGCAAACCTTCGGGCCAGCATATTACATCGAACCGACAACGCCCTTCGCTCTCTCTCAATATCCTCGTCATCAAAAATATTCTCAGTCAAAATGTGCCCAAGGTATTTAAAACGAGACACTCTTTTAAGTGCCACCCCATGCAAATAAACAGGAGGAACTTTCGTCTGTTTTCTGGAACCTACATGAAACACCATAACCTCACTTTTCCTGACATTATACAGGAGACCATGAGCCGAGGCGTATCGTTCACACACTCCAAGTAACTGTCTGAGCGCATCAATCGAGGGACTCAGCAGCACCATGTCATCAGCGTAGCTTATACTATTGATAGTCTTACCATCAATAGAGCATCCGACACCAGTGCTACCAAGCTCCTCAACCAGCTGATTTATGTATAAACTGAAGAGCGCCGGTGAAGTAAAACCTCCCTGCCTCATATCACACTCCAGCCCATACTTGCCGGATATTGCACCCGACCATCTGACCTGGTTAAACTGGTGGTAGTACCAATACTCCAGGAGGTTAACTAGCTCTTGAGGTACGGCTTTCTCCCGCAATTTTGGCCATAGGATCTTGTAGTTAACCAGATCAAACGCCTTGGAGAGATCCAGAAAAGCAGCATACACCGGAGTATTCCTGTCGGTGTAGTACTTAACCGTATGCTTGAGCACCAGAACAGCTGTTTCCGTGGACAACCCAGTTCTAAAACCAAACTGTGAATCATGTGGATTAAACAGTCCAACCATTCTACGCTCAAGCACACCGTCAAGAACCTTAGCCGTTATGGTGGTCAAAGAGATAGGCCTATAGTTGTCCCTATCCGAGGCATCCCCAGTCTTGTTCTTGGCAATAGGCACCACTGTCGTCCTCATCAGCACCCTTGGTAGATAGGAGTGTCTCACACAAAAATTGAATAGCATGGATAAGACCCTAGGGAGGTGCGGACCAGCATACTGAAAATGCTCAATACTTAGGCCATCATGTCCTGGAGATTTGCCTCTGGTCATACCTTTAATAATGATTCCTATCTCCTTAGCTGTTATGCTTATTGGCTCTCCAGACATGATGCCGCCATCAACAAGATTCTACTCCTCCACTTGCCGTGAAGGTACTGCAAAATGCCTCCTAAACTTGTCCGCAATCTCTCTCACCAGGTTCAGTAACGCCATCAACGCTCATTGGGACTGCAGGTTTTGGGTTCAACCTTTTAGTCGATTTCCAGAAATTTTGTAAATGCGCCTGTGCTCAGTCGCCAGCATATCCATTTTTATTTGATCCTCATGATCCTGACAATATTTTAATCTTTGTTTAAAGAGTTTTCGCGTCTCATTCATTTCCTCAAAAAGCAACCCGGTGCGAGGTTTATTATGCCACACCCAGTTCAGAAAAACTCTCCTGGCGTTTTCGTGAGCGTCTTTGATGTACCTATTCCATCCAATCACCGGACGCCGTCTCCTACCATCACCCACTAGGCCAGAACTACCCTCTGCCGCTTCCCAAAGGGAAGTCACCATAACACTATACTGTTTATCAATAACCGTTCTATGATTTTCATCTACACAAAAATGATCACAGCAGTTACTTAAATCCGAGGGAAAATCTATATCCCTAAGCTTCTCCATACATAATCTATAGTAGTGATCTATTTGTGTAACATTCTTTTCACCTCATACAGCCTTATAAATATTCTTAGTCACTTGTTGTACTGATGCATCAGTTGGCTTCACCATTCCCAAATTAACTTGACAAACAAGTGGATAGTGGTCTGACCAGTAGATGTCATGGTTCACTTCAACCTTTTTGAGTGACCTCCACGCCGCCTCAGACACCAGGCAATGGTCAAGCCACCGTCTGCTTCCACATGAATCACTGACAAAGGTGTAAGTGTCAGAAGACATACCCAAGTATTTGTAGTCAGCACAAAACCAATTTTGAAATAGCCAAACCAATTCCACCAACCAATTAACCAATTTTTAAATATTTTTTTTTTTTTTTTGTAATAAAGTATAAGAATTAATAGTAAACGTCCATCTAACAGACCTAACAGTTCATAGTAATTCCGCAACGTATAGACTTTTTTACCAGTTCAGACTCGCTGGCTCTTGAAACTTGACCCATCTCTCAAATAAATTCATCTCGAATTCTCTTAAGCGTTTGCATGCATAGTGACGATAACAGTCCCATTACAGCCTGTATCACATAAATTTGCAGGACAATTCCGTTTGTTTGCTTGGCCTTTATAAATTCTAAGCTTGGAGTATTAATGAGACGAGGCATAGACCGACCTACCAACCGGCTATTTGGACGACCTTAAGGAAGCGGCTCAGAAAAAGTGGTCAGACTGGATGCGGAAGGTGGAGGACAGGGTGTTGTGGCGCAGCCTGAGAGAGGCCTATGTCCAGCAGTGGCCTGCGATAGGTGGAGTTCATTTGTTGATTGAAGACATAAACCGTAAGACTGCCCGCAAAGTGTGGGCAACCATCTTTCCGCTCATGGAAGTTCTTTCTATGTGCGCTTAGTTAGAGATACATTATGTCACAGGATAATTAGAAACATTGTTTATTTTATGCAAAATCCTATGATTATTGCAAAGCCGGTCCTTTGGATTATTGGAAACTTAGAAAGATTTTCGTAATACTACGAGCAATTAGGATCAAAGGCTCATCTACTAGGAGCCAATTCATAACATCTTTATTGTGGTTTGAACCTTCATCTTGACTATCCTTGTATAACTTTTTCAACTTGACTTTAAAGACATTATCACACTGGCAATTTGCGAGCGTATTTCAATCGAGGCGATTGTTTAACGCGCTCGCGGCGTGTGCCTAGCGAGCACGCCACGTGTGCGCAACGTGTTCGCCGTGTTTGCGCAATGAGAGCGGTTGATGGATGGATGAAGAGAAAGCGAGACAAGCGAGTGTACGCTCGCTTGTCTGTGTATAATATTGTGAAAACGCGGAGATCATGTTGCGTAGTCGCAGTTACCTCATTTTGCAAACGCGGAGAGCACGTTCAGAAATCGCTTCGCTGGTAACACGCTGACACATCCTTATTAGGGTGAGATAACTCTTAAGAGTCGGGTAATCGCCGTTAACCTTTGCCATACGAGTGCGCGTCGTGCTCACGCCGCGCCGCGCCGCGGTTCGGTTTCAAAGGCAATATTTATTTTTAGTAACAAAATTATGAATATTTGAAACAAATCACAAATAGAATTATAGATACTAAAATATTCTGTTCATACAAAAAAACCATGAAAATATCTTTAGTAATTTGAAAGTAATATCGTTTTTTATGCTCTGGGTAGACATTACTTTCTGAATATATTTATTAAAGTATTTTACTACAATACTTAAATATTCACATATAGAATTGACGTGTATGCGTTCTAGTTTAACATACATTTTTTGCTTAACTTACTTGCATTATATGAAGCCGTAATAACAGATTTAAAAGTCATTAAATTCATTTATCTGCGCCTTAAAGAGACTGTGACCTCTGAGTTTGTTTCCAACGATTACGATTCCTTTTACAAAGGTCAGCTTACAAAGATTTATATTGCTTTTAGTAGTTAGTGCTGTGAATTCATACCCATTAGGCTTGTTTGATTCATACCCATTAATTTTGTCTCACTAAGGATTAACCAGCCAGAGTTACGGATATTTTCACACTATTCTTTTAGCAAAAGGCCTAGAGATGTAACTACCTATGTAAGTTCCATCTCTACAGACAACCCTTTTTTTTACGTGGACTTTTTTACGTACAAAATAAAGGAGGTGGGTAGGCATTGTGTGGAAAAAAGAGAGGATTATATTGATACCGAGTTTAAAGAATATTAATTGCAGTTGAGGAAGTTAGGATCAAAACCACTACATATCCACTTTTTTCAATAAGGCAGAAATCGAATAAAAAAAAAATACTGAATAAATTGTCAGCACATATTTTTGAATTTTTTTTTTTTAAGAATGCCATTTACGTAAGTGGTAAATAGGTCCTAAAAATTGGCTAAAAGGTCCCAGCAACCAAGCTATTAAAATATTATAAAAAAGGTCCTTATGACAGTTTTCTTTTTGTTATTTAATTGCTTGCGCCGTCATCAGTCAGTCTGGAGAAGTTATTTTGGATAAGTGAGGTTTTGTGAAAACAAATCAGGATTTGTGCTGGTTTGTACCACATGTTTGCAATTGGATAAGTGTGATTTTGAACGTAATCGGATTGTATTTTTACTAATTTATATATACTTGATTGTACACCAGATTACACATTACCAAAATAAAAAATATGCACTACAAAATATACAATGGGCGTGGATATGTGGATTTTGGTTAAAACACACAGCAAAGACCATGAATATCGAGTCAAAAGCCACTATGAAATGAAAAATGAAATTAAATCTTTTATTTCCAGATATAGAAATCCACATTTAAATCCACACATAAATCCACACACAACTTTCAATAAATACATGAAATGAAAATGAAATGAAATGAATGGCGATAAGTGCGGCGGCCGACCGACTCCTCAGCAGCGCCTGCCAGCAGGGTGCGCGGCCCGCGACGAACATGGCGCTCGCGCTGCACCATCGGCATCGGGGCAATCGAAACATCGCGCGCCTCGCGTCGTTGTACTGCACTCGCATGTCACTCAGTGCCGCCTTGGTGAGGTTTGTCTACAACTCGACTGTGTAGACGCTTGTGCAGTAACTGGTAAATAGCTGAGCCTTCACAACGTCGCGCGTCGCTACAGCGGCTAAACCGCCTAGCTAGCATGTTGCCGCGCACCGATATGGCTCGTCGCTGTCTTTCTATATCGGCGTGGTCGGAGAGTTCGGCTGTTATTACGTGACCTAAGTATTTGATCACGTCGACTTTCTCAAGCACAGTGCCATATAGTTGCAGTGGCGGCAGAGCCGACCAGCTGTTCGAGGTTTCAAACACCATGTACTGCGATTCGGATTGTATATCATGTTGTGGTCTTTAGCATAATTTTCACACACAGCCAATAGTTTGCGCATCGCCGATATTGACGGAGCTAGCAGAACCATATCATCTGCATATGAAATATGGGTCACGTTAAACGAACAACCTACACCTGTTTGGTTCAGTGTTTCCAATAGCCTATCCATGTAGACGTTAAATAGTGCCGGGGACATGCTTCCACCCTGTCTCACGCCGCTCTTAAGGCCAGAGGGCTTTGATAGCTCATTCTTCCATCGGACACGATTTTCCTGCTGCTGATACCAGTTTTTCAGTACCCACACCACCTCGGTTGGAACTTCACGGTCGGATAGCTTTTGCCACAACAGATCAAGGTCAACGCGGTTGAAAGCCTTTCTGAGGTCTAGTTAACAGGTTATTACAGAGGTATTTCTACTGTTGTAATATCCCACAACCTGTTTGAGTACATAAATAGCAGTACTGGTAGATACGAGGCTTTTGAAGCCGTATTGGCAGTACGAAGATATTATAAAAGGTGCTGCTTCTTTATGTAAAATCTTCTCCAACAATCTAGCAACAGTATTAGAAAGAGCAATGGGGCGATAATTACTAGCGCTGGAGATGTTCTTTATTCGGTTTTTGCATATAGGAACAAAGGACTTTAATATTATATAGCCAAATTTTTTGAACCCGTTGTATTCAGCGGGTTTTCATAGAAAATTCACGCCACCAGTTGGCGCCACTTTCACAAGAGGTCTTCCGTTACGACAATGAACCTATAATATATGCGATGACGTTCATCATTGAGTGACTAAAGAAAATATAGGCCGCTTTGACACTTTTGACAGGTGCCGCTTTGACACCTGACCTGACGTCTCAGTGCTGCCAGAAAACCCAAATTCGAAAATTACAGAGATATGTCCACCCTGTAATTTTCGAATGAGGGTGTATATTAACTTAATAATGACTTGTGCAATATTAATAATATATATCGCACTTATAGGATATGGGTGGACTAGAATCAATTTCAAAATTAATTATTTTTGACCAAGACATGTTGAGGTTTTGAACTAAACGTTAATATTAGACATCATTTAACTTGAGAGGATATGCTGTTTCGAACTAAACTGTCTCTGCTAATGTTAAATTTTATCATTTAGTGCAGAAATTGCGAAAAAACGTGAAGCACCATTGCTATATTAAGACTAACGCAGACTCGCGCACCGCTATTAAGGCGCTGACAAGACCAAATTGACCAAAATAGACTTCCCTTAAGAAAAAAAATTGCCAAATCTGTATAGTTTATGGTACCAGAAAAAATATATATTAATTTTAAACATATTTCCCAGAACTTGGTTGATACCAAAACACGTTTTGACAAAAAAATCTCGATACAAACTAACGTTAAACTAACCTCTTACCTTGAGTTCCAATCCAAAATATCTGTATTAAATATTAGTTACGTTAGTATTTTATTAATAACAAGAACGTCTTATTCGAATGCAGAACTTGGTTGTTTTTTATTTTCGATTACTCAACTCAATTTTGAGTAAATAGATAATTGCTTCATATTTTGCAATAAATTACAAGCGTTGTGTCATCGCGCTTCTCTTTCTTTCTATGCAATCTGACAGTGACCGCGGTTTAGGTGTTGTCAGCGTCTTAATATACTCTTTGCGCACCGCACAGATTCCATAAATTCTTCCAAAGTTAAAAAGAAAGAAAATTTTAATCCCAGATACTTTTTAACTATTTTTAATTCCATTTCAGCTTTGTTGTTTGATTTTTTTTCAGTCTGAACTTTGACATTTGCACCTGTCAAATTACTATCTGGGTTTAAAAGACGAACTTTAGATCACTTTCATATATTTTCTATGAGCCAATGCACATTTTTTTTTTATGGAGATGTTTTATTATTATTGTGCTGTGGCTTGCGGCACTTGAAAGGTTATAAATAAGTAGTGGTGCCTTCTTCTTCTCTCGTATAACGACACAAACTAAGTGAGAATACTAAGTTCAAGCTGTGCTAGTAAAAATATTAGTTGATCAGCAAGATAGTAGCGGGACGGACTGTTTTCGACAAATCGGTAAGTAATTTACCGTAGAGGTGCTGGTGGGAGGAGGGCTTAGCTAAAGGTGGCTACAAACCCTGAAATCCTAGTCATTCAATCAACTCAGCCTATAACAGTCCACTTCTGGACATAGGCATCTCCCAGGCTGCGCCACAACACCCTGCCCCCGCCTTCCGGATCCAGTCTGACCCAGCCGCCTTTTTAAGGTCTTTGGTCCATCTAGCTGGGGGTGTCCCACACTACGCTTGCCGATACGCGTTCTTCACTCCAGGACTCATCTGCTCCACCAGCCATCGGTCCTTCGAAAAATATTCTAGTCATTAGTTTAACTTTTATTTCTAATCGGCAACCACTTTGTGGCAATTGGCAAAGAACATAGTAGACTCTTCTTAGAACCAAAAGATTACGTATACTAAAAGCCACCAAAACGAGATAAATTTCATGCTTTGGGATTACAAACTTTAACTTAATGGCGTATGGTTCAGTTTCTATTACTACTAAAATTATTTTATGACGGTGAGCGATAGTTTTTTCATTCAAAAATCTATTTAGATCACTTGAGATTAAAGTTGATATTTGTATAAGTCACGCAACAGAATTTCGTATCGTTGGCAACGACTGACGTCCCCCTGACCCTTGATCGACGAAGTGCCAGCCCGCACCGTAGCTGAGCCTGTAGCTTTAAATTCCCCTGATAATAATAATTATCCAGTTACGATCTAGCCTGTCCCACCTTGCTGTCCTCCCCCCAGCGACGCCCTAAGCCGAGGTTCGTACCCCACAGGGGGTGCCCTTAGCGTGCAGTCGCTTAGTAATGTAAGAAATTCGCCCCTACCTGGAGGCTTTGAGTGAGCTTAAGGCAGCCACAGGATAGTCCAGTTAAGTAGTCTCGGGGTCGTGTGGAAGTTCGAAAGGGTTACCGAGGTCCCTGGCAACACAGGCAACGGAAGGAATACGGTTGGGTTTTAGTCAGTAAGAGTCTGACACACCCTCCCGCTCTACCCAGAGCGGCAGAAGTTATTTGATAATTTCACAACCAAAAAAAAAAAGTCACGACCTCTCAAGGTAAATTACGAGATTCATAAAAAAAAAACGGCTGCCGTCTGCAAACGACAATAATAATTTTGCAAATTGCAAATCAGCAATCCCAGATGGATTGCTGATTTGCAATTTGCAAAATTATTACCAAGCGTACAGATTAATCCTTAATGACCGTTTATGATTAATACGTATAGATATTTAGGACTTGAGATGATGTATTTTTTTTTTTTGAGGGTGGGAAATCATCAAATAACTTCTCCCGCTCTGGGCGGAACGGGAGGGTGTGTCAGACTCTAAAGGCTTCTACATAATGGCGCGACTTGTCGCGCGACGCGTCGCGACACAAAGACACCGCGTGTAGCGCTACAAGCGGTGCCTTTGTGTCGCGACGCGTCGCGCGACAAGTCGCGCCAGTATGTAGGAGCCTTTACTGACTAAAACCACCCGTATTCCTTCCTGTTGCCTGTGTTGCGGGGGCCTCGGTGACCCATAAGTACCTTCCCGCGACTGAGATGATGTATGATCTATTGTTTAAGAATTAATTGGTGTACAAGTACTTACTTGCCTAGAAATGAAGCACGACCATGCCGCGTGTTCACCACGAAAAAACCAATGTTTCGTTACGTTTTGTAACGTTTGTTACGTTTTTATTTTCTTCATTTTACTGTTATTAATTGCTTAAAGCATAAGCATAATGTTCAAACTGCTGGGACTCAGGTCTCCTCTCTTAGAGAGGGAGTGGGTTGTAATCTACCACGCGGGCCCAGTGCGGGTTGGTAGATGTCACGTCTCCGATTTTTTTTTTTTTTGGTTCTAGGCCATGCCGGTTTCCCCACGATGTTTTCCTTCACCGTTTTGAGAGCATTCGTTTTTAATTGACGATACAAATATTTAATAACGAAAAATTAGGATTTTATATCACATTATCATTTCGAAAGGCAGAAAATCAGATCATTCGTTTACTCATCGTTTAATACTTGTAAGTCGTAATGTTCATCTACTGACATTGTCATTACCTACCTATTTTGTTACGGGACAAACATAGCTGCAGTCTTTCAAAGCAACGATGACGACCGTTATTGTTTACAAAGGTGCATTTTAAAGTCAAAGCCTGTTTAAAAAAATGCATTCATCAATCATTTAAACAATAATAGGTAACAGTATTGTTGTAAAATGAATAAAAGAAACAACTAACTGTTTTATTTCGGTTCATAAAGTCAATGAAATAATAAGACACAAGGTTACTGCACACCGCTGCAGTACGTGGTGATACCTCACGTACGCACGTTGCATTGGTTGCAGGGCCAATGACACGACTGTTATCTGTATCGAATATATTAGAAGTAACATCTGTGTTGTTTCTATTCAATAACGCTGGGACAATACTGAGAAAGGTGTTCGAAAATTCAAATCTGGAATGTTTGTTATTTGTATTCGTATTTGTTTTTCGTAAATCGATATCAGTTTGACAAAAGCGCGCCATTATATTTATGGGAATTCTAAATTGGAAAGTATTGATTGTTCTAATAGGGACGTCCATTTATAAGAACTAGAATGTCGAAATTCGATTTTTTTTATTGAATAAAATAACAATGAGCTTGCATTGAAGAAGTAGGTATAAGCATGATTGAACGTTTATTTATTTAATTTTGTAAAAACTTTCTTCCAGTTTGATTAAGTGTTTTCTAATACGTCGAAGAAGATCGTTTTTACATCAATATAATGTTCGATTTTTTACAACCCCTTAATTTGAATATTTTTTTATGCAAAATTTACGACTACTAGCGACTTACAAGTTGTAGATCGTAGGTTGGAACCCATACAGGCGCTTTACTTTGTGTAAATTATTTCATAACCACTGCTCTCAAACGGTGAAGGAAAACATCGTGAGGAAACCGGCATGTCCTAGAACCAAAAATTCAAAGACATGTGACATCTACCAACCCGCACTCCATGTGGTGGATTACGGCCCACTGCCTCTCACAGAAAGGAGGCCTGTGTCCTAGCAGTGGGAACATTATAGGCTGATTACGAGTATGTACCTATATGTCGCAGGTTTTTCATAAAATTAGGTTTTTGATCAAAAACCTAGGTTTTCGATGAAAAACCGGAAGATGACACATTTTAAACTCAATTTCATCATAAACCTGTAACAATCCAAACTAGCTCAGATTTTTGATCAAAATCCTGAACTAGTTTGGGTTTATGATAAAGTTCTTGTCAAAATCACGGGTTTGCTTTGTTTTATGACAAATAAATCAATTTAAATGAAATAAATAAAACAATCCATCATCGTTTGCAAGTTAGTAGAAATAAAACAATTATTTATTTATCAAAATTTTACATTCATGATCCAATGAATATTCTCCTCCTTCAATCCAATTATGAAATTAAATGTTTAAATTTCACGTAGGTACGTGAAATTGAATCTGATTTTGATAAGCCGCGAAAATTAAATTTCGTAACTATTAAATACGACTAAACCGAGTCAAAATTAAAAAAGCATAAAAATGTAATAAAGAAACGTTTACCACGTGCTTGCTCTTTTATAAATCTGCTAGTATGCTTTATTTATGATGGCAATTTATTGACTTGTGACATCTAGAAGTAGAGTTGCATAAAACATTATTTTTTTGCATGCACATCGATTAGTCTTGCAGCGCACTTTAGATTTTTCGCACGAGCATTTCTTAAAACCTTGGCCTCCAAATAAAGACTTTTTGAAGCAATTTCACGCAAACTCAGTTCATTTGTCGATACAGGTTCGTTAAAGGCAGTAGTTGATATTTGAATAGAGTTTCGAGGCAGCCAGTCTTTTAGAACCCCAGCTGAAGTACCAATTTTGAATAAATCGTTCTTCTTATTAATTACCTTTACTATAACGTTACTTGTATCCAGTGGCCTTCTATCTATTTTCGGCACATCAACTAAAATTGTACCACCAATTTCTCCAAACTTTTCCGAAGAAGCTGCTTTAATTTTTTTTTGCTGACATTTATAAATTTTCAACGGCATGTCCCCTTTCGATAAATATGTTTTGTTCTTTTTGACACAAATCACACAGAATCTTTGATCCATACCCTTCATATTCTTTTGTTATTATCTTCCCGAAAATTTGATGAACTGGGTTGATACAAACGTGTTTTAATATAAAAATAACAGTTTTATAATTCAATCATAAAAAATAACTGTTATAGTTGTAATCCATGCATCATCAAATTAATCATAAGAACTGTTACTTTCAGTTGCACAAGTACTGTATACTCAGCTACGGTCAACATCTCACGTACGCACTCCATTCCCAAAATTCTTCTACCGACGAACGCGAACTGGCTCACATACACACCTCATGTTTCTTAGAACCAAAGATACTGCGTTTCTGAAGGTGGTCACATACCTAGTGCATTCTGCGAATATAAGGTCAATTATTATGAGCTACTGAGCTGTGAACTTTGAATAAGGTCCAAAGGCACTTTTTACACATTTTTTTTTATTCTGAGTGCTTGATATACTATCTTTTTTAACAGCATTATTACGTTATTTCATAGTTACTAGATACATACAGAAATTGGCTCAAAGCGATGAGATAAAAATATTAATAGAAAAAATCTTTTAAACAAATTAGTTGATTCTTGGAAAGACGAATGTTTATTTTTTGTTTCTTTTAAAAAGCCATCTTTTTATTCCCCAGAACATTACGACGCCCACAAAAATAAATAACGAGATTGAGGATTATTTGCTGGAGAGTAGAGATAGATAGACTACAAGTACGAAAAGGCACATTTCTATTATGTCTCCATCCAATACAAATTACGTCTTATAACGTTATAAAAGAAATGATCAACAATGTAGATAATACAGATTCTATACAATTTGCAAATTGATTTCATCCTTGAATTCAATTGTTCAATCAATGGTCGAGTTGGACGTAAACAAAGATGGAGAGCAGAGTTCGTACCGTAGTGATGTGAATATCTCGCTTGAATTGTTTACATATCGATATGTTATAGGCACGTGCGTTTACGGCACACTGCACTGTAATGAACGATCGACAGATATTATAAAATGTATTAAGTAAATATCTATCATCTGCCTGCCTTTTCCCAACTATATTGGGGTCGGCTCCAGTCTAACTGAATGCAGCTGAATACCGGAATTTTACATGGAGCGCCTGCTTATCTGACCTCCACAACCCAGATACTGGGTAATACGATACCCCCTGGTTAGACTGGTTGTCAGACTTTCGGGCTTCTGACAACCCGTAACGACTGTCAAAGATCCACGAATAACAACAGCCGAGCGAGGCACAGAGGGGTCTTGGTATGTAAAGATGGTCACCTATATCCACGGTTCAACTGCGGCAAGCGTAGCTTTACCTGATCGATCGACCCATGCGGCTATTATTACTTGCCACAAGCACCTCTCTTATTAATTAAACCATTAAGTAAATAGCTATATTACCAGAAAATAATAGTAGTGGTAAGTGAATAAAAAAACTCAGGCTAGATACCTTCATTTCACTCATTTTTAATAGGTATCGTTCTTCTTTTCTCATGTCGGCACGAATTATATAAAAATACTGGATGCACCCCGCGGTTTCACCTTCATAAGTTTTGACCCCGTAGGTATATCGGGATAAAAAGTATTCTATGTATTATACCTGGTTATAAACTATCTGTGTGCCAAATTTCATCCAAATCCGTTCAGTACTTTTTGCGTGAAAGAGTAACAAACATCCATCCATCCATCCATCCAGCCATCCTTACAAACTTTCGCATTTATAATATTAGTAGGATAATAATATCTAACGCAATCACCTAGGTAAGCCAGTCAGTAAGGTAGAAGCAGGGCTATCGCCCAGGTTGCGCCGGGCGCACATTCAAGTATCACATGCTACCGTTATAAACCGAATGTAAATGTTTGGCGTCGTCACGTGAGCACAGGTGATTTGTCACGCAATTTTTCTATTTGATATTCTAAGGCTGAACCAATCGTAAACAAAATTCAACGCAAAGGTCAGACGTTAGTGATGAGTTTATCAACCTGGTATTGTTTATATATCGATATCGCCCGTACATCAGTTGAGTCATTCTTTAATAGCATTGACTTTGTTCTGAGAATTGGTAATCTGTCACATCAGTTTAAAGAAATTATAACTTCGAATGATTGATTCATTTGCCAAAACAAATATGTATTTCGTTTTACTATTGAAACGAATTTAATAACATTAAGATTGTGACTACGGATTTATTATCGTATCTACTTTAAAACAAATAACTGATAAGCAACATTTTTTTGACACACAACTTCATACTCAGCGAAATAAGATATCTTATACGAGACACAATATAATTAAGTAGACTTTGCCAAATGATAGAGACAGCAGCTGAGTCAAAAGTAAACAAAGCTGACCCACAGAATTCGTAGTGTTGTGCTCAGAACATTCTTCGACTATAATAATATTATCTAGATATTAACAAAAGATCAGTCTTTTGTCAACATTTTTTTTTTACTTAATCAGGCAATGTGAAATTAGTTTTGAATGATAGCATACATTCAAGATATAATTTTCAGTTATTTATAATATAAAACATACAGATAAGGAATCACGCAAAGATTAATCAAATTCACAATTTACGATATACTTAGAGTTGTTGCACTAATAAGCACATCTTTTGAACTCGCTAGCATCAAAATATAATAGTCTTAATTACACCTACCAATTTCAATCTTTCAGGTAACCTTTATAAGTAAAATCATCTTCCATATTATCTAAATAAATTATGAACCTTTATTATAAGTACCTATTGGAATTTCTTCGTGAATTATAAAAACGTCACATTAGCTCTAACATTTTATTATTAATAAACTACAAAACAATAGGTTTTAAAGTTATTAATAACATTACTACAACTTCAAACGTGTTTACGCACACGTAAGTACAACATACAAGTACAATGACTCCATAAAAATATACAGTTTATCGACATTGCGGAACATCACTACGCAAACCAGTATCGTATAGACGCCGGCTGTACGAACTCTGAATGCATTATCGACTAGCTCGGGCATACGACAACACTGTACTTTGACGATAAAAGAATTTAAAAAATATATTGTGTTTTTTATCTGTGTAAACACAATGTTTGTGAACGTGTGAAGTGACTTTTGGAATAATTTATTTTTTCTTTTTATTGAGTGAAAGTGCTTCATTTCAAAATGTCTAAATCAACTATTTTGATTCGCCAATCTCTGTAAGTATTTTGCGTTTATTAATTTGATATAATATTATGTTTATGTAGGTACTTAGTTTATATTTTTTTATTTCATTGGTATTGTTTTTTCCCAGTACATTCAGTTTGGTCAGGCATCTTGGACTTTTTATTATTTAATTAAAATTTCCAATTAGACAATAGTATTCGTAAAAGTTAGACAGCTACCGACATTTTCTAAATAAAAAAAATATTTCATTAAACTTGAATTAACTTTAATTAAAAGTCTTAAAAATAAATAACCTAATTACCGTTTATGATACTTCATGCCAAGTTACCGTCTTGTGCGTAATTACGCGCTGTTCTGTTCGGTTTTATTACCAAATGCAATTTTAATTGATGCAGATCCATTCTCCAACAATCGTAAAAGTTGTCATTAAGATGCATTTAATGCCTTCCTTTTATGCTGGTTACTGAAACTTGATCAGCTAGCTGATCTAGCAATAAAAATTCAATAAAAATATCACCGTGAATAATTAGGTGAATTAATCTTAAAGTGAACTGTCATTTCACCTGGCACTAATTGACAGCTCACTTGAAACTCACTTCACATAAGTTTTCACGGCAAGTTTTTACAGAATTTATACATCGGCTGGAATTGAACTTGTGAGTTGCTTGAGGTAGAAATGTCCAGTCGCCAAGCATATCAAGTTACTCGTACCAGAAACTGTCAATTTTTCTCATTCGATTGAGAACTTAACCATTAAAATTTTAAGGTTTAATATCATTGGGAGAAACAGACAGTTTCGTATAACCTGATGAGCTGTTGACTGTACATACATATAACCGCACTGCCCCAATTAATAAATAAAAATTGTAATAAAATCCTAAATTAAGTCAAATTAATCAAAAATTCTGTAAGTAAAAGTGCAAAGTGAAAAATTCAAGTTATATTTTTAATTTTAGCAAAAATAAAATAAACTGTATAATTTGGATATTTTCATATAAGACGGTATTATAAGTCTGTTAAAACTGTTGTTATAAAAAATGCAACGGATCGCCGATGTTCATCAAAACAGCGGACGAACGCAGTTTCACGACAATGAAAACATGTCGTAACGATGTTTTTTTATTAATTAACCGCATTTATTAATAATGGTTAAATGCCCGCTATCCGCTCACATAGGAAGTTATTACCTTTTGTTTACATAATCAGCCTATAATGTTCCCTCTGCTGGGACACAGGCCTCCTCTCTGAGAGGGAGTGGGCCGTAATCCACCACGCGGGCCCAGTGCGGGGTGGTAGATGTCACATGTCTTCGAACTTTTGGTTCTAGGACATACCGGTTTCCTCACGATGTTTTCCTTCACCGTTTTGAGAGCAGTGGTGATGAAATAATTTACACAAAGTAAAGTTCCTATCCGGGTTCGAAGTTGCGGTCGTTAGCGCTGGGCCACCACTGCTCTCTCACCTCACCTTTTGTATAAGGAAGTATTTTGTTACAGAGTTAATAACCAATCATTCGTGTCGTGAGTTCGATTCCCACTCCATTCCATTCCATTCATTTGGATAGTGCAGCGGGCACTATCCAAATGAATGGATTCATTTAAATAGTGCAGTGGGTGGGAATCGCTCATAGCAAAAAAAAAACAACATTGGTAGTGATCGCGGGTAAGACCTGCCCCCCCTAATTGTAACACACTATAGTAACACACTATAGTAACACACTATAGTAACACACTATACTAACACACTATAGTAACACACTATAGTAACACACTATAGTAACACACTATAGTAACACACTATTGTAACACACTATTGTAACACATTATAGTAACACACTATCAGTCACAATCTGAATCATTTTGATGGATATTGCTAATCCATTGCTTCCTAGGTTCCAAAAACTTGTCTGCTCAACAACGTAAATAATGCATTGTAAAAAACCGGCCAAGTGCGAGTCGGACCACGGACAAAGAAGGGTTGCGTAGTTGAGCAGTTGCAACAAACTTAACATTGTAGTTGAAAAACATGTTCTCCCATACATCGATACACGCCACGGTCAATTCTCCAACTGCAAATTTAAGTAGGTCGACTATAGCTCGTTAACTTGTAAAGCCTACTTAAGGCGCTGACGAGACCCAATGGACCAAAGTAGGCTTGTCTTAAGAAAAAAAATTGCCAAATCTGTATAGTTTGTGGTAGCGGTCAAAATATTTGTTAATTTTGAACATATTTCCCAGAACTTGGTTGTTACCAAAACACGTTTTAAAAAAAGTCTCGATACAAACTAACGTTAAACTAACCTCTTACCTTGAGTTCTAATCCAAAATATCTGTATTAAATAACAACATACGTTACGTATTTAATTAATAACAAGAACGTCTTATTTGAATGCAGAACTTGGTTGTTTTTTATTTTCGATTACTCATCTCAATTTTGAGTAAATAGATAATTGCTTCATATTTTGCAATAAATTACAAGCATTGTGTCATCGAGCTTCTCTTTCTTTTCTGTGCAATCTGACAGTGACCGCGGTTTAGGTGTTGTCAGCGTCTTAACTGTGATAGTTTTCCTTTTAATTTCATTATTATGTACTACTGCCATGATTTTTTTCACATTTCCGTAAACAACCATTTAGCTGGCAGGGGGGGGGGGACACTTGACTCTTACAAAAATTTGCATTTTAATGCTTAATATTAAGCAAACCAATCCTTGAATCGAAAAGTGGTGGTCACAGACCTGCAATATTTTTAAACGGCCTATCCAACGATACCCCACACCGTAGGATAGACGAGAAAAAAATAGGTAATCATCCCCACATTACGTGCAAGGAAGGTGCCCAAAAATTTTTTTTTCAAGATTTTAGTTTAGCACTATATCGGCGTGATTAATATGAAGTACCTATGCCAAATTCCAACTTTCTAGCACTAAGCGTCTGTGAGCTACAGTGGGAACAGACAAACAGACAGACAGATGGATATGGCGAAACTATAAGTTTTCCTTGTTTACTACCAGAAAACGTAGGCTTCATAACCTAGATTTGAAGACCATTTTCTATTTTGTTAAGTACCTGCTTCTTGTTGACAGGTCTACACTGTCCTCCCATACCTATTAACACTAATTTGAAAACATTGTAAAGGCCAATTATTTTTAAAAGAGTAACCGGTTAGTTTCTTGCCGGGGGAAAGACTCTTCTCCATGGGAAACGACCAATTGGAACCGTGCACCTACCTTCTGACGTTTCATAAGTGCCCATGTAGGTTTATGTGAAACAAAATATTTTGATTTTGATTGCTACTGATACTGTTTAACACAATCACCCCGCTGAGACTCGCACAGACCAGGGACGCATGGCACAAAAGGGAAAAGGATACATTCAGCCGTAATATTATGTGGAGATAAAATAAACATTATTTATTATACTCAGCAGTGGGTGGAACAGGGCTGCCAATGATGATGAGGGTGAGCAATCCTTAAAAAAAACTTGTATCCTCGTAATTCCATTACCGCTTCTGACAACAATTCCCAATAAAGTCGAATTGTTCACATTCACTGGAGTAAACTGACATGTGCTAGCTGTCACTTTGTGAAATAAAATGGTCATATTTATTGTAATGGTGATCGTTTATTTTAATCGATTTGTATAAGTGTAAACTAGGTAAATGTATAATAATAAGCGTAAAAGTCTAAAATTTAATAAATACAATAAATATGACCATTTTATTACACAAAGTGACAGCTAGCACATGTCAGATTACTCCAGTGAATTAATGATTCGACTTTAGATTGAAATGAAACTAAATGTTATATAAACAAATAATATCCTGTCATTTGACGTGCATGTGACATTCAACCTTAAATTGAGAAAGAAATTACGAGCTATAACTACTCTCCTGAAAAATCAGAAGTTTTTTTTTTTTAAACGTTGCCCCACACTAGGAATTTCTTCCTGTACCGTGGGTGCGTTTACAAACATAGAAACTCACAAACACGAACACCCAGACCCGGAACAATTACTTGCAGATCATACAAATATTTGTTCCGTGCGGGGATCGAACCCGCGACACGCTGCGCAGCAGTCGATCGCTCAGCCACTACGCCAACCGTGTCGTCAAAAAGTTATAATATTAACACCTCCAAGGACACTGAACGAGGCACAATGCATAATCAGCCTATAATGTTCCGACTACTGGGACACAGGCCTCTTTTCTGTGAGAGGGAGTGGGCCGTAATCCACCACGCGGGCCCAGTGCGGGTTGGTAGATGTCACATGTCTTCGAATTTTTGGTTCTAGGACATGCCGGTTTCCTCACGATGTTTTCCTTCACCGTTTTTGAGCGCAGCTACAACTCGTAACTCGCGGCCGTTACCACTAGACACAATAATAAGTTTTATTGTTATGTCGCCTATAGGCGATTACTGCATTCAAAGTGTTAACTTACGTTTGAAGACCTTAAAAATAAATATTTTCTCAAAATAACAACAAAACAATAATAACTTAAACATGGCATTAACTCCGATGACCTTTATAAGATTACAGTGAGATGTAAGATTATTCAAGACGTTTTAGGTCAGTCGTCTCGTTAAAAACATTTTCAGGTCGTTTGTTCAAAAATATAAATATACTAGTGACCCCGCTCCTGCTTCGCATGGTTTTTACGTATTGAAAAAACATCGAGATTTCTTCATTATATAACAAAGTAACTTATTGACCGCCACGTCAAAAAAGCAAAGACGTGCCCTCGGCGCCAAGCTACGAATTATTCCTTAAAACCTGTCATGTAGTCGTGACCGTGGCGTGCTGGGCACATTTTGCTCTGTCGTCTATACATGACTGTGGCGGTCAAATGGTATGTAATAAACACATAAACCTTTTATATCTTTCTAATATATAAAAATCTCGTGGCTCGGTGTTTGTGGTCGCAGTGCTCTGAAACGGCTCGACCAATTCTTATAAAAACAAAGCATTTTTTTCAAGAGCCATAATTTTTTACATTACATTCCTTATCACCCCCCACCACCACGTTTTAACATTACGTTTCTTATCACTCATGTTTTATAACTTTCTGTTATTCACATCTAGCCGATTTCATGGCTACTCTCTACAATTTAGCTACGACTCAAATTATGATTGATTCGTCACCCACATTTACCGTTCCAACTGAATTGGCTTATACGAATGGGAAGTCGGTCTGGCTAAAATCCATTGCGTCCCACCGGTTCCAATCTGCAGACTCCTACTAGGTACTTAGGTATGAACGATTAAATGCCTATTGAGATATAAGCGATATCGCTGTCGCGTTCGGTAGCGATACTGGGTCTGCAGTCTCGACATAGATAGCGATCGCCTTACGACCGAACTCGGTCGCAGTCCTAATGGGGTCCTGTCAGTCAAAATTGCTAATCAAGATGGTGATAATTTCGTGCTTGTCAAGCGACTATCTACGGACCCAATTAGGACTTTGCGATCGAATTCGATTGGTATGAAGGTCGAGAGTGCAGCCCCTGGTTCGCCTTTTGGTTAGTCACCAGTATCGCTAATACCGAGCGCGACAACAATATCGCTTATATCTGAATAGGCCTTAAAACTAACAACCTAGAATTACTGTGGCTGCAGTCTTGACATAGATAGCGCTTTAGAACCGAATTCGGTCGCAGTCCTAATGGGGTCCTGACGGTCAAAATTGCTAGATAAGATTGTGATATTTTCGCGCTTGTCAAGCCATGTTGACAGTCTAGGGACTCCATTAGGACTTTGCGACCGAATTCGGTCGTAAACCGATTGCTATCTATGTCGAGACCTCAGCCCCTGATGGTTGATTTGTCGCTCACACTTAGGCGTGGGTGCTACACACATGTTCGGTTCGGCAAGTTTCGTCATAGCCGGGCGGCAAAATCGAAAATATGTAGATTATTGTAGATACATGTTTGGGAGAAAGCCTTTCGACTTATCTCGAATTGTGCCGAGCCGACCCGAACATGATAAGCGAGATGCCGAATAAAGTTTCTCGATCGGCACCAGCCGAATGAAAGTCGAATATGTGTAGGTAGTTATTGTTTCGGGTTCAAACTTTGTTGTTCAACAAATACTGCCGAATAGAATGTGCCGACCCGAACATTGTGTGTAAAATCAAAATATTTTACTTCACATAACCCTACATATATGGGCACTTATGAAAATTCAGAAGCTAGGTGCACGGTTCCAATAGGTCGTTTCCTATGGAGAGAGCCGGAAGAAACTCCACGATCACTTTTAAAAATAATTGTCTTTTACAATGTTTTCAAATTACAGTGTTAACAGGTATAGGAGGACAGTGTATGCCTGTCAAGAAGTACCAGGTACTTAACAAAAAAGAAAATAGTCTACAAATCTACAGTCTATTAAGCTTACAACGTTGTCACATTCACAAAATATAAAATTATACAGATTAAGATAAATAAAAAAACCTATTTAAACCAAATGACATGATTGCTGATGATGGTGCATCCCGCATTAAAATTCGTTGCGTAGTTTAGAAGAACAACGCGGTCACTTACAAAGTAAGAAAGAAAAATATTTTATTTGGGACACGCACAATAAATACAGAAAGTAAAAAAAAGGAGCATTTAAAACTAACAAAATGTACATATTTGTTCGAATAAATAAAAAACAAAAAAAAACGACTTCTGCGACGCCAAAAAGGCTCCTATCTCAGCATAATGCTGCGATATTTAAAAAATAAATACCGCAGCGCTGGAATTCTGATAGGGCCCGGCCATTTATTATATTTTATTACGGGATAGAAAACATGAGTACAATTAAATGTTATACATACTAATATTACTAATTAAACAAAATACTTATTAAACTACTAGCAACATTATCTACCTATTACTAAATATATTTATAATATGTGATACAAATCATAAATAATTGAAGTCACAGAAAGAAGACAGATACGCTCTAAGTTCTACTACTTGTATAAGCACATGGAACAATCATTATCTGCTTGCCTTTTCCCAACTATGGAAATGGTGGGGTCGGCTTGTAGTAGGTATAACCGGATGCATCTGAATACCAGTATTTTACATGGAGCGCCCCGCCTATCTGACCACCAAATCCTAGGATTTGGTGGTCAGTATTTGATTACAGGGTAACACGATACCCCTTAGTAAGACTGGTTGTCAGACTTTCAGGCTTCTGACGACCCGAAACATCTGTCTTTCTGCTGGGGAGTTTGTTGCGCCACTTCTTCTTCCTAGCTAAAGCACTAGGAAGTGGTGAAGGGCGTTTTTGAGGGACTGTCTTGTAATTTTGACGTTCGAAAAGTGATTCTCAGCCTAGGTCGGCGGCGCGTTGTATTCCACGCGCGCCTCAAAGAGATGTCGTCAGCACAAATGTAGGGGTCCACTAGGGCCGATGCCTGCGGGGTCGCAAGAGTCTGACACACCCTCCCGCTCCGCCCAGAGCGGGAGAAGTTATTTGATGATTTCCCACCCAAAAAAAAAAAACGCCTAGTTTGAATTGAATTTTGATTTTGTCAAAGGTCTACAAATAACAGCCGGGACCAACGGCTGGACGTGGTTTCCGAGGCACGGAGGGGTCGCACGTGAAACAATATTCCCATGATTGACTATCCTCCATCACAACCTCCAACACAACAGTTCCGCCTAGGTACTTATTCGATTCGGAATTGGCTTGCTTGACTGAAGTCCAAAGTGCATTTATTGTGTTCGCTCGAGAATTGTTAGTTGATTCGTCACACATACCTAACTAACTGATCCTTCCGACTCCGTTTATATTTAAAAGATGATTAGTGGGACATCATTGGTGTAGTGGTCGCAAGCCCATGAGGTTCTGGGTGTGATTCCAAGGTCAGGCAAAGTGATATTGGGTTTTTCCATCTAGAATTTCTCAGTAGCAACCAGGAATCTGGATTCATGCCCGGTTGATGGCAATACGCTCACCCCCTATAACATGGAACTTAAACATATCTGATGAAATGTGGGTGTACTATAGGTACACCTCTGTCTAACTCTTTGGGGAAACAAGGCGTAATGTTATGACTAGTTATGGGTTAATAAGTCTGACTAAAGTCCAAAGTACGCATGACGTCGGTTTTCTTTGAAATTTTTGGTATTTTTAAAAACTATATGTACTTTAAAGTTGGTGACCGGAAAATTTCCATTGTGGTATTTTTGATCTTTCTAATTTTCAATTGATATTCTAATAAAGGCTCCCACAGACAGGCGCGACGTGACAGTATACAATATGTAACAAAAACCCTGTTGTTCCTTCTACCTACGTTTTAAGAATCGGTTTACTAAGCGATAAAGCAACTCATTTATAAAAAAAACTGTTCAATAAAAAAAATAAAATAAGTATTTAATTATTAATATTTGTAATGTTTAATCGATTTGTTACGAAGTTGACGCGAAACCAGAAGTAGATAGAACGTTCCCGCCCTCTCTTTGATCGGTGCCGCCGCGCCGCCGATTATCTACCTATTTTTCTACACATGTTCGTGATCTTGTCAGCTGTTGTTTATCAGTATCACTTTAACGAATTAATCTTTGAAAATCTTGGTTTACACAGTATTTTTAAGCACAATTGATAATTGTTAAAACTACATTTAACACTTCACTACGTTAATAAAAAACAAATTCGCCGCGTCTGTCACATAAAACCTGAAGTACCTATTTACACTTTAATGCATTAATTTATTATGATATCTACTTGACGGCCACGGAGTTGCTGTTCGATATGACCACCTTGTACCTCTACATTTCTTGGCTCATAGTTGGAGGGAAGTAGTGATTGGACGCGACAATAGTGAAATGGGTGCTGGCCATCTTCTTTGAGTACTCTCCTAACGCGCATAATGATTTACTCCGAGTTCGTGTCCCACTGAGCGTGTACTACTGGTAGAGTCTGCGTGCTTCTACATAATTGCAGTCACATTTCCGAAGACACATCAACATATTAAAATATTCTACGTTAGAATAAGACATTGTCAACGTTTACGTAAACAAAACACAAGTCACTAGGCACTAGTCACGTAGGTCAACAATAACATCCACTCGGAAGAAAGCTGCGCGGGAAACTAAAGGCTCCTACATACTGGCGCGACCTGTCGCGCGACTCGACGCGACACAAAGACACCGCGTGTAGCGCTACAAGCGGTGCCCTTGTGTCACGACGCGTCGCGCGACAAGTCGCGCCAGTATGCAGGAGCCTTAAGGAAGTGCTTCGCAGGGAGACGGGTGGCGGGGCGGCGGGGTAGGTAGGCACGTGGTACCGACCCGCCGGCATGCGCTGCAGGACCTTTTGGCGGCACCTTTTGTCGCGTTCAAAGAAAGCCGTTAGTAGCTAGTAGGCTATTTAGCGAAATAAAGATGTACTTGTAAAATCAGATACTCTAAACATTTTTTTGAATGTGTCGATTTTAATAGTTATTTGATTTTGACCTCTCGACTAGCCAATGCTTATTTTTTTTTAATTATAATTTCATCAATGTTCTGCTTATAGGTAAATGTATACGTTCCTAAAAGGAACAACAGGGTTTTTGTTACATATTGTATATAGTAGCACAATTTATATGAAAACTTCATGGCATTGCCTGTCGTGCCCGCGATATCGCGCCAGTCTGCACGAGCCATAAATTGTGTACGCTTCTTTTGCGACACCGATTCGGAGCCAAACAATAGAAAATCAATTGTGTCTCATTAGCTGCCCTTGACCAATTAAACTGACTTTACCTCTTTATATCTAATCTGATAATAGCCAAATAGCCCACGGTTGTGTACCTATGTTTTATAAATCCTCCCATATCTAATAACACTGTGATTTGAAAACATGGTAATAGCCAATTATTTTCAAAAGAGTAACCGTGGAGTTTCTTGCCGGCTCTTCTCCATAGGAAACGACCAATTGCGACCGTGCACCTAGCATCTGATGTTTCATAAGTGCCCATGTAGGTTTATTTGAAATAAAATATGTTGATTTTGATTCTAAACTACTTTACCTCACCACTGACTTATTATTTGTTAAAATTTGAGTGAACACCATGTACCTATCACATAATTAATTTATCTGTCATTGCTTCATTTTTAATCTTTTTTACCTATTGTGATGTAGTAATTTTATTGTAGGTGAATCGTCTTCAAATCCTATTCATATGTAGTATGTATGTATGGATGTTTGTTACTTTTTCACGCAAAAACGGCTGAACGGATTGGGATGAAATTTGGCACACAGATAGTCTATAATCTGGATTAACACATATGATATTTTTTATCCCGATATTCTCAAGGGATCAAAACTTATGCCGGTGCAACCGCGGGGCGGTATAATCATATAATTAAAATTGAAACGACGAACGAACGATTAATTACGAAATATTATAAAACATTTTAAACTAGTCATTTTAAAGTGTTTTCCAATATATCGTTTCCCATTCTTCTCCATACGAAACTATTTTTTGAAAGGGACGACTAGAATCACATATATTTTTCTGTAAACTTTGACGTTCAAAATTGCCCTTTATGTGCTTATTTGAAATAAATGTTTTGACATTGACTTTAAAACTACTAAATAATTTTAAAGTCAAAGTCAAAACTACAATGTCTTCTATCCAAGATGGGCAAAATGGGAATTATAAGAAATTCGATTATATACATGCATTTTCATTGTCAACTTACTTTGTTTCTATCAAACGAATTTAAATATCTTTGATTGAAGTCCAAAGAGCGTGTTATTGCGTCCTACGCTTACGGCACAATAAATACGCACATGTGCCTTTTTAAGGTTCCTACATACTGGCGCGACTTGTCGCGCGACGCGACGCGACACAAAGACACCGCTTGTAGCGCTACACGCGGTGTCTTTGTGTCGCGTCGCGTCGCGCGACAAGTCGCGCCAGTATGTAGGAGCCTTTACACGACTGCCCAAAAAAAGGAGTTTGTGAGTTTCTTTATTCCACCATAACTACTAAACGGCTTAACCGATATCAATGTATGTGATATCGTTAGAAGCGTTTTGTTATCCCGGGTCACATAGGCTAGTGAAAATTAAAAAAATATAATGTAGGAGCCATGGATCATGAAAATTGTTTTTTTTTTACATAAACATTTGACAATGCGTAGTAAAAAAAGGTTTTCATTATTAGCTCTAGCTTGCTTAGTAAATAAAAAAAATATATATCAGTAGTATTCAATATGCATTAGTTCACTAAAAACATAACAAAAAAATAACAGTAGGTACTAATCAATGTCCCATAGAAAAACTTATTAAAAAAAATATATACATAATCAGCCTATAATGTTCCCTCTGCTGGGACACAGGCCTCCTCTCTGTGAGAGGGAGTGGGCCGTAATCCACCACATGGACCCAGTGCGGGTTGGTAGATGTCACATGTCTTCGAATTTTTAGGACATAGACGTTTCCTCACGATTTTTTCCTTCACCGTTTTGAGAGCAGTGGTGATGGAATAATTTACACAAAGTAAAGCGCCTGTCTGGGTTCGAACCTACGACCTACAACTCGTAAGTCGCGGCCGTTACCACTGGGCCACCATTGCTCCATTAAAAAAAAATATATAAATTTAATAAATTCACAAACACAAAAAATGAATTAAAAACTTCAACTAAAAAATTAAAAACAAGCTAAATGATTTTAGCGTTGAATGAGTAATTAAACCGACACTGTACCCAACAATGGAAAACTGAAAACACTGACAAAGCAGGCGTGTTTTTGAATTTGTTTCATTATATATTTTTATAAAACAGTGTTTTGCGTATAAATAAACAGTGGACACGTCAATTTAAGTAGCTCCACTGGTTTGAGAAGGGCAATGGACACAGCTGTGAACTTGAGATATTTATTGAGTTCAATTTTTAGGTCAGATATGTTTTATTTATAGTTTCAACATTTATACCTAAGTCTGAAATGGTTCATTCTTTTTAGGGTTCTGTACCTCAAAAGGAAAAAAAGCGGAACCCTTATAGGTTCACTCGTGTGGCTGTCTATCTGCCTGACTGTCTGTGTGTCTATCTGTCTGTCCATCTGTCATAGCCGATTTGCTCCGAATCTACTGGACCGATTAAGTTGAAATTTGCTACACATATGAATTTCTGTGACCCAAACACGGTCGTGTAACGTAAATAAATGAATTTTGAATATGTGAGGGAAGTTTTGAATATCACTTTGAGGGGCAAATTAGAAAATTAAAAAAAAGGTTTTGAACCGTGTGACATATCAAATGAAAGGGCTTGTTGTGAGTGTCTCAAAAGTATTTTTATAATTTTAAAATAAATAGTTTTAAAGTTATTTAAGAAAATAGATGAAAATTGACCATTCCCCGTTATCTCCGAAACTACTGAGCCTAAAATTTAGAAAAAATACAGATATTTGTTCTCAGAAAACCTTTAGGAGTCTATGTTGTTAAAATAACATTGTGCGTACAAACTTATATTTGTAGTTAGAATGTATGGGAGAACATGTTTTTCAACTACAATGTTATTCTTGGTATAAATTAGCTTTGGATAAAAAAAACATGGTAGATAAGAGATAACATATTCATTGTACAGAACCCACCACGCGAGTCACTTGTCCGGATTTTTTTCATATCCCTTCATACCTGTCTTAGACGAACTGTGGGCCGCGGTTTAAATCTTTGCCCAACTTTTTATAACTACTTAATTCGCGAATAAGTTACCTAGCCACGTGTTCATATTGCTTTACGTCTAAATTCTGGAACCTGATTTGATAACAAGTTTTTTCGCACTTTATGTATTATATACCGCATAATAAATAGGTAGGATATTTTGTTTATTTACTTTCGGAAAGCTTACAGACTAATAACATTATATTATCAGTAATGTATAAGTAAGTTGCTAATTACAAGCCCCCACGGATAAATACAAAATGATTAGGTACTCCCTCATAGGCTAAGTTACATCTTTTATGTATGACTTTTTAACTCAAGTAAATAAATTATTTCTATTCTATTATTTTTAGCTATTCCCTCAAAATTTCGTTCAATGTTATGTCACCTGAGCAGAAATTAGTACACACGGCTACACATCAAGCTATACATTTCCAGTTTACGCTGACCTCGCATTGTACGGAAATCCTACACAATGCGAGATCAGCTTATACTGGAAATGTATAGCTTAATGTGTAGCCGTGTGTACTGCAAAAAAAAACAATCGTATGTACCTGTTTAGGTACCATACCATATACTATACCATCTGTTCTTTGATCTAGTCTTGAGATAACTTTTGTGTTGGTTGGTACAGCAGCTACTTACATGCAGCTGATGCAGATGTTTCGTTTCACTATAACTCTACTACAGTTGCCGAATTAATATTTAATTAAAATCCAGCAGACATTGTTGCATTGTCATTTACATACATATTAACATTGTTCTTTCGTAAACTATACTTATAATCCCAGTGCACCGAGGTTTGCATTTTCTGTATGACAACCTCCTTAGAGATTTTAAGTAAACAATTGTGAAGAACCTTGGCATACTGGCCGAAAATTATAATTACATTGTTGATTTAAAAATATTAGCACATTTTTAACAGTATGACTAAACACAAAGCAATCCAAGTCAGTAACTAATGCTAAACTTCTATCAATACTTTTTCAAAATAAATACTTTATTTAGAAATGGTTGAATATCGAATTAAAATTATTCATTGTTTTTACTTTCAATTGGTTGTATGTTATAAATAGCCTACTATATTGCAATTTACTAATGAAGCAATCATTTCCTTCCTTCATTATCTTGGAATTTGTTTTGCATGTGAGATAATTCAAACATTGTAACTGCAAAAGCGAAGTGCAAAGCCAAGCAAATACTTTCACATATCCAGTTTATCATAATATTTACTTTCTAATGCTCGGAAATTAAATGTGATCTAGACATAAGCCGTATCAATTCTGCTGTCATCGTTTTATTAAGCGAACAACAAAATACCGTACCATATGCAAATTAAAAACATTGACGTAATATGACACAACAAAAAACCTGATTTTAAAAGTAATCAATCTTCAAAATAAATAAAGAAACAAAAATCCTTCCTTATTCAAAATCCGAATGCGATCCTACGTCATGAAACTTTTCTATCGCTGTACACATTATACATCGCTGGTTTTATTCCAAACTTATTCAAATTCATTCTATAATGACTTACATAAAAGTTAATTGATACCTACTATCGCATTGCAGTCGCGACGGTACTTTACTGCCCTTGAACTTGTGCGTTTTGTATCAAGTTCGTTTTAATATTCCAGCCGCATTCTCGCAAATTCCTCACTAGACCAAAGGGACTGATGTCACACACTATTGCGAACAAAAACAGAATTTAAGTACAGGGAATAAAGGTCAATATAGGAAGTCGATAATGTAAACACGAACTAAATGATGTTACGAAATAAAACTGGTTGCCTAAAAATAAAACAAAACAGAAACGCGTCGTAAATGTAACCGACGATATAAAAAAATATGCTCGTATAAAAGTTCAGGTCGTTAATAAGATGTTCAAATAAGGAAGTTGTCAAAAGGAATACTTTTTCTGTAAACCTAAAAAGCATGTCCCGTTCCAAAATGACAAATATGTGTCATAATAATATCTGAACAAAACTTTATTGTGATAAATCTTCTAAAGCTCATAAACACGCTATAATCTACTTAACAAAAAATCGGCCAATTGCTTGTCGGACCACGGTCAAAGAAGGGTTCCGCATTTAGGATGAATATATCTCAAAAACAATTTTAACATTTTAGTTGAAAAACATGTTCTCCCATTCATCGATATACGTCACGGTTAATTCTCCACCTGCAAATGTAAGTTAGTCGAGTATTACTTACACACATAATCAGCCTATAGGTAAGGTTCCCACAGCTGGGACACAGGCCTCCTCTCTGTTAGAGGGCAGTAATCCACTACGCGGGCCCAGTGCGGGTTGATAGATGTCATACATGTCTTCGAATTTTTGGTTCTAGGACATGCCGGTTTCCTCACGATGTTTTCCATCACCGTTTTGACAGTAGTGGTATGATTATTGGAGGAGTATTACTCGTTAACTTGTAAAGCCTACTTAGTTGTTATAGTTTTCCTTTTCATTTCGTTATATATACTACTGCCATGAATTTTTTCACATATCCAAAAAATACCATTTAGCTGGCAGGGACACCTGACTCTAACAAAAATTAGCACTTTAAAGCTTAATATTACGCAAACGGATCCCTAAATCGAAAAATGATATTCACAGACCCGCATTATTTTTGAACGGCCTATCCAACGATACCCCCCACCATGGGATAGACGAGAAAAAAAATATCATCCCCATTTTACGTGTAAAGGAGGAACCCTAAAAATATATATTAAGATTTTATTTTTCCACTTTGTCGGCGTGATTAATATGTATACCTATGCCAAATTACAGCTTTCTAGTTCCAAGAGTCTCTGAGTTAAGCCGAGGACTGACAGATAGACGGATATGGTGAAACTATAAGGGTTCCTTGGTGACTACGGAACCCTAAAAATCTTACATTCACTGAGAAACAACACATAACCTAATTTGTTGGGTCTGTTTTTTTTGGATGGGAAATCATCAAATAACTTCTCCCGCTCTGGGCGGAGCGGGAGGGTGTGTCAGACTCTTACTGACTAAAACCCACCCGTATTCCTTCCTGTTGCCTGTGTTGCCAGGGGCCTCGGTGACCACTTAGTACCGTCCCGCGACCCCGGCAGGGATTTGTTGGGTCTAGAAGTATGGCTCCTCTGGAATTCCCCAGTCGGGCACGTGGCTTGCATTAGCGTTTTATAAGCCATTGACCAGCTCTTTGGCCGTTTAGCATAGTGGCTCTAAAATTGTTAAGGCGCTGACAAGACCCAATTGACCAAAATAGGCTTCTCTTAAGAGAAAAAATGCCAAAACTGTATAGTTCGTGGTAGCGGAAAAAATATATGTTAGTTTTGAACATATTTCCCAGAACTTGGTTGTTACAAAAACACGTTTTGAAAAAATCTCGATACATACTATTGTTAAACTAACCTCTTACCTTGAGTTCTAATCCAAAATATCTGTATTAAATATCAACATACGTTATGTATTTAATTAATAACAAGAGCGTCATATTTAAATGCAGAACTTGGTTGTTTTTTATTTTCGTTTACTGAACTCAATTTTGAGTAAATAGATAATTGCTTCATATTTTGCAATAAATTACAAGCGTTGTGTCATCGCACTTCTCTTTCTTTGCTATGCAATCTGACAGAGACCGCGGTTTAGGTTTTGTCAGCGTCTTAACAGAAAAAAAAACAAATACAGGGTCAAATTCAATTACTTAGTGAAACCCCGCAGACGTGAATGTATCCATACATACATGATAAAACAAAAAAAAATATGCATTAGATGATTTTTGTTGGGACACCGACCTAGGTAGTTAGTGTAGTCACTTGAAAATTCCTTCGGCGCGGGAGATATAAAGGCGTTATTCCATCAGTGCGGGGCACTGTATGACACTGTGCTGCTCAGTGTACAACACAAATGTTTCTTTCGGTGGACTCATACAAGTAAACATTTACAAATGTGCTGCACTGTACTCTTACAAAAATTTCGTATAGTTTTGCCGGTGGAAACGGATCTGCAGCTCAGTACACACGGCTACATACTCGTATCAATCTATAAATTTCCAGTATAAGCTAACCTCTCAGTCTACGGAAATCCAATACAGTGCGAGAACAGCTTATAATGGAAATGTATAGCTTGATAGGTAGCCGTGTGTACGTACACTGTTGGAGTTCTGCACAAAATGTTGGTGGAATCGCGCCTTTATAGTGCACAAGTGTGTGCGCAGACACAGGTGCACTCTCTCTTCCCTCACTCTCATAGTCCAATGGGACGTCAATCCGGCACGACCTGAGAGAGATCAGGCGCAGGACCAACGGTGCTTTCCCAGACACGGCGGTGTCAAACTGCCTACTTCCAAACTCCGGGCTGTTACTGAGAAATTCCTAAAGGAAAAACACAATAACACTTTTGCCCGACCTCAACAGTCGCGTTTTGACCACGAGACCAACTCGAAATTTACTACATTCGCTTGCGATATGCGACGCACAGAGACAGAGAGTGCGATGTGCGATGTAAAGCAAAAAACAAATAGCAACAAGTGAGAGCCACGATAGCATTTGCTTTATGTTATGTATGGTAAGCACGGTGCTTTATTATGCTATATGCTTTATTAAACACCACTAATGCGAACGGGGCAGAGTCCTAGGGTTGCCAACCTTTTGTACAAGAAATAAAGTATATTATGATCAAAGTGGGAAAATAAACAGTATCTTGGAAAAATAAACAGTATTTTAAGTATATTTAAAAAAAATAGGTACTGCCTCGCGCAACTCGTCAATTTAGCACCAATTTTGAGGGTTTCGTAAGCCTTACCAAATAGACTAGGAGCAATATGTTTATTAAATGTATTGAAGCTCTATTTCTGTCGTTCAACCTTTTAGTATTCAGATAGCAATTATCAATTTAGTATGTCCCAAAAATACGAGACACATTAACAGTTTCATTCTGAAATTAAGGCTAGCCGAATCACCGCGCCCATGATCAGGTGCATGCACAATGGTCTGCGTAATAGATTAAACTTTTTATTTAGGTATAGCTGGATATCAGTGAAAACAGTATATTCATATACTTTATTTTTGTTGAACAGTAAAGAGTAGTTTAGAGTGGAAAACAGTATAATACTGTTTTTAACAGTATGGTTGGCAACCCTAGGCAGTTCACACAAAGTCAGTGGTACAGTAGGCACTTCCGAAGCTTGGAGGTCTGCTAGATTGTTAGACAACTAGACTTGAATGTTAAAAACTATAATTATCATAGTAGATGGAGTCGACCACGTACATGGACACGCACATAGCACGTACATGGTAATACTTTGAGCCTTGGGCCTTGAGAGGAGGCCAGCTTTTACTGGTTCTGTTATCATTGACGTGTTGCCTACAGTACTTAATCAGTTATGAAATTGGTACTTCTAAAACTGCCCCCTAATTGCTTAACACACTATCAATCACAATCTGAATGATTTTGAAGTATATTGCTAATCTATTGCTTCATATTTTCGAAAAAGTTGTCTGCTCAACGACGTGAATAACGAAATGAATGTTGTTGAACTGTCAAAACGAAAGGCATTGCTACTGATAGTGTGTTCCGCAACTACCCCGTTGATTCGTATAAAAGGACAACATTATGTCGACGGTTATAAGTTAAAAGGTAATAAGCGACATTTTGGTCAAAAAGGAGTTATGAATGCCATCCTACTTAATCTCTATTTTTAAGTAGGCTGGCCTTCATAACTAATTTTCGACCAAAATGTCGTTTATGCGTTATTACCTTTTAACCGTCGATGTACAGTCGCCAGCACATTAAGTTATCACAAACTGTCAGATTTTCTAATTCGATTTTGAACTTAACCATCAACATTTTGAGGATTAAAATCGTTTGGAGAAATTTTACAGTTTTTGGCGACTGTACAAAGTAGTCTGTACAAGTTTCCCAACTACGTTGGGGTCGGCTTCCAGTCTAACGGAATGCAGCTGAATACCAGTATTTTACATGGAGCGAATGCCTATCTGACCTCCACAACCCAGTAACTGGGTAATAAGATACCCCTTGGTAGTACTGGTTGAATGACTTTCAGGCTCTCCCTCCTCTAACGACTGTCAAAGATCCACGAATGACAGCCGGGACCAACGGTTTAACGTGCTTTCCGAGGCACGGAGGGGTCTTTGGTATGTAAAGATGGTCACCCATCCACGGACCAACCGCGGCAAGCGTAGCTTAACCTGATCGATTGACCCGTGCGGCTAATGACATAATTAATGAATCAATAATAGTTTTTTTTCTCCGCACGTTTTCTGAGCACTTACATTGGCAGAATTGTCGACATCGGCACCATTGCCATAGAGAAAAATAGAATATAATACAATGTATACAACATGACTCACTTTAGCTTAAATAAATGCATAAAAGTACTAATAATATAAAATGCAACTAAAGCAACAACAGCACATGTATTTATAGATGTAACTAAATGCACAATTCCGCTTTTATATTTAGCCCTGATTAAACCCGGTTGTTTTAATTCAATTGAATGCAGACTTGCAGACCACTTTTCGTGACATATTGTGCACATTGACCTGATTCAGTTTACCCGGTTATTTGCAATTTTGGCTGGTTTGTTGTAGGTCGAATTTTATTATGTAAATGTGTGTTTGCTTCGTATTTTGGTAATTTGTGTAAAATGCTGATGTTTAAACTTTTCTAATTTGAATATGTATTGATTCTTATAAATTCGAGAAAAAGCGAATTTCATTGAAATCGTTTCAGTTTTTCAGTCAGAAAACCAATCAAAAGACGGAGAGTCTGTCTTTTATAAGTGTAAGTAAATGTTCCAGGTTCTACTTATTCTAATAAGACGTAATTAGCAACATTAAATGTAAATGAAGCCATATACCTAATTAGATTGAAAAAAGTGTTGTTATTAGCAAAAAAAAAACAAAATGAAGCAACTGCTTAAAATTGAAATATATTCATTTTTTGTAACTATTAATTGTCTTGAAGTGACTGAGCTATAATTAAATCTGTAATAATGTTTAGCTGTCACGAACACGTTTGTCTTGATTAAAGTAAGAAAAAATATCTCTAAACTACATTATGGGCGCGACTGTACAGATAATTAAGTTTTAAGAGTTTAAAACTACGCAAATAATTGCTGCAGCCTTAATTTTGAATGAAATACAATATGGAAAAGATGAGGATTAATGTCGAGTACCATATTTGACAAAATAACGATTGCATAAAAATTTCTCCGAAAAAAAAAAGACTTCAAATTAAAACATGAAACTTTGCATAATAACTGAACTACATAAAAAGCACAAACCATGTTTTTATTGTTTTTTAAATAACCATTATTTTCACCGAAAAAGAAATTACCTAAACTATCGGCGCATTGGAGACTTCTTCCTGCCGCCCTGTCTCGCTTGCTCGCGTGAGGTGGCGCTGAGGTATAGTGCACTATTTTAATGAACGCCAAAGTTTTAAACAATTATGCCACAAGCAAAATTATTTCGTTCTCATTAGTATCGCTTTTGTGTCCGACTTCGTTTGTATCTTCGTCTCTCCTTTGTAAAGTTTCTAGTTTTTAAAGGAGGAACATAGATCTTCCATAGTTACCTTATTTTATTTCTAGTTGTTGAAGGAGGGACATAGATCTTTCATACTCTTTCTTCGGTAGTTTTGACTTTCCGTAATCGGTTATTAAATCACGCTATTTTTCTACTACATAATCAGCCTGTAGTGCTGTAGTGTTCCCACTGCTGAGACACAGGCCTCCTCTCTGTGAGAGGGAGTGGGCCATCTACCACGCGGGCCCAGTGCGGGTTATTAGATATCACATGTCTTCGATTTTTTGGTTTTAGGACATGCCGGTTTCCTCACGATGTTTTCCTTCACCGTTTTGAGAGCAGTGGTGATTTTATAATTTACACAAAGTAGAGCGCCTATCTAGGTTCGAACCTACGACCTAGAATTCGTAAGTCGCGGCTGTTACCGCCGGGCCACCACTGCTGTTCTATTAATGAATATACAAAGAAAGATGAGCAATAACCAAATTACAAGATGATTATTAACATTAACAAGTTAAACCTAAAAAAGGCACTCGAGGCATTGTATCGAGGATGCTGGCGGCATTTCCTCGCTGAATTGCTATGCTGACGCGTTCCGCGAGAAAGCCGCCAGCTTTTTGGTCACCATTTTCATCAACCAGACGTTTCAAAAGAGAATGAGATTATGATGAGCAATTAGATGAAAATGAATTTCCCAAGAGTCGAAGAGGTCAAAAACACAAGACACTTTACGGAAAATCGGAATCCCGTGATAACAAATACGTTATGATCTTATCATGCGTTCGCTTATTATAAGTGCATGATTAGTTACGCACTAACATATAATAAGCGTAGGCCCTGACCTAACAATGAGCGGAAATAACAAAACTAAATTGAATAATAAAGACGTCTAGTCACTGTTACGTGTGCTCTAACCGTGACAAGATGTCGAACTTGTGATTCAAAATTCATTAAAATTAAAGTAATTTTTTCATACTAATTGTAAGTGCCCCAAGGCGGTTACTTGGGATGGGAAGGAGAAGCCATGTTTTACCATACAACGGAACCATAGCGGAACACTGGAGCAAAAATAAACTCATGCGATTAGACCTTATTACAAGATATTTTACAATTAAATTAAATTTGTGTTTTCATGTAAATTCATCGTTCACGCCACCAGTTGACGGCACTTTAAAAATAGGGTCTTCTATTTCGACAAAGAATATAAAATATATGATGACGTTCATCATTTGTTTAATTCATACGTTCATCATTCAGAGGGGCTTGTAGCCAAGTAATAACATACGCACGGGTCGATCCATCAGGTTAAGCTACGCTTGCCGCGGTTGGTCCGTGGATGGGTGACCATCTTTACATACCAAGACCCCTCCGTGCCTCGGAAAGCACGTTAAACCGTTGGTCCAGGCTGTCATTTGTAGATCTTTGACAGTTGTTACGGGTCGTCAGAAGCCCGAAAGTCTGACAACCAGTCTTACCAAGGGGTATCGTGTTACCCAGTAAATGGGTTGTGGAGGTCAGATAGGCAGTCGCTCCATGTAAAATACTGATATTTAGCTGTGTCCGGTAAGACTGGAAGCCGACCCCAACATAGTTGGGAAAAGTCTAGGCAGATGATGATACGTTCATCATTCAGTCACGACTTCTAAAGAAAATATAGGCGCTTTGACACTTTTGACAGGTGTCTGGGGGGGTAACCATCACCTCTTATAGCAGTATTAATATGATATTACTTCACAGTGGGAAAGTGATGGAGCTATACAGTACTTATAGCTCCATCTCTTACTCGCGCTGAAGTAATATTGAAATAATACTGCTATATGAGGTGATGGTGACCCCCGTCTTGACATCTCAGTGTTGCCACCTAAAGTCGAATTATTCATTCACTGAAGCAATCTGACATGTGCTAGCTGTCACTTTGTGTATTAATTTAATTGTAATTGTGTTCGATTAGTTTTTTCGATTTATATAAGTAAAATAAAAGTATAATAATAAGTGTAAAAGTCTAGAATACAATAAATACGACCATTTTATTACACAAAGCCTAGTTGGTCTAGTGGCTGCAAGCGCTACCGCTGAGCATCAGGTCCTGGGTTCGATTCTCGAGTCGGACAAAGTGTTATTCGGTTTGGTTTTCTATCTGAAATTTCTCAGTAGCAGTCCGAAGTCTGGAATTGTGCAATAGGCTCGCCCCCTATTACATGGGACTTAAACATAACTGGCGAAATGTGGTTGTAGGTCCTACTACAGGTACACCTCTGCCCAACCCTTCGGGGAAACAAGGCGTGATATTATGTATTACATAAAATGACAACTAGCACATGTCAAATTACTCCAGTGAATGAATAATTCGAGTTTAGTTAACGTAATTTCAGAAAACTCCTTATTGTACAGTAACTTAGAGAATATTAGCATCTGGCACGAAAATATCCACCTCCTCGATTCTTGCTAAGGGCCTGTGCACACCACGTTTTTTAAACGCGCCGTTGACGCGTGTTTTAGAAACGTGCGTCGACGGCAGGCTTTTATCCTACAGAAGGTCTACAGGCTGCGTCTGACTAGCGTGCGTATCGCGTCTGTATCGCTACAAACGCGCGTCAACGGCGCGTTTGAAAACACGGTGTGATCAGGCCCTAATTGCCAATGGCTTTACGTCTTCTCTAGAATAATCGTAATCTTTAGAAGTCTAGACATTGCACAAGAGCCTGCAAAACCTATTTAGAAAAACTTCAATATCAGCATCTCAATATCATCAAAATCTCTGCTTCACAAGCACGTACACAAGCGTGATGTTATGTGTTCAATATACAATAGCTATACTTTTTGTCACCAGTTTCAACCGCCAACGACGGCACATCGCCGGTTCATCGTCACAGCAGACGTCGACGTCACCACAGCGACGCAATGTGGCGGCTCCGAAGCTGGCCACAGCCGCTGCCAGGCCTTTCAACGAGATCCCGGGGCCTATCGCCTTGCCCATGCTGAGGCATTCCGCGCATGTGCTGCCTAGAATTGGTGGGTGAATTCAATTTATTGTGTTGTATTTTTATGTTTATATGTATAATCTGTTCCAAAAGTAACTGATTAAAATGTAAACAAATGAATCAGAATATGTACCTGTTGAGTGTCTATGCCAATTTGTAGTGTCACTTACAAATTGAGTGCTTTGATTTGATTATGATTTGAATACTCAAACCCGAAATTTTAACTTTACATCACTCTAAAAATGTTTTTCATTTGACATTATTTGAGGTTAATTTTATAACCTCAATTTTTGTTGATGATTTTTCAATTACAATTTACTTAATAATATAATTTAAACAATAATTGTTGAAAAAAGTGGTGCGACATAAAGTTACAACATAAATAATACACATGAATTACGCGTTACTAATTCCCCTTAGTAGATGATTGCGTAAGATTTAAAGAACAGGATTTGTTTACACTTTCGTACGAGAATACTTTTGAAACAGCAAAGATTCTATATTTCTAACAAAACGTACCTACGGTTATTGGTAAGATAGGTATGCTGTAAGAACCTAAGAGCATGCGGGACCTGCACGTGTAAACACGTAGTAATATTACACAAGTGTAAAATTGCTGGCGAGCTAGACCTAGGTACGTCGTAGATTCGCAGAATCAGTACCTATGTGTTCGCATTCTGATCTGATAAAAAGCCTTGACTGGAATGCCAGCATTAAACATAATTATCCAGTTAAATCGAGACCATGAATAGAAACTATGTATGTAGGTATGTTGTAAAAAAGCGGACTAGATTTCATTCGTCTGAGGAATTCGCAGGTTTGAAAAGGTTTTAGTGAATGAATGGAAAATGTAGGTTACATCATATGTTAGCCAATAAGCCTGGCACATAAGAATGGGTATTCCAAATTCAACTTCTTCTTTCAAAATATTTTGTTTCACATGTAAGGTAAAGTAGTTTAGAATCAAAATCAAGATATTTTATTTCACATAAACCTACATGCGCACTTATGAAACGTCAGAAGCTAGGTGCACGGTTCCAATTAGTCGTTTCCTATGGAGAAGAGCCGATAAGAAACTTCACGGGTAGGTACTCTTTTAAAAATAATTGGCTTTGACAATGTTTTCAAATTACACTGTTAATAGGTATGGGTGGACAGTGTAGGCCTGTCGACAAGTACCAGGTACTTTACAAAATAGAAAATGGTCTACAAATCTACTCTCTCGTCTCCCATCTATGAAGCCTACAACGTTTTCACATTCACAAAATATAAAAGAATTTGTATAAAACTTATATTGAATAATAAAAATAAAAACCTATTTAAACCAAATGACATGATTGCCATTACAGCTGTAACATATCTGAATTAATATCCTGTCCACAAAAGGCACTTTTAATAGTTGAAATTAGAATTGTAGGTACCTATATAATGTCAAATAATGAAAAGATTATGTCAAGGGAGTGTGTAAAAAAATAAAATAAACTTTTTGCAAACATTGTTCATGTCAAAGTAGGTACCTACATCAAAGCCCCCCAGCAAACTCACTTAGCAGAATTCTTATCACTTCAACACGTGGACTAGAACACAAGTTCAAAGTTCACAACTATGAACTAGTATTAACTAGTTCAACAAATAACTCTTCCCCTGTGACACCTTAATGAATGACCCATATCCGTGTTCCATTTGCTGGGAATAACAAATACCATGGACCCGTAGATCGTGTATTGTTGTTCTTGTTTTTCTTGTAATAATAGAATTGTTTTCTTGAAAAAGATGTTAGGGTTTACAGAAAAAAAATGTTTATTTCATTTAATTTTAATTAAATTTTTAGTATGCAATTATGCATGTACCGACATAATAACTACTTTCGATACAAGCAGTTTATTTGGACTATTTTATTATTTTATGGGTTTTATCCTTCATCCATCCATCCGTCATCTAATATATAAATTATTACAATTAATTGATATTTAATTATTACTTCTGAGTTTGTTTCGGCCTTTCTTCTCAGAGTAGTCAGATAGGAAACGCCGACCTCATCTAGCTTTATTTTAAAAATATGATTGACGCTGAC
The DNA here is from genome assembly GCA_905333075.3 of Atethmia centrago. Lineage (NCBI taxonomy): Eukaryota > Metazoa > Arthropoda > Insecta > Lepidoptera > Noctuidae > Atethmia > Atethmia centrago. The sequence goes on from HG995376.1 coordinate 25,075,201, forward strand.
GTGTAAAAGTGTTTGTACAAACCTACTTACAGAAATAAAAATAATTTGTCATTTATCATTTATTTGTTTTATTTTTAATTATACATATTTATTTTTAATTTAATAATTAACAAAAGAAATATGTATAATTTAAATAAAATTCAGCCCGTCTAATAATAGTTCTAGAAACGAACCCATACATTTGTCTGGTAATGACTAGGACTTTAAAGACGCGATTAACTTAAGTAATGATATTCATAGCTTACTTCACCTTGTTTTATTAAGTTATTTATACACCATGTCTTTATTTACGCGTAACTTGGAGTCAACAAACCGCAGTTATGTAGTGATTACATAATTACCTACGATGCGGTTACGACCTTGTTAGTCACCGTAAAAGCCCGTATATTAGTAAATCTTAGGATTTACCAACATGAGTTGGTAAATGCAAGGATTTTATAAGATTTTTTTTTTATATGTGAAAATATTTATTCACTTATCCAAAAACAACCATTTAGCTGGCAGTGGGGCCGCACAGTGGAACGAATGTATGGGAGCGGTTGGACGTAGACATGTCCGAAAAATAAGAGTAAAATTATGCCAAACTAATGATGCCATCTTATTCGATTACTTAATGCCTTCATAAATTGTGGTGATGAATTTCTTCATAACTCCCATATTTCGGGAGTAATTTGAGAAAATGTGAAATTTTACTATGAAAATGAGTGTATCGAGCTCTCTCCCTCCTGATTCCGGGCTTGTTTCAAGTAGCGGTCTCTAATATCGTAATGCTATTACTAAGAGCTATATTTAATACTAAGACACATAGTGCGCCAAATGTGCACTTTCTGGGATAAAAGGAAATGAAAATTTAAAAAAAAAAACGTTTTTTCCCCATTTGTATTTACTTTAAACCGCAGACAGACTTATTAAGAGGTCTATAAATATATTATATATATACAGAAATATATATTAACAAAAATATTCACAAGAACTGATGAGAGTATGACTTTTAAGTAAGTTGATAATAAATTACCTAGTTTCATTAAAAGTACAATAAATAATTAAGATGTAAGCTCTAATTTACTAAGTTACACATTTTAAAACAATAACATCATTTAATTATCTTCGTCATCATCATCATCATCAATTAATTCAAATTCAGAATCGATGTCCGCTAAATCATTTATGTTAACAAATTCGATATCACTTTTCTCAGAATCCGTAAGCTCATAAAATTCCTTAAAAGAAGATTTTTTTACAAACTTATTTCCTTTTGGACGGATACTTGTAACAAGTGGATCAGAAGACAGTAAAAGATTGTGCATAATATCTTCATTGCATGAGATACTGCTATGCTTTCGAGAATGCCCCTCTCTATATTTTCTAAAATCTTTATTTCTAGCCTCAGATGCCTCTTCGGATAGAAAACCAATGGGCACAATTGACATGTTCTGAACTATGTCTGGCCCATGCATTAAAATTTTATGAAGTGAAGAAGGCATATAATACCATGGGTATAACTCCACGTAAAGCTTAGCAGTATCAAAGCAGAACTCTCGGAATTTAGTTACGTTGATCTTCTCTCCTGATGAAATACACTGCAAGATCACACAGATTTTTCTTAAAAGCATAGCATCTATTCCGGTCAGTTCAGCAGATTTAGTGTAGTTTTCAAAAAATCTCCTTGCCGAGTTGCCATTGTTGGTGGATCCACTGCCTTGTTTCACAACATCGAGAAGTAAGCCCGTTTCTCTTCTTACAGCCTCTTGAACTCTTTTCTTCCTGTCATCAACTTGCCTTTTTGCTATATCACCCCTTACTTGCCATGATTTTATGTCTAATTTGTAGGAAATGTGTAATAAGCATTCCATTGAGCGAATCCAAGCGTGAAGGGTGCTTAAGCTATATTTATACATGTCCTCGTTTGCGTGTTTATCTTTGATTAACTCTAAATTATTCATTTCTTTAGGACAAGCCTTGCATATGTCACACACTGAAGCTGCTGTATTGGATATAATGGAATGAATTTTACCATCAATCATTGTCAACAGCAGTTGGTGTTTGACACTAATTCCATCAGTGATGGTGGATGGAGTTAAGGCTTCAATCTCTGCTTCGATTTCAGCCATCTCTCTCTGCACATTTTCTTTGGTTTCCTTTATAAACTGAAACAATATTGGCCGGCAAAATGAAGTGGAAGATGGTCGCTCGTTTTCCCAAATTGTTACACCTTTTGAGACGAGCCGCAGTGGTACAAGACTAATCATAAAATTACTAGCAAGATCGATTTGCTCATCTTCACTCGTCCTTTGATGATAAATGCTTTGGCTAGATGATCCGTCAAAACCCCATTTGCTGGTCAATACGAGCTGTTGATTGGGATCAACAGGGGTTTCTAACGACCTAATAAGTCTTCTTGAGGTTAAATCCATCAAGGCTTGTAATTTGATTTTTGCAGAGCTCTCTGTAACTGTGAGATCTTCTTTGGCCGGATAGCACTTAATTTTTTCTTTAACCAACATGTAGTAACTCGGGTATTGAAGAGCTCCTTCTTGAGTGTTGAAATCCCGAAGAGTGTTATAGCGCCATTTCGATAAGTTCATCGATACATAAAGAGCCAATGCCTTCAGAGGGGATATTTCCCGTACCTGAATTGATTTACCTTCAATGAAGGCTTTGATTTTTGAGGCCTCTTCTGGATTCTCCGTCAAGTATTTCATAACATAAGCTGTATCGCTTTGTCCTGCCTTTTGAAGCGCCCTTTCGGCCGAAAACATAATTTCAGCGCTGCTACTGCTGCATGAAAGACTATCTTCAGTGCGTCTTCTTTTTTGCCGGTTACTAAGGTCCTCAAAAGATTTACGAGGACTAGGATGTGTACAAGTTGAAGCATCAGATTTAGCAGGAGAAATTATGGGCTCGATGACGTCACTTATATTTTCTGTAGAAGGTTCCATATTTTCATTCTGTAATTCCGGCCATTGAATTGCAGCCTGTAGCCAAATCTCATGTTTCTTCCGAAACTTATCTGTGCTTCTTCCAGACTGTGTCCATTTTGCATAAATGCGGTAGCAAAATCGACGACACCAGTCTTTTAAACTTGTTTCAGCACTTTCACATAACTGAACACAACTGTTATCTTTTAAAACACTGAACAAATAGTTAAAGTCGCGTAAATCTTTATGTGCGCGTGCGCATAAAGCAACGTGAATATCAAGATTTGTATTAAAATTTGGAAAATACATTGCGAGATTAGCTTGGATACAACGAGGTGTAAATCAACACTGATTTTAAAGTTACTAATAGTGACCTATTTATATAAAATCCAGGTATCCCAGGCATCCTTTGTTAAATATTGCAAGGTAATTAGTTATTGTGATAATTAGTAAATGATGCATGCTAAATTAGTGTATTAAGAGCCATTTAGTAATTAAATAATAGCAATGTTCTTATCAGTAATCATTAGTGCATCAGTTTTATATGTAAACCTTAAGTCCCTAATTATATATCCTAATTAGCTTATATCTTCTCTAATTGGCTGCTCAGAAATGTTATTGTAATAAGGTAAACCTTTAGAAAAACGGTTTTAATCAACAAAATAAACAAAAAATAAAAAAATTGTGTTATAAAATAAACATCACTCTTTATCCCAGAAAGTGCACATTTGGCGCACTATGTGTCTTAGTATTAAATATAGCTCTTAGTATTAGCATTATGATATTAGAGACCGCTACTTGAAACAAGCCCGGAATCAGGAGGGAGAGAGCTCGATACACTCATTTTCATAGTAAAATTTCACATTTTCTCAAATTACTCCCGAAATATGGGAGTTATGAAGAAATTCATCACTACAAGTTATGAAGGCATTAAGTAATCGAATAAGATGGCATCATTAGTTTGGCATAATTTTACTCTTTTTTTTCGGACATGTCTACGTCCAACCGCTCCCATACATTCGTTCCACTGTGGGCCGACTTGACTCTAACAAAAAATACTTTATAGCTTAATATTTCACAAACGGATCCCTAAATCGAAAAATGGTTTTCACACTCGCAATATTTTTAACCTTTAAAACGACACCCCCTACAACGGAATAGACGTAGAGGAAAATCATCCACACATTATGTGTAGGAGAGGTACACTAAAAAAAATTGGTTGTTTGTAAAGTCGGTTTACGGACGATAATAACGTGATAACGAGAAAGAGATGCGTCACAAGCCGAACGCTTAGGCCGATCGTGCCTCTCTATCGCTAGTTCCGCGCTCTCGCTTGCACGCTTGGCTCAGGTGGAACGTGACAATGAGTCATGCTTTTTCGTGCGTGCAGCCGGCCGATTCAATGATTTATAAGACGGCATCACGTTAAAAAAAAAATATTTTACCACTTTGTCGGCAAGATTAATATGTATACCCATGCCGAATTACAACTTTCTAGTACTAAGAGTCTCTGAGCTAAGCCGCCGCCAGACAGACAGACAGACATGGCGAAACTATAAGGGCTCCTTGTAGACGACGGAACCCTAAAGAGGATGAAAAAAGATGCAGCTATTGTTTCGTATCCCAAGCCTTTGCCTATTAATAGGTATCTTCGTTCTAAAAATAACACACTAACAAGGCCAGCCTTAAAAAAAAATAATAGCAGGGTAATCACCATGAGAAGGCAGTGGCGTGCCTAGGGTTTCAAAATAACGCAAGCCCAATAAAATTTTAACCGATTTCAAAAAAAGAAAGTTCAGTTTTCGACTGAGTATGTAGGTACCTACGTATCTACGTATGTATCATCGCAATTTTCTCATAAACTACTGGTTAGGTACAATAAATTCTCTATCGAGCATAGGCTTTTGGGCTTATATGAAGGTACCGCCACTGTGAGAAGGGGCAGCAGATAGTCTTTTTTTGACAGCTGCATCTCTAGAATTTCAGCTTTTACCAATTGCAGCCAAATAAATTGATAAGGCCTTTTTTTTTTGGATGGGAAATCATCAAATAACTTCTCCCGCTCTGGGTGGAGCGGGAGGGTGTGTCAGACTCTTACTGACTAAAACCCACCCGTATTCCTTCCTGTTGCCTGTGTTGCCTGATATTGATAAGGCCTGATATTGCCTGATATTGAATTGATAAGGCCTAAGGTGAGGTAATTGCGTTAAATGCTTACAACGCTAAAAAGTTTTTCAACCCTATGAAGCAATGGATAAGGAATTTACTTCAAAATTCTTAGTTTGTGATTGAAAGCATGCGTTACACAATTTGGGTGAAGGCCTTATTGCCAGAAAATTCTTAAAGTATACAAAGCACTAGGCTAATAAGTTCTTAAACAAACATGCCAACCGACCCGTAACGACAACCAGAATACACTTAATTCCAAGCAATAACAATTAACGTACCATAGCAACCACTTTATGGCTAAAAATAAAACCAGGACCCGTTTTATGGGAACCCGACTGTGTATTCGCATCCTTTTACGGTGGGTTGCGCCCGCCGGTAGGCGCAGGCGCAGCATACGACCGTCGCGTCATTAGGCGCGACGCCGCCGCCGGCGCCGGTTCCGCCATACTTGCAAATTAGAACTACTTTCGATTTTATCATTCATTTGCATAAATAAACAACTACTATGTATTTTGCACTTGTGTCATACTAGGCAGCTCTTGAGAAATTGTGGCAACAATTCACTTGCATATAAAAGACGGTTCCTAAAGTTATATTATAATGTCAGACACAAGTTTAAACCTATAATTGTTCAACTTAATATTTGTTATAATTACCTATATCTTTAACTCAAACCAATAATAACTTTAGAGGACGATGTTCCAAACTTTTAAATGCCACTTTAGGTAATGCTACCGAAAAAATAAAGAAACATTTCAAAACAATTTTCAGGAAAAATGGTTTCACTGCTAGAATATAATTAAGTGTTTCAAAAAGCTTTTAAAAAACAATTAAATACGCAATTTAGACTAAGAATCGAAAAAGCGACTGTCGACCTCATTGTATTAAATGAAATAACGTTCAGGGTGAATGACTTCGAAATGGTGTTAAATATAAGTTCGAACCCAGACAGGCGTTTTACGTTGTGTAAATTATTTCATTACCACTGCTCTCAAAACGGTGAAGGAAAACATCGTGAGAAAACATATCGGCATATTCTAGAAACTATAGTTCGAAGACACATTCTACAAACCCGCACTGGGCCCGCGAGGTGGAGTACGGCCCACTCCCAGGCCTGTGTCCCAGCAATGGGAACATTATAGACCGATTACATGCTAAGGGTAATTTTGATTGATTACTGCCTGACAAAAAAGATGCATTGTGTGAAACATGATATTGCTAACAAGGAAGTGAACTCTAAAATTAATGTAAATAAAGACGTATGGAAAAAACAAAGTTGCACCGACGCAAGAAAAATGGGATGAGGCCGGAGAAAGATGATATATAAGCTTTTTGGTTTCGGTATTCGCTTTTTTTTATAACTCAAAAAAAACCTCCATAATTTTCTTTTTGGAGTTAGGTTTTTCTTTTCTTTTTTATTAATTGCGTTTTTGTTTTACCATTTTTATGAGTGCAGAGATCTGCTCGTATGTATAAAAATAGTAAAGAAAATCCAAAAATGAAGCTCACTTAAACTAAAGGCTGCGATAAATCGCATCAGCACGTCCGGTAAGTTTCTCAGCTGCACTGAGAATGACTCTCATTAAGTTTCATTACCGAGCTAAACCGCGACTAATGTTTGTAAATAAACCAGTCAGACACTCTTTTTACCTAGGTGGATTTGTTGCATTGCTCGTCTTTTGAATAACCGGGATCTTCTTAAAGAAATAGGAAGGAAAATTGGAACTGTTGGCTCTAATTCCGTCCGAAGAAATATTATCGTCTAAAATATTTCGTTGCCTCCAAAAAACAGTCTCAAAGATTTTGCACCATCACAGCATCATTATGTATTTTAACTTATTTATTCTGGCATGTATTTAATTGAACGTCTATTAATACACATTTTGCTCTCCTAAAAGCATTATTGAACACTCTATACAAGGTGTCGTTTTGCATCCCAGTCAAATTCAAGGAGGTAACTATGCTAATGATTCTCGACACGAATCAATAATGAAATAAGTAGGTCTCTTTTTTTTCTAATTTTAGGAAATCGGCATGTGTGGGACACGCATGTTAAAACGCGGCCCGTGTGATACCGCACTGTGACTGCCCTTTTACACACACACTACCGCATACGCAACGGGGTGATTATGTTCTGTGAAAGTGGTGTATTCTAAAATACTGTCAAAACTTAAATAACTAAAAAAACAAGTATGTATTCATTATTGAGCAGGTATCGTAATTTTATTTGATTATATAATTCTTTCATAGCAGCCTCCTGAAATTTAACGAGGATGCAAAACGACACCTTGTATAATGATTGCGCCTCCTTTTGTTTAACCAAGTTGGTCGCAATTACTTGGCTCGCGTTCGCCGGTCGCTGCCGCGAACGCGAGCCCCTTCGCTCGCTCGGCTCGCGCGCGGTTGACACAGTACCAACCTAACCTAACACGTTTGGTCGGGGAACCCTAGCTTAGTTACTGCGACCAACTAAGAGAAAAGGCCAGAGAGTTAAAAACACATTACACTCCATAATGGGCAGGCGTGTAAAAAAGAGCCTCAATGACAAAAAAAAAGTATATATCATAAGAAGCGCAAAAATTTTTAGAGGTTCAATAATTAAAATAGCGTCCATCGTTAGAAGCGCAATAATTTTTTAGAGGTACTATCGGCCAAAGTTCCGCATGCTCACCTCTAAGGCGATAATCGTATAGCACAGCTCACGACTCGATCGCCCGATGCAAGCGTTTTGACCAATTGGGATGCACGAAGCCTATTTTAGTCGTGTTCGTATTAGTGTAATTATTTATAGAAGTGTGACACTCACACTAGGCGCGGGCTATGCTCACTTGTTTGTGAGATATTTTTTTAATAGGCACGGCCAGCGAGAGCTCTATGAATTATTATTGTTGACAAGAAGTAATTTCGTACTCATATCTTCCGTTTGGTTTAGAAAATGTATTATTGGTATTGCTATATTTAATTAGTATCAATAATAAAATATTTCCACAAAAATATAATAATTTAGAATAAGGAATGTCAAACAACAAAAATCATGTCTATTCTATCCACTATAATATTTAACTCTCTCCGACACATGGCCTCCTCTGACGGGTCTATAAATTTAGTTATTTATTAACACTTTCAATGCCTCCCCAATTTTCGCTATGTCCTATGCGATGCCACCAGACAAATCGCAGCGAACGCGCTAGGCGCGTTAACAGGCACCGCATAAAGCTATAAAATGTTTATATTGTCATCTTTTGTGTTTTATCAGCGTGAGGTGTTACTTGTGCAGTACTATTGCAAAGTAAATAACTACATTTAAATGTGTTTAAACTTGGAAACAATAATATAAAAAATCAGCCAGGTGCGAGTCGGACCACACACAATGAAAGGTTCCATAGTTAAGATAAATTTATCTCAAAAACAAACTTAACATTGTAGTCAAAAAACATGTTCATCGATATACGTCACAGTCAATTCTCCAACTGAAAATGTAAGTTGGTCGACAATTTCGAAAAACAGTTGGAGAATTGCGAACGAAATAAATAGGAAAAGTAGGCTTTACAAGTTTACGAGTTATTACTCGTAAACTTGTAAAGCCTACTTAGCTGTGATAGTTTTCCTATTTATTTCATTATATATAGGTACTACTGCCATATTTTTTTTCACATATCCAAAATCAACTATTAATCTGGCAGAGGGAGGGGGACATTTGACTATCAAAAATGAGCACTTTAAAGCTTAATTGTATGCATACGGATCCCTGAATCGAAAATAGTTTTCACAAATCAGCAATATCTTTGAACGGTCTATCCAACGATACACCCACACTATGGGATAGACGAGAAAAAAAATATACAAAAAAATATATCATCCCCACTTTATGTGCAAGGAACGTACCCTAAAAAAACATTTTTTTCAAGATTACAGTTTACCACTTTGTTGGCGTGATTAGGAAAGAAAGAAAAAGTATTTATTGGGACTCGCAGAGGAGATCATAAATTAAACTAAAAAACACTCATAGAAACATTAAAAAAAAAACAAAGTTAAATTAAAATAAAAACGAAGTCCTGTACGAGGCCAAAAGGCTCCTATCACAGTTCATTAATATGTATACCCATGCCAAATTACAGCTTTCTAGTACTGAGTCTGTGAACTAAGCCGAGGACAGACAGTCAGAGAGCAAGACGGTCATGGCGAAACTGTTAGGGTTCCTTGTTGACTACAGAACCCCAAAAAGAAGCAAATTACGTAGTTTTGTTAGAAATTTACAACATTTGGTGCCTTTTTCTTTTATTGCTGTTTTGATTGAAATAGCAAAATTACAGTAGTATTTGAACTCTGATAACAAAAACATAACAAAAAACTCTGATAACAAACCCAAACAAACAAACAAACTTATCAGAGTTTTTGTTTATTGCTGTCACAACTTTTGCAACTGCTAAAAAATAAGTTCATTATCTAAGTACCATTGTTATTCAGTGGGAACGTCAGAACATCCGGTTAAACAATAGGACGGCATAATAGAAGGATCATAAAATACAGTTACAAAAAATGACGAAATATTTCTTCAACACACTTGCTTGAAAAGTGACTCTTATGGCAACGCATTTAGATTCATAATTCAGCTTATTATACAGTAGTGTTTTTACTTTACATTTATTTCCAATCAATCAATCATTAATCTCCGCAAAGTTTTTATGTCTAATTACAATGAATATTTTTGTGAATAAATGAAACTATTTTAGGTTACTTATGATAAATCAATCATCAAAATTACCATCGTTTCATAAAATTATATATTTTTCACTACATACTAATAATTTGCTTATTCAAAACATTATTTTGTGTTTATTATATTTTTTATATTGGCTGTTTAGCGTTTTGCCAGTGCCTTTATTTATACCTGCGCGCGAATTGCTAGCGCGGCGCGCTGAAGAAACAAAACCAGGTCGCCATTATCCATAAGTACGTTTTCATTGTGGTTAATTATTATTATCAAAAATGTTGACTTCAAGTAGGAAAGAAGAGTGAGGAGCAACACGTAGATTTGACCCCCCAGGAAATACTAATCGAGGCACGAAACGCGAGTGACAGCCTGTTGCCACCAAAAACTAGGGAGAAATACCTAGCAGCCTACGAAACTACTAACAAGTCTGTTTTATTCCTCTCAGGTTGAAAACCGTCGTATGAAATGCGTGTGTATTGATCATTACACACTTGGCTCCTTTATCGGAGTAATACCGGCTCGAGTGTAGTGGGTGACCAAAATAGCACACTTGTATCTGTACATTTTTTGTTACATACCCTATACTCACACAAATGCATATTGTCTCTAATTGGACGAAACCAGGAAGGGGTTTGTCTGTCGCTAGCTGCGCTTACCGGAGAAATATTTTCTTAAGTGAGCATGCTTAAGTTTTGCCAATAGTACAATAATTTAAAAAAAGCGTCCATCGTAAGAAGCGCAAAAAGTTTTTAGAGGTTCAATAATTTAAAAAGCGTCCATCGTAAGAAGCGCAAAAAGTTTTTAGAGGATCAATAATTTAAAAAGTGTCCATCGTTAAAAGCGCAAAAAGTTTTTAGAGGTTCAATAATTTAAAAAGTGTCCATCGTTAGAAACGCAAAAAGTTTTTAGAGGTTCAATAATTTTAAAGCATCCGTCGTTAGAAGCGCAAAAAGTTATTAAAGGATCAATTAAATATTTCCCATATATCTGTGTATCAATTCTAGTACCTATATTGTTTTTTGCACCAACGACAGCCCCACTTTATGTCGAGGCAAATCACTGCCCATTCTATGGTTGCCTGGAAGAGATCGCAGAATGCGATAAGGCCGCCCATTGTATATTTTATAGTGTTTGATTTATTTTTTTTATGTATTTTTGTGGTGTAGGTACATTAACGTATATATAAATAAATAAATAAATAATAAATATTATCGATACCTACACGGTTTCTCTCCCTCACTCCTTTTATATGATCACAATCATACTCGTATTTTTTGTGAACACATAACGAATTCTATCTACATAGTTTCTGTTTTTATTTTATATCCCACTTCATACTAAATTGTACGTGCAATGTTTCTAACATTAATATAACTTTAAAGACCCAAATAGCAATAAAACAAACACCAATCCCAGACGTACTTTCGCTCCGTCCAAATATAGACTTGGACCTACTTTCATTCCAGTTTATATCTTTTACGCCACTTGATTAATTTCTAGAAACAAGATACCAATATATAGGTACTGGATAGACGTGAACGACACCAATTCAATTAGTACGACATGAATCGGTGACTGGTCATATGATACGGAACTTTCAAGTACCTAATCTTGAAAGTTCCGTAGATATAATCGGACCAGTCACAACTGGCATAGGTAGTCTTTTGGACCTCAGTCAGGACCAGAGATGTTCCGGATATTCGCATCTGCATCCTCAATTGCGGAGCTCCCCCATTTATTTAGACCTCCGCATCCGTATCTGCATTAATCATTGCAGAGCTCATGCAGATGCAGATGCAGATGTGGTATAAAAGGGGAATATAAGTAAAATCATAATCAACAAAATTGAAATCAATCATCAATAAAGCTCTAAATTGTCACATTTTCAAGAAAGAGTCTTTTATCTATCAAACACATATAATAATTAATAAATTACATATAATTTCGAGAGCTATATCGATTTAATTTATTAGTTATTTTATAATAATTGCTGCGAATTGAATTATGATCAACATACAACGAAACCGTGCTGCAATTTGAATAAAAAGTAAGAAATATTGAATATCGCCTTGCCGCTTTGACCCCTTAAAAAAACTGAGATCCGCATCCGCCTCCGCAAGTGTGAGCCACGAAAGATCCGCATCTGCATCCGCGGATGTTAAAAAATCGACATCCACCACGTGGTCCTAACCAGAGGTTCAACATCCCTGGTCAGGACCATCATCATCTGCCTAGCCTTTTCCCAACTATGTTGGGGTCGGCATCCAGTCTTACCGGATACAGCTGAATACCAGTATTTTACATGGAGCGACTGCCTATCTGACCTCCACAACCCAGTTACTGGGTAACACGATACCCCTTGGTAAGACTGGTTGTCAGACTTTCGAGCTTCTGACGCCCTGGTCAGGACCAGATGGTCAAATTTAAAATTATGCAATACATAAAAGACTACTTAGAATACATAACAGACTACTTACCTAGTTTTACCATTTAAAATAGTTTTTACAAACTTCAGACATACTTAACAAAATTTTAGAAACTATCACTTTATTGAGGTTGCGTTTCAGGTTGAGAAATGACTGTTAATTCTTAACAAAATAATGGCAACGGCTGAAATATTTCATGGTCTGTAATACTCAAGCGCTGAAGCAACTAACGAAAGAACGACAACCTCTATTATGTAACAATTTCAAAATGAATGGTGTAAACAATATTTTGTAACCATATGTTGATTTAAAGTGTGTCCGTGGATATTTTCTTGCCCGTTCTTCTCCATAGGTACCTATGCTACCGCTTTGGAATGGGCAACTAGCTTCATCTTACTGACTGACTGACCCCTTGACAATTCAGCCGTCAGATTGGGACTGGTCATCTCTTAGCTGCCTGGGCTTATTTTTAATTATTTTATTTTTAAATAGTTTTTTCTTTTTTGTTTATTTTGGTACTATGGACGCGTTTCTTTTACATCGTCCTGACATTTAGTTATAAATTCAACATTATTTAACATTCCATTACATTACATTTTTCAACATTTTTTTTTGCCATGGAGTTTCTTGCCCGTTCTTCTCCATAGGCAGGATGAACCTGATTCATTTTTCTGACCGACCCCTTGATAATTCAAAAGTGCCTATAATTGGTTTATTTGAAATAAATGCGTTGAGTTTGAGTTTTAAGGTCAAACCTATTCTGAAGGCTGACCAACTTTTGATATTTACCTAATAGAAAAAAAAATACGGCCTGACAGTGATAGCAGTCTTTTTTTTGTCCTTATGACGTTGGTCCAATTTTTGTAGTTCTAATTAAGGCTGGCGCACATTTGAACGGGCCGCACCACAGTGCAAGAATCTTCCTATATTTATTTATTGACGTGATAACGTCTTATAAATCGATGAACGCCGGCTGCACGCACGAAAAAGCATGACTCATTGTCACGTTCCGCCTGAGCCGAGCGTGCAAGCGAGAGCGCGGAATTAGCGATAGAGAGGCACGATCGGCCTAAGCGTTCGGCTTGTGACGAATCTCTCCCTCGTTATCACGTAAAATTATCGTCCGTAAACCGACTTTACATACAACCAATTTTTATAAAAACTTTATGCACAAGTAAAAAAGTACTGTACAAAGGCGGACTTAATGCCTGAGGCATTTTCTACCAGTCAACCTTACGGTGATGCAGAGAAAAAACATGGCAGGTACAACATAATATAGGATAGATAACACGAAAATAAGTATACCACTTTCGTACATTTCATATGAACTATCGCACATGACAGGCGGGCCGCACCGCGCTTTTTTATTTACTTATTTATTTAACAGTTTATGTACACACATATAAACAGACAAGAAGAAAGGAACAGAAAAATACGTACAAAGGTGATGCTTATTTCTGAAGAAATCTTTTCCAGCATACCTACGATAGGAAAGTAGAGAAAGAGATGTAGACACCGTATGTAAGAGTAGAAGAGAAACTTAAATACATAAAATAAAACTATTCACTAATTTAAATACAGAGAATTTGTACATACATACTTTATTGTAATGGAATGCGATGCGGTGCGGCCCGATGCGGCAGTAATGTGTGTTTAGCTGTATGAATTAAGGCATGATTTTTTTCTGAAGCTAAAAATCTTAACCAAATCCTATTCTCTTCAACAGGGAGCTATCACCATACCGTAGGGCTTGGCTTATTGGAAGGTCTTCATGAGAAGTATGGCGATCTGGTGCGACTGGCAAAGGCATCCAGGACAAGACCTGTGCTTTATGTCTTCGACCCTGAGATGATGAGAGAGGTATGTTTTTCTAATTCTTGAAAATCTTTATGAAGAACTTAAATATAGCACTGGAACAGACTCGAGCATACACTGAAAGACATGTTTTTCGAGTTGGGATATAACCAATTTGGTCATCGACTTTCAGGAAGGACTTCTCAATTTCTTTTTTATTGAATTTAAAGGAAGTGCATTGTATAAAAATATCCCAAATTTGCCGAAAGCGTCAGTGAAATATAGGCAGGCTATGAATTGAGATTGTTGCGGAACTTAGCGCATGTTAAAAATCACGTAAGAGATGTGGGGATTAATTTGATTAAGCTATACTTGTAATGGGTGACCCAACTCGTTGCACACAGGAGGTAGGCAGTTAAACAGTGTATTAGCATAATCAGTCTATAATGTTCCCATTGCTGGGACACTGAGCCGGTATCCACCACGCGGGCCCAGTGCGGGTTGGTAGATGTCACATGTCTTCGAACTTTTGGTTCTAGGACATGCCGGTTTCCTCACAATGTTTTCCTTCACCGTTCACTGCTCATAGCAGTGATGATGAAATAACTTACACAAAGTAAAGTGCCTGGCTGGGTTTGGAGCTACGATCTACATCTCATAAGTCGCGGTCGTTTCCACTGGGCCACCACTGCTCTCAAACAGTGTGTTAGGTAGGATAAATAAATCCTGATTAATTCTAACTACATGCATTCTGAGAGCGCTTTAGATCTCAATAACGCTTATTGGGCTTCTAATTTATATGCAGTCTGACTCACCAAGCTGAACACAGACCAACTACGCAGTATTGTTTTCTAGAGTACATTTTACAGCCACTACTGGGCATAATATATTCTCAAAAAGTACATGTAGTTCATAGAAGTTTTTCGTTTGTAGGGAAGTGTTCCGGTGCCGGTCTAGTGGTTTTTACCTCGTAACTCATTGGCCTAGGCTACATTAGGTACCCTCACGCCCCTAGCCGCCGCAGGAGCGTCCTGGGCGTCGGGAATCCCAGGCGGATTTTCGGCCACCGTAAGGCGCGGGCTTGCGGACGATGGGCAATAGGTAGCTCGTCATCCGATAAGGACCAGGCCCGGGTCGACGGCGCGTTGTGTTCCACGCGCGCTTCAAAGAGATGTCAGCACAAGTGTAGGGTTCCACTAGGGCCTATGCCCGCCGGGGTCGCGGTAAAGTCCGAAAGGTTTACCGAGGCCCCAGGCAATACAGGCAACGGAAGGAACACGGGTGGGTTTTAATCAGTAAGAGTCTGACACCCTCCCACTCCGCCCAGAGCGAGAGAAGTTATTTGATAATATCCCTCACAAAAAAAGGCTACGTTAGGCGGCAAGTTAGCTGTTTTAAACGATTCATAATTAGGTTATTTACTCATTGAAACCACAAAACCTTATTGCTAAAGGCCGGGAAAGAAACCGTTCTCCTCAGACCGATTCGCCATTGGACTGTTCATCTACAGAATGATTTATTTATTTCCGTTTCCCCAGCAGGGTCTTTCACCTATGGACATTTCGCCGACAGAACCTTTCATATGGGTCACATTCGACGACAGCCCTTGGTAGCAAATATAGTAGGTTAGCAGCTACAGCGAAGAATAAAAAGGCCCTTTTGACATGTATTAACTCTACGTGGGAAATACTGTCAAATAAAAATAAATATCAATTATCGCGTGGAAGGCGCTTAACCGACCCAGTTTTATCCGCACTATATTGTAAAACAGTGTGAGTATAGAGCAGTGGTGGGACCAGCAGTGGTATCGCCCACGACTTATGAGTTTTAGATCGTTAGTTCGAACCCAGGCAGGCAATTTACTTTGTGTATTTAATTTCATCACCACTGCTCTCAAAACAGTGAAGGAAAACATCGTGAGGAAACCGGTATGTCCTAGAAACAAAAAATCGAAGACATGTGACATCTACCAACCCGCACTGGGCCCGCGAGGTTGTTTACGGCCCACTCCCTCTCACAGAAAGGAGGCCTGTGTCCCAGCAGTGGGAACATTATAGACTAATAATGTATGTTATGTATGTACATTGTAAAACGGACACGAAACATTACACCGTTAATTAATTGATATTACTTAATATTATGCAGTTGACTTGACAAGTTGTTATGTACTTAGGTATATACCAACTGCGCAGTTCAGAATACCATGTTTTAATCACGTGAACCATTTTTATCAACAACTGGCTATTAAGTACTATTCACGCAAATGTAAATATATGCGCAACAAAAACAGCAAAAAAAGTTGTTATTCTGGTTTTCAATATTACCAATTTTATTGAAAACTACTTTTCTATACTTTTTTTTTTTGGGTGGGAAATCATCAAATAACTTCTCCAGCTCTGGGCGGAGCGGGAGGGTGTGTCAGACTCTTACTGACTAAAACCCACCCGTATTCCTTCCGTGTTGCCTGTGTTGCCAGGAGCCTCGGTGACCCATAAGTACCTTCCCACGACACTTTTCTAGACTGGCATGATTTATGAATTACCTACACATTCTCTTTCGGAGGTTTAGGTATTATGTTTTCGTTTTTGGGTGACAACCTGACAACATCATAGCCTATGCATGCTATTAAGACGCTGACAACACCTAAACCGCGGTCCCTGTCAGATTGCATAGAAAAGAAAGAGAAGCGCGATGACACAACGCTTGTAATTTATTGCAAAATATGAAGTAATTATCTATTTACTCAAAATTGAGTTGAGTAATCGAAAATAAAAATCAACCAAGTTCTGCATTCAAATAAGACGTTCTTGTTATTAATTAAATACGTAACGTATGTTCATATTTGATACAGATATTTTGGATTAGAACTCAAAGTAAGAGGTTAGTTTAACGTTAGTTTGTATCGAGATTTTGTTTTCAAAACGTGTTTTGGTAACAACCAAGTTCTGGGAAATATGTTCAAAATTAACATATATTTTTTCCGCTACCACAAGCTATACAGATTTGGCAATTTTTTTTCTTAAGAGAAACCTATTTTTGTCTATTGGGTCTTGTCAGCGCCTTCATAAAATCATATATCTGCGCCTTAAACCAGTATTCTAGTTAATACTAGAATAGTGGTTTAAGGCGTACATATATGATTTTAATGACTTTTAAATCTGTTATTATGCCTTCATATAATGCAAGTAAGTTATGCATAATATGTATGTTAAACTAGAACGCATACACATCAAGTATATAATAATATGTGAATATTTAAGTATTGTAGTACAATCATCATCTGCCTTTTCCCCACTATGTTGGAGTCGGCAACAAGTCTTACCGGATACAGCTGAATACCAGTATTTTACATGCCTATCTTTTTCAAATTCAAATTCTTTATTTATTTATTTTCTATCACAAAGTTCTTAAAGTTCTATACAAGTAACATGGTATGAAATTATCACTAACAGAGGACTTAGACAGATTAAACAGCGGGTCCCAAACTAGGCACAGCCTGTATCTTGGTGACCCAAACACTACACAAAGTTAAAATTTAATGGGTTCTGCTAGCGCACGATAGATATGAAATTCATAAGTTCATTACAAAATTTAGAAAACTTACAATACTGTGAATACAAAGAAAAAAAAATATATAAAACAGATTATCATACAAAAATAGTTAACCCTCACTCACACTTACACCACACACTTACTCACCGTAAGTGTGTGGTGTAAGTGTGGGTGAGGTTATGTATTCTATCAAAGAGTATGTATTAAACATGTGCTGCAAAGTAAACTTTCTGTTTCTTCATAAGTTCGGCCCAGCAAAAATCTGACCTCCACAACCCAGTTACTGGGTAACACGATACCCCTTGGTAAGACTGGTTGTCAGACTTTCGAGCTTCTGACGACCCGTAACGACGGTCAAAGATCTACAAATGACAGCCGGGACCAACGGCTAATCGTGCTTTCCGAGGCACAGAGGGGTCTTGGTATGTAAAGATGGTCACCCATCCACGGACCAACCGCGGCAAGCGTAGCTTAACTTGATCGATCGACCCGTGCGGCTGTTATTACTTAGCCACAAGCCCCTCCGGTCTGGTCGGAGGATCCTCCCTTTTCTTTTATTGTAGTAAAATACTGTATGAAATAAATTCAGGAAGTAAAGTCTACCCGAAGCATAAAAAATGATATTACTTTTAAAACTACTTATGATATTTTTATGTTTTTTTTAGTATGAACAGATTTTATTGTCTGTAATTGTATGTATGATTTTTTCAAATATTTATATTTTCGTTACTAAAAATAAATATTCCCTATGAAACCGAACAGCGGGGCGTGAGCGCGACGCACGTTTGTATGGCCAAGGTCAACAGCGATTACCCGAACCTTAAAAGGCACTATTTGAACTTTCGGTTATTGTCGCTACTCGTGAGCGATTGTCTCTCATTATAAAAAGATCCTGAAACTAATATCTTGCGGAGTACAACTTTGTGCCCTTTGGCGTCAAGACCCTCGGTCCGTGGGTTCCCAGCGCGCATAAGTTATTTGCGGAAATCGCGAAACGTCTAGTTGATGTAACTGGTGACCGAAAAGCTGGCGGCTTTCTCGTGCAACGCATCAGCATTGCTATTCAGCGAGGAAATGCCGTCAGCATCATCGGTACAATGCCCTAGGGGCCGTTTTTAGGCTTAAGTTAGTTTTAATTTAATTTAGTTAATGTTAATAATCATCTTGTAATTTGGTTATGTAAATAAATACAGCATTTATATCTTGCTACAAGCTGAGGTTTCGATTTCAACTTAGCTGTCAGATCAATGCTGTTTGACCATTGATTTATTAAAGCAACTTTACCTCCGTGTGAACCCTAAACAATAAAGCCATCCTTCACTAATACTTTTTAAGGGGCTGACAAGACCCAATTGACAAAAATAGGCTTCTCTTAAGAAAAAAAATTGCCAAATCTGTATATTTTGTGGTAGCGGAAAAAATATATGTTAATTTTGAACATATTTCCCAGAACTTGGTTGTTACCATAACACGTTTTGAAAACAAAATCTCGATACAAACTAACGTTAAACTAACCTCTTACATTGAGTTCTAATCCAAAATATCTGTATCAAGTATGAACATACGTTACGTATTTAATTAATAACAAGAACGTCATAATTTAATGCAGAACTTGGTTGTTTTTTATTTTCGATTACTCAACTCAATTTTGAGTAAATAGATAATTACTTCATATTTTGCAATACATTACAAGCGTTGTGTCATCGCGCTTCTCTCTCTTTTCTATGCAATCTGACAGGGACCACGGTTTAGGTGTTGTCAGCGTCTTAGATGCGAAAGTATTGTAGTGGTATGAAACCCACACATGCTCACAAACATGCAAACTGAAGTACCTATGACGTTCCATGTCTGAGTTCGTATCACAACCTAACAAAAGTTCTATAGTATTTTTTGTATTTTGTTTTTTTGTTACGCTTTCACGCTAAAACGGCTGAACGGATTTGGATGAAATTTGCCACATGGGTACACCATGTCCTGGGTTAGGATACTTTTTATCTCGGTAGGACGTTGCCGTGGGATAATTTCCGACGTCTAACGGCAAACTCTAGTTCCACATAAAACAAACTTTAGCACTTTCTCTATTACACAATAAAAACTATTTAGAACAAGAGTAATTAGTTTCACTTTTTCTCCGCGTGACTATAATGTTGACAGATTTTTTGCTCGTAACATTTTGACCTAATTTCCAGTCGTCTTGTGTATTACGTCTCACATTTTAGCACTTTTTCGCTCATAAATTAAATTAAATTAAACTTTATTTCAGACTGAGATAGATCATTTTGTTAGTATTTTGGTGTTTGTAAAAATGGTGCTTAGGTAATAGGATTGTGGCGGCATCTACATCGCCACATGCGAACTGCGCAACACACTGACGTCACGTAAAATCCTGCATCGCGCAAGCATAGTTTACCGCGCAACTAGCATATATACAACATCCCGACATCAACCGTCGGGCAGTTGCCCACCAGACACGACACCGGTCTGGTCGGAGGATCCTCCCTTTTCTATGGAGGAAGAGTAACTTTACACCCTGTTCCTCATGCCTCTATAGGATCACTCGTGTGCCTGTACCTATGTCTGTCCGGCTGTCATAGCCAATTTGCTCCGAATCTACTGGACCGATTAAGTTAAAATTTGGTAAACATATGAATTTCTATGACCCAAACGTAACGTAAATAAATGAATTTTGAATATGAGGGTCACTTCTAGGGATCAAATAAAAAAAAAAGTTTTCAGACTGTACCGTGCGACATATTAAATAAAAGAGGTAGTTGTGAGGGTCTCCAATATATTTTTTTTTTTTATTTTAAAGTAAATAGTTTTAAAGTTATTTAAGAAAATTGACTCATCATAATCAGCCTATAATGTTCCCACTGCTGGGACACAGACCTCCTCTCAGTGAGAGGGAGTGAGCCTTAATCCACCACGCGGGCCCAGTGCGGGTTGGTAGACGTCACATGTCTTCGAATGTTTGGTTCTAGGACATGCCGGTTTCCTCACGATGTTTTCCTTCACTGTTATGAGAGCAGTGCTGATTAAATAATTTACACAAAGTAAAGCACCTGTCCGGGTTCGAACCTACGTCCTACAACGCGTAAGTCACGGCCGTAACCACAGGGCCACCATTGCTCTCAGAAAATTAACTAATCCCCCGTTATTTCCGAAACTACAAACCTTAAAATTTTGAAAACATACAGAAATAGTTCTTTACTTATTTATAGATTACAGAAAAACCTATAAGAAGTCAATGGAGTTTACCACCCAAAAAAAAATATTAAAAAAATAGAGTAAAAAGAACATGGTAACCTCTCATTAAAATGCGTACAAACTTACATTTGCAGTTGGAATGTATGGGAGAACATGTTTTTCAACTAAAATGCACACGTTTGTGCTTGAGATAAATTATCTTGGGATAAAAATCATGGTAAATAACGTATTCATTGTACAGAACCCTCACCACGCGAGTCAACTCGCACTTGTCTGATTTTTTTTCATATCCTCAGACTTTAATTTCCTGACTCGTGTCTGAATGATCATATTTACATACCTACCTACTCATAGGTACTTACACGAACAGTTTATTTCTCTAGGTGGTAAAGGTCTAATGATAACAGCCGCATGGATCGATCGGGAAAGGTTAAGCTACGTTGGCTGCGGTCGGTTCGTGGATGGGTAACCGTCCATTACATATCAAGACCTCTCCATGCCTCGGAAGCACGTTAAGCCGTTGGTCCCGGCTGTTATTTGTAGATCTTTGATCTTTATAGTCGTTACGGGTAGTCAGAAGCCTGAAACTCTGAGCCCAGTCTTACCAAGGGGTATCATGTTACCCACACGTGAAGTTTACTCAAATTAAGAATAATAAATACTTAGTTTTTATTCGTGACTTAAGCAAATATTTTTGATTCAAGACTATAATAATCTTAATTGAAGAAAATATCTAGTTTTTACTGAAGAATTCTTAAAATTAATCTTAATAATTCTTCATTTAAGTATAATGTCTTCGAAGAAGACAATAAAACTAAGACAAATTTTTACTTATTCAAGAATATATTGTTTTCCCCATATAGGTAAGAATCAATATTTGTCTTGACCAAAAGTACATCGTCTTAATTTAAGACATCCTTTTTTTCCGTGCAGTTCCTGTGTTGTGGAGGTCAGATAGGCTCCTTGTAAAACTACCATTATTTTACATGGAGCGACTGCCTATCTGTTCTCACACAGTTACTGGGTTTACCTGCATCCAGTTAGTCTGGAAGCTGACCCCAACATAGTTGGGGAAAGGCTAGGCTGATTGATTGGTAAAACCTATGATCGACGTACGAACAATGTGCAAAATATTGTTCAGTTTCTAAACCACAACGAACAGTTATTTTTTATCAATTTCGAACAAACATTGAAATTGAAAACGATTTATATACTTACCCATAACTCGTTTTTAATTGCAATGATTCTGTGTTGTAACGATTACCTATGTTATGGTCGCGATTATATTTGTTATGGTAACGAATCCTATTTTGATCAAGATACAATCCGACACAGACCTGTAAATTACAAAAAACGTAAGAAAATTTGAATTTTGCGGACTACCACTATCCACCTTAAAGTCCAGACATAACTTGGTCAGTCTATATCAGGACCATGCAGATTAATGACTGTGGTGGTCTCTTGAGGAGAGAACCTCACAGATTTGAGTGGACATGTCCAGTCCGTCAGTCATTGGCTGTTATCTAGTTCATCATCACAGTTCAACAGACATGTTGCGCCGACCCCAAATAAGTTGGGCTAAGGGTAAGTAAGTAAGTAAGTAAGTCTTTATTTGCCTTAAACATGGTATAAAAGGTGTTACAGTTTGGTAATATAATATAGTCCACATGTTTAGCTATACAACATCGTGTATCAATTGCATGCAAAATACTTAGAATTAATTAGTAAGTAGAAATAAAATGTCAAAGCTATAAAACATTCTCCACAATACAATCATCATAACACAATATTAATTAATGTCAGAAATTAATCTCCACGAACAAAATCAAAAGTAACAATAAAAGAAAACATTATAAAAGTAAACATTATTCGCAACAGTTCCATAACATTATATAACATAACTTAAAGTAAAAAAAAAAGGAAATCAATAAAATCAATAACTATAAAATTAAAAATGTCAATATTATAAACATTATCGACGATCCAGTATGTCATTATTTGTGAATTATAATTTAATGTCAAAAAAATCCTTAATGTCATAAAAATTATGTTCATTCAGCCATTTAAAGAGTCTGTTTTTAAAAGAATTAATATTAAATAACAATTTCATTTCTTTTGGAATTTTATTATAAATGCGTACACACATCACCAGAAAACTTTTAGAGTACTTGGCTGATTTAGGAGTATCCTGCAATACAAGTCTACATGGATCCCTATTACGAGAGTATATTTGATCGACTTTCTTGAATAATTCCTTATTATTATATACAAAATTACATATCTCGTAGATGTACAGTGAAGGAAGTGGTAATAAGCGAAGCCTTTTAAAATGTGGTTTACAGGACTCGTCAGTTCGGATCCCACAAATGGCTCTGATGCATTTCTTTTGCGCGATAAACACTCTGTTTTTTTCTGTACTGTTACCCCAAAAAATAAGTCCATATCGCAAAATCGATTCTATGTAAGCATGGTAGGTTATAATGGCGGTTTTTTTATTCGTCACATTCTTGACTTGCCTGAGAGCATAAACAAACTTATTAGACTTGTTGCACAAATTATCTACATGTATTTTCCAATTTAAATCTTGGTCTATGAGTATACCCAGAAATTTTGTATGTGAAACTTCTTTTAATCGATCAATATTAAGTTTGAAATTGTATTTGGCATGTTTAGATTTATTAAATTGTACGTACATAGATTTATCTAGATTGATTTTTAATTTATTTACCTGTAGCCATTCTAAAATGTTGTCAATAGTATTATTTATGTCAATTTCGTGATCAAATTTTGATTTATACTTTTTATCAGATGTCACTATGATTGAAATGCCATCTGCAAATAATATACATTTATGATTGACCTGCTGTGGTAAATCATTTACGTATAATAGAAATAATAAAGGGCCTAATACACTCCCTTGTGGTACACCGCAATTTTTTACTTTGAGCTCAGAGGAGTATGAGGTTAGTAAATCTTCATTTACTTTACTAATAGCAACGTATTGATTGCGGTTACATAATTAAGATGCAATCCACTGCAGTGCTACACCTCTTATTCCATATCTTTCTAATTTTCCCAATAATATATTATGTGCCACAAAGTCAAATGCTTGAGATAGGTCAAAAAAGAGTCCTGTCGTGAAGTGATTGTTATTTAAAGACTTTAGGGTACGGCTCAAAAGATTATATATGGCTAATGTTGTTGACTTGTGCCTTTGAAATCCAAACTGTTCCTTTGCTATAATATTGTATTTGCTACAAAAGTCGATAAGCCTTTTGTGCATACATTTCTCAAACAGTTTGGACAAGATAGGTATAAGGGTAATTGGACGATAATTTTTAACGTCCTTTTTGTCGCTTTTCTTGTACAAGGGTTTTACAACTGATAACTTTAAAGCATCAGGAAAAGTTCCAGTCGAAAATGAAAGATTAATTAGATATGTCAATATAGGAGTTAATTCTTCTCTGCACGCTTTAATTATTCTTGTACTAAGTCCATCATATCCTTCCGAGTTAGTATTATTTAAAGCCATTATCTCTTTTTTTATTTCATCTTCAGTCATAGCACTAAGAAACATAGAATTAGGAACTAAAGCGTTATTAAACTTATTATAAACTTGTAAGTTATTAAATGTCACAATGTTAGTCGAGTCGATAAAATAATCATTAAACGTATTCGCTATGTCAGTGGGATCAGTCAGTATTTTCTTATCTACTTCTATTTCTGAAATATTAGTGTCGCATTTTATGTTCCCAATTTCATGGTTAATGACAGACCACGTTGCTCTGCATTTGTTTTGACTATTTTGTATATAATTAATGTTTGAATTCACTTTTTATTTCATAATGCATTTTTTGAGAATCGATGAATATTTTTTATATCTTATTAAGTACGACCGCCTTTTATTTTTGTAATAGAGATACCGTAACGATCGTTTAGTTTTGCAACTATTTCTAAGACCCTTACTGATCCATTATTGTTTATTTGCAATAGAGTTATTAATTTTAATTTTAATTTTAGGGAAGCATAAATTATATAATAGGCATAAAAACTCGTGAAATTTATTGAATGCCTTGTTTAAGTCCGTTTCGAGGTGCGTTTCTGACCACGATATGCTTGCAAGGCAGTCTTTGAATTTTTTCAAGTTTTCGTTGCAGTAATCCTTTTTATAAATAAAATATGATATGGTTCTTGGACTTTGTTCTTTTATTGGAAACTCTAAGAACTGTGCTGTGTCGTGGTCTGATAAGTACAAAGGTAGAACATCAGCAGATGTAGTTTTTATGTTACTAAGTATGTGGTCTATACAAGAATCTTTTCGAGTGGGAACATTAATATGCATCTTTAAGTTATAGTTACTACATAAATCTTTTAAATAGTTAGTGACCTTACTTGGTTTCAAGGTATTTATGTTAAAATCCCCAGTAACCGCTATTTTTGTACGTGACCCATATCTTTTAGAGGTTTCGCACATTGATTGGTCGAACTTTTCTAAAAATATATTGGGGTCAGACTTTGGCGTTCTATATAGACACACTATCAGCAATTTGTACAAAGGGACTTCAATACCACATGCTTCGAATGAATTTTGTGTTGAGTATTTTTTTATATAAGGAGGCTCATTATATATTATACCCTGTTTGGCGAGAATACAAGTTCCCCCTCTTTGTTTGTCTCTACTAAATGCTGCTGCTAAGGCGTAATTATTAAGTTTTAAATATTTCTCATTCCCCGCACGCATAAAGGTTTCAGACAAACATAATATGTCTGGTTCTTTATTCTCGTCTCGTAATTCTAGCAAAGTTAGTTCCAGTATCTCCTTTTTTGATTGAATACTAGCGATATTTTGATGCATTATTTTGAAAGTTTTTTGTTTGCCTGTAGCACCGTTGTTATTCACGAAAAAGCTGTTTCTTGTTTAAAACTTTAAAGTAATGTGGAATAGTACCTTTTTTTGCTTTAGTAGAAACAATATCAGGACCATTTGCAGCATCGCATTCTGCCTGGCGTCGTGCAAAGTAATAAGGGATTGTACCCCTTAGAGTAGTTTTTCCCTTGACGTCAGATTTCTTACAATTTAATTGATTCCGAAATATATTTTATAATTTCTTTAGTTCCTTAACATTCAAATACTTCTCTTCGTAGTCATAACAGTCAATAACATGGTTTATTAATTTACATGTATTGTACAATTTATGTTCAGAGTCAATAAAGTTACAATGTTTGTATTCATTGCAAATATTACGTATAGTTTGGTTCAAGGTATAAATATCTAGATACATATTCTTTAATGGGCTCAAAACTATTACATGATTATCACTGAAAATATTAAGAATTTGACGTAGTTGTGAAGATAAGATCTTGATGTCTTAGTCATTTTCACCCACACAAAGGATGAGTTTATCACTACTTGATATTGAACTATTTTTGCAATTCTTAACTACTTCACTAGCGAGCGCGTGTGGCTTCGTTTCTGACGTCACAACGTATTTAACATACGACGTAGCCGCTCTTGACCGCATCAACACAGATGAAAGTCCGACACTTTGTTGTGTGCCAAAGATGAAAACCTTGTTCGTGTGCTCATCATTCAGTACGTCAGATGTAGTCATATTTTTCTGAAGTTGTATATCTCTTTCGCTTGATTCTAATTGTATTTGAAGCTTTCGAATTTGATTATTGAGGTTTGCAATTTCGTTTCTAGCTAGTTCTAGCTGATTCTCCAAATATTCGACATTTTTGTGGAGGTTTACAATACTCTCACTTAGCTGTAACTTTGTATCTGAAGCGTTACATGTACGTGTCAATACGTTTCTAGGAGGCGTAAAGAACGCCTGCATATTTGAGTGCAGCAAAGAACATGCATTTGCTTTTTTTGCACCTTCGTCGACGTAATATTCTTTTTGTGGAGATTGGCGTAAGAATCCTTTTAATGTCATGTTATCTTTTAATAATTTATCATTCTGTTTTCGGAGCTCATTGTTATCAAGTATGACATTTTCAAGTTCGTTCTGCGAACTTTTTAGTTCCATCTGAAGGTGTTCAATCGATTCCCTGAGATCATTGCTTTGCATTGAGTCGATTATTGTATGGTCCATACTTTTTGACATTGTTTTATCAGTCATGGCAGTTGACTCATCGTATATATGATCCATTTCCATTGTCAGTATGTGTGAGTCATGTGTTTCCAAGGTTGTACTCTTTGGAGTGGACCAGGGTGTTGACTCCTCTGACACGCTAGGTGTGACATATCCGGTTGGTTTAGGTGACGAGTGCCTTTTCCTGAAAGTCACATTGGATACTCCGGGACTGATCGTATTCTGCTCTTTTGCTTTCTGAATGCATGATCTGCATACCCATTTAAATTTCTTCTTTTCTTCTATATTTTTTAAGCGATACACTTTCTCCGGATAGCCAGCACAATCAAATTCAAAATGATTGTTACATGTAGTGCATAATAATGTGCTTTTGTGATCAACTTGTTTTTTGCATCTAAAACAAGTAACAAATAGCGGCTCCTTGCGGCCACTGTTAGTACATTTAATTTTCGACCCCATAATGTCTGCAACTATTTTTATTTAATTTTTGTTTTCCCCAAATCGGGGTAATTTTTTTTGCGTGTACAACACTAAGTTAACTTTGTCAGACCTGTTTTTTGGTGGCAACACCAGTACTCTTTACCCGTACTAAATTATGAAGGAGTACTCGCAATTTAAATTATGTTATTAAAACACAAAAAGAATCGCAGTTCGTGAGTTCCGAACCGGCACTCAGTCGTTCGTCAATCCAACTTAAGATAGACAGGCCATAGGGTAGGAGACGCTTATCCCAATTTTTTTGGGGTCGGCGCAACATGTCTGTTTCTGCCATACTTCTATTTTAGTTGTCATCTCGGTAGTCACTTCCTAGCTAGCCCACTTACTAGCCATATCATTTTTTACACAGTCCATCCATCGTTTCTTTGGTCTTCCCCCTACTTTAAGTACAATTAGCTGTTATGTAGAAATTAATATTGTACTTATATCACGTGGTTTGCTAGCTTCTGACTGCTCTTCGCGGCTTATTGGTCGATTTGCACGAATTTACTCACCCGAAACGGGCGAATCGACACTTGTATAGAATTTGAATCGGCCTGATAATCAGCTATACAAAAAGTCTGGGGTGTGCGAGCACAGTGAGCAGTGTTTCTGAGGCTATTCGCACGAAGTTAATTTATTAGTGGGCGAATCGAAAACTTCAGAAATACGTATTAGGTAATTAGGAAATTGGCACATTTTGAATGTTATCTAATAAAGTTATGAAAAAAGTGCACTAGAAACTACATTTACCAATTATTTTTGTACAAGTATATATAAAAAAAATATTTTGTGTGCATAATACGCATTTCTGGAGATGTCAAATCGCCTCAGAAAAAATCATATCATGTATTTAAGTGTTGTTTCAACCGTTTCGGGCGAGGAAAGTAGTGCGGATCGACCAACAAGCCCTCCCCGCATATACTTTCTATAATAAAAATTAGATAGTAAACAGACAGATCTCGTATAGTAACAGTCGCGCAAAATGTGGCAGGATTCGAGGTCACTTGCCAAACGGAACATAGGTATTCACTTTCAAACTTACGTCACAAGTAAACATGAGATGTTTTAGTCTGAGATATACAGGGTCACATTAAATTAGCTAGCGTGACTCCGCAGACATAATGGGTATCGATATCTTAACATGAAAACTAAAAAGAAATTAAATAATGATTATTTTGTTTGCGGGATCATCGACCGCAAATAGTGTAGACCAGGGATTCCCAAACTGTTTAGGGCATGAGACCCCTTTCTCAAAATGAACTGATACTTCAGACTCCCCACAGCCTATTTTTTTCATATTGTACGAACTTGTACACGCTTATCGACTTGTTAAGTATTTTTAAAGTAGGTACAGTCAGCGTCAATAATATCGGGACGAACAGACTGTTCAAAATGATCTAAACAACTATGTAAATTAAATATTAACTCAATGACACTATACTCTATAAGAACTATTTCAAAATGAAGGAAGTACACGACAACTGTCATTTTGACAAGAATTTTATCAAATCGAGATAAAGTTTAATTTTCTTAGTTGTTGAAATCATTTTGAACAGTCGGTTCGTCCCGATATTTTTAACCCTGACTGTACAACAATTTCCTACTAAAATATTAGTCATTCTTATAACAAATTGGTACACGTAACACAACTTATACAGTATCTTGAAAGTTTCAAAGAAGAACTTGTGCTAACTAATAGGGGTCGGTTTTTAGACCTCGTCGACCCCCAAAATCAGTTTTCGTTTATGTCGACCCCTGGGAAACCGATTTCGACCCCAAGGGATCGATATCGACCACTTTGGGAATCCCTGGTGTAGACACTTGAAATATCAGTTTAAAAATCTGTTTTTTTTTTTGTGTAAGCCTCACAGGGTAATTTGACCCTATCTTTTTTTTTTTTTTAATATAACTTCTCCCACTCTGGGCGGAGCAGGAGGGTGTGTCAGACTCTTACTGAGTAAAACCCACCCGTGTTCCTTCCGTTGCCTGTGTTACCAGGGGCCTCGGTAATCCTTTCGGACTTTACCACGACCCCGGCAGGCATCGGCCCTAGTGGACCCCTACACTTGTGCTGACGACATCTCTTTGAGGCGCGCGTGGATCACAACGCGCATTTGTATGGCCAAGGGCAACAGCGTTTACCCGACTCTTAAGATACCAGTTTATAATGCCAAAGACCGCAGACTTCTAACTGCGTCTCCAAATACAGCGTGGCATTCGAGCAAGCGAGAGCAGTGGTGGCCCAATGGTAACGGCTGCGACTTGCGAGTTGTAGGTCGTAGGTTCGAACCCTGACAGGCGCTTTACTTTGTGTAAATTATTTCATCACAACTGCTCTATATTGATAGCATGACGGCTGACAGGGGAGGATGGAAGAAGATAAAGTGTTGCGCCGACCCCAAATAACATGAGACAAGGGCAGGAAAATGATGAACTGCTCTCAAAACGGTGAAGGAAAACTTCGTTAGGAAACCTGGTTTTGGTTCTAGGACATTTGTGCTGACGACATCTCATTGAGGCGCGCGTGGAATACAACGCGCCGTCGACCCGGGCCTGGACCTTACCGGACGGTGAGCTACCCATTGCTCACCGTCCGCAAGCCCGCGCCTACGGTGGCCGGAAATCCGCCCGGGATTCCAAACGCCCAGGGCGTCTCCTGCGGCGGCTTGGGGAAAGAGGGCGCGAAATTTGCCTTTCCCTCAACCGTCCCGCCTCCTCCTTCGCGAGCATTACTGCTTCGCAGAAGGAGGTGATGGCTGCCCATGCCCTCTCGCTCCGGACCATGGCCTGAACCAGGGCCGGACGCGAGAGATCTCTGCCGCCGATCGCCTCCACGAGGACACGACGGTGCTCTGCCCAAGCCGAGCAGACCTCCACCGTATGCTCCACCGAGTCCTCCGGGCGATCCACACAGTGGTGACACCCGGACGTTTCCTCCCGCCTTATCCGACCCAGGAACCTCCCGAAGCTGCCGTGTCCGGTGAAAACCTGCGTCAGGCGGAAGGTGAGGACGCCGTGGCGCCTCTTTAGCCACTTCTGAAAGAGGGGACTTATCGCAGAACCAAAAATTCGAAGACATGTGACATCTACCAACCCGCATTGGGCCCTCGTGGTGGATTACCAGGAGCAGTGGTGGACCAGTGGTAACGACCGCGACTTGTATGTCGTAGGTTCGAACCCAGACAGGCGCTTTACTTTGTGTAAATTATTACATCACCACTGCTCTCAAAACGGTGAAGGAAAACATCGTGAGGAAACCGGCATGTCCTAGAATCAACAATTGGGAGACATGTGACATCTACCAACCCGCACTGGGCCCGCGTGGTGGATTACGGCCCAGTCCCTCTCACAGAGAGGAGGCCTGAGTCCCAGCAGTGGGAACATTATAGGCTGATTATGTATGTGTTATGTATTCGAGGGCGGTTGTTACTCGTACGCGCCCGTACATTTCTCCATACGTCTAGACATAGCGCCGCAGAAATTGCTCCGAATATTATCACTTGCCGGCCGAGCTTAATTTGTTCAACTACCAATTTGTTTAACTCTTTATTCAAGCCTTTTATTTCAACTATGATCAAATCAGCTCCTACCCTAATCCTGTCCTAACTAATATTATCAACGCGAAAATGAGTTTGTTTGATTGTTACGCTTTCACGCTAAAACAGCTGAACAGATTTGGGTGAAATTTGGCACATGGGTAGACCATGACCTGGATTAGGACATAGGACTTTTTATCCCGATATTCCTAAGGCATCAAGACTCATGCGGATGAAACCGCGGGACGCAGCTAGTTCCTTATAAATGCGGCTACAAGTCAGTGGGCAAGTCTCACGGAGGCACGTACCACTTACACGTTCTCTTAAACCACCCATTGGTTCTAAACTTTGGCCTTTTAAATCCTGCTTCCAAATTGCGATTGGTCGAACCCCTAACCGATTCAAAGTAAACTGTTTTTTAGATGCTCTCAAGATGTATTAAAGTTTCAGAAGCTAGAAACTAATACTTAAACTTTTACTAATACATCGTCGGGAATACTTAGAAGTCTCTGAAGTAGAATAAAATAACGTCGAAATAATGCGATATATTTAACAAATGATGCACCAAAATAACTTTTAGTTATTTAAAAGCCTTGCGTCCAATGGGATTTCGCATCGGCAAAAATTACAAACTTCCATAGAAACTTTCATCCCCTTTTCAATGAATGAATTTGCAGAAATCCTTCCCCAGTGCTCATTTTCGTTATAAGCTACCAACGTTTCATACTTCTAGATGCAACGGCTTAGGCTGAGCTTTGTCTGTTTCTAGATGCAACGGCTTAGGCTGAGCGTTGTCTGTTTCTGGATGCAACGGCTTAGGCTGAGCGTTGTCTGTTAGTGAATGAATAATTTTAAAGTTTTTATCGGTCAAGGACAGCAAATGAGACACTATTGATTTTCCATTGTTTGGCACCACATGGGGTACGCTCCACACGGGCTTAATGAGTTAAGTAGATTCTATTTCGCAAAACAACAGATTCTAATCACCAGACAGTACTCTTGTCAGTAATCTTGATCCATTTCAAATTAAATTCTACGGACAAGAGCGAAGCCACACGATGCATTGGAGATGCGTCGCGGACCGCGGTGCCAGAGCGGTGACGCTATGTCATCCTACATACAAATCACAGTGACATGCCACACGTGCGTTGCGATGCAACGTACGCTCAACGGACAAGGATGTTACGATACGATGCCGAGCGTCGGAGCGGCATCGTAGCGCAGCACAGTGTTGCATAAACTCAAGAAAACTGACACACCCAACACGGAGACGCTGCGACGTCATAGTAAGCGACGTTGCGTTGCGACAACGCATTGCATAGGGGCAGTCGGTGCGTTGTAATCATAGCGGTGCGACAACCCAACGCCCGGCCAACCGGCAACGTCCGTGTGGCCTCACTAATGAATGTGACATCTTACTGGAACGCCGGTACATATTTTTTCCATTATCACCGCTCTATTAATACATACATACAAAAACTTACGCCTTATTCCCATGGGGGTAGGCAGAAACTATAGAACGCCACCTGCTACGCTCCTTGCATACTTCTTTTGCTTCGTTTAAGTTCATACAACTGGTCATACACGCACACCGGTTGCGAGTACTACGCACCTGGACTTTTTTGACTAAAATCACCAATGAGGTCACTATGTCTTTCTGGGGCGTCCCCTCCTGGCGTTTCCACTCACATCTGCCATGTAAATACATTTTGTTAGTCTCCTTTTAATCATCCTCTCAACATAACCAAACCATCTAAGCATACTCTTTTCAATTTTAGTCACTACATCTTCCTTTAAACCGCCCCGTTGCCATATCACATAATTTTGCAGCCTATCATTTATAGTCACACCACACATGCTTCTAAAGGAACGCATTTCCACAGCATTTACTCTACTTTCATGCTTCTTTTGCCACACCCAACATTCACTCCCATGCATAAGCGTATAAGGCACCAGCACACCATTATGAACAGCCTTTGAGCATCGGCTGGTTGGTCACTATCGCATGTATAGCACCATTCACTTTATTTCCCGCATTTACTCTCCTTTCCACATCTTCATCAATCTTTCCATATCTTCTAAACAGACGCCCCATACCAATTCACTTACTTGCTCTACACTCTTATCATTCATTTTCACATCACACACCGATATACCTTTCCTCTTCTCTTTCAAACACCTTCGTGTTATTCACATTTAATACACTATTAATACAAAACATTAATATCTATGACGCACGCAAAGGTCACCACAATTATACTCACTACGATACTGAAACGAGTACAAATGACTATCGTACCGAATGTAGGAATCAAAATGATTGCCAAAATGTGGCTACCGAAACACTTCTATTCTGTGTTGCAGGTGTTTTAACTCGAGTTCATGGTAAATTAGAAATTAGAGAGATTAGGCGCAGGGCCAATGGCGGTATATACCCCGTCAGGGATACAAGCGTGATGACTGATAATGTTCATCATAATCAGCCTATAATGTTCCCACTGCTGGGACACAGGCCTCCTCTCTTCGAGAGGGAGTGGGCTGTAATCTACCACGTGGGCCCAGTGCGGGTTGGTAGATGTCACATGTCTTCGAATTTTTGGTTCTAGGACATGCCGGTTTCCTCACGATGTTTTCCTTCACCGTTTTGAGAGCAGTGGTGATGAAATAATTTACATATAGTAAAGCGCCTGGCTGGTTTCGAACCTACGACCTACAACTCGTAAGTCGCGGCCGTTACCACCGGCCCACCACTGCTCTATTTTCTATTTTTGTATATTATCTATAAATTAAACTCATTACTGCCTCGTTGGCCTAGTCGTCGCAGGCGGTACTGCTAAGCATGAGGTCCTGGGTTCGATTCCCGGGTCGGGCAAAGTGGTATTGTGTTTTTCTATCTGAAATTTCTCAGTAGCAGCCCAGTCTTGTGCCCGTTTGATGGCAATAGGCTCGCCCCTATTACATTGGACTTAAACATAACTGGTGAAATGTGGGTGAACTATAGATACACCTCTGTTTAACCCTTTTGGGAATACTGGCGTGATGTTTTTACGTTAAACTCATAAATAGATTTAGTTACCTAAATGTTAATGAATGTAGATATCCCTTCTCTTCTACACGAAATTGTGACCTTTCTCTGTCTAGTCTTTGACGTTGATTTTCCCAGACCGCTTTTGTTCTAAGATTTATTAAATTCTTAAAGCGCGCCAGCTGTGTACTCTTAAACAAACTGAGGTTTCGAGAAGGTATTCAAAAAAAGTACCTACAGCTGAATCTCGAAAACAGTGCTTGTAAAAGCATGAACAGTTTGTTTTTTTTTTTTTTGGTGGGAAATTATCAAATAACTTCTCCCGCTCTGGGCGGAGCGCGACCGTGTGTCAAACTATTACTCTAAAACCCACCCGTGTTTCTCTACCATTGCTTGTGTTGCCAGGGGCCTCGGTGGCTCGGTAACCCATTCGAACTTTCCCGAGACCCCGGCAGGTATCGGCCCTAGTGGACCCCGACGCTTGTGCTGACGACATCTCTTTGAGGCGCGCGTCGAACACAACGCGTCGTCGACCCTATCGGACGGCGAGCTACCCATTGCTCACCGTCCACAAGCCCGCGCCTACGGTGGCAAAATGACAGATTGTAGAAGGATTTTTACGGTGCGATGTCAAAAATGGAGAAACGAAATGTCACTTTGTATAGACGGCGAGCTACCCATTGCAGCTCACTGACCGCAAGCCCGCGCCTACGGTTGCCGGAAATCCATGTATCCATGTATTGAGACTGTAAAAAATCACACGAACTCATTGGTGATGAACATTCATGTAAATTCCTCAATATTATGAGGATGCGCTAACTACATTTTCAGCAATTACTAAAGATTTCTTTTTTTGCGATAACGTTATTGATCAATACAAAACCCTCTACGTTTTCTGCCTATCCCTCATGCGAATTCGTGGCATGATGTAGCTAAGTAACTATGTGATGATAAAGAGATTAACTGTAGGGTCTTTACACCTTTTAGTGATGATAGTTTTGAGTGATACGCAAGAATACGTAATAATATAATTTATTGAATGATAATGAGTGCACGCGATTTGAATGATATTTGTGTACTAAAGTATAGACCACGCGTAGCGAGTAAAGTGCTGACACAATGATGTCAAATTAGTACGTGCTTGCACTGTACATGCTCCGGGGCCCGAGAAGATGTGAATGAGATGAAGAATAATGATTTACAAGATGATAACTAACAATTGTGCTTACAAACTTAAATAAACTAAGCTTAAGGTATTTCATTGAATTGAGTTCGAACGGATGGCGAAGACCCTCGGTTAGTGGTGGCGATGATGGTAGGACGACCCGCAGCAGTGCTAGCGGGAGCTACATAGCTTACGCTAGCCTCTGCCTGCTCTGTTGTAGGAGGTACGGCCGCTGGACGCGACTGGCGCACTCGCACGCGTCGCCATGCGTACAAGATGCCGCAAACCATGACGACCCCAACCAAGGCGTAGATGGCGACATAATGGTGAATGTCATGGAATGTCACTTGATCCGCCAGTTCCTGATTAGATTTCATATCTTTGAGTGCTTTTTCAATCGCCTTTATGTCTTCTTGTTGCTCTGTGATATCATCTGTCTCATCCAGTGGAGTGATGAGAGGTATAGACAGATTAATTATGTGATTTATCGGTGGAATCTCTATTTTCATGATATCGATCTTCGTTTTAATTGTGTTTGATAAAGGTCTGTGTGCGTGAATCGTAAACATTCTGTCTTTAATGACGCAACTGTCTCCCAGTGTAATGACACCTGTTTTGCTGAGTTGCTCGATCGTAATGTCGTCATCGCATATGACTCGCACACTGCATTGTCCACAGCAAAAGTATAGGTACGAATTAAATAAATTCAAGTCAGTCCAGTAATCTCGACATTCTTTTGTTTCAGTCTGACATTGATTAGAGGCTTGATGTTTCAGACATAGGTTGTTGTCTGACGTCATATGATAGACGGGTCTTTTCAGTGGACAAATATACTCTTCGGTGTCGTAAGGGACGCATCTTCGTAAGTCACTTATAGACACCGGAATGTAAGAGTCTTTGTGTGTGTTGATAGCCAGGTAGTTTGCTACGGGCACTATGTTGATCATGGTTTCGTTGGCTTGTTGTGGAATCGGTATGAGGTTGTAAAGCTCATAGTCTTCCCTGCTTACAAGAGGAATTCTAACTTCAAAAATCAGGAACTCTCTGGTGGCTCTCGCTTTCACTTTCAACAGGTGATATATCTTCGCCAAGTCAGTCTGAATATTATTAATCGGTAAGGCTAAGTCCTTTGAGATCTGTCCGGTTATAATGTTCAGTTCGTTTCGGTGTTCTGTGCCGGTGTTAACAAGTGAAAGTTGAACTTCTCATAGAAAATGTTGGCCACTGTATCTACTAGCGTCTCCTGGATTTCTTTAAGATTGGTCATGATGTTATTGGCTATGAATGTGGACAATGTAAATTCTGCTTTGTTGTCAGTGTGTTGGATTTCCTCTTTCAGTTTAATCATGCCCGCGATGCATTTGGTAATGTGTTGGTTGATTATTTTGTGCTGCTTGTCCAGTGTATTTTCAATTCTTTTGATAACATTTAGCTCAGCCTCCACAACTGACGTCTGGTTTTTCCACAGCGTGCTAAGATGTTTTTGATTATGTCTGATTAAGGCAATATCTTTCTGATATTGTTCGGCGAAAGTTTCGTCCAAAACTCCGAACAAACTATGTGCTACGTAACCGATGCCGTTGATAAGCCCGCGACGTCGGCGTACTTGACCTTGCTGACCAAGTAAAACGTTGTTGTAGTGTTCAAGTTCGTTGTACCCGTGACGCAGTTGTAATCGGACTACGTCGCATTGTGATATGTGATCCTTTGAACATATGTTCTCCAGATGAGCGACAAACTTGTCCAGTAGGTTAATATCGCAATAAACGATGAGTTTCCATTCTTCACGTTCCAATCTCATGTTTACTAGTTTATCGAAAAATATGTTTTTATTTTCTGCAACGTTGGAAATTTTGTGCTCGCATGTTCCTGAGCAAGTAACCATCAGAAGTACTAGCGTTGTAAGTATGAAGTTCCATAATTTTGATGAGGCTGGCTTGGAATATTTACTGTTGCGTGTTATTACTGTACTGTTTGTTGTTTGACCTTCTTGATTTTCCTTTTCTGTGTCGTGGCTTTGATTATTATTGTCGTTGATCGGCAAAACGGATAATTTCATAATTGGTCTCTTGAGTGTCCTATTTTTCGTCCGTAGGGTCACTACTCTGACGTATCCATCTTTCCCTGGATGAAGTTCAATAACTCTGCCCATGGGCCATTTTCCCGAGGGCAGATTAATGTCGTGAATGATTACGATGTCATTGATCTTCAAATTCTGATGAGGTTTGCGCCACTTACTGCGAGCTGATAGTTGGCACAGATACTCAGCTCGCCACTTCTTCCACAGGTCATCAAATACTTTTTGTGTGAGCTGCCATCTTGTCCGTAGATCTCTCTCTGTCTCGATGATAGTTAACGTCGGACCACTTGCCAAAAAGTGAGATGGAGTGAGATA
Organism: Atethmia centrago; assembly: GCA_905333075.3. Classification (NCBI taxonomy): domain Eukaryota; kingdom Metazoa; phylum Arthropoda; class Insecta; order Lepidoptera; family Noctuidae; genus Atethmia; species Atethmia centrago. The sequence goes on from HG995376.1 coordinate 25,112,680, forward strand.
GTCTAAATCTTCAGGATCTTCGCTGAGTGCGCATAATGGACGGCTATTCAAACATGCTTCTATTTGAGCGAGCAAAGTCGAATATTCTTCAAACGTCAACTTCTGATCTCCTATCACTCGTTTGAGATGATACTTCAAACTCTTGACGGCCGCTTCCCAAAGGCCTCCGGCACTGGGCCAGGAAGGGGCATTAAAATGCCAGGTAATCTCCATACTGGTAATAGCCTCGAAAAAGTGGTCGTCCAAAGTGTCTTGAATGTTGATGAATTCTTCGTTGAGAATTCTGCTTGCTCCAACAAAATTTGTGCCATTGTCACTATAGACATGGCCTGGGGTGCCTCTTCGAGCTGCCATTCTCCTCAAAGCCGCTAGGAACGATGAGGAGGTCAGATCCGAGACTAGCTCGATGTGTACTGCCTTGGTGGCCATACAAACGAATACAGCGATGTACCCTTTCGTGGTCTTGATGCCTCGGCCCTTGCTTGCTTTTACGTCGACAAACCCGGTAAAATCAACCCCTGTGTGGTAAAATGGTCGTGTCGGATTACTGCGTGCTAAAGGAAGGTCGCCCATGAGTTGTTCATGTTTGGTTGGATCGTGTCTTCGGCACTTGACGCAGTTTCGAAGGCACTTCTTGACGGCTCGGTTTCCTCCCAGAATCCAATATTGCTGACGTAGCCAGGCTTGAGTAACTCTCGCTCCCCCATGGAGTGTCATAATATGTGCTTGGTTGATCAATAAGTCACTGAGATGGGTGTTGTTAGGAATGATGAGAGGATGCTTCATGTTCTGGCTCATCTTCGCGTTGTTCAGTTTGCCACCGACTCTTAGTAGGCCTTCTTGATCCAAGAACGGGTTCAGCTTTAGCAATTTGCTCTTCGCGTCTATTTGTTTCTGATCTCGGAGACTAGACACCTCTGCCTTAAATACAGACAACTGCACTTCTTTAATTAAAAGATGTTTAGCGATTTTTATTTCGCTGACCGTCAAATACTTCGGTTTGGGTTGATTGCGAGATATGGCGCGCAAAGTCCAAGCAAGTACGCGCGCTGCTCGGTCAAAGTTGCTAAATTTGTTCAATATCTTTAAAACAATGTCCTCATTTTGTTGAATAATTACATTGCTTTTTGCTGACTTCCTGATTTCTTCATACGTGACGTAAGTTGGTAGATCTTGATTGTGATTTTCTTTGAATGTTGATAGCCAAGTTGGTCCATGCCACCAAAGAGGATGATGTTGCAGTTGGTCCGCTGATAACCCTCGGCTCGCGCAATCAGCTGGATTTTCAGCCGATTTCACATAGCGCCAGCTATTTTGTGGTACTATCTCCGTTATTTGTACTACTCTGTTCTCCACAAATGGTTTCCAGCGATTCGGATCACCCTGAAGCCAACCTAGTACTGCCGTCGAATCAGACCAGCCGTATATTCGGATGTTATTGTTTGATAAACAGTTCTGGACAACTTTCATCAGTTTTGATAATAAGTGCGCAGCGCAAAGTTCCAATCTAGGTAAAGATATTGATTTGTTGACAGGCACGAGCTTTGATTTTCCTGCTACTATGATCACAGGGGACTGACACTCCGCCTTTTCTTGATTGATAACCCTGCCATAAATCACGCATGCGTAGGCTTTTACTGATGAGTCACAGAAACCATGCAACTCTATGTTTGCATTTTTTGGCGTTTGAAGCCACCTTGGGATGTTCATATGTTCGATTGCTGGTAACTCCTTCTTTATTTTGAGCCATTCTTCATTGATGTTTGTAGGTACTGCGTCATCCCATTGAAGATTCAACGACCAAACTTTTTGAAACAGAAGTTTTAGTTTGGTGGAGACTGGAGACAGCCAGCCATGTGGATCGAATATCTTTGAAATATCAGACAATAGTGATCTTTTTGTGGATGGTGTCAATGATGATGTGTTTATCTTCATCTGGAATTTGAATTGATCGTCCTGGGGGTGCCAACGCAGTCTCAAAGTTTTGGTTAATTCTTGATGCCTGAATTCGAATGCTTGTTCCTTGTCTGATATTGCGTCATCTTTTATGTCGATTTTATTTGATGACCACTTTCGCAAATTAAAACCACCTGACTTCAGTAAATTAATAAGGTCAGCCTTGAGTTGTTTGGCTTCCTTGAGACTGTGATGTCCAGCCAAAAGGTCATCCATGTAAAAACACTGTTCAAGTACAGCTGATGCTGTTGGATACCTTGAACGTTCGTCTTCTGCTAGACATTTTAATGTCATCATGGCTAGGAATGGAGCCGCTTTGGTGCCATAGGTGACTGTTGTCAGCTCATATTCTCTTAGCAATTGGCTCGGTGCGTCACGCCAGACGATTTTTTGATACTGTAGGTCCTTTTCATTACAGATGATCTGTCGGAACATTTTCTCGATGTCGGCTGTGATTGCATATTCATACTGTCTCCATCTCAGAATTAGTGTAAACAAATCCTGTTGTAGATTCGGACCGCTAAACATTAAATCATTTAGACTGTAGCCTGTCGATGTTTTCACTGATGCATTAAATACCACCCGTAACGCTGTTGTTGCCGAGTCCGGGCGTAAAACGCAAAGGTGAGGTAAAATGCAATCCGGCAAATTCTTCCGTGTGCACTTGCGCATGTGACCCAGATTGATGTACTCGTTAATGAATGATTTGTAATCTTCAGAAATATTTTTGTTTCTAGAAAACTTTCTTTCCAATTGATAAAATTGGGCTACGGCTCTTTGTTTCGATTCTCCCAATTTTTCGTTGATATCTGGCTTTAGTGGCATCCTAACCACGTATCTGCCATCATCTCGACGTACTGTTTCCGAATTATATTGTTGTACGCATTGATAATCTTCAGAGGACATGTTGGTTTCGGGATCGGTGACATCCTCAATACTCCAAAACCTTTGTATATCTTCTATATTGTTCATGATAACGTTGCATTGATAGGACTTGACATTGCCGCTTAAAATCCAGCCAAGCTGAGTCTGTTGTGCTACTGGTAGAGATGAATTTTCCTTGATTATGCCTGCCATGATGATTTCCGAGTAAACTTCTGCCCCCAGCAATAAGTCGATTGATCGACAAACGTTGAAATCTGGATCTGCAAGCTGGATGTTTTGAAGATATTCCCACGATGGTTTTGAGAAACTATGATTTGGCAAGTTGTTAATTAATTTCTTCATAACAACAGCTTCTTTTTGAAATGTGTAATTGGAGTGTAATGCGGATGCCACAAGACTGATAACTCCCTTACAATTGGTTTGATTGGCACTGACTCCAACTATGGCGCCTTTGCATGCTCGGCGGGGGAGCTTCAGGATTTGAGCAGCGTTCTCAGTGATGAGGGAGGCTTGAGAGCCTTGATCTATGAGAGCCCTCATTATGTGATATTCCCCATTAGCCCCTTGCATACGGACTAGTGCTGTTGTTAGCAGAATTTCAACAATAGTTTCCTTGGAAACATGTGTCACATTACTTCGTGTTTTGTCTTCACGTGACGTAGACGGTGACGTATTCATGTTACTGGACACCGCGTTTGTCTGTAGGGCATCGTGTAGCACGGTGTTGTGAGTTCCTTGACACACCCTGCATCTTGATTCAGAACGGCATGATTTATTTTTGTGATCAACCAGGCAATTTTTACACAAGTTAAACCTTTGAACTGTGTTTCTTTTTTCGTCTGACCCAGATTCCAAAAATGGCTTGCAGTAGAATAATCCGTGGCCATCGTCTTTGCATAGTGGGCAATATTGTGTCCTCATTGCACAACTTTTTGCAGCGGAACTGCGTAAAAACGGTTTATTAGAGTCGTTTTTATTGTTGAAATGATTTGATTTTGATTGATTCTTTTTGTTGAATTGATGTTCAGAATCTTTGCTATTACTCGAAGATGACGACGATGGTGATTTGGATGCATAATGATTGCGCCGTGTTGATTCGAGAGCAGTATACTTGAGCTCTAAAAATTTAAGAAAATCTGCTAGAACAGGCAATGCTCTAGGATTTTCTAATGCTTGAGTGTATTCACTGAGGGTTTGGGTATCCAGCTTCAGTGTAAGTAAATGCACAACCATTTGTCCCATGGCGGCTACATCTATACCAAGATTTTTCAAGGCGTTCATGCATTCATTGATGGTGTCGAACATGTTCTTAATCTGTGTGTCGACTTGGTTTTGCATTGTAGGTATTGACAGCAGTATGCTCATGTGAGAGGTAAAAATTAGCCTGTCATTGTTATACCTATGGTTCAAGATGTCCCAGCAGATTTGGTAATTCTCAGAACTGATATTGAGGTGCTGAATGATCCTTTCTGCTTCGCCTTTCAGTTTACTTTTTAATAACTGCATCTTCTGGGCTCTTGGGATGGATTTGTTGTTATGCACTGCTTCTTGGAATAAATCCTTGAATGATATCCATTTGTGATAGTTCCCCGAGAAGGAAGGAATATCAATTTTCGGTGTAAAACTTTCCCGATATGAAATGGAATACATTTTGCTATTGATCAACTTTTTGATGTCAACGTACAGTTGTTCGTACTTGCTATACTCCTGTTCATACTCCTCATCTTCCGAGTACATCTCACTATCAATTTCCCAGTGCAGAGAATCGATGGTTGACCATTTTGCTTGAATGGTTCTGAGCACGTCTTCGAATTCCCATTTTTCGGAGAGGCTCTCGATGTCCACGCTTTTGATTGCCCGTGATAAAGCCTTGAAGTTACTTTTCTGCTTGCGCAGCATTTCTTCCAATTTACTGGCATTCCCCCGAGAGACAATCTTCTTGAATAATGATGTGGATTGGCTCCCACTAGGCTTGATATTTGATTGATCTGTATCAACCGACAATGTGTCTGTTTGCTGTCGCTCATCCGTAGCTTCTTGATAGCGATCGTCTGATACACCAATAGATGAAGCGCTAGGCGACTTATCCCCCATCTCCAAACTAGTAGGCAGTCTGTATTGTCGAATTATGTTCTGAGCTTCATTGTAGAAGATCATCGTCTTATCGTAGAAGTTCTCCGAAAAGTAGGTATTCCCACGATGTTCAAACTCACATAATCTAATATGATTCTGTTCAAACTCCCGCCAGTATGTATCCAGGGTTTGCAAACGTTTCTTGATGTAGGCCGGAGTTTTGCGATCCGCAGAATCCTTCTTGAAATTCCGCAGTTGCTGCTCCATGGCTTGAATGATCTGATCTTGATTGGCCAAAATGTCTTCCATCTTGGCGCTCATGATTGTTTTTGCGTGATAGGTTTACCGCTTTCTGCAGTTCGTGCTATTGCAATCTCCCCTCAATGGATGAACCGATTCGCACCCACGAAAAGAAAGTTATGGCACACAATCTGCTAAGATGGAGTAAGCAGTCATTGAGTTCTAGCAGACGGATGTTACTCTGTCCACAGGTCGTAGTCGCAGGAGCTATACTTTCGTGCCGACAGTTTATTCACACTGTTAAGAGCGCGAAATAGTCCCGCTTATACGGAAGCTCGAAGGACCAAAAAGATGTAGGGTCTTTACACCTTTTAGTGATGATAGTTTTGAGTGATACGCAAGAATACGTAATAATATAATTTATTGAATGATAATGAGTGCACGCGATTTGAATGATATTTGTGTACTAAAGTATAGACCACGCGTAGCGAGTAAAGTGCTGACACAATGATGTCAAATTAGTACGTGCTTGCACTGTACATTAACAGTCTCATTGTTTTTATTATTGTATGCAACGCGATACTGCCGATGAGTTGTTATTGTCAGTCCAGTAACGAATTACATCTACCGTCTAGACTCATCATCACATAAAATGCTCCAATGACATGAACCACACATAGTATTTACAATTGGCAAGCGGGTTAAAATGATTTTGATCGTAGTTTTGAACTGCACCCTTATTACGTAACACTACACACGTAAGAATCTGAATGATTTTGAAGGATATTGCTAATCTATTGCTTCATATGTTCGAAAAAATTGTCTGCTCAGCTCTGAGTGTGTTTCGCAATTTCCTATCTGAAAACTGAGATTTTTTTCATCGTTTTAGGTATCTACCTACTTGAATAAATAATCAGCATATAATGTTCTCATTGCTGAGACACAGTCCTCTCTTCATGAGGGAGTGGACTGTAATCTACTACGCGGGTCAGCGGGTTGGTAGATGTCACATGTCTTCGAATTTTTGATTCTATAATACGCTGTTTCCTTCACCGTTTTGAGGGCAGTGGTGATGAAATTATTTACACAAAGTAAAGCGTCTGCCTGGGTTGGATCCCACGACCTATAACTTGTAAGTCGGAGCCGTTACCACTGGGTCACCATTGCAAGACAACGAACTGATTCTTATGGCATGTTTGATTTATGGGGAGATTAAAGAAACGATGCATGGATTGTGTGAAAGATTTATGGCTATAGGTAAAGGGGACGAATTCTGGGATGAAGACTAACAAATAGGGATATGTAAGTGAAAGACAACCTTTTTTTTGGGTGGAGAATTATCTAATAACTTCTCCAGCTCTGGGCGAAGCGGGAGGGTGTGTCAGGCTCTTACTGACTAAAACCCACCCGTGTTCCTTCCATTGCCTGTGCGTTGCCAGAGGCGGTATCCCTTTCGGACTTTCCCGCGACCCCGGCAGGCATCGGCCCTAGTGGACCCCTACAAGTGAAAGACATCTCATGCCGACCCCAAATAAATTGGTATAGGGGCAGCAGGGTTATATGAGTGTTATTAAGGCGCAGATATATGATTTTAGTGACTTTTAAATCTGTTATTATCACGCCTGCATATTATGCAAGTAAGTTATGCAAAAAAATTGTGCGAAACTAGAACGCATACACATTAATTGTATACGTGAATATTTAAGTATTGTAGTAAAATACGTTATGAAATAAATTCAGGAAGTAATGTCTACCCAAAGCATAAAAACGAGTTTGAAAGTAATCTTTCAAACTACTTAAGATATTTTCATGTTTTTTTTAATGAACAGACTATTTTATTATTTATAATTCTTTCTGTTTTTTTTTCAAATATTCATATTTGCGTTACTAAAAGTAAATATTCCGTATGAAACCGAACGGCCGGCCGCGCAGCGTGTGCGCGACGGACATTTTTGTATGACCAAGGTCAACGGCGATTTCCCGAACCTTAAAACCGAGATGTGTAGATAGCCTTCCCTAGGGAAAGTTAAAAGCAATGGCTTTCCGGACTCGTTTGTTTTCCATTTTCGTCTGAAAAACGACGGGATCAATCAGGAAATTTGAGTTAAAAGCAATGGCTTTCCGGACTCGTTTGCTTTCCATTTTCGTCTGAAAAACGACGGAACCAATCAGGAAATTTGTCAAAGTAATCTCTGTCATCTCTGTGCCACTTTCGCACAATGGCTTATTTTTTTAAATACACTAGTTACTTATATTACCTGCCACTTATGAACTTAACACTCCCTGTACAATGTTAAGTTTGTTTTTGGGATAAATTCATACCAACTTCCCAACTACGGGACCCTTCATTGTGCGTGGTCCGTCACGCAATTGGCCGGTTTTTTTCGGTTTAACTTAGTTTTAATTTAATTTAGTTAATGTTTTTTTTTTTTTTCTTAAATTGTTTAAGAGGCTTTTATCCACAGTGGCATGTCAGCCTCATCATAACTTAAACTATTCTAAACTACATCTATATTATATACATTAGGCATGTCGAAACAAATCAGCCAGTAGGTTTGCTATCTCAGGTGAAGGCTGCGCTAAAACTTTGACATAGGGACCAGTATCATATTCATTTATTTTTATTCTATTCAACAGTGTCTCTCTTTCCTTCTTTGTCTTAGTACACTCCATAAGTAGATGGTGAACATCTTCAACCGTTCCGCATGTTTCACAATTGGGAGAACTCACTTTTTTCATTAAATAACCAAACTTGCGGGATGGGTAGTGACCAGAGCGTACTCTGTGAAGCAGAACAATATGATAACAACTCATTTCCCTGATAACAAACCACGGTATTCGAGGAGGCTGATATTGAATAGTTTTATACCAGATACCCTTTTCCCTACTGCGTTCATCAAAGTACTCCTTAAACCTATCATAACAAATTGTTTTGCAATAGCATAATTGTTCTAAATAATAAGGTACTATACAAAATTCTTGACCTTGAATGACCGCTAATTTTGCTAGTGTATCAGCCTCTTCATTACCTCTCAAACCCACATGAGATGGAACCCATTGCAATCTTAGCACTATGCCATTGACTGTAAGATCTATAACCTTACTTAATATGGAGTAAGCTATCGAAATACCTCTGAAGCCAGAGGCACATCGAGCTAAATGCTGCAGACCACTCTTACTATCTGTTAGTTAATGTTAATAATCATCTTGTAATCTAGATATGTAAATAAACGAAATATTATAAATGCGAAAGTGAGTTTGTTTATTTGTTTGTTACGCTCTCACCCTGAACGGATATGGATGAAATTTGGGTTGGCCAAATTGGTTTGGCCATGACCTGGGTTAGAATAATGGATATACATACCTATATATATATATACTTTTTACCCCGATATTCCCACGGGATCGAGACTTATGCGGGAAAAACCGCGGGACGCAGCTAGTCTTTAAATAAACTCCTTATGGTAAATTAAATATTAGATTAGGTCAAGTATCATTTCACTGTTAAAATGTTTAAATTATGTATCAGAGGCAATCAAAATGTCATATTTTGGCAAATCTAAATAATGTAAAGCCCATTACCGGTTTATTGACATTTGCATAGAATCACTCTCTCACACCGTGTTATCTATACAAATATAATTTTACGACTAAATTATACTTGTGTCCGATAATGTGGGTCAAATTCAAATGATAGTGTAACCTCAATTGACTTGCAAATTGTATGCATGGGATAAGAGTTTTGTGTTTATTATACTTTTTAAAGCAGATTGTGATTTGAATAAACTATTTATGATTTGAATTAAAAACATCAATACAGGTCTGATGTCATGTGTGTAAAAACATAAGATTGATCTGAAATCTTAGGCTGTGCATAGTCAAACAGTCAACACAGTTTGTCCTGACTTATTTTGAGACAAAACTGGTTTTTTGCGGTCATCTAAATTTTCGTAATACGAGAGCCTGCCAATTTTGACTTGATTGACAGATCTGGGGGCCAACCATCACCTTTTATAGCAGTATTATTATAATATTACTTCACAGTGGGAAAGTGATGCAGCTGTACAGGACTTATAGCTCGAATTTGGCCCCCAGCGTACCTAAAGACTTGCTTTTTAATGAGTAGCTTGTAAAAACAAAATTAATTAGTTTAGTTCTAGATACAAATTAATACTTTTCACAACAAAAAACTGACCACATTATTTTACTCTGTAATTGTTATCATCACGTACGAATAATAACATACCACGACAAAGTTACGTAACGGTGTAACAGGCGGACCATTGCACGCCGCGGCCACGTGCGGTTAAAGTGTTGACTTATCTCGATTGTATATTGATTTATATGTGTCATTGTTCCGTATGTAATGTTTGTGTTACCGCATACACAACAGTCCCACTTCCCTTGGGTGAACCGATGTTCGCGAAACAATGTTACAACAGAAATTGGTGAAGGTCGCAGATGTTTTTACACATTGAGCTCTTAAATTAAACATTGATTCACATACATATATTACCAATGCTTGTGTAAAAAAGTTGTATAAGCTAAGAGCATGTAAATTATAGACATTACAATAAAAGTTCTAATAAATTAATGAAATTGTTTATGAATTTATATTTTTAATTTGATACAATAATATTGATTTAGATTAATTGAATAAGATTTTTTTAAAGTCAAAATATGAATTATTGACAAAATAAATACAATCAAAATGTCATAAATATAAGTTCCAGTGTCAAAATATTAAAGCACATAAAACGGCTTAGAATCGGTTGGAGACTGAGTACCTAAATAAAATAAGAAAGTACACAGTAGAGAAAAGATTATCAAATTAGGATAAACGAAATCCTTTGAGATAACACTTCATATTGCTGCCTAAAACACTGAAGCTCAAAATTTAAAAAATATTTATATTTGTAGTCTAGTTGGCGCCATAGAAACGGCGCGGGCGGCGCCGACGACGCAATCGCATGAATTTGCATGTGACAGGACTCCTAAAGAGTCTTTTATGTGCTGGATTGCACAAACCACACTCAAGGTCAATGACTTACCACGTGCTAAACACATGTTTCAATTCATATTTAATTGTTTCACAAACAATGTTTAACATACTTACCTACTTTAAGAATTACTGTCTACACAATGACCCACGTCGACAGACGGCAAGCGTTGGCACCCGTAATTTAGACGTCCACCTGAATATTTGATAGCTTCCTGTATAAGCAAGATTTACAAAGGATTCATTTAATAATAAGTTTATTAAATTACAAAGACAGAGAGAAAGGGCTCCACCCTCAGCTTAGAGAGCAATTCCTGGAATCTACTGATTCAAAATCACCATATTCATAAGGATTCCTCTAGGCATTGCGCGGGTCCGCCGTAACTATTCTATTTTAGTATCCGGCTCGAAGGACCATTTGCACGCGTCGATTGCTTCGTTAGATAAAATGGAGCCTGTAGATTGAATTGAAGTTACATTATGTACTAAGTAGGTATAGGTGCTGCATTCTAAGTCTGTACTGCATCATTACTTTCTACTGGAGTTTTACATTAGTGAGTTAGACGGTTATCGTGTGGGTTTGGTCAGTAGCAATTGTGGAAGCAATAGATAGTCCCAAATGTCCTTAATCTGTCAAGGACAGCTAATGAGACACAATTGATTTTCTATTGTTTGACACCGAATTGGTGACGCTTCAGTCGTTAATCTATTTCAAGTTACTTAGTACGCACCATAACCAGTGAAATTCCAAAATTTTGTCTATATCAGTATTTCTATGGTCAGTGAATTCGCCCTAAGTATAGGGCGAATTTCACCAAACAGTATAGTATGGATAACTATGGAAGTTGGTTGACAGATACGGCGGCACTCCGGTATGGTGCCGTAGCCGTACACCATATAACCGGTGGTTTTCCGTGCCATAAACAAACTCACACAGTTATTCTGCGGTGCGACTAGCGCGCCGTACCGTAAAGAAACCGTGCCGTATACAACGGGCCTTAACTCATTTAAAGTAAAATACCGTTGAAGTGACGTCATCCGCCAGTCAGTATTATCTGTACCACCGGTGCGCGGTGTGTCAGTCGCAGACATTGTCGGAACAAAGAGAGGATGCAGTTGTAACGAATGTGTACCAGGAAAGAGAAACCATTAACAATGTGTCTTTAAATGTTATCATGACTGTAAATGTAGTCAGATTCTAATGACTCTGTGAATTGGGTTTAGCTCCGCAAACATTTATTAGACAGCACTATATTTCAAACCATCACTGACAGCTGTGATATCTTCTAAAAATCTAAAGGTCCACACTTATCACAGCCGCGCCCGAGACGTGGACGGACCGTGCTCCGTCAGGGGCTCAAAAAAATGTCGGTGTGTACATTTTATATGAATTTGTTCACACACGTCCGTTCCTGGGCCGGCGCGGACGACAGAGTTTCACGGTGTGTGTCACGGCCCTGTGACGACCCGGGCACGGCCCTGATGTGTGTGGATGAACTTTATGCCTTCGTAGGACAGTATCTACCTAGGCACTCAAAACTTCCATATTCAAAAACATTATTCTTCAGAAAACCATCCGGAAATCTAAAAGACAGTTCACAGTCCTTGGGTTGATACTGGCCATCCAACTGTCTCTTCCTTATAAAAGCAAAGTTTTAAGCACGCATCCAGCCCCCATACTCAGGGAAAGGCAAATTTCGCGCCCTCTCGCCCCTAGCCGCCGCAGGAGACGCATTGGGCGTCGGGAATCCAGGGCGGATTTCCGGCCACCGTAGGCGCGGGCTTGCGGACGGTGAGCAATGGGTAGCTCACCGTCCGGTAAGGACCAGGCCCGGGTCGACGGCGCGTTGTATTCCACACGCGCCTCAAAGAGATGTCGTCAGCACCAATTTAGGGGTCCACTAGGGCCGATGCCTGCCGGGGTCGCGGGAAGGTACTAAAGGGTCACCGAGGCCCCTGGCAACACAGGCAACGGAAGGAATACGGGTGGGTTTTAGTCAGTAAGAGTCTGACACACCCTCCATAGTCGTATAAGCAAAGTTTTAAGCACATGTTTGTATTGTTACAGGTATATGAAAGTTACTCAACTGAACCCCCTCGCTTCGAAAAATCTCCACTTTATCAACATAGGAAGGGAGTGGGTCACTGTCCGGTGCACGGGTATGTTTACAATGCTTCTATTTTCATTTTATACAGGCAAGCTCAAGGACCGTGGAGTTAATATTGTGGAACTAGCTGTGCCCCGCGGTTTTACCCGGGGGTCGAGACTCATGGTCTCGATCCCGTGGGAATATCGGGATGTATTTATTTATTTCCTGGTCTACCTATGGGCCAAATTTCAACGAAATCAGTTCAGCCGTTTTATCGTGAAATAGTTACAAACAAACAAACTCACTTATAATATTAAGTTTGGATATTCAATTATTCGTCCTGTAAAAACTTTCAAAATGATTTTGCTTGTTCGTTTAAGTTTAAGGAGTTTAAGTTTAAGAACTAATGAGTCATTTACGCCTTGACTTATTGGTACTCTGAAAAAGATAACAAACAGTTTTCGTACACTGAAGCTAGGCGAAGCTTGCAATCACAGAATAGACATCTCATGCAGGCAGATGATTGGACGCCTTTCACCGTCGATATATTAATTAGATGATTATGGGGACTACAGGACCTAAACGCAAATGTTGTAAGTTTTATAATGCCTAAAAGTATATGATCCACTGCAGTAAACAAAATCAGAATAATATATGATATTCTTCAGGATATATGCTAGGTAGGTAGTGTGTTGGAAACACAATACAACTAATTTGATAATATAGAAAAAAATCACGAAGATACCTCTAAAAATTTCTTTTAACGATTATTAACCATACTAATATACATGAAATCATTCTGATTTTTTGTCAGATTATTCTGCAAGCAACATATTAGTATAATAGTGTTTTTTTTTTTATTAAATCTATAGATTTTTTGTAAATAGATAATTGCTTCATATTTTGCGATAAATTACCAGCGTTGTGTCATCGCGTTTCTCTTTCCTTTCTATGCAGTCCGACAGTGACCGCGCAATAGGTGTTGTCAGCCTCTTAAGAAGTTTTAGCCAAAATTCATATGCATACTTCTTTATGTCGTCACGACAAATATTGGTGTAGCCAAACCGGAGATCAAACAAATAAACTATAGCAACATGTCTCACAAATCAAAATACATGACGCGTTACACTAAAAAAGAATCAGACAAGACACTTACCTAAGTACAATAATCATTTATGCCTGAGTACAATGACACAATTTTTTCATATCAGACATGCATTGTATGATTGTATACTCGTTCAGATGGCGGGCGTGAGAACCACTCTAATCAAACGTGCTTTATATCTATCGATAAATGTAATACTTATTTATCACCGGTATATTATTGTTCAGTGTCAATTTTTTTATCACTACATAGATTAGAGGTGCATTAAACTACTGAATTGTTTTCTATACCGAGGATTTCCTCCTGATATCGCAGGATGTATGTTTTGACAAGAAATCTATAAAAACTAAATGTCACGTTCTGAAACCAAACAATGAATATTTATCTATTATTCTGACTGAAAATTCTGCATGTCGCCGTTCATTTATGGTCATACGCTTCCTCCAGTATTTAACACCCTGATATTCTGGCTTCTTAACAATTAAGGCCCGGACAGGCGCGACAGGGAACAATGTCTATGAAAACTTCGTGGAAATAGTTCTACCAGAATAAGGTATTTTACTATATACGAGAAAAAAACTATAATAGATTATTGAGATAGTTTAGGCAAAAAGGAGTCGGAAAATGTTACTTTTAGTTCATAAAATAAGAAAATAAATATTAAAATTCAATACAACGTTTTCAGTTTTTCTAATCTGTTAAAAAACACCATGAAATAGTAGCCGCCATGTTATTACGTCATACCGCTATGTAAACTAAAACGTGTCAACTGTCAACTGATAGTTAGATAATAGATCAGCGCATTTGTTTACATAGCCAAGTGACGTCATGACCACAGAGCAACATGGCGTCCACTGCGTCCAGCGTTTTCGTCAAACTACGCGCGAAATTTGAAAATGTAAAATTTAAATACATTTTTATGGCACTTATCGATTGAATAAAAATGTTGTGATTTTTTTTTTTTGGGGCATTTTAGCACTGTAGAATATAATTAAGACACTATTCAAAAATGGGTGTAAGACCCTAATGCGTCTGACCATCGCGTCGCGCCTGTCAGGAACCTTTGGTGAAAATAATTTATATATTTTTTTAAATTATGCATTTTTTATGTAATTTTCAATCCTATTAATAAGGATTTTCTTTTCAGTGATGAACCCAAAGCGATATGGGCTGCCATCCGCGCTCTCCTGCAAGACGGCACTCTTCTGAAGTGCTACGACAAGGCCTTCGACGATATTGCAGCTGACACCACTAGAAGGTAACTAAGATTTGTATTACCTATAGACGTTTTTAATTTCCTATAGAACTTTTCAATGCCACGTTCTTACGACCACAGTCTTAAGGCACCCGCAAGCAGACACGACGCGACTTTAATAGAACAACTTATAAAAAACTTAATGAAAATTGTAGACATAGACAATACAGAGTAGATGTAATATAAATTCAGAGAAATTGATTGTTAAACTAACAACTTAAATTGTTCGTACAACATTCAATTCAGATCTGTCATTCTTTTACAGTTGCATACATAATCAGCCTATAATATTTAATATTCCTACTGCTGGACTGAGTGTTGGGACACAGGCCTCCTCTCAATTGCATGAAATGGCTATAATACCGCAATTTGATTGGTTTTGTATTTTACACTCTTGTTTAATCCACGAACATCCTAGAGTAGGTAGATATTATGTTCCCACTGCTGGGACACAGGCCTCCTTTCTTCGAGAGGGAGTGGGCCGTAATCCACCACGCGGGCCCAGTGCGGGTTGGAATTTTTGGTTCTAGAACATGCCGGTTGCCTCACGTTGTTTTCGTTCACCGCTTTTGAAAGCAGTGGTGATGAAATTATTGACACGAAGTAAAGCGCCTAACCTAGGTTCGAAACCGCGACCTAAAACTCGTCGGGGCCGTTACCACTGGGCCACCACTGCTCTCACAAACGAAAATCCATGATCATAAATATAAAACACGTACACATACATAAATATAAAATCACGCCTTCTCCCTATGGGGGAAGGAGAGAACGCCACCTGCTACGCTCCTTACATACTCCTTTTGCTTCGTTTACGTTCATACATCTGGTCATACACGCACGCCGGTTGCGAGTACTACGCACCTGACCTTTCTGAAGAACATCGACCAATGAGGTCACTATATATCCTGCTAGGGTGTCCCCTCTCGGCGTTTCCACTCACATCTGCCTTGTTAGTCGCCTTTCATTCATCGTCTCAACATGACCTAACCATCTAAGCATACTCTTTTGTCGCGGGAAGGTACTTATGGGTCACCGAGGCCCCCGCAACACAGGCAACAGGAAGGAATACGGGTGGGTTTTAGTCAGTAAGAGTCTGACACACCCTCCCGCTCCGCCCAGAGCGGGAGAAGTTATTTGATGATTTCCGACCCTCAAAAAAAAAAAAAAAAAGCATACTCTTTTAAATTTTTATCACTACATCTACTGTTAAACCGCACCGTTGCCTTATCACATAATTTTTCTAACTATCACTTATAGTTACACCACACTTGGTTCACAAGGAATGGATTTCCACAGCATTTACTCTACTTGTATGCTTCTTTTGCGACACCGCCCACATCCAACATTCACTTCATGATCACACAAAAAATCCTAAATGCCTTGTCTAGACGATAATCAAGATGACCTTGATTTTAGGTACCTACCTACACAAACAAAAAAGACAACTAAATACCTATCTCACATTACAATGTTCTTCCTCAAACAAAAGTCAAAACATATTTGACCCATAACGGTTAATATTATATTATGTGAAAGAAAACCAAAATCATTCCCAGGTCATTGATCGCACTATATGCAGTTTTTATTCATATTTATATTACTCACCTGGCACTGAGATGAATGAACTGTGCAAATAAATGCATGACCTAGCTAGACAAAGCAGTAAACAGTGACATTAATGTTTATTATTGTTTATTCACGTTTCTGAATAGCGGTTTAGCTTACAGAAATAATTGAGTTTAGATTATAGTAACGGATTACTACGGACTTGGACGGAGTCTTGAGCTCAAACTGCGCGGAATTAAGTTTAAGGGACTACAGGACCTAAACGCAACTTTTTAAGTTTTATAATGCCTTAAAGTATATGATCCACTGCAGTAAACTAAATCAGAAAAATATATTATATTCTTAAGGATATATGCTAGGTAGATAGTGTGTTGAAAACATAATATAACCAATTTGATACGATAGAAAAAAATCACGAAGATACCTCTAAAAATTTCTTTTAACGATTAAAAACCATACTAATACATTCGTACATGCAATCATTCAGATTTTTGATCAAATTTTTCTACAAGCAACATATTAGCATAATAGTGTTTTATTTTTTTATACAATGTATAGCTTTTTTGTAAATCGATAATTGCTTCATATTTTGCAATAAATGACCAGCGTTGTGTCATCGCGCTTCTCTTTCTTTTCTATGCAGTCCGACAGTGACCGCGCTTTAGGTGTTGTCGGCCTCTTAAAGATATTTTTATTTCTCATAAGAACTTATAAACAACAGTTCACTTATAATGTGATAACAAAGATACATCTTAATATATATTAGTCCGTTATATATTGTACATATAATATTTGCCTCTGGGGCAATGGTTACGTTATAGCTAGGGTACATACGTGTTTTTTGGATTTTCCTTTTAAATATGTTAATGTTACACTTCTTTGTCTTCCGGTAAATCATTGAACAGTTGTGCTCCCTCCACTAATACTGTTTTTTACCGTAATTAGTCCGTGCACGTGCAGTCGTTAGTTGGAATTTGTTTTTACTTCTTGTGTTGTATATTATTATTTTTTTATGTAGTTGTATGATTGATTGTACAGAATTGCGAAACACACGGTAGCAATAGGTTTCATTATGACAGTTCAACAACATTCATTGCGTTTTTTACTCGTACGTTGGTGAGCAGACAAATTTTTCGAACGTATGAAGCAATGGATTAGCAATATCGAAAGGTGCTGGTCAACGAAGTGAAACTGAAAAAATGTAAAGAATGAATAGTCATAATATTTTTCAGATAATTTATTTTTTAGATTTAAGCTGTTTGACATCATCGTAATCGTGGCGAAATGTGTACCTAATATATCAAAAATCTGTTCATTTATAGATTACTTCACAGCATTAGTTTCGTACATAAACATACAGGGTCAAATTCAATTAGCTGCCGAAACCCGGCAGATGTGATTACCTAGTATCGATATCTAAAAATGATAAAAAAAAAATTGGTGAGGTTTTTTTGGGTCAACAACCGCTGGGAAAAACACTTGAAATCTCACATAAAAAACAGTCTTGTTTTTTGTGTAGACTTCACAGACGTGATGGGTAAGTATCGATAAATAAATAGATAAAATAAAAAAAACAGAGTTTCTGAACTCACACTTTTAGTAACAACACCACCGAAAAAAAAATATCAAGTCTATTTCATTTTTATTTTATCGTGTTTTGATATCGTTACCCAAGTCTGCGGAGTTTCGCTGTATATGTAAATCATAATCTTATCTGCACAAAGAAATTACGTTAGTACCCACTGAGTCAATATTTTTGTCTGAGTATTTTGGGTTAGTCATTACAATGAAACTAAAAGTCTTACTCTTACTACCAACATTCAATGGAGGCATGGAACCTTTTTTTTTGGTGGGAAATTATCAAATGACTTCTCCCGCTCTGGGCGGAGCGGGAGGGTGTGTCAGACTCTTACTGACTAAAAACCACCCGTGTTCCTTCCGTTGTCTGTGTGCCAGGGGCCTCGGTGACCCATAAGTACCTTCCCGCGACCCCGGCAGGCATCGGCCCTAGTGGACCCCTACCTTTGTGCTGACGACATCTCTTTGAGGCGCGCGTGGAATACAACGCGACGTCGACTCGGGCCTGGTCCTTACCGGACGGTGAGCTACCCATTGCTCACCGTCCGCAAGGCCGCGCTTACGGTGGCCGGAAATCCGCCCGGGATTCCCGACGCCCAGGGCGTCTCCTGCGGCGGCTAGGGGCGAGAGGGCGCGAAACATGCCTTTCCCTCAACCGTCCTGCCTCCTCCTTCGCGAGCATTACTGCTTCGCAGAAGGAGGTGACGGCTGCCCATGCCCTCTCGCTCCGTACCATGGCCTGAACCAGGGCCAGACGCGAGATATCTCTGCCGCCGATCGCCTCTACGAGGACACGGCGGTGCTCTGCCCAAGCCGGGCAGACTTCCACCGTATGCTCCACCGTGTCCTCCGGGCGATCCACACAGTGGTGACAACCGGGCGTTTCCTCCCGCCTTATCCGACACAGGAACCTCCCGAAGCTGCCGTGTCCGGTGAGGACCTGCGTCAGGCGGAAGGTGAGGACGCCGTGGCACCTCTCTAGCCACTCCTCAAAGAGGGGACTTATCGCCGCAATTGTGGCGTGCCCAGCTCTGGGTTGCGACAACCGTACCCTCCATGACGCCATGAGATCCCGCCGGAGCTCCGTCCGCTGTGCCGCGATTTCTCGCGGCAGCGGGCTTACGGCCCGGCGTTTCGCCTCCTCGCGCCACTCCCATACGTGCGCGAGGACTTTTGCCTCCAGATCCCATGGCGGCAATCCGGCCAAGCAAGGGCCTAGCGTTGGCTTTGGTTCTACATGCTCTACAACTACAATTACAAACACGAGATATAACCGACTTTTTTTTTTTTTTTTTGGGTGGAAAATCATCAAATAACTTCTCCCGCTCTGGGCGGAGCGGGAGGGTGTGTCAGACTCTTACTGACTAACGGGAAGGTTCCCGCGACCCCGGCAGGCATCGGCCCTAGTGGACCTCACATTTGTGCTGACATCTCTTTGAGGCGCGCTTGGAATACGACGTGCCGTCGACCCGGGCCTGGTCCTTACCGGACGGTGAGCTACCCTTTGCTCACCGTCCGCAAGCCCGCGCCTACGGTGGCCGGAAATCCGCCCGGGATTCCCGACGCCCAGGGCGTCTCCTGCGGCGGCTAGGGGCGAGAGGGCGCGAAACATGCCTTCCCCTCAACCGTCCCGCCTCCTCCTTCGCGAGCATTACTGCTTCGCAGAAGGAGGTGATGGCTACCCCTGCCCTCTGGCTCCGTACCATGGCCTGAACCAGGGCCGGACGCGAGAGATCTCTGCCGCCGATCGCCTCCATGAGGACACGGCGGTGCTCTGCCCAAGCCGGGCAGACCTCTACCGTATGCTCCACCGTGTCCTCCGGGCGATCCACACAGTGGTAACACTCGGACGTTTCCTCCCGCCTTATCCGACACAGGAACCTCCCGAAACTAGATATAACCGACTTGGAGTAGGAAATGCTTAAAAATGTATGAGATTTTCATTTATGGTGTATTAGAAAAGATGGATGGATTGTAACTTAAAACTAAAATGGGAGCATAAATGTATTACCAACAACATTTTCCACATAATATAAAAAATTTAAACAAACACGAACGGCGTGCGATATAAATTACCAACATTGAAAAGAGTTGGGTCGTTAAATATACAAAATAAAACTAAACTGAAACATATACAGGTAAAAATAATAAAAAGAGAAAAAAGATATAGGTAATAGAATATAATTTAGTATATGTATATGATGATGATCTTTGCTCACAGACTGGGAGACCTACGCCACGCAGAGAACGCTTTGAACGATGAGTTGGAGACAGAGATCTACCGCTGGGCCATCGAGACTATCGGCATGATGATCTTCGGCATCCGATTGGGCTGCCTCGATGGACCTGTGCATATACCTACCGCTGAGAACCAGTAAGATGATTGTTGATTATTCTACAATTGCCTATAATGTTCCACTGCTGGGACACAGGCCTCCTCTCGGTGAGAGGGAGTGGGCCGTAATCTACCACGCGGGCCCAGTGCGGGTTGGTAGATGTCAGATGTCTTCAATTTTTTTGGTTCTAGGACATGCCGGTTTCCTCACGATATTTTCTTTCACCGTTTTGAGAGCAGTGGTGATGAAATAATTTACACAAAGTAAAGCACCTGCCTGGGTTCGAACCCACGACCTACAACTTGTAAGTCGGGGCCGTTACCACTGGGCCACCACTACTCTAATGAATCTAATAAACATAAAAACCATAAATGTGTCTACCGTCTTCTCCCCAAAAGACATAATCAGAAAATACAGGATACTTTTTACCACGATATTCCCAAGGGATTGAGACTTATACGGGTGAAACCGCGGGGCGCAGCTAGTTATTCCATAATCGACCGTGGTTCAAAACCATACGGTTTTGACCTCTGCAATGTTAGCGTATATTGACAAGGTTTGCTAAATTAGTAGTATTGATACGACCTTAGTTTAGGGCATTTCAAACTAATAAAAATATACGATCCATGCATGAGCAAATACTCAATCTGTCTGCCTAGGCAGGCAAAAATCCATCACACATGACTGTAGTACACTCCTTTGCTATCGATAAGCATTTATAATGTCTTGAGATTTTTATTTTGCTTTTACTTCCTACTTGACATATATATTATATTTATATACAGGGTGACATTGAAAACATGCGACAAATCGAAATGGGAGATTGTACTCATAATTATGAACAACTTTTACTAAGGGACCAAAGCTACAATCCCAAAAAAAAAACTGCTGTCCCCTACATTTATGTTCGCAATACCTCATCAAAATGTAGGAAAAGCAGATTTTTTTTTTGGGATTACAGCTTTGGTCCCTTAGTAAAAGTTGTTAATAATGATGTATACAATGTCCCATTTCAGTTTGTCGCAAGTTTTCAATTTCAACCTGTATAGTATATTTATATATATAGTTTATCATTTAGAAAAATCATATTATCTTCTGTTTCTTTTTTCTTAGAAAACCAGAAAAAACCTCTCTAGACGATGAGATCCACGACCTCTGCTCCCTCTCCAAGCGTACCTTCGAGGAGCTGACTCCAGCAGAACGTCTGGTCCGTGTCAGCCGAGACATCGCTGATGGAAGCTACTTGGTGCGGAGCGAGGGCACTCTCACCCCGGAGAGTCCGACCTTCAACAGTGCGCTCAAGGCCTTTGACAGACATTTTAGGTGAGTTTATTTAGATACTTTTAGGACTTTTAGCCGAAAGAAGTCCATTGTTGGATATAGGCTTCCCCAAAGGAAAATAAAATGTTAATGATAAATGATTTTTATTCCTGTAAGTAGGTTTGTACAAACACTTTTACACGTCAATTATGTTTTTAAAACTATATGAGGTCGGCGTTTCCTACCTGACTACTCTGATTAGAAAGGCCGAAACGAACTCAGAGGGCACAGTCTATATTAAAGTCCAGACATAATCTTGGTCAGATCATGTAGATTGGTGTCTGAAATGGTCTTTTGAGGAATGAACCACACATATTGAGTGGACCTGTCCAGTCAGTGCACGAATTTGTCAGTAATCGTGCAGCTCAACTCAGAACTTTAGGAGCTCAACGATGCGACGAACAATACCAAAGAAAGAACATTTGGATAGGCCGCATAAATTACATAAACTTCCAGACCATGATTGAGACTGAGAAAGAAAGAACTGAGAAAAGAAAAAAAAAACGAAAGAATCTAAAAATAATTGAGGAAATAAAGGCGCAACAAAAACCCCATCAACACGCTTGAATTAAACGCTTATTTCTGAATGGAAAATCGATAACTAACACTTTCACTGTCCCAATCACCATACGTCCAATAATAATATTGCATTGTGATGTTATACATATAAGGTCATTAACTAATTCTAAAATACCGAAAATTCGCCTATCACCTTCAGATAACCATTATATATAATTTTCAGAAATGCATAACATGTCATGCACGGACTTCCAGGGCTACGTTTTCAGTGCATTACATGTAATACATGGACAATGAAAGTGTTAAACTACTCTTTGTCTTTATTTTAGAGAACTTCAATTTAAATAATAACTAAATTTTCAAGATTTTCATGCGCTAAACCAAGCCATGATGCACTACATAAAATATATATACATAGGGCTGCTATAGTAATTGGCCACGCTATAATAACTGGCCACTCATAACAAAAGAGGTACAAACAAGGTAGTGCAAGCAAGCTCATGGATGAAAAGGAAAAAAAATATTCCTGTATCTATCGTATTTTCGTTTTAGTTCACATTACCTTGTTTCTACCTCTTTTTTTATGAGTGGCCAGTTACTATAGTGTGGCCAATTACTATAGCAGTTACCCTATATACATTTTTATTGTTCGACCTTTGTACGCATCATTCAGGATATTGTCGGTATCACCCATCAGGATCGTGATCACATTCACTGCAGGCGTTATGATTCAAGGTTAGCAGATTAGCATACACGTGACTACGTGAGACATTTGCATATATGAGACATTTGCACATAGAACCGAACTTTGTTTATTTCGGCAACCTTGATAAAGTAACTACCTAATCATAATCTATTATGCACATACCTAATGGCCGTACAAAATGTTGTGTGGTTGATTGTATTTGTTGCCTGCAAGGTGCGTCATCTATTGCCATGTTAAATTAATTAAAAATACGAGAATTACATAATTGGCAAAACTTAACAAACGTGACATGTACGGTAGGCCGCACGGCCGGCAGTGGTAAGAAAATCTATATGATACATATAATACAATCGTAGCGAAGTCAAAACTGGAACTTTTTTCCAAAAATATTCAATGTACAGTTACAATGTATAATAATAATAATAATAATAAGTCTCCAGGGCCGGACGGGCTGCACAATTTCTGGCTCAAATGGTTTTCAGGGTCGCACGCTCGCTTGGCGGCTCAGTACCAGACTGCTTTGGAATCTGGTTCGCTGCCCCAATTCCTAACGATAGGCGTTACCCACCTGCTCCATAAATCAGGTAGCACCGCGGAACCCAAAAATTATAGACCGATCACGTGTTTACCGATGGTATATAAAGTTCTTACATCCATTTTGAGAGTTAAAATTAACAAACATATAGACACCAATTCCATCATGTCTGCCTCTCAAAATGGATGTAGGAACGGGTCCCGCGGTACTAAGGAGTTACTCCTCATTGATATGACCATTAGCCAACAGGTTCGTCGTTTCCGAAAGGATCTGTCGACATGTTGGATAGATTATAAGAAGGCCTATGACTCGGTGCCACATACATGGCTCATGAGGGTGCTGGAGTTGTATAAAGTAGATGCAACTCTGCGCACCTTCCTGATGTCGTGTATGGGGCAATGGAGGACGGTCCTTCGCTATCCAGGATGTCGAAATATCCAGAGGAATAGCGAACCGATAAGGATCGAGCGGGGCATTTTTCAGGGCGATAGTTTGACTCCGCTTTGGTTCTGCTTAGCCTTGAATCCTCTAAGCACGCTGCTGGAGGATTCAGGTCTAGGCTATCGGTTGAGGAGAGGTGGTCAGGTAATATCTCACCTCCTCTACATGGATGACCTAAAACTCTTTGCCTCCAATAATTTGCAACTGATGGAGCTACTGAAAATAACTGAAACTTTCAGTAGCGCCATCAGGATGGAATTTGGAGTGGATAAATGTGCGGTCATGCATGTAAAGCGAGGGGAGATTGTGGAATCCGTGGGAACCCAACTCTCGGATTCCATAAACCTTAGAGCCCTCTCCGCATCCGAAACCTACAAGTATTTGGGTATGTCGGAAGCGTTGGGCATCAATGTTACTGACATGAAGCAATCGTTGAAGCAACGCTTTTTTGACCGCCTGAAGAAAGTATTTAATAGTCTTCTATCAGGCGGAAACAAGGTGCGCGCCTTCAACGGTTGGGTCATGCCCGTTTTGATGTACTCTTTTGGCATACTCAAATGGACTCAAACGAACTCGACGCCTTGGATAGGAGGGTCCGTACGCTGTTGACTGCATATCGAATGCATCACCCACGGTCATCGGTAATGAGACTGTATATCCCGCGAAAGTGTGGAGGTCGAGGCTTTTTAAACGCTAAGACCCTCCACAATCGCGAGGTATGCAGTCTCAGGGAATATTTCCTAGAAGCCGACGTGGGGATGCATCGAGATGTGGTCGCGGTGGACAAGGGCCTCACCCCACTCTCCTTGGCTAAAGAGAACTGGCGCAAGCTTGTAGTGCTTGACACTAACGATCGCAGGGAGGTATGGCAGAGTAAGGAGCTTCACGGACGCTTTTTCCGGGCCCTACATGAACCCGATGTAGATTTCCAAGCGTCCGTAGCCTGGCTTCGTTTCGGTGACCTCTTTGGGGAAACCGAAGGTTTTGTCTGTGCAATTATGGACGAAGTTATCATGACGAAGAATTACCGGAGATTTATTGTGAAGGACGGCACGGTTGACATGTGTCGGGCATGCCACCGTCCGGGAGAATCAATCCGACACATTATCTCCGGGTGTTCTCGTCTAGCTAACGAAGAGTATTTGCATAGACACAATCTTGTAGCCAGGATTATCCATCAGCAACTTGCTCTTAAATACAGCCTTGTAGAATCTGAAGTGCCGTACTACAGGTATGTGCCCGACCCAGTTCTCGACAATGGAAATATCACCTTGTACTGGGATCGATCCATCATCACTGACAGGACTATTGTTGCCAATAAGCCTGACATAGTGGTGGTGGATCGAACAGAGCGGCGCGCAATGATTGTTGACATAACAGTCCCTCATGACGGGAATCTCGTAAAAGCCGAGAAAGATAAACAGATCAAGTATCTTGACTTGGCTCGCGAGGTTGTCGACATGTGGGATGTAGATTCAGCAATCATTGTGCCGATAGTCGTATCAGCCAATGGCTTAATTGCCAAGAGCCTCGACCAACACCTAAGGAGGCTCACGTTGGACGGCTGGATTAAGGGCTTGATTCAGAAAGCGGTACTTCTGGACACGGCCCGCATTGTTAGGAGGTTCCTCTCTCTGGAGCCCTGACCACCGGTAGCTTGGACCCTGTTCCCGATACCCGTGGGCCACCATTTTTTTATATTTTTAAATGTTTTTATATATTTTTGTATATTCTAATATTTAAAAATATAATTATATTGTGTAAATAATGAAATAAAAGAAAATAATAATAATTAATGTGAACTCGGCTGTCATTGTGCCGATTGTCGTAACGGCCAATGGACTGATGGCCGAAAGCCTCAACGAACATCTCTCGAGGCTCTCGTTAGGCGGCTGGATCAAGGGCCTGATTCAGAAGGCAGTACTCCTCGATACGGCTCGCATTGTGAGGAGGTTCCTATCTATGGAGCCCTAACCACCCGTAGCTTAGACCCTGCTCCCGACACCGGCGGACCACTATTTTTTATATTTTTAAATGTTTTTTTATATCTTTTTTAAGAAATATTTAAAAATATATTTTATATGTAAAAAAATGAATAAATGACATAATAATTCATTTAATTCAAGTCAAAAGACTCATCGTTTTAGTAACAAAATACTTTTAAAGTATGTTAGCAAAACATTAACACAAGCAATATGTGACATCACTGCTGCAAGGTCACAGGTCCAGCCGATACCTGCAGCAGTGGTTCACAAACGCACAATCTAGCCTGCTTGCTACCATAGACAGGGTGCTGTTGGTGCTGCCCCGCGCCCTACTAACCGGGGAAGCGCACCGCTTCGTGTAGAAGCAGTCAATGCGAGCTTCAGCCAACATCCCTGACGCACTGCAGTATCGGGGCAACCACATCAGCACCCTGAATGCGTTATTGTATTGAACGCGAAATAATTCGCTCAAACAACTCTATCAAAATTTGACCAATTGAGGTTTGAGTACTAGAAGAGTCAGATTGTGCGAGACACGCACTTGGCCACAAAAGCCAGAAATCGCAGAAACTTTTCCCACCAAAATCAAAATCGTTTATTTGCAAAAAATGTGGTGGGTACAAAAGATGTTATGTATATAACATTCTGCAAAACTTTGCAAAAACGAGTCCTTTTGACAAGCTTAAAGTTCTGTTCCGCGATTTTATTATGCCCGAAGCATCCGCTGGATACAAGAAGCACAGAACCGGTCGAAGTGGCGGTGCTTGGGGGAGGCCTATGTCCAGCAGTGGACGACTGTCGGCTGATTGATTATGATGATGATGATTATAATGTATACGAATTCTTGCCAATATAGATAACACAGAAACCTGCAAGCCATCTTTGTAAAGTACAAAGTCCTTACACTAACTGGTATCTACATTTTAGAAGTTAGCAAATTTGTAAGAAAACACCAGCCACTTTTCCCACTCACAAAGGACCTTCGCCCGCAACATCGCAGTGTTAGACGCCAAAACAAAAATGAATTAACCTTACCAAGCTCAAAATTAACTATGTTCCATTCAGGACCTTTAGCGATGTGCGTGAAAATATATAATAAGCTTCCAAATTCAATTAAGAACAGAGTACGAAAATAAATTTAAAAACGGTCTCCAAAAATACCTTATATTAAAATCGTATTACACTCTTAAGGAATTCTTTGATGATAAGTAAATATTGACATTGATTGAAATTCATTCTGGTACACAATACACACAGCACCTACAATTTTGACTTACTACCTATGTTATGTTATTTTTTCATGATTATTATTGATACCGATATTTGCTTTAATTTAATTTTTTATCTTATTTAATTTATGAATAGACAAAATACCGATTAATTGTTCTTACCCTATCCTATATTATATCATGACAGTTAATTATTTAAATATCAAATGACAGGATGTATGAATGAAGTATTTATGTTTAAGCACAGTGGTTTTAATATTGTGACGCTGGGTCACGTTAAACTATTTATATGTATTGCTGTGCCCTAGCAGGGTTCATGTATGAAACCTATATACTTGTAACAACTTTTAAACTACATGGATGCAATAAATGATGATTATGAATATGCCCGTAATATAAGGAAACACCACAATTAAGATTGAAATGCAAATTAAAATACACCGTTATGATAAGCCCAACATAAACCAGATGTTTTTGATAGCGGCGCCGTAATGAAATTAGCATACAGTACTTATCGTATTTTTTACTTTAAGTACACAGAACAAGGTAGATAGGTATTTAGGAAAAAACATAACCTAAAAGACTATTATACAAAGCGGAGAAAAGAAGGAGAACCTTAATATTCCTTATTGTTGATATTAAAATTATAATAACGTAAAATAAGTGTTATGAAACTTGTGCCCCATGTCCAGTTTTTGGCTGAAATTGTGATAAACTTGAAATTTCAAAATAACATTAAAAGTAACTAAGGGCTCCCACACAAAACTGCGAATTCGCATCGCATCGCAAAAATCTGCGAGCTCGATGTCAGTTTTTCATAATGACAACGAGCTCGCAGATTTTTGCGATGTGATGCGAATTCGCAGTTTTGTGTGAGAGCCCTTAACACGAAGTGCATTTTACAACGGCCACGACTGAAGGTGCGACGCGACGGTCCGACACGATTGTAGTAGAACAATTTCCATGAAGCATAGAAATTGTTCTACTAGAGCCGCGTCGCGCTTGTTTGCGGGAGCATTGATGATCATGGCCGGCCCACCCTAGCCAGTTGCGGCAATAAGATCTTTGAGGAGTGGCTAGAGAGGCGCCACGGCGTCCTCACCTTCTTCCTGACGCAGGTCCTCACCGGACACGGCTGCTTCGGGAGGTTCCTGTTCCGATTAAGGCGGGAGTAAACGCCCGGGTGTTGTGTGGATCGCCCGGAGGACACGGTGGAGCATACGCTCTGCCCGGCTTGGGCACCGTGTCCTCGTGGAGGCGATCGGCGGCGGTGATCTCTCGGTTCCGGCCCTAGTTCACGCCATGGTGGTACCGAGCGAGGGGGCATGGGAAGCCGTCAGCTCCTTTTGTGAAGCAGTAATGCTCGCGAAGGTGGAGGCGGAACGGGTGAGGAAGAGGCAAAATTCGCGCCCTCACGCCTCTAGTCGCCGCAGGAGACGCCCTGGGCGTCGGGAATCCCAGGTCGATTCCCGGCCACCCATAGGCGCGGGCTTGCGGACGGTGAACAATGGGTAGCTCGCCGTTCGATAAGAGTGAGGCCCGGGTCGTCGGCGCGTTGTTGTGTTCCACGCGCGCCTCAAAGAGATTTCAGCACAAGTGTAGGGATTCTCTAGGGCTGATGCCTGCCGGGGTCGCAGGAAAGTCCGAAAGGTATACCGTGGCCTCTGGCAACACACAGGCAACGAAAGGAACACGGGTGGGTTCTGTCAAACCCTCCCGCTCAGCCCAGAGCGGGAGAAGTTATTTGGTTATTTGATAATTTCCCACCCAAAACAAAAATCTCTGGCCCGTTAGACCCGTAACCTATTTTTGTGGCCGGCTTGTCTTTAAGCCACGTCGTCGTGAGCTATTGTCCTATTAATATCCTGCCTATGAGACCAATTAAAATTTTTTAATAGTCAGAAAGTTGAAGTTCCTATTCCAAAAGTTTGCAATGTGTCTAACTTAGCATTCAAGTAGATAGGGAACCTAAAGGCTCCTACATACTGGCGCGAATTGTCGCGCGACGCGTCGCGACACAAAGGCACCGCTTGTAGCGCTACACGCGGTGTCTTTGTGTCACGTCGCGTCGCGCGACAATTGGCGCCAGTATGTAGGAGCCTTAAATCAATGAAAAAAACATCTGTCTCAATTCTCAGATAGGTATTCCCGCGGGGTAATTGCGTTACACACTATCAGCAGCAATGCGTTTTTTGACAGTTTAACAACATTGAGCAGACCAATTTTTCGAACATATTTATTTATTTATATAATCACTTACAAATTTACTTATTATTACATATGAAGCAATGGATTAGCTATATACTTCAAAATAATTCAGATTGTCATTGAAAATGTGTTTGCAATTAGGGTGCAGTTCGAAGCTACGTTCAAAATCATTTAAGCCGACTTGCCAATTGTAAATCTAACATCAGTTACTTGAATAATAAAATTAATCTCATATTAATGTCTGTAATGATAAACTTAATGGCAAGGACATTTATTTTTAGAATTACCAGATAAGTTAAGTGAACTTTGACGACGACGTGATCATACCGAATTAGAATAATTTGATAACAGTTTACAAGAATTAGAATAATTTGAATGAACCGGGATTTTTAAAAAAATGTTAATTAAGAGCTTTCTGAAAATGGAAAAATATTTCGCTGATTTGATTAATTTATCAAATGTACTGTATAAAATAAATAAAATATCTTTAACTAGTGAACTAAAATATTGATTATGATATGCAATAATTAATATCGCAGCACCGAATATTTAGTTTTAAAGACTCCTACACACTATGCCGGCGGCACAGTCGGCAGGTTTCTGCCGCGCGGCATTCCTGGCGGCTCAACTACCCGCCGGGAATGCCGCCGGGCTTGTGTTGGCGGCATGCCCGCAGGCCGGGCCGCCGGCATAGTGTGTAGGAGCCTTAGGACTCGTGCAGACTGGGACGATATTGCTGGCGCGACAGGCATATTGCTGCCTGTCGCGCCCGCGATATCGCGCTAGTCTTTACGAGCCTTTAGATGTAAAAAAAGTATTTGGAAAATTTCCAAATGCCCTTTTAAAGGTTCCATAGTCAATAAGCAACCCTTATAGTTTCGCCATGCCCGTATTCGTCTCTAGGTGCAGCAATACAGCAAGTTGAGTTGAGTTGTGTTATTGTTGACCTTTGACGATTTACTGGTGACTAGAAAAGCTTTTTAACGTACGAAATGAAATGAAATGATTTTATTTTCTGTAAATAGGTTTGTACAAACACTTTTACATGTCAATCATATTTAGAAGAAAAAAAACTAGATGAGCTCGGCGTTTCCTATCTGACTACTCTGAAAAGAAAGGCCGAAACAAGCTCAGCGGTCTCAGTCTCTTTTAAAGTCCAGACATAATCGTGGTCAGATCATGTAGATCGGTGTCTGAAATGGTATTTTGAGGAAAGACATACGTATGTGACACATTTACAATATACGTTATACTTATTTGAATCTCTTCTGCAGTCTCACAGAACACTTCCTGCTGAAAGCACTGGACTCACTGAACTCGGGTGAGCTGAGGCCGGAACAAGTGTTGCTGGACAAACTGAGGCCGCTACAGAGACGGATCTTACCACTAGCTACCGATATTCTACTGGCTGGAGTTCATCCTGTAAGTAATCTTAAGCATCCCTTAGTTTCTGTATATATTATTATTTATTATATATATTATTTAATTCAATTACTTTTTGGTTTTTGTCGTGGTTTTTAGCAATAAGACCGCCCATTGTGACACCCTATGTAAAATTTCAACATTTATATCTGTAATTTTTATGGTGATAAATGACAAATGATTTTATTTCTGTAAGTAGGTTTCTACACACACTTTTACACGTGAATCATATTTTGAAAAAATCCTCAGAGAGCAAACTCAGAGTCTATTTTAAAGTCTAGACATAATGTTGGTCAGATCATGTGAAGACCATGCATATTGGTGTCTGAAATGGTATTTTGAGGAAATAACCACACAGATTGAGTGGACCTATCCAGTAAGTGCAGCTCAACTCAGAACTTAAGGAGCTCAACGATTCGACGAACGAATACCAAAGAAAGAACATTTGGGTAGGCCGCATGAAGTACTCAAACTGCCAGATTATCATTAAAACGAACTAAGAAAATGAAAAAAATAAAAATATATGATCCAAATAGTCCACACATACATGTCAATAAAAATAAAAATGTCAATATTAATTACAAGTATAAGTATAACACTGTTGCTCGGGGGTATATTGGAGTAGCTTAATTAATCTGAAGCCTTTTTGTCGTCCAAGTAATCTTTAACTTTATAGAAACCGTTTCTGTTTACTAAATGATTTAAATTTATTGAGGCTCAGTTCTTTAACTTGGCTTGGGAGTTTGTTGTAAAAACGTATACTTTGCCACTTAAATGAATTACAAATTTTTAGGAAAGTAGTCTTCGGCACAATAAGTATGTCTTTGTTTCTAGTATTTATGTTATGAATGTCGCTGTTTTTAGAATAAAGATTAATATTAATATTCTTTATTACATAAATCAGGTTCTCATATATGTACAATTGTACATATTGAGATACGACTGTCATTATATTTATATTATTGAATGTATCCCTCAGTGAATGCCTACAACTTAGGTTATAAATTGCTCGAATGGCTCGTTTCTGTAGCACAAATATAGCTTGAATGTCGCCAGCATTTCCCCACAGGAAAATGCCGTACGACATTATACTATGGAAATCACTAAAATATCGAGCTGTTTCTACATGCAGTCAAACGACGGATTTTATAGATCGCGTAGGCTGCACTGCTTAGCCGCTTCGACAATTTGGTTATATGTGGGCCCCACTGAATAAAGAGAATTCTATTATAAATATATGCATCCTATTTTGGTAATTTGCAAACCGATGATTCTTATATAATCTTTGTTACATACACACATTACCTTGACCTTTGAAAATGATTCTCTCTATGATTTTACTAACAAGCTGTAGGCTAACTATGGGTTTTTTATAAGTTCATATTTTTATAATTATCAGGAAACTCATGTGTAAGAATGAATTTATATCAAAGGCACGAACACTCATTACGATCTAGTAATGGAAAAAAATGATCAAGTAACATGATTGTACTCATTCTAAGGGAAGCCATTCTAAGAAATACCATTCAATTATCCTTTGGTTACGACATCATAAAGGAAAAGAACAGCGGTTAGATACATTCACAATATATCTACTTACTTGTATTTCCTCCTCTCTTAAGTCTTTCATTATCAGATCTTCAACCAACCCACTTCTTCTCCAACAGCTTGCCCAAACAGCCATCAACATGTTCTACCAACTCTCACTGCACGCGGCTCGCCAACAACGAGCTCACGACGAAGTCCACTGGTCCATAGCCTCCAGAGAGGCCGGGGCTGATTGCCCAGAACTGCCTTATGTGGCTGCCTGTGCAAGAGAAGCTATGAGGCTACACCCAGCAACGGGAGGAGTGGTCAGACGGAACAGAGAAGATATCATTGTTGGTGGTTATGAGATACCGGCTGGGGTGAGTTGAAAGCTTTTAGTTTTAATTTTTTACCCTATTGTGTATTGTGTTGTGACCTGTCCTTATAACGATAAGGAGAGGTTTTAACCTGGTAGAGAATGCCTTTGTAGCTTTTTGTGTTACATAAGGTTTT
This sequence comes from Atethmia centrago, assembly GCA_905333075.3. NCBI lineage: Eukaryota > Metazoa > Arthropoda > Insecta > Lepidoptera > Noctuidae > Atethmia > Atethmia centrago. The sequence continues at coordinate 25,145,168 of HG995376.1, forward strand.
CAAAGTAAATAAAAAAAAATAAAAACTGCCAAAAAACGAACTAAAAAGTACAAAACAAGTTGTATTAGTTAATCTGTATATACATAGCGAAAGGTCACTCATTCGCTCGCTGACTAAACAGACAAATAAAATTTCATTGATGTCGGTGTTCTGTGGAACACTTTATTTATTTGCATAGACAACAATGATCCATAATTATGTTAGTTGGTGAGGTATAAAAAACTTAAAAGCTATGTTACATTATACAAAAAAGGGGATAAAAATGACATGAATAATTATCGACCGATTACTCTAATATCCGTAATTTCCAAGATTTTTGAAAGAGTCATGTACGTTAAACTACACTCCTTTATAATAAAACACTCCATTTTGAAAGAAGAACAGTTCGGTTTCAGAAAAAATAAATCTACAACTCTTGCATGTTTTTCTCTTATGAAACTGATTACCTCTAGTCTGAACGATAAAAAACCAATAGCATCGATATTTCTCGATATGTCAAAAGCATTTGACTTCGTAAATCATAAACTGCTTCTTTTGAAACTAAATCGTTATGGGATTAGAGGAAACGCACTATAGTGGATAGCAACTTATTTAAATAATCGCCGACAATGCGTAGAAATATCTAGGCACACATTATCAGAGAAGAAAATATATAGATCCACTTATCGTCTAAACTCATGTGGTGTTCCCCAGGGCAGTATTTTAGGTCCCTTTTTGTTCTTATTGTATATCAATGATTTGCCCAACGTAACCCCACACTCTTGCATTCTGTACGCTGACGATACTACTCTTAGCATTAAACTCACCGATGGTAATATCATCAATTACGTAAAAGAAATTAGCGACACATTAAACAAAATAATTGAATGGCTTAAAGACAACAATTTACATGTAAATATAAGTAAAACGAAACTAATACAATTCCAAGCTTATAATAGCACACGTCACCAATTGGAAATAAAATATGCTGATAATGCTGTAGAAGAGGTTGAAAGTGCGACTTTCTTGGGTATAACATTGGATAAATATTGTAACTGGAAAGTGCATATAGAAAAACTATGCGCTAAGGTACAAAGATTTGTTTTTGCTTTAAATAGAATAACTCGCGTGGCTGGTATCAGCGCAGCACTTAATGCGTATCATGGTTACGTAGCATCAATTCTTCGATACGGCTTAATTATATGGGGAAATTCTGTTGATACTATTAAAGCGTTCCGAGCCCAAAAAAAATGTATTCGTTCAATGACTAAAGCACATCCATTACAAAGCTGTGTCCCAATCTTTAAAAAGCTCAAAATATTGCCACTCCCATCTTTATATATATTTGAACTGTGTATCTTTGTACGTAAGAACATAGCTTTATTTCAAGTATATAATGATGTTTTTGTAAGAAAAAGCAGAAATATTTATAAAATTTGTGCACCTCAACAAAGAATTCAACTATTTTCCAATAATGTTTACTGCATGCCAATTAAAATATATAATAAATTACCCAATGCATTTAAGATTCTTAACTTTATGACATTTAAAAAGAAATTATTTTACTTCCTATTACAAAAGTGTTACTACTCAACGACTGAGTTTTTAAATGAAAGATTTGATTCTAAATTTAAATTAGATGACTACTGACATTTGTGCGAATTGAATAGAATTTTATTATTTATTTGACATTGTATATCTTTTTTATTATTTTTATTATTGTATTTCATTCTTGACATTATGATTACTAATAACTCCTGAGCGTGCATGTAACGGTAATTATTTTTCCCTTTTTCTTGACATTTGTGTATTTGTTAATGTTTAATTTTGACATTGTTTTCTAATCCTTATCATTTAAATTATTTTCAATATTTGTACGCTGGAAACAGCAGAATATTATGGACATCATATTATAATTTGTAACACCTTGTAAAACAATATTCTGACAAATAAATTATTATTATTATTATTATTATTACAATTACATATAACTAAGTGGGTACTAAGCTCACAGAAAAACAATATTTACAAACAATCAGACGGAGGAGGTCAAGCCAACTCAGTCTGCTAATCTTGTAATCGCCCCCCTCCCCCCCCCCCCCCCCGTCTCACCGCTCACATAGACCTCAGCTGAAACTTTTCTTTGATATTTCTCTTGAGTAACACATATATGTAGCATCGAGCATCGCATAGTATCACATAGTATCGTAGTAGTACGTATCGGCAAGCGTACTTTAAAAAGGTGGCTGGGACAGACTGGATGCGGAAGGTGGAGGACAGGGTGTTGTGGCGCAGCCTGCTGCCTGGGAGAGGCCTATGTCCAGCAGTGGAATGTTATAGGCTGAGTTGATTAATTGATTAAAAATATAGTAATATTTAGAACAGAAGACTGTTATGTGTATTCTATTCATAAAAGGGATCTGAAATTATTTTCAGTATCAGAATTTTAAATTATCTACAATAAATCTTGGAGAAAAAAATTGTCATTAATTTCATGATAAAACAACATTATTATTTCAAGCTCTGTATTTCGTCTCCTTGTTTATCAAACAACGATGCAATTACACTAACTGAACCCGACTTCGAACTCAGCGACCGACATTCAAACAATCTTCCCTAAATTACGGTTCTCCTCCTTTCTTCGTGTTGTGAAAGATAACAAAGTTCCTAGGAATGATTATGTTTTGTTTTATATTTCACAATGAGGTGTGTTTTTAACGGAAATTCAGAATTGGAAATGCTATTATTATTAATTGATTCTGGAAACCACCCAGAACATCAGTACAGAGATTGATTCATGCGTCTCTCGTTTAGTTTGAAAGTCGATGTTCGCAAAGTTGCTAAAAAAGCTAGGCTAATAATAATAATTATTGTAACGAAGTTCCTTAACGCAGTTTGTGGTAGGAGTTGACTGGTAGAAATCGTCAACGTCACGTAAGGAAAAAGCGTTATGCCCCCTCCATGCGACTTTTTCTCTCTCTGTCTCTTTCTCTTATATACGAGCATGTGTGCGTGCGAGTATCGCGGTAAGCCGCGGTCCGACGGCCACGCCTTTCGAGGCATGTCGCGGCTAATGCCAAGCATTCCCACCACAGGTCTCATCGGATCGACGGTTCCCACGGCCTGTCGGACTGGCCTGGCTCGAACTGGGGCCCAAGTCTGCTATTTTTCATAAACTCGTCATTCCAACACGATCCCATTGTCATTTTGCTAAAAGTTCGTAATCTGCTAAATTCATAATGGTCGATCATTGGTCGGTCAATGGTCTCGTAATAGAATCGTGGTAGAATAACATTGTATCGTATTGCCATTATTATAAAACCCGTTAGTAGAAATGATTTTCGAAAAACTACTACTTAATTTGAACAGTTAGTCATGCCAGATTTCATTTATATATACTCGTATATTATAGTGGGAAGTTGCAGAATTATAGTGGGAAGCATATAGGTAGTAATAATTGTATAACTTGCGACGGGCTCGACGACGTCCTTTGCATTCCGCCCATCTTCTTTGTCTAGCATCCACTGGGTTGGCTAGCTCGAGAATACTTGTTCGTAGTGAATACATTTCTCTATTCAATATTCCACAAACACGATAGATAGCAAACACTTTTTGACAACCGAGCTATTTAAAAGCAATGACTGCACAATGACGTTCTAATGGTAGGTCACTGATCAAAGGAACTGTCAAAATTTTAGCAGATTACCGCATACACCAATCATTAATTTGTCATTATGCACGAGATTACCATTCTATGCCATTTCTATCAATGGAGTGTCAGTGGTTGACCATTGGAAAGTCATAATGACGCCATTATATTAGTAGATTACCAAACTTGTCAAAATCAACAATTATGAAATCAATTATAGACCATTCTGACACTATTGTAATAGCAGACTTGAGGCCCTGGCCTGTGAGAAACCGGGCCGTGAGACCGCAGCATAAGGAACTTCGTGCCGACCACATGTTTTGTTTCCAAATTAATTTGGTTTAGTGTACGCAGCAGGACTACTGAGCGAAGAGTTTTGTGCACGACTTTCATGTTAGGCAAAATATTATTAGGAAATTGTCAATATCAGCCCAGAGACCGGTAAATGACTAAGGGACAGCTTAATTGCCTCCTATTAGATTGGCCTAAAAACATTATTGGCGAGAAGGTTTACCAGACACTACTGCCTACCCCTTCAGAAAATATAGCTATGTTAAATACAATAAATAAATTAATAAAATTAATAAAAACCTTTTTTGGAGACCCATAAAAAAACACAAAAAAAATATAGTTATTCAATACAAAAAAAAACTCCAATAAAATGGCATACCAAACAAAACAAACTCTCGCCTATCTTAACATTTACGCGGATATCTCCAACCACCGCTTGTAGGTCTTGGTAACATATGTACATCCGATAGGATCCTTAACTATTTCTACACGTACCAACCCGGCGGCACATGAATGATGCAACAACTACCACAAATACTTCATTCCCCAATAATCTTCATCATAGTTACAACGAATTACGAAACTGACTCATCATTTCCTTTCACAGGTGGATATAGTCCTTGCGCACGGCATCACCAGCAAATCAGAGAACCAATGGGGACGAGCAGAAGCCTTCGTGCCTGAGCGATGGTGCAGCGAAGGCTGGAAGCCCCTGAAAGCTTCCAGAGCCCATCCTTTAGCATCACTGCCTTTTGGAGAAGCCTGCCCAGGTATTTTATTAGCTTCACAATTATTTTTTTGTGTAGGTTTGACTGGTTTTAAATGATACTTTCAGTAAATGGTTCTATACTGGCTGGTTGGTACATACGCTTAGCAACTTATAAAAGTTATTTTCTGCTACTGTGTTGATTGTAATCTTATGTCGTTACGGACATAGTAATTTATAACCCATGCTACTCGTATTATGAAATAGATCTTACCTCAATGTTGCAGTCGTTATTCCACGAAAAAATCGCTTTTGTATTTTGCTAAGTGTATTAGTGCTCGTGACTGTACTCCAAATGCCTTTTCCCTAAGAATCCCCACGTCAAATATTATGTACTTGTAGGTAGCGATTTGACATCGTCGTAAAAATTATTGACAAAAGCCAACTGCCTTGGTCTAGTGGTCGCAACCGCGACTGCAGATAAGCATGGGGCCTTAGGTTCGATTCTCAGGGGGGGTAGAGTTATTAATGTTTTTCCCTGTTAGAAATTGCTCAGTAGTAACACGGAATAGTGTAGCAATAGGCTCCCCCGTGGCTCGAGCCTTATTATATGTTATAACTCGCGAAATTTTGGTTTCTTACAACCCTAACTTAGTTGGGAAATGGATGCAGTTGAATACCAGTATTTTACAAGAAGCGACTGCCTTTCTGACCTCCACAACCCAGTCACCGGGTAATACGATACCCCTAGCAAAGACAGGTTGTCAGACTTTCGGACTTCTGACGACCCGTAACGACTGTCAAAGATCTACGAATGACAGCCGGGACCGACGGCTTAACGTGCTTTCGAAGGCACGAAGGGGTCTCAGTATGTAAAGACCGCGGCAAGCATAGCTTAACCTGATCGATCGAACCGTCCGGCTGCTAGTACTTGGCTACGAGCCCCTCTGACCGAGGACACCTCTGTTTATCTCCTTCAAAATATAAGCTTGATTTTATGTTGTGTTACATATTCGGTTAATTACCCGACTGCTCAAAAGCAACGGGTTATGTTTATCCAACAATTTTGAAGTGAAAACTTTATTAGGCTCGTTGAGCGATAGGGGAAAAACTTATAGGTTTGCGTCACCGACATGCTAACCGCGACATGCTAATGTAACGTGTTGCGTCAGACTGGAACGCGCAGCGGCCTGTATACATACATGATACGCATAAATACAGGGTTACTGGTAACTCGACGTATACCTTGCAGGAAGTCATGGTAGGGATAAAATGCAACAAAATAAGCCACCAAATGTTCTACTGAAGTTCAGTATTTTTGAGTTAGTTATATTTTTAGTTTTTTTTATGAAAAATCCCAGATTAAATCATTTGAAGCCAATTTTTAAAATGATTTACGGCGCGACTGTACTGAAATTCAAGTTATTATCATAGTTGATGCCGTAGCAGATAAATAAATAAATAAACTTTATTGACATAAAAATATTACAACCGTACATGTGAAGCCCCTGACTCCCGTGCGTGGCGAACTTGTGTTACAGAAATCAGTGTTTACCGCCTTACTTTAATACACATTTGAATTTCTATGTAATAAAATAAAAATAACAGGTAACACTAGTAGGTATTCCTACTAGTGTTACCTGTTATTTTTATTTTATTACACACGAGTAGGAACACTAGTAGGAATACCTACTAGTGTTACCTGTTATTTTTATTATTTTTCAATAGAAACAGTAAAACTAGAACATTGTAAATATTAGAAATTTCAAAATGCCTAAAACTTTGGCAAGGATCACTAATCAAACATTTAATATTACTACAAAAGTTTACTGTCATTGTCAAATAAATTATCAAGAGTGGTACACTTCTTGCAAATACAGTGTGAAGGAGTATCTAAAAGGGAATCCGATATTCAATAATAGAAATGACATGTGTAACTCACAATTATTTTATTATTTATTAGACTTTTATTTATTTATTCACATTTATTTAATTATTGACTACTAGATACTCCTTGACATTGAAAAATAAATTGGTTAAATTGATTTTCCAATTTAATAATTTTGTAATATTTATCGTTATTCAACATTGTTGTTTGATAGTAGTTTGTAATTTATGAAGGGCTTGTGGCTAAGTAATAACAGCCGCACGGGTCAATCGATCAGGTTAAGCTACGCTTGCCGCGGTTGGTGCCTCAGAAAGCACGTTAAGCCGTTCATTCGTGGATCTTTGACAGTCGTTACGGGTCGTCAGAAGCCCGAAAGTCTGACAACCAGTCTTACCAAGGGGTATCGTGTTACCCAGTAACTGGGTTGTGGAGGTCAGGTATGCAGTCGCTCCATGTAATATACTGGTATTCAGCTGCATCCGTTTAGACTGGAAGCCGACCCCAAAGTAGTTGGGAAAAGGCAGGCAGATGATGATGATGATTATTTTAATGTATGTGTAAAATTTGCATGCCCAAGTGACGGCAGAGCATGGAGAACATTATTATTATTAATTTTCTTTTATTCCATTATTTACACAATATAATTATATTTTTAAATATTAGAATACACAAACGTATATATAAACATTTAAAAATATAAAAAAAAATGGTAGCCCACCGGTATCGGGAACAGGGTCCAAGCTACCGGCGGTCAGGGCTCCAGAGAGAGGAACCTCCTAACAATGCGGGCCGTGTCCAGAAGTACCGCCGTCCAACGTGAGCCTCCTTAGGTGTTGGTCGAGGCTCTTGGCAATTAAGCCATTGGCTGATACGACTATCGGCACAATGATTGCTGAATCCACATCCCACATGTCGACAACCTCGTGAGCCAAGTCAAGATACTTGATCTGTTTATCTTTCTCGGCTTTCACGAGATTCCCGTCATGAGGGACTGTTATGTCAACAATCATTGCGCGCCGCTCTGTTCGATCCACCACCACTATGTCAGGCTTATTGGCAACGATAGTCCTGTCAGTGATGATGGAGCGATCCCAGTATTATTATTATTATTATTATTTGTTTTCATTTTTATATTATAATTTTAATTTTTGATCTTAATTTTAATTGTGATGTTGATTTCAATGTGTTGTTGATTTTAATAAATTGTACACTATGATCCTAAGTTGGTTGAAATAAATAAATAATAAATATTATCAAAACATGTATAACATCTATACCCCTACCCAAGTCGGCAAAAAAATAAATGATTTGATTTGAAAAATTATGAATTTTTTTTTTTTTTCAGGTACTGGAGTAGTCGGAAAAATGCTTGGTTCACTAACTACCAGGGTCTTAGACAAGTACCGGCTAGAGTGGCACGGCCCGCTCCCGACCATGGCCACTGTAGGAGTGAACAGACTGCACCCGCCTTATTATTTTGTATTTCAGAACGCTGCTTGAATGTCAATGTGATATTTTAGATTTAAGTTAGATTTAAGCTTTTGTCAATTGAGATAATAAAACCAGTGATGCTGTATTAAGATTTATCATTATTTTTGACGTTTCATTAAATTCATAACAAAATGTCTGGAACTTAAACCGTCTTATTACAAAACGAATTCTTTAGTTCAAGCTTAAATATTTGACGACGGCTTTAAAGTTCTTAATAAAAATTGGCAAATTAGACTGGGTTTTAAAGTCAGTTCTTGACAGTCAGAACAAAGTAAAGCTTTGGTTTCCTAGGAAAGCGGTTCCGTCATATTGTAACGACCTCATGATAATCAAGGAGCAGTGGGGCGTGGCATCGTCCGTGATTTATGAGTTGTAGGTCGTAAGTTCGAACCCAGGCAGGCGCTTTACTTTGTGTAAATTATTTCATCACCACTGCTCTCAAAACGGTGAAGGAAAACATCGTGAGGAAACCGGCATGTCTTAGAGCTAAAAAAATCGAAGACTTGTGACATCTACCAACTCACAGAGAGGGCACAGGAACACTCCCTCTCACAGAGAGGAGGCCTGTGTCCCAGCAGTGGGTATAATGTTGGGTATAATTTTTACCAGTTTTTGACATTAAGTCAGACCCCGCTGCCCACAGATTTAAATCGCTAGATTTGCCCTCACCGTACTTAGTCACAAGGAGAAGCGTCCATACTGGGAAGAGTAAGCTCACACATGAATAAATAGTATTTCCATGAGAATCAAGTGAAGGTAATGCATCAATGTGTGTCAGAGGTGTCAAAACGAAACAGAAATGCGACTATATTTTGACGCGGTAGGATGAATCTAACAATTTAAATCTTTGCCGCTGCCAACTTTTTGCCAGCTGTCACTGCGGCCGTTAGTGACAGCCACCGGTCTTCTAGGAAACCGTAATTTAACAGGTTTAAAAGACAATAACAAGCTCGAATGTTAGGGCTGGAACAAAAGTTACTTGTTTGTAATGAGACGGTAAAAGTTTTATATAGTTTTCAACTGCCTGGTAAAACTGGGTTTGACTCCGCCTACGTTTAGAATGTCACCCTGTTTTTCTGGTTTTCCACATAGCCTATGGATCAATTCATTGATAGGACACCACCAATCTCTAAATACATTTAATAAAACACCACTCTTGCCTCTTATCTTCAACAATTGTCAGAAATATGATGTTTTAAATTCGTTTAGCGCCAAATGTATTCAGTGATTTGCGGTGCCAGTGTGCCTTGTAATTTATTAATAACTAGCTGCTGCCCGCGTCACTTTTTATAAAATAAAAGAAAAGAAAGTCCCGTCAAAATCAGTCCAGCCGTTTCATAGATTAGCCGGAACAAACAGACAGACAGACAGACAGACAAAAATTGTAAAAAAATGATTTTTTGGTATACATATGTACCGTGTATACATCCATATGCATTTAGTAAAAAGCGGTTATTTTGACATTACAAACAGACACTCCAATTTTATTTATTTGTATCGATATTCCTCAGTTTCATCAAAAAATTACTCGAATATAAAATCTACGAACCTGGTCTCATTAGGCTTAGTCACCACTAATCACCTTTTCTCTAAAATCGACTTGTAATTTTGGGAGCCTATCAATCATGTTACGCCTCAATGGAAGCCGACCCTTATTCAGTCCAGCAATGTCCTGATTAAGACAGATTTGAAATAAGCAACAAAAGATTAATTACTCGAGTAAACAACTAAAAGTTACTTTGTCAAGAAAATATTAGCTTTTAAAGGGTAAAAGATATTTCGTAAATTATATATTTTTTAGTATCTTTTGTGCTTGTTTTGTACCTAATATAAGATAAGATTATTGTATTTAAAATTATGTTATTGTTTAATTAATAAAAGTGCCTTTGTAAGAATATATTTTATGCTTATTTTGTAAGATTTTAAATTAAGCATCCTGTTTAGTACGTAATTACTAATTATATGATGATAAATGATAAATGATTTTTATTTCTGTAAGTAGGTTTGGACAAACACTTTTACACGTCAATCATATACCTATTTTTAAAACTGGGTGAGGTTGGCGTTTCGTATCTGACTACTCTGAGAAAAAAGGCCGAAACAAACTCAGAGGCTATTTTAAAGTTCAAACATAATCTTGATCAGACCATGTGAAGATCATGTAGATTGGTGTCTGAAATGGTCTTTCGAGGAAAGAACCACACAGATTGAGTGAACCTACCCAGTCGAAGCACGCATTAGTCAGTAATCTTGCAGCTTCGATGCGACGAACATTACCAAAGAAAGAACATTTGGGTAGGCCGCATAAATTAGTCAAACTCAGACCATCATTAAAACTGAGAGAGAAAAAAAACACGATGGCCAAATGGAAAGCGTCTTGCTAAGGCTGCAGGTGTGTCACTAATCACACGAAGAAGAAGAAGAAAAAGTAACAAACCAACTCAAAAACGATTGTCTCTTAAAACCATGTCTCATTTATCAGTTTTTGTTTTAAGAGACAATTCTTAAAACCTCATTGGTGTCATTTATCAGACAAAAGCAGTAAACATTGATGTTTGTTCACTAATCCGTGAATAAAGACTCTTACAAACAGGCGCGACACGCGACGCGACACAAAGGCACCGCTTGTAGTGCTACACGCGGTGTCTTAGTGTTGCGTCGCGTGTCGCGCCTGTTTGAAGTAGCCTTAACTTGAAACAAAGCCTTGTTACCTTTTAACATTCGAGTTAAAAGCAGGGTCAATTTGTTGCAAACAGTTTGAAACTTTTGGGTTCAATGGTTAACGGGAAAACTAAAAGTATGTAACTGATGTGTTTTTAGTGGTTTTGAGCCTTTTCGAGGATGTTAAAGTTTAAAACGGGTTTAGGTTCGTAATTTACTGGCCATTCATAATGCTGATAGCTCTTTGTCTATGGTAATTTTCGTAACGTAGTATCACTTATGTGTTCTAAATACAAGATTTGAAATGAGAATCGCCGGGTAATTCATTTGAACTTTTACCAAGATATGTATACTTAAATTTCAAAGTAAACCACCGTTTCTTAGACCTAGTTTTATTAGGCAGGAATAGTTCGCGTTAAACTTAATGGAGGCTCTGAAGTGCGCTACTAGCTGCGCAGTACTACCCCACCCCCACCCCCTCTACCACATGATTTTTTTTACTGCACAGCGTCTCGCCTCATGTTCCGAGCCGCCATTAAGTTTGCCTGTACTAACTGACCCGACCGACGTTGTCCTGTCCAAATTCCAGTAATTCATACAAAATCCCCACAGAAATTTTCCGGCAACTTCTCATTTTTTTCTTTCCGTAAGAACCTGATCCGGTCTAATACGAACATTTGAAAACAAAATTTTGCCAAATCCGTCCAGCCGTAGCCAGAGTGATGCGCGTACCAACGAACAGCATTCCTATAAATATCATTAAAGCTTTTCCTATCTTCACCCTAGCGACTATGGATATTAGCGGCGCGGCCGGTGACATTGGCGCCGATACCCTTGTTCACAAACTAAACTAAATTAAAGTTCAGTGCATCTTTTTCTTTCTATTTCATTAAGAAAAGGACAGAAGATAAATTTTAGTTTAGTCCTGTCAAATTAATCAGCGCCTGTCACTACTCCATACAAGTTTAGACGTGATTAAAAACTTGCCTACTAAAATTACGTCAATTTACGTCAAGCGCTGATTAATTTGACAGGACTAAACTAAAATGTATCTTCTGTCCTTTTCTTAATGAAATAGAAAGAAAAAGATGCACTGAACTTAAATTTAGTCTAGTTTGTGAACAAGGGAATCGGCGCCATTAATTCCTTCTAGCCACTTGATGAGATATTACTACAAATTTGTTATTGAAAACGTATGAGATAATATTCTGTGAGATTCGAGTCGGGCCGGTTTATTGCAAGGTAATATTAATTACAAAAAGACGTTATGAGCTAAATTATACATATGTTCCTAAGGAATAAGGATTGTATGTGGGTACTTATCAGTTTCGTTATCACCGAATGCTATAAATATATTGAGTATTGAGAACCAGGGATACATATTTATGTACTTTATACACAATTATTCTTCCTCCTATTGATCTAATTGGTGATGTTCTTCAGAAAGGTCAGGTGCGTAGAACTAGCAACCGGTGTGCGTGTATGACCAGATGTATGAACGTAAACGAAGCAAAAGGAGTAAGTAAGGAGCGTAGCAGGTGGCGTTCTATAGTTTCTACCTACCCCCATGGGAAGAGGGTGTGAGTTTATGTATGTGTGTATTATACAACTAACCACTTACACTACGTTCTAAACTAATTTAAATAACTAACTATAAACCAAATAAAAACAAAATGACACTTGACGTCGAAGTAGCTACTTGTCCGCATCGCTGCCATCCGGAAACGTGCCCAGAAGACTGGCAGCATTGCCACGTTGAATGGCAATTCTAATGCTTTGGCCAACGAACGAACTAGCCACCAGTCACGTAAAGTGTCGATTAGTCAGCAAGAAATGTCCTTAAAAAGTAGACGCGCACTCGGGCCCCATAACCCAAGCGTTTCGACCCCAAACGGCTCAAAACTGTAGTTACCCATAAGGTTGCAGTATTTTGCGTCGCTTGAGGGTCTCAGCAGCCGTAGCAGTGGCGCCAGCACAGCCCGCCGTACTTGGAACATGAGATGGCGCAAGGCCTGCGTCCCACACCAGATGCCTGTGCTTTCCAAGGCAACAACGTCATGCCGTCTAGTCTCTTCCCATCGTCACGTACCAAGCCGTTAGGTTCTAATACCGCTGGTATGCGCGAAGAGCTCGACAAATAATATCGTTGATGCTGGTGTGTCACGCTATGGCGACCTGCGCTCCTACAGTTGGACAGGCCATCGTGCCCGAGACTGTCGAAGGCTTCACTGCAGTGACACAAGTGACAGTGAATAAAGTAAAATTTTGTCTTAGTTTTATTGTCTTCTTCGAAGACATTATACTTAAATGAAGAATTATTAAGTTTAATTTTAAGAATATTATTTCTAAAACTAGATAATTACTAGAAATGTTCTTAAATTAAGATTATTATAGTCTTGAATCAAAAATATTTGCTTAAGTCAAGAATAAAAACCAAGTATTTATTATTCTTCATTTGAGTAAACAAGTTTTCTTGGACTGAGTACATTTACTTATGTTAAGAAAATTTTTACTTGGATTGAAACAATTTTTCTGAGAATATTGATATTCTTTGCTGAAGAGATCCTTTTTTTCCGTGTAGCGAGCCGAAACGATGAGTCATCCTTCATAGTGCCTATGGTGGATGACGGGTGCGACTGAAACCACAAAATAATGTGTAACTAAACGAAAACTGTAATGAACAAGAATGAATAGGCAAGACGCCAATTTAGGCCATGGTATGGAGCGAGAGGGCATGGGCAGCCGTCATTTCCTTCTGCGAAGCAGTAATGCTCGCGAAGGAGGAGGCGGGACGGTTGAGGGAAAGGCAAATTTCGCGCCCTCTCACCCGTAGCCGCCGCAAGAGGGCTGGGCGTCAGGAATCCCGGGCGGATATCCGGCCACAGTAGGCGCGGGCTTGCGGACGGTGAGCAATGGGTAGCTCACCGTCCGGTAAGGACCCCCGGGTCGACGGCGCGTTGTATTCCACGCGCGCCTCAAAGAGATGTCGTCAGCACAAGTGTAGGGGTCCATTAGGGCCGATGCCTGCCGGGGTCGCGGGAAGGTACTAAAGGGTTACCGAGGCCCCTGGCAACAAAGGTAACGGAAGGAATACGGGTGGGTTTTAGTCAGTAAGAGTCTGACACACCCTCCCGCTCCGCCCAGAGCGGGAGAAGTTATTTGATGATTTCCGACCCAAAAAAAAAAAAAGACGCCAATGTAGGTGGTCTGCGGGTAGTGCATAAGTTACTGAGGTACAGTCCGGCCGTCGAGAGAATGCGTTCCTGGCACCTGTCAGTCGGACAATTTTTTAGCAACTATAATCCTACGGCTACATTGTTGCGATAACAGCGAGATGTTGAGCGGTTACCGAGAGAGAGCGCGTGAAGTGTAGTTCGCGTTATCGCGACAATGTAGCCGTAACTTATGGATCAAATTCACAAAACACATATTCGTTAGTATGAAACTAAGAAGTGTCAAGAACGCATTCTGTCAACGCAACGGTCGGACTGTAGTACTTAATAATTTCATGGCTGCGTGATTGACTAATACTACGGCTACATTGTCGTGATGGCGCGCTCTCTCTCCACATCGCTCGACGTCTCGCTGTACAACAGAGAGCGCGCGAAGTGTATTTCGCGTTAACGCGACAATGTAGCCGTAGCATTATATAAAAAATGTGATCTGTGATCATCTTTCCTACCCGCATTACACGCCTACACGCACAGACTAGTAGGTAGGTACTCGTACACGCGTCGTGCGTCGCTCGCTCATGGAAGAATTCCATTCTATCGTCGCGTGTGATCAAAAACCTACATAGGTATTAAATGACACCCGACAAGATAGCATAAGCATAATCAGCCTATAATGGCCCCACAGCCGGGACCTCATCTCGGTGAGAGAGAGTGGGCCGTAATCCACCACGCGGGCCCAGTACGGGTTGGTAAATGTCACGTGACTTCGATTTTTTGGTTCTAGGACATTCCGGTTTCCTCAAAATGTTTCCTTCACCGTTTTGAGATCAGTGACAATGAAATAATTAACACAAAGTAAAGCTACTGTCTGGGTTCGAACCTACGACGTACAAGTCGTACCTAAGTCGTGGCCGTTACTGCCACCACCGCTCCCAATACCTCAACAAGATAGATGCAATCACAATTTATTCCAAAATCACATTAGCCATATTCCATTATTCGGGATGTTCGCCGAGTCGTATGTAGACTGTTTCTATTCTACTATGCGAAAACGGTGTACATCACTGGTGCGCAGGGTTCGGGCTAGCTCCAGCAGCATCCTGAAGGCATTTGCGCAGAGGTTCGATTGCCAGTTCCTAAACCATTGCTGTATGGTTCATATACTGAGCAATCGAAGTCTGTAATATGTCTATGGTGTGGTATTTATAATTGTTTTTAATTTTATTTTTTATTTTTTTTGTCTATGGTGTGGTATTTATTATTTATGGTGTGGTATTTACTGCTCCTAACTTAGTCTTAAGATAATTAATCTGTTACTAACAAAATATGGACATTACCTAGTCTGAAATAAACAAATTTTATTTTTTATAATTGTTTTAATTTTATTTTTAATTTATTTATTTTTTATTTTGTATTTTTTTTGTACCTACCTATAATCCCTTTGTTTGTCGAAATAAACGATTTTTTTTTCATTTTTTTTATTAACATATTTGTGATTTTCAAAATTTTCACGATAATATTCACCCTTCGCCATCCCTCCATCAGCTCAAGATTATTAAAATGTGGACGCTGATGGGTTAGAGTTGTCATAAACGTTGAATTCTTACTGTTCTCAGCCACTGAAGATCGTTTACCTCATTACACATAGAAGAGTAAAATTGTTTCTTGCGTAGGATTTTTGTCCACACAACTCTACCTATGCTTAAACCACCACATAATAAGAGTTACCTAGATATTTTGTTATGCTTTTCATGAAAAATGTTTGCTAAAACGATCCGTTTGAACTCAATCATTTATATTAACTGATAACTGGAATCTTGAATTTTTTGTGATTTTTTTTTTCTTTTTATTTATTTAATTATTTATTGTGTAGAAACCCCCACAATGAAAAAAAAATCTGAACGCAAATTCAGAACAAACGTGCACAACTCTAAGGGCCTGTGCACATCACGTTTTTAAAACGCGCCGTTGACGCGCGCTTTTTTCCTCCTACAGAAAGTCTACAGGCTGCGTCTGACTTGCGTACGTATCGCTACAAATGCGCGTCAACGGCGCGTTTAAAAAACGTGGTGTGCACAGGCCCTAAGATGCTGCATGCCTTCGATTGATGAGAACGATAAGAACCTCGGAGAGTTTTTATCTTCCCCTGTAAAGTAATGTTTATCGCAATCACGAAGCGACGAAATGGACCTTTAGCTTTAAGGCTCCTTCAAACAGGCGCGACACGCGACGCGACACAAAGGCACCGCTTGTAGTGCTACACGCGGTGCCTTTGTGTCGCGTCGCGTGTCGCGCCTGTTTGTAAGAGTCTTGAGGCTCACTCCTATAATTAAGAAGGTACCTAGGTATAATTAGCCAATCCTTAAAAAAAAATAAATGACCCGCACTGTAATTACACACACCATCA
Source organism: Atethmia centrago (assembly GCA_905333075.3). Classification (NCBI taxonomy): domain Eukaryota; kingdom Metazoa; phylum Arthropoda; class Insecta; order Lepidoptera; family Noctuidae; genus Atethmia; species Atethmia centrago. The sequence goes on from HG995376.1 coordinate 25,161,413, forward strand.
ATCACAATCTGAATGATTTTGAAGTATATTGCTAATACATTGCTTCATATGTTCGAAAAATGTGTCTGCTCAACAAAGTAAATAACGCAATGAATTTTGTTGAACTGTCAAAATGAAAGAAGGCGCGTTTCCAGTATAGGCAAGTCTTGCATGCAAGTATGACGTCACATTTGCGTAGGTACAAGTAGTTGGAAACATAATTTCGAGATTGAGCAAATTGTATACAGGCAATGGTGGCCCAGGGGTAACGGCCGCGACTTACGAGTTGTAGGTCGTAGGTTCAAACCCGGACAGGCGCTTTATTTTGTGTAAATTATTTCATCACCACTGGAAAACATCGTGAGGAAAAACCGGCATGTCCTAGAACCAAAAATTCGAAGATATGTGACATCTACCAACCCGCACTGGGCCCGCGTGGTGGATTACGGCCCACAGAGAGGAGGCCTGTGGCTCAGCAGTGGAAACATTATAGGCTGATTATGTATGTTATGTGTATACAGGTTTTACTTGCATACAAGTTGTTCAACAATTGAATAGGACATAATTTGTACAGCTAGAGATACGAGTACCATTCGCGTTCGCAATTCGAAACGTGTAACTAAGTTTGCGCATTCAATTTGCACATCACTTGAATAAAAAAATGTAAAAGTTCAAACTACCTCATACAAGTTGTAGCTTGTATTGTTCAAGTTGTATGCAATTTGAAACTTGCATACAAGTAACTTGCCTAATAAAATCGCGTCCTTACTGTTACACAATAACTCCGCAGAGCACTGCCAGCCGCCAGGCTCCAAACAAATTGCACGCTCACTCACATTACAACGCATTCGGTTAGGGTATCCCTAATGTGTCCTTTCTTCGTGAATAAAAGGATCATACGACAACAGGCGGATGAGGGCGGCATCTGCTACTCCAGCCGAGCCTGTGTCACGTCATTAATCACAAAAACTGCGCTTAACCTAATGGATGACGAGCGGTTCTAATGTGAGCTGCTGGAGACACGATCAGTTTGAAGTAAATTGGATGAGAAAGCTGAGTTGAAGCATTGACGTTAGACGTGTGATAGATTGAATTAAGGATTTGGTAGGTACAGTCGGTAGCACATAAGTTACCAAAAACTGTCAAATTTTCTCATTCGATTTTGAACTGAACCATAATTATTTTAAGGTTTAAGGCTCCTTTAAACAGGCGCGACACGCGACGCGACACAAAGGCACCGCGTGTAGCACTACAAGCGGTGCCTTTGTGTCGCGTCGCGTGTCGCGCTTGTTTGTAAGAGTCTTTAAAATCATTTGGAGAAATTGACAGTTTGTGGTAACTTGATATGTTGACAACTGTACCTTTATATCTTCGAGTTATGTTGAATGAAATCCTAATCCTAACTAATATTAGGTATAAATGCGAAAGTTTATTAATTGTTAGGTACGCTTTCACGCTAAAACGGCTGAACAGATTTGAATGAAACTTGACACATGGGTAGACCATGATTTGGATTAGGACATAGGATACTTTTTATCCCGATATTCCTACAGGGTCGAGACTTATGCGGGTAAACCCGCGGGGCGCAGCTAGTAATTTGATAAATAAAATGAACTTTCCATAAAATGTATAAGTATGTTTTCCTACGGGTAGGTATAATAAAGTAGGAATCCGATACCAATAACAATAAAAAATACCTATACTCCTCACTTTTTACCTGGAAAATGGTATCTTAGTGGGAAATACCCTTTACAAATCTTTTTTTTTTATTCGAAATTATATCTTTTTTAGTGAAGCAAGCTTTTTCCCCGAGCTGAATTTCTGGAAGTTTTAGTAGTAAGTAAATGGTAGGGACTTAGGTAGAGGAATAAGGAAATAGGTATCTACTTAGACTTCAGTAAGCTGAATTTAAAAGTTTAATTTTGTTAGTACCTCTGTTTTTAATCTTTGAGACTAATTAGTCAAAAGTAGGCCAGTGGCTCATCAATAAGTAGGTTGTTATAGAGTTAACAATTTTAAAAAAATATTTTGAGACCAATTATTGATGGAATTATCCCATACAAACGTAATCCCCCAATTTTCAAAAATCCTTTCACTTTCCTTATGCTACATATGCAAAATTTCATGCTTCTAATCCCAGCTGGGTTTGGGTAGTGCATTATTGTCTGTCAGTGAGTGAATGAATTTAAGATTTTTATTTAGTAAATGTAGTCTCATACCCGTGCATTGCCCCGCGCGACACCGATTCGGAGTCAAACAATAGAAAATCAATTGTTTCCCATTAGCTGTCTTTGACTAATTAAGCGTCTGCCTAATAGAATTTCGCTCCCCAGAACCATAACGACTTCGATCACGATCCAAGATCCTTCTCGTAGTCCTACATAAACCGTCCTCACCCATAAACAAGGTGTTTATTTATCCTGACCCCTCACAACGTCTCCAAGGGACTAGATAACAAGAGAATCGGCTTGTATCGGATGGATCACTTTATTTTTGGACGATTCCTTTTAAGGCTCGTACAGACTGGCGCGATATCGTGGGCGCGACAGGCAGCACGACACTTTCCATAAAGTTTTCATATAAACTGTGCTACTAGTGTCGCGTAGCGCCTCTACCCGGGAGCCTTAACCCTGGGTCACTAACCATTCGTAAAAATTACGACCGTTACCTTGCGCATTTCGTGTTTTGGTAAGATCCCGACCTCCGTCACCCCACCCGTTTCTAATACCTTCCTGATTCGCCTCATTAGTGATCTTCAGTCACTCATTGCGGATGCACGCTTATTAGATCGGGATATATTGTATGAACATCGTCAAATTTCAGACTAACTTTGCAACGAAATTTGAGGCAAATCATTGCGGAGGTTTCGGCTAAAACCTTTATTGATCTAGTTTATAATTTACTAGATCAATAAAGGTTTTAGCCGAAACGTTCTCAAAAGTCGCAAAACTTACAGCTGCAAAAAAAAGTCGTACGACTTGCACTTCTGCAAGGGCTGCAAAAAAGCGATTTGCAGGGAGCATATTGTTTGTATGTATAATCATTTTTCAATGTAGGTTATTTCTAAAACAGATATGTTATTGGATAAAGAGAAAACTAAGACTGCTAATTAAGGTCGTTTTGTGTCATAAATGAAGTCGATTAAACAAACATTGATCTCTTAATCCATCTTAAAATTTACGAACGGTTAGTGATAACGTTACTCGAAATTATGGTTAATGAGCTAGGGTTAAAGAGTGACGTTGGGTATGTTGTATTGAGGTTAGTCAATGTGTTCGGGTTACTTCGATCCGGGTGGCTAACCGGACTGCTGTTGATCTATTTAAAAAAGTACATTGAATCAAAATCTCCGCTGTATGTCTGTATGGGTTAGGTGTTTAGTAAATACACATTTCACTAGCCATGTTTAAATTTTATGTAAGTAGGTAATAGACGGCATGCCTATCGTATTGCCATTTCCCGGGCACAGATCAAGACTCCGGAGTAATAATACTTCGCCCGACCTGGGAATCGAACTAAAGCTCAGCAACAAGACAGTCAGGTCTATTTATTTTAAACAATTCTACATCTAATTGCGCACCTACTAAGTAGTAGGTACGCAATTATATGTAGATGATTAGTTTTTAGAGTTTCGTACCTCAAAAGGAAAAACCGGAAGCCTTATAGGACCACTTTGTTGTCCGTGGGTGTCTGTCAAGACCTCAGCAACGCGTGGAGGTGGGAGAGAAACCGTTCTCCTAAGACCGATTCGCCATTGGACTGTTCGTCGACAGGATGATTCATTTATTTCCGTTTCCCCAGCAGGGTCTTTCACCTACGGACAGTTCGCCGACAAAACCTTTCATATACGTCGCATTCGACGACAGCCCTTATTGAATCATTTGGGTTAGGTTAGGTTAGAACAGTGACCATTAACCAGATCCCCTCTATTGTTGGTGACCTACTATATTTGCTACAAAGGGCTGTCGTCGAAACTGACGCATATGAAAGGTTCTGTCGGCGAAATGTCCATAGGTGAAAGTCCCTGCTTGGGAAACGGAAATAAATGAATCATCTTGTCGACGAACAGTCCAATGGCGAATCGGTCTTAGGAGAACGGTTGCTGAATCCGTGGAGGTATAAAGTTGAAATTAATATCAAATACGGTAATGTCTACGGTCCGTTGAAGGCTTAACAAAAATCAAGCATCTAAGTCAACGCAATAAAAAATACAGCCATTTATGCGAAATATTTTGAGTAGCTACTCGCAAATATATCAAAATCTGTAGGGTACTTTCCCGGTCACGGGAAGGTACTAAAGGGTTACCGAGGCCCCTGGCAACACAGGCAACGGAAGGAATACGGGTGGGTTTTAGTCAGTAAGAGTCTGACATACCCTCCCGCTCCGCCCAGAGCGGGAGAAGTTATTTGATGATTTCCCACCTAAAATAAAAAAGGGTACTTTCCCGTTGACTAGAATCATGAAATTTTACAAGAAGCAAGGTCTCACAGCATAGGTGGATGAAAAAGTACGTAAAATTTAGTTTATAGCTTTATCAGATAAAAAAAAAATGCAATAGTAAATAGCTAGTTGATGATCAATATAGTTGATGTAACTGGTGACCGAAAAGCTGGCGGCTTTCTCGCGCAACGCATCAGAATTGCAATTCATCCAGGAAAGCAGCAGAAAATATTTTTTAAGCTTAACTTAGTTTTAATTTAATTTAGTTAATGTTAATAATCATCTTGTAATTTAGAAATGCAATTACAAACTTACATTTGCAGTTGGAGAATTGACCGTGATGTATGGGTGAACGAGTTTTCAACAAAAAAATACAAAGTTAAGTTTGTTCTTGGGATAAATTATTCGTATTCCGACACGCACTTGACCGGTTTTATTTCTTAAACACGATCTCTGGGCTGTCCTTAGGTATGTGATTGGTTCAGATGTAGGTAAGTCATCATCATCATCATTTCAGCCGAAAGACGTCCACTGCTGGACATAGGCCTCCCCAAGCACCGCCACTTCGACCGGTTTTGTGCTTCCCGCATCCAGCGGATTCCTGCGGCCTTCACAAGGTCATCGGTCCACCTTGTAGGAGGCCTTCCAACGCTACGTCTTCCGGTACGCGGTCGCCATTCCAGAACCTTTCGGCCCCATCGGCCAATGTGCGAGCAATGTGCCCTGCCCACTGCCACTTAAGTTTGGCAATTCTTCGGGCTATGTCGGTGACCTTGGTTCGCCTGCGGATCTCTTCATTTCTGATTCGATCACGTAGGGAAACTCCAAGCAAGCCCTCTCCATTGCCCTTTGAGTGACTTTTAGCTTTTTGATAAGGCCCATTGTAAGCGACCACGTTTCAGTGCCATAGGTCACTGGCAACACGCACTGGTCAAAGACTTTCGTCTTGAGACACTGTGGTAGGTATGTGGGACGAGAAGATATTGCGTAGCTTCCCGAACGCTGCCCAGCCAAGTCGGATTCGACGATTGACCTCTTTCTCGAAGTTGGACCCGTTTATTCCCAGTAGTTCCATATAGCTAGTTCCACATGGAACTACTGCAACTCGCTAGTTCCATGTATGGAACTAGTGGGAGTATTAAATATTTTTAGTTTTTATTCCCAATAGTTCCACATAAAGGAAAAATAAGAAAATACACTTTTCATGAAACCTTTTCCTTTTTTGCTGTTAATAACAAGAGAAAAAAAAATTGTACGACCAACTCGTCGGAGGGTTGGCATAGCAAAATTAATAGTATAATTTTAAAAGAAAACCATCCACTATTCACCAGTTTCTCTTAATACTAAAGGCAGATTCTTCGTTTTACGACGTGCGAGTATTACAATTACGAACTACTGGGAATAAACGGTTGGACCTACCTAACTGGACAGTAGGTAAGTAGGTATTATACCTATATTCCTTCGCCCTCCTGAGATGAACTGGACTTTCTTTCAGCAGCATTCTCACGCGGTAGATAACATAGGACTTTTCCCTAAATCGAGCGAGTCCTACAACAAAATCAATCGCATCCATACAATATACGATATATCGCCGTATGAGAGGTACAAGTCACAATTCTCTACAGACATTTACTGCGCGCCAATTTACCACCCTTCATAAAACGCTGGCAATCTCGCCAAACGTACTAAAGGGACGAAACAATTTGAACAACTGAATATACTCCAACCTTATAGGACCCTAGAGAGTAGATCGTGGACGAGTCGAAAGTTTCTGAAAAATGTATGTTTCTGAAGCGTCCATAGAATGTGGGACACTTCAGAAACTTATTTCGTCGGTAAAAAGACCTATTTTTAGAGCCCCCTGGGATCTCGAAAGATATTTGAACATATTCAACCCTCAGCCTAATGGCGTAAAGGTCAAGTCATTCTATTGACTACGTGAGAGGTAGGTAATGCTTTATATTTTTAGCTTTCAACTCTGAAACATTTCCCAGTATGGCTTAGGTCTTAGAAGAAAAACTAATTACTTCAATACATGTATTATGTGTGTGTAGACCATTTATTTTTTGTTAAGTACCTGGTACTTCTTGACAGGCCTACACTGTCCTCCTACCTATTAACACTGTGATTTGAAAACATTGTAAAAGCCAATTATTTTTATAACCGTGGAGTTTCTTGCCGGCTCTTCTCCATAGGAAACAACCAATTGGAACCGTGCACCTAGCTTCTGACTTTTCATATGCCCATGCCCACAAAATCAAAATATTTTAATTTCACATAAGTTTATGTGAAATAAAAATATTTTGATTTTGTAAGTATATGTTTTAAAATTCTTTCCTGTAATGTAAATTGGTAGAGCAATTTACTCTTCTATCCATATATATGTTAGTCAACCAACGGCGTTTAGACCACGAGCTTTTTTCTCTGTTCCGTTGAAGAACCAAATGGTCTAATTTGGCTCGACTACTAAGACTTGGTGTAGGTAAGTGTAAAGGGAGAAATGTAATTAATTTCAGCGTAGTATGATCGAAAGTAGGATTGTAACCAAACTTCGCCTCCGCCTCCGCAAACGCGGAACTTCCGCAAAAAATTGTACCTCCGCATCCGCCTCCACATCGGCCTCCGCAAGTTTTTAACGAGTCTAATAAAGAAAATCGGCTCCAAAACTAAGCAAGACCCTTTATATGTAGCACACCTCTGCCGCGAAACCATAGCAACGAAACCGCAGTAGTTCAATTCAACTGGCTCGCATCATTTTCCGCTACTCGCATCCGATTCGAGTAGCGGAACATGACGCGAGACGGCCGGCGTTAGTGGGGTGGAGATATAACTAGAAGTTTCAATTTTTGCTCCTGTCTCCGCCACCGCCAGGTTTAGTACCAAGTGTGAAAATGTTGAGTGAAGTTGGTTTAATTTATAAAATAGATGACAAAGCCGCAACTTTTTGAAGTGATACTTGGACGAGAATTGAGTGAAATTTCGAGGACGCGTCACATTTAGGCACATTTCATTACATGAGAGAACGAGAAAGAAAGATATAACTCTCTCAGTCTCTCACACTAAATCACTCTTAATCATTATTTTTTAAGTTTTACTCCTATCACGTGTACCTACGTTGCTACACGCGTATTTTTTTTTTGTCGTAATACATAATATATTTAACCCCTTTTAAATTTCGATTACCAAGTTTTTTTCTTTACTTTTCCACATGCTCCTCCACCTCCGCTAACATTAATTCCGTTACATCTCTAATTGAAAGAAGAGGAGCAAACCAATCGCGCTGGTCACTGATAGTATAGTAGCCAATAATCTCAGCCTATCACCGGTCTATGCATTGCCTTTGAAAAGAGATGTAAGGTAAGGTACTCTCTACAACAAACTTCTTAGCTTTATTATTGCTTTAATTTTGGAAATCATCGCTAATCTTTGGAACTACCAGTTGGATTTAAAAAAATATTTTGTATTTGATAGACCAATTTTTGAGGAAGGTTATTGGCTAGATCACGGTACGACCCTTAGGGCCCTCGCCCACGGCGACTTTTTGTAGCTATGCTGTCACGTGTTTCGTAAACGCGCAACAGCAACGACAAGACAACGTGACTAATGTTGCCTCAACGGAGTCCATCTTGCAATTGTAGCGATCGCAGGTATTTTTGTGCCATTACTGAATCGCGTTCGCATCGCGACTGAATCTGGGCCCGTGGGCGAGGGCACACAGCTAGCGACCGCTTCGCGACTGTATCGATGCGGACACGCGACAGCATCGCTACAAAAAGTCATCGCCGTGGGCGAGGGGCCTTAGGAGCCGAGCAAAAGGAAAAAGGTTAGAACGCTAAGCGATAACGAAGTAATAGCGCGGGCGGGCGGGTGATGAGATGTGACGAGGTGGAACGGGACCAAGTCGCGGGCAGTAGCTAGTTGCTATAATAAAATAATACAAAAACATGATTACGGTATGTATATTCTCATTTAATATAAAAATTATAGATATCCACTATAATATTTACATGTAAGTTAATGGCAAACAACTTGTCAAGATTTAAAATATAAAAATAAAACATACATAACGTGAAAGTAGTCACTTTGGGGTGCCAGATTGTTTTAATGTGTTTTCTATACATAATACTGTGTAAATAAAAACTTTAAGCAGACTTCAACATAATTCTGTCCGTAATATGGCTAGATTAATTTTTATAAAACTTGATTTTGGAAGGTAAATCATTTACTTAAATGGAAGTCATGTAATAATGGAAGATTATGAGATAAAATAGATAGCAACAAGTAATACATTTTTAGTAAATGCATCAAGTTATCTACTATCCATATTGCTATGAATATTCTTGATTTTTAGTTTACTTTGTTCAGGAATCAAACACGCCATAATTAATGTAGTTTTTCTCGTTAAGTGTCTATGACTAATTGGTCAAGGACAGCTAATGAGACACAATTGATTTTCTATTGTTTGACTCCGAATCGGTGTCGCGCGTTAATATCGACAAAATATCGTATCGTATAAAATAAAAGCATTCGTGTAAAAAGGTAAAGTATAATAAATCTTTTAACTATCTCAGTAAAGATACATCGAATTTTATCACTTTTACATTAGTCAAGCAAAAATATAACGATGCCTGGGCCTGTTTTACAATGTAGCCACAATCTGCCAGATTTGTATCTATCTGCCAGATATAATTTAACCGATATCTAGCCGGCGTAAGACATTTTACGGACAGAAATAGACATTCCCCATCACAGACTAGATACTCAAGTTAGATACCAATAATAACAGACATTTCTATTTTAGTTTTCTGGTAAGAATTACAATGTTGTTCACGGTTCCAGCTGATGGAAGACTTTGCATCCCTTGCACCCATTTTTTATTGGAAAGCACCAGGAAAACGCCATAAAGACCTCCAAACCATTAAGTACAGTTTTCAGCATCTTAAATTGACTAAGTTTACAAAAAAAAAATGCATTTAAGCAATTTCCACATTACAAAAATATAAAAATAGAATTCATATGACTATCCCTCCTGAAAACTTTTTCCAATTAAACTTGGGTTATCTTTATTTCTGTGATACATCAAATACAATCGGAACCTTAAACAGCACTGCTTACAGTGTATTTTCGTTTGACCACTCATGATGCAACTTGACCAACTCAGTTCCTAGTAGATTAGCAATCAACACTAATATTCTACCAGTGTAGGAAGAACTGTAAGTTACATCAAAAGATTTTGTTTGATATTTTAATATAAAAACTCAGATCTATAAATTGTCTAATCTTGAATTTTGATTGCACATTATACGGCTCCCATACTGCCATAACTTTACAAAAAAAAAAAGGAAAATAACTGATTATTTATATGTACTTAAAGAAAGCTTATTCAACGTGACGCCTAAAATATAATAACGGTTAAATCGTGTGTATCAGTAATGTTATCGGGCATTAAGGAATTTCAGCATATTAAATGATTAATGAATGGAATAATTAAAAATACTAGCACTTTTGACTACTTTCCAATATTTTTATTAATCCCTAAGGTTTGTGCGCTATACAACAATAGTTCAACTAATCGGACTTGGCTACATTTATTTAATATTATCATCTTTTGTGCCCCACTGGTGGGTGAAGGCCTGGGGAGCAACCATCACCTCTTATAGCAGTATTATTTCAATATTACTTCAGCGTAAGAAAGAGATGGAGCTATAAGTCCTGTACAGCTCCATCACTTTCCTACTGCGAAGTAATATTATAATAATACTATAAGAGGTGATGGCTGGCCCCCTTGAGTGGGACACATAAGGCTTGGCAAAGGACAAAAAAACATAATATTCAACAATAACCAGTAACATAACTGATAAGCATGAAACAAACTTTAACCAAAAACTTAAATGCTGGAACCTACAAAGAGATTGTACATTTTATTACAAAAGCCGCCGCTCAGTGTCGTAAAAACGTTGATATGTACAAGAAATTACTAACTATAGTAAGTTGCACTTAAACTAGACTATTATACACAAAAACATGGTTCCTATACCATGTCTTTTACACATTTTTTTTTGTCTACACACCAATGTCCTAAATTTTAGAACATTCACTATAACTATTTATACACAAGTGAATCGATCAGTTTTCATTATTGCCATCAAAATTAAGTAGTTCCCGTGTTCTCTATATCTATATGACAAAGAACGATAAAATTAAGGCTCTATTGTAAGGCAGACCTCTAAACATTAAATAAAGCTTTCCAATCTATTGGCATTATATTTTTTTAGTTTAGGCTTAGTTTTTTAGTCCAATATGTTGGCTTAGGATATTTGGCTTTGGTATGGGTGAATATTAAAAGTTTTCTGTAAAGCATTTGAGCGATACTATGAAAGGACGTCTAGATTCAACTAAGCAACTCCTGGAAGACAAAACTCCAGTTTCTGAAAACATTATTCAGTTATATCTGTTGTCAAATGTTACGTCAACTTTTATGATTGGTTGAGTTGACTTTGGTCAAGCGAACACAACAACTAACATGATATTTGGCAACAATTTACTGATAAAATGCTTGACCGGGGTTTAGGAATTGCATTTGTACTTAATTATCGACAATAATTACTTGATCAGTAGACGGACTATACTATCCCTTATTCTCAACAAGATAATCAAATCAACTGCCCAATTTTCACTCATACCAAAACCGCGAATACCCAACCTGCACCTGCTGTCATAACCGAAATGATCCAATAACAACCCAGTACTGTTCATTGTATGTTCACTGTATTTACACTCGTGATCAGTTGCACCGTTTTATTTCACTATACAAAATGTACCAATATTTATTGTGTGCGAAGTATGCTTGTACCAAATGATTTATTAAAATTTTGTGCTTCTCTGTACATGTATGTACCCTATACATTCACTGGACGAAAAATTTTTTTCACCACTTGAAAAATAAAACAGATTGTAAGATACTATCCTCAGTCTGCCCACGGTGCACAGTTTCATGAAAGTGCAAGCGAATTTATACTATCATAAAATTCAGTCGCGCATGGTGCATGATTTTGAAGACGAGTATGCACATTTCTCATGCAACTTTACACCATATTGCTAATTCAATAAATATCATTATGAAGTTTCATAACAATCTAAAATGCGGGGAATTGGTCTCAAAACTGCCGACGTGCATTCAATTACGATATTTATTGAATTAGCAATATGGTGTAAAGTTGCTTGAGAAATGTGCATTCTCGTCTTTAAAATCATGCACCTGAAAATCACCTTCATTCAAGGTATGTTTTATTTAACCCTTCTTCAATATTATCTGCAAGTGGTGCAATACTTTGTCTCTGCTTTTTTTATATCAAAACAATTTTATAGTTGAATGAAACTCTTAACTGCCGACTTGTACTTATCAAATTATGCCATTCAACTTACCTTCAATGACAGTTTAGACTAGCGTTTCTCGATTTTTGGAGGCAATATGAATTATTTACAACATTTATTTTACAATTCCTGTATCACATTATCATGGCAGTGATTTTTCTATACTTTTTGACTGAGGTTACATTGGTAAAGCTACAGCAATGTTGACGAAACAAATTAGTTTATAATTTATGGCAGTGAATGAATTATAAATGCCTTTGACAATGTATTTACTCCCTTGTTGCAGCTTTACGAATATAATCGCTTCTTAGGGTAAGGTGCATAATTGGATACACATTTCAATACTGATCACAATCATTTGATTTTGTTTTAAATAATTACAATAGGATACATCAATGTGTGTATTCGGATTAGCTGAAACATTAACCAACCGAGCGATACCGTTTATCCACCTCAAAATATATAAGGTGAATTTGAAAAAGATTTCCAAGAATCCAACCTAAAGATGATGTGGGCAATGCAAATATTGAAATGAATTTTCTTTCAGTTTCCCCCGGCAATGTGCAGTTATACTGACTATCAATACACTACTGTCCATGTTTGATGAATAAATCATGACAATGACCTACATACATATGCCACTGCAATGTTCAGCAATATACATAATACATCATGTATATTGCTGTATATTGCAGTGGCGAAAACAGGAAGAATTTTAATATCGATAATATTCACATTGTTCACCCTGGCTTAGGGTGGATTCTCGGACATGCGTTTCCGTTAATCAACCTTAGGGGGGATTTTTTAGGGTGGATAAACGGAATAATTCAACCAACCCACATTACCCAGTTGATGTAGGTTTAAAACACACGACTAAAACATTATTCAATTACACACCTCACACCTGTCATCTAAAAACACATTGCAACTATTAATTTTCCTACCCACCACTTCACTGTACAAGCATACTATTCACACATCACTAGAGTGTCACACTATCACTTCTTGAGCCAAACGAGCATAGAATCGTCTGGTTCTCGCTTTACTCAGTCCAGCTGTTGTACTTGGACCACGGATGAGGGCGGAGGGAGGGAGATCTCGTACTTTATGAGGCCTGTTCGACCTGCTGACAGGACGAGACCGCCGAGTTCTTTTGCGTCACCGCTGTGAAAGATAGAAAGTTTCGTTAAAAGTGTTTGACAGAAGCTAATTGTTTTGATGCATGATGCAAATGTTATTTATTTACATAACATAACATCACGCCGTTTCCCCGAAGGGTTGGGCAGAGGTGTACCTGTAGTACACCCACATTTCGCTAGTTATGTTTAAGTCCCATGTAATGAGGGCGAGCCTATTACTATCAACCGGGCATAAATCCAGCCTTCGAGCTGCTACTGAGAAATTCCAGATAGAAAAACCCAATAACACTTTGCCCGACCAGGGAATCGAACCCAGGATCTCATGCTCAGCAATAGCGCTTGCAACCATTAGACCAACGAAGCAGTCAGTGCAAGCAATGATATTTATTTAGTTTTATTTATTTGGATTATTCACCTAACTACTGAGAATACGGGGTGCATGAGGTGGAACAACAATAGATTTGTTCTATATCGGACATAAACATTCACAATCAAAACAATATTTTATTTACCAATAGGTATTTGTTTTGTTTTTTTAGATAGTATATGACCTGGCCTATAAGGCGCGTTTTCTATACAGGATGGGTATTTGAGACGGGCAGTTAGGGCAGGTACCTTAATCGTTGTAGCTACAGGAAAATGGTCTTAAGAGACGGCCCGTAACTTTTAGAGGAATTTTGATCTCCATTCACAGTTTTCGAAAAAAATATACAGTCAGCAAGAAAATGAGCAATTTTCACAAAAACTTTTTTTATGCCAATCGATCCTGTTTCTCATAAGGATAAAAAAACTATCGGACCAGCTGAGGTTTGAGTACTAAAAAAGTCAGATATCGTCCATTTTTTGGTGACTGTAGTTTTTCAAAATCTGTGAATGCAGATTAAAATGTCTCAAAAAATTAAGGACGGTCTCCTAAGACCGTTTTCTTGTAGCGACAAAAGTTAAAGTACCTGTCCTTACTGCCTCATCTCAAAAATCCACCCTGTATATTTAAGTTCTAAAAGTAAACGTCGATTAAAATCCTGAGCATACTGCTTAGTTCCGATATTGTGGTATAGAATTGGGTCAGCACAAGTCGTGTGCTCGGTGGGATTTCCCATCGGCAAAAATGATCATAAAAACTCGCATATTTAATTATTTAACTGTGTGTTAGGCAATGAATTTTCAAAAATCTTTCCTCAATGTTCACCTACATTATAATTATAAGGAACTTTTGTGCAAAATTTCTAGCTTTGTGTATTGTCTAACAGTGAATTTAAGACTTTTATTAAGGCGCTGACAAGAGGCAAATGACCAAAATAGGCTTGTCTTAAGAAAAAAATTGCCAAATCTGTATAGTTTGTGGTAGCGGAAAAAAAATATGTTAATTTTGAACATATTTCTCAGAACTTGGTTGTTACAAAAACACGTTCTGAAAAAAAAAATCGTGATACAAATTAACGTTATAGTTTAACGTTAATTTGTATCACGATTTTTTTTTTGACGACCTTTTACCTTGAGTTCCAATCCAAAATATTTGTATTAAATATCAACGTACGTTACGTATTTAATTAATAACTAGTACGTCTTCTTTTAATGCAGAACTTGGTTGTTTTTTATTTTCGCTAACTTAACTCAATATTGAGTAAATAGATAATTGCTTCATATTTTCCAATAAATTATAAGCGTTGTGTCATCGCGCTTCTCTTTCTTTTCTATGTAGTCTGACAGTGACCGCGGTTTAGGTGTTGTCAGCGTCTTACATTACACATGCGTGTGTGTGTCACACGCATGTAGGATCATCAGTTACTTTGTCTCAATAGACGGCAAGCAAATGTGTTGTAATATGTTAGCATTATGTTGAGCATGTAGTGACCTGGTAGTGTGTTGCCGCGCGTGGTGCTTGTGCGCCAGGTGCGCGATGTTGGGCTTGACGTCGCGCCCCACGAGGTGCAGCGGCGCCACCAGGCGGCGCGCGCCCAGCGAGCCCACCACGATCTGGTTGCCGATCACTTGCCCTGATCGGTTCGTTACCTGCAACACGTTTTATGTTAGCGGAGAAGTAGGTGGCCTATATTTGATAAGTAATTGCGGCTGCCTATAGGAAGACTTTTCAGCTTTGTCTCTGAGATGGCAGCGCAACTTGCGGCAAAAGCATCATAGGTGCGTTGCTGTCCCAGAAACAAAAGTCTTCCCATAAGATGTTCTCAGACACCGTATGGATGCCTTCAAATTGGATGAAATGCACAGCAATGTTGTTTGGCGACAAAAATACGTCCGAGTTCCATTATTACTCCATAAAAGTAATTTTCCTGTAGGTTTATGTGAAATAAAATATATAGATCTTTTGATTTTTTTTACCTGTCAATACTCTAATATGGATAAACTGTTTCGGCTGTTGTAACTTCTACACAGCCTACTGTCAATACTCCAATATGGATAAATTGTTTCTACTTTCGTAACTTCTACACAGACTACACAACTTGTAAACTAACTCTACAAACCACTTTTATTTATAAGATTTTCTAAGATACGACATGATAGCGTTACATTACAATAACAATACAAAATAATCCCACGTGCACATAATTGTTTTAAATTTATTATTATTATCAATAAATTAATACTAACTATCAACATTACTAAAACCACCTACTATATTAGAACATTGTATTACATTCTTACTAATTCTTCTTCCCTCGTAACTATGGGCATTCCAATGTTCAATTTACTCTCTCGAACTTGATCTGGACATTATTTAGTACTAGACTAGGCCAGGGTTCAGCAAACTTTGGAACCGGTAACCAATCAATCATGAAAAGGGCACATGTAAAAAGAGGTTTTGAGTTAAATTATGACTTAACATACATTAAAATGCTTGTTTTTAGATTAGGAATCCACTATAGCTTTTCATTTCATAATTATGTCTGGCAAAAAGCTCCATGCGGTTCGTAAGCCGCGGTTTGCTGACCTCTGGTTTAGGAGAATAAAATGTGTTACATTAACTTTCGATTTAGACATAATCAGACTCAATCTTTGTGGGAGGGAGCGAGCCGCAATTTACGAGGTCCCAATGAGGGTTGGAAGATGTCACATGTCTTAAAATGTTTGGTTCTAAGAGCCTGTCCAGACGAGGCGATCTGCGCGCGAGTCCACTCGCACGTTCCCGAGATACTGGAGTTACATACCCCGTTTAGGTGCTGCCGCGCGTTTCCTGACTCGCGCGTAAAACGCTTGCAATGACCGGGACTCTCGGACTCACTCGTTTTAAGCGCGAGTTGAGATACTCGGCAGTGTTGCCACCTTGGTGATTTTGTCACTAGATCTGGTGATTTTTCAGAGCTTTTGGCGACATTTTTTCATCGTTCAACGACTAACACATTTTTAGCTATTTTCGGCGATTTTTCAATACGGAATTTGAAACACGCACGAATTTGGAACAGATTGAAAGTTCTGAACATTAAATGCTTCAATTACGAATTTCCTAGCGATGCAATTGAGGCTATCAGCAAAAACTCAAAGTACTCCTTTAAAGATCTATCACAACCAATAACATCTTCAGCGCAAACGTCTGTGGATGATGAAGACATAATATTTCAAAATCTTGAATTTTAATCAAGTTTGTTTTTTTTTTTCACTATTGTGAAAAGAAGGATTTCTACGGTGAGATGTCAAAAAAGGAGAAACGAAAGGTCACTTTGTATGGAAAAAGTCGTGTCTATTCTTCGAAAAAATAGAGAATGTCATGCTAAGCCTGCAGCAGGCTTAGCATGACAGTCTCTATTTCTTCGAAGAATAGACACGGCTTTTTCCATACAAAATGACATTTCGTTTGTCCTTTTTTTGACATCCCACCGTAGAAATCCTTCTACATAAAAAAGGACCTAGACAAAGACCGTTAGAAACGAAAGACAAGATGACAGATTGTAGAAGGATTTCTACGGTGAGATGTCAAAAACTGAGAAACGAAGTGTCACTTTGTATAGAAAGAGCCGTGTCTATTCTTCGAAGAAATAGAGAGTGTCATGCTAAGCCTGCTGGACGCAATATAAATTGAAGCGCGCGAGTGGACTCGCGCGCAGATCGCCTCATCTGGTCAGGGTCTTAGACATGCTGGATCGTGAGGTAATCACAATTTTTTTTCTTCACCGTTTTATTAATTAGTGGTGGGGCAAGTTATAACGGTTGGCGACAGGTAGGCAGGAATGTACGGATGTTCAAATCGGACCACTTTAAAAAAAAATCTGTAAAAATAAACCCGGGATGCCAGGAACACCGGGTATGCATACCTATCGGGTGTATACGTGTATAGTATGGAAACGACTTCTAAAAAAATATTCATAAAAAAAACTCGGGATAAGAAAAATATATTTTCTCGATCGATTCAAAAGTGAGTTCCATATAAGCCAACTTTTGAAAGTAAGTAACTATACATCCGATTCTATTATCAGAAACCTAAATTTATCGATCCCTGAACCGCGGGATTTATTCGATACAAAACCGCATTCCATAAT
Organism: Atethmia centrago; assembly: GCA_905333075.3. Taxonomy (NCBI): domain Eukaryota; kingdom Metazoa; phylum Arthropoda; class Insecta; order Lepidoptera; family Noctuidae; genus Atethmia; species Atethmia centrago. The sequence continues at coordinate 25,178,839 of HG995376.1, forward strand.
AGCCAACATCTCAAGTTAAGGTGAATATGCATCCGAATATCCGAACTCTAATGATCACATATGTCTGACCACCTTTTACCCGGATGTTTACGCTTTTTTTTTGCATTTACAAAAACAAGGGACTCGGCAAAAATCTGATGCAGCGATGCTATTGGTTGATGAGCGTAGGTAAGCGTTACTATAGCGGCCGAGCGCTGCAAGCAGGAATACTCCTTACGGTGATCCGATTTGAACACCCGCGATAGTACCTACTTGTGCAATTATTTCGTCATCAAAGGTTAAAATTGTAAAGGAGTTAACGCTGAGAACTTATCCAACGAAACATTTTATTTAATCAGCCTTCTGCGGGCGCCCTAAAGTGACATTTCCGCTACAGAATTCTATAAAGTTAATTCTCTTTATCATCGTAACTATAACTTAACTTACAACTTGTATATGCGTGGCCTGCTGGTGGTCCTGCTGGTCCAACTCCAGACTGTTCTGATGTTGCACCTGTTGCTGGTGTTGTTGCTGTTGTTGCACTTGCTGTTGCACCACTTGTTGTTGCACCTGTTGCGCTTGTTGCGCGGCTTGTTGCGCTGCCTGTTGCGCGGCTTGTTGCGTTACGGCGTTGTTGGCTTGACTCTGCTGCAAGTACATTTTTGGATCAGACTTAATTTAGTTATTTTTTGACAACGTTTACCTACTACTGTTTATTAAACTTTGTGCACTATGTACAACGGCGGGTATTATAAAAATACACATTAAAAGAAATAACAATTTATTCCGCATTTATTGTTTTTTTTTTAATTTGATCACTTTTCTATCTCAGTTAAATTACTTTCTATCTCAGTTAATCTTGGTCTGGCAGGTTGAGTAATTTATACGGCCTACCCAAATGTCCTTTATTTGGTATTGTTCGTCGAACCGTTGAGCTCCCTAAGTTGAGTTGAGCTGCACGATTATTGACATTTGTCAATAAGCGTGGACTGACTGGATAGGTCCACTCAATCCGTGTCGTTCTTTCCTCAAAAGACCATATCAGACACCAATCTACATGGCCTTCACAAGATCTGACCAATATTATTGACCTCTGAGTTTGTTTCGGCCTTTCTTCTCAGAAAAGTCAGATAGGAAACGCCTAACTCATCTAGTTTTAATTTTTTTTAATATATTGACGTGTAAGAGTGTTTATCCAAAGTTGCTTACAGGAATAAAATAATTTATCATTAACTATGTGCCTATTTATCATAATCACAGGCAAACGAGAAGCACTTCTAAGTAGGCATTTATTTTGTGCGATATTTAGGAAGGGCATTTACTTGAACTTTTCTACCATGGGAGCAACGTCAACACAACTCGGCAAAGCGTAATGGCTCATTTTCATTAGTCGATAACCCGTCGTTATGCATGCGGGGACTGACTCCTCGCGGACTAATGAAAGTCATAAGTCGATAACGCGGTCATCGCTACACCGTCTGCGGGGAATCCCCCTAATGGGGGTAGCGACCAATGAAAAGAATTCTTCAAAGCAGCTGCCAATGGTGCGGTACAGGTTCTTCGTATACCGCAATCTTTCTCTATAGACTAATGAAAACGGTTCCCCGAATAAGGGCGCTATGGCCCGCTTTACAGAAATCTCCAGCACCACACGCGGGCCCTATCGACTAATGAAAACGGTTCCCTGCATGCGAGCCCTATCGTCCAATGAAAATGAGCTTTAAGTTTAGTCGACTTGATGTTTAATCATTTTGGTGTACGATAGCCAATAATCTGAACTTCAGTACAGTATCCGGGCGTTAATATGGTACATCGAGCTTTCGACAGACACGGGTATTAGAGGTCAAGACACTCTTTAAAGCCGAACTATCAGAGTTCGGCTTTAAAAAGTGTCTTTACGCCATATTAACAGCCGGATACTGTACACGGTGGAAGATACGTCTTAAGGAAAACTTCCAGCATGGATTCATGATTTCAAAACAACCAAAAAGAAAATTTTGCATCAGTTTAAAAAAAGAACAAATTTTTTTAGGATGTCCCTTCCACCGTGTATATGCTGCATACTATCTCTGCTTACCTTGGCGGGGGCAGAGGCGTAAAGGTTAGGGTATTTGCTTACACTTCGGGGCGGCAAGTCCATGTGTTGTCTCTGATGCAGCATTAGGTGGTTCTTCTGGAAGAATGCCTTGCCACACTGATCGCATACGTGGGTACGTAGTGTACAGCTGCCATCAGGATGTCTAGGAAAAAAGGAGGTTTTGTTACTTTCTTATTTATTTTTTATTTAACGCAGTCAAAGGCCAAAGAGTTTCGACAGCTATCAAATTAGATTTTATCCAAAATCATGTAACAAATAAAGAGATAATTAAAATAAAAAGATTTGAATCTAATAATTTGCTACGCATTTCAATTCTTTGGAATTTTCTGTACTTGACCCACGAAATTAAAACTTGACGGGAAAACGCTTGGTTAGTATGAAATCTGCATACAATAGATCAACAATCCAATCAATTTTATGTAAGGCAGCAGTCTCTGATAAAAAACTATCCAAAACTGTAAAAAAACCCTGAAAGAACGTCACTATAAACCAGGGATGCACAGACTTATAGAGAATTGGGGCCACTCGGGCACACTATGAGCCAAAGGCGGGCCATAACTAGGTAAACGTTTTAAAATAATTGACTTAGGTACTTTTTTTGTAAAACATTTTTTGCACGCCGCGCCCCACCCCTCTCGCCCGAACTCACCCAAATGCTACCCGAATAGTTCCGATCGCAAGCTCGCAACACATGCTTGTTAATATAGGTAATTAGGTATACAACATTGTCAACATTATTATCATTCCGTAATCATACATAATCAGCCTGTAATGTTCCCTCTGCTGGGACACAGGCCTCCTCTCTGTGAGAGGGAGTGGGCCGTAATCCACCACGCGGGCCCAGTGCGGGTTGGTAGATGTCACATGTCTTCGAATTTTTGGTTATAGGACATGCCGGTTTCCTCACGATGTTTTCCTTCACCGTTTTGAGAGCAGTGGTGTGAACCCGTAGGTTCGAACCAAGACAGGCGGCTACAAGGCATCTACAACTCGTAAGTCGCGGCCGTTACCACTGAGCCACCACTGCTCTCGCTTTTATCATTATTGATCTTTCATTGTATAATTTTCTATTTTTTGTGCATTTTTTTAATTTGTTGGCGGGCCGCACTCGTACCGGCAGCGGGCCACATGCGGCCCGGGGGCCGCAGTCTGTGCAGCGCTGCTATAGACTATAATGTAAATTGTTCGTATCATACCTTCTTTGATGTGCCAATAAACCATGTTTAGCCGCGAAGCCTTTCCCACAATCGCCACAAAAGTGAACCTTCGGTCTGGGAGCCGTTATTTGATGATTCTGCAATGTTAGAAGAAAAATGATAATGATATTTTATTTATATAGATCTATATTATCCATGTTCCAAATACAATCTATATTCTGCCAGACAATTGTGCATATGAGGTTTTTTTTTTCAAGCTATTTTTTATAGGTTATATTATAACTAATAACCCACCCCTTTTATTTTTTTTTGGGTGGGAAATGCCTGCGTTGCCAGGGGCCTCGGTCGGACTTTCCCGCGATCCCAGCAGGCATCGGCCCTAGTGGACCCCTACCCCTGCTTGTCGCGGTTTTTAAGACTTTACAAAGTAAAGAGATTTCTTTATTATATATAGGTATGTGTAATATTAATGTTACGTACACATAAATCTTCCGGAACAAATTCTCTAAATGATGGTGAATGCCTCAACGAAATCTGTTGCGTACTTTAGCATTAGTTACCGATGCTGAAAATAATGCTAACATAGGTTATAAAACAAAAAAATATATACTCACTGCCGCTATAACTTGCGTATGCCCAACGTTGTTAGAGTTCGACGAAATTATCTGTATATTGGGCTGATCTGGGATGATGAAACCTGAAAATTATTAATGATATCCTTTAACCTATTGACCGCCACGTCAAAAAAGCAAAGACGTGCCCTCGGCGCCAAGCTACGAATTATTCCTTAAAATCTCTCATGTACTCGTGACCGTGGCGTGCTGGGCACATTTTGGTCTGTCATCTATACACGACTGTGGCGGTCAAATGGTTAATTAATGAACACAAGATAAAGTTTACACAATAAACATATTAAAAACATGAAACATATTATTGAGATGCATCGAAGATGCCGCACGGGTCGATCGATCAGGTTAAGCTAAGCTTACCAGGGTTAGTCTGTGGATGGGTTACCATCTTTACATACCGAGACTCCTCCGTACGTAGGAAAGCACGTTAATCCGATGGTCCCGGCGGTCATTCGTGGATCTTTGACAGTCGTTAGGGGTCGTCAGAAGCCCGAAAGTCTGACAACCAGTCTTACTAAGGGGGTATTACCTAGGTATTGGGTTGTGGAGGTCAGATAGTTAGTCGCTCCATATATAAACTACTGGTATTCAGCTGTATCCGCTTAGACTGGAGGCCGAACCCAACATAGGCTAGGGATATTGATTGAAGTAAAAAGATGTACTGCGCCAACACAAAATGGCGAGTATCCTGCGTTCGCAGAATGGTGAGTATCCGGCCCGCTACGTGAACTTACTGCATTCGCTTTGAGCGGGAAACACAGGACAAGTCGTTATGGCCTGTTTAGGGATTTCCAAACATCGCCACAACAACCTATCTGGTTGCCAAGTTAGGTGAAGCTTATGTACAGTTGTAAACGTCTTCGGTTCATGACATGGTGTTGTTCCAGTACAAATATGTTATAAACTGTATGGTGTAATGGCTTAGAGGTGTGTGTGTGTGTGTGTGTGTGTGTGCAGAGAAGGCAAGGTATTTGTTTTGATGAGTCCATAGTAACAAATTGACATTGAAGGCGCCTTTTTTTTTTGTAGCAGTAAGGGTTGTTTTTGTGGATCAAGTTCTGGGGAAGAGACACGTAGTCTTTGCTATTTGGTCTGTTCCAAACGTTTTTTTTTTTTTGCTTGCTGGGGTCGCGGGAAGGTACTAATCGGTCACCGAGGCCCCCGCAACACAGGCAACAGGAAGGAATACGGGTGGGTTTTAGTCAGTAAGAGTCTGACACACTCTCCCGCTCCGCCCAGAGCGGGAGAAGTTATTTGATGATTTCCCACCCTCAAAAAAAAAAGGGTTGTTTTTGTGGTTCAAGTTTTGGGGAAGAGACACGTAGTGTTTGCTATATGGTCTGTTCCAAACGTACCTGAGGATGCCAATTTTGAGTGCCACTAACAAATCGAGTATTTTTTATTATTTGAATAGGTGAACTCGAAATTATAATTATAAATAATCTTAAAAGATGTGTTTGATTTGACAATTGAACTAAAATTTTTCGTCTACAATTTTTCAATTCCTTTTTTGTTTATTGCTGAGATATCTTGATATCTCACGAAAATCGTCCTTAAACCTTTTAAATACAGATGAATGTGTTGCTAATTCTAAGAATGGAACCGGGACGGTGTGTGTGACGTGTATGAGCTAGCGTACCGTGCGGCGCGTGCACCAGGCCGGGCTGCAGCGCCGCCGTGAGCGCGCACAGGTCCGTGACGCACGTGCGGTCGCCGGCGTGCAGGCGCACGTGCAGCGACAGCGCCTCCTGCGGACACCACGCGCACGTTATACATCGCCGGCCCACTGCGGCCCACTGCGGCCCACTGCTGGACACAGACCTCTCCGATCACACGCGATTCTCATGTGACCAGGGTTATTCACCAACTAGCTTTGAAATATACAGGGTGACATTGAAAACATGCGACAAATCGAAATGGGAGATTGTACTCATCATTATGAACAACTTTTACTAAGGGACCAAAGCTACAATCCCAAAAAAAAAACTGCTGTCCCCTACATTTATGTTCGCAATACCTCATCAAAATGTAGGAAAAGCAGATTTTTTTTTTTTTGGGATTACAGCTTTGGTCCCTTAGTAAAAGTTGTTAATAATGATGTATACAATGTCCCATTTCAGTTTGTCGCAAGTTTTCAATTTCAACCTGTAGACGTGTGGACTCTGAGGTACGGTATTACAAATATGTGCCCGACCCAAATGACGGTCGATGGTTTTTGGGATTACAGCTTTGGTCCCTTAGTAAAAGTTGTTAATAATGATGTATACAATGTCCCATTTCAGTTTGTCGCAAGTTTTCAATTTCAACCTGTAGACGTGTGGACTCTGAGGTACGGTATTACAAATATGTGCCCGACCCAAATGATGGTCGATGGTACCATTCCACGTGACGAAAACCTCGTGAAAGCTGAGTAAGAAAAACAAATAAAATATCTCGACTTAGCACACGAGGTTGTTGACATGTGGAATGTGAAATCGGCTGTCATTTTGCGGATTGTCGTAATGACCAATGGTCTGATGGGCGAAAGTTTCGACCAACATCTCTCGAGGCTCTCGTCAGGCGGTTGGATCACTAATATATCTATCTCACTGGTCGCGACCTGGCCGCCGAAGCCAGGTGCACGTGCTCCACTAATATATCTATCTCACTGGTCGCGACCTGGCCGCCGCAGCCAGGTGCACGTGCTCCACTAATATATCTATCTCACTGGTCGCGACCTGGCCGCCGCAGCCAGGTGCACGTGCTCCACTAATATATCTATCTCACTGGTCGCGACCTGGCCGCCGCAGCCAGGTGCACGTGCTCCACTAATATATCTATCTCACTGGTCGCGACCTGGCCGCCGCAGCCAGGTGCACGTGCTCCACTAATATATCTATCTCACTGGTCGCGACCTGGCCGCCGCAGCCAGGTGCACGTGCTCCACTAATATATCTATCTCACTGGTCGCGACCTGGCCGCCGCAGCCAGGTGCACGTGCTCCACTAATATATCTATCTCACTGGTCGCGACCTGGCCGCCGCAGCCAGGTGCACGTGCTCCACTAATATATCTATCTCACTGGTCGCGACCTGGCCGCCGCAGCCAGGTGCACGTGCTCCACTAATATATCTATCTCACTGGTCGCGACCTGGCCGCCGCAGCCAGGTGCACGTGCTCCACTAATATATCTATCTCACTGGTCGCGACCTGGCCGCCGCAGCCAGGTGCACGTGCTCCACTAATATATCTATCTCACTGGTCGCGACCTGGCCGCCGCAGCCAGGTGCACGTGCTCCACTAATATATCTATCTCACTGGTCGCGACCTGGCCGCCGCAGCCAGGTGCACGTGCTCCACTAATATATCTATCTCACTGGTCGCGACCTGGCCGCCGCAGCCAGGTGCACGTGCTCCACTAATATATCTATCTCACTGGTCGCGACCTGGCCGCCGCAGCCCGGCTGCTAGTGCGCTATTAGTCTTATAATAAAATTGCTCTAACCTTGGTATTGAAACAGGAACCACACTCTGGACACGCGTACCCCGGCGTCGTCTTCTCAGATACTATTTGACCATCGCCTCCAATAATCTGATAACAAAAAAACACATTAAAGATGATAAAGAAATGTTTAATGCTTAAACATGTATATTTTTACCACCACATAAAAAACTAAACTTTTTTATAATTTTTGATATAGAAAACCTTTAGAGAATATAACACTGGAGAAGCCTAATGGTCATGTCCCCTCTGTAAAAGTACAAGAACAAGAACAAAAACAAAAAACTACTTTCAAATCGATTCTAACGCACTTCGTAAAACGTTCTCGGGGCGCTCGGGGCTCCGTGAAAATGCCTGTCTGTGCTGTTAAATTCTTTAAAAACCGTTCAAATACACTGTTATCTTTAATTTTTTGGTTTGGAAATTATCAAATAACTCCTCCCACTCTGGGCGGAGCGGGAGGGTGTATCAGACTCGTACTGACTATAACCCACCCGTGTTCCTTCCGTTGCCTGTGTTGCCAGGGAAATACGTTAAACTTAGATAAAGAACGCAATAACCTTCCATACGTAAATATTTTTAAGTGAAAATGTCTTTAGGGGTGTTGGGATCCACTAGGGCCGGGGTCGCGGGAAGGTACTAATGGGTCACCGAGGCCCCTGGCAACACAGGCAACAAGAGGGAATACGGGTGGGTTTTAGTCAGTAAGAGTCTGACACACCCCTTAACTTCTCCCACTCCGCCCAGAGCGGGAAAAGTTATTTGATGATTTCCCATCCAAAAAAAAAAGGGAAGTTGAGCGATTTTTGGTAGAGGAAAAACTTATGAGTTTGCGTCACCGATATGCTAACCGCGACATGCTAATGTGACGTGTTGCGCCACACTGGCGACGCGCAGCGGCCTGTGTACATGATACGCATTTATAAAAATTAAGCAATGCGCAAATTTTAACAAATTAAACATAAGCGAGTTTTATTAAACCTATATTTTGGTTAGTCACAAACAAAGTTATCGTTAACGAAAGATGTTTTACATTGAAACAGGTTTTACGATGACATGCCGGCCGGCGCGGGCGCGGGGTAGAACAAGCGAAGGTCCCTAAACAGCCTCGTGCTCGCTCGATTTGCAGTTTGTAGGTATTTTATTACGATTTATAGAGACTGGTCACCTCTTAGCTGCCACGGCTTATTTTAATTTAATTTTTTAATAGTTTTTTTTTTGTTAATGTTTTTATTACGCACGCGTTTACGTTTTGCATCGTTCTCACATGTATGGTTTCAAAACGAATAATGTAAACAATATTTTTTAACCATACTATGTTGAATTAAATTAGTGTCCGTGCAGTTTCTTGCCCATTCTTCTCCATAGGTACCTACTACGCTTTGGAATGGGATACTAGCTTCATCTTTCTGACTGAACGACCCCTTGACAATTCAAAAGTGCCTGTAACTGGTTTATTTGAAATAAATGTTTTGAGTTTGATTTCAAAGTCGAAAAAAAAGTATTGAACAAATAGTGGAAATGTGTTCGACACTTATACTGAACCACAAAAAATAAAATTACGTACTGGTTATTTTTTTTCTTGTATGTTATTAAGTTTAAGGTTTAAGTTTTCATTTTGTCGGCAGTCCCCATGACTGCCTTTTCTTATTAGGATTATTATAAATTGTGTTACTTTTATTTAATTGTAATTATATTTTCTTATTATTAAATTTTACTATTTTATGCATCAGCTGTTTTATTTCATGGACTCGAGCAAAGTGCCGAATGAAAATGGATATCGATAAAAAAAACCGATGGTACGAACATCTCTTTCCGGGCGAGCAGTTTTTGGTTTTTTTGTAGTACCTAGCTACCGCGACCCCCGCCAAAAGCGACAGACTTTTTTGTTCAGAATATTGCACATATTTCTCCTATGTTATATACTCTAAAGAAAAACTACACTAAGGCTACTTGTATCACCAATTACTAAATACATTCAGCGCTACACGTATTTTAAGCACCTTCTAGCTGACGACAAACTAGTCGTAAAGTTATCCAAGTCATGCTGCTTACATATTTCATTGAACTGTTTGCTTGCACGCACAATATAACTATTCTGCCTATAATTGTTAGAGGTATGAGGTACACGTAAGGGCGGATTAAATCGATATGGTACATTAAAATAAAATTTTGATAACAGCTCGGGACTGTCAATATTATTGTTAAATATTTTTAACAGAAACAAACGGAACAATGTTTCATATGTTAGCCTGTCATTTGAAGGAAGATAGCTCCTTCCCATACAGAATGAACTGAATGCACTAAATGAATATCGTCGCCTTAGAGTGAAAACCTCGTATATGCGAAAAAGGCAACTTTACTGGAATAATTATTAAATTCTAAGTGTTGGTAAATTGAAAACCTCATCTGTTCTTTTGCGAGAATTTCGATCTCGCCATAGATGGCGCTACAGGTGACTAAACTTTTTTGTGGAAACTAGGCGTGCGTTGCGAGATTTAGCTTTCCAAAAATGTAATAAATAAAAATGACCAAATAACATTCCCGAGGTTTTCACTCTAAGGCGACGATATTCATTTAGTGCATTCAGTTCATTCTGTATGGGAAGGAGCTATCTTCCTTCAAATGACAGGCTCGATCATCGCAAATACTCGTAATGAAAACGAAAGACTAGAAAAATTCAGCAGACATATAGAGTAGATAAAATGGTAATGAAATATTACCTGTACAATTTGTGGTTTAAAATCATCTTGTTTTATCACAGTTGCTTGTTGCTGTTGTTGTTGTTGTTGTTGCTGCTGCGCTTGTTGCTGTGCTTGTTGTTGCGCCTGTTGTTGTGCTTGTTGTTGCGCTTGTTGTTGCTGTAGAACATAGATAAAATACTGTTTATCGAACAGTGTACAAAGAAAATACAATCAATTTTAAAAAAAAGTGCCTTCTTATCCTTTCAAAACAGAAAATAACCTGTATACATACATACATACATAAACTCACGTCTTCTTCCCATGGGTGTAGGCAGAAACTATAGAACGCCACCTGCTATGCTCCTTACATACTCCTTTTGCTTCGTTTACGTTCATACATCTGGTCATACACGCACGCCGGTTGCGAGTACTACACACCTGACCTTTTGAAGAACATCATTAATGAGGTCACTATATGTCTTTCTGGGGCGTCCCCCCTCCCGGCATTTCCACTCACATCTGCCTTGTAAATACCTTTTAGTAGTCGCCTTTCATTCATCCTCTCAACATGGCCAAACCATCTAAGCATACTCGTTTCAATTGTTGCCACTACATCTTCCTTTAAACCGCACTGTTGCCTGTATTACTATCATAATTGCTTGTAAATCCATAAATAGTATAAAACAAAGTCGCTTTTCGTGTCTGTGAGTGTGACCGCTTAGTTGTTTTAAACCACCATGGATTTTGATGCGATTTCCACCGTCATTCAGAGAACCTATTTTTCGATGTATAATACATTAATATTAAGAGGCTTGTGGGTAAGTAATAACAGCCGCACGGGTCGATCGATCAGGTTAAGCTACGCTTGCCACGGTTGGTCCGTGGATGGGTGACCATATTTACATACCAAGACCTCTCCGTGCCTCGGAAAGCACGTTAAGCCGTTGGTCCCGGCTGTCATTTGTAGATCTTTGATAGTCGTTACGGGTCGTCAGAAGCTCGAAAGCCTGACAACCAGTCTTACCAAGGTTATCGTGTTACCCAGTAACTGGGTTGTGGAGGTCAGATAGGCAGTTGCTCCATGTAAAATACTGGTATTCAGCTGTATCCGGTAAGACTGGAACCCGATCCCAACATAGTTAGGAAAAGGCTAGGCAGATGATGATGATGATGATGACTACATTAATATTAAACCTAAATATTATAAAAAAATTGATATTCTTGATATTTTGTCAAATCGTAAAAACCGTGCGCAAGGACACCATAACTTCTATTCTAAAAAATAGTTTTTTTTTTCATTCTTGTCAACTCATTAATAACCTATGATAATTTTAATCCTCGTCATATTAAAATATTGCAAACATGTTTGTGGTTTGGAAAGTTTGAGTTAGGACCTAACCTGTTGTTGCTGCTGTTGCTGTTGTTGTTGCTGCTGCTGTTGTTGTTGTTGCTGTTGTTGAGATTGCGTCGATTGCAGACAATGCCGCGTCATTTTGCAGTGTTGCTGCAACTCTGACTTGCATTTGAAGGCTTCGCCACATTCTATACACGCGACTGCACCCTCCCCTGTATGTATTCTGTAAGATAGATAACACGAATTTAAAATATGCATAAATATTATAACCGTTTTGACGTCACTGATGACGGGGCCAGCTTCGAAACTTACACAAATACCTTAGGGTGCGTTTCCACTGACGCGGAGCTGGGCGGAGTGGAGAGGAGCGGACCGTGAATTCGCCAATCACAGTACTCGAAATCTGCAGAGTGAATATTTCGAGCAGTGATTGGCCAATTCAAGGTCCGCTCCTCTCCACTTCGCCCAGCTCCGCGTCAGTGGAAACCCACCCTTACTCTCTGTTGCAAGAGGTGTAGGGTAAGTAAATAACTTTCCAAAGCCTTAAAACCAAATTTCTAAAATAAAAATTGTTCAATCTTATTTCTTAAAGGGTTTACGGGTTTTTTTTAAATCGATTTTTTTATTCTGACTTAACATGATTTGCCTCGAAACTCTACAGTTTACCATAGGGTGATAGCGAGGTTTTGAACTTGTACGTGACGGGAGTTTCGCTTCTATACAACGTATTATAATAGATTTTATACTATACTTGCTCGGTAATTAAAATAAAAAAAAGTGATAAGGTACCTTATTTTTTTTATTATTGTAATTACATATTTGTGTTTACAATGTACTCAAAATGCCGCCTAGTAATGATAGCGAAGATTTGATGAGGCCGTTGGTTAAAAAAGTTGTCTTTTATTTTCCTCGTAGGTATAGTATAAAGCACTCGGAAGAAAATGCGATTCTCAACTCGTGTGTATTAAGGCCCTCGGCTGAGCCTCAAACAACACCCTCGTTAGTAATCAGTCACTTTCTCCCCTCGGTGAACAATGTACTATTCTATGCGATGGCATGCCCACTTGCACCACAAATAACTAAACACGTTTAACGCTAACCGAAATTAAAAAAATCATTCTGGTTAATTATGTCAATCGTTTGAAGACTGATACGAAGTTTAAAAGTATTTAGTAGGTGGTGCAATAGTGCCTAAGACTCAAGTACAGTACTCACTTCATATGCGCGACTAGTGTTCTCTTCTGTAGGAACTCCTTGCCGCACACGGGACACGCGTGAGGCACTCTCCCGTGCACTCGGCCGTGGTTCACGAGTTGGAACTTGCGTGCAAACGTCACGCCGCAGTCCGGACAAACGTAGGGGGAGAGGGAGCCGTGGAAACGACTGTGCATAACTAGGTGCTCCTGGAACATTAGAATATGCTGTTAGTATGCAAGAGGAAATAACAAAAAATAAAAGTTTAAATTATATTATTTGCTCCTTCGTTGAATACTAGAGGTCTATGATCGTTTTCTGTTCCTTTGCGCGTTTAGAGAGCAATGCGGGTGCAGTTCTAAGGCGTTTTGCAACTTTGTAACCATAGTCTTTAACACATAAGCTCTGGACCCTTTTCATTTTACTATGATAAAATGACAAGAAAAAGCGAATTTGGATTCCAGTTTCCAATGAATTTCAACAGGCCCCAAAAAGGACCACAATTAGATCCACTTAGCTCGAATGTGACAAACTGTAATTTTACGAATTGACGTATTACTTGCTTCAGCGAACACGTACCTTCTGCGCGAAGCTCTCTCCACAATCGCTACAGACGTACGGCCGCTCGCCCGCGTGGTACTTGCTGTGCGTCACCAGGTGTCGCTTCAGAGGGAACCCGCGACCGCACTCGTTACATACGAACGGACGCTCTCGACTATGTACCTGAAATGTAATTGAGGATGTTGAAGTACGGTGTTTTTGGAGTCATGTGCCAGGTTTTTCACTGCAAGAAGGCTTGTTAGAGCTTTTGTCTTGTTAACAGACAATGCGCTGAGTCTAGAAGCATGAAATTTGGCACTAGATTGCTTAATATAACGAAAGTGAGTATTAGTTTATAGTTATTGTTTTTATACTTGTGAATGTATTGTGTTTTTATGGGCCTTAGTTGCCTGAAATAAAGGATATTATTATTATTAAGGGTTTTTGAAAATTTATCGTTTAAAGTAGTCAAACAGGGGATGAAAGTTTATATGGATGTGCGTCTTTTTCGCTGCTGTGGGAAATCTCAACAGGTACACAGCTTGTATTTCTACAAAGTGGTAAAGTCTTTGTATGTTCGTAAAAGGTTACCTCTAAAATATTAAGCCGATTACAAAAAAACATTCCTGTAATAGCAAGCTACATTATTTCCCAAATGACTTAGGATACTTTCAGTGGCGTGCCTAGGGTTTCAAAATAACGCAAGCCCAATAAAATTTTAACCGATTTCAAAAAAAGAAAGTTCAGTTTTCGACTGAGTATGTAGGTACCTACGTATCTACGTATGTATCATCGCAATTTTCTCATAAACTACTGGTTAGGTACAATAAATTCTCTATCGAGCATTTTAGTAAGGCATTTGGGCTTTTGGGCTTATATGAAGGTACCGCCACTGGATACTTTTATGTCAAAAAATTCAAGGTTTCTGTGAGAACCGCCAAACGCGGGGGCTCAGTAAAGTTAGTTGTAGTACGACGCCTGGACCCTCATAATGTTCATATCATATACAGTATGACCCTCATGTATAGGATATTTCCAAGGACTTGGACTGATTTCTGTGCACCATTTTTACGATTCAAACATGCATTTTAACCAACATAACTAAAAATACTCACCCTAGAATGCGTAACAAGATGATGTTTCAACGTAAACGCCATCTTACACTCGTGGCACCTATACGGCCTCTCCGCCGAATGCAGCAACAAATGCGTGTTGAGACAGTGCTTCCTCGCGAACGCTTTCCCACAATGCGCGCACACATGCGGCCGTTCACCTATGAAACGTTAATTTGAAAAAATAATTATTTTTATTACCCGTGAGTGTGTGAGTAGGTGATGTTTGAGCGTGAAGGTTTTCTTGCACTCGGGGCAGCGGTACGGGCGGTTAGAAGAGTGCAGTAAGAGGTGGGTGTTGAGGCAATGCTTGTGCGCGAATGTCTTGGCGCAGTGAACGCACGCGTGCGGTCGCTCACCTGAAACAGAGCGAACCGCATCGGTACGTGCACTTCGCGACTACTATGGAGGCGCTCCTAAACGAGCCATATTAACCCGGCAACGTGTGGCTGCAACACATCGGCAGCAATGTTTTAACTGTGACCCAATACTTAAAATATTCCGGCTACTATGGCAAGTGTTGCTGCAACACTTTTTAAAACTATTTCGTTAGACATCGTTGGTCGCGGGAAGTTACGAAAGGGTTACCGAGGCCCCTGGCAACACAGGCAACGGAAGGAACACGGGTGGGTTTTAGTCAGTAAGAGTCTGACACATACCCTCCCGCTCCCCCCAGAGCGGGAGAAGTTATTTGATAATTTCCCATAAAAAAAACGACATTGTTGCTCGTGTAAACGCAAATAGTACCGGCTATAATGTTGTGGGCAATACATTTTCGAAATCGCCAACCCGCCTCGAGCAAGCATGGTGATCGATGTTCATGCCTTCTCTTCTCTTATTCTTTTCATTACGAAAAGAGACTTTTGCCCGGGACAGTAATAGGGTGATATTATTATGATTTTTTGTTATTCATACATTATCTGCATTAAAAATGTTGTCAGTACTGCCGAGCCTTATTCGAATGTGTTGCAGCTACGTGTTGCAGACTGCAGTTAAAGTATTACCCGTTTAGGAGCACCTTTAGTAGGTATTCTACTGGTTAATAAGAGTTAGGGACGGCACGAGAGACTTGGATGGAGAACCGGATGCTGTGGCAAAACTTGGGAGAGGCATATGTCCAGCAGTTGACTGCGATAGGCTGAGTGGACAGCTACATACAGTTTTCTCATCATTATGAAGTAGAGCCGGTAAATACTGGCCGTTTTGCCGGCTGTCACTGTAAACCAGTGCTGGGACTCTGTCTCGCATAAGGTCGCGTGGATGTAACGCATATTTTCCTCCAACTTGTTAACTTGTTTTTTTTTTGCGTTATGTTTTTACGCAAATAAACTTATTTTCGTTCTTTTCTTTCTTTTGGAGATGGCAATAATGGTTAGTGGTAAGTGGTGGCAAGACGCTGTATTTTACCATTCATCTAGAAATAGTCTTTGGTTAAATACGAAGTAGTTGTAGAAGGCTTGGAGTCTAATGGAGATGGTTTCACATTTCACAATCATAATTTAATATATTTTGAACACATTGTGAAATGCAATAAATGATCGACTTTTTATTAAAAAAGAGTATTGAATATCTCAACACCCTTACATACACAGGTTCCGAGATGGTTAAGCGAATTTTATTGACTAAGAATAATAAAACTAGTCATATAACTGGTAATTAAAATTATCAACTTTATCGACATAAAGTAACCGCTTTGAAAGCAGTTAAGTGTCATTTACACAACAAGTAAATGGTTTTCCATTGCCAAAATTGTTTTGCAGCAACATTTTACCCTCTTTGTAACTACAGTGTTGCTTTGACGACACGTTTTATGTATCCTGCGCTATACCCATTGAGAAAAACACGGATTCAGAGAAGTCATTCATGCTCTGAATTTGCACACCGTAATAAATGTTGTTTTAGAGGCGAAACGTGCTTTCTGTTGAGCGAAAATGGAACATGACATTTAAACGAATTGTAAGTCTGACCGGTTATTATATCGAACTTTGTCGGCGCCGAGACAGATAAATAGATTACATTAAATTAAAGTACACGAGAAAAGGCTACAAGAGATACAATTCTGTCGTATTTTCAACATGCTACAGTAATAAAATCACAATGAATAAACTTTGAATGGAGATGTTCATGACCAACTATCGTTTGAATAATCAACCGGAAAGACTTATAAAGTGCCTACTTTTAAGTATATTCAGCCGGATCTGGGGGCCTACTCCCTAAGCACTAAATCCGTAGTTTCGCCCGAAGTAACGGGCGTTTCCTACTCCGTATCACCTACAGACCTAAGATTACTTCGGACCGGTAAACAAAAAGGTTCGAAATAAAACCGGACCACGCACAGTAGGGTTCCGTAATTGGGATGAATTTATCCCAAAATCAAACTTAAATTGTAGTTGAAAAACATGTTCTCCCATACAGCGATACACGTAACGGTCAATTCTCCAACTGCAAATGTAAGTTGATCGACTATTACTCGTTAACTTGTAAAGCCTACTTAGCTGTGATAGTTTATAGTTTTCCTTTTAAACTGCGTTATACATATATACTACTGCCATGATTTTTTCACATATCCAAAAACAACCATTTAGCTGCGGGGGGGAGGGCAAACATTTTTGAACGGCTTTTCCAACGACACCCCACACCATAATATATGAAACATCATCCCCATTTTACGGGCAAGTACAACATTACCCAACAATTTCTCTGAGTGTCTGAGCTAAGCCGCGGAAAACAGACAGACGGATATGGCGAAACTATAAGGATTCCTCGTTAACTACTGAACTCTAAAAAGGAGTATCTTTTCCTTTTTTACCTTCAGTTCTCACAAAATCTCGATATTCGGCAAACAAATTTAAATAAAAGAGACGCTTTTAGACTTCTTATAGCAACATATTAGTCAACTCATAAAAAAATATTGGGTCGTTGCTCGATGTCTGTCTGTCCGTCGTAAGTAATACGGGTATTTATTACTTTGTCTAAATATAACTCGTCTGCGCTCTGTTGAATTTTTATGCAGCCATAAAAACATGCATCAGAAATATTTAGTAGAGTAAAAACAGTTACTGCACTTTAATAATTTATTATACGACTTTATTTATTTAAAACAAACTGAAAATTGTGTTTGTTACTTATTGAGGCCTTTTTTGTTTGGGTGGGATATTATCAAATAACTTCTCCGGCTCTGGGCGGAGTGGGAGGGTGTGTCAGACTCTTACTGACTAAAACCCACCCGTGTTCCTTCCGTTGCCTGTGTTACCAGGGACCTCGGTATCCGTTTCAGACTTTCCCGCGACCCCGGCATGCATCGGCCCTAGCGGACCCCTACACTTGTGCTAATCTCTTTGAGGCGCACGTGCACAACGCGCCGTCGACCCGGGCCTGGGTCCTTATCGGACGGCGAGCTTCCCATTGCTCACCGTCCGCAAGCCCGCGCCTACGGTGGCCGGGAATCGGCCCGGGATTCCCGACGCCCAGGGTGTCTCCTACGGTGACTTATCGAGGCCTGAACTGCTGACTCGATTTCGAAGTTTGACACAGACCTTGATCACGACCAAGAGAATAACATAACATTTTTAAATGCACAGTTCAGTGTGAATAACATAACTAGTTTAGGAGGCCAGAAAACTGCGGGCAATAGTTAAGTTTGTATGAATTAAAGATAAGTCGAGAAATAGGCGCAACTTAGAACATGCCTAAAGACACATGGATACATGGAATATGGCCCGTAGATACTTAATGGAATAGTATGAAATATTTATAGGCCTGTAAGCAAGTTGTACTTTTGGACTTCGCCTACAAATTTACACTATTTAGCATTCGTTACACATTCAGTATTGAGTGAAAATATGCCATAGCTTATCTTTGAGGAAAAAATATGCTGAACAACAAAATTATGCAAAGTATGGTTTCTAGCCTGAAACACAGGTCCTACCTAGTTCAAGCAAATGAGCAACTGTGTTCTTTATAATGTTTAAGATAAGTTATTGTAAATCTGCACCATTTTTATAAATAAACGATATTATTATATTATAATATAATATACTTAATATAATATATAATAAACTGTCATTTGTAGCCGTGGTTATTACATTAACGGTGTTAGTTCAATGATTAAGTATTAATAAACGAATCTCTCTGTGTTACCTGAGGGCAGAATCTTGAAAGTGTTATGTTTCAACAGACACAAATATTCATGTAAAAAAAATACTAGTAACATCAAATGATCAGTGTACGGTGATTCAGGGATCTATTGGCGCCAGAATGACAATGCCAGAGGGGCATTGTTCCCGAAGGATACGGTGGTCTGCCCGGCTTGAGCAGAGCACCGCCGTGTACTCGTGGAGGCGACAGGCAGCGGAGATCTCTAGCGTCCGGCCCTGGTCCAGCCCATGGTACGGAGCGAGAGGGCATGGTAAGCCGTCACCTCTCTGTCAGTCATCTCTTCTGCGAAGCTGTAGGTAATGCTCGCGAAGGAGGAGGCGGAACGGGTGAGGAAGAGGCAAAATTCGCGCCCTCACGCCCCTAGCCGCCGCAGGAGACGCCCTGGGCGTCACGAATCCCAGGCAGATTCCCGGCCACCGTAGGCGCGGGCTAGCGGACGGTGAGCAATGGGTAGCTCGCCGTCCGATAAGGACCAGGCCCGGGTCGACGACGCGTTGTGTTCCACGCGCGCCTCAAAGAGACGTCAGCACAAGTCGCGGGAAAGTCCGAAAGGGATACCGTGGCCCTGGCAAAACAAGCAACGGAAGGAACACGGGTGGGTTTTAGTCAGTAACAGTCTGACACACCCTCCCGCTCCAGAACGGCAGAAGTTATTTGATAATTTCCCAACCAAAAAAAAAGGGGGAGGGGCATTGTTGGTTAACATTTGTATTTTTTTATTTTTATTGATAGAATAAGATGGCGACGTTGGTGTAAAATGGTCTAACCAAATGAGGTTTATTACCTACCATCGCTCTAAATGAGCTATACTCCGGCCGATGAGAGAATGCGTTCCTGACACCTGTCAGCCGAGTACAAAAGAAAACGTGTTTTAAGAATTTAAACTTTATTAGTTCCTAATTGTGTCCAACTGACAGGTCAGGAATGCATTCTCTCGGTGGCCGGAATATAACTTAACACTTTTTCGCCAGTTATGTTTAAGTCCCATGTAATAGGGAGCGAGTCTATTGCCATCAACCGGACACAAATCCAGACTCCGGGCTGCTACTGAGAAATTCCAGATGGAAAAACCCAATAACACCTTGTCCGACTCGGGAATCGAACCCAGGACCTCGTGTTCAGCATTAACGTTTGCGACTACTAGACCAACAAGGCAGCCGTGACGAAATATAATGTTTGTCAATCACATTTTATCGCCCAGAACGCCCGCCCGCACCGCACGAATTATTTTTGTTTGAATTTTCCTGTATGCTAATTATATTTGTGTATGTTGGAGTCTGTCATAGCATACTATGTGTACATAGTAATTATGGTTTGAAAAGATTGTAGATTAAGCTTTATTAACGTCTTTTTTTCAGAGTTGCCTGGCTAGCATCAAACTCAAACAGCTCCCTTAGGGTCAGCACAGACAACCCAGCATAATGCTCGAGCAGTTTTCATTGATAATGAACAAAATCACAACTATAATAAAGTTCAAAGGATTTCGAGCAATAAGTCCTAAGTTATAACTAGAGATCGGATATTCGGATGCTTAGTCACCTAAAGTTGATATGTTGGCGAATGTTGAATGCGCTTTTGTATCGAAAAAATCCCGCGGTTCCGGGATCAACAAGGTTTCTGATTATTGAATCAGATTAGTATTATAATCAGTACTACATATAAATTACTTTCAAATGTTGGCTTATATGGAATGCACTATAGTAAAAAAAAAAAAAACCCGCGATTCCGGAATCGACAAATTTTGTGTTTTTTCTGACAATGTAAGCGGATGCATATCTACCTACCTAATATTGTAAAGTAGGTAGGTAAATACCAAACTGCCATAGCAAATAACGTTAATATAAGGTAACGGACTACATATATTTACAATAATTGATGTAGCTACCTATTGAAACAAATAGTTAAAAATGATTGTGCTTAGTGAAATTCTGTTAAATTCCTTTCCTCTCCACATACTTAGCGAAAAAAGCAGTATATGTTAGCACCATTATATTAATAGAAAAGGACGATAGGCATTTTGCGAGTTTGTGAGTGGGACGGCAAATTATACCTGCTTATGCGCAAGTAGTTCCCCGACAAATAGTTCTCTTACTTTATTTAATTACAATAATTGCATTCGTCGCTGTGCTTGCCATGCGTTCGGGTGTTCTTTTTTTTTGTTTTAACTAACACACACCACCCCTTCTCTTACACCCTACATATACATATTTTAGAAGTCGCTTCTTTATTATACACCCGACTAGCTATGCATTCCCGGTGTTCCTGGCATCCCGTGTTTTTTTTTACAAATAAAAATATTTTAAGAAGCCGCTTCCATACTTTCACAGCGTAATTTAACTTTAGGTAAATATGCATCCGATTATCCGATCTCTGGTTATAACGGTATATACGTTCGATCTTGCTCGAATAATGCGTGCTAATAAGGCGTGTGTTCAAGCATGCTCGCGAATATTTTTACCCAAAAACTTGACAGCAAAATATAGGTAAAAATAAAACTATTTAAAAACAAGCTTTTAATGAACAAAAAAAAGTATAAACTACGTTACCAAAAACTTTAATATTCTTAAAAGCTTGCGGATTTATGCAAATTGGAAAAATGCATGCAAAATTTCAGCTCAATTGGAAACCGGGAAGTGGGTCAAATTTAACTTGCAAGATTTCATTACAGACAGAGACCGGACAGGTGAAACTAAACAAAAGCTTGTAAAAACAAGAGATTTTTCTATGCTAACCCTCATTCACAAGCTTATCATGGATGCCCGACGTCGTCAGAGTAGACAGTGAGAAACTATTCAGACAACCCCGAAAAAAAAACAGTACTAAAACCGTAATCATTAATACATCGATTTCTTCTCACGAAAGATAAAATAGAACATTGATTTCCACCAACCTGTATGAACTCTCGCATGCGTGGTAAGATGATGTTTGAGCAGGAAGGACTTGCCGCACTCGTCGCAGCCGTAAGGGCGCTCCTTCACCGCGGCGGGCGGCGCCGTCGTCATCACAGAGTTGGTATTCATCAGCTCCGTCTGCGAATACACCGTCTAACCACACATTATGTGATACCCTCAGACAAATAAAGTTCAAAAGGGTTACCGAGGCCCCTGGCAACATAGGCAACTTAAGGAATACGGGTGGGTTTTAGTCAGTAAGAGTCTGACACACCCTCCCGCTCTGCCCAGAGCGGGAGAAGTTATTTGATAACACCCCACCAAAAAAAAAAAAACCAAGACAGCGCTACGAATAATACAGTGAAGCCATGCCAAAACTACAGTTCGCTCTGTGCATACACGCTCACACACACACATTTACAATCCATTTCAACCAAACTACACCTCACTAAGTGCACACATGTTTACGAAACCGGCCTCACGTCACTGTTGTTGACAGCGCTATGTCTTGGTTTTTTATTTGGTCTGAGGGGATACCCGTGTTTTTAGGTAATAGTAAACTTAAAGGTAGTTGGGGTTTAAAGATCTTTACAGTGTGCTTGGTAAATGCAACAGACGAGAAGCTTACATAGTGGGGCATAATCAAAGGCGGCCATTGTCACAAATACGAAGCATACTTCACCTCCTATTTCGGCAGATTCCATGCCCAGCAAGGAGTTCAGCCACATCTGGTTTATGTGTTGGACAGACAGTTGAACAGAATCTTGTAACTTATGATATATAAAGCTTGAATTACCTAGTAGGCTGTCATGGGCGCAACTTGACTTTGTGCAATGCCCAATCCAAAATACTAGAGACATTATCCTGCTTGGATCCTTGCCAGATTACAACCTTTGTTACATGTGCAATATTAATGAAGTATGTACAAGTATTATCAAAGTTATCATATAGAGGATCAAATTGAATTACCCAGCGTAACTCCGCAGACTTGATGTATTCGATCTAAACACGATAAAACATACCTAACTGAAAAGAGAAAAACAAGCATTATAATCGATATAATTTTGGTATCGCAGGCAAAAGACAAACAAAAGTTACACCATATTTCAGGTTATTGGTTTATCCCCGCCTGCGATACCAAAATTATATCGATTATAATGCTTGTTTTTCTTTTTTCAGTTAGGTACCTATGTGTTTTTGCAGTCGGGTTTTTTGTATTTTAAATAATTTGTTATATTTCAAGTTTTTTAGTTTTATTAATATATATGGAATTGACTCATTACTAGCTTTTATTTGATATCAATATTGTTGTAATTCATTTAAAAAAATCGTTTCCCTCCCTTTTTTTTGTATTTGCAGATGCAATATATAAAAATTATATAGCCTATGTCACTCCCACAATGAAGACGAATCTAACGACACCTCTTATGTTAAAATCCATCAAGCCGTTTAGGCTACACAGCGTGCCAAAGAAATAGACATACATACATACATACATATATACATACATACATACATATATACATACATACATACTCTCGAAAAACATTACCCTCCTTCTGGGGCAGTCGGGTAAAAAACAGATTATACGTTTTTTTTTCTGGGGTAAAAGACCAATGGTAGTGAAGTTACTTGAAGTAGTTGAGAAAATCTATTTTTTTTATTTTTATTAAACGTGTTTAGATATGGATTCCCATCACGTCGGTAAAGTTTACACAGAAAAAAAAAATGATTATGAAACTTATATTTCAAGTAACTACAGTAGATGACCTAAAAAAGCAATAAACCATTTTTTTTCCGTATATCGATACCCATCAAGTCTGCGGAGTTTTGCCAGCTAATTGAATTTAACCCTGTATATCCTTACAACAAAATACATAAACACTTACTTTAGGCGAATTATTCGTAGTCCCAGGCTCCTGTTTCGCATGTAACAAATGGTGCTGATGTACCGTGGTTGTCTGAATGGTTTCTGCCTGCGTTTGCTGAGCCGTCGCCTCCGCTAGACTCTTCAAGCCACCGTTTAGTAACGTATGGTTGAGTTGCGACGCGTCTATGACCGGGGTCGCGATGCCTTGAGCTTGAAGAGCCCGTTTCATCAATATCTCGTTGCATTCTTCCGCCGTTAGCTGGATGGGACCTATCGGTGTCATAAACGGCTTAGCTGCTAAGTTCGCTGTAAATGATACATGCGTGATATTATTCTTATTTTTGTTTCGAGGTTAGATGTAACTAAGGATCTATGCACATGGAGTTTTTTATACGCTCGTACCATGTATCACGCGACGTCTGCGCTTTGACGGCGTGTTTTCTACTTTGAAAAACCGGCCAAGTGCGTGTCGCACAACGAAGGATTTCGTAGTTGGGCTGGATTTATACCAATAACAAACTTAACATTGGTGCCGATTCTCTTGTTCACAAACTAAACTAAATTTAAGTTCAGTGCATCTTTTTCTTTCTATTTCATTACGAAAAGGACAGAAGATATTTTAGTTTAGTCCTGTCAAATTAATCAGCACTTGACGTAAATTGACGTAATTTTAGTAGGCAAGTTTTTAATTAAGTCTAAACTTGTATGGAGTAGTGACAGGCGCTGATAAATTTGACAGGACTAAACTTAAATTTGTCTTCTGTCCTTTTCTTAATGAAATAGAAAGAAAAAGATGCACTGAACTTAAATTTTGTTAGTTTGTGAACAAGGGAATCGGCACCATTGTAGTTGAAAACGAGTTCTCCGATACATTCCAACTGCGAATGAAGTTTGTACGCACAATGGTGCCGATTCCCTTGTTCACAAACTAAACTAAATTTAAGTTCAGTGCATCTTATTCTTTCTATTTCATTAAGAAAAGGACAGAAGATAAATTTTAGTTTAGTCCTGTCAAATTAATCAGCGCCTGTCACTACTCTATACAAGTTTAGACGCGATTAAAAACTTGCCTACTAAAATTACGTCAATTTACGTCAAGCGCTGATTAATTTGACAGGACTAAACTTATATTTATCTTCTGTCCTTTTCTTAATGAAATAGAAAGAAAAAGAGGCACTGAACTTAAATTTAGTTTAGTTTGTGAACAAGGGAATCGGCGCCAGTATTGAGAGATTTACCATGTTATTTTAAAACCATAGACTTCTTTGGGTTTTCCTGTAACGTATACTTACGTAAAACAACTATTTTCTATATTTTTTCAATATTTTAGACTCACTAGATTCGGATATAACGGAGAATGGTCAATTTTTATCTATTTTCTTTAAATAACTTTAAAGGTATTTATTTAAAAAATCTAATTTTCTAATTTGCCCCCAAAAGTGACCCCAATATACAAAATGTATTTATTTACGTTACACGTCCGTGTTTGGGTCGCAGAAATTCATGTATTCCAAATTTCAAGTTAATTGGTCCAGTAGATCCGAGGCAAATTGGCTGTGACAGACGAACAGACAGACACGAGTGATCCTATAAGGGTTCCGCATTTACCTTTTAAGGTACGGAACCCTAAAAAGCATTTACTTGTTATATAAATGACACTTTACTGCTTCCAAAGCGGTTACAGTATGTCGATAAAGTTTATAGATTATAATTACCGGGTAAATGACCAGTTTTATTATTATTAGTCACGTCCGTGTTTGGCTCAAAGAAATTCATGTGAACCAAATTTCAACGGAGCAAATTTTAACCGTTTTTTTTTTCGGACCTATGGAACTCCAAAAAGTAAAGTTAGTAGCGTTTGCGCAAATAAAAAACGCCTTGTGCATAGGCCCTAAATGGGTATGGTGAAAATAGTAAAATTAATCAGCTCAATCTTTTGAAGTTCTGTCAAAAAGTTGGCAACATCAAGTTGACTTTTTGAGCTCCAAATAATATGGCACAAGGGCTGGAAGAAGTTGATGTTTTCTGCTACTGAATTATATACACATTTATATAAAAATGAATTGACGTTTGTTAGTCTCACAAAAACTCGAGAACGGCTGAACCGATTTGCCTAATTTTGGTTTTGAAATATACAAATATTTCAAAAACAAAATTAGGCTAATCGGTTCAGCCATTCTCCAGTTTTGGGAAGTCCAAGGAAGGTTTAAAAGGTGAGAAATAATAGGGTAGTTAGGAAGGGTAGGGTAGATACTTAGTGCTACCCGTGCGAAGCCGGGCCGGGAAAAGCTAGTCTATACTAATTATAAAGCTAAAGAGTTTTGTTTGTTTGTTTGAACGCGCTGATCTCTGGAACTACCAGTCGGTTTTGGAAATATCTGCTTGCATTTGATAGCCCAATTCTTGAGGAAGGTTTGCACACTAAATTGAATATGGCACTCTCTACATAGAGGACTTAGTCATAAATTAATAAAAAAACAAACTGCTCTGTTGGGTATCAAATGAAAGGCTTTGGTCAAGGACAGCTAATGAGACACAATTGATTTTCTATTGTTTGACTCCGAATCGGTGTCGCGCGGGGCTTAACAGGTTAACCAGTTGAGCCCCCGCGCGATATTTTGGATTGGAACTTAAGGTAAAAGGTTAGTTTAACGTTAGTTTGTATCGAGATTTTTTTTCAAAACGTGTTATATTAACAACCAAGTTCTGAAAAATATGTTCATAATTAACATATATTTTTTCCGCTACCACAAACAGAACAGATATGGCATTTTATTTTCTGAAGACAAGCCTATTTTGGTCGTTTGCCTCTTGTCAGCGCCTTAAATAAACAACTTACACGGAATATATTTTAATGTATTTAATACATATTCATAGTGATTCAGAGGATAGCCATGGTCGTATGCCACCTACCCTAACAAACCAATACATTCAAACAGTAGTAAGTGATCAAAAGCTTTAGGGCACCTCCTCTGAACATCACTATTACCAGAGCGTGATTTTTCAGTAGTCGGGTTTTAGTTTTTCTTTTTATTCTCCTTTTCGTTCTGCAAGCTATCTTTTCGACATTAAGCTGGATTTTATGTATTTAGAAAATATGGCGTGCATGGTACAATATCTAAATATATGTCCATCTAGTATGGCTATTTTTATATATGGGTTAGAGAAGATCTTGAGGAACATGTCTCTTAAGTCTTTTAAATGTGTGGTTTGGATGTTCCTCCATTAAATTTTTTGCCAATTTGTTTGGATGTTTTTCTATTCTTTTGCAACAGGTTAGCAAAGAGTTTTTATTTGGTAGTCAGGTATTTGAATTTGACCTTACTTTTATTACAGATCAGATGACACAGGACAGACAAAAATCTATGATATTAACTGAGCTTAAGTTTAAGGTCAGGGTCGAAAGAAGTGCAAATGATGGGATATGGTCTGATCCAAAAGTATCTGATGAAAGTGCACACAAAGCCTGTTCAGGTTATTGCGCAATCACTCATTAAGGAACACATTCATCTTTTTATCTCACCACTTTTTCTAACAACTGCTGTTTGAATAACATTATTATGAGAAAATACATAGCAAAAAATAAATTTAACACTATACAAAACATACAATGGGCAGCATTATTAAATTGTTGATATCTGCAAGTATGTTTTTGGATCCATTTGTTCACATTTTAATAAGATACTATTGAAACAGACTATAGGTCTTTAGTTAAAAATTATAATCACAATAGAGGAGAAGGAGGATGGATGAAAGATGATGAGTATGATGACTTAATAAGTTTCACAGTTTGATTGCATACATAAACAGATTTATAACTCAATGCTGAGGGTAGGAGAACAAAAGAAATAAAGCAGAGATCAACTGATTTAATTAAAAGAATGTTCAAGCTGTCACTGTGTTGTTTTGATGTTGTAAAGGATTTAATTTGACTGACTGGCATGATTTATTAGCTCGAGTAAGAGAATTCAATATTAGAAGTATACATTTCTGCTGTGTTTCTGCATCCTAATTCAAGATTTTATAAATATTAAGTGAACAACTAAATACAGGCCGATTAAAACTTTATAGCATCTCAGAACATGAGGCGAGTTGCTGTACAGCAAGGGTGAGGGGTGCAGTACTGCACCCTACAAAGCCGCCATCAAGTTTGAATCGAACTGTATAGATCTTTAGACTCACTATGTATGGTAGTTGTCTGATTCTGTTGTGACACCCTGTTCAATGTATGAGCTGCAGCATCATTCACTACAAACATCCGTCTTCCAGAGACAGGTGTGCCTGTAGTTACCACCCTCGTTAGTTGTGCACCTGCGTTTGACACTGCTACAGTAACTGCACCTACTTTTTCTTGCACTTGCGGTGTCTTGTGGGACATAACAGTCAGTGTTGTTTCTGGGGAAACCTGTAAGAAATAAATGAATGTTTTATTGGTGTGTAAGATAAGGTAAGTATAAGTAGTAACTCAAACTCAAAGCTCAAACTCAAAGTGCCCATAAATGGTTTAATTGAAACAATTTCAATTAAACCATTTATGGGCACTTTGAATTGCCAAGGAGTCGGCCAGTTAGAAATAAGAAGATAGTTGTATCGAATGGGCGGAGAGTCATCCAGTGTTTCAATTTCAATTAATGTTTCAATAGATTGTACAGTCCAATGAATTTCTCTATGAAGGGTTTACATAATCATTTTTATTTTCTTTTGCTGAAGAGTTTTGTGGTGGCTTGGTAGAAAACAAATAGTATTATTAAACAAGATCTAAGCTGCGAGTTTCAAAGTATACTTTATGACTACTATTGGTTAAATAATCATCTTTTTATAATAATTTATATTCTTGTAATCAAAGAAATGAAATAGCATTTCATCCTTTTCTGAACTATGAATCACATAAAAGTAAACTGTATTAATTTATTCTAAACTTTATTATCACAAAACACACTGAAATAATAGATAACCCCAGCTTGTCTCAGCCATAAGGTTATTTAAACAGGATTTTTAAATATAGTAGAAATGTTAAAGGTTTCCAGAATATGTATATTATATTACACTATGAAGGATAGTAGGGTCAGTGTCAACCAGATTTCAAGTAGGTATGTATTACTTACATGCATGTGTTTCAAGTGGAAAAGAACATTATGATGTAACAATAACATGTAAACATTGTGGTTTTTCGATATCTAATTGGAACAAAATTCCTATAACTTTGACAAATTAAATATCTTCATAGTACCGAAGTTAGATTGCATTAAAACACATTAGGATTTCTATTAGACTGTGAAAGTTAATTACTATGCAAATATGTCACTTTGTAAGGAGTTCGGGCGACATTAAATGTTTAATTTCATTATTATACGTACCGTATTTCCCAAAGTATAGCTCAGACTACTCGGTGTTTCCACCTCACCCTTCGTAAGGTCCGCAGAACTTGTGAAGCCCCACGAGTAACCGAAGCCCGAAACATTGTTAGGAGTTGGCATACACATTTTTAACAACAAATATAATTCATTACAATTACAAAAACTAAATCAGTAACACAAATTCGCTATTTGATAGTAAACAAGAGTCCTCATGACAGTTTTATCATTACGAACATGTATGTACGCTTTCACAACTACAAACGCACAACGCACTCATCGATCACAATGCCGACAAAAACGTACTATCTATGTAAATTCATAGTTGACGATGCTTTTATTGACTGCCGATCACCAGTCTACACGAAGAAATCTTCGTAGATTAGTCTAATCAACGCAATATAAAAGGCGGCATAGGACAACGACGCTATGAGCAGGATTGACACGCACATTATTTTCAACAAACGATGCGTGATTTAGTTTATTAGACACTGTATAACTATTCATATTTGTGTTTAAATACTAATAAACATGATTCTAAAGCCAAAACTTAGATATATCTCATGATTTCATGAAAACAATAATTTTATCGCACACACAAAAAACCGGACGCCATTTTATTGTTTATGGTCAAATATGGGTTAAATTAAAATTCAACTCATTCAATTATCAATGATAAATATAATTATTCATGCAAACAATTCATGTCAAAATATAATGTTTTTTGTATTTTTCCAGCAAATCTTAATATTGTTATAATATGAAAAATACACGTGAAAAGTGACTAAAGTAAAACCGTAAAACATTTTTCTCAAAAGGTGCTAAACAAAACAGTAAAGATCTATGGCAAACTATTGAAAGCGTTTTGTTTGTGCACAATGTAGGTACTAATGAAAATAGGACATTTCGTAAATAAAATACTTCATCTGAAAATAGGAACTATAGGGCTCTTTGATAACTTTGAAAATTACACTGTTGGAGCTTATTATTTGTTGAAAAAACCTGAAAACCGATCCGAAAAAGTAATCGTATCTAAGCAAGTAAACGCAATGCAATGTGTCAAAGTACAAATCGTCAAATTTGTGAATCCGTCAATCTCTATTTCGCATCAAAGTGTAAATTCAATAGATCAGTAAAAGGAATTATTTATATAGTTTGTGCATAATTTACTTAGTGTTTTCAGAAACTGATAACTGTAAAACTTACGTAAGAAAGTGAATAATTTTCAAACATTCACCATGAATCCGATGTCAATGGACAGGGATGAACCTTCTTCATTGTTGTCGTTTTCCACCAATCATCCTTTGGAGCAGTTTGTGTTGTTAGCCAAAGGAGCCAAGGGATCAGCATGTGCAGAACTCATCAAACAGGTTTTGGAAGCGCCAGGAGTTCATGTATTTGGTGAACTTCTTGAAATGCCGAATATAAAAGAGGTTAGAAGTCATTCTGTGTATTCTTTGCACTACACTGTACTATGAATAAAAAGAATCCTCTCGGTAAAAGCTGTTCACAGTTAATCATTTGTATGATATCTGTTTAAAAAAAATAAAATGCTGGTATGAATTTGATGGTTTAATACCTTCAAATCCAGATCAGCATTTTATTTGTTTTAAGAACTGCCTTCAACTAACTACAGACTGGTAACTTTAGCTTAAATATCCAAATAATGGTTGTTTCTGAACAACTTGTTCTACTATAAATTTACCTTCACAACCCAGCTACTGCAAATAGCATAACCAAATAATTAAAAAACAATCAATCTAACATTTCAGTTGGAAACCGGACCCTATGCCACTCACCTGAAGACTCTAAATCTATTTGCATACGGTACATACAAGGAGTATCTTGAGAACAAGTCTGATTACCTAGAATTGACTCCAGCTCAATGCAAGAAGTTGCAACATCTGACAATCGCATCACTGGCCACACAGGAGAAATGTATCCCATATAGTGTGCTGCTGCAAGAATTAGATATCAAAAATGTAAGGGATTTAGAGGATCTTATTATAGAAGCTATTTATGCAGGTGAGACAATGTAGATTTTATTTCATGATAGTTAATGAATAAATTAAAAAGTTTTGAAATTCCTCAGTAGTGATAATATATAGGAATTAATATGTTAAATAATGTAATTTTCTTTTGCTGCATTTAATTTGCTGAAATAAAACAGCTTTGAGTTGAATTTATGTACCCAGCCTTCTCGCAATGCCTAATTGAATTGAGTTCGACTTATGGACTGAAAGTAAATATCTATGCTCAATGTCAATTCGTAATCAGCCTATGATGTTCCCACTGCCGGTACACAGGCCTCCTCTCTTCGAGAGGGAGTGGGATTATTTTAGGATATGATTGTAATCTACCATGTGGGCCCAGTGCGGGTTGGTAGATGTCACATATCCTCGAATTTTCTAGGATATTCTGGTTTCCTCACAATGTTTTCTTTTACTGTTTTGAGAGCAGTGGTGATGAAATTATTAACACAAAGTAAAACCTGCCTGGTTTCGAACTCACAACCTACAACTTGTAAGTCAGGGCCATCACCACAGGGCCACAACGGCTCCCCATCGGCCAACTGAATATCATCGAAGTGCAAGTCTTCACTTTATTCTTTATACTTGGTCCCTCAAGTTATCAGTACCTGTTTTGTTGTAGTCTTCTTCTGGCTTTGCGCCAATTATGTATTATTATATTCCTAAAAATGTCTTCATTTTGGTGCCTGACAATATGATCAATAAAGTGGATTATTCTTTGACATAAAAAATTCAATCCTTCATTTATTCTTACTTACATCTATAATGCTTTTACTTTCCAGACATAATCCATGGCAAGTTGGATCAGGAGTGCAAGCGAGTGGAAGTAGATGTCGCCTTGGGTCGCGACGCGCGTCTCGAAGACGCCTCTTCAATCGCTGATGTTCTAGCAGACTGGTGTAATGCTTGCGAGCAAGTCCTAAGCTCAGTTGATAGGCACATACAGAGAGCTAATCACCATAAGACAAGAGCTATCAGGCATCAACAGGCGATTGAGCAGGAGGTTTGTAACTTGGAATCATACAGTAGGTGTATCTGAATTCTGATATAGGAAAGGCCCCCCTAAACTTTCTTGTCTGGAGCCTGATAAAATCAAAAATCATTTAATCAAATTATGCTGAGAATCAGCATTTTTTCGAATGTCAAAATGACCTAGTCCCCCAAAACACCGCCCTTTACTTCCTAGTGTTCTAGCCCAGAAAGAAATGTCGCAACAAACACTTCAGCATGGCCTTCCTAAATAGCAACTGAGATTCCACAAGAATGGATAGAAGGGTTTTTAGGAATTCCTTTCATGTTAACCTATTGACCGCCACATCAAAAAAGCAAAGGGAAGCTACAAATTATTCCTTAAAATCTGTAGTATAGTTGTGACCGTGGAGTGCTGGGCACATTTTGCTCTGTCATTTATACATGACTGTGGCGGTCAAAAGGTTAATATCTCAATCTATTTTCAGATACTGTACATAAAGAAAACTTTGAAATCGCAAGCAGAGAACGACGAATCTGCCACGGGCGGTGGTAGCGAGACCCATTCCGCGCCAAAAAAGAATTCAGGCAAAGGCAAGACGCCCCGCAACGCCGCCAAGTTTTGGCAGAAGAACACATAACTGCTGCCAACCTGGAATCATAGATATTTTAAATAATATTGTAATTGTTGTGATACTGTTAATTAATAAACTTTAAATATGCTCTCCAAGATTTGTTTCTTTTGAGAAAGACTTTTTGACTAAAAATATTTTTTTACGTAAAATAAATCATCTCAATACTGAGGATACAATATCCCAATAATTCTTAGTGAGAATTAAAATCGAAGATTATTTTGTTATATGCATTTGGAACTTCGTAATAAAGATGATTGCGAAAACGTTCAAGTCAGAAAATCGTTGTCTATGAAGTTAGCATCTAGTCATAGACACAGAGTACACTAATAGGGGTAGTGTACTCTGTGTCTATGACGAAATGTGAAAGGTCAAAAGAAAGCTACCGACACTTCAACTGTTTTGGTATTTCTACGTTTTATCTGGTGAAGTGGTGACCTAACTGCTCGTGATTAGGTTTGGAATATTATCATGTTTTATTTCTATCTCGCTATTTTAGTCCCCCAGTAAGTGGAGGGAAAGACGTGATAAATATTCCTTTTAGATCAGAACATTTACGAAATTCATAACTGCGACTTTGCTAAAATATATTAGCAGGCGCATTTAAAAAATCTTTATTTACGTTTATCATTCTAGCTGAAGTAGCTTTTAACGTGTTACGAACAAAACTTATTATGAAGTTTAGTTTGGTATGATTTTCTAGGAAATAATTTCTATGTTATGAAAATAAAACGCTGCAACCCAGCCGGCAAAACGTCAAATGAGAGAGTGGGACAAAACCGCGAGGTTTCCTAGGCTAGCGAATGAGAGGGCAGACCTCCGCCGAGCGAGGCGGCGATTTCGCCCGACATTGAGTGCCGAAAGACTGTTTTGTTGACGCAGAAGCGCAGCAAATAAAGTGCGCAGGCAGTGCAACGATTATCACGTTCGCAGGCCTCTAAATAGTGATGTAAATAACACATAAAACGTAATATATCGTAAACATTGACCACGGAAAGTACTTACGAAAACTAATTTGGATGAAAAAAGACTCGGGAGTTAAGTGTCGTGATAAGTCACAGCACCATAGCAACCGAACAGTGAATAACTACGACATAAGTGACCGTCGTGTTTTACACAATGATGCCGTGATAAATCATCATAATAAACAGACAATCTTGTTTTGTAAAGAGACTCTTGTTCACCGGAGTGCCACAACTCGCGGCCCTTCGTGAATTGGATGAACAGAAAGGCAAGTACTAACGTGCCCTTTGTTAGGACGTATGTATTCACCTTTCACGTAGGAGGGCCAGGTATTCATGGTCAACACTGTTTACTCAATACTTGAGCCCGTTGTCATGTAGCTGTGCTATAATAATATTAGATTGCGACGTCAAGGCTTGATGAAAGACCTTGATTTATCGAGTGTTTGGCTTCAAAATAAACCAATTTGGTGTTGTTTAATAAAATATTGACTGATCAACGTTATAATTATTGGCGTAGTTGAAGGGCTTCAATCAATACAGTCGCGTGTACGGTTGAAAATAATAA